>CAJHXA020000004.1:2043602-3493602 GCA_905147815.2 Phalera bucephala | reverse complement strand
GCGTATTTCTAATATCCAATAATTCTAAGTTTGGTGTTTTTTTAGTTTTCCGATGGGTATGCCATTTAATGTTTTCCATAGTGCTTTTGGGTTTTTGTTACATTTACTAAGTTGGTCTCTGTCATATTTACGTTTTAGGTTTTTAATATGGTTGTTACAGAAGTTTCTATATCTTTTAAAGGTAATTTTTAATATCTCATTTTCAGGTTCGGATCTAAGTCTTTTTTGCATATTATTCCTATTCTGTTTACAGCGTAGGATACCTAAAGTCATCCAAGGTTTTATAGTCCGATTCCTTCAAGGAATGATTGATGTTATGGTATTATCTAATAAACATTGTTTAATAGTATCTATTAGACGTTTAGCAATTAAATTAGGATGATAAAGCATAAACAAATCAGTTAAGTTCTGGTTTTGCAAACTATTTAAAGCACTATTGAAGTCTATATTTGTCTTTATTTTGAGACTATTAGACATATTTTTAGACTGAGATAGTATAAGAAGAGTCATATTATGATCGGTTATAGTAGTATTTAAAATTATAATGGAGGCCGTAAAATTTTGATTTAATTTAAGCATAAAATGGTCTAAACAGGCATTTTGTCGGGTAGGTAGCTTATGGCCTAGGTGTAAGCCATGTATAGATAGCATATTCAAGTAATTATTCCTGTTTGAGCGTTCACATGTGTGGGCGTTCTCTTTATATATTATGTTTATATTTATATCACCAGTAATTATGATGTTGTTTAGGGTATTATTTTTTTCTACATAAAGGTTCAAAGAGTTAATTATAGGAGGAGCGATATATGCCTAGGATTGTCAGATCAAATATATTAATCTGTAGGCAGGATGCGTGAACTAAACTGATTTCTTTAACACTCGCTTTATGCTGGCTTTTTATGTATACAACCACACCATCGCATTTGTTGAGGTGTTTAGTTGTAGAAAATGACATATAATTGTCGATTTCGGGGACGGGCTTTTTAGGGTTTAGTCTGCATTCAGTTAATATGATCAAATCCGCATCGAATCTAAAATTACTAAGATTTAGGAGAAGATCATCTGTATTATTATATATGCTTCTTATATTTTGTGAAATTACCGTGAAATCAGTGCTATTTATAAGAAATTTTTTAGTAAATTCGTCAGTATCATATGCTCCCGATCTAGCGTATTCTATTTCATCCAATTCATGCAAAGTGCTAATCGAGCTATCCATTAAAAATAGCAGCAAAAATCATTAGAATCATAACCATGACTTCTAGATTCAGTATATATTTATTAGTACTAAATGATATAAATAAAATGTAAGTTGCGAATATATTTCTAAGAATCGAGTGTCTATTATAGTTTACGGTGTAGATGTAGACACCATTTGAGCACGTATGTGTAAAATTATTTTTAATTTTAGTGATTTTTTAATGAGTGATGTAGTGTGTCTCTGTGTGGATGTATGTATGTAGTGTGTATAAGTAAGAATAATTTGTAAGTGTAGGAAATATTTATATGACTTATTTATATTTTTAATGCAAAGTAAAAATAACAATAGCGTTAAAAAGATAGCAAGGAATAACAAATATTGAGATACAATACATAGGCATATTTTCTGTAGTAGGTTATGTACCTGAGCTTCACTAGTAATAATTATTATAGGAGAGTTATCGTCCTTTCTGATGTAAACTTTCCCGTACGCCGTCCAGCAATATTTATATGCTCTAGATTTGGTGAGTTCTCTTGCAACAAAATAGAGACGAGCACCTTTTGCCTTGAGTTGTTCTGATATGTAAATGGGGACGTCTTCCTTTTTCGTAAAGCCCAGGTGTTTGGCACATAGTTTTTGCTTATGTTTGATATTAAAGGATTTACTCATTTTTAGTATTTCGGTTTTTAAAATGGTTGAAGACGTCTCAACAATGATAGGCGGGCTAGTTTTTCCTTCTTTCTTTGTCTTGGCCCTATATATATCTTTGATATTAGTCTTCTTTATCGTGTAGTCTATGTTTTTTGATAAATTCAAAACCATATCAATTAGGTCCTCTTTGGTCTCTGAAGCACTTTTTGGCACATTTTTTATTTCTAAATTAGCTTTACGACTTCCTCGCTGAATATCTTCTAATTTGTCTTCAAGGAGTGTAATATATTCTCTGTCTCTTTTTGTTTGCATCTCTAACATCTCAATTTTCTTTTTTAATTCTACATTTTGGTTCATTAGAAAAGATATAGAGTTTTCTATATTACTGTTTGTTTGTTTGATCTCAAGAAGAGCAGGAGTGATTTTTTTAAGTTTGTTTTCCTGCGACACCATCATAGATTGCAGCATAGATTTCATTTCTTCTTTAAAAGAATTTAATTGGGAATCAATGTCGTCGTCCTCTCGTCTACGTTTAGTACTACGTTGAGTAATATAGCATGGCGGTGTACGCTCTTCATTGTATTCGGCACTGTTGGACTCTGAGACTGATTTGTTCATCTTATTCTCCATTCTAAGAAGAGGAGTTATGTATAATGTAACGTTGTTATGTTCAGTCTCTGAGTACTTATTGGGCAGAGATGAAGTTATAATTATACTCTGCGATAATTATTTTTGTTAGTACTAGGATATCATAAGTTCTTAAATGGTTATCCGTCAAAGGTACGATTCTTTTGAATAAATCCTTGGTATTAATGATATTTCTCCTTTGTAATATAAAAATTAAAGGCAATATTATAGATTATACTATCATGTGCCAGGTTTTACCAGGAGACTATCGCCGTGAGAATATTTATTTATCTCGATTAGGTGTAAATAATCTCTGCCAACAGAACGATTATCCGTAAATTAAGAAATGGCCAGGTACTAGGATTGCATAGGCGCGACGGAGTCTACTCAATCCGTCCGTCGACAATAACCGCGAAAAGGGCAGTAGCCAATCGAGTGTGGGGGTGGGTCAGGTGATTAGTGCAGTCTTCCTTATTAGCCAGTTGCAGTAACGACGGTGGGCGTGGTTTACTCGATAAATCAAAGATGTCTTCGCCTGCGTTTACGACGATTTGTAGGATCAAAAAACAAAGGTACTCACGATGTCTGCTACTAGGGGCGCAGTAGATGATTAGCGATGTAAGGCAGTATCCAGTTTACTTTCTTGGTATTTATGCACTCCTATTTTTCAGTGTAAATTCAAATTGCATAAAATTTATTTTAATTATTAAAATAATTTCGTGCGCGAACTGTTTATAAGTGTGCACCTTGCGGTGGTCCGGGGAGAAGAGGACCTACATTCAAATTGTCAAGAATTTGTACCGATTGATTAATTATTACATTGTTGTACGCATTTTCGATATCCAAAAAACAGGCCAAAGTAGATGTATCTTTTAAAATCCTATTTGTATCTGAGATACCAGGCGAACCAGACAATCTATACATGACTGACCTCTTCTGAACCCAGTCGTGTATGATGGTATTACTTCTTCTTTTTCTACAAACCACTCTAGTCGTTTTGTTATAATTGTGTGAAATATTTTACATATACAACAAATTAGGGAAATAGGTCTAAGCTTAAGGGATGAATTTGAATTTTGCTTAGGAATAGCAACAATTTTAATATTACGCCACTGTTCTGGAATATACGATTGAGAAAGTATTAAGTTATAAATTTTCAACAAATATTTTTTGCCTTCAGGAGGTAAATTATATATCATGGAATAAGTAATACCATCATCTCCTGGAGAATTTTTTTTTTTTTTAAAGAATTACGTAATTCAACTATTGAAAACTCCTGTTCTAATGCGGAGTTACTTGACCGCAAAATAGGGTGAGGGTACTCAACATAATCTGGGGTTAACGAATATAGCAGAGTACTCAACATAATCTGGGGTTAACGAATATAGCAGTTCTTCTTTTTTTTCTTTAGGGACTTGAGGGCCATAATTCCTCATCCCTTTGGCCCATGGCATTCTACGCCACATCATTGAGCTGTCTACCGTTTCATCAACTTCAGTACAAAATTTTTGCCAGCCTTTAGTTTTAGCCTGCCGTAACATTCGTTGTGCATCCGTGATTTTTTTTGTTAAAAAATCAAAGTTTCCTGGAATTGGATTTCGCCTGAAATTTTTTAAGGCTAACCGACGTTCAGCAATTGCACGCGATAAGGACGGTTCCCAATATGATTTTGGTTTAAAAAGTTGTGTAGGGTTACTGTATACTTTTTTGTTTGGGATACTTTTATTAGCTGCATAATTAATAAAATAAAGTATGCGACCCAATCAGCCATTTTTAGGTAGCAAATGTGATATCTGGAGACGTAGACTGTAAATTTTGATTTACTAGCTTGATCCTTGTATGATCTCCATCGTTCAGAGATACAAAATTATTATCTAATGACGCTTCATATATCTGGTATCCCCTAGTGTCATTTTTACAAGACCAATTTGTATGGTGACCATTAAAATCACCTGCAAGTATCGCCCTACTAGAAAGTTTTGAAAATAACTCATCCCAATTACACTGTGACGTTTGAACAGATGATGGGCACGAATTCTAAGTACTTACAGTTTAATATTCTTACTGATAAAATTTCAATCCCTGTGTTGCTTACATTAATAGAATGGTATTGGCTTTTTATCGACTTATGTACAACAATGGCAACTCCACCATAAGCATCGAATCTATCTTTTCTGTAAACATTAAAATCCTTAAATTTTAGAATTTGCTCTGAATCCAGCCAGGTCTCACTTTAAATGCATATATGGATATTCTCACGATTTAACAATAGCTCGAAGTCTTGTTTCTTCGGAATTAAACTTTGAGCATTCCACTGTGATATATTAATCGCGTAATCCCTAAAGGTTGTATGATCCATCAATAAATGTGGCCAGGAATTTACTGATAATTTCGCCATCACTCACCGTCTCACAAATAATAGCTGCTAAATATTCAAATAATAATTTAACGACTAAAATGATCTTTTCATCTAGATTTCTTTGACAATACGATGTCCTTGATCTTACAGAAGAAATGACCAAAACTACTAATCTTTCTTTTTTTCTTTTCTTCCTTCTTTTTATCTATTACTTCTGTGGTTCCTTGGCTTCTGTTTTCAAATTCTTCGTAATTATTTACCTCGTGGTGAATCAGTATTGAGAAGACCATAGAGCAGAACAAGGGCTCCAAAGTGTTTGCAAGAGACGCGTCTATTGGGCAAAGCCAGTTGACGAAGCTGAAGACGGAGGACGGAAACGTAACGTCGAATAGGTCACAGGTGCTCAGGGAGATAGAGAGGTTCTATGGGCAGTTGTATACCTCAGTAGCTGAACCTGTTGTTGACTTGGTAAAAGACCCAAGAGCCAAGCTAACCCGACACTACACTGAAGATATCCCGGACATCAGCCTGTACGAGATTGGGATGGCTCTCAAACACCTTAAAAACAACAAAGCGCCGGGTGAAGATGGAATTACCGCAGAGCTTCTGAAAGCGGGCGGATCGCCGGTACTTAAAGTCCTTCAGAGGCTGTTTAATTCCGTCTTGCTCGAAGGAAAAACGCCGGAAGCGTGGAACAGGGGTGTGGTGGTACTCTTTTTCAAGAAAGGTGATAACACTTTACTGAAGAATTATAGGCCCATCACACTGCTGAGCCATGTTTATAAGTTGTTTTCGAGAGTCATCACGAATCGTCTCGAACGCAGGCTTGATGACTTCCAGCCTCCCGAACAAGCCGGTTTCCGGAAAGGCTTTAGTACCATAGACCACATACATACGCTGCGGCAGATTATACAGAAGACCGAGGAGTATAATCGGCCACTATGCTTGGCGTTTGTGGACTATGAGAAAGCCTTCGATTCGATCGAGACTTGGGCGGTTCTTAGATCTCTCCAGCGATGCCGCATTGACTATCGGTACATTGAAGTGTTGAAGTGCTTGTATAATAACGCCACCATGTCAGTCCGAGTACAGGGGCAGTGCACGAAGGCGATCCCCATAAAAAGAGGAGTAAGGCAGGGAGACGTCATTTCTCCGAAACTGTTTACGGCCACCTTAGAGGAAGCCTTCAAGCTCTTGGAATGGCAAGGACTTGGCATCAACATCAATGGCGAATACATCACTCACCTTCGATTTGCCGACGACATTGTGGTCGTGGCGGAGTCGCTGGAAGATCTAGGACGAATGCTCGGTGACCTCAACAGAGTATCTCAACAAGTGGGTCTTAAAATGAACATGGACAAAACGAAAATAATGTCTAAAGTCCATGTCGTACCCACCGCACTCACCGTTGGGAACTCTACTCTTGAAGTTGTCGACAAATACATTTACCTGGGACAGGCAGTCCGGTTAGGTAGGTCCAACTTTGAGAGAGAGGTCAATCGACGAATCCAACTCGGCTGGGCAGCGTTCGGGAAACTGCGCAACATCTTCTCATCCAAAATACCTCAGTGCCTTAAGACTAAAGTTTTTAGTCAATGTGTGTTACCAGTGATGATATATGGATCAGAGACGTGGTCTCTTACAATAGGTCTCATAAAAAAGCTCAGAGTTGCTCAGCGAGCTATGGAGAGAGCTATGCTCGGCGTTTCTCTACGCGATCGAATCAGGAATGAGGAGATTCGTAGAAGAACCAAGGTCACCGACATAGCCGTTAAGATTAGCAAGCTGAAGTGGCAATGGGCGGGCCACATAGCGCGTAGATCGGACGGGCGTTGGGGCAGAAAGATTCTAGAGTGGAGACCACGTATTGGCAAGCGCAGCGTGGGACGACCGCCTGCCAGATGGACCGACGATCTTGTGAAAATCGCAGGAAGTCGTTGGATGCAGGTGGCATCGGACCGGTTACGCTGGAAAGCGATTGGGGAGGCCTATGTTCAGCAGTGGACAAGTATGGGCTGAGATGATGATGATGATGATGATGATGATGAATCAGCAGCCGCTCTTGACTCTTCTTTTTCTTTGTTTTCTTCTGCTTTTCCTTACGTACACCTGCTACCAAATTAGTTTGTGAATTTTGGTCCTCTAAAGTGTCACTTGATTTATCCTGTTCGCTGTCATCTGTTTTTTGTTCTTCCTGGCATATTACATTATCTTCTACCTGTGTCCTAGCTTCGTTAGGTGTCACAGAAAATCTTATATTGTAGTTTGTCCTATCAGGCGCTATATATATTTTATTATCTTTCAGGTATGATAAAAGTGCAATTTTGTAGGTGCAGTTATCTCTACTCATAATACCCCGAACTTTTTTTTCTTTCAAGAAGCTGGGACATGACACAATTGAAGTTAATGGTGTCACAATTAGGATGATTTCCGCCACATTTAGGGCATATTTTGTTTTTCCTTTGACATCCACGTGCTAAATGGCCAAACTTCCAACAATTAGAACATTGGGTAACTGGAAAAGTATATGGTTCTACTTTGAATCGACCCCCGTAACCATAGACATACGCCGGCAACGTAGCACTTTTAAAACACAATCGTTCGGTTTCACGACTTATCCATTTACCATCGTCACATTGTTTTTTAAGTCTTTTAACAGAAGTTATCTCTGATTCACTTGTAAAAGCTTCCAGTAATTCTTTCGCATCTACTTTCATTTCAAGATATTTGACAGTTCCGTACGAATAACTTACTTCATTTGTAAAATGACACCTGTAGCCCAATTGACTAATCTTTTCGCTTTTTAACAATTTTTCAGCTTCTTGTCTTGTCTCAAATATTATAATAATATTAGCCCTGTTAAGAAACTGTCCCACTGTTGGGCACGGGCCTCCTCTCAAACTGAGAGGGTTTAGGCCATAGTCCACCACGCTGGCCTAGTGCGGGTTGGCGAACTTCACACACCTTCGAGAAACTCTTAGGCATGCAGGTTTCCTCACGATGTTTTCCTTCACCGTTAAAGCAAGTGATAATTAATTTTTAATACGCACATGCTTTCGAAAAGACAGAGGTGCGTGCCTGGGTTTGAACCCGAGACCTTTGACTTTGCAGTCCAACGGTCTAACCACTAGGCTATCACTGCTATTATAAGTACTTTATACGGATTTTTATATTTAATGTTGATAATGTTCTGTAATTTTTCTGACATTAGCAATTTAACCAATCCTATCTGTTTTGGTAATAATTCCGTACAAGTTAAACATATTTCGTATTTATTCTCTTCACAATATGTATTAGGTGATCTTCTGCGTGCTATTCGTTTTGTTTTTCTTTGAACGACTGTAAAACCATCCTCATTTTCTTTAGCACTTTGTCTTCCATTTTCCATCCGACTCTTCTTTACAGGTCTCATGTTGTTTCCGTTCTCCCTCATTTCTATTGACCTTTCTCTTGATCCATCACTCTTGCTTCCTTTTTGCTCACAAATAATACTATTTCTCTCACACTCCTCTTCACTCATATCACTTCGCGAATTTAGCTCTGATGTCAGAGCGGAACTTTCCATTTTTTTTATTTCGCATTGATGTGGGTAGATTGAAAATAAGTTTACCGAGATTAATACGGCCCTATCTCAATACGTGCGTTCGGTGCGCAATACCACACGCGACTGTACCATTTTTTGGTACCCAAACTAACCATAAAATTTAATAATTAATTAACGTCTTATGTGTATTGAGGTGTGCGTAATAGAAATACTAGAAATTGAAATAGCCGTAATGCTTTGAATAATTATTAAATTTTATAAAAAAAAACATTAAAAATATTTATTTATTTATTATTCATATGCACAACTATTACAGGAATTTTCTAATGCATTAGTGTGACCTTATGACATATAACATAATACATAAAAACAAGTTTCCGCGAATTCATTCAGAGAGCATGTAAAAATGTCTATTTTGTCAGCAACTTGATTCAGTGTTCGTAAAGCGCGCGTCATTGGCGCTTTGCTGAGCAAGTTGGTTCTGCCCCATGGCACCGCCAGCAGCTGCGGCTGCCGCCGCCGTCACACAAACTCGTCCGGCACGCACAGACCAATTGTTTGCAAAACCCTTGGATTTGAACATTTTCCGCGTAGTAGCTTGAAAATATAGGACACAAGCGCGTAATCCCTTCTACTTTCCAAATTGTTGTACCCAACCATGCCTATAACAACAAGGTTGGGTACATCAACTGATAAAAAGGATACACTCCATACAGTCTCATGTAAAGAAATCTAGTGAATTTGTTTTGCGCTCAAGCATTAACTTATATTTTGCTTCATGTGGAGCCCATATCACTGCATTGCATTCCAACTGACTATTTATGAGCGCATTGTATAGCATTCTTATAGCTACAATGCTTGTAAAGCTTTCTGACTGTCGGAGTACAAACCCTAGACTCTGGTAGAATTTTTTACACACATTCACTATGTGATCACGGAACGTTATCTCAGTGTTCAGAACCGTTACTTCCCTATTCATTTTTTTACGATCCAGTCTGTACTCGTAGTGCAATGGTATTTTCATGCGACTGAAAGTTATCGTCAAGCATTTAGATGCATTGAACTGTAGTCGGTTTTTCCTGCTCCACTCAAGCACTCTATCAATGTCTCGCTGTAAACGTTCACAGTCTTCTGCATTTTTTACTGCTAAGAATACTTTTAAATCACCAGCGAATAGCAGACAGGTGGCATCCCTGACGACATCAGGTAAGTCGTTTATCATAATGTTAAACAGCAACGGGCCCAAATTACTTCCCTGGCTCACACCTGACCTATAGTAGTAAGGCTCTGACCTACAGCCAGCTTATTCCACAAACTGCTGTCTATCCCGCATATAACTAGCAAAAAAATTTAGCAATTCAGAAGTACACCCGACTGTAGCTTGGTAAGTAAAATATCGTTGTCGACCAGATCGAATGCTTTCTTGAAGTCGAAATAAGCGGCGTCAACTTGTACTCCAGCATCGACATACGGAATCACATAAGTTATCAAATTAAGCAAATTTGTAGTTGTGCTGCGTGCCGGTCTGAACCCGTGCTGAGCGTCTGTAAGCTGTGTAGATACTTGTTCTAGTACCGCTCGCTGCACAATCATCTCAAAGACCTTAGCTGACGTCGACAGAATCGCCACCGGTCTATAACTATTCACGGCAGATGCTGATACCCCCTTGGGCACTGGGACTACCCGTGTGGTTTTCCAACGTTCGGGAAAATAAGATTATTCCATGCACAGGTTGAATATGTGTAAGAGTGGTTCCGCTAACACCTCACGACAATCTCTAAACACGAAAACTGGAATCCCATCCGGGCCCGCAGAACGTTTAGGCTTTAACCGCTTCAGCGCATCCCTGACCTGGGGTTTTGTTAGCCGCTTAATGTGAAAACGCGCACTATTGCTATCACTGGCTTTCCATTTCCCCGGTCGTAATGGCCTTAGCATCGAACATTTAAGGTATGCAGGAGTACACCTACCGCGAGTACTTGCTATGTTCTTCAATCTTTGTATTAGTCACTGCTATTTGCCGAAGGACCTTATGTACACCATGTTAGTGCCGATCTTAAAGAATAGCACTGGAGATGCCTCTGATATTTCCAACTACAGGCCCATATCTCTGGCTACTATTATAGCTAAGGTGCTGGATAGTCTGCTTAACAAACTATTAGCTGAACACCTCGAGTTACATGACGCCGAGTTCGGTTTCCGACCAGGTCTCTCTACCGAAAGCGCTATTTTGTGTCTCAAGCAGACGGTTCAGTATTATACTAATAGAAAAACACCCGTCTTTGCCTGTTTTCTGGATTTGTCTAGGGCGTTCGATCTTGTTTGCTATGACGTGCTATGGTGTAAATTACAAAGGGAAACTACATTGCCACCCGAGATTATTTCAATTTTTAAATATTGGTATAGTAATCAATGTAACAGTGTGAAGTGGGACGGTTTATTCTCTGACGTGTACGGGTTGGACTCCGGGGTGCGACAGGGGGGGTTGAGGTCGCCCCGGCTGTTCTACCTGTATATGAATCGGCTGATCGTTGAGCTCAGCAGCACCAGTATCGGATGTGTTATGCGGATAACATGGTGCTGCTGAGCCCACAATTGGTGCTCTGAGACAATTGATCTCGAAATGTGAGTCTTATGCGGTGACTCATGGACTCAAATATAATGTAATACATGGACTCCAAAGGCAATTACGATCTTATCAGCTCCGACTTAGCCAAAATAGACTGGGATAATTTATTGACCAATAATAGTATTGATGATGCACTATCCATTTTCTACTCTAGTATATTTAAAATTAGAAATTTCCATATCCCCAAGCGTCTGGCATATAACTCTAAATATCCACCATGGTTCAATAGTGCACTTACAAAAATTCTCAAAGAAAAACACAAGTACCTTAATAAATTTAAAACCTATGGCAATATTTCTGATCGACTTACATTTGAATTACTTCGTGACAAAGCTAACGACGTAGAACGCAACCTTTATAAATCATACTTGTTTAAAATTGAATCCGCCATAGATACAAATCCTAAAGCCTTTTGGTCCTATTTAAAAATTAAGCATACGAATAGCAATTTTCCGTCACATATGTCGTACAATGGTAATGTCTCTAGTACCGGCGAAGGTATATGCGAACTCTTTTCTAACTATTTTCAATCTATGTTTCTTAGCTCACACCCTTCATCCGATTCTAGTACACCGGGTTCTGTTTCCGTTCCCGGTATACGATCTATTAAAGTCGATGACACTCTAGTCCAAAAGCATCTTAAGTCCCTTGATATTAACAAATCCGCTGGACCTGATGATCTTCCAGCAGTGTTCATAGTCAGATGTGCCGAGGACTTATCTAAACCAGTTACACTTTTATTCAAACGATCGCTAGCTGAGGGTATTGTTCCAGCAATATGGAAGTCTGCATTTATCTCTCCTATCCATAAAAAGGGGCCTAAGAACAAAATTGATAACTACTGTCCAATTTCCAAGCTTTGTACCCTGGCTAAAGTCTTTGAACGCATTGTTTATGACCAGTTATATTACGCGCTATCCCCTAACATTAGCCCGCACCAACATGGTTTCCTCAAAGGCAGGTCAATAGTATCCAATCTTATATTATTTACAGATGATATATCCAAGGATATGGATAACGGCTACCAAACAGATGCTATATATACCGACTATAGCAAGGCATTCGATCGAATTAACCATAATATATTACTAAAAAAGCTCATTGGACTAGGTATTAGCGGTGATCTCTTCAGATGGTTTTCTTCCTATATCTTAAATAGATCTCAAGCTGTAGTTTTAAATGGTTTTATGTCCGCATGGTTGACTATTCCCTCCGGCGTCCCCCAGGGATCACTGCTGGGTCCTTTACTGTTCGTGGCTTTTATCAACGATATTGGATCGTGCATCAAACATTCCAAGTTTCAATTATTTGCAGATGATATGAAGATGTACAGGACCATTAAAGACCTCTCTGATGCTGTACTACTTCAAGACGACCTCAATAGAGTGGTCAACTATTGTAAAGCTAATAACCTTGATCTCAACACATCTAAGTGTCAAGTTATTAGTTTCACTAGAAAAAAGCAAGCTTTCACCTATAGTTACACAATAAATCACCAAAATGTATTTCGTGCTTCCGTCATTAAAGACTTAGGAGTTTTCATGGACAGTAAGCTTACGTTTGAGCGTCATTTCGATTTTATTGCAAAAAAAGCCTCTTCAGCCTTAGGATTTATCATCCGTAATACTAACTCTTTCTCGACTATGAAATCTATCAAAATACTCTACTGTGCCTATGTCCGCAGTCATCTGGAATACGCGAGCCAAATTTGGAGTCCCAACTATTCAATTCACTCGGCTAGGTTAGAAAATGTACAAAAAAAGTTTACAAAGTTTTTATTTTTTAAATTTAAAATACCTCATACAAATTACGATAAACGCTGTGCTCGCTTACATTTGCTCCCACTGTCAATCCGTAGAAATATTACAGACATATCCTATTTGACAAAAATTGCTCAATCTAAAATTGATTGCTCAGAACTTGTTGCACGAGTATATCTTAACGTTCCTCCACGCCACTCCCGACCCAGAAATCTGCTCCATGTTCCGCAAACACGCACACTATATCGCCATAATAGTTACCTCATACGCGCATCTAAAATGTTTAATGAAACGATTGGTTCTACCCATACAGCTTTAGATTTATTTTCCAGCAGCCCAACAGCATTCAAAAACTATTTAACTAAAAGTGTTTTTCCTTCCTCCGTGTTATCATAGGACTTTGCAGCTATTTATTTAACCTACTAACTAATTAATTATTCAGTATTCCGACTAAATTGAGCACATTTTCTTTTTAACTGTGGTGGCTTGTAAATGGCTTCTTACTGCTAATCACTAAACTAACCTGTATTGCTAGCTGTAAGCCTCCCAAATAAAAATAAAATAAAAATAAAAATAAAATAATGTTAAAAAGAGCGAATTAATGCTCTTCAAATCGGGTACTACACTACCTATCCAGTCATTCCTTATGTATCACTGGGCGGGACGCCTCTGAACAGGGTGAACAAATTTAAATATTTGGGTCACTGGGTCACCGAAGACTTACATGACAATTGTGACATAGACAGGGAACGCAGGTCGCTGGCTGTCCGAGGCAATAAGTTGGCTCGCAGGTTTGCACGTTGTACGAAACCAGTAAAAATTACGCTGTTTAAAGCATACTGTCAGTCCTTCTACACGTGCAGCCTGTGGGTCAATCTGCGTGTTCAATACAATAATGTGCTCAGGGTACTGTTGGGGAGGTCATGGCGTTGCAGTGCTTTGGGGATGTTTACAGAGACAACGGTTGATGGTTTCGCCGCCATCATAAGGAAACGATGTGCGTCCCTGCTTAGACGTATTCGTGGCAGCTCCAACACTATCCTGAGTGTGTTTGTGGAGAGGTGGGAATCTCCGATGATGCGGAGATGGATGCATCTCCACACTCAATTATAATTATCTGTTTTTTTATGTACTAACATAGATTAAGTGCTATGTAACAAACAACCTATGATCCTAGATGGTCGAAATAAATGATTTATTATTTTTATTTAACCGCTTCTTCTATGCTAAGCCGTGGCGATTCTGAATTATACACGGATTGAAAAAATTGTGCGAACTCCTTTGAACATTCCCAATCCGTCAATATTTTGCAATTTTTTTCAATTTATTTGTTGGTTACCGTTCCCCTTTTCTTTCTCACATACGTCCATAATGATTTTGGATCCCGTGTTATGTTACTCTGTACCCGCTCCTGGTATTTTTTATGTCCACATTCTATCATAATTTTAACTTGAGCCCTACACTGAGCGAACATTTCGTAATCAGTAGCTAAACCACTGGTTTTATATTGCTTATGGAGTTTAGCCTTTAATTTTATGTTGCGAATAATGTCTGCCGTGTACCATTCCGGGTAATTGTACCTGGAGTTTGCTGACTTTTGTAGTTTCCTAGGAACACTATCATCGATGATGTTGTAAACTATATCATAAAAGTAGCTAAGTGCCTCCTCTGAGTCATGTATCATATATATGGGACTCCAATCATAAGAATACAGTTGTCAGTACAATAATTTATAGTCGGCTTTGTGAAAATTCCACTGAGGCCACTCTTCGCAACAATTATAATTTGTGGCGACCACTGGAGTCCCAACTTGAGTGATATCCTCCCCGTGCCTTTTACTTACCGGCCAACTGACGACTAACGACGGATGATACGCGTCTATCGGTACCAGCGTCTTATCTGCCTCACACACGCGTACGCTTTCCCCATTACTTAATGAACATAACACTAAATCAAGGTGTCGACTGTTACAATTCGATACCTTATTCATCTGAATAAATTCGCAGAAAGAAACAAAGTATTCATAATAATTTACTATGTTAATATTACAAGAATGCAAATTAAAATCGCCTATAATAACAATTTCTGTATATTTAACACATAATTGTTCTATTATTCCAAATAATGTCATGTACTCCTGTTCGTGACTATTTGGCGGGATATAAATAATGCAACATAAAAATAGATATCTATTTCCTTTGTGTACGGCCGCCACCACCATTTCAAATACACACTTATCGATGTCAACATCGCAAGGTACTTTCCGCAGCTCCAATCCGTGTGTGGCCACGAGAAATGCTTCACCTTGTTTTCGTCCGTCGGCTCTGTCGCATCATAGTATTTGATACCCCGGTGGTACAATTTCGGCATCTTGTATTGACGTATTACACCCTGTTTCAGTCGCTGCTACTAAATCCGCTCCAGATGATTCTATATTATTATGAAATTGGTCTAATTTTGTACGCAGACCTCATGCATTTTGATAATAAATTTCTATACTTCTATGTTCCATTGTTTGGTTTATTTGCTGCTCTCCGAAACCAAATCCATTCAGCAAACGATGCATTTAGAGGCCACACTTCTGGCTGACATAATTGCTGGTACGCTTCAATAGGAACACTTATTATAAATGAAGCATAATCTCTGTGTTTTATGCTTAATTTTTTCAATTTTTAACATTACCTTACGACCACACACATTTTTAACATGAGCAGTTAATTTATCAGTCGTGGTTTCCGGCTGCAAGCGCCATACGTGAAGATGTTTCTTACGCTCCGCGGCCTGTATTTCTGTAAGGTCCAAATTTTTCCCTTTCTTCACCTCCTTAGTTTGTACCTTACGTTTTTTCTTTTGAACAGTGGTCCATTTATATTCATTTTCCGTTTTTTCATCCCTCTCAAAATTTGACCTACTACCTACTACTTGCATTGATTGCATGCGTGCCTGTGACGCAGTACTCGATGTTTGTTTTGCTGGTTTCGTGGCCACACTAATCACTTCTGTATATGTGGGCATTTTAATATTTTTGGCAGGATGTTGAAGCACTGTTTTTGCAAATGTAACAGGTTGCTTAATATTATCCATTATTCCAACCTTGTCCGGAGAAGATCTATTTAATTGCAGTTCCAATTGTTTATTACGTGAAGCAAGTGATTTTAGTTGGTTTTCTATGGACGTTATATTACTAACTTTTTCTTCGAGCACCTTGACGTAATTTCGTAGTTCTTGTAATTTGTTTTCGGAACTCGAGTATACTTCGTAAAGTTGCTTAATAATGTTCTCTTGGCTATCTAATCGCGACATTACCTCTGAACGGAATTCCCTCATCTCCGCCAGCAAGTTATATTTGTATTCTGTTATTTGTGTAACCGATTTCTTCCCACGAGTGCCGCGCTGTGTATAAACAAAACTGCTGGGCGAGAAAGTTGTATCTAACGCCAGTGTCCCCCGTATGGGGGCATCGGCATTACGTATCGGCTTGGGTTTCTTATAAACACACTCAAGGCACTCCCATTGTTTTTTATAGTTCATGGTGAATGATTCGAAATCCTCCGTACATATTCCGAGGCAGTTTAAATCATACACTTTCTTGCACTGTTTTTTTTTTTTTTTTTTTTCTCTCTTAAAAAACGTAGCCCCACTCTAGGATTTATTCCTGTGTCGTGGGTGCGTTTACAAACATAAAAATTCACATACACAAATACCCAGACCGGAACAAATAACTGTGGATCACACAAAGATTTGTCTCGTGCGGGAATCGAACCCGCGACTATTAGACGCAGTGGGCGGAGCGGCTAAAGCTCTTAACCACTGCGCTAAATCGTCGGTCTGTGGCACTGAACATTCCATATAGGACATGTTAGGAGTTATAACTGCACTACAAGCTTCACAGTTGAGAGCCATAACGATTGTTAATTATTTATTTTTTATTTAATTCCCGACAGCGTACGCTAAAGATGTGCGCTAGCAAGCGATGCGCGCGCGAACTTAGTTGGCATGGAATAGTTGGAATCGATTCAGTTGCCGATTTAGAACAAACTACTTTCAGGTCTTGCGTTAATTATGTTACAGCTTGTATATACATATAATAACATATACCTATTATAACAAATAAGCAACTTAATTAGCTCGGCTTAGTAAAAATCTTCACGAAACATTATTAACCAAGTATCGCAAGGGTAACAAAATTAATTTCGTAGCAGTGTGCTACGTTAGCATTAATTATACTTTTCGGAAAGCTCCTTTTAACTAACAAAGGCTGAATTATTTAACTAGATATCTAAAATTTTAATAAAAGATTTACTTAAGTAAAATAAAAATCTTTACAGGTATAGAGCTGAGAATTTTAATCCTGACTTATTATCTTAGTTACCACTCGCGTAGCACAAAGAGAATTCGCAGCAGACTTATTCGAGAGTTAGAAAATGACGAAATAATCTTAGAGTATGTAAATATAAGCGTCATCAAAGTAATGTAAGCGTGTGGTTCGAAAAAATAGGAGTAAATTTTGAACAGTAAAGTTTTGTAGCACCGCGCCAACTGCGTAGCACATGTTCGTAGCGGCCGCTCGTAGCACTCAGAAAACTTCGTAATTGTAATTATCGCCTGTGCATAGGGCTTAGCACGAAAAGATTGACGTGTGACGCTACCGAGTAAGCTAGCTGTCAAGTTCATGTTCATTTAATAAATTGTTGTGTGACAAGGATGGGATATCCACTAGCGTCACGATAACGTCAATCTTTTTGTGCTGAGCCCTCAGATATTAAAAACGTTGGGACCGATTTATTACGAAAAATTTGTAACAATATCACGTTTCGCGCCACCCGAGCTGCGAAATTGCTACAAATTAATTTCATTCTCTCACCGATTTTGTTGTCGATTAAAATAAATGGTTGTAGCAGTTGACGTGAAACACAATTTTTTTTACACCCAGTTATTATTTTTGTTCCATATTTGCCATCTGAAATGAAACTTCAGATGTACTGACGTTGATTCTTTAACGTAGGAAATAAATTATATTTTTGCGTGTATGTTATTGGCATTATATTTATTTGAACCACATCATTAATACAGCGTTATTACGTAACATTCCAAGCGTGTGTTTATTTTCAAGTTGTTTGACCTGAAGTGGTGAATCTATATTTAGATGCGCAAATTAATTACGTTCTAAAGCTCAATTTTGCGTAAATAAAACTAGGGCGCAGGTAATATAATAATTTATAAACACGGCTAAGTGTACGCTACTAAAACTTGCGAGAAACTTATTATGCAAATTGTCTCGCGTATGGAAATTTTCGTTCCAGTTGATTTACTATCCGGAGGTTTATTTAAGTTGGTAGTGTTCGGTGCTTTCGTCTCCGTAGTGATCATTAAAACTGCATTTGTAAGGACTAGCCCAGTGCAATAATTGCATCAAGTTTAACCGGGCTCGATCGATGTGAGGGTATTTACCTCGCTGGGCGAAAATAATCCGGGTGCCGGTGATGTCAGAAGGCGGGTACTACGCATGCGTGACTAGGACGCTAGTGCCTACTAGCGGCCACACTCGACACCCGCGTTGCCAGCTCTTGGGAAATTCCATGGACTTAGGGGAAAGCGGATTATTATAGCATCAGTTTTAATTATAATTAACATTCATGGTCAGGTTAATAGATTTATTTATTGTACAATGTACATAAGATTCATAATTACGTGCATACTTCAATGTCATTATCAGTAGAGATATTTCAAGGATATTTCTCATATTACTTTGGAAAGAGTATGAAGGTGTGGTTTTGTATCCTGCTTATATCTGAAATATCTTTTAAAATAGGCAGTCTTGAAAATAGTGAACAATTTTGTTAGTCAATAGCTTTGTATTAGAGTGAGAAGCTAGAGTGTAGCCGATCGTTCTGGCGATTTTTAGAGGAGGCCTTTGTCCTGGCAGTGAAAGTCTTATCGCTAAAGAAAGAGTGAATTTGGTTCAAAACAGTCTATGTGAGCGTAAAAACCTCCGTATAGACAACAAACAGCGTACATATTACCGACTTTTTTACAATGATCCATAGTTACATCTGGGAATTATCCGACACTGGCAGGAAACTTAGAGCCTTTACGGCCAGTATTAGGAAATTTAAAAATTAAAGCTGGCAGCACCGTCGGGTAGGTTGCCCGGCGTCAGTCGGTCGCCGGCCGCGCGTTGAGCCGGGCGCGCGTGTGCGTTAATGGCGCCCCGTGGCGGCCGGTGAGGCGTCGGCCCCGCCGACCACCCTGGGTCGACGGGCCGGGACGTGCACCGCACGTGACGTGCATCATGTCCTTACTCAGCGTGACAGGTATAACCATACAAATCGTCACAATAATACACTAAAAGTCGTATACCCGCGTGAACTCGCCACACATGCGAGAAAACTATCACCAAACGTTTCACCAATACGAGAACAAATGTGATACATTGGCTAAAGTAGCTATGAAAGTCTTTCAATGTATAATACAATTCATCGGAATATGCCTTTTACAGCATTTATGTGAGTGTAGGCAAATCTATGTCAATTTTTTTTTAACTGTGCATGTATGGCAAAGCAGCGACAGTGATTTTAAAGAAAATAGTGCGCTATTTTACTTCTAGTGTTTTATTATTACGATTTCTGTAGGTATAACAGTGTTCTGTGCTCATAAGTGCTACCCGCTTTGTGTTAAGAGTTACGCAGCAATTCTTGGCAGTTATGGACGTGTATTGAATGTATTCAGGTATTTATAAGTCGGTACAGAAGAGACGATCGTAAGATTCGATCGGATTCAAGATACTCATAATATAGATAATTCTAGAGAAAAACACGTTTGTATATAGCATCGTCTACATAACGCGTTGTTCGTATATGTACGTTCGGAATTATGAATGATTCCTAGAAGTTTTTGTTCAGCCGATATCTGATAAACGAAGTTTGATTGGTCCTTCGATATGCGCCGTGATGGGTTTGTTTTGCCTGGGCTATGCGTAAATATCAAATGCCGTGTTTCAGATAAAGGTCACACTGTGGGTTGGTTGCACGTGCGTATTAAAGACGTTTTGTATGATACATTTGTGATTATTGTCTTTATATTTGTAACGTAGCTAAAGCTAAATGACAAGAATCAATGCATAGAGTTGTCGTTACTAAAATGTACTAGATATGCCTTAATTTTTTGTTAAATGTCAGTCTTTAACTTTACCTTTGACTATAATCAAAAGACTATAACCCACAAAAAAATTCTGCCTCTAAAAGACACTTTTGCAAGTCTATTACAATACATTGTGCAATTCACTACTGTTTTTTTATACATCAACGTACACCACACGTAATGTATATCGTTATAGATATAGCATCAGCCTCCGTTTTATGTCATAGTACCTATGTGTATTCTTAGAAGGCCGCATTATCTGAAGTGGTGAAGGTAATTCAATAGAATTGGTATGAAGCGCATCGCGACCCACGCTGTGTGCTACGCTATAACTACACAATGATCTGCCCCATTTAATGCCGATGAAGGTCGTGAACATAACAAGACGCTATATGAACTAGACGACTGGTATTAAACCTTCAACTATCTAAATCATCACGCCAGATCACTTACGAGGTAGGCAGAGAGTACAGAGTTCCAACAGGCTCTTTTCTTACATACCTCTCTGGCTTCCTCTACTCTCATAGTCCGTCTCATACACGCTCGCCGGTTACGGAGACTCCTGACTTGTCCTTTAGATAAGACCCGGTCTATTTGGTCATGGTAATATAGTCTAGGTCTTCCCCGGTACCTACATCCCTCCACTTTCGCATTGTATATCTGTTTTGTCATTCTTTCTTCAGACATTCTTTCTATATGCCCGAACCCACGGAGCATACCCTTTCTCATCTTTACACCGATACTCTCTTTCATACCTATTTGCTTTCTTACTACGCTGTTGCGAATACGATCGGTCAACTTCACTCCGCACATCTTCGGCAAAGCTTGCATTTCCACCGCATTTATCTTACTTTCATTCTCCTTCTTACATACCCAGAACTCGCTGCCATATAACAGCGTTGGGACAAGCACTCCATTATGTATGGCCAGCGGCGCCTTTCGGCTTAAGTGCCGGCTCCCAAGTAGCTTTCCCATCGCGCCAGTCACTCTGTTCCCTGCACTCACTCTTCTCTCTATGTCAGCGGTGTATTTTCCATCCTTACTGAATGCGCATCCAAGATATACAAACTCATTCACTTGCTCCAGCACATCGTTCCCAACCACAATCCTTGCATTCGTTCTGGTTTCTTCCCGTTCAAAAACCATAATTTTGGTTTTCTTCACATTCAAATGTAAGCCATTTTTCATGCAGTCGTCTTTCATAACTGTGACTAGTGATTGCAGATCAGTGGCTGTTGGCGTTATCAAAACCGCGTCATCTGCATATAGTAGATGATTTACCACTAGATCACTCATTTGTACACCTTCATTCATCGCTTTCAGTCTTTGAAGACTTTTATCCAAATATATTATAAACAGTGTAGCGTGTAGTATTATGCTATGTAAGCATTAATTGTATAAGAGTCATGTAAATCAGACAATAAACGATACTTGAAGTAAGCGGACGTGTTTGTCTCACTATCACCCAATACCACAAAACCGTACAACGCTATATGGCGACCCTGCCAGGGCTGCCTTTGGGCAGTTCTGTGCTAGAGTTTTATTAAGTGAAGAGACTTTTTGGATGAAGATTTTAATAAAAAGAAATAAAGCATTGAAAAATCTGGAAAAAATGTATTAGAAGAATGGCAATTATTTGGACTTGCTGAGCGCTGGGAGTCGTTGGCATCTGATGATGGTGCAGCTGGGCGCTGTAGCTGTAGAGGTGAGCACGAGATGAGAAGCCATGGAGCGTGTCCTGTCCCGGTTGAGCTACCGTCGGAGAGAAGCCAGAGGCCCTGCTGACCCCGCTGCGGTATTATAGGTATTGTAAAGTGTGTCAGTGACAGTGATAAGAGTAAGGTGCGAGTTTTAATTATGTTTTAGTATATAAGATACCTATTATTATTTTTTCAGAGAAACGTTTTATAATTTCGAAAGTATTTAGATTATTACTGTAGACATTATAATGAATAAAATAACTAAGTAGAAATGAGTTAAGATTCAATTTTTTTTTTTGTTGATTATGATAATATTAGAGTTATCAGACATTTACAGTCAGTTAGAAAAACTTAGAGAAAATATCAGTAAATTAGGTCCTAAGAGAAGAATAGGAAGTAATTTTGAGAAGAAGATTTTAGAGGCAAAATCTTTATATAAAACTTTTCGAACTTATTTAAGTTGCTTAGAGTCAAAAAGTTCTGATGAAATATTGATAATATGTTGCAGTATTGACGAGGTGTATTGTAAAATTTTGAAGTTTGAGGAAGAATCTGTTTTGTCTAGTAGTGTTACAACGAAAGAAAACATGTCAGGTGAGAAATTTTCTTTAAAGACGGCTGTGAGCCTCTTGCGAAAGATGACTGGAGATCAAAGTGTTACTCAAGATTTAATTGAGGCTATCGAATTGTACGACTCAATGCTTGATGATGATGGTAAGAAGTTGCTAATAAATTTCGTATTAAAAAGTAGATTAACAAGTGGAGCGAAAATGCGGTTATCAAGTGCTTATACTACTGTTAGTTCGCTTTTAAAGGATATGCGTATTCATTTATTAACTAGGAAGTCCGACACTGCCTTACAGTCTAAATTGCAGAAAGCTAGACAAGGCGATAGGTCTGTAACCGAATTTGGAGAAGAGATCGAAAAACTGTTTGTGGACTTAACCATTTCTCAGGCAAATGGTAACGACGAGGCTTATAGATTATTATGTCTTCTTAATGAAAAGAATGCCATTAAACGTTTTGCCGATGGGTTAAAAAGTCAAAGATTAGGCACAACTATTTCGGCTCGAAATTTATCTTCATTGAAGGATGCAATTCGTGTGGCGGAAGATGAATCTATTTCATCTACGGACTATCAGGTGATGTCTTATGACAATAGAGTTGGACGAAATAATTATTCTTTTAGATTTCGTAGACCTCGAGGTCACAGATTGTAAAATCTGTGTGAAAATTATTGTAAAATAATTATAACTCTAATAATTCCACGTATAACAAGTCGATGGCGCAACAAAATTTAGCTGCGTTAGGAGGTTCGCGTCCAGGCCGCGGTGCTTCAGGTTACCGTGGGAATTATCGCAATTATGCGAATCGTCGACATGGTTATGGCGCAATTCGTTGTAATAATAGAACCTTGAACCATTTCACTACTAATAATTGTTGTTCATCTAGTGAAAATACTGTTCTAGAGCCTTCTAACGAGTTTTTCGTCCCTAATCAAATTTTAGCTTGCGATAGTATTAATTGGGTAAATTTAAGTCTAGATAATAATATACCGTTAGAATTTTTAGTAGATACGGGGGCCTCCTTATCAGCGATTAGCTATAATGTTTTAAATATGAAGAAATTAGATTTATATGAGTGTAGCTTAAGAATAAGAGGCATTGGTGGTAGTTTAAATGCAATAGGATATGTATTTTTGACGCTAAAATATAATAATATATTTTTTAAACATAAGTTCTATGTTTTTGAAGACCTACCTTGCAAAGCTATAGGTATATTAGGTCAAGATTTTATGAAAAATTATAGAAGCATCATAGATTATGAAACAGATACTATTTCGCTTAGAATAGGTGAAAATAAGATAATATTGCCTATGAATTATTATTATTATTCTTTGACAATCGGACCACGGTGTGAGGTAATTAAATATATACCGACACGTGTTAATTATGAGTGTGTTGTTTCGCCTAAAGAAGTTTGTGATGGTGTTTTTATAGCTAGTGTAGCTACTCAGCCGAAAAATGGAAAAAATCCTATAAGACTTTTAAATACAACGTCAGAAGAAAAAACATTTAGTTTAAAAGATATTGAGATAGATAGATTAGACAACTATAATTTTTGTACATTTGAAAAATCGGATGAGAGTTAAGGAATTGTTTTCTTTATCTATCTATCTATCTATCTATCTATAAC
Source organism: Phalera bucephala (assembly GCA_905147815.2). NCBI lineage: Eukaryota > Metazoa > Arthropoda > Insecta > Lepidoptera > Notodontidae > Phalera > Phalera bucephala. Next base: position 3,469,795 of record CAJHXA020000004.1, on the reverse strand, counting down.
CTCACGCCAGATCCCTTGCGGGGTAGGCAGAGAGTACAGAGTTCCAACAGGTTCTTTCCTTACATACCTCTCTGGCTTCCTCGACTCTCATAGTTCGTCTCATACACGCTCGCCGGTTACGGAGACTCTTGACTTTTCCATCAGATAAGACTCGGTTTATTTGGTCGTGGTAAGATAGTCTAGGTCTTCCCCGGTACCTGCATCCTTCCACTTTCACATTGTATATCTGTTTTGTCATTCTTTCCTCTGGCATTCTTTCTATATGCCCGAACCAACGGAGCATGCCCTTTCTCATCTTTACACCGATACTATCTTTCATACCTACTCGCTGTCTTACTATGCTGTTGCTAATGCGGTCGGTCAGCTTCACTCCGCACATCTTCCGCAGAGCTCGCATTTCTACCGCATTTATCCTACTTTCATTCTCCTTCTTACATACCCAGCTCTCGCTACCATATAACAGCGTTGGGACAAGAACTCCGTTATGTATGGCCAGCTGCGCTTTATGGCTTAAGTGCCGGCTCCCGAGTAGCTTTCCCATCGCACCATTCACTCTGTTCCCTGCACTCACTCTTCTCTCTATGTCAGCGGTGTATTTCCCATCCTTACTGAAGGCACATCCAAGATATACAAACTCATTCACTTGCTCCAGCACATCGTTACCAACCACAATCCTTACATTCAGTCATTGTGATTTGAGTAAAAGTTTCTTTCAGTGTAATTTACAAAAAAGAGACACGAAGATATACGGCATTCACCACTGACAAAGGTCAATTTCAAATGTGTAGATTACCTATGGGATTGAAGATAAGCCCTTCAGCATTTAGTAGATTAATGACAGTTGCCATGTCATGGGGGTTTGTCCAAGAGCGTGCTCGTCGCGACCCCTGCCAGTCATTATGGCTGCAATCTTGGACCGAAGACGTACCGCAGTGCGGGCTAGGGCGTCCCCCCGAGGCGACGCGTACCGGCCCGCCCCCGTCGGTTCGAATATAGGTGGAAGCGGCGATTGGGGCCGCCACCCATCACGCCGGGCCCGAACTGGCGAGTCGTGGGGTGCAGAGTGCCGAATAGGCACTTGGAATGTAAGAGTTGGTATGGAAGATAAGATGCATGAGGTGATTGATGTGATGAAAGAGAGACGCCTGGATGCTCTGTGTCTAACAGAGACTAAGCGGAGGGGCAGTGAAACCTGTGATCTTCCTGATGGAACGATGGCTCTGTGGTCTGGGGTACCGCAGAGCAGTCGTGCCAGCATGGGGGTGGGTATCTTGCTGTCCCGTCGCCTGGCCTCTGGAGTGAGTGATTATGGCCTGTGCGATGCGAGACTTCTCTGGGTCCGTTTAAAACTGGGTGTCACTAGAGTATTTTTGGTCGCAGCATATGCTCCCGTAAGCTCGTCGACACCCCAGGACCTTGAGAAGTTTTGGGATAATGTCAGGGAAGTTCTGGATTTGGCTGAGGCTAACGAAAAGGTGATTTTGTGTGGCGATCTGAATGGATGGGTAGGACCAGGCGGCAAACTTGCGACGCTGCTCTGGGTCCTTATGGTGATATGAGAGTGAACGATGCAGGTAAGCTCATTGTAGATGTTTGTTTGGAAAGGGGTCTCCTTGTGTCTAACACGATATTCCAGCACAAGGACATACATATGTATACGTGGAGAAGGAATGAACAAAAAAGCATGATAGATCTGATCCTGGTTGATAGCCGTCTCCGAAGCAAACTATAAGATACGCATGCGTATAGAGGCCCCACTCTGGAATCAGACCACTATCTCGTAGTTGCGCGGAGACCTTGAAAGATTAAAGGTTGAAAAGTTGCAAGATGAGAGCGTGAGGAGAATGTATGAAGACAGAGTCCGGGACAAGCTTTTGACAGCAGGCTCTTCGGACTCAAATGTAGATGAATGCTGGAATAGCCTGAAAGAGAGTTTGGTGGAATCCGCGAAAGAAGTATGTGGTTGCTCAAAGAAGCATATTACAGCAAAAGGTGATGCATGGTGGGATGCGGAGTTGCAAAGCTCCGTAGAAAGTAAGAAGAAAGCGTGGCAGGACTATGTATCTTCTTTGAACCTGAATGCCAGTATGACAGAGATGAGGAAAGAAATATACCGGCAATGCAAGAATGCCACTAAAACTTTAGTGAAAGAAAAGCGTGAAAGAGCCAGTATGATTGAGGAGGAGAGGCTGGCGAAGAACTTCGAGAACAACACCAAACTCTTTTGGAGCAAGGTGAGAAAGGCTCGAGGTGATTCGTCAGGCTCCAGAATGGAAAGGATAAAATCTAAAGATGGTGACATTCTTGCAGACACACAAGCTGTGCTAAACCGGTGGAGTGAATATTTTGGAGAAATGTATGGAGATGACCCGGATGCTGATGCCGCAGACGTGCCCAAAGGCGAGATTGCGGCACCAGAATCAACGGAGGACATCACTATGGAAGAAGTTGAATGGGCGATAGGAAGTATGAAAAACGGTACAGCTGCGGGAGTAGACATGATATCTGTCGAGATGATCAAATATGGTGGAACTTGCGTCCGGGACGCTTTCCGGGCCCTTGCAAACCTTTGCTGGAGGACCGGTAGAGTCCCTACAGATTGGCGCCGCGCAGTCATAGTACCCTTGTATAAAGGCAAGGGTTCACAATATGACTGCGCCAATTACAGAGCCATCAGTTTGATCAGCTTGGCAGCCAAGGTGTACGGTAAAATTATTGAACGGAGAATACGCGTGAAGTCCGATGGAATGTTGTGCGAGGCACAAGGGGGTTTCAGGTCTGGAAGAGGATGTTCGGATCAAGTCTTCTCACTCCGCAACATCGTAGAGAAGCATCTGGCAGTGGGCCGCAAGGTTTTCTGCGGTTTTGTAGATCTGGAGAAGGCATTTGACAGAGTTGTGCGAAAGAGACTTTGGGACATTTTGCCAGAGTATGGTATAGATGGCACTCTGTTGCGAGCCGTCCAGTCCACTTATGTGGACTGCAAGGCATGCGTACGGGTGGGTGGTAACAGGTCACCCTGGTTTGACGTTAAAATCGGCGTCAAGCAGGGTTGCGTGTTGTCCGCTAGACTGTTTATAATATATCTGGACAAAAGTCTTCAAAGACTGAAAGCGATGAATGAAGGTGTACAAATGGGTGACTTAGTGGTAAACCATCTACTTTATGCAGATGACGCGGTTTTAATAGCGCCAACAGCCACTGATCTGCAAACACTAGTCACAGTTATGAAAGACGACTGCATGATCAATGGCTTACACTTGAATGTGAAGAAAACCAAGATTATGGTTTTTGAAAGGGAAGAAACCAGAACGAATGTAAGGATTGTGGTTGGTAACATTGTGCTGGAGCAAGTAAATGAGTTTGTATATCTTGGATGCGCCTTCAGTAAGGATGGGAAATACACCGCTGACATAGAGAGAAGAGTGAGTGCAGGGAACAGAGTGAATGTTGCGATGGGAAAGCTACTCGGGAGCCGGCACTTAAGCCATAAGGCGCAGCTGGCCATACATAACGGAGTTCTTGTCCCAACGCTGTTATATGGTAGCGAGAGCTGGGTATGTAAGAAGGAGAATGAAAGTAGGATAAATGCGGTAGAAATGCGAGCTCTGCGGAAGATGTGCGGAGTGAAGCTGATCGACCGCATTAGCAACAGCATAGTAAGACAGCGAGTAGGTATGAAAGATAGTATCGGTGACAATGTGAAAGTGGAAGGATGCAGGTACCAGGGAAGACCTAGACTATCTTACCACGACCAAATAAACCGAGTCTTATCTGATGGAAAAGTCAAGAGTCTCCGTAACCGGCGAGCGTGTATGAGACGAACTATGAAAGTCGAGGAAGCCAGAGAGGTATGTAAGGAAAGAACCTGTTGGAACTCTGTACTCTCTGCCTACCCCGCACGGTATCTGGCGTGAGGTTATAGATAGATAGATAGATAGATAGATAGTATCGGTGTAACGATGAGAAAGGGCATGCTCCGTTGGTTCGGGCATATAGAAAGAATGCCAGAGGAAAGAATGACAAAACAGATATACAATGTGAAAGTGGAAGGATGCAGGTACCGGGGAAGACCTAGACTGTCTTACCACGACCAAATAAACCGAGTCTTATCTGATGGAAAAGTCCCGTAACCGGCGAGCGTGTATGAGACGAACTATGAGAGTCGAGGAAGCCAGAGAGGTATGTAAGGAAAGAACCTGTTGGAACTCTGTACTCTCTGCCTACCCTGCAAGGGATCTGGCGTGAGGTTATAGATAGATAGATAGATAGATAGCCATGTCAGGCCTTAATTATGATAAATGCATAATTTATTTAGATGACTTAATTATTTTTGGTAGAAATTTATCGGATCATAACAAAAATCTCATGTCAGTTTTCTCACGATTACGAAAGGTGAATTTAAAGTTGAACCATTAAAGTGCGAATTCTTAAAACGACAATGTTTATACCTAGGGCATGTAATATCAGAAGGCGGCATTTTACCCGACCAGGCTAAAGTCAGAGTCATCGAAAGTTATCCGATACCGACTTCGGCGGACGACGTCAAACGTTTTGTTGCATTTAGCAATTATTACAGGATATTCATTCAAAACTTTGCTGAGATTGTTTTACCTTTAAATAAATTAAGTCGCAAAAACACTAAATTTGAATGGACTTTAGTTTGCCAAAATGCGTTTGATACTCTAAAAAGGTCATTGTCAAACGCACCAGTTTTAGACTACCCTAATTTTTTGCCAGAAAATGAATTTATTTTGCAAACTGATAGTTCAAATTATGAACTAGGATGTGTTTTAAGTAATTCAAATGGAAACCCAATTGCTTATGCTAGTAGAAATTTGAATAAATCTGAATTAAATTATGCAACTATTGAAAAAGAACTTTTAGCGATATTTTGGTCCGTAACACATTTTATACCGTATTTATACGGTAGAAAATTTACTGTTAGAACCGATCATAGACCACTGATATATTTGTTTGATATGTCAAACCCTTCAAGTCGTTTAACTAAATTTCGTTTAGCGTTGGAGGAATATGATTTCAAGGTAGAATACGTAAAAGGAAAGGAAAATGTAGTTGCAGACGCTTTATCGAGAATCGTTATTACATCTGACGAGTTGAAAGAAATGAATAGTTGATTAGTGTGCGTTTTAACTAGAGCACAAGCTAAAAAGAACAAAGCAAATAATAACCCTGATTTGCCGAGTAAACTAGAGACTTCAACTGACGATAGGTCTGATCACCCTAAAGTTGTGTTCGTTAAAGTTCTCAAAATATCGGACACTGATATAGAATTAATTATTTTACCGGACAATACGCTGCGCAGAATATTAAGGAAGATAGACAGTACTGATTAATGTTTTTCGAGGAATAGAAACTTAATTTTTAATAAGAGTAAAGGAAAAATATTTGCAAGCCAACATTCTTTATCGATAAACTCACGAGATGATTTGTTGAAAGAAATGGCTAATTTATGCAAAGATTTTAATATTACGGAAGTTGTTATAATAAGAACGCGTAAAAATAAAAAGATTAAAAAATGGCTAGCTACGAATATAATGAAAAACAAAACATCAACTTTACCTAGGTTGTGTATTGTAAAAGACGTTCAAAGAATTTATACAGAAGACGAAAAAAGAATTATAATGAGTGATTTTCATTTATTACCTAGTAGTGGTATTGTAGGTATTAGAAGAATGGTTCATCATCATCATCATCATCATCTCAGCCCATACTTGTCCACTGTTGAACATAGGCCTCCCCAATCGCTTTCCAGCGTAACCGGTCCGATGCCACCTGCATCCAACGACTTCCTGCGATTTTCACAAGATCGTCGGTCCATCTGGCAGGCGGTCGTCCCACGCTGCGCTTGCCAATACGTGGTCGCCACTCTAGAATCTTTCTGCCCCAACGCCCGTCCGATCTACGCGCTATGTGGCCCGCCCATTGCCACTTCAGCTTGCTAATCTTAAGGGCTATGTCGGTAACCTTGGTTCTTCTACGAATCTCCTCATTCCTGATTCGATCGCGTAGAGAAACGCCGAGCATAGCTCTCTCCATAGCTCGCTGAGCAACTCTGAGCTTTTTTATGAGACCTATTGTAAGAGACCACGTCTCTGATCCATATATCATCACTGGTAACACACATTGACTGAAAACTTTAGTCTTAAGGCACTGAGGTATTTTGGATGAGAAGATATTGCGCAGTTTCCCGAACGCTGCCCAGCCGAGTTGGATTCGTCGATTGACCTCTCTCTCAAAGTTGGACCTACCTAACCGGACTACCTGTCCCAGGTAAATGTATTCGTCGACAACTTCAAGAGTAGAGTTCCCAACGGTGAGTGCGGTGGGTACGACATGGACGTTACACATTATTTTCGTTTTGTCCATGTTCATTTTAAGACCCACTTGTTGAGATACTCTGTTGAGGTCACCGAGCATTCGTCCTAGATCTTCCAGCGACTCCGCCACGACCACAATGTCGTCGGCAAATCGAAGGTGAGTGATGTATTCGCCATTGATGTTGATGCCAAGTCCTTGCCATTCCAAGAGCTTGAAGGCGTCCTCTAAGGTGGCCGTAAACAGTTTCGGAGAAATGACGTCTCCCTGTCTTACTCCTCTTTTTATGGGGATTGCCTTCGTGCACTGCCCCTGTACTCGGACTGACATGGTGGCGTTATTATACAAGCACTTCAACACTTCGATGTACCTATAGTCAATGCGGCATCGCTGGAGAGATCTAAGAACCGCCCAAGTCTCGATCGAATCGAAGGCTTTCTCATAGTCCACAAACGCCAAGCATAGTGGCCGATTATACTCCTCGGTCTTCTGTATAATCTGCCGCAGCGTATGTATGTGGTCTATGGTACTAAAGCCTTTCCGGAAACCGGCTTGTTCGGGAGGCTGGAAGTCATCAAACCTGCGTTCGAGACGATTCGTAATGACTCTCGAAAACAACTTATAAACATGGCTCAGCAGTGTGATGGGCCTATAATTCTTCAGTAAAGTGTTATCACCTTTCTTGAAAAACAGTACCACCACACCCCTGTTCCATGCTTCCGGCGTTTTCTCTTCCAGCAAGACGGAATTAAACAGCCTGTGAAGGACTTTAAGTACTGGCGTTCCGCCCGCTTTCAGAAGCTCTACGGTAATTCCGTCTTCGCCCGGCGCTTTGTTATTTTTGAGTTGTTTGAGAGCCATCCTAATCTCGTACAGGCTGATGTCCGGGATATCTTCAGTGTAGTGTCGGGTTAGCTTGGCTCTTGGGTCTTTTACCAAGTCAACAACAGGTTCAGCTAGTGAGGTATACAACTGCCCATAGAACCTGAATGAAAGAATGGTTAATAACATAAGAAAATATTATTTTTGGCCTACTTTAGAAAAAGACGTTCGTTGTTGTATCAAAAAATGCGATAAGTGCCAAAAACAAAAGTACACTAAAATTCATAAAGACCATTAACAATTACAACTACAGCATCTTCTTCGTTCGATAAAATATTTTTGGATTTCATGGGTCCTTTAGATAGAGATGACGAAGGATTTTGTTACATTCTTACTTTACAATGTGAACTGAGTAAATACGTAGAAGCATACCCTTTAAAAACCAAAACAACGACAGAAATAGCGAAGAATTTTACAGAGAACTTTATTTTACGTTATGGCATACCGAGGGAAATAGCGAGTGATAGAGATACCGAGTTCGTATCCAGTGTAATGTCGGAAATGTGTAACATTTTAGGAACTAAGCAAATTATAGCAACTGCGTACCATCATGAAAGTATTGGATCATTAGAAAATACTCATAAAATGTTAGGAGCCTATTTACGAATCCAAACCAATAATCATCCGTCATCGTGGAGTTCATGGCTACAGAATTGGTGCTTTTCTTTTAACACTTCAGTGCACCCTAAGACTAAATACACTCCTTATGAGTTAGTGTTTGGACAAGTATGTAGATTACCTAATAATTTATGCGATGCAGTGGAACCTTTATATAATTTTGATAATTATGCTTTGGAGTTTAAATATCGTATTCAAAAAGCCCAAAACGATGCAAAAAATAACTTGATTATTAGTAAAAATATTAGAAAACAAAAGTATGACAAAGCAATTAATCCAGTTATTTATGAATCAGGTGACCAACTGTTATTGAAAAACGAAACCGGTAATAAGTTAGATGCATTCTACTCAGGTCCTTACGTTGTAATTAAAGATTTACAACCGAATGTTAAAATAATGGTTAAAAATAAACCTATGATTGTTCATAAAAATAGGACTAAGAAATATAAAATGTAATTTGTTTTTTTTTGATGTTAGAAAAAAATGTACATGTATGTAATTTTTTTTTATTATTTTAGGGGGATGATGCAGCGTGTAGTATTATGCTATGTAAGCATTAATTGTATAAGAGTCATGTAAATCAGCCAATAAACGATACTTGAAGTAAGCGGACGTGTTTGTCTCACTATCACCCAATACCACAAAAGCGTACAACGCTATAACACGCAACCCTGCTTGACGCCGATTTCAACGTCAAACCAGGGTGACATGTTAACACCCACCCGTACGCATGCCTTGCAGTCCACATAAGTGGACTGGACGGCCCGCAGCAGAGTGCCATTTATACCATACTAAGGCAAAATGTCCCAAAGTCTCTTTCGCACAACTCTATCAAACGCCTTCTCCAGATCTAGAAAACCGCAGAAAACCTTCCGGACCACTGCCAGATGCTTCTCTACGATGTTGCAAAGGTAGAAAACTTGATTCGAACATCCTCTTCCGGACCTGAAACCCCCCTGTGCCTCGCACAACATTCCATTGGAGTTCTCGCGCATTCTCCGTTCAATAATTTTACCGTACACCTTGGCTGCCAAGCTGATCAAACTGATGGCTCTGTAATTGTCGCAGTCATATTGTGAACCCTTGCCTTTGTACAAGGGTACAATGACTGCGCGGCGCCAATCTGTAGGGACCCTACCGGTCCGCCAGCAAAGGTTTGCAAGGACCCGAAAGGCGTCCCGGACGCAAGTTCCACCATATTTGATCATCTCGGCAGATATCGGGTCTATTCCCGCAGCTTTACCATTTTTCGTACTTCCTATCGCCCATTCAACTTCTTCCATAGTGATGCCCTCTGTTGATTCCGGTGCCACAAACTCGCCTCTGGGCTCGTCTGTAGCACCAGTATCCGGGGCATCTCCATACATTTCTCCAAAATATTCACTCCACCGGTTTAATACAGCTCGTGTATCTGTAAGAATGTCACCATCCTTAGACTTTATCCTTTCCATTCTGGAACCTGACGAATCACCTCGAGACTTTCTCACTTTGCTCCAAAAGAGTTTAGTGTTGTTCTCGAAGTTCTTCGCCAGCCTCTCCTCCTCAATAGCACTGGCTCTTTCACGCTTTTCTTTCACTAAGGTTTTGGTGGCACTCTTGCATTGCCGGTATATTTCTTTCCTCATCTCTGTCATACTGGCATTCAGGTTCAAAGAAGATACATAGTCCTGCCACGCTTTCTTCTTACTTTCTACGGAACTTTGCAACTCCGCATCCCACCAAGCATCACCTTTTGTTGTATGCTATGCTTCTTTGAGCAACCACATACTTCTTTCGCGGAATCTACTAAACTCTCTTTCAGGCTATTCCAGCATTCATCTACATTGGAGTCCGAAGAACCTACTGCCAAAAGTTTGTCCCGGACTCTGTCTTCATACATTCTTCTCAAGCTCTCATCTTGCAACTTTTCAACCTTTATTCTTTCAAGGTCTCCGAAGGGGATACGCTCTCGCCAGTGCCTCCACTTCCTGAACAGATCAATAAACCGGGCAACTACGAGATAGTGGTCTGATTCAAGAGTGGGGCCTCTATACGCACGTGTATCTTGGAGTTTGCTTCGAAGACGGTTATCTACCAGGATCAAATCTATCATGCTTTTTTGTTCATTCCTTCTCCACGTGTACATATGTATATCCTTATGTTGGAATATTGTATTAGACACAAGGAGGCCCCTTTCCAAACATACATCCACAATGAGCTTACCTGCATCATTCACTCTCTTATCACCATAAGGACCCAGAGCAGCGTCGCAAGTCTGCCGCCTGGTTCCCACCCATCCGTTCAGATCGCCACACAAAATCACCTTTTCATTAGCCTCAGCCAGATCCAGAACTTCTCTGACATTATCCCAAAACTTCTCAAGGTCCTGGGGTGGCGACGAGCTTACGGGAGCATACGCTGCGACCAAAAATACTTTAGTGACACCCAGTTTTAAACGGACCCAGAGAAGTCTTACATCGTACAGGCCATAATCTCTCACTCCAGAGGCCAGGCGATGAGACAGCAAGATACCCACTCCCATGCTGGCATGACTGCCCTGCGGTACCCCAGATCACAGGGCCAACGTGCCATCAGGAAGATCACAGGTTTCATTGCCCCTTCGCTTAGCCTCTGTTACACACAGAGCATCCAGGCGTCTCTCTTTCATCACATCAATCACCTCATGCATCTTATCTTCCATACCACCCCTTACATTCCAAGTGCCTATTCGGCACTCTGCATCCCACGACTCGCCAGTTTGGGCTCGGCGTGATGGGTGGCGGCCCCCATCGCCGCTTCCACCTATATTCGTACCGACGGGGGCGGGCCGGTACGCGTCGCCTCGGGGGGACGCCCTAGCCCGTAATGCGGTACGTCTTCGGCCCAAGATTGCTGCCATAATGGCTGGCAGGGGTCGCAACGAGCACGCTCTTGGACAGACCCCCTAATGACCTTCAACTATTGACCTTCAACTAATGTGATATAATTTGTACTTAAGTGTATTGGAGGGAAATAAGTCTACTAGACGAGTTTAACTTACTTAACTACTGACTAACTAAACTACTGACTACTACTGACTTGCATGCAAGTCCGTGGTTGGAAGCTTAGACCGGATTGAATGTTATTGAAATTTTTCTATTACATTTTTTTTAGCAGCAATCCGGAGTCTGGAATTGAGTTCAGTATACGGGCAATAGGCTGGTCCCTGAATAAATTAGGACCGAACATTGTCGGCGAAATGTAGGTGTACATAGTACACCTCTGCTATTCGCGCTTGGGGAAAAGTCATGATGGTTTTTATATTTTTATTTTAATATTATCCAATTTGCTACTTGATAGTGACCTCGAAAAATGCAATGGAGATTCTGATAAATATAGAGTCTGGTGAAAATCCAGACTAGTGTAATGTATTGTAGAACATAAGGCGAGCACTTCACATGAACGGCATGTAACGCTCGTAAGTCGTTTACACGAAATTTTTGCCTCACATTACACAATACAGTTACGCTAGTACCATATATTACCCGAAATTATCACTGCCTGTTGCAGGCGAATATTAGAAAAATCGTAATGCTATTTTTACGCTAGATTTTAATCCTTGTATCTATTTACATTCACCGCATTTTAATTTGGAACAACTCGATCCGCAGGGAGTTGGATAGGAAAGCAGCTGTGACGACAGCTTGCTCCAGCGGTTAAAAGCTTAAGCCGCTCCATCCATCGGATTGAGTAGTTGCCGGATTGATCCCCGCAGGGGCTACTCTTTGCATGACCAACAAATATTCTTTCCTGTCTGGTATTAGTGTACGTGAATATCATGGTCACAGCACCCATGACACAGGAATAATTCGTAATGGGGCTATTTAAAAAAAAATCAAACCTCTATCTCGTTTCGGCCGTCATTGCAACTGCGTTTTATAAACAACTTTTATTCTTTCTTGGCAATATTTGCGATAGAAAATTCCGCAGACAAATATATTAGAATCTCTTTTACCAGCGCTTTATTGAGCCGGATTAAAATACAATGTGCAAGCTTTATCCGGTTCTAAGACTGGATGTGGACGGCATAAAATATTCCCTTCCTTTTTGTGTTGCTATCTTTCTCCGCTAGTACATCTTGAGAGGTGATTAATACAGTGGAGAGATTAATCAAGCAGCTCCTCATTCGCTGTCTAATTAAAAATGTGGTGCTGGAGAAGACTGCTCCGAGTACCATGGACCGCGCATAGGACCAATGCATCCATATTGGCTGAGCTCTAGATCACCATGAGACTCTCCACCATCTGCACTCGAAGGATTTTCGAGTTTTTCGGCCACATAGCCAGGAAAAAGGGCGACAACCTCGAAAAGCTACTGGTCACTGGCAAAGTAGAAGGAAAAAGACCAAGAGGTCGTAGCCCTATGCGCTGGTCCGATCAGATCCGATCTGCCCTTGGCACCATAATTTCTGATGCGATACACACGGCTGAGAACCGTGCTGGTTGGCGGAACATAATCCACGATATCGTTGTTCCTGAAGGTCACGACCGTCAACATTGAGGAGTGGAGCGTTATGATGACTTTGTGAAATTATCCTTTAAGGTTCCCCCTTACCTAACCCTAACTCATTAAAATAGGCTCTATTTACAAAAGATTGTTGATCAATCTACTGCGTATTTTTTATAAGAAATATATATAAAAATAAAGATGAAAAGGTCTTGAATTTAATGTATGGAGTACAATTTAATTTAACGTATTCAATCGTCCAAAATCGTACTTTTAAAAAACTCTATCGTGAATATATATTGCAAATGTTTTATTCAATGGTAGATTGGATATGTGTAAAATATACATGAAAAAAAGCTTAAGATATGCTCTATTAATAGGTCTCCAGTGGCATACCAAATACCATTAAACGTTCATTTCACGAATTTATCATAACGCGCCGCGTTTGGCCATAGCTAATAAAGGACCCTGAGTCTTATCAGGATGAAGCTAAAAATAGATTTGTTGGGCAAACAAAATTTTCTTGATAGAAAAAAATCAAAAGTTGTTTGTACATTTTTTAATGCGAAACGCTTAAGAACCAGTGACTGACGATTAAGCGCAGTGGCTAAGAGCTTAAGCCGCTCCACCCACTGGATCGATTAGTCGCGGGTACGAACCCCACACGGGACAAATCTTTGTGTGACCCACAAATATTTGTTTCCGACTGGGTATTTGTGTATGTGAATTTCATAATTGGCAACGCACTCACGACACAGGAATAAATCCTAGTGTCGGGCTACGTTGTAATTAAAAAAAAATATACCTCTACATTGGTATTATTTGAAATAAAGGTATCCGCTTCGAAAATCCGCATTGGTTGCCTCCGTCATTTATATTGCTTTGTTTGGTTTAATGACATTTGTGTGTTTATCTAGAAATAAATATCAGTAATCATTTCTTAACCGTTAATAAGGTTGACTTGAAAAAATCATACAAAGGTCCCTAAACATGCGGCTTGGAAACAAATCCTTCGACGATGTCAAATCGTTCATTATTTCATTGAGCTGTGTGGAACGCGATATGTTCTTACGCCCACGAGCTTTTCTTGAAATAAAACCCCTTGTATTTTCGTTGTCACATTTTGTTGCGTTGTATTTTTTAATTTATTGAACATTGTAATTCATTGGTCTAGTCGTTTTGCGATCACGAGGTCCTGGGTTCAAATCCTAGGTCGGACAAATGTAGTTTTTCTATAGGAAATTGCCACTGGGCAATTTTCTACTACTACTATAGATACTGGCAAATTTTCAGACTCCGGACTGATACTGATCAGTCCGGAGTCTGAAAATTTGCCCGGTATGTGGCTATAGGCTCGCCCCTTATTACATGGGACCTAACATCGTCGGCGAAAAGTGGGTGTGCATAGTAAACCTCTGCCACCCCAGTTAGGGAGTATAGGCGTAACGGAGTTTATTTATTTTTTGAACAATGTGTTAAGTATGTTTGGATGTCTTATATGACACACAGACACACAGTGCGGAGTGAAGTGAAAAGTCATGTGGTCAGAACAAGGCTATCCTTTGCGGAAAGAGAATAGAAACGACATATTTGTGACTTGACTAGCTCAGGTCCTCTAGGAACCTCATATATATTGTTACCATATAGTTTATAAAGGATTAAAATATTTCGATTATTTGTTTTTAAAATTGTCAATGGTGTCATGGAAAATGTCAAAAGATATTTTTTTTCTGAGCCGCCACAAATAGTGCTATACTGTCAACATATTCTTGTTAAGGGGGATCGTCGGCCTATGTTGGTTCTATGGGCAGGAATATGGAATATTTTTGTGATGGGATATCTAGGAATTCTGCTCGGTACCGCAAGTTTTATATATTGTTGTAACTGACAATCCACGCTGCCATGTATGATTTTGTGTAGGAACAACAAATCGTGTTTTATGCGGTGATCATGGAGAGATACTAATTTAAAAAATTTAAGTCTTGATGACATTATCTTATGATGTGACGTTATCTTATGAAGTCTTGATGACATTATGATAGTACACGCTCGGCGCTCGAGGCGAGTTGACGCGTTGTTGGTTACTGTTATCATAGAGTATACTTATACAGAAGTGGCATCTTACGAACACGGAGGAAGTCCTTAATCATGTTCCGGTCACCCAGTAAGGAATACTATTCCGACCCAGATCTTAGCAAGGCTGGTGGATCAAGCAATATAACATTACGCAAGCGTAAAAATGATGAGGAACTGCAAGTAATGTTCGAATCATTTTCAAAAGAAATCAAAAGTACCCTGAATTGCTGGAAAACTGAAGTACAAGAAAATATTTCACAAATTAAAAATAACTTGGAATCAGTCCTGAAGACCGATCTTGCACAATTAAATGATAATTTCTCTAAATTGAGATCTGAAATAAATACTATACGCCAAGATTATCAGGAAATGAAAGCATCGGTTCAGTCATTAAACCGCAAACATAACACAATTGATGAAGAATTTAAATCACTAAAAGATTCGATCGAATTTCACAGTAAACAGTATGGCGATATTAACCTCAAGATTAAATCTCACATTGATAAAGTTAAGAATATTAGCAAACTTGAGAGCCAACTGGACGTTTTGAGTAGCAGGTGCAATTCACTAGTTAAAGAAATTAATATTAACGATCAAAGGAACCGACTCCTGAACTTAGAAATCACTGGACTCACGGAAAGTAAAGATGAGAATCTATATGGCGTTTTCATGACGATTGCTAAACATGCTGGTGTCAGTATTCTTTGTGAGGATATTTTGGAGATAAATCGCGTCACCCCCAAAGTCAAACAGCCAGGCCGCCCGAGGAATATTATAGTGAAAGTTAAGTCCCGCCTTTTAAAGGATAACATCATATCAGGTGCGCGGAAAAATAGATTAACCACTAAGAATTTAGATATACCCGGCTCTGAGAAACCTATTTACATAAATGAGCACCTCACCCAATTCAACAAGCAACTCTTAAGGAAGTGTAAGGAAGCTGCAAAGGTGAAACAATATCAATATTTTTGGACTAGACATGGAAGAATTTTTATCAGAAAAAACGACACGACACCTGCTGTTCAAATATACGATGAAAACGAGATTTCAAAATTTTTTAAGCGGTATACTATATCCGTTTACTATTATGTTGTACTATCCCATTTTTATATTTTTTTCTATTTTTATTTGTGTTTCCGTTCCGTTATGTTATCCCTTTATGTTAATTATGCTTATTTCATTTTTTGAATTTGTAGACATTAACACATGTGAAGCGATCGTTGATTATAATACATATTTTACCTATTTAAAACATTCTGCAATTACTTATTCTTTGGCGGCGATAGCAATCCTTTGTTTAAGTTGCATTCCTAGGTTATCGATGCGGCAAATTAGTGTGCGATACAACAGGTGTAACGGACGTAATTTATGTTATTCAGTCATAAAAGCAATCATCACATTGATTTACCTAATATGCCCGGATATGTCTTTTTGTTTTGTAATATTACATTTTATAAACATTCATGTGATACAGGTTCCTACATTTACTTGTTATCACTTTTATTACCTCTTTAGTTTTAGAGAATATATCTCCACTATATTTATCTCCAACCACCATGTTATTGTTGTTCAGGAATTACTAAAATTGACCTCATTTTATGCAAAACATAGTAATAGTATCGCGAGTATTCGTTTTAAATATAAGTGCGCACCATTATCGTTCGCACAATCAATCGTAGTAGATGCATTACGCCGACAAATCGACGCTTTATTTGTCGTATTAATAATGTTGAAGTACCCCCAAACTTATTATATCACATCATATTTTATTCTATCAATTCAAAAGGTATATTTATCGAAATTTTTATTAAATCTAATATTGTTGTGGACTTTCTCAATTGTTATTTATGGCCTATTTAAAATATTATTAATTTTTATCATTACAGAAATTATAAAGTCCATAAGACTCCTGTTTCTTTTTACGTGGTATATTAAGTATATCCTCACACACTGTCATTATTTTATAAATTATCGGTTAGATACGCTAGATTGTTTTTTGATTTACTATGGATAACGAAATTAAAATTTACTATTAGAATGTTCGTGGTCTGAGGACCAAATGTTTGGAACTTCGACAAAGCTTACTGAGTTACGAATACGACATATTAATATTGACAGAAACGTGGTTACATGATGGAATTTTTGATGGAGAGCTATGCGATGACAAATATGACGTGTTCCGAGCAGACCGCAATTTAACTACGACCGGCAAAGCGACAGGAGGCGGAGTGCTGATCATGACACGCCGCGCGCTCTGCGCTGAACGGCGTGAGGTCGGAGAACTGCGGTCGGCAGAGCTGTTATGGGTGACGGTGCCGGCAAGTGTATGCTCTTCTACGGCTGACTTGCATTTGTGCGCTACATATGTGGCACCGGACCATCATCGTCAACCTCACGATATTAACATGATAACCCTAGCGACCAAGAATGTTCTACAACTAAATCCGAAAGATAATTATCTTCTGATAGGAGATTATAATCTATCTTGTATCACATGGGACGGTGGCTTGCCAACTTTTTTGAGAAAAGGATCAGTTGAAATTCAAAATGCTGGTGTAAAAATGATCGAGGAATTTGAATTTTATGGTCTGTCACAACATAATTGTGACATATTTCCTATGATATTTCCGGTAATACATTAGATTTAGCTTTTTCTAATCTCCCGTTAAAAATAGTTCGTTGTTCTGTTCCACTCCTTAAAGAGGACATGGCTCACCCACCATTTACGTTAAATATCTTAGACTTGGCGGTACGGCCTCTCCGTGAGTCTACAACTCCAAGACCAAACTTTAGGAAAGCCGACTACGAAGCCATAAATAATTACATTATCGGTAAAGATTGGCACTCTCTATTGTGCTCAGGTACAGTGAATGACGCGGTGGACAAATTGTATAATGTAATAGATAATTGTGTTAAGAATTATGTCCCTTTACGTAAACAACTGAACAGTCGAACATACCCAAAATGGTTCAGCCCAGCTTTAATTAAGATTATGAAAGAAAAACTAAAGCCCACTCAAAATGGAAAAAATATGGCAACAATTTAGATTATGATGAATTTTCTTTGCTACGTGCCCGAGAACGTAAGTTCCGAAATGCTTGTTTTAAAAACTTCACATCAAGTTGCGAAAATAATATTAAATCTCACCCCAGATTGATCTGGACTTTTGTCAAGGCTACAAAAGGCAAGTCCGCATACCCTAAAACCTTGAGTTTAGGAAATGATAAGTTTTCAAGAGGTGAAGACTATGTGATGCTTTCAATGAATTTTTTAAAAGCGTTTTTGGAATTCCTAGTTCTTGCTACACACAATCTGGGAATAGCTCGATTGGTTTCTATACACTCTCAGTTATACAGACTAGTACCGACGAGGTCAGAAGATTATTAGAAAAACTAGATAGGAACAAAGGTGCCGGTAGTGATGGAATCCCTCCAGTTTTTTGGTCCAACTGTGCGCAAACTCTTGCATTGCCCGTTAGTATAATATTTAATCGTTCTTTACGTGAAGGAATATTCCCTAATAAATGGAAATCCACGCACATAATCCCCATTTATAAGAAAGGTTCTAGAACTCAGATAGAGAACTACAGAGGGATTTCTATGTTGAACACTATCGCTAAAGTGCTTGAACGGCTCGTTTATAAAGAAATCTATCCTTTAATTTCCCAACATATTCCCGCTGAACAACACGGTTTTGTGAAAAAACGCTCTACCACTACAAATCTAAGTTGTTTTACGAATTACCTTCTTTTGAATATGGATAATGGTGGTCAAGTTGATGTGATTTACACGGATTTTGAAAAAGCTTTCGATCGTGTGGTTCACATCATCTTACTAAATAAACTACAATCACTCAGTATACACGGAGATTTGTACCGTTGGGTCCAATCATACCTTACATGTCGCTCTCAGGCAGTTGTCATAGGCGGGTATCGATCGAACTTTGTAGTTATACCCACGGGTGTCCCACAGGGGTCACATTTAGGTCCCCTTTTTTACAATGCTTATCTATACGACATAGGTTCTTGTTTAAAGCATTCGGAATATCTCATGTACGCTGATGACACAAAAAATTTTTGTAAAATTAAAAGTATAAATGATTGTTTACAAATGCAAGAAGATCTTGATTGCTTGTACAAATATTATGCGCAAAATAGGATAACGGTCAACATACAGAAATGTGCATGTATTACTTTTTCACGCAAAACAAAGCCAATTACGTATAACTACACTTTCGAGAATCGACCTATTGACAGATCCAAAATCGTACGCGACTTGGGAGTATATCTCGATAGCAAAATGCTGATGTCTGAACACACGCATTATGTAGCTAATAAAGCTTATCGGAACCTTGGCTTTGTTTTGAGGGTATGTAAACCATTCTCTGATATAGCCGTTCTAAAAACAGTTTACTTTGCGTATGTGAGAAGCATCCTCGAATATGCGAGCCCCGTGTGGTCTCCTCAGTACATTATATATAAAGACTGCCTGGAGAGAATTCAGAAAATCTTCATTAACCATTTAAATTACCGTAAACGTAACAGTTTGAATAATTACCAAAGAAGTTGCCGTATACATGATCTGTTCCCATTGGAGCAGAGGCGCATTATCTTGGATATGTGCTTATTGTTTGACATAGTTCATAGTAATATAGATTGTTCCGACTTCGTATCCAAAATTGCTTTTCGAGTACCTTTGTATCGCACACGACACACATCTTTACTTGACGTACCCTTCCATTGTACTAACTACGCTAAAAAAACTATATTATCGCGTCTTACTCGCACTTATAACACTTTATTTAGCCGCATCGATCTCTTTGCTTGCTCAAAACTTAAATTTAAAAAGCACGTCGTTAGCACTATCGCAGCTAGTAATATAAATTAAAACTAAAGTAATAAACATATTTCACTAAACAGTATGTTTTAAATCAACAATGGCGATATTATCTTAATGTCATCTTTTCTTTTTATATTCATTTTGTTCACCTAACAATGCCATTACTTGCATATACAGTAAGGAAAACCTGTTATTGGCTATACTTGAATACATAATCTTAGTATGCAATAATTGTATAACGCTGTTGGTTTTCTGAATAAATAAATTATCTTATGATGACATTATTAATGTATTATGGCAGGAAGCTTGTGTGAGTTAGTAAAAAGTGTTCATAGTACATAGGACTGGCGATATTAGTGACAGGAGCAATTATAGGCCCATCTCCCTGGCCACTATTATCTCGAAAGTACTTGACGGTTTGCTTAACACTCAGCTTGAAAAACACCTACATATACACGACAACCAATTTGGTTTTAAGTCAGGTTTCTCCACAGAAATGGCGATATTGTGTTTAAAGCAAACTGTCAAATACTATACCGATAGGAGTACGCCTATTTTTGCTTGCTTCCTCGACTTATCGAAAGCGTTTGACCTGGTTTGTTATGACATTTTGTGGCAAAAATTACAACAAACATCAATCCCAGCGGATTTAATACGTCTTTTTAAATATTGGTACATCAGAATCAGGTCAACGTTATTCGGTGGGCGGGGACCTATTCGACCTCATATAGGTTGGAGTGCGGAGTGAGGCAAGGGGGGCTAACCTCAACTAAACTTTTCAACCTCTATGTGAATGCGCTAATTGAGAGGCTGAGCAGTACGCATGTAGGTTGTCATATTGGAGGAGCATGCCTTAATAATATTAGTTATGCTGATCACATGATACTGCTGAACGCCTCAGTGAGTGGATTATCGAAGCTGCTTGGCATTTGCGAAAAGTACGCTGACGATCACGGCTTGTTGTACAACGTGAGAAAAAGCGAGTGTATGGTCTTTCAGGCCCGAGGCAGATGTCTGGGTAATATACCGACCATAAAACTAAAAGGGTGTCCTTAGGTCATGTGTTGACCTCGGACTTGAAAGACGATGCTGATATAGAAAAGGAACGTAGGGCGTTGCCTGTTCGTGCGAATATGATAGCCCGCATATTCGCTCGCTATTCGAGAGGGGTCAAAATAACCTTATTCAGGGCATTTTGCACCTCTTTCTATGCAAGCAGTCTGTGGGTCGCTTATTCGCGGGGACAGTACAGCGCGTTACGTGTCCAATATAACAATGCGTTCCGGGTGCTGTTGGGGCTGCCTCGTTTTTGTAGCGCTTCGGGGATGTTCGCCGAAGCGCGTGTGGATTGCTTTTTTGCAACCATGCGCAAGCGGTGCACGTCCTTGCTGCGCAAGGTGCGGGCCAGCCGCAACAGTAAGCTTAACGCATTGGCAGGGAGGTTTGACTGTCAGTACTTGAACCACTGCAACATGGTTCATTTACTGACTACTGCATTCTATTAATATTGTATTATGGATCTTGACATCTGAAATAAATAAATAATAATAATAATGCAAATAGTAAATATGAATATTACATTTAAACTAGCAACGTGTAATTTGAAATTTGTTAAATTAATCAAAAACTACAATACATGCCTAATATCTGCCTATTTAAGTCTGGCCTCATTGTCGCTTCTATGGTAAACTTAATAAAGCATGTATGAATGTAGTGGCGGTATTTTTCGTGGGCCGATGCATTACCGAGAGTGATACATTGATATAGACATGCTAATGTTCGATCGTCGTAGATCGTACCTAAATATTTAATAGTTCCACGACAGTGAAAAATGTTTATCCTAATTGAGGATATCGGTAATACATATTTTTTGTAAGATTATACATAGATTAATTTTCCTTTTTTAATTATAATTTAGGTCAGTTGGAACACCTACGAAGAGCTTACTTAAAGAGTGGTTTTTAATTTAAGAATTGACACTTAAGTATAGACTCAATATAGACTGTGTTGCTTACCTGTCAAGTCACTGTCCGAATGTAATAGTGGCATAATTAAAAACAACTGAAAAATCAAAGGATGGCTGCGCGCGGGCGCATCTTACCTACGTAGCTATATATGTATATACTAGTTACAAGGGACAATATTGGTATAGGCACACGCTCACGCACTTCGTATATTTAACAATTGTAAAGCTATACCTATATCTTATCAGTACACACGTAACAACAATAATAAATATCTTATAAGGGCAATTCAGGAGTTTCTGTAACCGTCAAGCATACATGAGACTAACTGTGAATGAATACTCCACAAGGGAACTGATATTGGTAGAGTAATCGAGTATCTTTGGGTATCTCTGGATATAGGTATTTCTGCTATAGCTGAATAATGTAGGTACATTGTTCAACCGGCAAAATGTGTACGGAATTATTTAAAACAAGATGACGCTTATACTACTACGCATTTGATACAGGAATAATTCCTAGTGCTGGGAAACTTTTTTAGGCATCTCTAAACAAAGAACAGACTAAGTTATTACTTAGCATTACATAATAGGGCTTACCGGCATAATATCTATAAATCCCCGATATCAATGCCACAATGCTGGCGGGACACGCGAAATAATGTATTTGCGGGGAGGGTCAATAATATTGAATAAGTATACTAATAAGGCCAACAATATCTGATGGGGCTTCCGCCAATATTACCTACTTACTAGCTGCCCCCCGTAGATCCACCTTCGAAAATAATTTTAGACTCCGTTTTGGGTGCCCATTTGAATGATTATATGTTGTTTTGGAGAGCATGATACGAGGTGCGTCAAGGTTTTTGATCTTTGGAATGGTAAAATAACTGCCTCGAAGGAAGCCAGAGAGGTATGTAAGGAAAGAACCTGTTGGAACTCTATAATTTTTGCCTACCCCTCAAGGTACCTGGCATGATGATATAGATAGGTAGGTCCATATCTGTGATCTAAACTTTCGCATATCGCAATAAATTAGCTGCATAATAAATAGCTTTTGACCTACTGTGGTTGAAGCCCTCTTATTGGCCATTGATTTGGATATTGCAAACTGCTGACTAACTAATTGACAGCTCTTATGTCAATACCTTGCCCATACCAAAAGATCTATTTATTTAGAAGAGGGAGAAGAATGATATTTCAATATCGTCGGCTAGCAAACAATACTGTTACTTTATAGGAGAGACAAAAAACTGTTTTATTTTATGCTTTTTTGTCTGTAACAAATGTAAATAACGGCCGCTAATTGGTTGATATTATTGCATTTGATAAGTAGAATAAAGAGTTTTGGCGGGAAGTCAAAGAGTGATGTTGTCAATTTGTCTTAATTTCCAAAACTTGTGTTATTTCGAATAATAACGTGTAATGTTGGTGGAATATTAACCATTATGTATTCTTATATGTGCATGAGTGAAGGTAATTGAAACAAAGTGATAAAACGTGTATTTTCGATTTCCCTCAAAACGGCCGTCGCAATTGGTATGTAAAGTATCCATCGCTTTACTATCCAGGGTGGGGTATTTCATCAATTTCATTATCATCGTTGTCATCAAGTTCATCGGGGAGGTGAATTAATTTAAACAAACACAATTATGCATCTCACTGGACACTGGCAAAATACACTTAAAATTAGTGTCAGGATAAAGTGCCTGTAAAAATAGCAACCAATAACATTCAAGTATCGGAACCGCCAAATGTTGTCTAGTGCGGTGTTGTTAGCGAGACGACGATATGTAATGTAATAGGCTATTATCATTATAGCGGGCAAAATTCCTGACTTCGGTCTGCTAAGGAAAAAATTTCGATAGAATATCTCAATAACACATCATCTTGACTTGGGATTCGACCAAGGACCTTATAATTACTAGCTGTAGCGTTTTTAATCTATGTCCAAATCGTAATTAATATAAATGCCTTTTTCTTATCGTTACGGAAATCTACACACCCAAGTGAACCAAAACGGCGACAGCTTGGTCTAGTGGTTAAGAGCTGGTCATTGAATTCAGTAGTCGCAGGTACTATCTCCGTACGAGACAAATCATTGTGTAACCGACAATTGTTCGCTTCTGTCTGGGTATTTGTGTTTGTGAATTGGATATTTGTAAGCGTACCCACGATACAGAAATTATTCATAGTGTGAGCTTACTTTTATAAAAAGAAAATAACAAACAACATACGTTTTGCAAAGAAAATTGCAAAAATTGTTTGCGAATAATGGGCACTCGAAAAAAACAATTCGATTAAATTTATTTGCTCTATGTATGTACACCTCCACCTCTTAATTGTCGAATAAGGTACGTTAGAAACTTTGTTAATGACAAACTCTTATATTTCTACTAATAAATAAGCCTAGGTACATTGTAACAATGTTTGCCAAAGGCCTCTCACAAATCAAGATGAGAGAGATTAGATCACGCTACACAACGCGTGATCGAATCAGGAAAGAGAAAATTCGTAGAAGAACCAAGGTAACCGACGTAGCCCATAGTAAGCTAAAGTGGTAGGTGGGCCACAAAGCGCGAAGATCGGACGGGCGTTGGGGCAGAAAATTTCTAGAGTGGAGACTTATTGACAAGCGCAGCGTGAGTCGGTCGCCTGCCAGATGGACCGATGATCTTGTGAGGATCGCAGAAAGTCGTTGAATGCAAGCGGCATCGCACCGGTTTCGCTGGAAAGCGATTGGGGAGGCCTATGTTCAGCAGTGGACAAGTATAGGGTGAGACGATGATGATGATGATACATCGAGAACTCAGTACAGTTTTTTTTTTTTAAAAAAACGTAGCCCCACACTAGGATTTATTCCTGTGTCGTGGGTGCGTTTGCATGCAAACATGAAATTTCCCATACACAAAGAACCAGACCGAAGCAAATAATTGTAGAACACATAAAGATTTGTCCCGTGCGCGAATCGAAACCGCGACTATTAGACACAGTGGGCGGAGCGGTTTAAGCTCTTAACCACTGCGCTAAATCGTCCGTCAATTGGTATAGGTAGATTGATAGGATTGGTAGAGGTAGGTTGGTAGCTATCTGTTTATGGCACTTATTGAGCCGCCTATAAGACATCTAATGTGGTTTAGCGATTACCACAGCAGGGACCAACGGCGTAACCTTCCGGAGCAAGGAGACGCCCTATATTAGAATCACCGCAAACGGTCGCCCATTTTAGACCCGTCGAGCCGATAGCTGTTTAACTTCGGTGATTGCTAAGAACACCGCAGGAATATATGTTTTATATTATTTTTAATGTCGCTCGTACTTATCCCAAAGGACCTTGTCTTTCACAAGAATAACAAAACACGAAGACATGAAAAAAGGCCGTTTCATTTGGGCATTTAAGAGTAATAGCTATTATTTACCGACATTGTTTCTCGTGTAATTGTCTCACGTCTGACGAGAATGAAACCTATCTCGCTCATTTTGATTATTAGTAAATTGCTGGGTAAACAAAATGCATTATTAAATATACACGGTGTAATTGTACTCATCCTGGAGCGAAAGCCCAGGTGATGTATCCATTGCCTACTGTTCACTGAAAAATAACAATTCAATAAGTAACATCTCCATAACAATACTAATTTAGTGAATTAAATCAGACTCATACCAAGCGCAAAATGACGCTAGGCTTTCGCTCCAGGACGACAAAAATTATGCCGTGTATATTATAATAATTTACAAACAGAAGTTTAAACAGAAAGTCACGGATAAAAATTATGATACATCTAATATGCAATTTCAAAATGGATAGATGCACGTACCGGGGAAACCCAGGTTTCAGAATCAGAATTATTTATTTGTTAAGTTATGTAACTACAGGTAATTCAATAGATAATGTGTTTTTAAATAGAGCTGCCTCGTTGGTCTAATGGTGCATAGTCCGGCTCCTGATAATGAGCTCATAGGTTCAAATCCCGAGCTGAACAAAGTGATATTGAGATCTATTTATCGATTATTTTTAGTAGCAATCCGGATTATGATGCCAATAGGCACACCCCACTATTAAATGGGGTCTAACATCGTTGGGTAAATGTGGGTTTGCGTAATAATACATCCCTCCAGTAATATGGGGAAGATACCTGAACATGACGGTAAATTTCTTTATTACCTTTTTTATTTTTTAAACAGCTTAAAAGTCACGATATGAAACAAACTGAGAGTAGAGATCAGAAAGATCTACCCATGCATAATATGAATCTGTTAAAACTTACCTACACAGCGAGCGGTATAGATTAATGTTATCACTAAGTAAAGCTATAAAATCAGGCTATTAAAAATTACCACAAGATAAGCCAGCTTCGTAATATATTGCCGTGGAATATCTTTTTGCACGCATTAGGTAAAACGTTATTATGCCAACTTGCCGTCGTGCGCGGCCGAAAGCAACGTTAAGCAACCAAACTTTGATAATTAAGTACTCCAAATGACCCTAAGAAGTCGAATAGATAATCTGATTTCCAAATTTATTCTCTTCTTAGCTGGAAAAAAGTTGATTTACCTTATTAAAATATTAATGAAGTTTATGATTTGTTGAACAAGAGATTCTCGTATTAATATGATCTTGGCAGAGAAAGTAGGAGCGAAATAGTATAAAATACAGATGATGTTGTAGTAATAATATTTGCGTTTGCGGTGTAATTAAATGCCGATTAACGTGCAAAGTACTTTATTTTATATGCTGTACGCACAAAACAGAACGTCGAACACTAGTACAGGCAAGTACTAATCACACACAAGTACTACTTTCGTTAGTACCCAAATACTGCTTCCAAGTCGTTAGTCACTCGTAGTATCCGTATATTGTTACTAAGGTCACCGGTGTATTCCACTTAGATCGCTTGTTCTTGATTTGATCGCTATCGCTTCCCAAAAGACACTGTATCCGTCGCCGCGTTGAGTGTTCCTTTTATACTCATATTAAAATTTCCAGAATTAGTCCAGTCAATTAAGCTTAAATTAGGTAAGAATCTCGGAATTCGAGATACCCAGCTGTAAGTCTGTAAATACTTGTATATTGTCTCAAAACCTACATATGGTAGGGTGTACGCAACTATTAAATTTGAAGGTCAATAACGAAGATGCAACCTTTGACCCCGAAATCATGGAAGAACTTGAGACAAATGTCGTTGAAGACGATAATGAAGACCAGTTTGAAATTTACCAGCAGCCGGAAGACGACGATGAAGAGGAAGAAGATGATTAAAATTATAAATTGTAGTTTTTGTACCCTTTATTCCATATTTTTACTTTTAATAAAAATAAATGAATTGAATGATATTTTTTAATAAAAAGATTAATTCATAATTTATTTGTTTTTTTTTTCATCATGTAAGAAGTTATTAATATTATTTAGGTTAAAATTCAAATATAATTCCTATATTTTCATTAACAATTCTGCAATTACATGGGCAGGTAAGTGTTGTTAAATAAATTAATACTGAATAAAAAGTGGATAGGTTAGGAAAATTGACAAATATTTATAATCATTGATTTATCGATAGTTCATCAAATATATATAGCGCGTTTTCGACCGGAGGCACCGGTTGACCTGAAGTGATCCTGTGACCGCGCGCTCTCCGCCCTCTATCTCGAAAACGGTTCACCGTATAAAAAAAAATTATTGAACAAAATTTGTAGAGAATTTTGTATTCTACAATATTGATAATAAATACAAATAGCAAAACACCCAAGGGAACTAAGATATTTACAAAAAAAGCGCAAAAAAACGATTTTTGTGACCTTCGACCTTGAAATTTAATAGTTGCGTACACCCTACCATATGTAGGTTTTGAGACAACTTTTAGGGTGTCAATATACAAGTATTTACAGACTTATAGCTGGGTATCTCGAATTCCGAGGTGAACTTACTATAATGACTGGACTAAATGGACGTAAACCCTCCAAGTACATCAATAGAAAATTAAATCGAATAATAGCCGGCGCATGCCACAAAGCAGTATTATTATTACGTACCTACTTGTATGTATTTGTTTATCGCGCCCGCGCGCCGGCTATAATAAAAGGGGAGAAACCTTCTAGACGTTAAAGCACTCAAACGCGGATTCTAGATCTTTCTTGACATATCGATAGGACACCCAAGGGTGAGTAATGCGTTTTAGAATCGACAACCCCCGATAAAGGGTTTTCGAGATATTGGGGTATATCCGGGTCGTAACAATATTATCTAGAAAGTAACTTCGTTAGTCTAGTGGCGTATAATACGCGTAGTGATGACGAGGTCCTGGGTTTGAATCCTGGCTCGGAAAAAATGTAGCTTTTCCATTCCCAGTATCGGTCGAAAGTCTGGAATTGTGCCCGGTGTATGGCAATAGGCTCGCCCCATAAAACATGGGACCTAACATCGTCGGCGAAACGTAGATGTACACAATACACCTGCGTACCCCGGAACAACTATGCCTTTTGGACGTCTAACACCTCAGTCCCTCCCGTGATCATGGGTGCTGCAAAGCACTCGAAACGTCGGGGACTAAAAATCAAAAATAAACCGCGATAATATCCGTAAAATAATTTTATTTCATACACTTTGTTTTCTATATAGGAATATTTTTTATAGTTTTGATTGAATTCATATTGAATTCTACGGCAAGATAGCGTCAGATTTCCCTTACGACTGGTGGGTCTACATGTTTCAATAACTGTGGCTTGATCGTGACTACTAGCCAGTTAGATTTTTTGTAAACAAAAAAGTATTCTCCGATGTATAGAATTTAGATTCTATTTGCGTAAGAATGTTGGGTGCTTTGTAACTTTTTATTGCTTATAAATTTGATAAGAAAGCAATCGTAAAACTAAGCTAGGCTTTTTCAAATGTGTGGTTATAATTCAGGCCTGAATTTCGACGAATTGTTGTCGTCGAAATAACGTTAAAAAATCGAGGTGAAAGAGATTAGGTCTTACTCCACCACGCGAACCTAGTGCGGATCGGTGGAGGCAGGCTTGTGGTCGCCTGCTGTTAGAACTTATCAAGCCGCTTCCAACTCCGACTACCGCATTAAGTGGTAACCGGGAGCGGCTTAGCGTGCCTTTCAAAGCATGGAGACGCTCGTATGTGAAAATGCCATAAACGGTCACCCATCTTATGCCGACCGTGTCGAACGTTGCTTAACCATGGCGATTGGTAAGAACATCGATGTCGCATAGCGCTACGAGCGCTCTCACCTCGATTTACGAGACAAGGCCTTTGTCCAGTAGTCGGACAGTATAGGCTGATATTATAACGTTATAAAGTATTGGCTGCTTACACAAAGCACGATTGTGTTTACTCCTTCATGCGTAAATTCCAATAAATTGGCTAACAATATTTAGATCACTTTAACGCAAAATGATCTCAAACAAATACGTAACAACTATGTAGTAAAACTAACTGCTCTGCTGAGAAGTTTTATGGACGGTTGATAACCGATAATTTATTTAATTTAATAATATTTTAACTATAATTTAGATAATTTATATAATTTAAAATTTTATTTGCTTTTTACAATTTCATTACTGCGAAAAAGTGACTGTACCGGATAACTAATATATGTAGGGCGCGGTATCGCACACACATGTAAGCACCACTTAACTTGATGTAAGTTTCAAAGCATGCTAATAGAAAATTGTACTCTATTTAAATAAATATACCAATCACCGTCACGCCTACATACCCCAACCGCGGGTGGCAGAGGTGTACTGAGTACACCCACATTTCGCTGACGATGTTAGGTCCCATGTAATAGGGGGCGAGCCTATTGCCATATACCGGGCATCAATCCAGACTCCGGACTCATATTGGAAATTTTTCGTTAGAAAAACTTAATTTGTCCGACCTAGGATTTAAACTCAGGACCTCGTGATCACAAAGCGATGCGCTTTGCCGCCAGACCAATGAGGCAGTCCATTTAATATAACTTAAAATACTCCTCCCCCCGGACCTCTGACCAGTTCAGACGTGTTTAAAGCTACTCCATATTTTAGCATTTTTCTGAATTTAAATTTTTTTTTTTTTTAATAATAATAAAGCGTTTATTTCTCCTCACATTGTGTATGTACAGGGTAATAATATAAGTAAGGTAAGAATTTTTATAATATCATAATAAATGAATGTGAGGAGCTGGTGTCTGAGTTAGGCCAAGGCCTGTATTACAGATCACCAGGACCCCACCCCATGGACACAGATTAGGTACATTATCTTACACAATAACAACATATTACAGTTATATAGCCTGTTAACCATCATGTGAGTGTGTTCGTGTGTGTGTGTGTGTGTGTGTGTGTGTGTGTGAGAGTGTGTGAGTGTGGGTGTCTGTGTATGTGCATATTTGGCAATTCATTGGTCACTACTGTGAATTATGCAAGAGACTTTCGGTAAATGCGTAGTCTAGACTCAACAACCATCTTGTTACCATTAATTTGCAAGTATAATTTGAAGATGCGTATATAGAAAGCACCCGATTTATTTTATTATAAAGATTGCAGCCCTGGTAACAAAAAAAGCGGTGAGAGAAACTAGTTTTTAAGTTTGGGAGTGTACACACCCTATCTTTACGTCGTGCGTTGATAGAGATAGTCGGGTCATAATTTAGCGTGGAGTGTTGTAGGAGGACCGTGTGTAGAACAAATAGTTGACGAACAGTCAGGACCTCCCATCGCTTACAGAGGTCAGTAGTGGAATGGTGAAAAGGTAGCTTATGGCCTACTTTTAAAATTGCTCTCTGAGCTCTTTCAATTTCCAGAAAGTGTGTTTTTGTGCTCCCTCCCCAGGCAGTAATGCAATACGTAAGAAGCGTTTGACACAGCGCGAAGTAAATGGACTTCATCATCTCTCTAGTGGTTACTGGTCGCAATGATTTAAAGACAACTATGAGTTTGCGCAACCTTGCTGAAAGGAAGTCGATGTGTTCTTGAAAATTTAGCCTTTTGTCTATAATTACACCCAGGTATTTTATGGATTCTACATTTTCAAGATGGGGGCATGAACAATTTATGTCAGTAGGATTTCCACAGCAGTGTGATTTTATATTAAGTGGGGCGTCCACAACGTCAGTGTTTTTCAAACAGAATGTTACAAGTTTGGTTTTGTTAACATTTAACGTCAACATATTATTATTGAGCCAGTCTACAACCCTATTAAATCCTTTTTGAGCATTCTCAAAAGCTTCCATCCAAGAACAACCACTAAAAAGTAAGGCTGTGTCGTCAGCAAAGGTTATAATTTTAGCGTTTTCGAGGTCTAGATGACAGAGATCGTTTATATACGTCAAAAATAGGGTTGGGCCCAGTATACTTCCTTGTGGCACTCCAAGACTGATAGAGACCTCCTCACTGATATAGTCGTCGATTTTAACAGATTGCGTACGATTTTTTAAATAATCTTCAAAAAGTTTTAATTGAAGTCCCCTGATCCCCAGAGATTCTAATTTTTTTAATAAAATAGGGACCGAGACTGTGTCAAAAGCTTTAGCCAAATCCAGGAATATGCCTATTATTTTCTTTTTACTATCAAGATTAGTAACAATGTGATTTATAAGCTCATGTACCGCATTCGCTGTCGATTTTTTAGCTCGAAAACCGTATTGTGTGTTAGCCAAAAGGTTATTATTCTCTAGGTAATTAGTCAGTCTTTTGTTCATTATTCGTTCTAAAAGTTTTGATAACGTAGGCAATATTGAAATCGGTCTATAGTCATCGACACAGCCTCTGTCCCCTTTTTTGAAGATGGGCGTTATTCGTGATTTCTTTAATGCCATTGGGAATATTCCAGATGAAATAGCCAAATTACAGATAAATGTTATTGGTGGAGTAAGAATATCAATGTGAGTTTTCAACATGTCAGCAGTTATCATATCTAATCCAACAGAACAGTCACTTTTTAGGTATTTTATAAGACTACGTACTTCGGTGTAGTCTGTAGGTAAAAGAACGAAAGAGTGCTGCTGGACTCCCTCAGGCCTGGAAAGCGTGTTGTTCGGTCTATTTACTATGTTATTTGCTAAAGACCGTCCAGAGTTTGCAAAGTAATTGTTTACTTCATTTACTACTTCGGTCGGGTTTTTAGCACCTATCAATTCGAAAGCTGTACTTTTTGGTTTGGCTGTGAAAGATATCTCTTTAATTGTTTTCCATAGTTTTTTATTGTTTTTACTACTATTTTGGAGCTGTAATTGATAGTAATCGTCTTTTAGTTTTCTTAAGATAGCTGTGCAGTAATTTCTATATCTTTTAAAAGTTATTTTTAGTATTTCATTAAGTGGTTCTTTTTTCATTTTTTTGTAGAGGTTATCCCTGTTCCTTATGCATTTTAAAATCCCTGGTGTAATCCAAGGCTTTAATATTTTCTTTCTCCTGCTCACTTTAATTAATTTAGTATTATCTAAAATCGTATTCTGAATTTTTAATATGAAAAAATCTGTTGCTTGATTAGCGTCAGTCATGTCAAAAATTGGTGTAAAATCTATTTTATTTAAATCTATATTAAACCGATGAATGTCTAGTCGTTTTGCGATTTTTGGAACGTTAATTCTTGTGTTTGTAGTAACAAAATATAAAACCACACTGTCATGATCGGTTAAGCAAGTCTGTAACACCAAGCATCGTGCTTGTTGCTTTGTCTTTAGCAAGACATGATCCAAGCATGTTTTATTATGCGTAGGTATATTATATGCCGGAAGAATGCCATGGAATGCTAGCATTTCGAGATAAAGAGACGTATAGAAAGTTGTATTTGAATTAGCAATATCTATATTGATATCTCCTAGGATAATGATGTTTTGGACCGAAGAATATCTTCTAAGTAGATAGTCGAGCGAAGAGATAAAATTATTTACATTTAGATATCCGGGTGGACGGTAAATTGCAATAACTATTGTATTCGTGTTTATTTTAACAATCAGAGCATTACAATCCGACATGTCTGGCTCTTCAACGGACAACAATAATTCCTCTTTATAATATACGACGACACCTTCATTCTGAGTTCGATTGATATTTGTGGCAAAGAAATTATAGCCCGGAATGTCAGGTATATTAGGCGTTGAGAGAAGCCAACATTCGGTCAATACAATAAAATCCCAATCGACCCTAGTTCTAACTAATATCGGCAACAAACCAATTATATTACGCTTTAAACTTCTTATATTTTGCTGATATACTTTAAAAAACTTACCCGCATCCGGTAAAAAAAGATTGCAATCTTCGACACTACACATATTTGATTCAGCTATATTAAAATCGTCCACTTCACTTTGAGCTGTATTCGTATTAACCATTTTTAATTACATTAATTTTAGCCAAAGCAATTACCTGGATAAATAATTTAGTATCATATAATGAATTTTCTAATATGAGGGTAGATCTATGCATTTGTATTAAACTAATTGCTGGACTATGTGTGGTCCAAGTTAAGGGCGTTTGTGATTTGAGTTCTGTGTGTGTGTTATTATAATTATTTAAATATGAAATTTTATATGCATAAGAGATTTGTGTCGTTGTATTTGCGTGTAAAAATGTTGTGTTTGTTTGATGTATGAAGTGTACGTGTGTGGTATATGTATGTATTGTGTTGGAATAATCAAAAACATAAGAAGTGAACTTTAGTAAATAAACATACAATATAAATGAGAGTAAGTATGTTGATTGCACTGGGTTAGAACCTATGTAAACACTGAAAAATAATGGAAAGGATAAAAATATTGCTAGTCACTTGGATTTTTGCAGCTTTTTCAAATCGTCTTCACTTTCAATGCGTTGCGGGGGGTCATTGCAACTACGACGGAGGTATATTTTTCCATATGATGTCCAACAAGCTTCAAATTTATTATTCTTCGCGAATTCTCTTGCAAGGTAATGAAGACGTCTTGCCCTGGATGTTAGATTTTCGGATACAAAAATTGGTGTAGCAGGTCCTTTATAGTTCAATGTAGCAGTAGTCAGGCGTTCGTTAGATTGTTTGTTGTTGTTATAAGTTCTGGTAGCTTTAATAAACGTTTCTTTCTTGCGACATGAATTGAAAACGATCACCACAGGACTGTTTACTCTATCCTTGATTTTCATTCTGTAAACATCGCGTATATCAGAGTCTTGTAAGGGCAGACTTACGGTTGAACAGATATTTTTCGCGACTTCATATAAATCCTGTTTTTTCTCAGATTCTATTTTCGGAATATTTTTTAATTCTACTGCAGTGATTTTGCTATTGAGATCAAATTGTTCCATTCTTGCTTCTAATGTTTTTATTCGGTTCTTGTTATCTATATTTTCTTGTTGCAACTTCTTCATATTCTCCAGTATCTCATCGTATTTATATGACATGAGTTCCATAGATTTTTTTATTTCGCAATTTTGCTCCTGTATCGCACTTATTGCTGATTGGATAGAATTAAACTTAGCATCTTGAGTTGTCTTAAGATCATAGAGCGTTTTCTTCAACTCATCCATTGTATAATGGGCATCTCCTTTCATCGCTCCAGGTTTTCGTTTTGCCCTTTTGGACACAGTGATTTCCTGGTGGTCTTGATTGTTCGCTGTGTCAGATTGCCCAGAACGGCTATCAGTTGGGGACCGAGTTGGCGATTTAATATGCGACATGGTAAAAATCGCTGTCGCTTATAAATTTTACCAGGCGTTGAAAAATGCCGTTATCAGTGCAGGCGCAGGCACGAAGCGACCGTGGCTGATATATGCGTTGTCACACTTGCTATCCTCTTCTAGTATACGGAGCGTATGTACGACGCGTCCTTGCGCTTTCGCGGTCCGGGGGGAATTAATTTTATTTTAATTAATTGTATTAAAAAAAAATAGGAGTGCATAACCAGCAGGAGCTTAGTGAATTGCTATCGCTTAATGAAGCCCTGTGAGTTATCTTCAGCCCCAGCACCGCCTACTATAGGCGACGCCCACTACAGAACGCACCACGGAAACGAGGGTGTCAACTGCGCCCCACCAACCGCTGCGCACCCGCATACATCATTGGGCGACGTTGGAGTTGCCGCTATAAGCAAGTACCTCTGGTTAGGCGGCGCGCTCGGACATTTCCTGAGGTTGCTGCGATCCTGGTAGCAGGGTTGACACGCACGGATCTATATTTTAACGTGAGTTAATTTTATATAACTTAGCCAAGGGGAGTACAATAACCTTTCAGAATATCTGTTGCCCTAGTACAAGAGTTAAACTATTTTGCTATTCCAATTATTTTGACGCCTCTTACGTGTCATATAGAGCTAAACTTCAACGATGCCACTTAGACGAACTCTACCTAAAACACCACAACAAACTGTTAAGTCCGACACAAACTTGAGTTCTAACGCTGCGACGGCTCAAGCGTTACAAGTCGGACTCGGATGCGTAAACGTCAGCATGATGATGAACTTTCAGTATTCATGAGGGAAATGAAACATAGCTTGGAGACCTTTAAGAAACAGCAGGAAGAAAAATATAATACTTTAATGGGTTCAATACAAGAAATAAAAGACCAGAATAGTAAACTCAAAATATCTTTGACTTATATATCTCAACAGTACAAGGATATGGCGAAGAAACTGGTGACTATAGAATCAGATCGAAAAGGTTATTTAGCATATATTCAACAACTCGAGTCGAAAGTTGAAAACTTAGAGAAATCGCAAAGATCAGCTAGTATAGAAATCAAAAATATATCCCCAAAAAAAGGCGAGACTAAGGAGGATCTCTTAATGTTAGTTAAAAATATAGCGCAAGTAACAGATATCAAGGTATCAGACACTGATGTTCGTGATGTCTTTCGATTGAATACAAAGAGCGTCGAGAATAAACCCATTATCGTGGATTTTACGACTGTTCTACTGAAAGAAAAAATAATATCTCGGTGTAAAAAATATAATAAGGAGAATAAGGAGAGCAAATTAGCCACAACTCATATACGTCTTCCAGGCCCCCCGAAACCTATTTATATCTCTGAAAATTTAACAGCAAAAGTAAGGAAACTGTATTTCCAGGCAAGAGAATACGCTAAAACTCATGATTATTCATTTTGCTGGGTATCAAATGGAACGGTATTCCTTCGTAAGAAAGAGGGCTCTCGCCACTCACGCATAGATTCAGAAAAAGACCTAGATAAGCTAAACGCTCAAGTGCTGATCTGACTAGAGTGCAAAATACTGCGCCATCCTACTTGTATTATTTTCTGCATGCTTTTAATAGATATTATTCAAAATAATTTAGTTCTTAGCACGTATACCTTGTCGTATTATGTAAAGACAATTCATGCTCAATTAACACACTTTACATATATTTTTTATATAACTATCATTAACTCACCTCAATTCAGTACATCTCTATCAAACACCTACAAAGGAATTTTTATATCTCAACCACACCGAACTTCAAAACACTCACTCAAGAAAAATATGTACACTTTTTACAAAAAAATTATGAAAGTACACATACACTATTTAGCACTGTTAAAAATTAGTCTCTCTCACTCAATTAAACCTGTAATTCAGTTAATACTCATAATCAAGTATTATAATGACCCGTTTTTATCCTATTATTACCAACAATGACTTCACTACTTGATATTTCATCCGACATTGATGCAATTGCGATGTCTGAGTCACGCGTTTGTTCCCCGGAAAATCTAAAATCACACGTATGTCAAATCAATAAGGTAGCTAAAATCCTACATCTAAACATTAGAAGTATCAACTGCAATTTTGACGGGCTTCTTGCATTATTAGCTAGAATTGACACTCAGTTTCAAGCCTTAATCCTTACCGAATGTTGGTTAAGTAAAGTTACAAACCTTCCTATAATTCAAGGCTATGTCTCGTATTTCTCTTCTTATATGAACCAAAACGATGGAGTCGTTATATATATGTATAATCTGTTATTCAGCACAATGTAACAGAACCTGCAATTCAAGACGCAAACAGTCTCATCTTGAAATGCGGTAATAAGCTCGCTATCATAGCGATATACCGGTCTCCTTCTTATAAATCAATCGACAAATTCACTGAAAGTCTAGATCAAGTTTTAACTTCTCTCTCACCATTTAAGACGCTGGCATTGATTGGGGATCTGAACATTAATATAATCAATCAATCAATCAATCAGCCTATCGTAGTCCACTGCTGGACATAGGCCTCTCCTAACACGCGCCATTGCACACGGTCCTCCGCCTTCCGCATCCAGTCTGTCCCAGCGACCTTTTTGAGGTCGTCGGTCCATCTAGCTGGTGGCCGTCCTACCTTACGCTTACCAAGTCGCGGTCTCCACTCTAGGACACGCTTGCTCCATCGGCCGTCGGTCCTTCTGCAGATGTGACCAGCCCATTGCCACTTTAGCTTACTGAGTCTGCGAGCTATGTCGGTAACTTTGGTTCTTTGTCGGATTACCTCGTTACGAATTTTATCCTTCAAAAAGACGCCGAGCATAGCTCGCTCCATAGCCCGCTGTGCGACTTTGAATTTGTGGACTAGTCCCACTGTGAGTGTCCACGTCTCGGCCCCGTAAGTCATAACAGGTAGGACGCATTGGTTAAAGACTTTAGTCTTCAGGCATTGCGGTATAGGCGAAGCGAAAACGTGACGTAGTTTGCCAAATGCTGCCCAACCCAATTGGATCCTGTGGTTGATTTCTTTCTCGAAGTTGTTTCTACCAAATTGGACAACTTGTCCAAGGTTACTCCCGAGACATACTCCCGAACAACTTCGAGCATCGAACCATCGATGTAGATCGGTCCCGGCGTGACATGCTCATTAAACATGATCTTGGTTTTATCCAAGTTCATGCCGAGACCGACACCTCGAGAGGCTTCATTTAGGCTATGCAGCATTTCGCTTAACTGTTCCAGTGACTCTGCCATGATGACGATATCATCGGCAAACCGAAGGTGTGAGATCGCCGTTGATGTTAATGCCCCGCTCAGTCCAGTCCAGCGTCTTGAAGACGTCTTCGAGTGCATTGGTGAAGAGCTTGGGGGATATTACATCCCCCTGTCTTACCCCTTGATGCAGCTCGATCGGGTTGGTCTTTTGGTCCTGGAGCTGGACGGTCATTGTGGCGGTATCATACAGACATCTCAACACCTCGATATAGCGCCAATCGATGCCACATCGCTGCAGAACATCGAAAACCGCCCAGGTTTCGATGGAGTGGAAGGCTTTCTCGTAGTCCACGAAAGCCATACACAGCGGCTGATTGTACTCTTCGGTCTTCTGTACAATCTGCCGAACAGTATGGATGTGGTCTACGGTGCTGTAGCCTTTTCGAAACCCGGCTTGTTCCGGTGGCTGGAACTCGTCAAGTCTTCTGGCGAGGCGGTTTGTGAGTACTCTCGAGAACAACTTGTAGACGTGGCTCAGGAGTGAGATGGGTCTGTAGTTCTTCAGCAAGGTTTTGTCACCTTTTTTGAAGAACAGAACCACCGCACTCCCGCTCCACGCTTGAGGTGTTAAGCCCTGGTAGATGACGGAATTAAAGAGACTCGCTAGCTTTTTCAGGATTGGCGTCCCGCCTGCTTTTAGGAGCTCAGTGGTGATTCCGTCATCGCCTGGCGACTTGTTATTGAGCTGAGCTGCTCGAGAGCCACTCTGACCTCGTCCTGGTTGACATCAGGGATGTCTTCCGTGTCGTGGCGTGCGAGTGGGGCTCTGTGGTCGTCAGCGCTGGGTCTCGAGGGTTTAGCCATCCGTGATGCGTACAGGTCTTTGTAGAAACTCTCAATTTCCTCGAGTATCTCGAACTTGGAGGTCACGGTTTTGCAATCCGCTGTATTAAGTTTCGTCAGATGGGATTTACCTAGCTGGCGAGCGAAGACTTTGGTGCCTCTATTCTGTTCAATCGCAGCCGCGATGGTGCGGGTGTTGGAACATCGGAGGTCACGTCGCACCAGCTTCCGGATCTTCCGGTTGAGGTTCCTCCCATCCGGCGAAGACGCCTGCGTGGATGACATTTCCCATCTCTGCCTCATAAGTTCGAGAGTCTCGAGCGAGAGTTTAGACTCTCTGTTACCGCTTTTGCCGGGAAACACCTTCGAGACACATCCTGTAGCGTTTTGACCACTGTGTCGGTTTTCTCGTCAACATTGCCTTCGGTTTCCAGCAGGTCGAAACGATTTTGAAGCTCCAGTTGGAACTTTTCGGACCCTAAAGCTATTTGAGGCGCAGTAGGTC
Source organism: Phalera bucephala (assembly GCA_905147815.2). Classification (NCBI taxonomy): domain Eukaryota; kingdom Metazoa; phylum Arthropoda; class Insecta; order Lepidoptera; family Notodontidae; genus Phalera; species Phalera bucephala. The sequence continues at coordinate 3,431,411 of CAJHXA020000004.1, read as the reverse complement.
TGAGAGTAGACCTAATCATGCGACGTCTTTCGGCCTTGAAGTTTATATTTAGAGCGCCTCGGACAAGTCGGTGATCGCTGCCGGCATTAAACCTGTTGATCACGGAGACGTCTCTAAATATAGACTTCCTGTCAGTCATGATGAAGTCTATCTCGTTCCTCATCACAGTGTCGGGGCTTCGCCATGTCCACTTTCTATGAGGCTTCTTCTTAAAGAACGAATTCATCAAGAAGAGCCCCTGCGACTCCAGAAAGTTGACCAGCATCTGCCCCCTGTGGTTTCGGCGCCCCACGCCGTGGGGTCCGATTATCGTTTCGCCGCGTTCTTGTACTCCCACTTTGGCATTGAAGTCCCCCATAACAACATTGTAGTGAGCCTTGGTGGTGCCATGTAATGCCTTGGCTATGTCTTCATACATGGCTTCGGCTATGTCGTCGCAGTATGTCGAGGTCGGCGCATATACCTGTACCACCTTCAGGGTGTACCTGTTGGTGATTTTAATTATGAGGTACGCTACCCGTGTTGACACACTGCTGACTTCCACAACGTTGTTAGTGAGAGCTTTGTTGACCAGGAAATCGACACCGCCCTGAGAGGGCCGGTCACCTTCCCGAAAGTAGAACAGGTGGCCTGACTCAAGGGTTATCGTGTCCTCGCCCTGTCTTCGGACTTCGGATAACCCCAATATGTGCCAGTTTATGCGACCTAGTTCTACCTCGAGTTCAGTGAGGTGTTGGTCCAGCCGTAGAGAGCGTCCATTGTACGTAGCCAGGGTCAGGTGTTTTTGGTAGCCTTGTGTCGTAGCCCGGAGATTCTTCGCACCCCCTGCCCCGCTGTTACCGCGACCGCTACCGTGGCAGCGGACAGCGGGACTACCGGGAACTGGGGGCCTTTGCGTTTGGTGTCTTAACATGTTAGGAGGTTTTTGGCCTACTATACCACGCTGGCCAGACGGGTTGGTATAGGGTTTGTTTCAAATTTTCCTTTTCTGGTCGTTGATCGGATGACGTTACTACCTTTGGTGGACTCTTACCACCAGCCTAGCAAAAGTATGGCTACTGGGGCATTCTAAGTTTTTCTTTCGCTCCCAGCCCAGTAAGGAATTAATATAATACCGCATGGGAATGATGCTTTATCAGATATTTATATAGACCTCACAGCATCACATGGCCTTCTTCCAGGTCATCTGCTAGCAACGCGAAACGACAACTGCCTAGATCATGTGATGCTTAGATCAATTAAATCTGCTTTAATATTCGTTCTCAATTCGGTCGTAACCGACCGTCATTCTCTGCGCGTATCGCTCACTGAAACACCGTAAGCTTAAAACCTCTACTGCTCAAATAAATTATTTCACGCTAGTAGATTAATTATCCCAAACAGATTTCAGCCCCATTTATTCTGCCCTAGATGCTAATTCCGCTACTGAGACATTAATTTACCTTATATCCAACGCTGTTGATAAAAACTCTAAAACTGTAAAAATACCAAATCGGAAAAGATGTATCAAGCCCTGGATAACACCTGGCCTCCTGAGATGTATTCGACATCGTGATAGGCTGCATCTTAAAGCCAAATCATCTCGGAATAATGCAACACTACAACAGACGTACTCTAGATATCGCAATTTTTGCAATAATCTACTAAAAAAACTAAAGAACCAATATGAAAGTAGTGAATTACAAAAGAATAAAAAAAACCCCAAGGGTATGTGGCGATCTATTAAAAAAAGTACCAGTTTGACTCAAAAAACTCGATCAACGCTGTCAATCATTTCTTTGCCAACGTCGGGGCAAAACTCGCCTCTAAGTTCCAGCATGTAATTCATAGTCCATCTGTCACTGGAAGCGGTATAGACCTGAATCGACAGGGTGACTCCATGGTACTATTAGATACAGACGAAGTTGAAATTGAAGCCACAATTATCGGCCTTCGAAATGACTGTGCGGTAGGAGTCGACAACATCCCCGCAACAGTGCTAAAGCTATACTAGTCCCTCACATCACGTACGTGTGCAATTTCTGCATGAACAGCGGGATCTTTCCCAGTATCTTAAAGATAGGACTGGTCAGTCCAATTTTCAAAAGTGGAGACAGAGACAGCGTCAACAACTATAGACCCATATCGGTACTCACTGCCGTCTCGAAGATTTTGGAACGCCTTTTAAACCGGAGATTAATGGAATATTTAGAAAAGAACAATATTATTGCCAAAAATCAATTCGGTTTTACGAAAGGCAAGTCAACGGAAGATGCAGTGCTTGAACTTACTGAAACGGTAGTGAGGCAACTTGATAATAAGTCCAAAGTAATTGGTCTATTTCTTGCCCTTACAAAGGCTTTTGACACTGTTTCTGTTTCCTTATTACTCTCAAAGCTAGAAGCTATAGGCGTGCGAGGTATTGTGCTGGAAATCTTTAAAAGTTATTTGTCAAATCGCACGCAATGCGTAAAAATTGTTACGTACGTGAGTGATATGGCAAGTCCTAATTTTGGAGTGCCCCGAGGAAGTGTTTTGGACCCTACGCTTTTCCTTATATATATAAACAGTCTGTGTACTAAAAAACTACCTAATTGTAAAATAATAACCTACGCAGATGACACAACTTTGTTGGTATATGGGGAAAACTGGGACCGGGCTCGTCACTACGCTGAATTTGCACTAAGAGAAATAATGGTATGGCTGAACTCGAATTTATTAACCCTAAACCTGGAAAAAACCAAGTATGTAACTTTTTCGGCTAGAAACAAAACCATACCCCACCGGATTCGTTTTGTTTAAGGGCGCATACCTGTAGCACACAATCCAAAATATGTAGCTGTATTCCTCTTGCATTGGCTAAAGAAGTTAAGTACCTAGGAGTTACCTTGGATTGTACACTAAGTTAGCATTCGCATGTAAATAACCTAGTCGTCCAGGTGAGAAAGCTGATATTTGTGTTTAGAAAGTTGAGGCACTGTGCTGATCCGGAAACATTAACATGTGTATACCATGCTCTCGCACAATCAGTCATGTCATATTGTATTGTAGCTTGGGGTGGCAGAGGTCCAACCTCTATGATACGACTAGAGCGTGCGCAAAGGGCAGTTCTAAAAGTAATGACCAAAAAGCCCCAACGGCACAGCACTACACTCTTATATAAAGAATGTTCGGTCTTAACCGTTAGACAACTGTTTATCTTAAATGTTGTACTCCGTCGTCACTCAGGTTTGTCAGATGAACATGATGTCCGGCGGATAGTACGAAGTAAGAAGAGGGTCTGCAAAATAGAAACCCATGGAAAGCACTTGCGGCGAGACAATACTATATACTAAGCACTCGTATTTACAATACAATAAATCAGAAACTTAAAATTCACAGACTGTCAATTACCCTTTTGAAAAATAAGATCAAACCTTGGCTTCAAAGTCTCACGTACACTGAAACAGAAGAACTGATTAAATAGAAAGTGAATTACGCATACAAAACGCACTACACACTCACGCGCACACACACACACACACATGAATTGTTTTATTTGTATATTATCATTATTTCATTCTTTTAATTTTCTTTTATTTTTATTTTTTTACATTTATATTTTTGTTGTTTTAAAAATATGTTTTTCCCGATTCAATGTGATTATTATTATTTAACCAATCAAATATTCTAAAAATATGGAGTAACTACTTAAGGATGGAGGGCGCTGACAGCTGTCATACAGTTAATACTAGTTCAGTTGTCAACGTGATCCAAATGGAATTGAATTTTACGTTTTTTAGACTCTAAGTAGAACCATTGTGAATCCGTTGTTTTTAGAAATCAATAAACTATTATTATTATTATTTACTCTTAAATTGTTTTTCTCGAAATTTTAAGAATTTCGGTGATTTAATGAAAACCACGAGCCTAAACCAAGTGGAGTTCATTATGGGAATTTTGTTCGGTAGGTGTGATATCATCTTGCTAAAACTTTCGCACTATTCGGCACGTATTTAAAATAGCGGCTTTTTGTATTGTCATGATTAACGGGTAGTTCAATTTGTTGTAGATAGTGGAAGAGATGCTTCGGTATCACGCCGGTGCTAGATAGGACCAGAGGCACAATTAGCACTTTGTTCATTTTCCAGATTCTGATGATTTCCTCTTTTAATTCTGTGTATTTATGTATTTTCTCAGTTATGGTCTTTTGTAGGTTGTGTGTATTAGGTACAGCTATATCTATTAGGTATGTACATTTATTTAGTTTATCTATAATGGTTATGTCCGGTCTATTATTATGGACTGTTTTGTCTGTCAATATTGCTCTATCAAAATACATTTTGTACCTCTGATCCTCCAGCACCGGCCTTGGGGTGTACTGATAGTATGGGACAGGCTTAGATGGTATAAGTTTATGTTTAATGGCTAACTTTTGGTGGACTATTTGGGCTATTTGATTATGGCGGTGAGTGTAGTCAGTTTGAGCTAGAGTCGGGCAGGCACCAGTAATATGTTGTATTGTCTCAGATGCGCGATGACATTTTCTACATTTGTCATTTTGAATGGTAGGATCTTTAAGGATATATGTTTTATAATTTTTTGTATTTATAACTTGGTCTTGTACTGCAATCATAAAACCTTCTGTTTCTGGAAAAAGGGAACCTAATTTAAGCCAAGCATTCGAAGCTAAAAGATCTACATGAACTTGCTCTAAATCATGTATATGTCGACCATGCAGTTCCTTTGAACGCCATCTATTAATTTTTTCTTTTGTTTGTATTTGTAATGTTTTAAATTGTATATCTTTGCAACTTAAATTTAATGGGGTGTAATTTATATCCAAATCTATTAGTGCGGTATGTATAGCACTAGTTGTTGATTTGTTATAAAAGAATTCTCTAAGTTTTTGTACCTGTCCTTCCCACATTATTTTAAGATCTATAAGACCTCTTCCTCCATCTTGCCTTTTTACTGAAACTCTTTCGATAGCTGACTTAGGATGTAAATAATGATGTTTTGTTAATGTAGTTCTAGTTTTGATTGCTAAATTATTTATATCAGTGCGGGTCCATTTTACTACTCCGAAAGAATACGTCAACACAGGAATGGCATACGTATTGATTGCTTTAAAAAGATTTTTAGAATGTAACTGTTTTTTACAAATTAAATTTAATCGCCTCGTGTACTCTACAGTAAGATTCTTTTTAATCATGATATGGTTTATAATATTAGACTGATGAATTCCAAGATATTTGTAAGATTCTTCTGGTTCCATATTTTCAAATATATTAGGTTCATTTATATTATTATTGCCTACAATTTTTCCATTACTAACATGAAGTACTCTACATTTGTCCAGACCAAACGTCATATTTATATCTTGGCTATATTTTTCAGTTATTTCAATCAAATTTATGAGGTCTTTATTGGTTTTTGCAAAAAGTTTAATGTCGTCCATGTACATTAGATGTGTAATAGCTGTATTGATATTTAATTTATATCCACTGGTGGTCCTATTAAGGAGATTAGACAATGGATTTAAAGCTAGGCAAAACCATAATGGACTCAAGGAATCTCCCTGAAAAATACCATTTCCGATACAAATTTCGTCATTCGTGATTGTGTCCGTACCATTTGATAGGTATAATGTTGTTCTCCAATCCGACATAGCATTTTTCAGGAAGTTGATTAATACTGGGCTAATTTTATATATATGTAGTACTCGAATTAACCATGAATGAGGGACACTATCAAAGGCTTTCTTATAATCAATGTATGATATGTGGAGGTTTCTTTTTTGTGAATTGGCATGTTTTAAAATTGTGGAATCGATTATGAGCTGTTCTTTACATCCTTTATGATTTTGTCTGCAGCCTTTTTGTTCTTCGGATAAGATGTGATTGTAGTCTATGTGTTGGGTAATATTGTGCGTGGTTAAAGAGGTTATAAATTTAGAAAGAGTTGGAAGACATGTTATGGGACGGTACTGTGAGGGATTAACTGTATCGCTACTTTTAGGCAACATGTAAGTGATGCCTTTTGTAACAAATTTTGGTAAAGTTTGGTTACCTTTAATAATTTCAGTTATGTTTTTTGGTAGGATGTCGTGGAGGGTAACAAATTTTTTATACCAAAAATTTTGCACACTATCTATGCCTGCCGCTTTCCAATTTTTCATTCTTTTAGTTACTGACTCTATATCTAATCTAGTAAATTCTGTAAATTCCATAACTTCGATGTTTTCCATTCTTACTTCCTCTTCTCTTATCCAATGTGCATTGTCGTTGTGATCCTTCTGTTCTTTCCATAGTTTGGTCCAGTACTTTTTGAGTTCGTCTGTTTGTGGGATTCCGGTATTCCTATTATTTTGATTGCTATCGCTTTTGCAAGCTCTATAAAAACTCTTTTCACTTGTTGTAAATAGTTTGTTATCCTCTTTTCTTTGCCATGATTTTAAATACCTTGCTAAACGATTAGATTTCAAAGTTAATTTTTGCTTTAGTGTATCCAAATACTCTTCCGGCCTAATATTATCCCGTTCATGAGTACTATGTATTTTTGTTCTTTTAAAAATGCTCTTCACTGTTGTGACTACTTTTCTAGATCTATTATTATTCATGTACTGGGTTAATCTTCCTATATCAGCTCTAAGGCTTTTAATGTTTTTTTCAATCCTAATTTCCCATTCAGGTTTTTGAGATTTCCGAGATGGCATGACGTATGTGTCTGCATTATATTTTCTGATTTTGTACCCTAAATTTTCGCATATTACAAGTGCACTACAATATATGAGCGTGTGAATTGAAATTATGTCTAAGTCTATTGAGAAAAATTTGATTAATATTTCTTTATTAAACATGTTAATATATCCATAGAGCTGTTTATTCTCTTTAATTCTTGGTAGTCTAGGCCCAACTGTAGGATCCGTACCTGTTTATTGGATTAAAGCTGATTCTAGTTGATTCATTAATTCCTGTGTTGATGTATCCGTTAGGGATAAATTGTGATTTTGAGTGGTTTCGTTGTCCTCTGTGATAGACGTAATATTAGTTACGACACTGGTCTGAGTGGAAGCATGGCATGGCATTACTGCAGAGGATGCTGTGATAGATGATGTATGTGTAAATGGAGTGTCTATTTCAGATGGAAGCTGCAAAATATGTTCTTGTGTAGTGGGTTTGAGATCATATGATATGTGAGATTGTGCGTTTTCTTCTCTGCTAATTTGTTCCATTATTTCTTGTTTTAAGTTATTAATTACCTCATCAGACAGCATTTTATTCCTAACAATGACTCTTCTTTGGTCTGCTAATCTTTGTGCCGATATTTGTAGATCTGGGTATTTTAATTGGAAATGATCGTGCAGCTTTTTGCAATACATTGCCCTATCTGTCTCTAATTTTGTGATGTAAAGGTATGTACGCATGATAAATAGGTTCATTTCATCATTCCATTTCATGCGCACTCTAGGTTTGCCAGCTTTGGTGGTCGCAGGTTGAGTGGCGAGTGCCGCCTGCGAAACATCCTCAGCTAGAGTAACTGCTCTACTATTACCACTCCTGCTGTGCTCATCATCTGTAAACTCGGCTGTAATCCCTGAGGACATTCCCCTATCCCCCGCGTCCCCGACTCCCGCCCAGCCGTCCAGCCAGGAGTCACTGGCTAGGATGCTGTCACGCCCGTGGCCAGCTACGGACGTGCCCCGACGATCGCCCTCGGGCAGCGTCCCTATACGTAATTTTTTACTTCTAGTCTCCATATCAACGGGTTACCCTTGCTTTGTTGGCCGCGTAAGTTTCCAGTACAGTAGTAGAGTACGCGTGTCCGCCCCCCACGTGGCTAGATGTTCAGCACGGATGTAAGGTAGGATTTGGGGGGGGGGGCAGGTAGGATTTTGGGGGGCTTATTATTATTATTCTTTATTATTCTATCACGAGCGGCAGGTGTACTCTAAGAACTATGTCAAGATGAACCATTTTTAATCGCGCTGGCTTGAGTGTGAAGCTGGCAGTTAACAGGATTCGCTCACGACACTCACTTTAACTAACAAGTTTGTTAGCAGCTGATGGACGCTGTGTGGTTGAGGAAAATCTAACTTAGATTGAAATTAAATCTAGGTTGATTTCAATTAAGGTTTGAAAAATATTAGTCTAAGATATTCCGCCAATTATGCCGCTGATAGTATATAAAACTGAGAGTTTCAAGGTTTTGATTTAGCAACCTGGTATCAGAGTTAGGCATAATCAACTACTTTTGTAATCAGATTAATAATCTAATTAAAAGTAATCGTGATTACATCAATCTTGATTACTTTTAATCCAGATTATATTCAATCAAGATTACATGTAATCATTGATTTTGATTACAGTAATCAGAAATCAAAATTACATGATTACTTATAAATTAATTGTTATTTTATTCTAAAAAAATCAACTCCCGCATCAATCCGCACAAATCAATAATTCCTTCGTTTTCGGGGGACTTTACGAACAATAATACAATTGAACACTCAGACTCACAACTGTTTTATTGTCAGTAAATCTGAAAAAGGATTTGTGTGTGCTCAAACGAATATTTAGGGAGACTTGAGGGCTTAGCACAAACCGTTATCGTGTCGTATGGAAAATGTTTGACGCGACTTTTTAAGTAAAACCAATATTATTATGCATTTCACTTTTGGGGTTTTAAAAGGAGCTGATTACGAGTATGGCATTAATTCCTACTAGATCCAAAATGGCGAACGGGACTTTTTATGTAATATCAATATGTGTATCACTTTTGCGGTTTTACAGGATGCTGATAATATGACGGCAAATTTGAAATCCAAGATGGCGGATGCGACTTTTTGTATAAAATCCATATGGGAATCATTTTTAAGGATGCTTATTACGAATATGGCGTTTATTTCTGGATCCAAAATGGTGGTCGCGACTTTTGAAATAAAAATCAATATGCGTGTCACTTTTGGTTTTTTTTTTTTTTTTAAGTAGCCCCACACTAGGATTTATTTCTGTGTCGTGGGTGCGTTTACAAACATGAAAATTCCCATACACAAATACCCAGACCGGAACAAATAATTGTGGATCACACAAAGATTTGTTCCGTGCGTGACTCGAACCCGCGACTATTAGACGCAGTGGGCAGAGCGACTTAAGCTCTTAACCACTGCGCTAAATCGTCCGTCAAGGCGATTTTAGGCGATGCTGATTACGAATTCGGCGTTAATTTCTGCATACAAGATGGCGGACGCGACTTTTGATGTTAAATCAATAAGGGTATCATTTTTAGTGTTTTATGGGATGCTGATAACGAATATGGCGTTAATTTTGAAAACCAAGATGGCGGACGCCACTTTTGATGTTAATCAATAAGGGTATCATTTTTACGGTTTTAGGGGATGCTGATAATGAATATGACGTTAATTTTGAAATCCAACATGGCGGACGCGACTCTTGATGTGAATTGTGAACCCAAAAATGATAGCCTTATTGGCTATCATTTTTGGGTTTTGGGGGATGCTGATAACGAATATAACGTTAATTTTGGAAATTCACGATGCCGGACGTGACTTTGATGTTAAATCAATAAGGGTATCATTTTTAGGGTTTTAGGGGATGTTGATAATAAATATGACGGTAATTTCGAAATCTAAGATGGCAGACGCGATTTTTGAAGTAAAATTATTATGTCAGTTTTGGGATATCAGGGGATGCTGATTATAAATAAAGCGTTAATTTCTAGATAGCTGGCGGACGCGACTTTTTATGAATAAACAATATGGGCATCATTTTTGGGGTTTTAGGGTAAGTATGCTGATTACGAATATGGCGCAAATTTAACACCATATTCGTTATCAGCATCCTCTAAAACCCCCAAAAAGGATATCCATATTGAGTTAACATCAAAAGTCGCGTCCGCCATCTTGGATTTCAAAATTAACGTCATATTCGTTATCAGCATCCCCTAGTATCGTAAAATTGATACCCATCATTATGGGTTAATGACGTTAATTTTAAAATCCAAGATGGTGGACGCGACTTTTGATGTTAAATCATTATTTAACATCAAAAGTCGCGTCCACCATCTTGGATTTTAATATTAACGTCATATTTGTTATCAGAATCCCCTAAAACTCCAAAAATGATACCCATATTGAATTCAGATTCAAAAGTCGCGTCCGCTATCTTGAATTTCAAAATTAAGGTCATATTCATTATCAGCCCCCAACACTAAAAAATCGACACCCATATCGATTATGCATAAAAATTCGCGTCTCCCATTTTGGATCCAGAAATTGACGCCATATTCGTAATCAGTATCTCCTAAAACCCCAAAAATGATACCCATATGGATTTTATACCAAAAGTTGCATCCACCATCTTGAATTTTAAATTTGCCTCCATATTCGAAATCAGCATCGCCTAAAACTCCAAAAGTGACATGCATATTGATTTTATTTCAAATAGTTGCGTCCGCAATCTTGGATCCAGAAGTTAACGACATATTCGTCATCAGCATCCCTTAAAACCCCAAAAATGATACCCATATGGATTTTACACAAAAAGCCGCATCCGTCATTTTGGATTTCAAATTTGCCGTCATATTCGTTATCAGCATCCCCTAAAACCCCAAAAATGATACCCATATGGATTTTATAAGAATAGTCACATCCGTCATCTTGGATCTAGCAATTAGGCCATATTCGTAATCAGAACCCCCTAAAACCCCAAAAGTTATAGCCATATTAATTTAACATCAAAAGTCGCGTCCGCCATCTTGGATTTCAAAATTTCCGCCATATTCGTAACTAGCATCCCCTTATACCGTAATAAAGATACCCATATTTATTTTATACAAAAAGTCACATCTGCCATCTTGGATTTCAAATTTGCCTCCATATTCTTTTTTAGCATCCCCTAAAACCCCAAAAGCTATACCCATACTGATTTTACATAAAAAGTCACATCGCTATCTTGGATCCAGATAACGCCATATTGATTTAATATCAAAAGTCGCATCCGCTATCGTAGAATTCAAAATTAGCGCCATATTTGTAATCACGCGACTTAATTAAAACAATATTGATTTTAATTAAGTCGCGTTCCCCATTTTTCGCCAAGTCAAACAAAATAAGCAAAATCCATAAAAAATGAAAATGTAAGTCCTCGTTCCATACTACAATGCATTTGAATTTCGACCATGTCAAATCGCATCTTCTCTGAAAAAAATCATGATATAAATCAAAAAGTAATCATGATCAAATGAGATGAGAAGCAAGCATGATGAGAAGCAATCGTCGACGATCGCTCGTTGAGTAAGCACGCAACCACAGCTTCGATTAATATTATTTGCTTCAACAGTGGTCGTAAACCTTTGGTTCAAATTACTATTACTATTTAAAGTGATTTGTTTTGTTTATTGTCATGATGAAGTGCGCCAGTTGTAACGCTGAGTTTATCGATGGTGTTCAATGTGGAGTGTGCAATCAGCATCTGGACTTCAAGTGTGCCAATAGTACTGAATCTGGATGGAGAAAACTGGGAAAAGATAGAAAGGCTGCATGGAAGTGCTCGTCCTGCCGTATGTCTTCTCCGTCTCCCTCGTCAAGTCATACGCCGGAGCCTGCTACTCTTGAAACTGTACTTAGTGAGATCCGCGATATTAAAGCCCAGCTGGTCGGACTACCTTCACTTACAAGCGATGTCAGGTTTTTAAAAGAGGAACTTAAAGAACTTCAATCAAGTTGCGAGTTTAATAGCAACAAGCTGGACGATTTCTTTAATAAACTTGCCGACGTTGAGTCTCGAGTTGCACGACTGGAGGGCCTTCAGATCAATTGTCTATCTCTTCAATCTGACATTGAACTGATAAAGGCTGAATTGTCCGCAAACGATCAGAGGTCCAGATTGAACAACGTGGAAATTAAAGGTGTACCACTACGAAAAGATGAAAACCTGTTTGCTTTACTGGAGAAAATATGCCAGAAGGTTAATTTTACAATACCAAGAAACCAGATAAACTATGTATATAGGGTTCCACTGTTCAATTCAAAGGAAAAATCAATTGTGGTTAGTTTCCTTAACAGATATGTTAAGGAAGACTTTGTTGCGGCGGCCCGTTCATCCTCAAACCTATGTACCCTAGATATAGGTCTGGATACCCGATCTAATAGAATTAACGTCAACGATCATCTCACTCCGGATACCAAAAAGCTTCTAAATAAAGCAAATGCGCTAGTGAAGGAGAAGCAGTTTAAGTACATCTGGGTCAAACATGGAAAGATTCATGTCCGTAAGCAAGACGCCTCCCAAGTAATTGTTATATTAAAGGAAAAGGATTTAAACAAGCTTTGCTAAACAGTTGCTTTAACCCAATATTGTTGGTTAATATTTTTCCTAAAACCTACCATATGTATTTTCGTAATGTAATTTTTATTTTAAAGATTATTAAAATAATGCATAAAAGGTTTAACTCACCTGCAATACTGGAAGCTTTGACACCTCGTTATTGTTTTATTGAATGGGTCATTTGCTTGGCTTATCGCGCTGTTCTAATCGCGGACTCAACTCCACATATGTTTATCTCTCTCGCACTTAGCGTTCAATATACTGCTGCGTATATATACTGCTTGCTCTCTCGCACAACTACCTGCGTTTTTGTAATTTATTACACATCTTACTGGCTGACATGTTGCTGTTCTACATATTACTGTAAATTATTAGTTTCAAATAAAAATAAAGTGCTACGTCCCTCGATGCGATTTATCTATTTTGTGCTGTATTTAAATTATTATGGCTTGTACTTTTATTTTATCATCTATACTGTTGCTACACTTTTTTTATTTTATTCTGGATAACATTACTAATGCATTAAACATTTACTACCAAAATGTCCGCGGTCTCCGGACTAAGACGGAAATATTCTATCGTCGACTTTGTTTAAGTTCTTATGACTTAATTGTTCTAACGGAAACGTGGCTGGTTGACGGCATTTCTGACTCGGAGTTGTTCGGTGACCAGTATATTGTTTGGCGTCGTGACCGTGATTTGAATGTTACTGGTCAGAGTCGCGGGGGTGGTGTATTAATAGCCGTCCGTAAACATATATCTGTAATCGCGAAACCGTGTTTTCATTCCTCGGCCGAAGATCTGTGGATATCACTTAACTTGCGGCAACCAAGCACTAGGAAACTTCTCAAATTAAATATATGCGTAATCTATCTATGTAAACAGAACCGTGGTTATTCCTTCGCTGATCAATTATCTAATTATCTTCAAAGTCTAGGAGACGCTATACTAAATAATCCGTCTGATATATTTTTAATTGTCAGCGACTTTAACTTGAGCGGTATAACTTGGCAAGCAAACTTTAACTCATTTTCGCCTCAGAGCATATCTACTAACGACGAGTACCTATTGACTGATGAATTGACTATTCTAGCACTTAATCAGTTCAATGGAATATTAAATAAACATGGGAAGATTTTGGACTTGGTTTTATACAATGAGTTAGTCTCAGTTAGCGAATGTTTAGACCCCTTTGTGCCTATTGATGACTATCATCCAGCCCTCTCTATTGTAGCAAGTTTTGTTGAATGTAGTTTCATGGCTCCAGCACCGTATACACGTTACCTCTACAATAAAGGTGACTTTGAGTCTATCAATCATGAAATTCTGGCTATTGACTGGCAACATGAATTTTTCACTCGATCGTTGGAAGATGCTATGAACTACTTCTACACTACTATATATGACTTACAAAATAGATTCATTCCTTCAAAAACTATCTCACATAGCTCCTGCCCAATTTGGTTCTCACCATCACTTAAGCGATTAATAAAAGAAAAATCTAAATACCTTCGAAAGTATAAATTGTATGGTAGACTTAGTGATGAGCATGCATTTAAACACCTACGCGATAAAGTTAAAAAACTGGAATCAGAGTGTTATGCTAATTACCTAGTTACTACTAAATCATCCATTGAAAATAACCCAAAACACTTTTGGAGATTTATTAAATTCTTTTCTAAATCCAATTTATTACCTATTTCCCTAAAGTATGGTGATACTATTGCTTCCTCTCCGGACGCAATTTGTGATGTGTTCTCCTCACATTTTCTTTCTTCTTTCCTTAACCACACTAATATTGAAACCTGTATCAGTGAAATTAGTCCTTCTAACTGCAACTCGGCATTAGACATTCATTCCATAGTAATTGAAGTAGAATCTATTCAGAAACTGCTAGCTAAGCTTGACCCATCTAAATCAGCTGGTCCGGATCGTATATCGCCGAAGTTTCTGATTCAATGTTCCAAATCTATAGAACTTCCTATATCGATTTTATTCAAAAAATCTCTAAGGACTTGCTTTGTTCCGCAATTATGGAAATCAGCTTATGTAACACCTATCCACAAAAAGGGGCCACGAACTGAGGTTGTAAATTACAGGCCAATCTCAAAACTCTGTGTCATTGCTAAAATCTTTGAAAGAGTGGTATATGACCAGGTTTATGCCGCACTTATGAACTCGTTTAATCCTACGCAGCATGGTTTCTTGAGAGGGCGGTCAACTGTTTCTAACCTTATCTTGCTTAATGACTTTTTAACGGAAAATATGGATAATGGAATGCAGGTCGATTTCGTCTACACAGACTACAGCAAAGCCTTTGACCGGATAGATCATAATATACTTAAAATTAAGCTATTAAACAACGGTATAAGCGGAGATCTACTTCGGTGGTTTTCGTCTTACCTTGACAACATATCACAAGCTGTAGTCGTAAGCAACTACGTCTCAAGTTGGGTGGCGGTTCCCAGCGGAGTTCCTCAGGGATCGTTACTGGGTCCATTGCTGTTCATTTTATACATAAACGACATCGATTCTTGCTTCCATCACTCAAGCCTACTTTCATTTGCTGATGATATGAAAATATTCACTTCTGTATCGTCGCAAGACGATATAGAAGCACTCCAATCAGATCTAACGCGATTAGATAATTATTGTCACGTTAATAAACTAGCCCTTAACCCGTTGAAATGCTTAGTGGTTTCCTTCACTAGAAAGCGTTTTCCACTTTCAACTTCATATAAAATTAAAGGGGGAACACTACCAAGAAAGGATGTTGTACGGGACCTAGGAGTTCATCACGATTCCAAACTTTTATTTGACGTGCATGTCGATAAAATAGTCGCGAAAGCATCCAAAGCCCTTGGGTTTGTTATGCGCATGTCTAGAAACTTCAAAAAAGCTAAAACTCTCAAGATACTATACTGCACGTACGTGAGAAGTCACCTCGAGTACGCTTCTCAAATTTGGAACCCCTGTTACAACAAATATATTGATCGTATTGAAAATCTACAAAGAAAGTTTATCCGCTATCTCTGTTATCGCCTAGGACTACCATATAGATCCGAAGATTACATTAAAACATGCAAAACTTTTCATATCCAGCCTCTTGTATATCGCTGTAAGTTGGCTGACTGTGTTTTCCTGTCAAAAATCATCTGTAATGAAATGGACTGTCCCGAAATTCTTAACAAACTCTACTTTAATGTTCCTCAAAAGTCAGTAAGATTCAATCCCCCACTGTCAATTCCTTTTTCATCCTCAAATTACAGGCAGAATTCTTTCATTGTGCGAGCGAGCAGGGATTTCAATAATATATGTAAAGACTTATTGCTCGACCCATTCACTTCAAAAAGCTGTACAGTAAGAAAGCAGTTAAATCTAAGTTTTTTCACATAGTATAAGTAAGATTGTTTGTTGTGTGCTAAATCAGCGATTGTTAAAACATCTTTATTTAACTATATTATTGCTAAACGTGGAAACCTGTAATTGGCTTTGTATTACCTTTTTATGTTGCCTAATATTTTGTACGTAGCTGTTGGTTTTCCTTAAAATAAATATATAAATAAATGATTACGATTGCAAACTAATAACCATCAATCACCGAATATGATTACTTTTGCTAATCTGTAATCATGATTGAAGATTACAAAATGTTATCATAATCGTTAATCAGTAACCTGATTACATTTTGCCCATCTCTGCCTGATATTGATATGGAATTTTCTAATTTAGGTATTTTGACAATAGCAGTTATAGAGTTGCTTTAACCTTTAGAGGCCCGGGGCTAAATCTTGACTCCAGTAGCGTAGCTTGCCCTAGATGGGCCTCGTATCAAAATTGATTGCGGGGCCCTGCTATCTAACAGCGGCGAAACCCAAATGGAGTAAATTTTTTTCACAAAAGAAACAAAATTACTCGTATTGAATAATATAAACATATACTGATTATGAAGTATACTAGCAGTAGTATACTAGTAATTACTTACAATAAATGCTTCTAGGAGCTAAGTTAGCCAAACAATTCAAATCAAATTTATTTATTAGCCTTTTTTCAGCAAATTTATTTATTAAATCATCTATAGCTGAAGACGTTTTGCTTTTGAAATAAAACATTTAAAGGATCTTTACTGCGCAGACATGACGTAAAATCATAATTATCGTGTGATCATATCGATCATGTGTGTGAATCTATATAAGATCGTGTATGATAAGATATTTTTATTTTTTCCTGGAAAGCTTAGCGTACGGCCAAAGTTTGAGTGAGATTGTGGATAACAATTTACGAATTTTTGCCTACACGGGTTCGGGGCCCCTAAAGCTGGGGGGCCCGATTTTATAACATTTATTCCACTCTAAAGTGAGGGTGGGGCACAACACGTTACTTCGTTGGTCGTATAATGTAAGAGACGATGATTCGGCGCGTCGCATTCAAAAGCTTTCTTTATTGTTCTTTGTGTTTTCCGTACGTTTCATTTGAAAGCCAAATAGGTCAGTGGATTTCGCACTAATGTCAACATTTACTGTACAAAATGTTGGTTAGGAGACCTGTCTACTGCAGATTGTAAAGAAAATCCTAGAAATCATTAATGGTACTGAGTTTTTAGATTTACGCGAATATTACACATGAAATAAAACTATTTTGCGGATTTTATCGCGGTTTATTTTTGATTTTTAAGTTCCCGACATTTCATTATCATTGATGATGTCAGAAATATTCTATAAAGTTTGGTGGTAATTGAATTCTTGTTCCACAAGAATAGCGGTAATTACACCAGATACCATAAACATCGACATACTTCAATATTATTTGTACAACCTGTTGTAATTGTTGTTTTTTTAAACGTAGCCCCACACTAGTAATTTATCCTTGTGTCGTGGGTTCGTTTACAAACATGGAATTTACATACATAATCCACATCATCATATTTCGGGGTCACACAAAGATTTGTCCTGTTCGGGGATCGAACCCGTGACTACTCAATCCAGTGGGCGGAACGGCTTAACCGCTGGAGGAAGTCTTCCGTCCGTCCGTGTTGATTATATTGTATTTTGTATTAGGTATGTAAAATAATAAACATTATTTTTATATAAAACTAGTTTCTGCCCGCGACTTTGTCAACGTTGACTTTCGAGAACCTTAATTTTTTTCGGGATAAAAAGTATTTTATGTATTAATCCAGGTAATACGATCTGTGCGCCAAATTTCATTTAAATCCGTTAAACCGGTTTTGCGTGATTGAGTAACGAACATCCAAACATACAAACATTCGCATTTATAATATTAAATAGGATAGAGAAAAACGCTAAGTGTTTATTTTTTTTAAAGCTTGTGGCTATAGCGCACATGTAGTGCGGTATCGTTGTGGAGTTTGGCATAATAATTTTGGGTTCCTCTGTTATCGTGGACACTTAGTGATTAAATATATGGATTTCGATAGTGATCAGCGCACAAGACGTTTTATAAAAGTTCTTTTGGAAGTTCATTCGACCGTTGTTATCAAGATTAATACAGATCAGATTTGTTCAGAAATATGTAAAATGTATGTATAGCCTGTCAAAACAGTTATTGTTTTTCAGCATACAAAGTAAAAATTGGTCATAAAATACACATTTAGGTACCTGATAAAAATCTCAAATAGTATGAATAGAGAAATTCCTAGAAATGTACGCGGCCAAAGCTGTACTGTGCATTTAACTATTTAAAATTGTAGTGTTTCAATTCCAGCTCAAATATGTACACATTCTGCTGGGTCTGGCTATTTATTATTCAAGTTAGACTAAAAAGTCTAGATAGTTCTGTGCGGTGAGATATTTGACGTGGATTTTTTTAGGCATATTTAGTTAGTTATCTTGTAAAATGTAGCATGATTTATATCAGACGACATGCGGAAAAGCCCAAACTAAAAAGCTGGACGAGTTAGTTTTGATTACAATTGTATATTCTATGATCTTGTACGATAAATACATTCTCATTGTTATTTAATTTAGTATTGTTACGTGGCGGGGTAAATAAATGCCGAATAATGTGCGAAGTACTTTATTAGGCGCTGTACGCACAAAACAGTACGTCAAACGCAATTGCACACAAGTACTAAATACACACTAGTACTACTCTCGCTAGTACCCAATTACTGTTTCAAAGTCGCTAAGTCACTCGTAGTATCCATATATCGTTGCTAAGGTCGCCGGTGTATTCCACTTAAATCGCTTGTTCTTGATTTGATCGGTGTCGCTTCCGAAGAGAGACTGTGTGTCGCCGCGCTGAGTATTCCTTTTGTACTCGTATGAAAGTTCTGGAACGGACGCGAACCCTTCAAGTCCATCGATAGAAAAGTCCAGGTACATCCATAGCCGGCGCATTCTACAAAGCGGTATTATTATTACGTACCTACCTGTGCGTAAGTATATACTTGTTGACGGCGACCGCGCGCCGGCGATAATAAAAAGGGGAGGACCCTTCTAGACGTTTTGGCACTCAATACGGATTGTAGATCTTTCTGGATGGATCGATAGGGAGGATATGGATAGATAGACCTAAGGGTGAGTATTGCGTTTTAGAATCGACATCCCCCAATAAAGGGTCTCCGAGATATCGGGGTATGTCCGGGTCTTAACAGTATACTCTATTGAGGTGTTTGTTTACAGGTTTATTTATTTATTTATTTATGCTTTATGCACTTATGTACATAGGCGGACTTAATGCCTGCGGCATTTTCTGCCAGTCTACCTTAAGGTGTTGTGAGACAAGTGTGGTAGGTGCGAAATTACACAAATTTAAGGGAAAAAAAAAAATAAGAATAAAAAATATAAATAACAACAAATTAACTATTTAAAACACATTAGTAAATACAAATTATATATAATGATATTATACATAGTACATATTTATATATACCACAAATATATACATACATATATAATTATACAATACATACATAAACTAAAACTGTGCGACATAACGACATGGAACGACTAACATTGAGGGGGATCCAACATCTTAAGTAAATAATCCTGCAGACTTTTTTTAAAAGAGGGACGATTGGTTGCCATCCTGATTTCCAGAGGCAGAGCATTCCAAAGAAGGATGGACTGGACAAAGAAGGAAGAGTGAATGAAATCAGTAGTATGAGGGGGGAACTGAAGAAGTCGATTATCAGAAGAGCGAAGATGTTTATCGTGATTTGAGCATAAATACTGAAATAAAGAAGTAAGATAAGCGGGCGAGACTGGAGAATAAAGGATAGAAAATAATGTTGTAAGTGCCCTTAGAGTTCTACGCTGCCGAATAGGCAACCACTTTAATAGTGATCGATGCTCCGACACATGATCATATTTACGCAAATTGAAAACGAATCGAATGCAGTTATTAAGTACGCGGTCTAATTTATTGAGGTGATCTGCATTCAGGTCGAAGTAGCACACATCACCATAGTCGAAAATAGGAAATATCAGGGACTGCACAAGCATTGCTTTTGTGTTGGTGGGGAGCAAGTTTTTTAATCGATACAGGTATCGTAACGTACCGGTGACCTTTTGACCGACAGCCATGACTTGTGTTTGCCAGCTAAGTGAAGTGTCAATATGCAAACCAAGATTCTTAACGCTAGAGCCCAGGGGGATAACTGTCCCGTTGAATTTAAGTGAAGGCAAAGAACCTACATCGACCCTGCTTATAAGCCTAGAGCTTCCCACTAGAATCGCTTGGCACTTTGTAGGATTCACGGTGACACCAAACCTGTCGGACCAATTCTTAATAGCCCCTAGATCACGATTTAGTTTGACGATAATGCCAGCAATGTTATCTACACTATCTTGCGAGTATAATTGCAGCTCATCAGCGTACAGATGATACGTGCACTGAAGTTCTTGAGTTATTAAATCAATAAAAATGGAAAATAAATGAGGAGAGAGAATACAGACGGTAGGAGAGAATTGAAAGAAGGATATCGTGACTTACAGTATTGAAGGCATTGGTAAAATCGATCAACACAAGGACGGTTACTTTGGTATCTTCCATGCCCGATCGAATACTACCAGTCACTTTGAGAAGGGCAGAAACGGTACTATGGCCGGGCCTGAAGCCAGATTGAAGAGGGTTAATTAAATTGTTGGTATATATAAAATGTGAGAATTGCTTATGGACACAGGCCTCGAGCACTTTTGAAAGAAATGGAAGGATAGATATTGGACGAAAGTGGCTAGGAAGGGAGGGATTGGGGATTTTAGGCAGGGGGCGAACAAAAGCTTTTCTCCAGAGAGATGGAAATACGCCGGACTCTAGAGAGAAATTCACAAGATGGGTGATCACCGGTAGCAGGTAGTCCAGTACTGTTATGATCATGCATCTGCTTATTTTGTCACAACCCACAGCCTTGGATTTGATGGACATAATGATCTTCTTAACCTCACATGAGCCGACTGGAGAAAAGTAAAAAGGATTAATGTTCGGACGTCTAAGACCACCCAAGAAAGAAATAGTTTGATATACAGTTAGACGATCAAAAGGAGGAACAGTGGAGAAATGGCTATTAAGATCGTCTAAACTTATTGTACTTGGTAGTTCATGACGTCGAGCCTTACCAATACCTAAAGTACCAAGAAATTTCCAAATATCGGCAGGCAAAGCGGATGTAATATCTATCTATCTATCTATAACCTCACGCCAGATCCCTTGCGGGGTAGGCAGAGAGTACAGAGTTCCAACAGGTTCTTTCCTTACATACCTCTCTGGCTTCCTCGACTCTCATAGTTCGTCTCATACACGCTCGCCGGTTACGGAGACTCTTGACTTTTCCATCAGATAAGACTCGGTTTATTTGGTCGTGGTAAGATAGTCTAGGTCTTCCCCGGTACCTGCATCCTTCCACTTTCACATTGTATATCTGTTTTGTCATTCTTTCCTCTGGCATTCTTTCTATATGCCCGAACCAACGGAGCATGCCCTTTCTCATCTTTACACCGATACTATCTTTCATACCTACTCGCTGTCTTACTATGCTGTTGCTAATGCGGTCGGTCAGCTTCACTCCGCACATCTTCCGCAGAGCTCGCATTTCTACCGCATTTATCCTACTTTCATTCTCCTTCTTACATACCCAGCTCTCGCTACCATATAACAGCGTTGGGACAAGAACTCCGTTATGTATGGCCAGCTGCGCCTTATGGCTTAAGTGCCGGCTCCCGAGTAGCTTTCCCATCGCACCATTCACTCTGTTCCCTGCACTCACTCTTCTCTCTATGTCAGCGGTGTATTTCCCATCCTTACTGAAGGCGCATCCAAGATATACAAACTCATTCACTTGCGGATGTAATATTATCTAGAATATAGCGGCGTTTAGCGTCACGTATCATCTTATTACACCGGTTCCTAGCAATTTTAAAATAGGCCCAGTTGTCTTCCGAGCGATCTTTTTAAACTTTCGGAACGCACGATTTCTGCGCCTCATAGCCATCCGAATTCCCCTTGTCATCCATAGGGCAGGTGGTCGCTTCAATCGCACCTTTTTCACAGGAGCATGGATATCATAAAGCTGAATTACGGTTTGATTGAATATGCTAATTTTATCGTCGATGGTGTTGGCTCCCATGAGGGGGTTCCAGTCGAGTTTGGATGCATCCTCAGTTAATTTACCGATATCCATACGGGCAAAACAACGCCTGTGCAGAACTTTAGGATGTGGCTTAGGAGGTTTCAGAATGTAGGAGAGGAGGTTAGGAGGTTTAGTGATATTATAAGTTTTACATGATAGTAATGGTACGTTTTCATCATCATCGACGGCGACGACTGCTTGGTCCAGTAATTAAGAGCTTTAGCTGCTCTGCCCCCTGGATCGAGTAGTCACGGGTTCGGTTCCCGTTCGGGACAAATATTTGTGTGATCCAGAAATGTTTATTTCGGTCTGGGTATTTGTATATGTGAATTTCATTAAATAATTCCGTAATAATAATAATAATTCGTTTAATTGCTCTGATTAACCACGTTAGCGAAATATTGTTACATATTTTGAACGAACGACTGCAAGCATATTTGTCGAAAGAGGTTGCGCCCGAACAAGTTGGATTTGTGAGGGGGAAGGGGACCCGTGAACAAATTCTGACTGTTCGTCAGATCATCGAGAAAGCTCGAGAATTCAACAAGCCGACCTACATTTGCTTTGTTGACTTCTCAAAAGCATTTGAATCTGTAAAATGACCAACCTTGTGGAATACACTACTGGAAATGGGTACACGTAAACACCTAGTACACCTTCTGAGGGAGCTTTACGAAGGAGGGACAGCTTCAGTGCGAACTGATGATCTCCTTTCAGACAGCTTCCATCCCTGTGCAGGTGTCCGCCAGGGGTGTATAATACCACTACTCCTTTTCAACATCTATACCGAACTTATTATGCGAATAACTCTCGAAGATTGGACGGATGGTGTTGTGATCGGCGGATATAAAATCGCCAACCTGCACTAAGCAGATGATACGACTGCTGCCCCTCATATGGAGAAACTATTTCTTAAAATGAAATGCATGAGCCTTTTGTTTGGATTAAATATTAATCGGAGTAAGACCAAGATTGTGATCGTTGACGGCCCCAACTCGCCGGAAACAAAACAAATTCCAAACTGTGATGTGTTTAAGACCTACATATACCTTGGTGCTTTAATCTCAAATAACGGCGATTGCATAGATGAAGTAAAGCGACGTATGGCGAATATTAGAACTGCAATGGACAAGTTGAAAAAGATATGGCCGAATGGTAATATAACCAAAGCCACTAAAACTAGGCTCGTACTAACACTCGTATTCTCCATATTCTTATACGCTTGACGTAGAGACTTGGACGTTGCGAGAACTGGAAAAGAAGAAAATAGATGCTCTGGAAATGTGGTGCTGGAGAAGAATGCTTGGGATATCGTGGACCGAATTTTGCACGAATGTCTCCATTCTCCAAGAACTCGGCATCAAACAGCGTCTATCAGCAGTAGTACAGTCTCGCATACTCAAATTTTTCGGCCATGTCTCGAGGCATAACAACGACTCCATAGAGCGTCTGGTTGTGCAGAAGAAAGTGAAAGGAACTAGACCACGTGGGAGGTCACCAATGCGGTGGACAGACCAAATTAAGTCCGTAGGGGGAGATGCTTTGATCGAGTGCACCAGAATCTTAAATGATCGAACTAAGTGGAAAGATATCGTAAGACGAGCTACATCAGCCTCCAGTAACTAAACCTCATCGTGACCACGACCACTATGTCAAGAGTTAAGCGAATAAGAAGAAGAATAATAATTCCTATTGAGTGGCTACGTTTCCTTTTTAATAAAATAAATCATCGATATCTAAATCAATCAGCCTGTATCTATCTACTGCTTTTCTCTTTAAGGCTCATTGTTCCTATCCTCTGCTAATATATGCCACCACTTGCCGGCTACCATGAAACCATCGCTCCTTTGGCAAAGTACAAAAAAAAACTAATTCCTTTCAAATAAAATGGAATAGAATCTATACATACATATAATAAAACTGTAAGGAAGTCGTGTCTGTACATGTAATATTTTTAGGAAATAACAACTCAGGGGTATCATACTATGGATGTAGAAACCAATCCTAAAATTTTTGGCTTTCGTGTCTGTTTGTCTGTCCGTCGGAGGGTATGAATCATCATCACTATATATATCTAAATTTGGATTCTGAGCAATTAAGGCATTTAGTAATGAGATCGCTGCAGATGTTGGTGCATATTGCGCTGTGTACGTGTGGACCGGCGGAGCCGCCAGCAAACGGCGCGCGCGCAGCCGCGCGTACTGCGCAGGAGCGGACAGTGAGCAGCGCGATAGTGCTGCTGAGTTCTCTATCTTACCGTTAAGGAGTAAATAATAATGAAACATTACAGCGCACTTTCACCTGAGTTCTAATGTGTTTAAGCCTACCATACCTGCAACAAACAGGGACGGATACAAGTACGGATAATATCCGTAAAGTTTTATGTAAAGAGTACGTGCGAACTTCCGTTGAACCCTTTCTAAAATTATTTTATATTTTGTCTCATGAGGGTCCCAAATAATTGAATTATACTCCAAAATGCTCCGGACTAAGTTCAATAACGTCATAGCTTTTTTTATCTTGAAATGGACCTATTTCTCTCATGACAAGTGTTTTATAAGCTCTACTGCATAAACCAGTGATATACGAATGCCCCTATGTCTAGTCTTCGTGGACTATGAGAAGGCCTTTGACACTGTCGAAACCTGGTCAGTTCTGGACTCCTTGCAACGATGCCAAGTTGATTGGCGATACATCGAGGTGATGAGATGCCTTTTTGAAGCCGCAACGATGACCGTCCAAGTACAGAACCAGCGGACTAAACATATCCACCTGCGCCGCGGAGTGCGCCAAGGTGATGTCATATCACCAAAACTATTCACCAATGTACTGGAGGATATGTTCAAGACGCTGGACTGGAAAGGTCGCGGCATCAATATAAATGGCGCATACATCTCTCACCTGCGATTTGCAGACGACATCGTCATCATGGCTGAAACGTTGCAAGACCTACAACAGATGCTGGACAGCCTTGCTAATTCGTCTCAGCAAATCGGTCTCCGGATGAACTTAGATAAAACTAAAGTTATGATCAATAAGCATGTTGACCCGGGACCGATCGCCGTAAACGGAGCCTCCCTCGAAGTTGTTTCTGAGTACGTATACCTAGGGCAGTTGCTCCAACTAGGTAAAAACAACTCCGACACGGAAGTTAAGAGACGGATACAGCTGGGCTGGGCAGCATTTGGAAAACTCCGTCGAGTCTTCTTATCGCCCATACCCCAATGCCTAAAAAAAGTTTTTAATCAGTGCGTCCTACCTGCAATGACATACGGAGCCGAAACGTGGCCACTCACTGTGCGGCTTGTCGACCAGTTCAAGGTCGCTCAGCGAGCTATGGAAAGAGCTATGCTCGGAGTTTTTCTTAGGGATCGAATCCGGAATGAAGTTATTCGTCAGAGAACCAAGGTTACCGACATAGCTCAGCGAATTAGCAAGCTGAAGTGGCAGTGGGCAGGTCACATATGCCGCAGAACCGATGGCCGTTGGGGCAGACTGGTTTTTGAGTGGAGACCGCATGTCGGCAAACGTAGTATAGGGCGCCCTGTAGCTAGGTGGGCCGACGATATTCGTAAGGCAGCGGGCAGGGATTGGAGAAGGAGAGCTGAAGATCGAGCTCAGTGGCGTGCCATGGGAGAGGCCTACGTCCAGCAGTGGACTGACACGGGCTGATGATGATGCGAATTAAATGTCAAACCTGTATCAAGAATTACAGACACCTTGTAGGTGAACACTTTAGGCGAGCGAGACCTAGTAAACGTTATCACTTTACACTTAGAAGGATTGAATTCTAAATTGTTGTATTCACTCCACTTGACAACATTGTCAATGTCGCGTTGTAGTGTACTATAATCCTCTAAATTTCCAACACCCAAGAAAAGCTTGAGGTCATCAGCAAACAAAGACACTTAGCTGACTCCACGACCGCCGGCAGGTCATTGATCATAATCAGGAACAGCGTTGGTCCTAGCGTACTTCCCTGGCTTACGCCAGAACAGGTGTCATATGACTCCGACCGAAAACCAGAAAACTGAACATACTGAGACCGATTGGCCAAGTAGTTAGAGAATAGTTTAAGTAACTTTGGTGTAAATCCTATAGCCGAACATTTTTTCAGTAGGATATCGTTATTGACCCGGTCGAAGGCCTTCCTAAAGTCAAAGTAGGCCGCCTTTACCTGCCTGTTTTTGTCCATTTCTGTAACAGCATAGTCGACAAAGTTAATAAGATTAGTTGTGGTGGATTTACAGGATCTAAATCCATGCTGACACTCACTTAATGCGGCTTAATCTGCCTGGTTATATGTCGGTTCAGGATGAACTCGAATACCTTGGCAAATGCCGACAGAACGGCTATAGGTCTGTAGTTCTCGACCCGTAACCTGGAGCCATCCTTGGGTATAGGCGTCACACGCGATATTTTCCACAACTCTGGATAGGTTGTAGTTTGCAAAGCTAAATTAAAAATGAACAATAGAGGATTGTCTAGAACTGACATACAGTCTTTCACTATAAAAGCCGGTATACCATCCGGCCCGATTGATGAGTTAGCCTTCATGCGTTTTACTGCAAATTTCAAGTCAGCTAAACTTATATGATCAAGCGCAATACGAGAGGAGCATAAATGGCTTGCGGCATCTTTTTCCGCGACCTTATAGTCTAGCGTAGGTACATCGTTTAAAAATACTGATTTAAAATAATTAGCAAAGGCATTGGCAGGATTTATACCAGCTACTTTATTACCCTGATATTCGAACTCATTACAAGAATGCCTGGTAGATCTTTGATCCTTTACAAAAGACCAAAAGTTTTGTGGATCCCTGCTTATATTCATTTCTGTGCATCTAATGAAGTTTTTATACGCTATTCCAATCAACTCCTTAGTTCGCTGCCTATAATATTTAAACATTTCTTTGTTGAAATCAGTATTTAAATCTTTATATTTTTTTAAATGGTAATGCTTACTTTTAATACACTTTATCATTTCTGGAGCATACCAGGGTGGATATTGATATTTATTATCACGTTTAGCGCATGTTTTTAAAGGAACATGCGAGTCTAAACATGAATAATTTTTTTTATAAAATATATTTACTGCTTCATCTACGTCGATTGAAGACCATAACTCGTCCCAAATTATCGAAGCAAAAGACTCGTATAGATTGTGGAAGTTCGCTTTACGAAAGTTCCACTGTGATTGACCGCACTGTGTATCTGGGAGGGCGCGCCCGGCAGCCGCGCCCGGCCGCGGCACGGCGAACCGCACGCTGAGCGGTGGGTGGTCTGCGTCCGCTGGTACTAGCGGCTCCGCATGCCCACTCACGCGCACGTACTCACTACCTAAATTGCTCAGAACCAAGTCCAATATATTCCCATATGTGTTTTCTGTTTCATTATACTGTTTCAGTTTACAAAAGGATAGTAAGTAGGAGAACTGCATATTGACTCGCTGGGTACTCGTACATGAATTTAAATTAAAATCGCCTAATATAATGGCATCGCACTTTGAATATTTACTGATTACATTTTCTAGTACCAAAAACGTATTAATATATTTATCATCACTCGAATTAGGTGGAATATAAACTACGCAAAGAATAATTTTTTTATATTTCAGTGTAATTAAAGCCATTACTGCTTCTATTTCGTCCGAGTAAGCGTCTATATCAACAATTTGTTGTATTTTAAATTGTTCTCGTACCGCCAACAACACTCCTCCCCAGCCAGCATCATTGGCGCGGTCTCGACGAAGCACGTTATATCCCTGCGGAACCACCTCTGCATCATGGACGCCACTCACCAAAAAGATTTCGGTTAATGCGAATATGTCGGCTGATTCACTTAATATAGCTGGTTTTAAAATATCTAATTTAGAGCGTAGACCTCTTTCACATTCTGATAGAACAATGAATAATGCTTTGGCTTGGATTGGTTATGCAGTTTGTTTGCGAAATCCACTACGCCATGGCTTGAGGTGAACATCATCCGCCCAATGAGTAGGCAATAAATATGTATCCAAATGTTTTGTTGGTACTGACAATTTAAATGAAGCATAATCGCCCCGCGGCTTCAATGCCTCAACCAAACAGTTATCATCATGACAAATGCTGTGCAGGTGTGCACTTACTTGTTCTACCGTAGTTCCAGACTTAACATAAAAGAAATGCAAATAAGATTTCTGATCCGCTGCTAGCAATGTCGTAGTGCTAGGAGCTGCCGTACCACGGGTGACGTTAGCGAACGAACGTCGAGTCCGACGGCTCTTCACTTCGATCCAATCGTTCGCATTTGCATCATTGTTCATAATTGCTGTGATCGGAGCGGATAGATTTCCGACAACGGTGAGTTCAGGCTTCGATTGCGAGCACGGAGTCGGGGGCGGGCTCGATGACGTCGCCGCTGCCGCCGCGCTGTCAGCGTTGGTGAGTGTTGTTGTCCCCCTCCGAGTGACCGCGGAGATTGCCGATACCGCACGAAGACGGGCCTCGCATATAGGACGTGGGGCTGGTTGTAGTTTTAGATTACCCTCAACTTCCTTACAATTAGCTTGCACCGGTAAATCACTATCAACAATAATAAAACTTTTAATGAGCTTGTTTTGGTCGATAATAAGCTTTTCGAGCGATAACACTTTATTCTGCAGTGAAAGCACAGTCTTAGTTAACTCGCGAATAGCATTGTCGGCACTTTTCGCAGACATATCTATTATTTTGGACGGAAAATTTACGGAGCTTTGCAGATAGGTATAAGTACGTAAGTACCGACGGTATAAGTAACTATATATTGTTTTTTTTTGGCGGGAAACAAGAGCGATGTGGTCAATTTTGTTTTAGTTCCCAAAATTTGTGTTATTTTGGATATTTATGTTGTAATATTGATGAAATAAATTAACCATTTTGTATCCGAGTATGGGACGTAGTGTGGGACGCCTTGCAGTTAGATGGAGCGACGATATACGGAGGGTGGCTGGCAGCGGTTGGAGAAGAGCCGAAGATCGGGCTCAATGCCTTGGGAGAGGCCTATGTCCAGCAGTGGACTGATACGGGATGATGATGATGATGATGATGATGATGATGTAAGTATGCACATTATTGAAGGTAAAATAGTACAGTGGTAAAACGTGATTTTAAAACCAATACTATCTTAATTTCCCCCTTCCCTCCGGACCGCGAAAGCGTAAAGACGTACCCGTACTAATTTTAATAATAAAAAAATCTATTTTTGCCGAAAAATAACAAAAAAATAATTTTGTGAAGTACCAGGCGCGCATAACGTACGAAGCAACTCTAAACAGTTGGCGTGTAAAGGAAAATAACAGCTGAGAAGGAACGATCGACGGAGCTTCGCACACATCGCGCTTGCCACAACTCATAAGCGGAGCGATTAGCGGGAAACCGGTGGTCCAAGCATAAACATTTAGTGGTGAATATTTTTTATCTTGTTTTCGTTTTATTTTTCTTTTCTACTGATATCCGAAATGTCTGTCGCTAGAACGCCACCAAAGAGTGAGTGCACAAAATCAGCTCCAGCATATTATGGATCAGACTCCGCTTTGCACAATTGGGAAAACCAAAATCAAATGGATTTCAATGTGAGAAAAAGGTGTAAACGAAGGCTGGATGGGCCAACAGAGACTTCAAACATTACGTTGTCAGAACTAAAAAACATGTTTGAGGATTTTCAAAACAAACAGGAAGTTAAATTCGAAGCACTAAAATCTACCATGGAAGCCATAGTAAAACAAAACGATGAGATCAAACTATCAATGAATCTTTTATCAGATAAATATGATGACATTTTGTCAAACATGAAAAATCTTCAACAGGAAAATAGTAGAAATAAAGACCACATAAAGCTTCTAGAAACACAACTGCAATTATTAGAAAAAAAATCCCATTCAAGCTGTGTTGAGCTACGAAACATACCTAAGAAGGAAAATGAAACAAAGCAGAGCCTAGTAGAACTAACAAAAAACATTGGAGCTATTATTAATACAACTATACATGACTCCGACATACACGACGTATACCGCTTGAAATTAAAGGACAAGCCAAATGGTCCCATCATAGTAAATTTAAACTCAGTTTTTACCAAAGAAAATCTAATTAAATCGAATATAACATACAATAAGGGAAAACCAGCTGATCAAAGGCTGAATACTACTATGCTCAAAATGATTGCACCTACTAAACCAATTTATGTATTTGTTTGTGAATTTTCATGTTTGTAAACGCACCCACGACACAGGAATAAATCCTAGTGTGGGGCTACGTTTTAAAAAAAGAAAAAAAAAAGAAAAAAAAAAATTATATTGCCGAACTGTTAACAAAGAAAGCCAAGCGATTACATTACTTAGCCAGAGTATTTGCGAAAAACAATAATTACGACAGTTGCTGGTCCTCCTATGGAAAAATATACTTGAGACGCAATAAAAACGAACCGCGAATTTGCGTCGACAGTGAAGAAGTACTGGAAAACCTCAAAAAAGTTCCTGACTAGATAAGTTGAGCTATTTAATATTAGTATTTTCACAGTTCAATGCATGCCTAATTTAGTATTTTTGCTTATGCCAATGTCACTTTATAACCGTTATCATACTATATTACTTTAAAAAACTAACTTATATTGTAATCGTTAAGCCCTGCATTCTCTATAATACCCTAAACACATTCATAACCTACAATCAAAATCCACACCACACATACAAAAACTCTAAATACAATAAACAACTTATCTACATGACTTATATACCTAGCCACTTAGCTATTCTACTTTTGGATTTTTTTAATATTTTAATTATTACCAAAATAAAGTATGATAGTCTCCTTGAATATATCAAACTATCAACACACAGTGTATCTATCTATCTATCTATAACCTCACGCCAGATCCCTTGCGGGGTAGGCAGAGAGTACAGAGTTCCAACAGGTTCTTTCCTTACATACCTCTCTGGCTTCCTCGACTCTCATAGTTCGTCTCATACACGCTCGCCGGTTACGGAGACTCTTGACTTTTCCATCAGATAAGACTCGGTTTATTTGGTCGTGGTAAGATAGTCTAGGTCTTCCCCGGTACCTGCATCCTTCCACTTTCACATTGTATATCTGTTTTGTCATTCTTTCCTCTGGCATTCTTTCTATATGCCCGAACCAACGGAGCATGCCCTTTCTCATCTTTACACCTATACTATCTTTCATACCTACTCGCTGTCTTACTATGCTGTTGCTAATGCGGTCGGTCAGCTTCACTCCGCACATCTTCCGCAGAGCTCGCATTTCTACCGCATTTATCCTACTTTCATTCTCCTTCTTACATACCCAGCTCTCGCTACCATATAACAGCGTTGGGACAAGAACTCCGTTATGTATGGCCAGCTGCGCCTTATGGCTTAAGTGCCGGCTCCCGAGTAGCTTTCCCATCGCACCATTCACTCTGTTCCCTGCACTCACTCTTCTCTCTATGTCAGCGGTGTATTTCCCATCCTTACTGAAGGCGCATCCAAGATATACAAACTCATTCACTTGTTCCAGCACATCGTTACCAACCACAATCCTTACATTCGTTCTGGTTTCTTCCCTTTCAAAAACCATAATCTTGGTTTTCTTCACATTCAAGTGTAAGCCATTGATCATGCAGTCGTCTTTCATAACTGTGACTAGTGTTTGCAGATCAGTGGCTGTTGGCGCTATTAAAACCGCGTCATCTGCATAAAGTAGATGGTTTACCACTAAGTCACCCATTTGTACACCTTCATTCATCGCTTTCAGTCTTTGAAGACTTTTGTCCAGATATATTATAAACAGTCTAGCGGACAACACGCAACCCTGCTTGACGCCGATTTTAACGTCAAACCAGGGTGACCTGTTACCACCCACCCGTACGCATGCCTTGCAGTCCACATAAGTGGACTGGACGGCTCGCAACAGAGTGCCATCTATACCATACTCTGGCAAAATGTCCCAAAGTCTCTTTCGCACAACTCTGTCAAATGCCTTCTCCAGATCTACAAAACCGCAGAAAACCTTCCGCCCCACTGCCAGATGCTTCTCTACGATGTTGCGGAGTGAGAAGACTTGATCCGAACATCCTCTTCCAGACCTGAAACCCCCTTGTGCCTCGCACAACATTCCATCGGACTTCACGCGCATTCTCCGTTCAATAATTTTACCGTACACCTTGGCTGCCAAGCTGATCAAACTGATGGCTCTGTAATTGGCGCAGTCATATTGTGAACCCTTGCCTTTATACAAGGGTACTATGACTGCGCGGCGCCAATCTGTAGGGACTCTACTGGTCCTCCAGCAAAGGTTTGCAAGGGCCCGGAAAGCGTCCTGGACGCAAGTTCCACCATATTTGATCATCTCGGCAGATATCATGTCTACTCCCGCAGCTTTACCGTTTTTCATACTTCCTATCGCCCATTCAACTTCTTCCATAGTGATGTCCTCCGTTGATTCTGGTGCCGCAATCTCGCCTTTAGGCACGTCTGCGGCATCAGCATCCGGGTCATCTCCATACATTTCTCCAAAATATTCACTCCACCGGTTTAGCACAGCTTGTGTGTCTGCAAGAATGTCACCATCTTTAGATTTTATCCTTTCCATTCTGGAGCCTGACGAATCACCTCGAGCCTTTCTCACCTTGCTCCAAAAGAGTTTGGTGTTGTTCTCGAAGTTCTTCGCCAGCCTCTCCTCCTCAATCATACTGGCTCTTTCACGCTTTTCTTTCACTAAAGTTTTAGTGGCATTCTTGCATTGCCGGTATATTTCTTTCCTCATCTCTGTCATACTGGCATTCAGGTTCAAAGAAGATACATAGTCCTGCCACGCTTTCTTCTTACTTTCTACGGAGCTTTGCAACTCCGCATCCCACCATGCATCACCTTTTGCTGTAATATGCTTCTTTGAGCAACCACATACTTCTTTCGCGGATTCCACCAAACTCTCTTTCAGGCTATTCCAGCATTTATCTACATTTGAGTCCGAAGAGCCTGCTGTCAAAAGCTGTGTGTACATCAATGTATAAATCCTTCTGAAAACTGTATGCTTAAAATTCAATGAACTACATCAGATACAACATGATCTAGATTCCGTTAATATTGCAGAATCCGCTTTTTGTGATGTTGAGGAGTGTAAGAGGTTGATACCAGACTCAAATAAGGGCATCAAAATGCTTCAACAGAATATTAGGAGTTTAAAACGAAACATGTCCGGGTTACATCCTTTACTTGCTAGAAGTGGAGTGAATTGGGATTGTATCGTATTAACGGAGTGCTGGTTGCCATCCAACCCCAATATACCAAGTAAAAGTGGCTATAATGATTTCGCTACCACTAAATACCATACGCAAAACGAAGGTGTCGTGGTGTACTGTAGAAGTGACTTACTTATATCAATAGAAGAACCAAACTTGACAGAGGCAAATTGTATAGCCGTAACATTTGACAAAAATACGTTAGTACTGGCCATTTATCGACCTCCTGGATATAAAAATGTTAACAATTTTATTCAATCCCTAAAGAATATATTAACAAAATACACTAGCTTGCAGAATATCGTAGTATTAGGTGACATAAATATCGATATTTGTGAACACAATTCGGATCCGAACTCCTTCCCCTACTTGGACATATTAGCATACCATGGAATCTTGCCGGCTTATACACTCCCGACACATAACAAAACGTGTCTCGATCATGTACTTTTGAAGACCAAATTAGCAGCTCGTAGTCTTATACTACAAACATCGCTCACAGATCATTATAGCGTCGGCTTCTATATTACAGCGAAGCTGAGACTCAAACCTGCAAAAGTAACCAATAGAATCAATCATACGAGTTTATCTAAAGAAGTAACAAAAGTAGACTATGATCACCAATTTTTTTTTTTTTTTTTTTTTTAAAACGTAGCCTCACAATAGGATTTATTCCTGTGTCGTGGGTGCGTTTACAAACATGAAAATTCACATAAACAAATACCCAGACCGAAACAAATAATTGTGGATCATACAAAGATTTGTTCGGTGCGAGAATCGAACCCGCGACTATTAGACACAGTGGGCGGAGCGACTTAAGCTCTTAACCAATGCGCTAAATCGTCCGTACCTATACACGTTACATGATGCAAACGCAGCTACTGACTATTTTATAACTACACTGCGTACACTAATTATATGTAATACTAAAGAAATTAAAATCACATCAAGAAAAAAGCTTTTAAAACCATGGATAACTCCAGGTATTTTAAAATGCTTAAAAAAGCGAGACCACCTTCATAAAAAGTTAAAAAAAGATCCTAATAATGATACAGTACAAATCACATACAAAAGGTATAGAAATTTTTGCTCCTCCATATTAAAAAAACTAAAGCATGAATAGAAAGTGCAAATAAAAATAACAAAAAACTTTGGAAAGCTATAAAAGAGATAACACACAGTCAAAAATCAAAAGATACACCAATGACGGACGATTTAGCGCAGTGGTTAAGAGCTTAAGCCGCTCCACCCACTGCGTCTAATAGTCGCGGGTTCGATTTCCGCACGGGACAAATCTTTGTGCGATCCACAATTATTTGTTTCGGTCTGGGTATTTGTGTATGTGAATTTTATGTTTGTGAACGCACCCACGACACAGGAATAAATCCTAGTACGGGGCTACGTTTAAAAAAAAAAATTGAACTCCTTGACACGAGAGATCAGTTGCAATCTATTAATAATGTCAACAATTATTTTGCAAATATTGGTAAATCATTAGCAGAAAAGATTAAATCTACGAATAGTCACACACAACCACGTCATGTCTTGTGAATTGTGAATTTAGGCATGTCTTAAATTAATGCTTAAATTCACTTGTACTGCTGGCAACTGATGAAAATGAGATTGGGACATTAATAAGTAATTTAAAAGTTGACAGCGCTGCTGGATTGGATATGATATCTGCAGATATTTTAAAAAGTAATAAAAATATTTTAATAAAACCCATAACCTACATCTGTAACCTATCGCTTTCAACTGGTGTGTTCCCTACAGCACTTAAAAATTCAAGAATTTACCCAATTCTTATGAGTGGTGACAGAGACTGTGTCGATAACTACAGACCAATTTCCATTCTCCCTGCCTTATTAAAAATCTTAGAGCGCATCATAAATAAAAGATTGATAAAATACTTGGCAGAAAATAATCTGTTATCTTCAGCACAATTCGGTTTTAAATCTAATAAATCGACATCCGATGCAATTCATGAGTTAACAAATTATATAGTAACTAAAAAAAAAAAAAAAGGGAATACATACAACCGAACATAGAACCTCCTCCTTTTTGAAGTCGGTTAAAAATCTACGGCATGTTGCTGACAAAGAATTGATAAAAACAGTTTATCGCGCACTTGAGCAGTCTATAGTATAAGTTTAATTAAATAAAATTATTTATAAGTTGTTTGCAGTATTATAAATAGTATGTAGTGGTAGATAAAGTTACCTGCTAGTGGAAAGTGCAAATATCCATAATGTAATTATCCTCAACACTAAGTTTCACTCTCAAGCACACTTCTTATAACCTCAAAACAACAATATGGAGGCTCTGCAACACACTATCGAGGGATTGGTTTCTGTCTTTCACTCCAAGATGGCACAGTTGGATTCCAAGTTGGTAAAGGCAGCTTCGGCAGGTGTCAAGCCAGACAACATTGTCTGGCTTGACACCTGCCGAATTGGCAGCGGATTTCACAGAGTTTAAGTCGTTCATAGTTGAAGCGCTGAGCAATCTGCAGCGGCAGGTGGTACTGTTAGCACAGGCCTATGAACGCCAAGAGATGAGGAGCCGACGCAAAATGCTGCTAGTACATGGAGTGGCCGAGAAGAAGGACGAATCCCCATTAAATATTCTGTTGGATATTGCTTCCAAACATCTCAACACTGGAGATCTCAGACCCGATGTCAGCCGCTGTCACCGTATTGGTAGGCCCAACTCCAATAAGCCGAGGCCGCTTTTAATTAAGTTTCGCGACCTTACTATGCGAAACCGGGTATGGTTTGCTAAGACCGGTTTAAAGGGTACCGGTTTAACCATGTCCGAGTTCCTAACAAAGGAGCGGCACGCTGTGTTTATGGAAGCTCAGAGACGTCATGGCGTGGCTAATTGCTGGACGAGGGACGGTACCGTGGTTGTGGCTGAGCCGGGGGGTAAACGGCACCAATTCCGCACTTTCGCTGAGCTTGATGCTGTCCAGTGTATGATTCCTCCTGAAGACGGAAGCGGTCCTTCTTCTAGTAAAGACAAACGCAGTGTACGTACAAAGCCCCGTGCTAAAAAAGCATAATTTTGTTGGTCTTTGGGTGCCTATTTGTTTTTGATAATCAATGTTTGTATTTACTTTTTATACCCACTGTATTGTTTCAAAACTATATAACATACAGAGCAGATAATATAACAGGACTAGAGGTTATTTATGAGTAAGTTATTATTTACATACAGTTACTTTTTATGATTTTTACGATTCTGGTGTGTGTAGGTACATAAAACTATTTCTCGGTCTGACATCTGTCTTGTCAAAGTGACATTTGCTTTTATATTAAGACTTGGATTTAAGCTTTGGGTATTATTCTTTTAGTCGCTATAGGCCCTCGGTTGGGACAGATGATTTACCACTAGTTCACTCATTTGTACACCTTCATTCATCGCTTTCAGTCTTTGAAGACTTTTATCTAAATATATTATAAACAGTCTAGCGGACAACACGCAACCCTGCTTGACGCCGATTTCAACGTCAAACCAGGGTGGCATGTTACTACCCACCTGTACGCATGCCTTGCAGTCCACATAGGTGGCCACAGTGGTGGAGTGCCATTTATACTATACTCAGGCAAAATGTCCCAAAGTCTCTTTCGCACAACTCTATCAAACGCCTTCTCCAGATCCACAAAACCGCAGAAAACCTTCCGGCCCACTGCCAGATGCTTCTCTACGATGTTGCGAAGGGAGAAAACTTGATCCGAACATCCTCTTCCGGACCTGAAACCCCCTTGTGCCTCGCACAACATTCCATCGGACTTCTCGCGCATTCTCCTTTCAATAATTTTACCATACACCTTGGCTGCCAAGCTGATCAAGCTAATGGCTCTGTAAATTTCATAATTAAGACCTTTTAATTTAAGGAGCAGTAAATTCTAAGCAATTAAATCGACGCGCAACTAGTTTGTGTTAGCCGTTTTATCTTGCAAAATTATAATATAATTTTTTTTTAATTTGTTTTATTGCTGATAATAAAAGTTTAAAGCTCGTACACAGAACTTACGTTCTGTGATAAGTCGTGAATCTTCTTTTAAAAACTGACTTTCGTGCTATAATATAATATAAGTTTAAAACTAGATTCACGCCTGATTTTCGTTCTGTAATACGGGCCTAAGATGTCTGCGAAGGTGTCATTGTTTAATTATTTTTTTTTATTTTGCACTCAATTATATTTTAAAAATAAGAGATAGGAATTTTCTGACGGCTTGGTCCAGTGGTTGAGAGCCTAAGCCGCTCCGCCCACTAGATCGAGTACGCCCACGGGTTCGATCTCGCACGGGAAAAATCTTTGTTTAATTCACAGATATTTGGTTTGTTATCTTAATGAATATATTTAATTAACATTGCAAACTTCCAGACCCTTGTGTATGTGAATTTCTTGTTTGTAAACTCACCCACGACTCGAAGATAATTCTTAGGTTTTTTTTTAATATGTCACATGCATATGTAACATGCACAAATTTTATTCGTTCTTGTCACATGCGTTTAAGTGTGATAATTACAATGTTTTCATAGACAATGGTTAGTGTATTAGGTGCTATAAAGCTTAAAAATATTCGATTTTACTCGCGTATTATACGGCCTTCTTTATGTTAGAGATTGTAGAGTGAATGCACTTTGAAGGCAATGCTCTGTGTAATTGCATGCTATGTCATTTGATTGTGATATATGACCACTTAATATACCCTACGCTTGGTGAGAGATTACTTTATACTATAAGCATGATTCGTATTTGTGGAAATTGGAATTTGATTTCCAATTCCTTTTACGAGCTTTTTTTACTTTTTGATTTCATATTACAAATGGTTAATAGAGTTTTGTGTGTGAATTTTTCAAACAATAGATAGAAGTTATCCATCAACTAAATTATGATCTGATTAAATATAAATATATTATGTACATATAATAGTAATTTTATTTTATTATATATTTTAATTTGTTTATATTGGATTTTATCGCGTGAATAGGTTTTATATGATGGTTAAAAATCTGCGTTCCTGTTGGAACTCTGTACTCTCTGTATACACCGCAAAAGATTAAGCGTGATGATATAGATAGATTGATAAATCAGCCCTTATTGCAACACTTACAAACAAAAGGGCTATTACATATATTAATAATTTTCAGATAAAGTACTCTTCGAACTTAAATAAAAGGAAATACAGTTTGACAAAGTTCGCTGGGTAATTCATCAGCTTGTCACGTTTAAAGAACATCGTACACAATGGAAGTGAAGCAGTTAAACTTCGCCAATGCCACAACTGGAGGAAAGAGGAAAGGGTAGAGAGGAAGGTCATCATGTCCTTGCCAATGGTATTTTATGTATAGCTATATAGAGATGCTTTAGAGAAGAATAAAAACCATGGAAATACCCTTAAGGTAGCTAAATAAGAGATATAAAATTACTAACTGAATAAAGCGCAGTGAAATATGAAATAACATTTTTTTTCATGTGTAATATTCGCGTAAATCTAAGAACTCAATAAAGCAGGAAAAGACCTAGACTCTCCTACCATGGCCTAATAGACCGTATCTTATCTGGCAAGTCAAGAGGCTTCGTAACCGGCGAGAGTATATGAGACGAACTATGAGAGTGGATGAAGCCAAAAATGTCTATAAGGAAAGACCTTGTTGAAATTTCTCACTCCTTGCCTTCTCTGCAAGGGGTCTGGCATGATTATATGGATAGAAATGTTTTTTTTCTAATTTAGGCAGTATTTGTTCTTGATTGTTAGTTAATGAGCTCTATCAAACTTGTCTTTTACGGA
Organism: Phalera bucephala; assembly: GCA_905147815.2. Lineage (NCBI taxonomy): Eukaryota > Metazoa > Arthropoda > Insecta > Lepidoptera > Notodontidae > Phalera > Phalera bucephala. The sequence goes on along the minus strand of CAJHXA020000004.1, from coordinate 3,392,461 downwards.
AACGAAAATTAAGTCTTAACTATCTCCGTGTTGACCGAAAAAACACTCAAAAGTATAAATTTAAGTAATTAGATACAGGAGAGTAGAATTAGATTTTCTTTGCCAAAATATGCTTCTATTCCATTTAATTAAATTAGGTTTTTATCAAAAGACAGTCATGGCCATAGCAAAATAATAAGGAAATCAAGATTTTATGAAAAAATGAATCATGAAGGAAATAATTGGATGACACTCAACACAAAGAGACGCAAAGATTTCTTCCAATTTACTACAAAAATACACAATAAGGTTGATTTTTCACCCCCCACTCGCACCCTGAACAATTTGAATATTAAAATTAGAATCTTAATTCCGGAATCTAAACTCGGTTATTGCTGGCTAAATGAACTATTTTTTTATTTATTTACGTTATTAAAATGGTTTATCTTTTTTTAAGCTTGGACATAAACTTTATCGTTAGGTAGTTTTTTTTAATATTGGCCTGCGTATTAAAAAAATATAATAAAAGTTGCCAGCTATCATATTTTTTTATATTCTTTTGTATCATAACCTAAAGCGTCAGTAGCATAGTCCAACAAGGATCTTTTGGCTCGTAGATGACATTGCCAATGTTGTGTTACCATTTAGTAAAATATTTCTACTTCTAAAGAAATATTTCAACAGGTGAGTCCGCACGGTTACTAATTAAAAAAAACTACTGTAAATTTCATAACAAACGGCAACTCTGTGGTTGTCAGTAAGTGACATTTCACTTGATGTCATGTGACATTTCATTTCACGTGACAGTGTTAGTTACGAGTTTGGCCACTAGCCAAAAGACCCTTGTCGCACTGTATACATTTTTGTAAATAAGATTTTTACGAGTCAAGAGTTTCCGGAACCGGCGAGCGTGTATGAGACGAACTATGAGAGTGGAGGAAGCCAGAGAGGTATGTAAGGAAAGAACCTGTTGGAACACTACTCTCTGCCTACCCTGCAAGGGATCTGGCGTGATGATATAGATAGATTTTCAATTAAGATAAGGCCTTGCAAGAAACACTTAAGAGTTATTATTTGACATAAGAGAAAAGAATTAGTCTACTGAACTTATTTCATATTTTAATGTTTTAAACACTTCTGCACGGTGTCAGTGAACGAATTGGGGTCGAATCTGCTCGCGTCCTGAGAAACATGCGAGCGAAGTCGCAGGTACGGCTTGTGTAAAATAAAAACTTTTTACTCGAGTGCAGATGGAGGGGATTTTTATCGTCTGCTTGCAAAACTTACGGCTACGGTCCCGCTACGTGCTACATCGTAGCGCTCGTAGCACATACTGCATCGTAGCTCTCGCAACAAAACGCTACCCGACGCATTCCAGTTATTTGTTAATAGGGCGAGCTTCGAACTTTGTTTTAGATTTCAATTAAGATTTCTCTAGTTTTTTCAACTTTTAAAAGTTAATTATTAACGATTCATGATATGAGCAGATATTTTTTATATTACATAAGTTAGTTTCTGTATATCAAAATAGTTCCTCATATAAGGTTTTATTAGAACTAGGGCATATCCAGAGTTTCCGTAACTGGCGGCTTGTATAAGACGAACTACTATAAGAGTGGAGGAAGCCAGAGAGGTCTGTAAGGAAGAGCCAGTGGAAACTCTGTACTCCGAGAGGGATCTGGCGTGATGATATCGATGGATAGATGATAGGTTAATTTTACCATTAATTATAAAAAGTCACTCTTAACCCTATTACCGTCCATCAGTCTCAACAACATTTTTAAGGTAGCAACTCTAGTAATTAATTCATTTTTGTGTTGGCATCACGATTTTCTTTTTTTATGAAATGTCAGCATTTTGCGGGCGGCCCATGGCCTCAAGCGGGAATGCAGGGTCAGTGGCGTAACACGACCGACTCCCCCTCGCTTGTCAAGGTCTCGGCCAACCTGCGTAGCTTACGTCATCGGTAGGGATGCCATGTACAATACGGACCAAGGACAAGAATTGACTGCATTTGAAATGCAGTACATAAATGTGTGCGCCATTTCGCAATGTCTTATAATATCCGCGAAAGGTTTATGATAAAACCAGCGGTTGACTCGTGCTCTGAAAGTTCCGTATAAGTGTCACTAAATGAAGTTATTTTGATTTTTCATCGATTTCTAGGATTTTTTTCTTTAATATAAACAAATTAACAAATTTCGGACTTTTCCGTGAGTTGTCTATAATATGAAAGCTTGCCAAATTAAGTGATTCAAGATCAACAGAAAGTACCTTAGAGGGGTGATTAACAAAAACAAAATTCAAAATTAAATCTTGGCACAGTGTATCACGTATCCCCACGTATTGTAAAGCCGATGGACCGACGATCTTGTGAAGATCACAGGAAGTCGTTGGACGCAAGTGGTATCGGATCGGTTGCGCTGGAGAGTGATTGGGGAGGTCTATGTTCCACAGTGGGCTGGTATAGACTGAGATAATGATGATGATGACAGTGTAGCCACAGAAGTAGTGGCGTTGTCGTGGCCTGCCATGACAAAAATATAACACTTGTTTCAATAATTGTATTATATTAATATATAGACAAGATTATTTTGACTTATGGCTGACGATTTTTTTCCCGCGAAAAAAGTCTTGTCGTCTGTGCTAGCCCTGCTAGTATGGTGCTGTGGTACTTGCATGAGCTAATAGCATCGTGTAAACGCTGCGTAAATAAGTCTGTTAGTTTAATATTCACATGTAATGCAATGTTACCCGAGCGGATATCCGCGCCAGTAGTCCGTCCATATGGGTTGCTTGTTTACTGGCGCTGTGTACTAGCACTTTACTTGACGGAACGTTTATAAATCGTAGATACGAAAGAAAAGAAAAATTTGATTTTAATCATACTTATTTTAAGATTGATGTGAGAATAGACGAAGAAAAATAAAGAAGTCTGAAGGAATAAATTGTATAAAAAAATGCTTTTAAATAAAAGCATATTTTTTTAAATAACAGATTAAAATGCCACCATCTTCGTCTTTGGACAAGGCTAAAATCATCAATCATTATAAGTAGTTAATTTTAATTTCTAAAACTGGCGTTTAGTTTTTTACTAAAACAAAAGTTTGTGGATGTCCCACTTTTATATAGAAAAGAAAGGATACTGAAAGATTGCCTCCTTGTTTTAAAGATTCTGCTAGTCACTGCCTAAATGTCAATTGTGAACGAATGACTAATGATTGTTGGCGAAGGTCAGGATCAAAATAACCTTGTTTGCGCCGACTAGGCATTGGTACGTCACTGTTTTCCTAGCCATAGACAGTATTTATAAGATGTCTGTAATTCTGTAATACCCCTTATTGTAATTAGCTGATACAAGTACAGTGATGTTAGGGACATTGCCATGTCTATATTCCTTAGTGAGCGGGGGGAATTAGAGGTGTACTGTACACACACACTTTTTGTCGACGATGTTAGGTCCCATGTAATAGGGGATGATGTTATTGTCATATACCGGGCAGACTTCGAACTTATACTGGGAATTTTTGATATAAAATCTAAATTTGTCCAATCTAAGAAGAAGATATAATTACATTAGGTCATTTGTTAATTTTTACTTTATCAAGATTGGTATTTATAAATATTTAAATTAAACATTTTCAGTATAATTACATTAGGTCATTTGTTAATTTTTACTTTATCAAGATTGGTATTTATAAATATTTAAATTAAACATTATCAGTATAAAGAGAAAGAACGGAAAAAAATATAGACCATTATCAATATCTGAGAAGCACGCAGAGAAATAGAGAATTCCTGTGGTTGCTTTTCCTGTGAAATAATTTTCAATGACAATACAGTCTAGAATTGTGGCCGGTTGAATTGCAATAGTTTGCTAAGTATAACGGGTCGATATAACAACTGAAATGGTTATACAATGCGTCCTAAGATCATTGGTAAAATTTTGGTGTACAAGGTCCTCTTTTGCTGTTCGTGCTAAGGCAATAAGTTATGACGGTGTATAATATATTACGTCTAAGAGTATTAAGACCATTACATTATTTTTACTCGTGTCTCAACTGCCCTTGAACTTACCTCCAGTTCCTTAGAAGTCTATTGTTCTCACCGTGATGCCAAGGCAACGTTTTCGGATAATAGCGGACTTATTGTTAGAACAATTTCGTGTAGTTGCTACTCAAGTTTCCCGCTGAGATCCAATAATTCCTAGATTTTCGCTAATACGTAATATTCCTTTTAGAGAGAAATTTTCATAGTTCCACGCGAACAATGTATTTTTATTTCAATATAACCTAGTAGAACCTATCACAAGCAAATTTATGGTCTCTTTGAAAAGAATCAAGTGCACTCTTAGGCTCACTTGCACAGACCAGGGATGGCGTTACTTATTAAGTTGTTAGTAAGTCGTTAGTTATTAAGTTGAAGGCAATGTAATGTTTATCAAGATTATAATTGCTGTTATAACCTCGAGTTAGTCAATAGGTCGAATTCAACTCGACTGGTGCGACAACGGTGCCGTTCGGGAAACTGCGCAACGTCTTCTCATCCGGGATACCTCAGTGCCTAAGGATTAAAATTTTTAGTCAATGTGTGTTGCCAGTGATGACATACGGTCAGACGCGTGGTTTCTTACATTAGGTCTCATAAAAAAGCTCAGAGTTGCTCAGCGAGCTATGGAAAGAGCTATGCTCGGCGATTCTCTACGTGATCGAATCAGAAATGATGAGATTCGTTGAAGAACCAAGGTCACCGACATACCCCATAGGATTAGTAAGCTGAAGTTGGCAATGGGCGGGCCACATAGCGCGAAGATCGGACGGGCGTTGGGGCAGAAAGATTCTAGAGTGGAGACCACGTATTGGTAAGCGCAGCGTGGGACGGCCACGTACCAGATGAACCGACGATTTTGTGAGGATCGGAGAAAGTTGTTGGATGCAGGTGGCATCGAACCGGCTGCGCTGGAGAGCGATTGGGGGGGGCCTATGTTCAGCAGTGGACAAGTATAAGCTGTGATGATGAGTCAATAGGTAACGATAACCCTGGTTCGTGCAAGTGGGCCTTAATCAACGGATATGCATGTAGAGATGTCAGAACGTAGTTGAAGCGAGAGAGGTGTGCCAGAATGTGGCAAATTGCAGTCTCTGCCTCCCCAGTGGGACAAAAGCGTGAGAGTATGTATGTTATTTCAACATATACGTATATTATATAGAGGGAACATTTGTTTGTAATCAGTAAACTTTGAAACTAGTGAACCAATTTTCATACTTTTACCATTACAAAGCTATATTATCCAGAAGTAACATAGACCTCGTAGGTGGCGCTGTTGTCGACTGGGTGTGAAGAGCGATTTTATATTTAAGATGAGTGATGAGATTGCCTCGTTGGTCTAATGGCAAAGTGATACGCTTTCGTTAGAAAAACTACATATGTCCGACCTAGGATTTGTCCTAGGTCGGACAAATGTAGTTTCTAACGAAACCTTCCCAGTATGAGTCCGGAGTCAGGAATTGTGCCCGATATATGGCAATAGGCTCGCCTCCATTACATGGGACTTAACATCGTCGGCGAAAAGTGGGTGTTCCCAGCCACCTCCGCTTGAATATAGACGCTGTTTTCACCGCTTCACATGAAGAATGTGTTTTATTTCAATATTTTATGTTGAAGATGCATGATATTTTCTTTTATGTGAAAGCTTTGAAAGACGTCAACTGCGTCACAAAGGCATGACGACCGGCCTTGTGCTGTAAGCATCCAACTTTTACCCGCGACCTAAAAGTTGCCGAGGTTTATTCATTTTTTTTATTTTTTATTTATTTCATTATGGAAGTCCAACAGCTTAATGTAATCTTATAGTAAATTAGAATAAAACCTGTCAGCCAATTATAGGACTTCACGTTTAGCGATAGTGTAACATTTCTGTTCTGAGCAAACAGAGTACAACTAAGGTTAAGCATTAACAGATCATACAGGGCGTAACATAACTAACTCAAGACCTGAAAGTAGTTTGTGCTAGATCGGTGACTGAATCGATATCAACAAATTTTTAAGTTATTTATTTTCTGTCCAAGAGCGTGCTCGTCGCGACCCCTGCCAGTCATTATGGCTGCAATCTTGGACCGAAGACGTACCGCAGTGCGGGCTAGGGCGGCCCCCCGAGGCGACGCGTACCGGCCCGCCCCCGTCGGTATGAATATAGGTGGAAGCGGCGATGGGGGCCGCCACCCATCACGCCGGGCCCGAACTGGCGAGTCGTGGGGTGCAGAGTGCCGAATAGGCACTTGGAATGTAAGAGGTGGTATGGAAGATAAGATGCATGAGGTGATTGATGTGATGAAAGAGAGACGCCTGGATTCTCTGTGTGTAACAGAGACTAAGCGGAGGGGCAGTGAAACCTGTGATCTTCCTGATGGAACGATGGCTCTGTGGTCTGGGGTACCGCAGAGCAGTCGTGCCAGCATGGGGGTGGGTATCTTGCTGTCCCGTCGCCTGGCCTCTGGAGTGAGAGATTATGGCCTGTGCGATGCGAGACTTCTCTGGGTCCGTTTAAAACTGGGTGTCACTAGAGTATTTTTGGTCGCAGCATATGCTCCCGTAAGCTCGTCAACACCCCAGGACCTTGAGAAGTTTTGGGATAATGTCAGGGAAGTTCTGGATTTGGCTGAGGCTAACGAAAAGGTGATTTTGTGTGGCGATCTGAACGGATGGGTAGGAACCAGGCGGCAAACTTGCGACGCTGCTCTGGGTCCTTATGGTGATAAGAGAGTGAACGATGCAGGTAAGCTCATTGTAGATGTTTGTTTGGAAAGGGGTCTCCTTGTGTCTAACACGATATTCCAGTACAAGGACATACATATGTATACGTGGAGAAGGAATGAACAAAAAAGCATGATAGATCTGATCCTGGTTGATAACCGTCTCCGAAGCAAACTACAAGATACGCGTGCGTATAGAGGCCCCACTCTGGAATCAGACCACTATCTCGTAGTTGCGCGGTTTAGTGGTCTGTTCAGGAAGTGGAGGCACTGGCGAGAGCGTATCCCCTTCGGAGACCTTAAAAGATTAAAGGTTGAAAAGTTGCAAGATGAGAGCGTGAGGAGAATGTATGAAGACAGAGTCCGGGACAAGCTTTTGACAGCAGGCTCTTCGGACTCAAATGTAGATGAATGCTGAAATAGCCTGAAAGAGAGTTTGGTGGAATCCGCGAAAGAAGTATGTGGTTGCTCAAAGAAGCATATTACAGCAAAAGGTGATGCATGGTGGGATGCGGAGTTGCAAAGCTCCGTAGAAAGTAAGAAAAAAGCGTGGCAGGACTATGTATCTTCTTTGAACCTGAATGCCAGTATGACAGAGATGAGGAAAGAAATATACCGGCAATGCAAGAGTGCCACCAAAGCCTTAGTGAAAGAAAAGCGTAAAAGAGCCAGTATGATTGAGGAGGAGAGGCTGGCGAAGAACTTCGAGAACAACACCAAACTCTTTTGGAGCAAGGTGAGAAAGGCTCGAGGTGATTCGTCAGGCTCCAGAATGGAAAGGATAAAATCTAAAGATGGTGACATTCTTGCAGACACACAAGCTGTGCTAAACCGGTGGAGTGAATATTTTGGAGAAATGTATGGAGATGACCCGGATGCTGATGCCGCAGACGTGCCCAAAGGCGAGATTGCGGCACCAGAATCAACGGAGGACATCACTATGGAAGAAATTGAATGGGCGATAGGAAGTATGAAAAACGGTAAAGCTGCGGGAGTAGACATGATATCTGCCGAGATGATCAAATATGGTGGAACTTGCGTCCGGGACGCTTTCCGGGCCCTTGCAAACCTTTGCTGGAGGACCGGTAGAGTCCCTACAGATTGGCGCCGCGCAGTGATAATACCCTTGTATAAAGGCAAGGGTTCACAATATGACTGCGCCAATTACAGAGCCATCAGTTTGATCAGCTTGGCAGCCAAGGTGTACGGTAAAATTATTGAACGGAGAATGCGCGTGAAGTCCGATGGAATGTTGTGCGAGGCACAAGGGGGTTTCAGGTCTGGAAGAGGATGTTCGGATCAAGTCTTCTCACTCCGCAACATCGTAGAGAAACATCTGGCAGTGGGCCGGAAGGTTTTCTGCGGTTTTGTAGATCTGGAGAAGGCATTTGACAGAGTTGTGCGAAAGAGACTTTGGGACATTTTGCCAGAGTATGGTATAGATGGCACTCTATTGCGAGCCGTCCAGTCCACTTATGTGGACTGCAAGGCATGCGTACGGGTGGGTGGTAACAGGTCACCCTGGTTTGACGTTGAAATCGGCGTCAAGCAGGGTTGCGTGTTGTCCGCTAGACTGTTTATAATATATCTGGACAAAAGTCTTCAAAGACTGAAAGCGATGAATGAAGGTGTACAAATGGGTGACTTAGTGGTAAACCATCTACTTTATGCAGATGACGCGGTTTTAATAGCGCCAACAGCCACTGATCTGCAAACACTAGTCACAGTTATGAAAGACGACTGCATGATCAATGGCTTACACTTGAATGTGAAGAAAACCAAGATTATGGTTTGAAAGGGAAGAAACCAGAACGAATGTAAGGATTGTGGTTGGTAACGATGTGCTGGAGCAAGTGAATGAGTTTGTATATCTTGGATGCGCCTTCAGTAAGGATGGGAAATACACCGCTGACATAGAGAGAAGAGTGAGTGCAGGGAACAGAGTGAATGGTGCGATGGAAAAGCTACTCGGGAGCCGGCACTTTAGCCATAAGGCGCAGCTGGCCATACATAACGGAGTTCTTGTCCCAACGCTGTTATATGGTAGCGAGAGCTGGGTATGTAAGAAGTAGAATGAAAGTAGGATAAATGCGGTAGAAATGCGAGCTCTGCGGAAGATGTGCGGAGTGAAGCTGACCGACCGCATTAGCAACAGCATAGTAAGACAGCGAGTAGGTATGAAAGATAGTATCGGTGTAAAGATGAGAAAGGGCATGCTCCGTTGGTTCAAGAGGAAAGACTGACAAAACAGATATACAATGTGAAAGTGGAAGGATGCAGGTACCGGGGAAGACCTAGACTATCTTACCACGACCAAATAAACCGAGTCTTATCTGATGGAAAAGTCAAGAGTCTCCGTAACCGGCGAGCGTGTATGAGACGAACTATGAGAGTCGAGGAAGCCAGAGAGGTATGTAAGGAAAGAACCTGTTGGAACTCTGTACTCTCTGCCTACCCCGCAAGGGATCTGGCGTGAGGTTATAGATAGATTATTTTTTAAATATGTAATCGGTTCGAGGTCTTGCGTCATTTACGATACGCCCTGCATAAAAGGTATATGATTACAAAATATATGTGGGTACAGATGCATAAAACTAAAAACAGATAGCAAGTTACTTTCTATATTGCAAAGAATTTAGTGCCTATCCGCTGTCTTGCTGAGGATACACTTGTACAGAATAGATCCAAGTTGAATTCTTCGTGAACTAAATTAAAGCTGTTGCTCGCCCGCAGTAAAAAGGAATTCTGCCTATAGTTTGTAGAGGAGTTGGTGACATACAGAGGTTTAATAGATCTCAGCAATTTGTAAGGTGTGTTGAAGTTGAGTTTACTAAGAAGTTCTGCACATTTAATGTCGTTGGAGGTTATTTTAAGAAGATAAGATATATCAGCTATATTCCTACGATCAGAAAGGGGTAAAAGGTGAAATTGTTTGCAAAGATTAATTTAGTGTTTTGATTCATAAGGTATTTTTAAGCGACAGCATAAATATTTTACAAATTTTACCTGTATTCTCTCGATTCTCACGATGTAGCCATCATAGCGGGGGTTCCATATCCGTGATGCATATTCCAAAATACTCCTCACATATGTGTCGTACAGGATTTTCCATGTTTTGACATTTTTGAAGTAGCTCGATGTACGCATTATAAAACCGAGGGCCTTAGAGGCCCTTGACACTATGTTGTCAATGTGCTTGTCAAAGAGGAGTTTGGAATCGTGCATAACACCCAAGTCGCGCATCAAGTCACTTCTAGGCAGGTATTGTCCTTTGATTATGTAAGTAGAGACGATATTTGTTTTTTTCCGACTATACGTTACTAGCGAACACTTAGAAGGGTTAAGATCGAGCCTATTTAAGCGACAGTAGTCGTCGAGGCGGAGAAGATCGGCCTGTAAGGCTTGTACATCGCTATAGGGAGGACACAGAGGCATATACTTTCATGTCGTCCGCGAAACATAGAAGTTTAGAGCTATGGAGACAGGTCTCGATGTCGTTGACGTAGATGGTAAACAGCAGAGGGGCTATCAAGGATCCTTGTGGGATTCCGCTAGGTATGGTTACCCAACTCGAGATGTAGTTATTTATAACTACAGCTTGACACCTGTTCTTGATATATGAGGAGAACCATCTAAGAAGATCACCTCCTATTCCCATAGCCTGTAGTTTAAGCAATAGTATATTTTGATCGATGCAGTCAAAAGCTTTAGAATAGTCCGTGTAAACGACGTCTACTTGCCTACCTGCGTCCATAGCTTCCGTTACATAATCGTTTAATAAAATAAGGTTTTAAAACAGTGGAACGTCCTTTCAGGAAGCCCTGTTGCGATTGACTAAAGCAGTTTTTTAGAGCGAAGTACACCTAGTCACACACAATTCTCTCAAAAATTATACACTATTTGGAAATCGGTCTATAATTTGTCACTTCGCTCTTAGATCCTTTTTTATAAATTGGCGTGATATAGGCCGATTTCCAGGTTTGTGGGAAGGAACATTCATCCAGGGACTTCTTAAATAAAAGAGATATAGGCGCTGCAATGCTTTTTGCACATCCGATAAGGAAGCGAGAATGAATTCTGTCTGGCCCCGCAGATTTGTAAGGGTCAAGTTGAGATAATAGCTTTGTAACTTTTGCAGTGTCTATTTCAATGTTAAGTAGGTCTGACGCGTAGGATATTTGGGGCCGGTATCATAACAACGTGTTGGAGGGTACGCCATTAGGATTAGTAAAAGTAGAGAGAAAATAAGTACAAAATGCATTGCAAATACTTTCACCTGTTGTGGCTAACTTGTCTTCATATTTAATGATGCTGGGAACAGCGTTCAATTGGCTACGCGATTTTATGAAGGACCAGAATTGTTTTGGGTTTTTCCCGATAGATAACTTAACCTCAGCTATATAAGAGTCATAGCACTTTCTTTCTAGAATTTTTGCTCTCTCACGTAAGGTTTTATAAATTTCCCAATCGGACCTGTTTTTATAGATCCTGAATTTAGATAGGTACTTTGATTTTTCTTTTAAGACTTTTTTTAATGATAAGGTGTACCATTTGGGATATAATTCGTTATTAACGGTTTTTGATGGAATGTATTTTTGAATAAGTTCATTTAAATATGTATAAAAATACTTGACTGCATCTTCCATTGATCTTTTAGAAAATTCCAAATTCCAGTCTAATTCGTTAATTTTAATATTAATTGAGTCGAAGTCCGCTCTATTGTAAAGAAGCTTAGTGTAGGTCATGGCCTTAAAGTTCGATAATTCGATGGTTTAGCATTAATGATAAGTGGACTACGATGAGGATCAATGGGTATTAATGGATCGTGGCATTCCAGCACAGATGTCCCTTCGTTTGATAATACCAGATCGAGAATTCTTCCGTATTTATTATGGATCCCATTATATTGGGACAGGCTATAAGTCTGTAACTCATCGATAAAAAGCTGCTCGTCTAGTGAATTGATATGCGTAGCGGATAGGGAGTATTCGCTATTTGGTATCCATGTAATACCACTCATGTTAAAATCCCCTACAATTATAAATTTATCGGTTGGATGAAGTATAAAAGCTTCATTGACTTTAATTAAGAAGTTATTTAGTTGTTGATAGAAATTAAAGCCAAGGTTTTGTTTACATAAGTAAATAACGCATAGATGTATTTTCATACTTTTGTTAGATTTAAAGTCATTTATAAACAATGTTATCCACAAGTCTTCGGCTGTCGAGTGCAGTTGAAGTTGTGGTAGAACAGATATATCACTTCGTACAGCTATAAGAACTCCACCACCAAGGGTCTGACCTGTGGCGTTGTAGTCCTGATCTCGTCGCCATATAGTATAGCGATTGTCAACGAGTTCGTTATTAGAGATGCTATCCACGAGCCATGTCTCCGTCAGAACGATAACATCATAAGAATTGAGACATAGGTTACGGAAAAATATCGAAGTTTTTGAGCGCAAACCCCTTACGTTCTGATAGTAGATGTTCAAGTTTTGTTTATTATGACCCATTGAAAAATATGATAATAATTGAAATTGATTTAGAATAAGCTAATATAAAATATAATAATGAAATAATAATTAAGTTCACAATAATTGGTGTGGGTATGAAGTGCAAATAAATAAATGGCAGATTCCTGGGTGTGCGAGTGCGTATGCAACATGTTTTAGCAAGTGCGGGTGCAAGCGAGTAGAATAGATATTTAATAATTGCGTCCTCAAAGCAAACAGCACGATAAGCACTACAATAGACACGGGCATTAGAACAAAGGCGAGGTGTCCGGGCGTTAAATGCTGCAGGTGTGCTCAACATTTTGTACATGATTAAAGCTTTCGTAAATAGATAAGTGGACAAGCGTAAATACAAGTTTAGCAAGTTGATATAGCGAATATTGACTACTGAGACAAAGATAGTAAAATATTGATCTAATATACACTTATATTTTTTTAATTTAAAAATTATGAAATTATTGCTACATATTAGACAATTTTGTTTAAATCGCTATCTTTATTAATTACAATAGGTTTCGATTCTACATTTTTGCGGACGTGTATCTTGCCGAATCTTACCCAGACAAAATTCGTTGCTCGAGCGGCTGCAATATATTCTTCCTTCACATATCTGTTAATGAAGCTAACAATAATAAATTTCTCCTTTGAATACAATTCATTCTTGTTGGTATTCAGGTTGGTATTCTTGAAATATAATTTATTTGGGCTTTCGGAACGTTATTCTGCACCGCGTTTCCGATGGATTCTATAATTTTAAAGAGATTCTCATCTTTTTTTTCCGGCACGCCTCTAATTTCTATGTTATTGAGACGAGATCTCTGGTCGTGTGCGGCTAGCTTCAATTTAATGTAACAAACATCGGTTTGTAACATAATGAAGGAGTCTTTCATGCGCTCGAGTTCAAGAGTCTTACTTTCCAGTCCATCGAGCCTTTTGTTGAAGTCGTCTATTTTATCACTTAAATAGTTATGGGAGGCCTTAAACTCTATTATTTCTTCCCGTATACTCTTCATTTCTGTTATAAGGGCGGGTAGATCAGTAAGTTGGTGTTTGAGATCGCGAATCTCGTTTACAATTGATTCAAGCGACAATGGGTCTGTCTGTACGCGCGGACAATGATGGAGTCAGAGACGATCCATGGCATAAAGAGCACCTCCACGCTGCTCTGCGGTCGTTGCCTAGCTTTCGCCATCCGTTTTCCGTTATGTTGGCACAGCCAAAATCCAGTTGCCTTTTGCAAGTGCCACACTGAACTCCATCGTTGAATGGTCCTCCACAGGCGTTGCACTTTAACATGACGAGATATGAAATAGATAAAAGGTTGACTATTCCTGACAGTTACCTTGGAGAGCGTGTTACGTGTTGACTGCACTAATGCTCAGACTGTACTGTTGTTTAGTTTACTAATGAATGTAAGTCTCTCACGGGGGGTATTTAACGTAACACAACACGAATACAACTTTCAAGAAAATGCATCAACAAAACAACCATAACATATAATAATAATATCAGCCTACACTGTCCCACTGCTGGGCAAAGGCCTTCTCTCATAAATCGAGGTGAGAGAGATTCGGTCATACTCGACCATGCGGACCCAGTAAGAATTGGCGGAAGCAGGTTTGTGGCCACCTGCTATTGAAACTTATCAAGCCTGTAAGTCTTCCAACTTGGCATAACGACCACCACATTAGGTGGTAACTAAGACCGTCGGCTTAACGTGCCTTCCGAAGTACGGAGATGCTCAAATATGGAGTGCCACAAACGGTCACATGTTAACCGAGTCGAACACTGCTTAACCTTGGTAAACGCTAAAAAAACCGCAGGCGATCAGCGCTACGAGGTCTACAAGCGCCTACAAGCTCTCAACAAAAAAACCAAACACTTTTAAAATAAGCTCGCTGGCAACATTAAAAAGCTATATTTCAACCGCACCAACCATATAGGAAAGGTTAAATTACATACAATTTGACGCCGACACCCACTACGATGGCAGCGGCTATCATAAAAAAATAAAACCATATAACGATAGTTACGTATAATATCAAAAACTTTATAGAATATCTGGTGGCGTGTAATAAAGGTATAATTTTGCACAGGGGTCTTATTCGCTATGTCCAAACGCGGGGCGTTACGATAACCTCAGGAAATGATAGTGTCATCCGTACTCCAGCACACCATTACACGGCTATTCCTCAAAGTTAACGTAACGCACCACGTTTTGTCACACGAATAAGGGCAAAGGCGGCTTGGGCGTCCGTTATTGTTGCGTACCGCCATTAACTTCTATCCGTACTACGAAAGCTTCTTATAGCCTGTGTTTTGATAATAAACCTGATGCTGTTAGCGTAAAGCATGAATTTCGATGGACTGATCGTAACAATCGGGCGAATCTTTTTTTGCTTTTCTTTCTTTATGGGCTTGACGGCGCTGGCTTGTAGATGTTGCGTTCAATTTGAGAACTGTTTTTTTCAGTATTGAACAGCCAGCTGATAAGTTAACGCGTCTTTGCTTCTAACATTGAGTATTAGCTACATTGCAACTAAGTCTGTCATCACGTGAAATATCACTTCACGATAGTCGCAGAGTTACCGTTTGCTATGAAATTTACCAATTTTTTTTTTAATCAGTCCCGTGCAGGTCCACCTGTTGAACTTTTTCCTTGGAAGTAGGAAAATTTCACTAAATGATAACCCTTATTTCACACCTGTCAGTGTCAGCTACGGGCCAAAATATGCTTTCCGCTTCATATATAATGTTTCAATTGAATGCCTGCGTTGATCTAGTGTCGAATAATGCAATATGCGGTCACGAGGTCCTGGGTTCAAATCCTAGGTCGGACTAATGTAGTTTTTCTATCGAAAAATTCGTAGTATTACTCCGGAGCCTGGAATTGTGACCCCTATTACATGGCACTTAACATCGTCGGCAGAAAGTGTACACAGTAAACCTCTGCCACCCCCGTTTGGGGAATATAGTCGTGACGGTGTGTGTATTTTAATAGCACATTTTCTCGTAATCATTATTATAACGCCAAATTGTTCATGCTTAGGCCTTTACTTGCGAAGGGAAACTATATTCTTACTCCCTCCTCAGACATACCTAATAATAAATTAATAGAAAAAAAACATGTTTAAAAACAAGCTTTATGCAGTCAGGTAAAGGTGCAATTTAAAACGGCCAATTAAAATTTAATTGAGTATAAAAAATACTGTTGGCCGTTGAGGTGTTCCTTTTTCTGGAGCCAAACCTGCAGAATCAGGTCATGCTTGCCATAAAAATGCATTATCATCGGCAATGGACTAACATGTCAAATTTCAACTGCGTAGGATAATAGGAAGCGGTTCTAAATTAGCGTGCAAGATTTGAGCTACACAGGCTAACAAACTATATCTATATATCTATATCATCACGCCAGATCCGTTGCGGGACGCAGAGAGTACAGAGTTCCAACAGGTTCTGTCCGTACACACCTACCTCTATTACCTTTCTCTACTCTCATAGTTCGTCTCACACACTCTCGCCGGTTATGGACATTTGACTTGCCCTCTAGATAAGACTCGGTCTATTTGGTCATCCTTCCACTTTCGCATTGTAAATCCGTCATTGTTATCTGAATAACAAACATTGCACATTAAATAAATGCTGGTAAAAATAATACCACTAGTAATGTTTTTCTTTTCTTTTTAAAAAACGTAGCCCCACACTAGGATTTATTTCTGTTTTGTGGGTGCGTTTACAAACATGAAAATTCACATACACTAACATTCAGACCAAAACAAATCTTTGTGGATCACACAAAGATTTGTCCCGTGCGGGAATCGAACCCACGACTATTAGACACAGTGGGCGGAGCGGCTTAAGCTCTTAACCACTGCGCTAAATCGTTCGACTTAATGTTAATTGTCTTAATGTCAGTGTAGGTGAAGTACCCTGGGAGAGAGCAATGAAAGTCAGCGAGAAGTCGATACGTGTATTCTCTCCTCACCGCTATATAACTTTACACAAATCATTTCATATTGACCGTACCATACTTGACCTACCTTATAAACTTTACTATCTAGCATACGCTATGCCGGTAAGGTACAGCCAAACCAACGCGTTCAACCGCG
Organism: Phalera bucephala; assembly: GCA_905147815.2. Classification (NCBI taxonomy): domain Eukaryota; kingdom Metazoa; phylum Arthropoda; class Insecta; order Lepidoptera; family Notodontidae; genus Phalera; species Phalera bucephala. The sequence continues at coordinate 3,376,109 of CAJHXA020000004.1, read as the reverse complement.
GTCGCGGTGGCGTCCCCGGTGGCGATCACGGTGGCGATCAGCATTTCCCTATAATTCCGCGTGCAGACGCCGCCCAGATAGCGTGTGCAGGCCGCAGGACGCGTTGGTGGTAATATTTCCATTTAAATATTACTGCAGGAGCTGATCGCCACCGTGCACGCCACCGTGGCCGCGGCTGAACTCGTTGGTTTGGCCGTACCCTTACAGCCAATTAGACGTTTTAGTACATTTTTAGTTTATATAATACACATAGTCTATCATCAGATCATCGAGAGAGAAAGATTAATTAAACAGTCGTCGCGCGGTTATGTAATTAATGAACTTTCGAGCTTGTTAAGGAATCTAGAAAGTGCGAAGCGCGTGACATAGGACTCTGGTTGTCAAGGACTTATATTAATTGGTTATTGGCAACTAAAATCGGATTTGGTCGATAAAATTTCGATGTTATTCTCGGGCTTAGTAGTCGGTTCCCACGATTCATACGAGAAATGTGCTTATTAAAAATAACAATAAAATTCCTAAAATTTCTTAAAACTATTCGTGGCATGCTTTAGATATGGATAAATTTGCCAAAAAATAAGACTCCTGAAAATGTTACCTGTTCAAACTTTGTACTCTCTGCCTACCTCGCAAGGGATCTGACGTGATGATATAGATAGATATATTAATTTATTGACATAGTTCAGTTGATACTATACGACCCGGCTGAGCCATTACGATCTTTTGTATTACTCCTATTATTGATTTCCACTCTATTTCCATCTTTGAACTTTTTCTTTAATGTTGCAGCTTCTTGATTTTTTGCGAGGTTTGAAGCTGCTGATATTAAAATATGTATTATCTTAAGCGTAGTAAGAAAGCGTGTAGGTATGAAAGATAGTATCAGTGTCTGGATGAGAAAAAGGATATGCTCCGATGGTCCTGACATACGTAAAGAATGTCGGAAGAAAGAATAACTGAACAGATATACATTGGGATAGTGGAAGAATGTAGGTATTGGTGAGTCTTCACCGATACCATGACCAATTAGGGTCTGTAAGGAAAGAACACTTTGGAACTCTGTACTTTCTCTCTTTCCAGCAAAGGATCTAGCGTGATGGTATAGATGCCTATCTATAGGTGATGGTATGGTGATGGTATAGATATCGTGGTGATCAGAGAGTTCTAAGAGAGCAAGGTTAAGTAACGTTCGGCTTAGTAAGTGTAACATGGGTGACATTCGTCGCATTTTCATTTTGAGGGCCTCAGTGATTCGGGAGGCACATTAATACATTTTCTTCTGTTCAAATATTCTGGATATCATTAGCAGTGCTACCATAAAAATCGCTTTTTAAATAATACTGAACTCTTTAAAGCGTCTTGCGCGTTACCGGGTCTGGAGAAAATTTATAGGTCCAGGCGTGGACCTCGATATGGCTGGCGATGTAGGCGTTGAACAGCTAGTTCTGGCTGCCGCTTAAGTTAAGCCAAGTTGGAAGTCATAAGGCCACATGATAATTTCTAACAGCAGGTGATCACAAACCTGCCTTCGCCTCTATTATAAGCTTACAAACTGATGAGACGAAAACCTCGGTTATTTTAGCTTTTTTTTTTAGTTCATTGCCGGTGTTAGCGCCTCTTAGCTAAACTTTTATTGATTTAACTATGATGTATTTTTTGTAATAATGTAAAAATTAGCCAGCTACATTGTACAACCCCTTAAACATACCGGTTTTCAAATTAAATCACTGTCTCAAGTTTGAGCAGAAAGGATTTAAAGCTCTCCGCGTTCAGACTCGCTTGCTATATTTTAACATCACCATTTTGTATACGATGCGGTGTGAGGAAAGTGTTATGATATCAAAATTTATTTAACAAGGCCATGCGAATTTGTCGGCTTAATACGGTGGAGTCATTCCGTTAATATGGATGGAAATACGTTTGTTGTAAACGGAAAGGTAAGATGTTTTAAATAGTATTTGTGTGAGTGGTTTTATTATAGAATGTATTCAGTTAATATCTAGATCCCTTACCCCAGGAAGAGAGTACGGACTGGTTCTTTCCTTATAAATCTCTCTGGCTTCTTCAACTTTCATAGTTGCTCATAGCTAATACACCCAGTAGGTCAACAGGAAGTGTCCTATAATTTCTGATGAGTGACTTTAATTGGCCAATTTTTTTTTATTGGGTTTACTTAGAACTTCATTTTTTATACCAGCAGGGGCCATAGACTATAGACTGACATACATTTTAACTAAATACCTCTGCCTTGAGAAAAACGGTCTATCTATCTATCTATATCATCACGCCAGCTCCCTCGCGGGGTAGGCAGAGAGTACAGAGTTCCAACAGGTTCTTTCCTTACATACCTCTCTGGCTTCCTCCACTCTCATAGTTCGTCTCATACACACTCGCCGATTACGGAGACTCTTGACTTGCCCTTCAGCTAAGACACGGTCTATTTGGTCATGGTAAGATAGTCTAGGTCTTCCCCGGCACCTACATCCTTCCACTTTCGCATTGTATATCTGTTTTGTCATTCTTTCTTCTGGCATCCTTTCTATATGCCCGAACCAACGGAGCATACCCTTTCTCATCTTTACACCAATACTATCTTTCATACCTACTCGCTTTCTTACTACGCTGTTGCGAATACGGTCGGTCAGCGTGACTCCGCACATCTTCCGCAGAGATCGCATTTCGACCGCATTTGAAAACGCGAAGAAAAACGGTGATTGATAATAATCGGACCATGGATATAATACGATAGATTTAGCAATCTGCGAGAACAACGTGATGACAAGGATACTCACTTAGAGCCCTACGTCACTTTCTACGTAGGGTGACCAAACATTGGTACGATTATGGACTTGTTGACATATAATTAACGTATAATTCTCGGACACTGTTTATTGCCGTAATTCTTTCTTTCTACGCATATGCCACATTTTAAATGAGTAGTAGTCAAAGTTTTTGATGAAATTGCCCATTTTCTTGCTAATTGTAAATTTTATTCAGAATCTGTAAATTCAGCTCCATATATCGCAAAAATTTAGGATAGTCTCCTAGGGCCGTTTCACGGTTGAGATAGCTGCCCTTACTGTCCCATCTTAATCCATCCTGTATACAAGGTGTAACATAATAAACGCAAGGCCTCAGTCACTCCGATTAGAGAATTGCTTTATAGATTCAAAACGAAAACCAAATTTCCAAATTTAAAGGTTTTTACCCTTTTTGTAAGTACTTTTATATCCCAATTAACAATGAAACTTGTACGTGTATGTGTGCATTTCGAGAAATACGTTTTAGGGAGGCATTTGAAATCTCCTTATTGCTATGAATCAAGAATAAATTTAGTTTTTTATAGCGCACTGAAGGAATAAAAGCATTTTTTGCAAATTAAAAAAAAAATACATTAAAAATAGTTGGAATCAATTCAGTTACCGATTTAGAACAAACTACATTTAGGTCTTGCGTTTATTATGTTACACCTTGTATAAAGACGAATTGAGAACCTTGTTCGTTTTGAACACTGTAATAAATGGTTTATAGCGTATTTAAACCATATCATAAATAGGTATAGTCTGTATTAGGTCTACTTTATGGTCACCGTACTGCATCGTAATGGGTGCGAGCATGACACCGGGCTCCAGGTTATTGCTCTCACTCATCATGTTTCTCGAGTTGCTTAAATCATAGAAAATTCAACGTTGTGTCTATGAGTAAGAGTTTAATTTTCTTTAGCAATATTTTATTTTTTTTAGCAATGTTTTTAGCAATATACTCAATCCATTGTAATATATCCATGAATCGGACAGACAGACGGACAGACGGACAATGAAATGATACTATAAGGGTTCCGTTTCACCAATTGAGGTGCGGAACCCTAAAAACGATGAATTTTGAATGAAACGGGAGTGTTTCAAGTTTTTTTCAACGCTACTAGCGTTGAAGAAAACTTGAATCATATAACGTACACCCACATATCGTCCACGATGTTAGGTTCGGATGTATGAGGGATCGTGCCTCTTGCCATTATACCGGGCATAATACCAGAGTCTGGAATACTGAACCTCATACTTTTATGTAGAAGACAATATTCATCTCATATACGAATCGAACTTAAAACCCTTAGCGCCTGAACCAATTCATTGGCTGTTGCACAATTTCAGGTGTCTGCCTTTTTTACCTTAAATTGTTGTTTTTGACTCAATAATATAAAAAAGTACAGGTACAGTCATGGATCAAATTTGACGAGCGATTTAGCGCAGTGGTTAAGAGCTCAAGCCGCTCCGCCCACTGCGTCTAATAGTCGTGGGTTCGATTGCCGCGCGGGACAAATCTTTGTGTGATTCACAATTATTTGTTCCGGTCTGGGTATTTGTGTATGTGAGTTTTCATGTTTGTAAACGCACCCACGACACAGGAATAAATCTTAGTGTGGGGCTACGTTTAAAAAAAAATAGGTAGATACACGCTCGCCGCACGAAAAATGGGACCACTTGAAGGCAGATAGAAGTGGGCGGTACTAAAAAACTAGCAGTGTTACGCTTTTAGTCGCTTGCACAGAGCAGGTAAAAGAAGAGGCGGATCTTAGAACATTGTGTTTTTACAGAACCTAATCCCTTTGTGACAACATTACAGATGTTACAGACTTAATCCAGAGCTACCAACAGAACATCGTGACGTCACAGTTGTCAAGGATGATTAGTGCTGCCAAAAGTCGATAACGTAGTGAAGTTATGCATTGTATCGATATCGATAAAAGAAAAAAAAATGAAATGCGATTTCATAAGTCCGTACAATCAACAGCTAACCAAGCGTAACTAGTCCATTGTATGTGCCATAAAACATGGAATCTAGTATTACACTTGATTAGCTGTTGTCTGGCCTTTGCGTATGGAGGAAAAAATACAAATCATGAAGAGGAACGTACAAAAAATCTTTTTATTTCAATAAACTGACTGAATATAAAAGTGAACAGTTGAACTACTTTGAAATATCACCTGTCCCATAAAGCAAAAAAAAATGATCTCATTAAAAATGAATTTAAATGTCTGTCGTCACCAACACATTAAACTGCACATCAGTAATAGGATCTGAAAAGTATGAACAAATAGACAATTTATTAAAAACAAATAAAATAAATACAGTCACGCATTCCCCAAGCGGGGGTGGCAGAGGTGTACTTTGTTTACGCACTTTCCGTAAACGATGTTAGGTCTCATGTAATAGGATGCGAGCCCACTGCTATATACCAGGCACGATTTCAGACTCTCGACTGATACCGGGAATTCTTCATTAGAAAAAACTACATTTGTCTGACTTAGGAATTGAACACAGGACCTCATCATTATTTGTCAATGAGGCGGTCACAACTATTTATCAGTTACATTACACATTATAATTATCTTGTGGTCTGTGAGGTATACATTTGTGGGAACCTACCCCGCAAGGGTTCTAGCGTGATGATATAGATCGATAGATAGACTTAGGATTCCTAACAATGTTTCTACGTGTCAATGTTTAACAATGTTTCTTGTGTAATAATTTTGTAGTTAGGAGAAAAATTTACCTTGTACACTATTTTCGTAGGAAAAGTTAGTAGCTAATAAGTTAGTAGAGAGAAGAATAGAAATCAGTTTATCAGAACTTGTAGTGTTTTCTAGTTACAAACTCATTATTCTAACCAGCATCTAATGATTAATAAAATAATTAATAAATTTTAGTCACTAAGAGTATAATTCTCCCTAAAATAAAATTACCTGTTTTAGTAATGTAGAGACAACCTTCTAACTTGTTGTGTCGAAAGAGCATTCTAGTAAGTTCTAGTTTTGAAATTGTCTTTTTGATTGAACTTATTCTTCATAAAATGGTCTCCACATTCAATTTAATGGATACAATATATATGGTCTTCTTTGCCAACTGCATGAACCCATTTCTTACACCTTCAATTGATAAAAATATAAAGCTAATTAATATTATTAAATAGGTTTATGTCATATATGAATTATATTTTTAATTTTTAGTGGGAAAATGTTTTTAAGTGTTGAACCCACACACCTTCAGTGTGGAATCATCACTTAAAAAGTATTGTTCAACAGGGTTTCCACATATCCTTAAGTTATGTAAGTTGCTGTAATGTTTTGCTATTAATAAATATATAAATAAATGATCTAACACCTAGTGTCAGATGTTTATCCAAATTAGAATAAGAAAAATAAATTAAATGTGTTGCATCTGATATCACAACAGATAATGTACAAATTAAGACAGGTACAGTTATACTTGTTCCTCCTTAGATCAACAACTTGTCCCAATAATGGATCAGCAACCATTACTTATTTTGTATCACATAATGCACATCTTATACACATACATATTTCGAAACAGACCAACACTTTAGCATACTTTTCCAAAACATACAAAGTCTATATAACAAACAATACTTAATGGAAGCATTCGTAAACCAATACCAGAAACACCAAGCAATCTGTATCACCGAAACCTGGCTATCACGTGAAAAATTAAATATGATCCATTTTAGCAACTACAAAGTTGCAGCATCTTATTGTCGTAAAAACCGTGGAGGCGGCGGCGTGTGTATCTTACTGGAACAACACGTTGACTATGTGGAATGTTATGATGTTACGAAATTGTCAATCGAATACGTCTTAGAACTTTGTGCTATTGAATTGTATAAAGATAACATACTATTAGTAACAATGTACTGAAATAGAAGAGAGGAAGAAGTATTCTATAGTCAACTTAATAAAATATTAACCTACATAAATAGAAAATACTCCAAACGATACATAATAATCGGTGGTGATTTTAATATTGATATTTTGCATAATAACGTGAAAAGTAGCAATTTCCTAAATCTTATGCATGAACATAAATTCACACAACATATTTAACGCCCAACACACATTACACAAACTGCGTCAACATGTTTAGATCTCATTTTTACAAACTTTAAAAATAAAGATTTGCATACATATGTAGAAGAGCAAGGTTTCTCAGATCATTGTGGTACTATTCTAGAACTGAAAGATCTACAACAACAAAAAAAAAAGACTTTGTATATAAACAAACGCTTATATAGTAAAAATAATATAGACCATTCTATATTTGCATTAAAATTGGTTAATTGAGAAGACATTTTAATATATAATAACATAAACCAGAATTATAAAGCATTTAGCGACACTTTGACTGAGATACTTGACAGAACCATACCAAAACGTAGAATTAAACTAAAGATAGACTATAAAAAATATTGGTTGACAACAGGTATAAAGACCTCATGCAAAAATAAAAGACTACTAAAAATCCTAACCCTAAAATCGAACAGTCCTATTCTTAAAAAATATTATAGGAGATATGAAAAAATATTAAAACATTCAGTCATTACCGCTAAAAAATTACAATATATATATAAAATAAAAACATCACAAAATAAAATTAAAACAATGTGGCACATAATAAATGAACGCACAAACAAAATTACAAGAACAGAGAAATCAAACATTCATCTATGTATAGACCAAAAATTAATTACACACCCAAAAAACGTAGTAAACGAATTCAACTCATTTTTTGCATCAATAGGTCAAGGAACCCTAACGTCAGGTGGGGGGGGAGCCGCGCAGATTGCCCGTGTGCCATCCTACAGAAAATACATTTTTTCTTACACCAGTAAACAATTTTGAAATACGCAACATAATGAAAAGTCTGAAAAACAAAAATAGCTATGGAATAGATGAAATACCACCCTCCCTAATCAGACAATCCGCGGATGAGCTAACTAAACCTATCTGCAAATTAATAAACCAATCCTTCGAAGAAGGTTGCTTTCCCGATTTATTAAAAAAAGCGATCATTAAACCTCTTTATAAAAAAGGCCCGAAAACGGACCCTAACAACTACCGCCCTATCGCACTTTTGCCTACAGTCTCAAAATTATTCGAAAAAGCTATGTGTAATAGGGTTGATAATTTTTGTGACAAATACAATATATTCGACGAAAATCAACACGGTTTTCGTAAAGATCGGTCAACGACCTTGGCAGTGTACAAGTATATGCAAGAAGTTATCAACCTAATAAATAATAGAAAATATGCTATAGGAATACTATTAGATATGACGAAAGCTTACGATAGAGTTAAATTTAACATCTTATTGGACAAACTTTATGGGATAGGCATACGCGGTGTGGCGCACAAATGGTTTGCATCATACTTACAGAATAGGGAGCAATATGTAAACATAGATTATTACAATCACGATCGAAAAGAAATCCAAAATGTAAGATCTAATAGAAAAATTATAAACACATCAATACCACAGGGAAGCGTAATTGGGTGTCTATTGTTTCTAATATATATTAATGATCTTCCAAAAATCATGCAAGAACCATGTGTGCTCTTTGCTGATGACATATCCCTGCTAACCTCATGCGAAAACCCTTTAAACATAAATAATCAGCTCCACCGCATCTTAAATAAAATAAATAACTGGATGTATGCACATAATTTAGAAATAAATTATAAAAAAACCAAGCTAATGACTTTCTATCCCTATCAAAAATCACCATTACCGATGAAATTTTCATTTAATAATACAAATATAGAAACAGTGGATGCATTCACTCTATTAGGACTTACCATCGACACACATATAAACTGGAAAGCACATGTACAAAATATAGCAACAAAACTTTCAAAATTCATTTACGCGTTACGCGAAATTTAAAAAAAACGACAGACTTACAAACCGCATTATCAACCTATTACGCCTATGCATATGCTTGGCTCAGCTATGGAATTATAATGAGGGAAACAGTACAAATGCAACTACACTTTTTATTCTACAAAAGAAGCTAATACGCATCCTTGGTAATATCAAACAAACCGATAGTTGCAAACCTCTGTTCCAAAAACATAAAATATTTACATTACCGTGTATTTACATATTTGAAATATGCAAATTTGTCAGGAAGCATAGCACTTTTTTCACAACACGAGCAGACACATACAAAAACCGATGCTTGAGACATGGAAACAGACTGGTTCAACCCGCTTCTCGGATAACACTGCACTCAAATAGCCCATACGTGATGTCTATAAAGATATACAATAAACTACCCGACCCAATAAAAATTGAACCTAACTTTAGAAAATTTATGAATAAAACAAAAGAATTACTAATCACAAAAGCATTTTACACAGTTGACGAATATATGAATGACAAAGAAATGCTCATCGCAAATAAATTCACTACCTATAACACCAGAATATTTTAAATTGCGTGTGACGTAGACTAAACTATATTATTATAATAATAAATATAATTTACACTGGCATAAAAGATAACTTAATATAATAGATATTTTATAATAATAATAATAGACGTTTATAATAATAAAAGACGTTTATAATAATAATAGACAATTATAATAATAATAATAGACATTTATAATAATAATAATAGATATTTATAATAATAGTAATAGACATTTATAATAATAATAATAGACATTTATAATAATAATAATAGATATTTATAATCATAATAATAATAGACATTTATAATAATAATAATAATAATATATTTATAAAAAAAAACTAAAATAATGACATAATATATCTATTAAAAAATCTATCACTACTGACTTCCTACCAACAATAACAGTTCGTAGCTAAGTATTTCAATATAAAAATTTAATAATATTTATTACTTTCAAACTAAAATTCCTACTAGTCTTCCTCTCTCCTAAACACTTTGCTGTGCCCGACATGGTCCATGATTGTTACCTAGCTTTTAAGCTGATCAATGTTACCATCCAATCAACATTGTGGAACGCAAAATAAAATATAAATAAATAAATAAATAATAACAATTGGAATGTGATGGTTTAAAGCCACTACTTATCTATCTATATCATCACACTAGAAAATTATAGTGTGTATAGTATATATAATGCAAAACTGAACTTGTTGTAGGACTGGCACCTCACTATAATCATTTAGATATCACAATCATATTATATTATGAGTGATTATTCTAATAGGAATAAATAAATTAATGCATTTTGTTCCTAAAGTGTGATTTCCGTAAGATCCTGTCTCCTGACAGACAGTTTTCATTAAAATTGATATCAAAGAGTGCTCTGTCTCAAAAAAACCTATTTCTCTAAACCAATAGATCCAATAGATAGTCCAAATAGGTACTGCCTAAGGGATTTGGGATGATGATATAGATAAATAGAAAAATTTGGCTTTATTTTTTTGTATTTTCTGATACACTGTTTTACATATCTTCACCACACAAAGTCAGAATCCTACCAGGTGTCTTGAAAACTGATACCAAGTAGGCCACTTACGACACGCTAAGGAAACGAACATCCAAATGTTTTCTTAGTAGTCTTTATGTATTTAAGCCTTGGTTCTTGGTTGATTGTTTAGTATAAAGGCATTTTCACTTAGTATTAGTAAACTTTTTCACTTACTTGGCGGTTTTCATCCAATAAAAAACTAACAAAGAATCCATTTCACAAATTCTACTTCGACTGCCCATCTTGAATATAAAAATAGAAAACGAGTCTTTGTTAAATAGTCATAGCACTATATTACGGCAACAACATAAGATAGAGCTTTAAAAAACAATTATTTCCTAAATAAACGGGAATCGATCTCAGAAGGTGGCCGACATGTTTGTTTTTGTAGTGTTATGTTGCATGACTGTTTATTGTGAGACTGCAAGTATTGAAAAATAATTTTAGAACAGTTTTTAACTGTAATTACTTTTACAGGGTAATAATAAGTTTTAGGGGTAGAACATTACAATTCATTATAATCTAATGTCGGTTTCATTTAAATGCATGTAAATGTAAATATTACATTACTCGGATTATTCGAACTATGGCAACTCTGCTTTTATTGTCATAATATTGGCAAAAAAAGCATGAGGTTCAGAACATTTTTCTTTTGTACTAGCTTTCCACGGCCTGGTCGCTTGTTTACCGCGCGACGAACATGCCGAACTAGGCAATTAAAAACTGTAAGAATTATACAAAAATGGAAAAAAAATTATAGGGTGTTTTATTCTAAGTAAGTATCACTTCACATTAATGATATTCTATACGGTGTTGTCTTTATTCGCATTAAAATGATGCATTTTTCAATTATTTTGTTCATTTATAACATCGTATGCAGTCCGCAACTGTCTCTTTCTCTCTTGGGTGCGGACCACTCACATTGTGTTCTACTGCCGGTAGCTTCGGTCGTAAAAATTTATTACCTTTTGTTAATTGCTATGAAAATACAACTTTAAGTGATACGAGTAGGTTACAATATGCTCTAATCTATGTTTATATCATAACTATAACTACATGTCGATTTGGGGACGTTTTTCAGGGTAACTTTTGAACGGGACTGAGTATCTTGTTATAATATATTCATGGGTACAGTACTACTGTTCCATTACACTAGATAAAGACCTCTTGTAGACGGAGGTGAGAGAGCATAGGTCATACCTATGTTCCCTCTGACGCAGGCTCAGTGTAGAGGGTGGTAAGTTTTTGATTTAATAGGACCTCGATTGTGTTGATATGATAAACTTAAGCTATATACATTATACATGTCCTTCGCTTATTTGTACTTACGTGATTCAGTGTACAGAAGTATTTTCCAGTAAGCTTGTGTGTGGGCCCGTTTAATAACTACTTAGCACGCGACACTTAGCTATTTTTGCCTTAAATTTTACAGTTTCTTTGTATTTTCTGTTTAACGTTTTTATATGAAATGGTTAATGTCTGAAATAACATAATAAATTACTCATATATTGACTGTTTATTTAAATGAAATGGTGTGGCTTAAATTATTAATAGATTACAAGGCAAAGTTCGGGAGGGTTATCCTTCAAAGATCCGGCATGCAACTTTGATTTTTTTGAAATTAAAATGCGATAGTCACTTATTAATTGTGAGCGAAAAAACATTGAATCATTTCTATGATCGGGAAAAATGACTAAAGTGACCTAAATACTTAATTTAGTTAAGAAATGAGTAAAGAAGATAGATGTCTTCACGCTTAACTAGCTACTAGGCCTCTCAGTAGTAATACAGGAAACAAACTGGTAAAAAATTGTTGCCCGTATTACTTCTGGTAGTATAACGGGTAAAATGAGCTTTCCATGTTACTACTGGGCCTGTCGGTAGTACTACGGGCATGAATTATTGCCCGTGTTACTACTGGTAGTAAAACCTTGTAGTACGACGGGCAACAAATGCATGTGACCGCCTTGTTAGTCTAATGGCTTTTAACTGACTCTTACGAGCTTTTTGGGTTAAAAATTCAAAATCGGGAAAGGTGTTGTTAGCGATTTTGTATTGAAAAATTCTCAATGATAGACCGGCTTCTACAATTGTACCTGTTTTATTAGTAACACATAGGTCTTCGAAGCGATCTTTTGGGGAGGCTATTCTCCTGTAGTCGACGTTTTTCGGCTTATAAAGTTTGGTAATAGACTCGCATCTCGGCCATCCGACATTGGCCCCCAGAGTTTCCCATAGAGAAAAATTCAAAAAGATAAATATTCTTACTGTTGTCTCGCAATTTATAACTAATAATAACTATTATACCAGTAACTTTGAAAAATATAGCGACATTCATCATGTTAATACACGGAACAAAGATGATCTTATTGTAATGAGCAATGTATATGCTTCTATAAATTACCCATAGCTATCCGAAATATGCCTATTGATACGTTTAAAAAGGCTATTAAAACTAGATTATGTAGTGAAGGATATAACAATATTTCGAAATATATCGACGATAAAACTGATTGCGATTGAGCAGCTTCTCATTCAGCAACCCCTATATACATTTTTCTAAAATAATTATGTAAAAAAAATAAACAGGAATGCCAGTCCAATTAAGTTAAAAGACTAGCCCGCGGAGTTGCTCGCCGGATCTTCTCAGTGTGTGGCAGCGTTTCGATCTGGTACTAGTTATAAAAATGTAATAATTTTTGACGTTTGTAAGCGCTCTTGTTGGCCTATACAAATAAAATATTTTGACTTTGACATCAAAATATTTTTATGTAAGAAACTAGCTGACCCGGCTGACTTTGTACTACCTCAATCGATAAATAAAAGATCTAAACTATTGTATAAAATAATCTTAAAACAAAACAAAACGATTCATGAGAGATTTTAATTTTTGTTTAAAAACTCTGGCAGTTATGTCATGTCTATCAACTGGTGTTTGGCTATGTAGCAATTCCCTCTTGATTTCGCACCATTTTGGGTTACATGTCAATGTAACAAATAAGACTGGGCGGCCATAATGCCTAACATATGACATAGCATCCTGAGCATATTCGTGCATGTGGCGTGGGTTTCCTATATAGGTGGCTGGCAAAATTGTCATTCTTCCCACATTATCCACATTGCCATCGGCTTTTATAGCATCGCGGAGATGAATGTATTCCTCTGATCGTAGCTGTCGTTGGTTCAAACGGATGTATGTCAATCGTTCAGTCTCAATTTTGACATACATGTCAACTGCAAACTGATGAAAACGTCTTTGACACATCAAAATATGATTTACTACACCTTGACGGATCATGAGTCTGTATGAATAGAAATTCATAGCACTAACTTTTTTGTTGGTTTCAGCACCTGCAATCAAAAATGATAAATGTTTAATTTTTAACTTAGATAAATTGAATTTAAAAATATTATTTAATCTTGTTCAATTTATTTACCTGTTACTTGATTTACCATTTTGATATTAAAATGGTATCCATCTTCCCCCTGCCAGAAGATCAAAGGATATTATAATGCATCATAACTCCTGTGTGTTTCAGATACACGTTTTAAATCACTATTCCTACGCTGAAGCACAATATCTCTAGATTGTAAATTTTCTCCCACAATGACAACAGCCACTTCGTCAATGGTAGGTGAATTAAACCTCCTTGTGTGTTCACCGGCAGGTGTTTTGTCAGCTCGAATGATAATATTATGGCTATCAGATGGCATCCGATCCAATGCTATTTTGAACATGTTTACTAAATGAAATAAAACTATTTTACGGATTTTATCGCGGTTTATTTTTTTATTTTTAGTTCCCGACGTTTCGAGTGCTTTGCAGCAACCATGGTCACGGGAGGGACTGAGGTGTTAGACGTCCAATAGGCATAGTTGTTCCGGGGTACCCTCAAACTTCTTAATTATTTTTGTTGTTGTTGGTCCGATTTACGCAGAATGAGCTCACGGTGTCTTGAGGTCTTGCAGTGTTATGCTTGGTTTTGGATTTGATTATATTAATTACCGGATCCCAAGACGATGGAAGCACCCAGCCATCTTCTCTACTGCAGACTTCTTTGCAGTCTGTGAACATGTCCTTGACCGCACCCGCCATAACATCAGATTTGATAGACCACAAATCCTCGTGAAAGAACACCGATTCCTATCAAGGATGGTTCGCGAGGCTATTGAAATTAAAAAAACATCCTAATTTCAATATGTTTCAACTCAATATGTTTACTAAATTGTTATTCTGATGAAGAAACATTTGTAATTCTTGGACAATGTTCTCTTCACTGTTGGATTGTGACCACAACGATTATCAACTTCCGCATCTGAATTGCCCATAAAATAAATTTGTAAAAATTGATAATCTGCATCAGGTAATGGTAACAGTGCCCCCAGTAAGTGATAAATTTGTCCTTGTATCTGTAATTTTTAAAAATTTGTCCATTAATTATTTCCGATATATATATATATATATATATATATATATATATATATATATATATTAGTACATATTGAATATTATAAAAAAATATTCTGGTATAATACCTTGCCGCCTGGTTCCCGGCTTAGAATAGGACCAACCCATCTCATCCCATCGGGTGTCGTACAAGGCGACTAAGGGAAAACTAGGGAATGGGCAGCAGCGTTCCCTTAACACTTCGACGACCAATAACTGCGCTCGCCAACCCGCCTGCCAAGCGTGGCGAGTATGGCAAACACCCCCAATTATGGAAGAAAGTAGGAAAACCAGGCCCCTAGTCCCCGGCGGTCCTGTTCGTCCTGGCCACGGTAGCAGCCATGGTAACGACAGGACAAGGGGTGCTAAGAATCTCCGGCAGAGATTCGGCTACCACCAAAACCGAAAATTGGCCCTGGTGACATACAACGCACGCACATTGAGGACAGATGAGAAGCTAGTTGAGCTGGAAGAAGAGTTAAACAAGTTGCGGTGGAGTATTGTTGGTTTATCGGAGGTCCGAAGAGAGGGCGAGGACACGATAACCTTAAAATCCGGCAACTTGTTTTACTACCGGGACGGCGAACAGCAGTCCCAAGGTGGTGTCGGATTTATCGTCCACAAGTCACTCATAAACAACGTTGTGTCCATCACTAGTGTGTCGAGCAGGGTAGCGTACCTGATACTCAGAATATCCAAAAGATATTCGCTGAAGGTCATACAGGTCTACGCACCGACCTCGGCATACTCAGATGATGAGGTCGAAGTTATGTATGAGGACATTAGCAGAGCCATACATACTTCCAAAGCACATTTTACAGTAGTTATGGGTGACTTCAATGCGCGGCTGGGCCAACGGGGCGATGATGAGCTGAGAGTGGGGCAATTTGGATATGGGCAGCGCAACCCCAGGGGTCAGAGGCTGGCCGAATTTCTGGAGAAAGAGGGACTCTTTATGATAAACTCTTTCTTCCAGAAGCCGCCTCATAGGAAATGGACCTGGATGAGCCCTGATGGTTCCACAAAAAATGAGATAGACTTCATCATGAGCACCAAGCGACAAATATTTAGTGATGTCTCCGTGATTCATAGTGTAAAAACCGGCAGTGATCACCGAATGGTCAGAGGCACATTAAATATTAATGTCAAAATGGAAAGATCGCGTCTGATGAAGTCTACGCTCCGACCTACTCATGCATATATCCAAAACCCCGAGAACTTTCAACTCGAATTGTCAAACCGCTTCGAATTGCTAGACAGCAGCGCATCAGTGGACGAAATCAACAACAGGCTGGTAGAGACTGTTCATACGGTCGGGTCCAAGTATTTTAAGACCCACCGTAAAAATAGGCCTCAAAAACTATCTGACTACACCCGAAACCTCATGGCTGAGCGACGTTCCATGACGCTCCAAACCTCCGATGATGCTAAGTCCTATAGGCAGCTTAATGGACAGATATTGAAGTCCTTGCGACACGACTTACGGTCCTTCAATGCAAGGCGTATTGAGGAGACCATAGAGCAGAACAAGGGCTCTAAAGTGTTCGCAAGAGACGCGTCTATTGGGCAGAGCCAGTTGACGAAGCTGAAGACGGAGGACGGAAACGTAACGTCAAATAGGTCAGAGGTGCTCAGGGAGATAGAGAGGTTCTATGGACAGTTATATATCTCAGTAGCTAAACCTGTTGTTGACTTGGTAAAAGACCCAAGAGCCAAGCTAACCCGACACTGCACTGAAGATATCCCGGACATCAGCCTGTGCGAAATTAGGATGGCTCTCAAACAACTAAAAAACAACAAAGCGCCGGGTGAAGACGGAATTACTGCAGAACTTCTGAAGGCGGGCGGATCGCCGGTACTTAAAGTCCTTCAGGGGCTATTTAATTCCGTCTTGCTTGAAGGGAAAACGCCGGAAGCATGGAACAGGGGTGTGGTGGTGCTGTTTTTCAAGAAAGGTGATAATTCTTTATTGAAGAACTATAGGCCCATCACAATGCTGAGCCATGTTTATAAGTTGTTTTCGAAAGTCATTACGAATCGTCTCGAACGAAGGCTTGATGACTTCCAGCCTCCCGAACAAGCCGGTTTCCGGAAAGGTTTTAGTACCATAGACCACATACATACGCTGCGGCAGGTTATACAGAAGACTGAGGAGTATAATCGGCCACTATGCTTGGCGTTTGTGGACTATGAGAAAGCCTTTGATTCGATCGAGACTTGGGCGGTTCTTAGATCTCTTCAGCGATGCCACATTGACTATAGGTACATCGAAGTGTTGAAGTGCTTGTATAATAACGCCACCATGTCAGTCCGAGTACAGGGGCAGTGCACGAAGGTGATCCCCATAAAAAGAGGAGTAAGACAGGGAGACGTCATTTCTCCGAAACTGTTTACGGCCACCTTAGAGGACGCCTTCAAGCTCTTGGAATGGCAAGGACTTGGCATCAACATCAATGGCGAATACATCACTCACCTTCGATTTGCCGACGACATTGTGGTCATGGCGGAGTCGCTGGAAGATCTAGGACGAATGCTCGGTGACCTCAATAGAGTATCCCAACAAGTGGGTCTTAAAATGAATATGGACAAAACAAAAATAATGTTTAATGTCCATGTCGTACCCACCGCACTCACCGTTGGGAACTTTACTCTTGAAGTTGTCGACGAATACATTTACCTGGGACAGGCAGTCCGGTTAGGTAGGTCCAACTTTGAGAGAGAGGTCAATCGACGAATCCAACTCGGCTGGGCAGCGTTCGGGAAACTGCGCAACATCTTCTCATCCAAAATACCTCAGTGCCTAAAGACTAAAGTTTTTAGTCAATGTGTGTTACCAGTGATGACATATGGATCAGAGACGTGGTCTCTTACAATAGGTCTCATAAAAAAGCTCAAAGTTGCTCAGCGAGCTATGGAAAGATCTATGCTCGGCGTTTCTCTACGTGATCGAATCAGGAATGAGGAGATTCGTAGAAGAACCAAGGTCACCGACATAGCCCTCAGGATTAGCATGCTGAAGTGGCAATGGGCTGGCCACATAGCGCGTAGATCGGACGGGCGTTGGGGCAGAAAGATTCTAGAGTGGAGACCACGTATTGGCAAGCGCAGCGTAGGACGACCGCCTGCCAGATGGACCGACGATCTTGTGAAAATTGCAGGAAATCGTTGGATGCAGGTGGCATCGGACCGGTTACGCTGGAAAGCGATTGGGGAGGCCTATGTTCAGCAGTGGACAAGTATAGGCTGAAATGATGATGATGATGATGATAATACCTTGAAAGTGGGCATGAAATTGTCCTGTATAATATGTGTAGCGCCAAATGATGTCATCTGGAAACAGCTGTTATATTTCTGAATGTTGGCCAAGAAGCGCTTAGAATCATTTCCTATCCCAGAAACTAAAGATCGTAAAGGATCTGGTGGTGGGACCAATTGTGGCAATTTTACTTTGCCTCCAGCACAACATAATCCAGTAGATTCACCAGTGTATTTTAACGCCTTACAATATTTACAAATTATTTTAATTTCCCCAATTGTTACCGATTTGTCGGCACAATAATCAATTGCCGGATCATAGTGGAATGCAGCTCGTTCAAGAATCACAGGAGCACTGCGTCTGCGGATTCGGTCAATTTCATTATGTCGTGCTTGCTGTTGTTGTGTTTGATGTGCACGAACTCGTTGCATTCTAAACCTATCTACTTCATTGTCACTCACTAAATAACGCAATTCTGACATAGCAATACGACTATTTTCTTGATCTGTCTCTCTCTGTTCATCAGTGCGGTTAGCACGTGAGGTAGCTCTTCGCACATTTGATTGACTGCGACGACCTTAGTCAGGTCGTCTTCTCCTCGGCATCGTAAATTGTAATTAATCAAAGTGAGAAAATTTCTCGCTCACTTAGCAGTAAAGTGTCACTATCACAAAATATCAAAAAAAAAAGAGCACATTACTTGGAATGTCACTATCACAAAGGATCACCAAAGTAAAGAAAGTTCTCGCGCACTCATAGATATCGTAACACAATACCGTAATACTTTTTCCGTGTTCTGAAGTGCGACAGGATGGATTGACATATTAGTTGGTTGTCAAATCTAATGTCAAATATTATGGTTGCGTTCAGAAATTTAATTTGTGACAAAACTTAATATTTATCAATCTATAAAACAAAATAATCTGATAGATTATGAACTGATTATTTCGCTAAAATTAAGTTTCGCGAAGCCGACCAAATTGAAAATCAGTACTACTAATGATCTATTACATTTTGTGACTATACAATTTGGTCGCATTCGCGATATCATCACTTTTTTTAAGTTTCGGAACGCGACATTAGATCCTCCAACGCGCACGCGAAGACTATTTTGATAGATATGATTGAATTTGAACTTTGTGCAGCGGTAATAAATTGCAAATTGACTCTTTGAAGTTCCTAACTTCACACGCCTACATTTCTTAGACAACAGTGAGTGATTATAATTTAATATGAACTTTATTGAATAGCAATTAGGTTCAAATTGACTCCAATTTATTTAGAAAACGTTTATATGGGAAAAAGAAAAGGGCTGTTTTAGGGGTTTTCCGGCATTTATTCGAATTTTTCTCACCTTTTAAACCTTCCCTAGACCTCCACGAACAAGACCAAGATAAGATAAATCCGTTCAGCCGTTCTTGAGTTTTAGCGAGACTAACGAACAGCAATTGATTTTTATATATATAAATAGAAGATAGATAATGTACAAGAAAATTGTCAGTAGGCACACCAATTGTCACATGGTGATTTTGTTGTTGCATGCTTTTAGAATTTTTGTTTTACCCATATGGTGGTACGTATATAGGCAAAATAAATAAAGGTTTGGTCAAATAGCCGACGGAGCGCAACGGGAGCGCGACGGAAGCGCAAAGCTAGTTCGGTTATGATGTTTGCCGTCGCGCCGAGCGTGGCTACGCTGTGTGTCGTCTCCCGTACATTTTAGTTCATTACAACTCCCCAAGCCGCTCCATCGTCGCGCTCCTGTCGCGCTGCGTCGGCTATGAGGCGAAACCTTTAATAATTTGAATTTGAGTTTGTTGATATGTTTGATTATGCATTTCAGTTCTCAAACTTCTCAAAGTTTTGTTGTATGTGGGGCACTTAATGTATATTTTCACACACCGTCATGCCTATGTTTCCCAAGCGGGGTTGGCAGAGTCACTTTTTACTGACGATATTAGGTCCCATGTAGTAGGGGGCGAACCTGTTGCCATAAACCTGGCAAAATTCAAGATTCCGGACTGATACTGGAAATTTTTCAATAGAAAAACTACATTTGTCAGACCTAAGATTTGAACGCAAGACTTCGTGATCGCCAAACGCATTATTCGCCACTAGACCTACGAAGCAGTATACTAATGTGTATGCAGTTATGTGTATTAGTTACACCAAGTATTAAACTTGAATTTGTTATATAAAATGTATAACAAATTCGATTATGATGCTCATGTCATTAAGATTCATTTTATTAATAACACGACTTAAGCTAAAAAAAGAGGTATGTAAGGAAAGAATCTGTTGGAACTCTGTACTCTCTGCCTACCCGTAAGGGATCTGGCGTGATTATATAGATAGATAGAAGTTTAAAATGTAAAAAGCGATGTGCTTTGCCACTAGACCAACAAGGCACCAATAAAATGATCAACCAAGTACGAGGCATGCCTTTTAAGTTCTGTCGTTTATATATTTCCCGGCAATTTTGAATTTGGAACTGTTCTATATTCGAATGTGTTTAAATTTTGAATCTCAAAACAGTTGAAAGTATTAGGATTAATGCTATTGTTTAGTTACAGCGTCGATTGGAATCTGTCAGGTTACGTACGAAAATGAATCTTTCTAAGAAAAATGTTCGTGCAATAATTTTCTACAACTTTAGAAGAGGCCTGACACGGCTTCAGTGTTTTGAAGAGCTAACATCTGTGTTCAGTGATGAAGCCCCATATCTGCGGACTGTCGAACGCTGGTATTTAGAATTCCAGCGTGGACATACTAGTGTTAGTGACAAATCTCGCGAAGGACGCCCAAAATCCGCCTTCACTGAAGATAACATCAATGCTGTGAGACAACTAATTCTCGAAGATTGTCATGTGACGTATCGAGAGATAGAGGCTCTATTAGGCATCTCAGGGACAACCATTCAGAAGATCTTGCATGAAGCGCTTGGTGTGAGAAAGCTAGTTTGCCGTTAGATACCGCATCTGCTTTCCGACGATCACAAGGCGGCCCGCGTCAGATGGTGTAAGAAAACTCTGCAAAGGTTCAACCGAGGAGAGTCAAATCACGTCTACGACATCATCAGTGGTGACGAATCTTGGATCTATGCCTACAATCCTGATTCCAAACAACAATCTTCAATCTGGGTCTTTCAAGATGAGCCAAAGCCGACTAAAGTTGTTCGTTCTTGAAACACTTTAAAGAAGATGGTGGCCACGTTCGTTGGAAAAACCGGCCATGTTGCGACTATTGCACTTGAAGATCGTAGAACGGTTAACGCAGAGTGGTATACCACAGTTTGTTTACCACAAGTTATCGCCGAACTTCAAAATCTAACTCAAAGCGACGCATCATCCTGCACAACGACAACTCAAGCTCACACAGCGCTCGTCAAACGATTGAGTATTTGAAGCAGGAAAAAGTAGAAATTCTTGACCATCCTCCATACAGTCCTGACCTAAGCCCTAACGATTTCTTTACATTTCCTAAAATTAAAAAAAGTCTTCGTGGTCAAAGGTTCCAGGCCGGTGAAGAAGCAGTCGACGCTTTCAAGTCAGCCATTTTGAACACCCCCACTTTAGAGTGGAATAAATGTTATAATAACTGGTTTGAGTGAATGTAAAAGTGTATTAAGCTACGTGGTAAATACTTTGAAAAACAATAAAAAGTACTATAAGGTTCTAGTTGTGTTTTTTCTTCAAACGACAAAACTTAAAAGGCTTGCCTCGTATTAGGTTGAATCGACAATGTACAAATAACAGACAGCTCACTCCATTGGTAAAGGACTTTAGTCATTTCGCCCACTGTATCGAGTAATCGCGGGTTCACTCCTCGCACTAGACAAATTTTTGTGTGAACCACAAATATTTGTACTAGTTTGGGTGTTGGTGTACGTGTCTTTCTTGTTTATAAACGCAGCCGCGACACAGGAATAAACTCTAATGCGGGGCTACGTTTTGAAAAAAAATGAAAAAGAAATGAATGACTCAAAGAGGTGACTGAAAGAATGAAATCTGTCTACATACTTGCGTAGTTTCTACTAGGTACTTTTTTAACTAAGAACTAAGCTGTTTAGTAAGTGGACGGTTGCTAATGTCCGAAAGCCCTAAAACTAAGTATTTTAGTTATAAATTTCATAAAAATTAAATACACTTTATACAGGATAAGTATGCTTCTTAATACGATAGGGTTTGTTGAAATTGTTGCTACTGTAATTTTTATTGTAAAAAATCAGATAGAAGAACGTATAATACAAAGTTTTGTCAGAAAATTTTACGTTGTTATTTAAATTGGTGGCGCTTAATTTGTTTTAAACAAAGATACCGGTTTTAAGTTCAATTACAGATATAGCTCTACCGATTAATAAATTTGAAGTTCAACCTCGATTTACCGAACTAATTCAGAACTATTGCATTAATAATAACCGTGGTTTAGTTTTAATCGGTCTGTTTATTTTCGACGCGGGCACTTTGGCTCCATAAGAGCCTAAAAACTTTAAACATATAACTAGCTGAAAGTTTTGTGAATTGTTATTAAGTATGTAGTTCGGGAATTACGTTTAACAGAAGTGTAACAGAGAAATTGCAATATGACGTAGTTCCTTATACGTAAATGCACATCCAGACGACTGTGACTGTAACCCGAAGAAGTAGTCAGAGATTTGGGTACCCATATTTTATTTTAAAATCATCATTAATTAAAATTACATAATTTAAAAAACCTTCCTTAGTCTATTGTGTGTCATAATGACAAACCGATTTCGGATTGTTTTAACAAAATTATCTGTTTAATATTTATTGTTTGAATAATGTAAGCTTTTTGCCTCCACGAGACAGACTTTGCCTAGTATTGAAGGCACCAGCAAAACCAAAATAATGGTGGTCGACCGCTTCGGGAATCTCCAACAGACAGGCATACTCAATGAATTCGAGACAGTTCGAGAGTTCCAATACCTTGGTTCAGTCATCAACGACCAAGGAAGCTGTGAATCAGAAATTTGGCGTCGAATAGGCATGGCGAAAACGAGCATGACACAGCTAAACAGGATATGGAAGGACAGGAACATCACAAAAAGTACAAAAATCAACCTAGTACGAACACTGGTCCTATCTATATTCCTGTATGGTGCAGAATCTTGGACCCTAAAAGCCGCAGATAGAAAAAGGTTAGACGCTTTTGAAATGTGGTGCTGGCGACGCATGCTGCGAATCCCATGGACAGCCCATCGTACTAATTTATCAGTAATTAAAGAGCTAAAACTTGAACATTCCCAGAGACTTTCCACCATCTGTCTGCACCGAACCCTGCAGTACTTTGGTCACATAGCTCGAAGAAATAGTAATAACATGGAGAGATTACTGGTGACAGGCAAAATAGAGGGGAAAAGATCAAGGGGACGCAGTCATAAGAGATGGTCGGATCAGATATCGAAACAACTCGAGATGCCAGTCAGCGCGGCTCTCCACCTGGCAAGTGATCGCAACAAATGGAGAGAAATTATAAAAAGAGTCTAGCAACGGAGTCACGATCCTCAGTCATGAGGGAACGATTGAAGAGAGAGAGAAGATTCGGCAAGATACACGTCCGCAAAAATGTAGAATCGAAACCTATTGTAATTAATGAAGATAGCGATTTAAACAAAATTGTCTAATATGTAGCAATGAATTCATAATTTTTAAATTAAAAAAATATAAGTGTATATTAGATCAATATTTTACTATCTTTGTCTCAGTAGTCAATATTCGCTATATCAACTTGCTAAACTTGTATTTACGATTGTCCACTTATCTATTTACGAAAGCTTTAATCATGTACAAAATGTTGAGCACACCTGCAGCATTTAACGCCCGGACACCTCGCCTTTGTTCTAATGCCCGTGTCTATTGTAGTGCTTATCGCGCTGTTTGCTTTGAGGACGCAATTATTAAATATCTATTCTACTCGCTTGCACCCGCGCTTGCTAAAACATGTTGCTTACGCACTCGCACACCCAGGAATCTGCCATTTATTTATATGCACTTCATACCCACACCAATTATTGTGAACTTAATTATTATTTCATTATTATATTTTATATTAGCTTATTCTAAATCAATTTCAATTATTATCATATTTTTCAATGGGTCATAATAAACAAAACTTGAACATCTACTATAAGAACGTAAGGGGTTTGCGCTCAAAAACTTCGATATTTTTCCGTAACCTATGTCTCAATTCTTATGATGTTATCGTTCTGACGGAGACATGGCTCGTGGATAGCATCTCTAATAACGAACTCTTTGACAATCGCTATACTATATGGCGACGAGATCGGGACTACAACGCCACAGGTCAGACCCTTGGTGGTGGAGTTCTTATAGCTGTGCGAAGTATAATATCTGTTCTACTTCAACTGCACTCGACAGCCGAATACTTGTGGATAACATTGTTTTGTGTGTGTGTGTGTGTGAATGATGTACGCTGTTGGCCGTGAGGCCTTTACAGCTTCACCGGACTTAAAGGCGAGCGTGCAACCACTACGCTCTAGCCAGCCAGAAGGGCAAGAGGCGACATACTCGAGGGCGCCTCGAAGAGGACAGTTGGGACAGTCACTGTAGGGGGATGGGTGCACTACTAAGTGCACCGGTCAACCGCCGGCTATGGGAGGGGATCTACTACTACGTCGTCGTCGTCGCCCGTATCCTGAGCGGAAAGAAGGGATGACAAAGCATCGGGGGGGTCGGTGAGAACATGTCGCGGCCGGCGGTGGCGGCAGGGGTCGGGGGGGTGGTTAACATTGTTTATAAATGACTTTAAATCTAACAAAAGTATGAAAATACATCTATGCGTTATTTACTTATGTAAACAAAACCTTGGCTTTAATTTCTCTCAACAACTAAATAACTTCTTAATTAAAGTCAATGAAGCTTTTATACTTCATCCAACCGATAAATTTATAATTGTAGGGGATTTTAACATGAGTGGCATTACATGGATACCAAATAGCGAATACTCCCTATCCGCTACGCATATCAATTCACTAGACGAGCAGCTTTTTATCGATGAGTTACAGACTTACAGCCTGTCCCAATATAATGGGATCCATAATAAATACGGAAGAATTCTCGATCTGGTATTATCAAACGAAGGGACATCTGTGCTGGAATGCCACGATCCATTAATACCCATTGAACCTCATCATAGTCCACTTATCATTAATGCTAAACCATCGAATTATCGAACTTAAAGGCCATGACCTACACTAAGCTTCTTTACAATAGAGCGGACTTCGACTCAATTAATATTAAAATTAACGAATTAGACTGGAATTTGGAATTTTCTAAAAGATCAATGGAAGATGCAGTCAAATATTTTTATACATATTTAAATGAACTTATTCAAAAATACATTCCATTAAAAACCGTTAAGGTCCTTCATAAAATCGCGTAGCCAATTGAACGCTGTTCCTAGCATCATTAAATATGAAGACAAGTTAGCCACAACAGGTGAAAGTATTTGCAATGCATTTTGTACTTATTTTCTCTCTACTTTTACTAATCCTAATGGCGTACCCTCCAACACGTTGTTATCATACCCGCCCCAAATATCCTACGCGTCAGACCTACTTAACATTGAAATAGACACTGCAAAAGTTACAAAGCTATTATCTCAACTTGACCCTTACAAATCTGCGGGGCCAGACAAAATTCATTCTCGCCTATATCTCTTTTATTTAAGAAGTCCCTGGATGAATGTTCCTTCCCACAAACATGGAAATCGGCCTATATCACGCGATGGAGTGTTGTTTGAGGCACAGGGAGGTTTCAGGTCTGGAAGAGGATGTTCGGATCAAGTTTTCTCCCTCCGCAACATCGTAGAAAAGCATCTGGCAGTAGGCCGGAAGGTTTTCTGCGGTTTTGTGGACCTGGAGAAGGCGTTTGATAGAGTCGTGCGAAAGAGACTTTGGGACATTTTGCCAGAGTATGGTATAAACGGCACCCTGTTGCGAGCCGTCCAGTCCACCTACGTGGACAGCAAGGCATGCGTACGGGTGGGTGGTAACATGTCACCTTGGTTTGACGTTAAAATCGGTGTCAAGCAGGGTTGCGTGTTGTCCGCTAGACTGTTTATAGTGTATCTGGATAAAAGTCTTCAAAGACTGTGTGCGATGACTGAAGGGGTAAAAATGGGTGATCTAGTGATAAACCACCTATTGTATGCAGATGACGCGGTTTTGATAGCGCCAACAGCCACTGATCTGCAAACACTAATCACAGTTATGAGAGACGACTGCATGAATAATGGCTTACATTTGAATGTGAAGAAAACCAAAATTATGGTTTTTGAACGGGAAGAAACCAGAACGAATGCAAGGATTGTGGTTGGTAACGATGTGCTGGAGCAAGTGAATGAGTTTGTATATCTTGGATGCGCCTTCAGTAAGGATGGGAAATACACCGCTGATATAGAGAGAAGAGTGAATGCAGGTAATAGAGTGAATGGTGCGATGGGAAGGCTACTTGGGAGCCGGCACTTAAGCCAAAAGGCGCAGCTGGCCATGCATAACGGAGTGCTTGTCCCAACGCTGTTATATGGCAGTGAGAGTTGGGTATGTAAGAAGGAGAACGAAAGCAGGATAAATGCGGTCGAAATGCGATCTCTGCGGAAGATGTGCGGAGTCACGCTGACCGACCGTATTCGCAACAGCGTAGTAAGAAAGCGAGTAGGTATGAAAGATAGTATCGGTGTAAAGATGAGAAAGGGTATGCTCCGTTGGTTCGGGCATATAGAAAGGATGCCAGAAGAAAGAATGACAAAACAGATATACAATGCGAAAGTGGAAGGATGTAGGTGCCGGGGAAGACCTAGACTATCTTACCATGACCAAATAGACCGTGTCTTATCTGAAGGGCAAGTCAAGAGTCTCCGTAACCGGCGAGTGTGTATGAGACGAACTATGAGAGTGGAGGAAGCCAGAGAGGTATGTAAGGAAAGAACCTGTTGGAACTCTGTACTCTCTGCCTACCCCGCGAGGGAGCTGGCGTGATGATATAGATAGATAGATCACGCCAATTCATAAAAAAGGATCTAAGAGCGAAGTGACAAATTATAGACCGATTTCCAAATAGTGTATAATTTTTGAGAGAATTGTGTGTGACTAGGTGTACTTCGCTCTAAAAAACTGCTTTAGTCAATCGTAACATGGCTTCCTGAAAGGACGTTCCACTGTTTCAAACCTTATTTTATTAAACGATTATGTAACGGAAGCTATGGACGCAGGTAGGCAAGTAGACGTCGTTTATACAGACTATTCTAAAGCTTTTGACCGCATCGATCAAAATATACTATTGCTTAAACTACAGGCTATGGGAATAGGAGGTGATCTTCTTAGATGGTTCTCCTCATATATCAAGAACAGGTCTCAAGCTGTAGTTATAAATAACTACATCTCGAGTTGGGTAACCATACCTAGCGGAATCCCACAAGGATCCCTTACCCTCCGTCCTGGATCTCTGAGGTGCTCAGACGTGCTTATTGTTAAATCCATATCGATTAAAATTAGATTTTTTATAATTTTCGCTTCAAAAATAAATCTAAAATATAGGAGTGCATAGCCTGCGACGCTGCGACGCTGTGACAATTGATAGTGACTAAACTACGCCCCTTCCGTTCAAGAAACTCATCAATGCAGCCGCTATAAATTGATGTGCGAGTGAGTTCATTGATATATTTGGTATACGGAAATATTGTTGTTCTTATCTTACCAGTGCAAGCGGCAATTGACTCATTTCCGAGTTGTACACACACTTACTAACGGACCAGAGGTCTCGTTACACTGGACGGACTGCTTATTTGTACGAAAACGTCGATTGGCGACCACTATTTAAGACCCCTCGCTCCTTGATTGTTGGCTGCACTTTCCAATTTGGTATAGCGCCCTGGTACTTGGAAGGCATTATGCCTAACATTAAGCGTACGCCGCCTAAGCCTCAGTCCGCCTGTGTGTTGACATCCGCAATGGCCTCAAGTGCTGCGGGTATGCGCACGATTAATGTTCCGGCACACGCTATGCAACATTCCTCATCGGAACCAGACCTTCATGTTACACCCCCAGAAAGTGATGAGACTTTGAATATGAATATTACACAACGATTAAGACGTAAACGTTCTGATTGCGAGGATAATTGTTTAATGCAATTCATGACAGAAGTGAAAAATATGTTTTCTGATATTAAATCACAACAGGCGCTACAGGATGCGAAGATGGAAAAAATCAGTATGGCTATCGAGGATATCAAGATCCAAAATTCAACTATACAAACTTCTATTGACTTCTTATCACAGAAGTATGAATGTTTGAAAACACAAGTGGATAAATTAGAGAGACAGCGTCAAAAAAATATGCAACATATGCAGTCGCTGGAAGAAAAAATAGACAGTTATGAGCGCAGCGTCCGTTCGACTTGCGTAGATATTAAAAATGTTCCGTTAATCCAGGGCGAGTCGAAGGAAACTCTTCTTCATAAAGTAATCTCTATTGCTAAGACAATAAATTGCTCCATCACACCGCCAGAAGTGAAGGATATGTTTAGAATAAACACGAAAGAACCTACTAATAAAACCATTATCGTAGACTTTACTAGCATTCTTACTAAAGAGAATATTATTCATAAATATAGACAACATAATAAAGGGCCGAATAAATTAAGCACAGACAGCCTAAACATAACTGGACCATCTAAACCTATATTTATATCGGAAAACCTGTCATAAAAGATGAAAAGGCTATTTTACCTGTCCCGGGATTATGCGAAAACGAACCAGTATAAGTATTGTTGGGTTTCAAATGGAAAGATTTTCCTTCGCAAGACGGATGGTGCATCACTAAATCTCATTCGCAATGATTTGGACATAAAGAAGTTATCAGATATCAAATGACTGTTTCTGGTTTATTTACTGTACTATTTTAATTATTTCATTCATTTTAATCCGATCTATCCATACTACATTGGTTGTTATTTACTAACAAACACATTATATACATTTCTACACCCTTACACATACATCACACTTATTTCGTATATATACAATACACACACTACACACATTAACTCGCATCGAACCTTTACTGTCAGATATTATGTACCTCTTTTTTTCACTCTCTAGCACACTTGAGTTGTTCTCCTGCAAGAAGATATTACTAAAACTTGTTACATTTATACCATTTGTTAAATTTTGTCTTCAAACTGGATAATAATAATGATCTTGTAACTAAAATTGATGAATTGTCTGTATCTAAATCATTTATACAGATAAATGATTTAGATACAGACTCCTGAAAATTGCATAAATCATATTTCCTACAACAGTAAGGCCTTGTGCATATTTCATGTTAATATTAGAAGTATCGGTGGTAGCTTTAACGAACTTTTAGTACTACTAAAGCGCGTAAATATACACTTTGATGTTCTCCTTCTAAGTGAATGTTGGCTTAGTAAGTGCTCTCTCTTGCCAGCATTACCTGGTTATGTGTCGTTTAAGACTGAGAACACTAATCAAAACGACGGGGTTGCCGCCTATGTCAAGGAGTCTTTACCTTGTTCTGTGGTAAAACCTAAATTCTCTGAGGCCAATTGTCTTATTTTAAAGTTTTCTAAAGACATAGCAATTATAGCTCTTTACCGCTCTCCATCGTTTAGAAATACCACAAACTTTATAACCTGTCTGGATGAGATTCTAACTACACTCAAAAGTTTTAAAACCATAGCTGTAATTGGGGATGTTAACATAAATATTCTGCCTAATAATAACACTATTGAAAGTGACCTATATTTAAACGTGGCTGCATCACATGCCTTATTACCTTCGCATTCATTTCCTACACGAAATAATAATTGTATAGACCATATTTTATTAAATTTTTTTTAATAAAAAAAGGTAAACCGACTTCAAAAAGCAAAAAAATAAATATTTGAAGTCGGTGCTGGTTGGTGCAGTCGGTTACTTGGCACCGACTTCAAATATTTATTTTTTTGCTTTTTGAAGTCGGTTTACCTTTTTTTATAAAAAATTTTTTATTTTACAATTTTAAGTGACCAGTGAATTATTCTATAGTAGGGTACCTATAGGCTTGACGTAATACCCATAATATCTCAATTTACACATGCCTATTGTTTGTCGTTAAGGAGTTCCCTGGTGTATCTTCCAAGTCCAAGGTCCAATGTCAATAAAATTAATATGGGACCACCTTGGAGATATACTGAACCCAATGCAAAAACAAAAAGATCGGTCCACAATTGACGGAAATATCGCTGAACATACATTAAAAAAAAAAAAACAAAAAAAAAAAAAAAAGCATACATACAACCGAACATAGAACCTCCTCCTTTTTGAAGTCGGTTAAAAATCCAACTTTAGATCAGTAACCCTTGTGCTTGACTCTTTTATTACTGATCATACGCCGTTAATTTTATGTTGTAGTCACAAACCGCGTATTCGTAAAGCTTTGCGTACTACTACTCGTTTTAATGAATGTGCTTGTGTTAAACAAATTGAGAACACTGACTTCTCATTTGTATTATCTAGTGTTGATCCAGAACAGGCTTCGTTACATCTTGTCAAAATCCTGACTACAATAATTATGTCACATACGTCTACTGTCACTGTACCTAGTAGAAAACGTATAATTAAGGCCTGGATTACTCCAGGGCTTTTGCGTTGCATTAGAAATCGGGATAATCTCTATAAAAAAACAAAAAAGGATCCTTCCAATCAAACCCTAATTATTACATACATGCGTTATAAAAGGTTTTGTAACAATACATTAAAAAAAGTCAAACGCAATTATGAACGCCTTGAATTTAAAAAAGCCAAAGGTAACTCGAAATTAACATGGAAGTGGATAAAAAATGTAGCTAATCTAAATTCTGATGCTTGTCCAGCTAGCGAACTCTTATCCTTATCCTCTAGCCCTATGGTTTCTATTATTAGGGTAAATAATTACTTTGCCAATATCGGTATCTCACTTGCATCAAAAATAATTTCGAGCACTGCCCATGACAATCCTCTGTCCAACATTAATTCACCGTTTTCCCAATTCTGGCGTCAACCAAATTTTATGACTCTGTTAAGCACCGACAATGCAGAAGTTGAATGTATTATTCTACAACTTAAAAGCTGTTCTGCTGGGTGGGATGGTATATCGTCATCATTAGTCAAGGCTGCGCGTTCTGTTCTTGTACCTATTTTAACTCATATTTTTAATTTATGCTTCTCTTTAGGACAATTTCCTAAAGTTTTTAAAAAGGCACTTGTACATAAGAGTGGGGACAGAGATAATGTGAAGAACTACAGGCCTATATCTACTTTAACAACCTTCTCAAAGATAATGGAAAAAATCTTAAATCATCGACTTATCAACTACTTAAATAAAAATAACATCCTTGCTACCAATCAATATGGTTTCCAGAAAGGTCGATCTACTGAAGACGCTGTTCAAGAACTTTGTGATTCAATTATTCATAACCTGAATAATAAACGTAAAACGATAGGTATTATCATGGATTTATCAAAGGCTTTCGACACTGTCTCTGTTCCCATTCTGTTGCGTAAACTTGAGCGGATTGGTGTTAGAGGTTCCGTTCTTGACTTATTCACAAGTTATCTAAGTAACCGGGCCCAATGTGTTAAAATTGGAAATATTGTTAGTCAGGATTTGTCTCTTACATTCGGCGTGCCTCAAGGTAGCGTGCTCGGTCCATCATTGTTTTTGCTTTATGTGAATGATCTCTGCAAATTATCCATACCTAATTGCGAAATATTGACTTATGCAGATGATAGTGCGTTGTTAATTACTGGAGATTCTTGGAGTGAAGTGAGGCTGCTTGCTGAATCTGCAATGCATACCGTAATGAAATGGCTCTCAGCTAACTTATTAACCCTAAATCTAGATAAAACCAAATACATTCCCTTTTCTGCCAGCACAAGAACACTTCCACCTCAATCTTTATCGATTTCTGCTCATTACTGCCAAAATTTTCCTTCTCACTCATGTAATTGTGCCCCTTTGTCACGTGAAAGTGATATAAGACACTTGGGTGTTATAATTGATAGTCTTATGAGTTGGAAGTCACATATCGAATCTCTTATCAGTCGTACCCGTAAATTAATTTTTGTCTTCAAGACTCTGCGCCATGTTACTGATATTCAAACACTAAAAACGGTGTATTATACACTAGTACAATCAGTTATGTGTTATTGTGTAACAGCTTGGGGTGGAGCAGCTAAGACTCTGTTCTTGAGATTGGAAAGAGCCCAAAGAATTATACTCAAAGTACTCTTATACAAACCAATAAGATTTCCCACTTATGACCTTTATTCGTTATGTAAGATGTTATCTGTGAGGAAATTATTTATTCTAAACCTAATTTTACGTAAACATTCCAAACTACTGTTTGAACCTGATTTAATTTCAAACAAACGTAGAACTGACAGGGTATGTAAAACTTATCCGTGTAGACTTCAGCTTGCCAGGCGTCATAGTTACTTTTTGAGCTCTAAAGTATATAATAGTGTGAATAAAATCTTAAATATTTATCCACTCTCCCATCGAGAGTGTAAACATAAAATATTGAACTGGCTTCTAGACCTCTCTTATGATGATACTGAATGTTTAATAACATAATATTTTTATCCATGTTCGATGATAAACTCTAAACACAACACATAAGATGTATACTATACTATAAGTCACACGCATACAAATTGCATTCAAATGTACATGTACACACGCACACACACATATACACACACCACGCACCACACACCCACATACACACACACGAACACACACACACACACATACACTCTGCACACACATGCAAATCACTAACCTATAGTTCAATAGAATTGTAAAAAAAAAACAAAATTATTTATTGTTTAAGGAGACGGGCGCAAACAGCTGCAACACAGCTCTCGCTAATGCAGTTGTTTACGAACGCATGGTTATTATTTTTCTGTTTAGAATGAAATAAATAATCTTTAATCTTAAAAAAATAATCTTTAATCTTTAATCCTTGATAGCCCCTCTGATGTTTACCATCTACGTCAACGACATCGAGACCTGTCTCCATAGCTCTAAACTTCTATGTTTCGCGGACGACATGAAAGTATATGCCTCTGTGTCCTCCCTATAGCAATGTAAAAGCCTTACAGGCCGATCTTCTCCGCCTCGACGACTACTGTCGCTTAAATAGGCTCGATCTTAACCCTTCTAAGTGTTCGCTAGTAACGTATAGTCGGAAAAAAACAAATATCGTCTCTACTTACATAATCAAAGGACAATACCTGCCTAGAAGTGACTTGATGCGCGACCTGGGTGTTATGCACGATTCCAAACTCCTCTTTGACAAGCACATTGACTACATAGTGTCAAGGGCCTCTAAGGCCCTCGGTTTTATAATGCGTACATCGAGCTACTTCAAAAATGTCAAAACATGGAAAATCCTGTACGACACATATGTGAGGAGTATTTTGGAATATGCATCACAGATATGGAACCCCCACTATGATGGCTACATCGTGAGAATCGAGAGAATACAGGTAAAATTTGTAAAATATTTATGCTATCGCTTAAAAATACCTTATGAATCAAAAAACTATATTAATCTTTGCAAACAATTTCACCTATTACCCCTTTCTGATCGTAGGAATATAGCTGATATATCTTATCTTCTTAAAATAACCTCCAACGACATTGAATGTGCAGAACTTCTTAGTAAACTCAACTTCAACACACCTTATAAATCGCTGAGATCTATTAAACCTCTGTATGTCATCAACTCCTCTACAAACTATAGGCAGAATTCCTTTTTACTGCGGGCGAGCAACAGCTTTAATTTAGTTCACGAAGAATTCAACTTGGATCTATTCTGTACAAGTGTATCCTCAGCAAGACAGCGGATAGGCACTAAATTCTTTGCAATATAGTAAGTAACTTGCTATCTGTTTTTAGTTTTATGCATCTGTACCCACATATATTTTGTAATAATATACCTTTTATGCAGGGCGTATCGTAAATGACGCAAGACCTCGAACCGATTAGATATTTAAAAAATAAATAACTAAAAAATTTGTTGATATCGATTCAGTTACCGATCTAGCACAAACTTCTTTCAGGTCTTGAGTTAGTTATGTTACGCCCTGTATGATCTGTTAATGCTTAACCTTAGTTGTACTCTGTTTGCTCAGAACAGAAACGTTACACTATCGCTAAACGTGAAGTCCTATAATTGGCTCACAGGTTTTATTCTTATTTACTATAAGATTACATTAAGCTGTTGGACTTCCATAATGAAATAAATAAAAAATAAAAAAAATGAATAAACCTAGGCAACTTTTAGGTCGCGGGTAAAAGTTGGATGCTTACAGCACAAGGCCGGTCGTCATGCCTTTGTGACGCAGTTGACGTCTTTCAAAGCTTTCACATAAAAGAAAATATCATGCATCTTCAACATAAAATATTGAAATAAAACACATTCTTCATGTGAAGCGGTGAAAACAGCGTCTATATTCAAGCGGAGGTGGCTGGGAACACCCACTTTTCGCCGACGATGTTAAGTCCCATGTAATGGAGGCGAGCCTATTGCCATATACCGGGCACAATTCCTGACTCCGGACTCATACTGGGAAGGTTTCGTTAGAAACTACATTTGTCCGACCTAGGACAAATCCTAGGTCGGACATATGTAGTTTTTCAAACTAAAGCGTATCACTTTGCCATTAGACCAACGAGGCAATCACATCACTCATCTTAAATATAAAATCGCTCTTCACACCCAGTCAACAACAGCGCCACCTACGAGGTCTATGTTACTTCTGGATAATATAGCTTTGTAATGGTAAAAGTATGAAAATTGGTTCACTAGTTTCAAAGTTTACTGATTACAAACAAATGTTCCCTCTATATAATATACGTATATGTTGAAATAACATACATACTCTCACGCTTTTGTCCCACTGGGGAGGCAGAGACTGCAATTTGCCACATTCTGGCACACCTCTCTCGCTTCAACTACGTTCTGACATCTCTACATGCATATCCGTTGATTAAGGCCCACTTGCACGAACCAGGGTTATCGTTACCTATTGACTCATCATCACAGCTTATACTTGTCCACTGCTGAACATAGGCCCCCCCCAATCGCTCTCCAGCGCAGCCGGTTCGATGCCACCTGCATCCAACAACTTTCTCCGATCCTCACAAAATCGTCGGTTCATCTGGTACGTGGCCGTCCCACGCTGCGCTTACCAATACGTGGTCTCCACTCTAGAATCTTTCTGCCCCAACGCCCGTCCGATCTTCGCGCTATGTGGCTCGCCCATTGCCAACTTCAGCTTACTAATCCTATGGGGTATGTCGGTGACCTTGGTTCTTCAACGAATCTCATCATTTCTGATTCGATCACGTAGAGAATCGCCGAGCATAGCTCTTTCCATAGCTCGCTGAGCAACTCTGAGCTTTTTTATGAGACCTAATGTAAGAAACCACGCGTCTGACCGTATGTCATCACTGGCAACACATTGACTAAAAATTTTAATCCTTAGGCACTGAGGTATCCCGGATGAGAAGACGTTGCGCAGTTTCCCGAACGGTGCCCAGTCGAGTTGAATTCGACCTATTGACTAACTCGAGGTTATAACAGCAATTATAACCTTGATAAACATTACATTGCCTTCAACTTAATAACTAACGACTTACTAACAACTTAATAAGTAACGCCATCCCTGGTCTGTGCAAGTGAGCCTAAGAGTGCACTTGATTCTTTTCAAAGAGACCATAAATTTGCTTGTGATAGGTTCTACTAGGTTATATTGAAATAAAAATACATTGTTCGCGTGGAACTATGAAAATTTCTCTCTAAAAGGAATATTACGTATTAGCGAAAATCTAGGAATTATTGGATCTCAGCGGGAAACTTGAGTAGCAACTACACGAAATTGTTCTAACAATAAGTCCGCTATTATCCGAAAACGTTGCCTTGGCATCACGGTGAGAACAATAGACTTCTAAGGAACTGGAGGTAAGTTCAAGGGCAGTTGAGACACGAGTAAAAATAATGTAATGGTCTTAATACTCTTAGACGTAATATATTATACACCGTCATAACTTATTGCCTTAGCACGAACAGCAAAAGAGGACCTTGTACACCAAAATTTTACCAATGATCTTAGGACGCATTGTATAACCATTTCAGTTGTTATATCGACCCGTTATACTTAGCAAACTATTGCAATTCAACCGGCCACAATTCTAGACTGTATTGTCATTGAAAATTATTTCACAGGAAAAGCAACCACAGGAATTCTCTATTTCTCTGCGTGCTTCTCAGATATTGATAATGGTCTATATTTTTTTCCGTTCTTTCGCTTTATACTGAAAATGTTTAATTTAAATATTTATAAATATCAATCTTGATAAAGTAAAAATTAACAAATGACCTAATGTAATTATACTGAAAATGTTTAATTTAAATATTTATAAATACCAATCTTGATAAAGTAAAAATTAACAAATGACCTAATGTAATTATATCTTCTTCTTAGATTGGACAAATTTAGATTTTATATCAGGTATTTTAATCAGCCTGTACGAGATTACGATGGCTCTCAAACAACTCAAAAATAACAAAGCACCAGGCGAAGACGGAATTACCGGAGAGCTTCTGAAAGCGGGCGGAACGCCGGTACTTAAAGTCCTTCAGAGGCTGTTTAATTCCGTCTTGCTCGAAGAGAAAACGCCGGAAGCATGGAACAGGGGAGTGGTGGTACTGTTTTTCAAGAAAGGTGATAACACTTTACTGAAGAATTATAGGCCCATCACACTGCTGAGCCATGTTTATAAGTTGTTTTCGAGAGTCATCACGAATCGTCTCGAACGCAGGCTTGATGACTTCCAGCCTCCCGAACAAGCCGGTTTCCGGAAAGGCTTTAGTACCATAGACCACATACATACGCTGCGGCAGATTATACAGAAGACCGAGGAGTATAATCGGCCACTATGCTTGGCGTTTGTGGACTATGAGAAAGCCTTCGATTCGATCGAGACTTGGGCGGTTCTTAGATCTCTCCAGCGATGCCGCGTTGACTATCGGTACATTGAAGTGTTGAAGTGCTTGTATAATAACGCCACCATGTCAGTCCGAGTACAGGGGCATTGCACGAAGGCGATCCCCATAAAAAGAGGATAAGGCAGGGAGACGTCATTTCTCCGAAACTGTTTACGGCCACCTTAGAGGACGCCTTCAAGCTCTTGGAATGGCAAGGACTTGGCATCAACATCAATGGCGAATACATCACTCACCTTCGATTTGCCGACGACATTGTGGTCGTGGCGGAGTCGCTGGAAGATCTAGGACGAATGCTCGGTGACCTCAACAGAGTATCTCAACAAGTCGGTCTTAAAATGAACATGGACAAAACGAAAATAATGTGTAACGTCCATGTCGTACCCACCGCACTCACCGTTGGGAACTCTACTCTTGAAGTTGTCGACGAATACATTTACCTGGGACAGGTAGTCCGGTTAGGTAGGTCCAACTTTGAGAGAGAGGTCAATCGACAAATCCAACTCGGCTGGGCGGCGTTCGGGAAACTGCGCAACATCTTCTCATCCAAAATACCTCAGTGCCTTAAGACTAAAGTTTTTAGTCAGTGTGTGTTACCAGTGATGATATATGGATCATAGACGTGGTCTCTTACTATAGGTCTCATAAAAAAGCTCAGAGTTGCTCAGCGAGCTATGGAGAGAGCTATGCTCGGCGTTTCTCTACGCGATCGAATCAGGAATGAGGAGATTCGTAGAAGAACCAAGGTCACCGACATAGCCGTTAAGATTAGCAAGCTGAAGTGGCAATGGGCGGGCCACATAGCGCGTAGATCGGACGGGCGTTGGGGCAGAAAGATTCTAGAGTGGAGACCACGTATTGGCAAGCGCAGTGTGGGACGACCGCCTGCCAGATGGACCGACGATCTTGTGAAAATCGCAGGAAATCGTTGGATGCAGGTGGCATCGGACCGGTTACGCTGGAAAGCGATTGGGGAGGCCTATGTTCAGCAGTGGACAAGTATAGGCTGAGATGATGATGAGATTTTATATCAAAAATTCCCAGTATAAGTTCGAAGTCTGCCCGGTATATGACAATAACATCATCCCCTATTACATGTAATATTTTTAAGCTTTATAGCACCTAATACACTAACCATTGTCTATGAAAACATTGTAATTATCACACTTAAACGCATGTGACAAGAACGAATAAAATTTGTGCATGTTACATGTGCATGTGACATATTAAAAAAAAACCTAAGAATTATCTTGGAGTCGTGGGTGAGTTTACAAACAAGAAATTCACATACACAAGGGTCTGGAAGTTTGTAATGTTAATTAAATATATTCATTAAGATAACAAACCAAATATCTGTGAATTAAACAAAGATTTTTCCCGTGCGAGATCGAACCCGTGGGCGTACTCGATCCAGTGGGCGAAGCGGCTTAGGCTCTCAACCACTGGACCAAGCCGTCAGAAAATTCCTATCTCTTATTTTTAAAATATAATTGAGTGCAAAATAAAATAAAAAAATTAAACAATGACACCTTCGCAGACATCTTAGGCCCGTATTACAGAACGAAAATCAGTCGTGAACCTAGTTTTAAACTTAAAATTATAGCACGAAAGTCAGTTTTTAAAAGAAGATTCACGACTTATCACAGAACGTAAGTTCTGTGTACGAGCTTTAAACTTTTATTATCAGCAATAAAACAAATTAAAAAAAATCATTTTCTAATTTTTTAAGATAAAACGGCTAACACAAACTAGTTGCGCGTCGATTTAATTGCTTAGAATTTACTGCTGCTTAAATTAAAAGGTCTTAATTATGAAATTTACAGAGCCATTAGCTTGATCAGCTTGGCAGCCAAGGTGTATGGTAAAAATATTGAAAGGAGAATGCGCGAGAAGTCCGATGGAATGTTGTGCGAGGCACAAGGGGGTTTCAGGTCCGGAAGAGGATGTTCGGATCAAGTTTTCTCCCTTCGCAACATCGTAGAGAAGCATCTGGCAGTGGGCCGGAAGGTTTTCTGCGGTTTTGTGGATCTGGAGAAGGCGTTTGATAGAGTTGTGCGAAAGAGACTTTGGGACATTTTGCCTGAGTATAAATGGCACTCCACCACTCTGGCCACCTATGTGGACTGCAAGGCATGCGTACAGGTGGGTGGTAACATGTCACCCTGGTTTGACGTTGAAATCGGCGTCAAGCAGGGTTGCGTGTTGTCCGCTAGACTGTTTATAGTATATTTAGATAAAAGTCTTCAAAGACTGAAAGCGATGAATGAAGGTGTACAAATGAGTGAACTAGTGGTAAATCATCTACTATATGCAGATGACGTGGTTTTGATAGCGCCAACAGCCACTGATCTGCAATCACTAGTCACAGTTATGAAAGACGACTGCATGAAAAATGGCTTACATTTGAATGTGAAGAAAACCAAAATTATGGTTTTTGAACGGGAAGAAACCAGAACGAACGCTAGGATTGTGGTTAGGAATGATGTGCTGGAGCAAGTGAATGAGTTTGTATATCTTGGATGCGCATTCAATAAGGATGGAAAATACACCGCTGACATAGAGAGAAGAGTGAGTGCAGGGAACAGAGTGAATGGCGCGATGGGAAAGCTATTTGGGAGCCGGCACTTAAGCCGAAGGGCGCAGCTGGCCATACATAATGGAGTGCTTGTCCCAACGCTGTTATATGGCAGCGAGAGCTGGGTATGTAAGAAGGAGAACGAAAGTAGGATAAATGCGGTGGAAATGCGAGCTCTGCGGATGATGTGCGGAGTGAAGCTGACCGACCGTATTCGCAACAGCGTAGTAAGAAAGCAAATAGGTATGAAAGAGAGTATCGGTGTAAACATGAGAAAGGGTATGCTCTGTTGGTTCGGGCATATAAAAAGAATGTCCGAAGAAAGAATGACAAAACTGATATACAATGCGAAAGTGGAAGGATGTAGGTACCGGGGAAGACCTAGACTATCTTACCATGACCAAATAGACCGGGTCTTATCTGAAGGACAAGTCAGAAGTCTCCGTAACCGCGTGTACGAGACGAACTATGAGAGTAGAGGAAGCCAGAGAGGTATGTAAGGAAAGAGCCTGTTGGAACTCTGTACTCTCTGCCTACCCCGTAAGGGATCTGGCGTGATGATATAGATAGATAGATAGATTAATTATGAGAAAAAAATCAATTGGAGTGTTCTCGTTCAATATCAATTAGTGAAATCCCTTTACTCGATGGACGTAGATCGGAATTTGGTATTGACAGCTCTTACAACCACCAATTAAAGTCAATGTGCGGCATAGTTTATATGAGAAAAATAAAACTTTAGATACTAAATAACTTTCAGATGTATTTTAATGATAATACACGGTCTATTTAGTTAAAACACGTAATAAAAATAATTTCCATTTACAGCCAAATAAGTGTGAATCGATATTAACAGGAATATGTCAGAAGCCAGAAACAGCACGCATTAAACTAATAACCCGACATAACGCCCCTTCAGTCCCCCTCTAATGGGTAGGACGTGACTCGCCAAAGGCTTACAAGACCCTTATTTGGTATTACCTGACAAACACATAACGTGGACGTTACGATAACATCCTGAAATTCTCTTTTTTTTCTTTAATAAAACCTACACTAGGATTTATTTCTGTATCGTGGGTGCGTTTACAAACATGAAAATTCACATACACTAATACTAAGACTGAAACAAATAATTGTGGGTCATACAAAGATTTATCCGGAGCGGGAATCGAACCCGAGACTAGTGCGAGACTAGAGAGACCACTGCGCCAGATCCTCTGTCGTTTTGATGAAATGATTGTTTAATGGTACTTCAACGGCAAACAGAATAAATACTGTTAGAAAATTCTCCTACCCCACAACCCGAACCGAGCGGAATAATATAAAAAGGGGCACAGCAGACAGATCGGTGCATCCCACTCCGATCTAGGTCTCGAACCTATTCGCGCCTTTATTAAGAAGGCGTCGACATGTCACTTCGCGAACGCATCTACCCATGCGAATCCGTTAATCGTAGCCACCGCCGACTACGATCTCCCCCCCGACCCCTGCCGCCACCGCCGGCCGCGACATGTTCTCACCGACCCCCCCGATGCTTTATCATCCCTTCTTTCCGCTCAGAATACGGGCGACGACGACGACGACGTAGTCGTAGATCCCCTCCTATAGCCGGCGGTTGACCGGTGCACTTAGTAGTGCACCCGTCCCCCTATAGCGACTGTCCCAACCGAGGGCGCCTTGAAGAGGCGCCCTCGAGTATGTCGCCCCTTGTCCTTCTGGCTGGCTAGAGCGTAGTGGTTGCACGCTCGCCTTTAAGTCCGGTGAAGCTGTAAAGGCCTCGCGGCCAACAGCGTACATTATTATTACACACACACACACACAGATCGGGGCATTCTTCATTCGGCTTTCG
Organism: Phalera bucephala; assembly: GCA_905147815.2. Taxonomy (NCBI): domain Eukaryota; kingdom Metazoa; phylum Arthropoda; class Insecta; order Lepidoptera; family Notodontidae; genus Phalera; species Phalera bucephala. Next base: position 3,334,567 of record CAJHXA020000004.1, on the reverse strand, counting down.
GACATGACGGACGTCTCTCTATGTCGCTCGTGGTGTATTTTTGATTAGGTTATAGTTAACGATTAATTAGTGTCCAACGTTTGTAATTTTGTATAATTTGTAATTAATTAATATCAATATTTCTACTTGTTATTTTTTTTAATAGATTTTGTAAGTAATTTGTAAGATTAGAAGTGGTATAGACCACGTGTTCTGAGCCACCTGCTATTCAACTTTTTTTTTTTTGATTTGTAAGGGTAACTTCTTGAGAATCGCAAGTTTTTTTTTCTCTTTTGATAAAAATGTCAGGACGCTCATCCAGGTCCGGGGAGCGTGCAGGTCTTCGTAAATCATCATGTGTCCGTAGTAGGTCACGCGAACGCCGTCGTAGTCCCAATAATAGTCATACCCCGCCGTTAAATAGTCGCTATCAGAACCGTTCTGTCGACTACCGAGATAGATCTTCTAGGCGTCGGGACGTGTCTTGTAGTTCCCGAGATAGTGCTTATAGACGTCGCGATAGTCCTAAAAGTCGTTACGAAAGTTCTCGTAATAAGACTTTTGATCGTATTTTGTCAAGGTTAAAAGCAATTGAGGGTAGACTGTCAACGACGACAACACTGCCTGATAATTGTTCGTCACGTCAAACTACTGAAAGCCATGCGTCATCGTCACTACCCCTGGTTGTGCCGGTTCTCTCTAGTGGACAAGATTCTGTTGTGACCGAAGAGACAAATTCGCGTGTGCCTAATACTTCTATTAGTGAAATAAAAAATACTGCGGACGGTATTGTTGGAGTTTTAGCGGACCTTCGTAAGGTAAAATCCCACAGTTATTATATATCGCCTTTTGATCCAAGTGTGCAGGATTTTAATGTGTGGTGCGCAGAGGTTGACTGAATGATTGGGATGATCGGGAATGCCTGGGGCGCATAGGGGCTTGTTTGCGAGGTGACGCAAAATCGTGGCTGAATGAGTGGGTAACCTAAAAATGATAGATCATGGAGTAATTACAAAGAGGACTTTAAGTCATTGTGTCCGCGTAATGTTGACATTGCTACCGTGCTCTTTGAAGTCATGAGCACTAATTCAAATAAATACCCAACCTATGTGGAATTTGCGCGCAGATCGCTTTTGTGTCTTAACATTGTTAAGGGTTTGTCGGATGAGTTAAAAGTTGCCATTGTTGTCCGGGGCATTGCTGATCCTCAAGTCAAGGCCGCGGCGGCCAATGCTAAGCTACATGTAAAAAACTTGGTAGAATTTTTGTCTGTTTACATAAAACCTAAAAGCGATTACCGTCACTCCAGCAATGCTGTTCATACGTCTAGTCATATGAGCAACTCCTCCTCACATAAACGCGTAACCACCACTGGTGATGACCATGGACTCGTAGAAGTTTCGATTATTTTGTTGTCAGCCATATCCCTGATCATTTCAGTTACCTCCGCTTCTCTAGCCCAGGGTATGCGTCGTGGTCTTTGTTTTATGGGACGGGCGTCACCTGTGTCGATCTGGTGGTTTACAAGTCCTGTCCTTCCGCAGTCACTTCCAGTTGCGAAGATGTCCCTAAATTTTAGCAATAGATCTCTGGCTTGCCGTAGTTCTGAAGGTGATAAATTCTCCTGAGAAGCTTCCAGAAGTTTTTGTGATCTTTTTTGGTTTCTGTCACAGCCTGCTTATTCGTAGAGCTATTCAGTCGCCTCAGGTACTTTACTTCTTCGCATCTTCCGACCACACTTCTTCAATTATATTTCCTCGTCACTCAGGTTAAGAATTCTCACCCTAGTGTTTCCTTGGGACATCAATAGTGTTCTAGCTGTAATTAGCTTTGGGTGATTGCCAGCATCTTCCACAATGAGACATCTTCTTTGCTTGATGTTTGCCGGAAATTTCACTTTTACTAAATTTATTATTATGGAGTCCCTATATTAATTTTCAGACCTCTAGCATCAAAATTTGCGGAAGTCTCATACAAACCTCCATCCCCTATTTTAAGGGGTTGGGGGGTAAAAGTTCCAAATTTTAGAATTTTTTTGTTGTTTGTGTACTAATACTAGTTAACATACCAAATTTCAGCTTTCTAGGACTTCAGGAAGTACCCTAAGAATTTTGATAATCATCAGTGAGTCAGTGGCGTAATCGGGGTTTTTTAGATATCAATAAAATCTAAAGCATAAGAGCTATTAATATTGAAACTTTATATGTTTAAGTCTACTATTAAAATCATATCCCGCGAATTTTGTTTATCTGGTATAATCCAAACCCAAGTTATGAGGGTTCAAAAAATCGACGAAGCGCTTCGAGAAAAGGTAGTAGTGCCCTTGCGCTTCGCTTGGCTCGTCTTGGCGGGGGCACTATCGTGTCCCCAGATATTATAGTTTTACAAATCCGAAGTAGGTTTAATTAAAAAAAAAGAAACTAAAAATAACCTAAATCACAATTTTTAATTTCATTTCTTTTAAATTAGACTTCATCCAAAAAAGAATACAATTGAAATGAATAATTTTAATAAATCTCTAAACACGTCCAGCACACCCAAGCGTTCCAGCTAAAGCGAGTGCCGACGACACTGTCGCTTCGAAATCTGCCACTAACCTCAATAAGCAATCCCACTCCACACGCGTCACGATGACGTTGCGCTAGGCTCCGCCCCCTTACTGGGTGATAATTCTAACACGGCTTCTCCTGACGGAGCGTCGTCCTCGACCGCTTGTCTCTGGTTGGGTCCCTGGATAGAGCCGCTCATGGTGGCTTCGGTAGAGTCGTCGTCTGAAACGTAGTACCGTTAGCAACATTTGGGAACATCTTCTACCATCAGAATGGAACGCGCAAGCGTGCACTCAAGCGGTTCCAACTAAGGCAGATAAAAGGCAAAAAAAGCCAACAAGGCAGCTAGGGAAACCTAGTAAGTATTTTTTATAAGTAAGGTGGCACCACCAAGGAAAATGATACAAATTAACTAAGGGTAAACGGCTCGCGGCATAGGTAGCTGCAACTTGCAAGCACCCGCAGCCTATATCCTCACCATAGGATATCCTCGTCAAACATGACTACTACTGACGCCATAGGTAGCTGCACTGATGCAAGCGCGCATGGTCTCGACACATGCCATAGGTAGCTGCACAAAGGCAAGCGCGCATAGTCTCAAAACTACTGTTCACGCCATAGGTAGCTGCACAAAGGCAAGCGCGCGTGGTTCGATACATGCCATAGATAGCTGCACAAAGGCAAGCGCGCATGGTCCCAAAACTACTATTCACGCAATAGGTAGCTGCACAAAGGCAAGCGCGCATGGTCTCGACACATGCCATAGGTAGTTGCACAAAGGCAAGCGCGCATGGTCCCAAAATTACTGTCCACGCCATAGGTAACTGCACAGATGCAATGCAAAGATGACAGCCAGTCACCCGCCACGAAGAAAGTTGCACACGTCTCGCCACGGCATGCGCTTCGCCATTGCACACGCCTCGCCACGGCATGCGCCTCGCCATAGCACACGTTCTGCAGCTGCTCGAGTCCGCTTGCCACAGGACCCCGCCAGTAGCTCCAGCCCATAACAGCGATGAGGGAGGATCTCGACGACCTTGCAAGGACCCCACATGCCGGCATTCAGCCTCCCGGAGCTCCGCGATATCCTGCCAACAAACACAAAGCCACCCAAAACATAAATACGAGGTTGCCTCCGCCCTTCATCCACGCGACAATCCCGCTGTCGTTCGATTGATGAGATTCCAGCAGCTCCAAGGCACGCCGTCGCCCCAAAGAAATCAATGCCCCGCGGTTCCGACGACAACTGTTGAGGGATACATCCTCCATCAACGCTCCTGTAATAATACAGCCCCGTAACCGTTCGCACTAGCGTCTGTATGAAGTTCAGTAGACAATTTGGTGTCAAATATCGCGAGCACAGGCTCCTCAGTTAAACAACCAATGATGTAACTACGCGACGCGTCTTGATCGCCACCCCAAGCAAAAGGTTCTCCTCTTTTTTGTAAGATTTGCGATGCAAGCTGTTTTGGCTGTGTAATTAGAGATGTATCATCTAAAATACCCGGCTAGACCCAAAGAATTGCCGTACTTGCTTGACGCTAGTGAGCTTCGCTGATTTTACCAAAGCATCCACCTTCCCAGGACTTGGCCGTACCTGACCTTAGCTAATGCGTCGGCCCAAGTATTCTACCTCTGTCTTTAGGAAGGCGCACTTCTTCAGATTTATAGAAAACCCCGCAGTAGTTAGAATAACAAGCCCCTGGCGCAACAAATCCAGACCTTCATCAACCGAATCAGTTAAAAGTAATACGTCATCGATATAGGTAATGACTTACCCAAGGTCTATAAGAGTTTTTTAAGTGATTGATATGATTTTTTGATATACCACAGGTGCATTGGTCAGACCGTAAGGCATCTTGATGTATTCAAAATGGCCTTCCGGAGTAACGAACGCTGTTTTGCTAATAGATTCATCATCCCGCATTGGTATTTCATGAAATCCGGTTGCCATATCGAGACTAGTGAAAAATTTACTACTACCCAACTTGTCGATATGGTCATCTATCAAAGGCAAAGGAAATGTGTCTTTAATATAATCGCATTCAAGGCGCGATAGCCAACGCACATCCTATCAGACCCGTCTTTTTTCTTAACGAGTAGGATAGGACTCGCATACTCAGATTGAGACTCCCTGATTATTCTCTTGCCTAACAAGTCGTTCACGATATCACGAACTCGTGCCTTCTCATCAACCGAGAGCTTATAGGGCCGATAGCGCACCGGCACATAACTATTTAACCTTATTTCTATACTGCCAGTATTGACAGTGGACGTCGCAGTGCCATTAAAGAATGACTGAAAACTCCTTTACAAGCGAAAGTAGTCGATTTCTCTCCTCGCCTACCAAGGAGGTATCGATGAAATCTGTGTTGCGTAAGTGATGCACACGTGAATCACTATCTACCCTAATGAGCCGTTGTATATCACCGGTTCGCATATAAGCTACTTGTTTTTGATTTAGTACAGATGCATTGATGGTTTCAGATGGCACTACGAATAGATTCACCTCTAAAGATATCTCTGGAAACCTAATAACAGTTGTGACATGGCAGGAGGACTCGATGAGTTGACTACCGATTCCACGCATTGAGTGGTATGAGGGAATCCTATTGCAATTAAGATGATTAAGAACTGACCTATAAATTAAAGAGATATCAGAAACTCTATCAACCAAAACGTCTACTGGAACCCCTTCGATGGTTGCAGTCATGATGTTACTGTGTCGGGCAACTTCTGACAAAAATTTCGGTGTCGGAGTTGTCAATTTGTTGTGCTGTTAAGCAAAACATCTATCAATAGAATGTCCTACGTTGTGGCAGTACGTGCAAGATAACAAAGGTGACTTATTAATTGGCATTGTAGATTCCGCTTTTGTGTTGTTGGATTCGGATTTCTGCTTTTTAGGGTGTGGTGTAGGCCATATGCAACGTGATTGCATATGGCCTACACCGCCGCATTTAAAACATTTCATAACCGTTTGTGAAGTACTGACTGGATGCTCGCGAGCTTCAAAACGATTTTCAGTTAACGGGCAGACAAATTTAGGGGCATTTTTAAAATCCTGTTTAGGTTTCGAGTATACTGAAAGAAATTCCACCAGCTCATTGGTTTGCAACTTGGCATTGTATGCGGCAGCTTGTACTTGCGGGTCTGATATACCACGGATGACAATAGCGGTTTTTAGGTCATCCGATAGACCTTTCACAATATTCAAGCGCAGCAAAGACTTTCGTGCATATTCAGCATAAGTGGTAAAATTTGTCAACACACATTACTTCGAACAAAATATTTAGCGACACCAACACTCCGCGGACAGAGTGAACGGAATTAAAGTTGAAAATTTGTCCACGTGCGATCCTCGGACACCCAATCGTTCAACCACGTGCGCGCATCACCCCTCAGGCATTTCCGGTCAGGCGATCTGTGACAAGCACTCATGGTCATCCCAACGATTGAGCTCACGTCCACGATCAACTTTTGCGCACCAAACGTCAAAGTCATGAACAGCTGGATCAAAATTGGAGATGTAATAGTGACTAGGCTTTACTTACAGCAAAGATGATAATGCACTCACAATTTTGTCCGCACTGTTCTCATTAAAATTTGGAACTGACTTACCAAATTCGCTGACCTTACCACCTGGGACTGGTGGTGATGGAGTTTGGGGTTCTTGTGCTGGACGTGATGCTACCGAGCTCGAGGCCGAGGGAATTAGCTTATCCTCAATAGCAGTTAACCTACTCATGATGGTATCCAAAACATCGTTAGAAGAGCTGTTTTCACGACGTCGCGAGCGAGATCACTTCGAAGAATGTTCGCGGCTACGTTTTACCGGATCGCCACTTTAACTTTTAGACCGGGAAGAACGACCCAACATTATTAAAATAAATTTACTTACATTTTAATACAACACAAAATTACTAAATTAACGAGAGAAAAAAAAAACGGGTAGATATTTAAAAAAATATAAAAAACTGAAAAATACCGATTTTGCTGCAAACTAGCAGGCAGACACGTGGGCTTTTGTTTTCGAATCTCACTTCTAATTTTACAAACCAGAAGTAAAAGCAAATACGTACTACAATCTTTAAGAATATTATGGGATCGGGCGTAATTCACACGTAGAGTTCACAGTTGTTACAGCCTTAATCAACCAGTTATTTTCGCTCGTCCCTGGAAAGTTAGCCTTACTCTCAATAAGTAGTAGCGAATGCGAGCACCATCAATTGCTGTACTATTCTCGTACTTACCGTGTCACACGCAAACCCTGCCTATGTCTGATAATGTATTTTTCAGTTTAATGGCGGCAAGCCGGTAGGTGATTTACTTGCACAAATACTGCGGAGATTGTTGTTATGAGTTTTCGATTCAATTTAAATTTGGTTTTTGGTTTTCCAAATATAAGGTTTTGATGTGTTTTTTCTCTTGTAATTTGAAGTTAAAAAAACTAATGAAGGTAGGTAATTTGCCGTGTTTTTTTCAATATTCCTTCTACCATTTCAATACACGTTCACGTTCTCAGTCATATAAGTATAAGATATTGTATATGTTTACATATAAGTTTGTCCTAAGTCAGTCGAAACCGCTGTTAATATACAGTTTAAAAAAGGTTTTTGGAACTGTCTCTCTCTATTTAGCTAGCTAGCCATTGTATTAAAAAAAAATTAAATAATCAAAAGTTGATCATACTTAACTTGACAAACTTGTTCATAGACTTAAGATGTACAAAGCCAAATCAATTATATAATTTTCCCTGAACTGCTTCGGGGTTGTTGCGAGAGTGTAAACGGCTGTAATAACAGGGATTTAATTTAAAAAAATGTTTTGTTTCAGTAAAAAAGGCGCGCTATGTTGGTATACAAGGTAAGAATCATTTTACACCTTTCACGCCTTATAGTGCTTGTATTCGGTACGAGTGATTGGTGCGAGTTGACGCGTTTGCGCGGTAATTGCTTGAAAACGATCTCAACACCTAAAATGAAGGTGTGAGTCGCAATGTTGAACGGGCGGGTTACCTGCACCAGTAGATAATCTACGCATGTTGTGCGCATGTTTACTAGCACCGTGTACGAGCATCTTTATTCATGGATTTTGTTAAAAAAGGGATAAGTTTGAGTAAAGTATTGAGTTGTTAGAATTAGTGATTAAACGAACTTACCTTAAGTGACGTTCTATCATAAATATACGAGGGCTTTATCCGAAGAGATTAGAGAACAATTGTAGTTACGAATATTGACTCGCTAATCTTCCACTATAGTTAAAAGTAGCTTTTATTTAGATTCTTTTTTTTATACTAAAAAAGTTTTAACACACTGGCAACCCGGAGTCTATCTACCAAACTGTGGGTGTTTCAAACCTCATTTAGTTTTAAGTAGAACGTGCAGAGGAATAACCTGTAATAAACTATTTACAACAAAACAAACAAACAGTTAGTTATGTTTCGCTATTGAGGGCCATCTTGGGAGGGCGAGTTCTAATCTCTTCGGATGAAGCCCTCGTATAATTATGATAGAACGTCACTTAAGGTAAGTTCGTTTAATCACTAATTATACTTCGTGCTTCATCCTCGAGATTAGAGAACAATTGTAGAGCTTGAAAGATCGCGAAACATATTCAAAAATAAAATGGATATATTTTAGTTTTATTCACTATATGAATTAATTTTATTAAGCTAAAATAATATTATTTTATGTAACATAACTAATTGAATGTGTAATTCACATTATCATATCAGAATGATTTTTTATATATAAACTTAATTTTGTGAAATGGTTAACGCAAAATCATCCGTATTTTGGTTATCTATATCCCTATTGTAGAATTTTCCAAAAACATTGGAAGTTCCACTCCAGCCGGCAGTGTTTCTAATGATGTCAATGTTCACGCCTAGCCTACTGGCGGCGGATGTGCTAGCGTGCCGGGTAGAGTGGGCAGAGAATATAGAAGTGTCAATTCCACTTTCGTTTAGGGTACTCTTAATCCATTTGCTTATAGTTTGACTACTTGCTGATTTATGAGGCTTTTTGACGCTAATAAATAAATAATCACTATTATTTCTCAGAGGTTTAGTAATGTCTAAATAGTTTAATAAGGTAATGTGTTGGCAACCCAACACAACATTTATATATTTTTTTAATATTGCAATAAAAAGTTGGCCTCTTCCGCCTGAGACGCCATCGTGTACGCAGCAAGTCTTTCATTTTCCACCCAATACGGTTTTACCAGTAATATACAGTCCACTAAACACATTTACAGTCTTTTTCCATGGTCCTTCTGACCACCCGTATTGGTTTTATTAGTTTTTATTAGTGTAAGACTTTTACAACACGTTGGTTCGTAAGTGCATCTTCATACTCCATACTTTATCGTCTTGGACGGGGTGAGCATTCAGCTTTAGCTGATTTCCATTGGCCGCCTGCGGTGCTGCAGCGCTCGTGATTGGCCAGCAGGTCCCTTGTGAACATCGCAGCGAGACACCGGGAGCCAGCGCGCGCGCGACCCACGCGTGCGCCGCCATTTTGTTGTGTGCAGGCGCAGTCCGCCACAACCGGCAGTTACAAGTGCTTCGTTTTCATTATTAAAAGTGTATGGTGTTTTTCCAAAGTGTAGTCTAGTTCTAAATATGAAAGCTCAACAGTTACAACGTAAAAACGACGCCTTGAAGGCGTCCATTACAAGAATTTGCAATACCCTTACGGACGGAGATCTTACATTACAATCCATAGTTATAAGAGAAGAACGTCTCCGTGATATATTTATTAAGTTTGAGCAAATGTCACTCGACTTATCGGCAGTAGGTATTGAAGAAGAAGATTTCTTAGAAATCGAAGAAAAGTATCTCAACACGTTGTCTACCATAGAAGTTATGCGAGCAAAATTAGATAATGTATCCCCCACAAAAAATGCTTGTACCACGTACACCATGTATCCAACCAAATTGCCACAAATAAGTGTACCGAACTTTTCAGGTAAATATTCAGAATTTATATCCTTTATTAGCCTATTTGATTCATTAATACATAACAATAATAGTCTTCAAGATATACAAAAACTTTTCTATCTACGAAGCTTTTTGATAGGAGAGCCTCTCGACTTAATCATAAATCTCAGTATGTGCACTGAGAGTTACGCTGAAGCGAGAACTATTTTACATGATAGATATAGCAATAAATATAAAATCACTAATGAACATATACATATTTTAATGGACATGCCTGCAATAGTAAAATCTACAGCCCATAACATACGAAACTTTATATCTATTGTAAAGCAGCAATTAGCTGCGTTGAAGAACTTAGGGCATTTAGTGGAACAGTAGGATCCCCTTGTATTTTGCATTCTGACAAGAAAACTAGATGTATTGTGTAATAGGGAATTTCAGCTAGCTAGAGAGCAGGAACCTAAGGTCTCACAATTAATTGAATTTCTAGAAAAGCGTGCACTTGCACTTGAAAATGCTGAGCGTCCACTAGAAAAGTTTACATCGAAAAGTGTTCACATAGCCACGGTAAAGCCTGCAGCAGAGAGCAGAAAGAATCCTGTTAGGACATCAGCTGCAGAGTCCAGAACCACCTGCTTGCTATGTAAGTCATCACACAAACTTTTTATATGCCCGCAGTTCAAATTAATGTCTGCAAGTGATAGAATTAAATTTGTTACAGACAACAATTTATGTACAACATGTTTAAATAATCATAACCAAAAATGTAGGTATGTTTTTAAGTGCCAGGTTTGCAAACAGAAGCACAACACCTTGCTACATGAGGAAAAATCCCTCTCACCAGTCACATTGACGTCGGAGACTGCCACCGAACAAGTACTGTTGCCTACAGCACAGTTAAAATTGATAGCGGGCAATGGTACAGAAGTTCATGTTAAAGCCCTTCTCGACACAGGATCTCAAGCTTCCTTCGTGACCAAAGAACTGGTGGAATTATTAAAATTAAAGATTGAATTTGCAAACACACCGGTCTCCGGTATAGGTAATAGTTTAAACAAATTAAAAGAAAAAGTTAATTTAGAATTGCATTCACTTACTCAAAATTTTAAAGTTTCAGTTACATGTTACATATTAGATAAAATAACCTCTAAATTACCCCAGAGGAAATTTACACAATTTAGTATTGCCCTCAAACATTGTACTGGCCGACAAAAGGTTCAATGAACCTAGCAACATACACATACTATTAGGTGCTGATGTTGTATTCCAGGTGTTGCTGCCATCTGAGCCTCTAGCCAGCCTGCAGGCCAGCTATGAAGGAGACGGCAACAACATTCCCACATCTACACCTCGATTGTTAAACACTAAGTTTGGTTATGTAATTGCAGGTAACATTCATGCACATCATACACAGCCAGTCATTACATTATTGTGTAATACATGTGATTGTGATTTAAATCAAAGTCTTACAAACTTTTGGAAGTCTGAAAGTATTTTGGAAACTTTTCCAGAAGCACGTTCTGAACATGACTTGTGTGAACAAGTTTTTAGTGAAACTGTGCAGCTAGATACCCCAAATAAACAAATTCAGGTAGTTTTGCCACTTAAGTTACCATTACATTCAGTTAATCAGAGTTTAGGTGATTCTTTACACTTAGCTTTAAAAAGATTCTATAATCTAGAAGCTAGATTTTCAAAGGACCCTAACCTATACATACTATACAAAGAATTTATTGATGATTATTTAAAACAAGGTCATGGTACAGTCATTGATATCAGTCAATACAACTTAACAATTGATCCAGTGTACTTCCTGCCTCATCACCCAGTACTTAGATTAGACAAAAAGACAACTAAGTGTCGGGTTGTATTTGATGGGTCAATGAAAACTAATACAAAAACTTAATTAAATAATTTATTACTTAATGGACCTGTAGTTCAAAATGAACTGGTAGATGTTTTGTTACTATTCAGGGTAGATAAGTATTTCTTCATAACAGACATTAAAAATATGTTTCGAAACATATTATTACAACCAGAGTACAGGCCCTTACAAAATATTTTATAGCGAGATACTCCTAGCGAAAGTGTTAATTGTATTCAACTAAGTATTGTTACATATGGATAAAAAGTTCCTCTTACTTGGCAACAAGATGTTTAAAATTGTTAGCCGATCTATACAAAGAAGAATTCCCTGTAGCCGCCTTCATTATTAACAATTCAACCTATGTTGATGGCATACTTTATTCTGATGAATGTCCAAGTAATTTAATAGAAGCCAGACATCAGTTATGTAGCTTATTAAACCTAGGAAGTTTTCAATTACATAAATGGGTTTCAAACTCAACAGAATTATTACAACAAGTTCCACAAAATCAACAACATTTTGATAAGGTCGATTTAGAAAAAAATAACCATTCATTAAAAACTTTAGGTATGAATTACAATACAGAATCAGATTCATTTATTGTAACTAGTCCTAAGGCTTTGGGCAGCATGCTCCAATCCAAGCGTGAAATTCTTAGTTTTATAAGTAAATATTATGACCCATTAGGATTTGTCGGTCCTATTGTGGTCGGTGCAAAAGTTATAATGCAACGTTTGTGGCTTGTTTAACTGGAATGGGATTCACTGCCTGATAGAGAGCTTCGTCAGCTATGGCACGAGTTTTATAACAGTTTGCATTCAATGAGACCTATACATATACATCGCTACATAGGTTTACAAAATACATGCCTTACACAAATTATAGGGTTTGCGGATGCGTCAAGCACCACAGCTTATGGCTGTTGCATTTATTTAAGGACAGTCGATTCAGCAGAAAACATAAAGCTTTCCTTGCTTTGTTCTTAGTCACGTATAAATCCTATAGCTCAAAGTCTGTCTGGTCCTAGGCTGGAACTCAATGCTGCTTTCTTACTGGCCAAGCTTGCTAGCAGAGTTCATAATATTTTAAGTGTTAAAATGCACATACAACATGTTATCCTCTATTCAGACTCACAAATTGTTCTTTCCTGGCTTAAAGCTAACATACACACCCTTAAGGCATATGTCGCTAACCTTGTTAAGATCATAACTCAACTTACAAATTCATACATTTGGTCATATGTTAGTACTATGGAGAACCCTGCTGACTGTCTTAGCAGAGGAGTATTGACGGACGATCTAGCTGGTCATCACCTGTGGTGGAATGGACCACCATTTCTGAATTCACGTGAGTACAAACCTTATTCAAATTTTATTGTTCCACAAGAGTTACCCGAGGTCAGGGACAGCTCAGCATGTTTAGGCGCAATGCTTTGCACCACTACTGAGGTAGAGGGCTTATGTCTCAACTTTCTTCAAAAAAATCTCTAATATTAATACAATGCAAAGAGTTTTAGCATACATCTTACGCTTTTGTCAGAATGCAAAGAATAAGGTGAATAAGAATAAGCTTAATTATGTAACATGTCTAGAACTTGAGCGTTCAATGTCATTAATTGTAAAATATGAACAACAAAAACATTTGTCAGAAGACATACATGCTTTAAAATGTGGTTATAATTATTATTTGCCCCGGCAACATGTTGGCAACCCAACACAACATTTATATAATTTTTTAATATTGCAATAAAAAGTTGGCCTCTTCCGCCTGAGACGCCATCGTGTACGCAGCAAGTCTTTCATTTTCCACCCAATACGGTTTTACCAGTAATATACAGTCCACTAAACACATTTACATTCTTTTTCATAATGGCAGGGAATCTCGGGTTTTGCTTGATAAAACGGTATGCTTAGGCATGGTTGATGAACCCCTGGCCTGGATAATTTAATTATGTCTGATATTTTTACACGAATTAGATCCGTACCGCACTGTATATTATCAATTTTTATTAAAATCAGAGTCTGAGCTCCGTGGGCCGTGATAAGTGCTAACAGGGTCACGGTTTTCTTAGCTAACTGATCTAAGGATATCTGGTTATTAGGATATAGATTACCTAGAAAGTCCAGTACAACAGAAGTATACCATGTGATCTTGTACTTGGGTGGGCGGAGTCTATAAAAGCCTTTAAACAGCCTGATAATTCGATCATCAGAGGCCACCCTTGTGCCTATAATTAAGGATAAAGCAGAACGATAACTATTAAGCGTTCCATACTGAGCTCCCGTACGAAAAATGTGTTAAAGAAATATATAATATTCGGAATTGGCGCTTCATAATAATCTATGCTATTAGTATCACAAAAGCTAAACCATCGTCTATAGGCTACGGCGTATTGTGCTACTGAACTATCCGATAAGGATACACACATGACATCTAAGGACATTGAGTGGTACACTTCGCCTTGAAAAAGCTTGCCTGATAATTTCCCGGCCATAAGTTTGAGCTGCGGCATCGCCAACGCACTGCTGGGGGCGGAATCTAATATTTTATGAATAGGTTCAAGAATAGGCTCTAATAAAAGAAGTCTATTGAATAATGGGAACCAAGCTTGCGTAGGCAAGTGTGGGACTATGAGTACCCCCTGTGCCGAATCAGTGATAATCTTTCTAAGCACCTTCGTAATGACTGAGAAAGGGGGAAAAGCATAAAAGTTTAAGCTGTGCCAATTAACGGTAAAAGCGTCGACAGCGTAGGCTCCAGAATCTTTACGCCACGATATATACTTGGGGCACTTTGCATTTACTCTTGTTGAGAAAAGATCCACTTCTGGATTATCAAAAGTATCTGATATAATTTTTAAAGCGTGGTTGCTGAGTTCCCATTCTGTGTCACGGTGTAGACGCCTGGATTCCGCGTCTGCTATATCGTTATCTTGTGAGCTGATATACGAAGCGTATATGAAAATATTTCTATCTTCGCAGAAACCCCAAATATCTTTTGCTAATTCATTGAGGTGAGGAGAACGAACTCCTCCCATCCGATTGATATACGATATAGCAGTGGTGTTATCAATCCTCAACGGAATCTGACAGTCTCTTAATTTTGATGCGAATATTTTTAGACCGAAAAAAAAGCTAATAATTCAAGAAAATTTATATGTTTAGTGACTTCGTGTGCAGTCCATTGTCAGTTTGCGGTCTCTCCGCCACATGCCACCCCCACCCAGTTTTGCTAGCATCAGAAAAGATTTATAACGCGTAAATATCCTCCCTTATTGGATTAAAGGAACTCTTTATAGAATTAATCCACCATTTAATATCACCTTTTAAATATGTCGGAATACTCATGAATTGGTCGTAATCGCCTGATTACAACAGAGCAAGATATTTACATCTTTCCAGCTGTTTTGTATACAAGGTGTAACATAATAAACGCAAGACCTCAAACACTCCGATTAGAGAATTGCTTCATAAAGTCAAAACGAAAACCAAATTTTCAAATTTAAAGGTTTTTACCCTTTTTTAAAGCACTTTTATACCCCAATTAACAATGAAACTTTTACGTGTATGGGTGCGTTTTGAGAAATACGTTTTAGGAATGCATTTGGAATCTTCTTCTTGCTATGAATCAAGAATAAATTTAATTTTTTATAGCGTACTGAAGGAGTAAAAGCATTTTTTGCAAATTTAAAAATAATGTAAAATACATTAAAAATTGTTGGAATCGATTCAGTTACCGATTTAGAACAAACTACTTTCAGGTCTTTCGTTTATTATGTTACAGCTTGTAGAGCCAGCCGTACTGGATACCAGGACAAGCAGCGGTGAGAAGACCGAGCACACGTGCGAAATATCGTATGGAACAACGCTGTTTACGACTTAGTCTAGTTAGTTCTGTTAGAATATTGTCTCTTTTTGTATCGGTTAAACATATATGAAATTTTTGGGTGTCAATGATAAATCCGAGGTACGTGCATCTTGTTGTAAGGGTTCTAAATAACATCGTTAAGAGCCAAGCCAACCTCACCTGCACGTGGTGCAACCTGCTGAACAACAAACGAGGCTCTGGCTCTGGCTCTGACCCACCAACCCGCATTGGACAAGCGTGGTGGGATTATGTCCAAACCCCCCTTTTTCAAGATGCATAGTAATGTACAAGATAGGCCCCGAGTGCCCGGCAACTCCACCCACGCTGCCAGCGGGGACGGACGTCGGCTACGTGGTGGAGTTAGGGGTGCTATGAATCTCCGGGTGGGAACACCATACCGTCCAACAACAATGGCTCGTTTTATAAAGGATACCGATGTACTAAACGTATTAACCTATAATGTACGCACCTTACTAAGAGAAGAACGTCTAATTGAACTTGAGAATGCATTGACAGATATCAAATGGGATATGATAGGTCTCTCTGAAGTGAAAATATAGGGTGAAGAAATAATAGAACGGAGCAATAATATATTCTACCACTACGGAGAGACCAGTGGTCTACATGGCGTGGGATTCTTGGTTTCTAAGAAGTGGAAGGAAAATATTATCGGATTTACCGGATATTCAGAAAGAATTGCAGTATTAAGATTAGATTAACCAATACGAAAACACTAACACTTATACAAACATATGCCCCCACATCTAGTTACTCCGATGATGATATTGAAGATTTTTATGATTTGTTGAACCGAGCATGTAGTGATAATAAAGGAACATATAATATAGTTCTCGGCGATTTTAATGCCAAAATAGGACCAAGACAGGACTCTGACCTTAAAAATATCTTGGTCTTGGTATAAGAAATGATAGAGGAACCCGTTTAAATCAGTTTTCTTTTGGACAAAATATGCATGGTAGCAATAGCTTTTTCCCAAAAAAACCACAGACGCTGGACGTGGATATCACCTGACGGTAATATCAGAAACGAAATAGACTTCATTTTATCATCTAATAAGCATATAATTAAATATATTAGCGTTATAAATACATTCAAATTTAGTTCGGATCATAGACCTGTCCGTGCTAAAATAAACTTTGATTTTAAAATACTTAGACGATACCTTTTCAGTACCACTATCAAGAAACATACAAAACGTACTTTACTCAATAACTATGACCACTTTAATTTGGAACTTAAAAACTATTTTGACAATCTTTCTTTTGACTCAGACAATGTAGAAGATCAATATAATGCAATTATATCAGGAATACAGTATAGCAGCAAGAAAATAAACAATAATAATAACAATAAACAGAAAAAAACTAACAACAAACACCATTAAATTAATATCCGATAGGGAGAAAATTACAAAACATACAAAAGAGTACAAAATTGTAGATAGAGAAGTTAAACGACAAATTAGAAAAGACTTAAGAAAATTTAACACCGAATTAGTAAAAATTGCAATAGAAAAACAAACATCGCTAAGAACCGCTAAGCAAGCCTTTGCAAAAGGAAAGTTTTGGATCAACAGTTTACAGGATAGGGATGGAGTACTAGGCACGCCTTTTAAGTTCTGTCGTTTCCTTATTTCCCGGCAATTTTAATTTTGGAACTGTTCTATATTCGAATGTGTTTAAATTTTGAATCTCAAAATAGTTGAAAGTATTAGGATTAATGCTATTGTTTAGTTACAGCGTCGATTGGAATCTGTCAGGTTACGTACGAAAATTAATCTTTCTAAGAAAAATGTCCGTGCAATAATTTTCTACAACTTTAGAAGAGGCCTGACACGGCTTCAGTGTTTTGAAGAGCTAACATCTGTGTTCAGTGATGAAGCCCCATGTCTGCGGACTGTCGAACGCTGGTATTTAGAATTCCAGCGTGGACATACTAGTGTTAGTGACAAATCTCGCGAAGGACGCCCAAAATCCGCCTTCACTGAAGATAACATCATTGCTGTGAGACAACTAATTCTCGAAGATCGTCATGTGACGTATCGAGATATAGAGGCTGTATTAGGCATCTCAGGGACAACCATTCAAAAGATCTTGCATGAAGCGCTTGGTGTGAGAAAGCTAGTTTGCCGTTGGATATCTGCTTTCCGACGATCAAAAGGCGGCCCGCGTCAGATGGTGTAAGAAAACTCTGCAAAGGTTCAACCGAGGAGAGTCAAATCACGTCTACGACATCATCAGTGGTGACGAATCTTGGATCTATGCCTACGATCCTGATTCCAAACAACAATCTACAATCTGGGTCTTTCAAGACGAGCCAAAGCCGACTAAAGTTGTTCGTTCTCGAAGCACTTCAAAGAAGATGGTGGCCACGTTCGTTGGAAAAACCGGCCATGTTGCGACTATTGCACTTGAAGATCGTAGAACGGTTAACGCAGAGTGGTATACCATAGTTTGTTTACCACAAGTCATCGCCGAACTTCGAAAATCTAACTCAAAGCGACGCATCATCCTGCACCACGACAACGCAAGCTCACACGCGCTCGTCAAACGATTGAGTATTTGAAGCAGGAAAAAGTAGAAATTCTTGACCATCCTCCATACAGTCCTGACCTAAGCCCTAATGATTTCTTTACATTTCCTAAAATTAAGAAAAGTCTTCGTGGTCAAAGGTTCCAGTCCGGTGAAGAAGCAGTCGACGCTTTCAAGTCAGCCATTTTGAACACCTCCACTTTAGAGGAATAAATGTTATAATAACTGGTTTGAGCGAATGGAAAAGTGTATTAAGCTACGTGGTGAATACTTTGAAAAACAATTAATAGTACTATAAGGTTCTAGTTGTGTTTTTTTCTTCAAACGACAAAACTTAAAAGGCATGCCTCGTAATACGTTACAATCAAAACGAAATCATGGAAATATGCACAACAAAGCTCTGTATTCAGATAAGTTTAGATGCAATATGCCGATCTACTACAACCTACCAGAAACTGTTCCTTTGATTGATCAACAAGAAGTTAGTGTCGCTCTCGAAACCATGCGCTATGGCAAAAGCTCTGGAGCTGATGGGATAAAAACTGAGGCGTTGAGAATAGGCTCTCCTACATTATTGCCTCACATCACAAATTTCTGCAACACTATACTAAATACAGGTACTTTACCAAGCAAAATGTGTCACGCCAATATTACCCTATTACATAAAAAAGGCAGTAAATCAGATGTTTCAAATTATAGACCCATAAGCTTAATATCTCATTTATACAAAGTTTTTATTATAGTTATTCTTAATCGTATTACCTTCAAACTAAACTTATCAAACTCCAGAGCAAGCCGATTTTCGCCCTAACTACTCTACCACTGATCATCTTCATACACTAAATCCAGTAATAGAAAAATATAACGAATTTCAAAAACCCCTGTATATAGCCTTTGTAGACTTCGCAAAAGCTTTTGATAGTATTTTTCACTCTGCCATATTTACAGCTCTGGAAAAACAAAACATTGACAGAACCTACATAGATTTAATTAAAATTATTTATATTCAAAGCACAGCCTCAATAAAAACCAATTCTTCTTCTACCGGTCCAACATTTAAAATAGAAAAAGGCGTTAGGCAGGGTGACCCGCTCTCACCAAAATTATTTACAAAATTATTTCAAGCTCTTGAGGAAATATTTAAGAACCAAGCGGTTTCATGGGCAACAAAGGGTATTGTCATCAATGGTAGCCGACTTACGAATTTGCGTTTTGCTGATGACATTGTCTTTTTTGCTCAAACAGCCCACGAACTAGAAGAAATGCTCGGAGAACTGAGCAAGACAAGCCTCGAGGTTGGACTTATGATGAATCGGTCAAAAACTCAAATCATGACTTAACAGTATCAAACACAAAGTAGAGGTGAATGGGCAAATCCTACACTATGTTGATGAGTACATATACCTGGGCCAGCTAGTCTCCTTCGAAAACAGGCAAAGCAAAGAAATCGATCGCCGTATCGAAAATGCCTGGAAGAGCTACTGGTCCATGGGGCACTATATGAAGGGCGACCTTCCCTTGACATTAAAGCGCAAACTCATCGACGTGTGTATTTTGCCTGTTCTCACTTACGGTGCGCAGACATGGTCAGTAACCGAAGCTCAAAAGTCCAAACTCAAGGTTTGTCAAAGGGCATTAGAGCGCAGCATCTTGGGTATTAAACGCATGGATCGAGTGCGGAACTCTGTGCTGCGTTCTATGACCCGTGTAATAGATGTGGGCGTAAAAACCGCTAGACTCAAGTGTGATTGGGCTGGTCACATGACCCGAATGAACACTGATAGGTGGGCTAAGATAAGCACTGAATGGGTCCCAGAACACGGACATCGTCGTCGTGGTAGGCCTAAAAAGCGGTGGCGCGATGATCTTGATCCATATCAGCCTGAATGGCCATCATTGGCCAAGGATAGAACTCTTTGGAAGGAGAAGGGGGAGGCCTTTGCCCAGCAGTGGGACACAATAGGCTAGTTAAAAAAAAAAGTGCATTTATTTGATGGTATAAAGCAACTCTTTTCTTCATTTATTATGAAACCTAGAGATTCAAAAAGAGCTTTGGTTTGGACTACGTTATCCAGACATTCCTGATAAGCAGTGTTGGGCAAAAATCAATTGATTAAACAATTGACAATTAACAATTGATCAACTGTAATTGCAGTGTTATGCAATTAACAATTGATCAATTGTAATTGCAATGTTTTGCAATTAACAATTGATCAATTGTAATTGCAAAACAACGCAATTACAATTGATCAATTGTTAATCGTTTTATGCACATTTACGATTAAACAATTAACAATTAATCATCAAAAAAAAGCACACCTAACGTTGGCCCAATGTGGGAGTGTACAATGTAAACTTCTGTCTGGTGTTTTAAGGCTTGAATCGGGAGTACGAAGCTTGAGTGAATGCTTGCCTTCTAAAAAGACTCAAGACAAAAGAAGACATCATCATCTATGAGATTTTAGGAGATGCTGATAACTCAAAAACTTTATTTTTGGATCAAAGATGGCGTCGCGACTTCTTATGAATAATCAATATGTACATCGTTTTTGGGTTTTAAGGGTACGCTGATTACGAATATCGCGCAAATTAAACACTGTGTTCTTTATCGGCATTTTAGGGAATGATACCCCAAAAATGATATCCATATTAATTTAACATCAATATCAATCTACTTGTACTTGTCAATATCAAACTAACCAACCTAAACACGAGGGGATTATGTTGTCCAGTTCACATGTTTCTATGGCCACCTTCCAACTTCATCATCAGACCATCCCCATGGTACCATATTATTGTATTGTCACCGAACTTACATACGTATGCCAATTTCAGCTGAATCGGATACCGTAAGTGCTTGAGAAAAGGGTCAGAAGAGTTGAACCCGAAAGACAGACAGACATACGAACAGTGCAAGTTAAATAAAAGTAACACCGTAACACCGTCACGCCTCTATCCCTCAGAGGGGGTGGCAGAGGTGTACTGAGTACACCCACGTTTCGCCGACGATGTTAGGTCCCATGTAATAGGGGGCGAGCCTATTGCTATATACCGGACACAACTCCAGACTCCGGACTGTTACTGGGAATGTTTCGTTAGAAAAACTACATTTTTCCGACCACGGATTTGAACCCAGGACCTCGTGATCACATAGTGATGCGCTTTGCCACCAGACCAACGAGGCAGTAAGCAGTAGTAAGGCAGGGAGCAAATAAAAGCTTGTAAAAATTAAGTATTCTATTTTGTCCATATAAAAATGGAATATTTTACAAGTTCCAGTTCCATAAATCATTCGAAATTCGGCCAATACACTGCACCCCTCTGCCAAACCCCCCGTGGTAACCAAATGTTTGTTTATAAAAAGGTACCTAAACTTTAAAGAAGCGCGTGCGCACTTGTCGCCTTTCGGCAGTGTCACGAGCCGACAAGTGCGCGCGCGTCACTAGTAGGGTTGCCACCTTTTATTTGAGCAAATTAAGTACTTTGGTTTTTAAAGGTAGGCAAAAAAAGTACATTGTATCAAAATAAAGTATTATTTATTTCACTTTATGGTTTCGTTTAAAAACATATTTATTATTACTTTTAGAACTTTTCAGTCACTGTTATCATTGCTAAACACCTTCACAGCATGTTGACAGTCTATAATAACTTGAATAGATTAGTAAGAATTAAGAAGTGCTTATAGGTTTTACTATTTTCTTTAAGTTAGAGAAGTTAGATGTAATAATGTTTTTTTCTTAAATCTAGTACCGTAGATTCGGATTTTAACACCAGACATCATCTACTTTGCTTTTAATTGCGATCATTTTTTTTCTTTTTAATGATTTATGTAAAATGAATCTTAAAAGGTCAAACTATTCGAAATAAAGTATTTTCGCATACTTTACAGTTCTCATAAAGTACAAGGTATACTTACCTTAAATAACGTACGATACGTACTTTATAATAAACTATGCGTAGCAACCCTAGTTACTCATCGCCTTTCGGCACCGGCACGAGCCGACAAAGGACCCGTGCGTAGGTAGCTAGAGTCTGTCAGTAATGCCACAGTATCTATCTATCCAGTAACTCATCTAAGCCGTTTTAGTGGTATAATTACCAACACTCCCCGTCAGAACGTTGTTAAGGTTAGCACCTTTTTTTTCATTTATTAAAACTTATCTACTGCAGTGGTTATAAGCCTGTATTTTTTCGTATGAGTGCAGCGTAATACAATTTACCATAGGGACTGTGTAATAACAGCATAATGAAAACGTTTATGATTTTAATGTTTATGTAACTAACTAACTTAAATATTATTTACTTTTATTGCAATTTTTTTTTTTTCAAACGTTGCCCTACACTAGGATTTATTCCTGTGTCGTGGGTGCGTTTACAAACATGAAAATTCACACACACAAATACCCAGACCGGAACAAATAATTGTGGATCACACAAAGATTTGTCCCGTGCGGGAATCGAACCCGCAACTATTAGACACAGTGGGCGGAGCGGCTTAAGCTCTTAACCACTCCGCTAAATCGTCCGTCTTTCAAAAATTCATTTTACGAATAAGTATTCTCATTACATATAAGTATTCTCGAATCTCATTTTTATTGAGAGTGTTTATGATAGATTACTCGGAAATTGTATATAAGTATATTTGTTAAAAACCACATGAGTTACTAAATATCAATAAAACTATCGAGAAGACGTGTAGAGCGCGCGTCTGTGTGCGTGAGTTTAATTCGGACCATAAGTACTAAGATGTTTTACTGTATTATATTACACTGTGGTAGGGCACACCACATACCCCGCGCACTGAGATCCCGCGTGTCTCTGTTCATTCGGCCTGAGGATTTAGGACGAAAATATTGTCATAACTTTTTTGCGGAGCGCAAAGTATCGCGTATATTTCGACACGATCTCATTTCAGAGTACTTTTGTGTGTGTACTTTTAGTAGCAGTTGTTTAAACTAAACTAATTTCCACAAACATAGAGAGTGTGAGTGTGAATCGTGCGCACACAGGAATATTGTAGGAACTTAAATTCATTTCTATTAAGTATATTCGCATATTTCAACGAATATTTCCACACTTTTTGGACATTATAGTCATTATGGATGAAGAGGAATATAGTTATATGTCAGTTAACACGTTGGACACGGACATCAATGAACAGTTAGATCGAGATGGGCAGTCTTCAGGGCCGAGCTCAATCACGTCGATATCTTCACCCCCGCGTCTTGCACTACTTGACGGTACATTTTTCAAATATTTACCAGAAGAATCAACAGCACATATAATTACAGCTCTGTGTACTAAATGCTCGCCTGTCACTACTAAAATCAGAGGATTCGACAACTGTACATCCAATTTTCTGAGTCATCTCAAACGGAAATATGGACAAGATTGTGTAAATGAATATAAAAGATACATAAAAACAAAGAAAAATGATAAAAAACGGTGCAAACATTCCAAAAAAAATACCGACTAGGGGCTTAAGAAAAGTTGAAGAGGTCCATCCATATACACAAGAAAAATTTGCACAAAATATGATAAACTTCTTTATTGATTCTATGATCCCATTGAGGGCTATTGAAAACCCATATTTTTTAGAGATGTTTAGCAACTTGAAGATATTCGACAAGAATTTGAAAGTTGTAAGCCGTCGAAGTTTGAGTCGCCGTATAAATACATATTATGAAGAAAAAATGTCTGCCATAAAATCTGAACTAAAGGCTGTTGATTTCGTGTGCACTACAACTGATATCTGGTCGGGAAAGAAGAGAAGCTTCTTAGGTATGACTGCACATTGGATCACAAAAGATTTGAAACGAGTTTTAGTAGCATTAGCATGTCAGCGGTTCAAAGGCATTCATAGTTACAATCGTATTACTAATTTAATTAAAGAAATTTATACAGAATTTGGCTTAAACGGTAATAAGGTAGTCGCAACCATTACTGACAACGGCAGTAATTTTGTAAAAGCATTACGCGCTTTTGGCGTGGAACTTACAAACATCAGTTGTGACAAAACCAGTCAGCCAGAAGAGTCTTTGTTTGAAGAAATAGATGTGGAATCTAACTCAAGTCTGGACGAAGAAGAATCCGAAGATTTTTTTTTGCCTGCCCATCTAAGATGCTGTGCACATATATTAAGCTTATGTGCTACCGTTGATGCCAATAAAGTTTTAAATGACATGGGTACTCCATTATCTCATATACATACCACCACTAAAAAAAAATGCAACTCTTTATGGAATGCAGCTGGTCGTCCAAAAACGGCTGAAATTATACAAGATATATTACAACACACATTAAGTCGACCGGGTGAAACCAGATGGAATAGCCTATATGATTCACTTCAACAAATTTTATCAATTCAAGAAAAAAAATTTCAGCTTCATAGAGCTTTAAATATTAGTAATCCCATAAAAGATGTTGAATTTGATTACTTGAAAGAATATTTGACATGTGCTGCACCAGTAGCAGAAGCACTAGATATTATGCAAAGTGAAACCAATGCCTATTATGGCATTTTATTGCCATGTCTGTTTGCATTGATAAGAAAAATACAAAAAATTGAAAGGAGAGGCAATTTGATTTACTGTGCACCTTTAATCGAGGCGTACAGGATAAGCGTTGAAACGAGATTTAAACAGTTTTTTAACTTTAACACTGCAGAGGCAGAACATACAGCAATAGCTGCTGTATCTTATCCCCGTTTTAAAAATAAGTGGCTTTCTCGCTTAGATAATCAAGACCAAACTAAGGTACAGAATCTTTTTTAAACCCTTATTTCAAAAGAACTCAATGAAGAGCCTCAACAAATTATAGCAACTAAAAGTCGTAATGAAAAATTTTTTGAATCTGATTCTGACTCAGATAGTGTTCACACATATTCATGTGTCACCTACAGCGGCTGCCAGTAGTAACATGCCTATAACAAAGGCTGAGCTATTAATGCTACACTTTTTTGCTGGAGAAAGTGAAGAACTAAGTCTGCTGAACAAATACCCAGAAATAAAAAGAGTCTTTATAAAATTTAATACGCCATTACCAGCTTCCGCAGCAGTTGAAAGATTGTTTTCTTTTGCTACTATGACCAATTCACCAAAAAGTCATAGATTATCAGATCAAATGTTTGAAAAGAGAGTCGTGTTGAAGTGCAACTTAACCTATTCAAAGAATATACAGAAATCATTTTAATTATGTGTCATTAAATCGGAACATTGATTTAAATAAAAATTGATTTTTAATATTTCTCGTTGTATATTTATTTAACACTATTGTTGCTCCTTGTTTGCTATTGTTTATCTTGAATTCTTATGACAAATTTAATTTGTGATAAGAAGACAAATTGACTTTGCGGGTCAAAAAAACTAGACCAACATGTCTCGAGACAACATGGTTCGAGATTTAGAAACTCCGTCGTGTTTTAAATCGTTATGTTTGTCTTGACCAGTACTTTAAACTCAGATGGCGGCCACGTCCTGATAATGGATCCGGAAGGTGGCCGACGGAACTCTCAGGGTCTATAGTACTCGTCATAACCAATCAAACGGGGTAAGATGGTCTAGATATTTCCCGGTACCTACATCCTTCCATTTTCGCATTTGGTATCTGTTTTGTCATTCTTTCTTCCGACATTCTTTATGCCCGAACCAACGAAGCATACCCTTTCGCATCTTTACACCAATACTAACCCTTCCTTCTACGCAGTATGCGTTGCCCGGCTACAAGCTGGTGCGTAATGACAGGACTGGCAAAGGAGGTGGGGGGGTTGCCATATATCTGCGAGGAGATAGCGTATATAGGGTGATTGATCAGTCTCCGAGTGATTATTCAAAATTTGCCGAGCATCTTTTCATTGAAATTATTATTAACCATACTAAACATCTTCTAGGCGTTTATTACAGTCCCAGTTGCCACGTAGATTATTTTTCAACTTTTGAATCTAAGCTAGAATATCTCTCTTCATTATATGACCATACTATTATCCTCGGAGACTTTAACACTTGCTTGCTTAAGGACGATCTACGCAGCCGTAAACTCCGATCCCTTGTCTCTTCTGTCAATATGCATATCCTTCAACTCAATGCTACTCATCATGCTCCTCACTGTACTCCTTCTCTCTTAGATTTAATACTAGTTTCTGACCCTAGTAAAGTAGCCACCCATGGTCAATTGCCTGCCTGTTTTTCTTATCATGACCTCATATATCTGTCCTATAAAAGTCGCTCTTCTAAACGTAAATCCAAATTTCTTTTCCTTCGTAGTTTCAAGAACATTGATATGGATCGTTTGAGCGCTGATGCGGATGATATTGACTGGACTCCTGTCTACGACTGCAGTGACTTAGACATGAAAATGGCAGCTTTTAATAGTCTAGTTTTAAAGCTTTACAATATACACGCACCCATAAAAAAGGTGAGAGTAAAACATCTTCCTGCTCCTTGGCTATCTGACTCCATCAAAAAAGCTATGTCTATAAGGGATAAGGCAAAAAGGCGGTATAAAAAGTTTCCGACGGAAGAAAACTGGTGCTCTTATAAAGCTTTGCGTAATCGTTGCAATCGTATGTGTAGAGATGCTAAGAGACGCCACATTGATGATTCTATACGAAATTTTAACACTGCACAAGTATGGCAATTTCTAAAGTCTCTTGGCATCGGTAAGGCCCGTAGTGAGGGCGCACCCGATTTGGATCTCAATGCGATAAATATGCATTTCTCTAAGTCGCCTGTTATCCTGGATGACAATACAAAATCTTCTACTTTGAACTTTCTCTCCGCTATTTCTTTGCCAAAATGTGCACCCTTCTCTTTTCACCAGGTTACAGAAGAAGATATAAAGAAAAATATCCTATCCATTTCCACTAAAGCAGTGGGTGATGATGGTCTGCATATTCAGATGCTTCTCCACATTTTAAGTACACTTATTCCTGTCATAACTCATATTATAAACCATTCCCTTGTCACAAGCTCCTTTCCCTCGGTGTGGAAGAAGGCACATGTCCTACCCTTACCTAAAGTTGCAAATCCCACCTCTGCATCAGAATTCCGTCCAATTTCCATTTTACCAATCCTATCCAAAGTCCTCGAGAGTGTTGTTCATAATCAACTGTTTTGCTATCTCTCGTCTAACTGCCTGCTTAGTCCGTTTCAATCTGGTTTTCGTCCTGGCCATAGCACTGTAACAGCTCTTATAAAGATTACAGACGACATCCGTTTGGCCATGGAAAATAAGCTTCTTACAGTTTTAGTACTACTGGACTTTAGCAGTGCGTTTAACTCAGTTGATTTTGACATTCTCTTAAGTATCCTATCCTCTCTTAATGTAGCTTCTTCTGTGACTGAATGGTTTAATTCTTATCTTCGGGGTCGTTCACAGTCGGTCCGCTGCGATGAGGTCTTCTCTGAATGGTGTGATCTGACTGCTGGCGTTCCCCAAGGTGGCGTCCTTTCTCCTCTTCTTTTCTCAGTCTTCATAAACGCTGTCACTAAAATTCTATCATCACACTATCATCTTTACGCAGACGACTTGCAACTTTATCGCCATTTTAAAATAGATGAGCTTCCCGAAGCCGTTGATGCCATCAATAATGATCTTAAAAATATCAACGAGTGGGCTAAATCTTTTGGCCTGCTAGTAAATCCCACAAAATCAAAAGCTCTCATTATTGGTGGCAGATACTACATAAACCACTTGGATCAAAATGTCCTTCCACCAGTACTCTACAACTCAGTACGCATAGTCTACTCCAAATGGGCTAAAAATCTGGGTCTTTATATCGATTGCCATCTTTCGTGGAATGTTCACGTTGCAGAGGTAAGCAGAAGACTTTATTACTCTTTCCAGTCTCTCAAGCGACTCCAGAAGTTCCTGCCTTTTCATACGAAAATAACACTTGCTCAATCTCTTCTTCTTCCTCTTCTGGACTATGCTGATATCTGTTTCCTGGATGCGTCGGAAGAGCTCCTCAATAAACTCGAACGACTTCAGAATTTGTGCATCCGCTTTATTTTTGGGCTCCGAAAATACGATCATGTGTCGGAATTTCGGGCGCGATTGAAGTGGTTGCCTATTCGACGTCGTCGAGATACTCACATTCTTTCACTCCTTTATTCTATTCTCCATAATCCTAATTCACCAACTTATTTAAGGGAACGCTTTGAGTTTCTAGTCCCCAGGGGAAAACCCTGCCGCACATCTTCTTCCCTTCTTCTCCGCACTCGTTTACTGTTCGTGCAGTGCAGCTTTGGAATTCACTCCCACACACTATACGCGATAGTGTCTCACTAGACGTCTTTAAAAGGAAAATGAAAGAGCATTTCCTTTCATCATGATCTATATGTGTAAATATGTATGTATTATTATTGATATATATGTATTTTTTTTTATGTATCGATAAATGTTTATGTATATATTATTATGTTAGGTTTGTATGTATATGTTATATATTGTATAATTATATATAGTTAGTTATTTGCACATTTTGCTTCGATTGTACACTTGGTACTGTCCTCTGTGTTTTCATCTCTCTATGCCTATTAGGTTTGCTGTAAGAAAACTCAATTTTGAGTTAAGCTCGCCTTTGTGCATAAACTTTCCTATCTTATTGTTATTATAATTAAACGTGTACAATAAAGAATAAATACAATACAACATTCATACCTACAAGCTTTCTTACTATGCTATTGCGAATACGGTCAATCACGGCACATCTTCCGCAGTGCTCGCATTTCGACCGCATTTATCCTGCTTTCATTCTTCTTCTTACATACCCAACCCTCACTGCCATATAACAGCGTTAGGACAAGCACTCCTTAATGCATGGCTTGCTACGCCTTTTGGCTTAAGCCTGACGAATCACCTCGAGCCTTTCTTCTCCAATCGCACTAGTTCTTTCAAACATTTCTTTCACTAAAGTTTTGGTGGCACTCTTGCATTGCCGTATATTTATTTCTTCAGCTCTGTCATACTGTCATTTACATTCAAAGAAGAAACACAGTCCTGTCACGCTTTCTTCTTACTTTCTACGAAGCTTTGTAACTCTCCGTCCCACCTTCCGCTGTGCTTTGCTTTTTTGAGCAACCACATACTTCTTTCGCGGATTCTAACAAACTCTCTTGCAGGCTATTTCAGCATTCATTTATATTCGAGTCCGAAGTACCTGCTCTCAAAAGATTCTCCCGGACCAGAGTCTTTATGAACAGATCTTGATATATTCTTCTCACTCTTGCAACTTTTCAATTATAATTCTTTTATGGCCGCCAGTGCCTCTTCTTCTAAACAAACCACTAAACCACGTAACTATGAGATAGTGTTCCGATTCAAGAGTGGGACCTCTATATGCACAGATATCTTAAAGTTTGCTCTGGAGACGGTTATGTACTAGGATCAAATCATGCTTTTCTGTTCATTTCTTCTCCACGTAATATAAATCGCTTTATGTTGGAATATCGTATTTGACACAAGAAGACCTCTTTCCAAACATGCATCTACAATGAGCTTACCCGCATCATTTACTCTCTTATCACCATAAGGACCTAGAGCAACGTCGTAAGATTGCCACCTGGTTCCCACCCATTTATTCAGGTCGTCGCACAAAATCACCTTTTCATTTGCATCAGTCAGATTCAAAAGTTCCCTGACATTATCCCAAAACTTTTCAAGCTCCTGGTGTGTCGACAAGCTTACGGAAGCGTATGCTGCATCCAAAAATACTCTAGTGAGACTTAGGATTTACACGGACTTAGAGAATCTTGCATCGTACAGGCCATAGTCTCACTCCAGAAGCCAGGCGATGGGACAGCAAGATACCCACCCCCTTGCTGGCACGACCGCTCAGTGGTACCCTAGAATACACGCGTCGCCTCGGGGAAACGACCCAGCCTAGATGGCTGGCAGGGGTCGCAACGAGCACGCTCTTGGACATAACCCCCAAAATGATACCCACATTGATGTTACTTCAAAAGTCACATCCGCCATCTTGGATTTCAAAATTAACGCTATATTCTTTATCAGCTTCCCCCAAACACCAAAAATAACACCCATACTGATTTTACTTCAAAAGTCGCGTTCGCCATCTTGGATTCCAATATTAACGTTATATTCGTTATCAGAATCTCCTAAACCCCAAAAATGAAACTCATATCGAATTTTACAAAAAAGGTCACGGCCGCCATCTTGGATCCAGAAACTAACGCCATATTCGTAATCAACATGCCTTAAAACCCCGATATCGATACCCATATCGATTTTCATAACAAGTCGCGCCCGCCATCTTGGATTTCAAAATTAACGTTATATTTGTTATCAGCATCCCT
Organism: Phalera bucephala; assembly: GCA_905147815.2. Classification (NCBI taxonomy): domain Eukaryota; kingdom Metazoa; phylum Arthropoda; class Insecta; order Lepidoptera; family Notodontidae; genus Phalera; species Phalera bucephala. The sequence continues at coordinate 3,304,496 of CAJHXA020000004.1, read as the reverse complement.
AAAACCCCAAAAATAAAACCCACATCGATTTTACTTCAATAGTCGCGTCCGCCATCTTGGATCTTTAAATTAACGTTATATTTTTACTCTGCATCCCTTAAAACCCTAAAAGTGGATTCCAATATTAACGTTATATTCGTTATCAGAATCTCCTAAACCCCAAAAATGAAACTCATATCGAATTTTACAAAAAAGGTCACGGCCGCCATCTTGGATCTAGAAACTAACGCCATATTCGTAATCAGCATCCCCTAATACCCTGAAATCGTTACCCATATCGCTTTTCATAAAAAGTCGCGTCCGCCATCTTGGATTTTAAAATGAACGTTATATTTGTTATCAACATTCCCTAAACCTTGAAATCGATACCCATATCTATCTATCTATCTATCTATAACCTCACGCCAGATCCCTTGCGGGGTAGGCAGAGAGTACAGAGTTCCAACAGGTTCTTTCCTTACATACCTCTCTGGCTTCCTCGACTCTCATAGTTCGTCTCATACACGCTCGCCGGTTACGGAGACTCTTGACTTTTCCATCAGATAAGACTCGGTTTATTTGGTCGTGGTAAGATAGTCTAGGTCTTCCCCGGTACCTGCATCCTTCCACTTTCACATTGTATATCTGTTTTGTCATTCTTTCCTCTGGCATTCTTTCTATATGCCCGAACCAACGGAGCATGCCCTTTCTCATCTTTACACCGATACTATCTTTCATACCTACTCGCTGTCTTACTATGCTGTTGCTAATGCGGTCGGTCAGCTTCACTCCGCACATCTTCCGCAGAGCTCGCATTTCTACCGCATTTATCCTACTTTCATTCTCCTTCTTACATACCCAGCTCTCGCTACCATATAACAGCGTTGGGACAAGAACACCGTTATGTATGGCCAGCTGCGCCTTATGGCTTAAGTGCCGGCTCCCGAGTAGCTTTCCCATCGCACCATTCACTCTGTTCCCTGCACTCACTGTTCTCTCTATGTCAGCGGTGTATTTCCCATCCTTACTGAAGGCGCATCCAAGATATACAAACTCATTCACTTGCTCCAGCACATCGTTACCAACCACAATCCTTACATTCGTTCTGGTTTCTTCCCTTTCAAAAACCATAATCTTGGTTTTCTTCACATTCAAGTGTAAGCCATTGATCATGCAGTCGTCTTTCATAACTGTGACTAGTGTTTGCAGATCAGTGGCTGTTGGCGCTATTAAAACCGCGTCATCTGCATAAAGTAGATGGTTTACCACTAAGTCACCCATTTGTACACCTTCATTCATCGCTTTCAGTCTTTGAAGACTTTTGTCCAGATATATTATAAACAGTCTAGCGGACAACACGCAACCCTGCTTGACGCCGATTTTAACGTCAAACCAGGGTGACCTGTTACCACCCACCCGTACGCATGCCTTGCAGTCCACATAAGTGGACTGGACGGCTCGCAACAGAGTGCCATCTATACCATACTCTGGCAAAATGTCCCAAAGTCTCTTTCGCACAACTCTGTCAAATGCCTTCTCCAGATCTACAAAACCGCAGAAAACCTTCCGGCCCACTGCCAGATGCTTCTCTACGATGTTGCGGAGTGAGAAGACTTGATCCGAACATCCTCTTCCAGACCTGAAACCCCCTTGTGCCTCGCACAACATTCCATCGGACTTCACGCGCATTCTCCGTTCAATAATTTTACCGTACACCTTGGCTGCCAAGCTGATCAAACTGATGGCTCTGTAATTGGCGCAGTCATATTGTGAACCCTTGCCTTTATACAAGGGTACTATGACTGCGCGGCGCCAATCTGTAGGGACTCTACCGGTCCTCCAGCAAAGGTTTGCAAGGGCCCGGAAAGCGTCCCGGACGCAAGTTCCACCATATTTGATCATCTCGGCAGATATCATGTCTACTCCCGCAGCTTTACCGTTTTTCATACTTCCTATCGCCCATTCAACTTCTTCCATAGTGATGTACTCCGTTGATTCTGGTGCCGCAATCTCGCCTTTAGGCACGTCTGCGGCATCAGCATCCGGGTCATCTCCATACATTTCTCCAAAATATTCACTCCACCGGTTTAGCACAGCTTGTGTGTCTGCAAGAATGTCACCATCTTTAGATTTTATCCTTTCCATTCTGGAGCCTGACGAATCACCTCGAGCCTTTCTCACCTTGCTCCAAAAGAGTTTGGTGTTGTTCTCGAAGTTCTTCGCCAGCCTCTCCTCCTCAATCATACTGGCTCTTTCACGCTTTTCTTTCACTAAAGTTTTAGTGGCATTCTTGCATTGCCGGTATATTTCTTTCTTCATCTCTGTCATACTGGCATTCAGGTTCAAAGAAGATACATAGTCCTGCCACGCTTTCTTCTTACTTTCTACGGAGCTTTGCAACTCCGCATCCCACCATGCATCACCTTTATATTATATCATACCCATATCGATTTTCATAAAAAGTCGCGTCCGCCATCTTGGATCTAGAAACTAACGCCATATTCGTAATCAGCATCTCATAAAACCCCGAAATCAATACCCATATCGATTTTCATAAAAAGTCGCATCTGCCATCTTGGGTTTAAATATTAACATAATATTCGTTATTAACTTCTTTCATAACCATAAAAGTGACATGCATATTGATTTTGTTACAAAAGTCACGTCCACCATTTAGATCCAGAAATTAACGTCATATTCGTAATCAGCATCCCCTAATATCCCAAATGTGACTCCTATATTGATTTTACTTCAAAAGTCTTATCGTCGTATTTTACTTAGATCCAAAAATTCACGCCATATTTGCAATCAGTATTCCCTGAAACCCCAAAAATGACACCCATTTTACTTCAAAAGTCACGTCCGCCATCTTGGATGTGTTTAAAATATATTGTCGTGTGTAATTGTTAATTGTTTGATCGTAAACATGCAAAAAACGATTAACAATTGATCAATGGTAATTGCAACGTTTTACAATTACCATTGATCAATTGTTAATTGTGAACCCTACAATTAACAATTAATTTTTCAATCGTCAATTGCAATTAATTTTTTCTGCCATTGAAATTTCAATTGTTTGGTCCTACAATTGAACAATCAAACAATTAGTGCCCAACACTGCTGATAAGTATGTGCTATACAACAGACGTCGTCTAAATATATAGTTGACATGTAACCTAATGACCTTAATATAGATATTACAGGTTTAAGTAGTTTAGTAAAAACATAAGGTGCTATGCTTAACCCAAATGGCAATACATTAAATTCGAATAAACTATCTTGCCATCTAAACCTTAAGTATTTTCTGTATTTTACATCTATTGATATTAAAAAATAGGCATTATTTAAGTCTAAGGAAGCCATGAAATAATCTTTAGATATTAATTTTAAAGTCGTTCTAAGGTCCTCGACTTTAAAATGTTCAGTTTTAATAAATTTATTTAAAGCTTTTAAATTTAATATAAGCCGAGATTTCCCATTTTCCTTTTTTATCAAAAAATAACTAGGCAAAAATTGATTTTTATGTGGCACACACTTGGATATAGCACCAGAGGTCAGAAGGTGATCTAACGACGTTGGTACGGGCGCTGCCTGCACGGCTGCTGCGGTGGCGGCGGCGGCGGTGGAGGCGACAGAGGCGGCAGAGGCGCTGAGTAATAGCGACGCTGTGGAGCACGTGGCGGTAGCACGGTTGGTATTTGTTGCTGTAGAGCAGGGTCCTGCCTCCTCTTGACTGGCTGCCTGCTGTTCGCCAGTTGAGGCCTCGAGTTTAAATTACGAGTATGGACTCTAGATGCTGTTACTTTAGGTTTAGTTGCTTTAATTTCAGATCCAGACTTACTTATGGCTTTCGCTGCCTTTAGGGTGTCTGTTAATTTTTCGCCAAAAAGGTAAGTATCGATCTCTGTCTCGTAGAGTTGAGTCTTAATGTCCTTCTTAATTGAAAAACATATAAGACTTCTCCTTTTCATGGACTCTGAGAACTGTAAATCGCAAAGCAACTGGGCTCCCTCAAGCAGTAGTTTTATAATTAGGGCATCCTTATGTTCAGAATTAAACATTTTTGAGAGAGCTCCCCAATGCACGAGAGTACCAAGGTAATTTGATTGTGTTTACTCTCTGTGGCCTTGTCCTTTTCTATCATGGTGTCCGACATGGCAGCTTTTATTTCTAGATTTAAAATTGGACCAGAAAGTTTGGGGCAATTGCCAGGTAACAAATGTTTGTCTAGTAGTTCTTTTCGAGTTTCTTTTGTAAGACCCGATGTTGCGATATGTTCCCATTATAGCGTGTACGCTTTTTAACCGACTTCAAAAAGGAGGAGGTTCTATGTTCGGTTGTATGTATGCTTTTTTTTTTTTTTTTTTTTTTTTTTTTTATGTATGTTCAGCGATATTTCCGTCAATTGTGGACCGATTTTGATAATTTTTTTTGCATTGGGTTCAGTATATCTCCAAGGTGGTCCCATATTAATTTTATTGACATTGGACCTTGGACTTAGAAGATACACCAGGGAACTCCTTAACGACAAACAATAGGCATGTGTAAATTGCGATATTATCGGTATTACGTCAATCCTATAGGTAACCTACTATAGAATTCACTGGTCACTTAAAATTGTAAAATAAAAATCTTTTATAAAAAAAGGTAAACCGACTTCAAAAAGCAAAAAAATAAATATTTGAAGTCGGTGCCAAGTAACCGACTGCACCAACCAGCACCGACTTCAAATATTTATTTTTTTGCTTTTTGAAGTCGGTTTACCTTTTTTTATAAAAGATTTTTTGTGGTATTGGATGATAGTGAGACAAACACGTCCGCTTACTTCAAGTATCGTTTAATGTCTGTTTTACATTACTCTTATACAATTAATGCTTACATAGCATAATACTACACGCTACATCATCCCCCTAAAATAATAAAAAAAAATTACATACAAGTACATTTTTTATTTCTAACACCAAAACAAAAACAAATTACATTTTATATTTCTTAGTCCTATTTTTATGAACAATCATAGGTTTATTTTTAACCATAATTTTAACATTCGGTTGTAAATCTTTAATTACAACGTAAGGACCTGAGTACAATTCATCTAACTTATTACCGGTTTCGTTTTTCAATAACAGTTGGTCACCTGATTCATAAATAACTGGATTAATTGCTTTGTCATACTTTTGTTTTCTAATATTTTTACTCATAATCAAGTTATTTTTTGCATCGTTTTGGGCTTTTTGAATACGATATTTAAAGTCCAAAGCATAATTATCAAAATTATATAAAGGTTCCACTGCATCGCATAAATTATTAGGTAATCTACATACTTGTCCAAACACTAACTCATAAGGAGTGTATTTAGTCTCAGGATGTACTGAAGTGTTAAAAGAAAAGCACCAATACTGTAGCCATGAACTCCACGATGACGGATGATTATTGGTTTGGATTCGTAAATAGGCTTCTAACATTTTATGAGTATTTTCTAATGATCCAATACTTTCATGATGGTATGCGGTTGCTATAATTTGCTTAGTACCTAAAATGTTACATATTTCCGACATTACACTGGATATGAACTCGGTACCTCTATCACTCGCTATTTCTCTCGGTATGCCATAACGTAAAATAAAGTTCTCTGTAAAATTCTTCGCAATTTCTGTCGTTGTTTTGGTTTTTAAAGGGTATGCTTCTACGTATTTACTCAGTTCACATTGTAAAGTAAGAATATAACAAAATCCTTCGTCATCTCTATCTAAAGGACCCATGACATCCAAAAATATTTTATCGAACGAAGATGATGCTGTAGTTGTAATTGTTAATGGTTCTTTATGAATTTTAGTGTACTTTTGTTTTTGGCACTTATTGCATTTTTCGATATAACAACGAATGTCTTTTTCTAAAGTAGGCCAAAAATAATATTTTCTTATGTTATTAACCATTCTTCTAATACCTACATGACCACTACTAGGTAATAAATGAAAATCATTCATTATAATCCTTTTTTCGTCTTCTGTATAAATTCTTTGAACGTCTTTTACAATACATAACCTAGGTAAAGTTAATGTTTTGTTTTTCATCATATTCGTAGCTAGCCATTTTATAATATTTTTATTTTTACGCGTTCTTATTATAACAACTTCCGTAATATTAAAATCTTTGCATAAATTAGCCATTTCTTTCAACAAATCATCTCGTGAGTTTATCGATAAAGAATGTTGGCTTGCAAATATTTTTCCTTTACTCTTACTAAAAATTAAGTTTCTATTCCTCGGAAAAAATAAATCAGTACTGTCTATCTTCTTTAATATTCTGCGCAGCGTATTGTCCGGTAAAATAATTAATTCTATATCCGTGTCCGATATTTTGAGAACTTCCACAACTTTAGGGTGATCAGACCTATTGTCAGTTGAAGTCTCTAGTTTACTCGTCAAATCAGGATTATTATTTGCTTTGTTCTTTTTAGCTTGTGCTCTAGTTAAAACGCACACTAATCTACTATTCATTTCTTTCAACTCGTCAGATGTAATAACGATTCTTGATAAAGCGTCTGCAACTATATTTTCCTTTCCTTTTACGTATTCTACTTTGAAATCATATTCCTCCAACGCTAAACGAAATTTAGTTAAGCGACTTGAAGGGTTTGACATATTAAACAAATATATCAGTGGTCTATGATCGGTTCTAATAGTAAATTGTCTACCATATAAATACGGTCTAAAATGTGTTACGGACCAAAAAATCGCTAAAAGTACTTTTTCAATAGTTGCATAATTTAATTCAGATTTATTCAAATTTCTACTAGCATAAGCAATTGGTTTTCCATTTGAATTACTTAAAACACATCCTAGTGCATAATTTGAACTATCAGTTTGCAAAATAAATTCATTTTCTGGCAAAAAATTTGGGTAGTCTAAAACTGGTGCGTTTGACAATGACCCTCTTTAGAGTATCAAACGCATTTTTGCATTCTAAAGTCCATTCAAATTTAGTGTTTTTGCGACTTAAATTATTCAAAGGTAAAACAATCTAAGCAAAGTTTCGAATGAATTTCCTGTAATAATTGCTAAATGCAACAAAACGTTTGACGTCGTCCGCCGAAGTCGGTATCGGATAACTTTCGATGACTCTGACTTTAAGCCGGGTCGGGTAAAATGCCGCCTTCTGATATTACATGCCCTAGGTATAAACATTGTCGTTTTAAGAATTCGCACTTTAATGGATTCAACTTTAACTTTCACCTTTCGTAATCGTGAGAAAACTGACATGAGATTTTTGTTATGATCTGATAAATTTCTACCAAAAATAATTAAGTCATCTAAATAAATTATGCATTTATCATAATTAAGGCCTGACATAGCAACTGTCGTTAATCTACTAAATGCTGAAGGGCTTATTTTCAATCCCATAGGTAATCTACACATTTGAAATTGACCTTTGTCAGTTGTGAATGCCGTATATTTTCGTGACTCTTTTTGTAAATTACACTGAAAAAAACTTTTACTCAAATCACAATGACTGAAATACATGGCACCTGATAACGAATCTAATATGTCTGTTATATTTGGGAGAGGGAATTTATCATCCTGGACGCGCTCATTTAATTGCCTATAATCGACAACTACGCGCCATTGTTGTTTACCGCTTCTATCCAACTTTTTAGGTATTAATAATAATGGACTAGACCAATCGCTACTAGCTTTTTCTATTATCCCATCTTCTAACATCTGATCGATCTGTTTATTAAGTTCCTCTTTTTGCGCAAAAGGTATTCTATATGGTTTTTTATACACAGGCGTTACGTGATCTTTTAAATGGATCGACTGTTCGTAAACATTTGTAACACTGAGTTTATCACCTGGTAAATGAAATATATCGGAATATTTCGCACATATTTGCTCTATAGATAATTGCTCTTCTTTTTCTAAATATGTATTTAACTTGAGTAAAGAAAACAATTTGTTAACTCTATCTACTCTCACCTCCGATTTTTCAAATGTACAAAAATTATAGTTGTCTAATCTATGTATCTCAATATCTTTTAAACTAAATGTTTTTTCTTCTGACGTCTTATAGGAATTTTTCCATTTTTCGGCTGAGTAACTACACTAGCTATAAAAACACCATCACACACCTCTTTAGGCGAAACAACACACTCATAATTAACACGTGTCGGTATATATTTAATTACCTCACACCGTGGTCCGATTGTCAAAAAGTAATCATAATAATTCATAGGCAATATTATCTTATTTTCGCCTATTCTAAGCGAAATAGTATCTGTTTAATAATCTATGATGCCTCTATAATTTTTCATAAAATCTTGCCCTAATATACCTATAGCTTTGCAAGGTAGGTCTTCAAAAACATAGAACTTATGTTCAAAAAATATATTATTATATTTTAGCGTCAAAAGTACATATCCTATTGCATTTAAACTACCACCAATGCCTCTTATACTTAAGCTACACTCATATAAATCTTATTTCTTCATATTTAAAACATTATAGCTAATTGCTGATAAGGAGGCCCCCGTATCTACTAAAAATTCTAACTGTATATTATTATCTAGACTTAAATTTACCCAATTAATACTATCGCAAGCTAAAATTTGATTAGGGACGAAAAAACTCGTTAGAAGGCTCTAGAACAGTATTTTCACTAGATGAACAACAATTATTAGTAGTGAAATGGTTCAAGGTTCTATTATTACAACGAATTGCGCCATAACCATGTCGACGATTCGCATAATTGCGATAATTCCTACGGTAACCTGAAGCACCGCGGCCTCGACGCGAACTTCTTGATGCAGCCGTATTTTGTTGCGCCATCGACTTGTTATACGTGGAATTATTAGAGTTATAATTATTATAAAATCTGTGACCTCGTGGTCTATGAAATCTAAAAGAATAATTATTTCGTCCAACTCTATTGTCATAAGACATTACCTGATAGTCCGTAGATGAACTAGATTCATCTTCCGCCACACGAATTGCATCCTTCAACGAAGATAAATTGCGAGCCGAAATAATTGTGCCTAATCTTTGACTTTTTAACCCATCGTTTAATGGCATTCTTTTTATTAAGAGGACATAATAATCTATACGCCTCGTCGTTACCATTTGCCTGAGAAATAGTTAAGTCCACAAACAGTTTTTCGATCTTTTCTCCAAATTCGGTTACAGACCTATCGCCTTGTCTAGCTTTCTGTAATTTAGACTGTAAGGCAGTGTCGGACTTCCTAGTTAATAAATGAATACGCATATCCTTTAAAAGCAAACTAACAGTAGTATAAGCACTTGATAACCGCATTTTCGCTCCACTTGTTAATCTACTTTTTAATACGAAATTTATTAGCAACTTCTTACCATCATCGTCAAGCATTGAGTCGTACAATTCGATAGTCTCAATTAAATCTTGAGTAACACTTTGATCTCCAGTCATCTTTGGCAAGAGGCTCACAGCCGTCTTTAAAGAAAATTTCTCACCTGACATGTTTTCTTTCGTTGTAACACTACTAGACAAAACAGATTTTTCCTCAAACTTCAAAATTTTACAATACACGTCGTCAATACTGCAACATAATATCAATATTTCATCAGAACTTTTTGACTCTAAGCAACTTAAATAAGTTCGAAAAGTTTTATATAAAGATTTTGCCTCTAAAATCTTCTTCTCAAAATTACTACCTATTCTTCTCTTTGGACCTAATTTACTGATATTTTCTCTAAGTTTTTCTAACTGATTGTAAATGTCTGATAACTCTAATATTGTTACCATAATCAACAAAAAAAATTATAATTAAATCTTAACTCATTTCTACTTAGTTATTTTATTCATTATAATGTCTACAGTAATAATCTAAATACTTTCGAAATTATAAAACGTATCTCTGAAAAAATAATAATAGGTATCTTATACATTAAAACATAAAACTCGCACCTTACTCTTATCACTGTCACTCACACACTTTACAATACCTATAATACCGCAGCGGGATCAGCAGGGCCTCTGGCATCTCTCCGACGGTAGCTCAACCGGGACAGGACACTCCTTCCGCATCCACTTCGTGTGACACTTCTTGTATAGACAGACAACTCCAACCAGAACCGCCAGCAACATACACGACGCAATTATGGTCAATAAGACATTATTCGTTTGTTCAGCTGTCGCCTTAGCATCGTTTCCTCCTCCAGAAGCAGCCTGAGCTATGACAACCTCTTCCTTTGCTTGGCTTGATCCCATAGTTAATCCATATTAAACTATGTGATATATATCAAACAGCAGTAGGCGTACCAGGACTGGCAGGGTCGCCATATAGCGTGTACGCTTTTGTGGTATTGGATGATAGTGAGACAAACACGTCCGCTTACTTCAAGTATCGTTTAATGTCTGATTTACATGACTCTTATACAATTAATGCTTACATAGCATAATACTACACGCTACACCATCGAAGGGCAATATCTTTTTGTATGTTATCCCCCATTTTCTTATTTTTTGTGGGGGATGCACCCAGTAATTTGAGGATCTCGTCATCAAGGGGACATTCCTCCGGTTCAGCAAGGACAGGTGCGGACGGACGGCCCTGGGGCAATTTCCAGATCCACATCCTGTGTGGAAAGGCAGAGTTGTTCATTCAGAGCAATGGAATCAGTTAACGAAACTTCATGGCCATCAGGAATGTAGTGCATAAAATATGATTATTTTATTATTGTGCACTTTCATATTTTGCCAAATGCAATTGGACTTTCTTTACGAATACAAAATTATGTACAAAGCATAGTTTGCTAAGTATTTGTATTAATTCGTAAAGAGGGTAGGTTAAAAATAATATGGAAAAAACCTTATCAGTTTATAAAAGTATAATTTTATCATGTGGGTAGGTATCTGTACAAAATTTTTCATCAAGCGCAGGACAGGCTATAATTTGGCCAACTTTGCACTAGTATTTGTACATTCAGATACGTATTTGTATGATGGGTTTGTATTACTACGCACAATACACTTTAGGTTATATTTAGAGTTTCAGAATTATGCATTGTTGTAATAATTAATATTATAAAGTTTACCTTCGGGTAACGATAGCACAGGCGATGAATTCTCTGCTCTCGACATGCTGCTATCCGAACTTATGCGGCGGCGCGAACGCTCCTTGCGTCTGCGCAATTTCTTTTCGATTTTTCGCATCTTACGCCTAATATATTCGTCACTGTCTTCATCTTGAGTTCTTTTAGGCATATTTTATAATTTTAATGATAGCATATTAACGCAGAGGATGTTAGGGTAGACCAGCGGAGCACTAAAATGCGAATGAGGTTCGAAACACCCACAGTTTGGTAGATAGAGACACTGGCAACCCGGAGGGTTGCCAGTGTGTTAAAACTTTTTTAGTATAAAAAAAAAGAATCTAAATAAAAGCTACTTTTAACTATAGTGGAAGATTAGCGAGTCAATATGCGTAACTACAATTGTTCTCTAATCTCGAGGATGAAGCACGAAGTATAATTAAGAAAATATACTTACAAAATAAATGAGTAAATTTCTTTCAAGGCTTAATCTATGATTTTTTAACACAACAACTTTCGTAGCTTGACACTCTACCATTTCAACCTATTTTCTCGGCAATCTCTATCGCTTGCCTTGCGCCTTGATCAAACAGTTTTCTTGAAAAAAAAAATACAATCCGTATTTCACTAATTTGTTTCCTTCATACATTTAATTATAATTTACCTACATGAAATACATAGATTCCAATGAATAGTTCATTTAGTAACAGAAACTACTTCCACCTTTTAGATGTCTTGCGGTTTCAACCCTCAGTGTAGATCCTAAAATGTTACGGGCTTTGAAGTTCGAGCATTTATTAAATTCAACCCTGCAAAAACAAGTTTCTATATGTTTCTTCCCTTTATATTCTACCTTATCTGTTCTAGCCGAGGAAATTTGACAGTAATGTATATTGAAATAAAGTTTATTTTTGTCAGCAGCAACACAGTTCAACACTTACGTGACTCTCAAACTACAGAATGTCAAGTCGACGACGGTGACAGTTAAGGGTCCGACTCCATGTTGGGAGCAAGACTTCTTATTGTGAGTATTGTAACTTTTTTAAATCATTACACAGTTGTTTGCATGCAAATTTAGGTTATATAGTTGTGTGCTTAAAGTTGTATGCGGAGTGCGGTTCGGGAGAAAGTGGTTTGTGTATTTTGATAGGTCTTGTGTAAGTAACAGAAATTTTGTAGTTTGCGTTTGCTTAAACTAACATGCAGGTATTATTAATGTTTGTTAAGCCAGCTTATGTAATGCTTTTAGAGAACAAGCTATTTCCCGCAGCTTCATTTGCGTTTATTTCGTAATTTGGCAGAGGTATACAGTGATAAATACATATTTATGGTAAATTTTATTTCAGTTTTAATAGTCTAACCGTTATTTTTTTTTTAGATATATAGACTAGATATACAGGTGAGTTAAACTAGAAACAGATGATAAAATTTGCATTAATACATTCAACTGTTACTATAGCGAAACTTACCGGAAAATAAATTAACAGTTTCATACAAAATGTTGATATCTATTCCACTTAAATGAATGAGTCTTTTTTTCTCCGATAAGTGTCGCTTTAGCTGAAGGATTATGGGTATAGGATAAAAGAAAGAATTGTTACGGATTGAACCGAATATAATTCGATAACAACAGTATTAACTTTTTTGGGAACACCTCAGCCCATATATTATCACGATCTATTCGTCAGCCAGAGAGATCGAGTAGTTGTCAAAAGTGACGTTATAATATTGACATTTTACATATTATTAAGTTCTTCGTACAAATTATTAAGTTCTATAAATTAGCGATTGGGGAGGCCTATGTTAAGCAGTGGACAAGTATAGGCTGAAATGATGATGATGATAAATTAATACACAAACAATAGCAAAGGTTGTTCTTAGTTGTTTCATCAATAAAATGCACACCCAAAATCCGCCTTCACTGAAGATAACATAATTGCTGTGAGACAACTAATTCTCGAAGATCGTCATGTGACGTATCGAGAGATAGAGGCTCTATTAGGCATCTCAGGGACAACCATTCAGAAGATCTTGCATGAAGCGCTTGGTGTGAGAAAGCTAGTTTGCCGTTGGATACCGCATCTGCTTTCCGACGATCACAAGGCGGCCCGCGTCAGATGGTGTAAGAAAACTCTGCAAATGTTCAACCGAGGAGAATCAAATCACGTCTACGACATCATCAGTGGTGACGAATCTTGGATCTATGCCTACGATCCTGATTCCAAACAACAATCTACAATCTGGGTCTTTCAAGACGAGCCAAAACCGACTAAAGTTGTTCGTTCTCGAAGCACTTTAAAGAAGATGGTGGCCACGTTCGTTGGAAAAACCGGCCATGTTGCGACTATTGCACTTGAAGATCGTAGAACGGTTAACGCAGAGTGGTATACCACAGTTTGTTTACCACAAGTCATCACCGAACTTCGAAAATCTAACTCAAAGCGACGCATCATCCTGCACCACGACAACGCAAGCTCACACAGCGCTCGTCAAACGATTGAGTATTTGAAGCAGGAAAAAGTAGAAATTCTTGACCATCCTCCATAGTCCTTTTTTTTTTACGAGGGGAAATGCCTAACGCATACCCCCGGGCCTAGGGCACGGCCCGGGTGATTATGTGGGGCTCGCACCCACTAAAACCCCTCGGCGTCCCACTGCCCTTTTGCCCGCCCACAGGAATCGTCACCAGCATGACCTCTGTGGCACCGGCGGGCTCGGTCCGCAGTTTGGCGCGGACCTAGACACGTGTAGGGGAGTTCGGTCTCCTCCTACTACCTTTTGGAGGCTGCGCGGACGCAACGCTTTTCCGGTGCGGGCCTGCTAAGTGCTAGGGCGCCGGGGTGCCCTCCCCGACGCCTGCAGGCCAAGATTACGGTGGGCGAAGGTCGTTTCGGGCGTAGTCCCTGCGCCTTCGCCCAACGCGCCGTCTGCGAGCGGGATTGGAGGACGTCTCCTCCCTCACCCGCTCTGCCTCCTCCTTTGCGGACATGACGGCCTCGCAAAAGGCCGCCATTGCCGCCCAGGCGCTCTCGCTCCCAACCATATATGATATCACAGTCGGGAGCGATAGCGCCTGTCCCCCTGCACCGAGCGCTCCGGCGAGCCGGCGCCACTCGTCATCCCATGCCGGACACGCCAGCAAAGTGTGCGCCGCCGTGTCTTCCGGGGCTGCACAATGGTGGCAGCGCTCCACCTCCTCACGCCCGATCCGCCACAGATACCGCCCGAAGCAACCATGCCCGGACAGTACCTGCGTCAGACGGTACGTGAGGACGCCGTGTCGTCGCCCCAGCCACTCCCAGAAAACTGGCAGCAGCGCAGCGATGACAGCGTGACCGGCAGTGGGATGGGCTAGCTTGCTCCGCCAGCCCTCCAGCGCGACTCGGTGCAGCTCCGTCCGCCTCGCTCTCGGGGCGCAGGGATCCAAGGTGTTGGTAGGATCCCTACGCCAGGCATACAGCTCGGAGAGCGCCTGTGCCTCCAGCTCCCACGGAAGCGTTCCGGCGAGGAGCGTCGCCGCCTCGAATACGATGGTGCGGTATCCTCGGATGACCCTGACAGCCATGACTATCCTCCATACAGACCTGACCTAAGCCTTAACGATTTCTTTACATTTCCTAAAATTAAGAAAAGTCTTAGTGGTCAAAGGCATGCCTTGTATTTGAAATTAATATGAGTTTAATAAATTTAACATGAAAATATTCGGAAGCTCGAAGTCGATGGAAATGAAATCCTGAGAACGAAGGGCTTCTTAAGCGTTAAACCGAAATATACCAATATTAAAAAAAACATCCTTAAATAAACGTAACACTTTCATCTTAAATATAATATATAATATAATATTAGCCTTGTTAAGAAACTGTCCCACTGTTGAGCATGGGCCTCCTCTCGAACTGAGAGGGCTTAAGCCATAGTCCACCACGCTGGCCCAGTGCGGGTTGGTGAACTTCACACACCTTCGAGAAATTCTTCTTAAATATTAAAATAAAAAATCCATAGATATACAAGATGAGATGAGATTTACAAGATGAGTTTTCCGATACGAGCTTTTCATGTTAAATAAAAATAATCGAAGATTAAGCGATGATGAGTTAAGTATTTTTAACAAATATGATGGACGTGATAACTACATTTGAGTGACCAAGTAGTATATTCATTTTTATGAGCAAAGGTTATTTAGAAAGAATAGGTCATATATGAAATTTAAACTCTCGCTCTTGCAATGAATAAGGATATTTTAATGACTTATAGTTTGGAAAGTATTACATACTTTTATCATCAAGGTTCGTGGAAAAAAGTTAATATTATAGTTATAAAGTTTTTCCCTAGCGAGTAGTCTGGATGCGTATTTTAGGGCATTGTTTTAGTCCATGCATTGTATTAAAAATATTTAACGGTTTTAACTTTTTGTATAGTAGTACCTACAGGATAAATAGTTATTCGTATGCGTATTATCCTCCTAATATTATAAATGTCGCCGCGTGGTTCCCGGCTTAGAATAGGACCAACCCATCTCATCCCATCGGGTGTCGTACAAGGCGACTAAGGGAAAACTAGGGAATGGGCAGCAGCGTTCTCTTAACACTTCTGCGATCAAAAACTGCGCTCGCCAACCCGCCTGCCAAGCGTGGCGAGTATGGCAAATCCCCCCAATCACTATTATGGAAGAAAAGAAGAAAACCAGGCCCCTAGTCCCCGGCGGTCCTGATCGTCCTGGCCACGGTAGCAGCCATGGTGACGACAGGACAAGGGGTGCTAAGAATCTCCGGCAGAGATTCGGCTACCACCAAAAACGAAAATTGGCCCTGGTGACATACAACGCACGCACTTTGAGGACAGATGAGAAGCTTGTTGAGCTGGAAGAAGAGATAAACAAGTTGCGGTGGAATATTGTTGGTTTATCGGAGGTCCGAAGAGAGGGCGAGGACACGATAACCTTAAAATCCGGCAACTTGTTTTACTACCGGGAGGGCGAACAGCAGTCCCAAGGTGGTGTCGGATTTATCGTCCACAAGTCACTCATAGACAACGTTGTGTCCATCACTAGTGTGTCGAGCAGGGTAGCGTACCTGATACTCAGAATATCCAAAAGATATTCGCTGAAGGTCATACAGATCTACGCACCGACCTCGACATACTCAGATGATGATGTCGAAGTTATGTATGAGGACATTAGTAGAGCCATACATACTTCCAAAACACACTTTACAGTGGTTATGGGTGACTTCAATGCGCGGCTGGGCAAACGGGGCGATGATGAGTTGAGAGTGGGGTAATTTGGATATGGGCAGCGCAACCCCAGGGGTCAGAGGCTGGCCGAATTCCTGGAGAAAGAGGGACTCTTTATGATGAACTCTTTCTTCCAGAAGCCGCCTCATAGGAAATGGACCTGGATGAGCCCTGATGGTTCCACCAAAAACGAAATAGACTTCATAATGAGCACCAAGCGACAAATATTTAATGATGTCTCCGTGATCCACAGGGTAAAAACCGGCAGTGATCACCGAATGGTCAGAGGCACATTAAATATTAATGTCAAAATGGAAAGATCGCGTCTGATGAAGTCTACGCTCCGACCTTGTAATGCACATATCCAAAACCCCGAGAACTTTCAACTCGAATTGTCAAACCGCTTCGAATTGCTAGACAGCAGCGCATCAGTGGACGAAATCAACAACAGGCTGGTAGAGACTGTCCATACGGTCGGGTCCAAGTATTTTAAGCCCCACCGTAAAAATAGACCTCAAAAACTATCCAACTACACCCGAAACCTCATGGCTGAGCGACGTTCCATGACGCTCCAAACCTACGATGATGCTAAGTCCTATAGGCAGCTCAATGGACAGATATTGAAGTCCTTGCGACAAGACTTACGGTCCTTCAATACAAGGCGTATTGAGGAAACCATAGCACAGAACAAGGGCTCTAAAGTGTTCGCAAGAGACGCGTCTATTGGGCAAAGCCAGTTGACGACGCTGAAGATGGAGGACGGAAACGTAACGTCGAATAGGTCGGAGGTGCTCAGGGAGATAGAGAGGTTCTATGGGCAGTTGTATACCTCAGTAGCTGAACCTGTTGTTGACTTGGTAAAAGACCCAAGAGCCAAGCTAACCCGACACTACACTGAAGATATCCCGGACATCAGCCTGTACGAGATTAGGATGGCTCTCAAACAACTCAAAAATAACAAAGCGCCGGGCGAAGACGGAATTACCGTAGAGCTTCTGAAAGCGGGCGGAACGCCAGTACTTAAAGTCCTTCAGAGGCTGTTTAATTCCGTCTTGCTCGAAGAGAAAACGCCGGAAGCATGGAACAGGGGTGTGGTGGTACTGTTTTTCAAGAAAGGTGATAACACTTTACTGAAGAATTATAGGCCCATCACACTTCTGAGCCATGTTTATAAGTTGTTTTCGAGAGTCATTACGAATCGTCTCGAACGCAGGTTTGATGACTTCCAGCCTCCCGAACAAGCCGGTTTCCGAAAAGGCTTTAGTACCATAGACCACATACATACGCTGCGGCAGATTATACAGAAGACCGAGGAGTATAATCGGCCACTATGCTTGGCGTTTGTGGACTATGAGAAAGCCTTCGATTCGATCGAGACTTGGGTGGTTCTTAGATCTCTCCAGCGATGCCGCATTGACTATCGGTACATCGAAGTGTTGAAGTGCTTGTATAATAACGCCACCATGTCAGTCCGAGTACAGGGGCAGTGCACGAAGGCAATCCCCATAAAAAGAGGAGTAAGACAGGGAGACGTCATTTCTCCGAAACTGTTTACGGCCACCTTAGAGGACGCCTTCAAGCTCTTGGAATGGCAAGGACTTGGCATCAACATCAATGGCGAATACATCACTCACCTTCGATTTGCCGACGACATTGTGGTCGTGGCGGAGTCGCTGGAAGATCTAGGACGAATGCTCGGTGACCTCAACAGAGTATCTCAACAAGTGGGTCTTAAAATGAACATGGACAAAACGAAAATAATGTGTAACGTCCATGTCGTACCCACCGCACTCACCGTTGGGAACTCTACTCTTGAAGTTGTCGACGAATACATTTACCTGGGACAGGTAGTTCGGTTAGATAGGTCCAACTTTGAGAGAGAGGTCAATCGACGAATCCAACTCGGCTGGGCAGCGTTCGGGAAACTGCGCAACATCTTCTCATCCAAAATACCTCAGTGCCTAAAGACTAAAGTTTTTAGTCAATGTGTGTTACCAGTGATGATATATGGATCAGAGACGTGGTCTCTTACAATAGGTCTCATAAAAAAGCTCAGAGTTGCTCAGCGAGCTATGGAGAGAGCTATGCTCGGCGTTTCTCTACGCGATCGAATCAGGAATGAGGAGATTCGTAGAAGAACCAAGGTTACCGACATAGCCCTTAAGATTAGCAAGCTGAAGTGGCAATGGGCGGGCCACATAGCGCGTAGATCGGACGGGCGTTGGGGCAGAAAGATTCTAGAGTGGCGACCACGTATTGGCAAGCGCAGCGTGGGACGACCGCCTGCCAGATGGACCGACGATCTTGTGAAAATCGCAGGAAGTCGTTGGATGCAGGTGGCATCGGACCGGTTACGCTGGAAAGCGATTGGGGAGGCCTATGTTCAACAGTGGACAAGTATGGGCTGAGATGATGATGATGATGATTATAAATGTGAGAGTTCGTATGTTTGGAGGTTTGTTACTCAATCACGCAAAAACGGCTGAACGGCTTTCTATGAATTTTGGCACACAGATAGTTTATTACCTGGATTAACACATAGATTACTTTGTATTCCGAGAAGATGTAAAGTTCCTGTCTCAAGTCAACGCGGACGAAGTCGCGGGCAGAATCTTGTACTATATAGTATACATCAGAAAATTGTAAAGTACTCTTGCCGAATAAGTACTTGAAGAACAAACATATCGGTATTGTGATTTTGCCTGCTATATATTTCAATAAGTACATAGCCTGCGTAAATCAAAAACAACCCGAGAAATGACTTGATGAAAAAATATTGCATAACTTACAAGCACACGGTATTACAATAAATTGAGAAATTTGCAAATAATACAAATATTCCGTCACATTTTTATCTCCATGTATTTGAGCCAAAACTCGGAATGTTAAAATGGACGTAAATCACAAGTGTTAACGGAAGCCAAATTGATAAAGCGTTACAGGGAGTGTCAGGTCTGCGCCTGTAGCCAATTGGAAAATCTTCAGTCGTTCACGCTAATAGAAAACGAAAAAATGTAAGGGAGTGACATTTTGCAACGAAAAGTCACGTGGTCAAAACAATGCGCTATCGATTGCGACAAGAGAATAGAAACAAAACGTTTGCCACTTGTCTAGGCCCCTTTGGTATAACATACATTTTATAAATATTTGTATGTTTATTACAAATTTCCTGAGTTCCATATTACATCTTTCGAAAAGTTGCTTAAATGACAGCAAAGAAAGGTAAGTAAAACTTAGGGCAAGTTCGATTTTCGATATCACTTATCGAATCGAACTTGTCCTAAGTCTTATTATGTTTATACCTAAGATATTAGTACTTTTTAAAGCTACCAGCCTATACTGTCCCAATGCTGGGCAAAGGCCTTTCCTCACAAATTGAGGTAAGAGTCTTCACCACGCGGATCCGTTGCGGATTGGTGGAGGCAGATTATCAGGCAGGCCATCTGCTGTTGGAACTCATCAAGCCGCCAATAAGACTTGGCTTAACGACTACCATAATAAGTGGTAACCGAGGCTTAACGTGCTTTCCAAAGCAAGGCTTAGCGTGTTTTCGAATATTAAAATGTCACAAACAGTCACCCATCTCAGACCGAACGAGCCGTACGCAGCGTAACCTTGGTGATCGTTAAAAACACCGCGGTTGCAGAGCGCTATGAGCTTCTCCGCACAGCTCTATGAGCACCTCAAAAATATAGGTTTTGTATCTATCTACCTATATCATCAAGGCAGATCCCTTGCGGGGTAGGCAGAGAGTACAGAGTAAAATATATTGTAGTTTGCAAATATTTAAATTATCAATTTCAATATTCGAATGAAAACTCTGTACTTGGTCATAACACTTAATTTCCGAACAGAAGTCAATCATCAAGATATTATTGCTAGTCTAACCAATAGGCAGTTATTTTATAATACGACCAAGCATTGTGGTGGTAATTAGTATTGTAAAAACGCTTGAGTCGACGCTCAAAATGTTGCTAAGCGCTGGAGTCCAGAGCCGAGTCGGTTTCAGAGCGCTCGAGCGCGAGCTCGAGTGTTTTGTTTAAAACGCTTACTAGGGCGTCGCACTCGACGCTCGAGCGCGAGTCGAGCGTCGAGCGCGCTCGCAACGCTCCAGTTTTATGGATAATTTTAAGTCATGTTCATACATGCTTATTGCAATATTGCAATATTTACTGCGTGGAGTACCTATTTTTTTTTAATTAGCTTGCTTTTTTTGTATGTCTGTCTGTCTTTCCGATTCAAAGTTATCAATGGTTCAAAGGTAGTTTGTGATCTACTTTTCAAACACTTGCGGTTCTCCAATTGACCTAAAATTTGGCATACCTATATAAGTTTAGACATACGATTTAACGCAATGGTTAAGAGCTTAAGCCGCTCCGCCCACTGTGTCTAATAGTCGCGGGTTCGATTCCTGCACAGGGCAAATCTTGTGTTGTGTGATCCGCAATTATTTTTTCCGGTCTGGGTATTCGAGTATGTGAATTTTCATGTTTGTAAACGCACCTACGACACAGGAATAAATCCTAGTGTGGAGTTACGTTTTTTTTAATAAAACAAAAAGAAAAGTTCGGTGACGACTATTATTTTTCTTTTATATAGTACCATGGACCTGGTTTGATAATGGCTCGCTGGTTTAGTCTTGACAAGTACTGTCTACTGAAGTACTTACTCAAGTATATAATATCAGCCCATACTGCCCACTGCTTTTTTGACATTTTACTCCGCTTGCAGATTAACGAATGGAGACGACCGAGCACAAAGGATGCTCGGTGACGGACCCGATTGATGTGCGGGCCGAAGGACATGGTACTGTTTATGGTGACCCCTAGATATTTGACCTCTTTGACCCAGGGAATGGGTCGGTCGAACATGGTCACTTGGGCGAGATTACTTCTAGGGCGGCGCAGGGAGTGGCGCGGGGTGGCACCTCTGGAGAAGAACACCGCAGCGCTCTTGTCCGGGTTCACCTCAATACGCCACTTCCTGAACCAATTTCCTAGGGAATTGGCGGTTGCCTGAAGGTTTCTGGTAATGAAACCCTTATTCCTATGCGAGACGTAGAGAGCGGTATGATCCGCGATAGGGCTAGATGCGCCTTACTCGAACGAGGAATGTCGTTCGTGTAAAGGCTAAGCAAAGGGGCGAGAGAGCTGAGCCCTGCGGGACTCCAGCTCAGGTGGAGTGGGGAGTAGAGCGCGTCATTTCGACGCGATATCGGAAGGCGCGATTCGACAAGAAGTCTCGTATGATGAGCACGAGTCTGTCCGGCACACCCATTTGGTAGAGCTTGTAGATCAAGCCGTTGTGCCAAACTTTGTCGAATGCATTCGCGACGTCGAAGAAGAGGGCGCCCGTGTAGACGGGTTTGGGTCTGTTAAGACCGGAGAGGATGTGCTCCGTGATGCGGTGCACTTGGTGGACGCAGGAGTGTTTCGCTCGAAAGCCGAACTGCTCGTCGATAAGGATACCCCTGGACACTACAAAGTCTTTGAGCCGCGCCAGAAGTAGGCGCTCGTAGACCTTAGCCAGGGAGTTGAGAAGACTGATAGGGCGGTAGCTCGCGGGGAGATTACGTGGTTTGCCGGGCTTGGGAATGCCTATGACGCCCTCCTCCTTAGCGGGGAAGGTGCAGTTCGTCATGGCGGCGTTCAGTATGGCCACTAAGAGGCAGATGAGTTAGGCGGGCAGGCATTTCAGAACGCGATTCGAAATGCCGTCAGAGCCGAGGGCTTTTTAGTTTTGAGACCCCCAATGAGATCTTCGACCTCCGTTTGGGCGATAGGAGGTAAGGAATCGGCGGGGGGAAGGGATGCCCTGCGCTCGACTTCCCTGTCGTAGCGTCGACGTGGGACTGGTCGACGGACTGAGAGCTGGGGGTGCACTGGCTCTCGAGGGAGTCGCCGAGAAGCTCGGCCTTATTGTCGTCGTCGAAGGCTGGGGGTGCGCCTGAAGGGCGGGACAGCGGAGGCATGTCAGTTGTGGAGTCGGTTTTGAGGCTACGCGCCAGATGCCAGTAGGCCAGGTGCGATGGCGCGATGCCCTCTAGGAAGTCACCCCACCGTTCCTCCCGGACCTCCGCGACACGACGCTTTACCTCTTGTTGTAAAGCGCGCATCCGGGCCCGAGTGGCTTCGGTGGGGTAAGAGTCGTGCGCTCGGATTGAGGCATTCTTGGAACGAATGAGATCCCTAACATCTTCCGGCAGTCGAAAGCGGTTGAGGTTGAGATCTTCCGCCTCGACTTGCTTAGACGATCGACTGACAGCCGATCGGATGTGGTCGGTGAAGGCATCTACTGGGTGTCCTGAGGGGACGGGATGGAGTCCGAGCTGAGAGGGAGGGGGGAGGGTCGGCATCCGCCAAGGCCGTGCTTAGCGCATGCCAATCCACCACCGTCTTTTTGGGTCGCTGAGGGGCGGAAGGGGGGGAACCGAGTCTCATGACTACAGGTCGATGGTCAGAGTCGAGCTCCTGGACTACTTCCAAGGAGTGCAGCCGTAAGGTTACAACCCTTCAGAAGCGCCATGTCCAGGACATCGGGTCGGTGGTTGGGATTGTTGGGATAGTGGGTAGGGTGCATGGGTGCGATGACGTCAAAGTCGAGAACGTCGACCAGGGCGTCAAGGCTCCTACCGTTAGGGGAAGTGGTGAGACCATTCCAGGCCACGTGCTTACTGTTGAAGTCGCCCGCCAGAATGACGGCGCTTCCCAGATTAAGGAGTGCTTCAAAGTCACTCCTGAGGACGAGCTTAGTAGGAGGTATACGGAGACAATCACGATGGGCTGGTGCCCAGTGCGAGAGATGCGACAGACCGAGGCTTCGATGTTGGTAAGCGCAGGGGGATCGAGAGGGATGCAGTGAAGGGACCTCCTGTAGTAAATGAGAGTACCGCCTCCACGGGAGCCGATTCTGTCATTACGCACGAGGTTATAGTTTGCGATCCTAGGATCGCGTTGTGCGGGCTTGAGGAATGTTTCCTGTACTAGGAGGATATCAAGCTGGTGCTCTCGGAGGCAATCAGCAACCTGATCTCGCTGGGAGCGAAGGCCATTGGCGTTAAAAAACGCCAGGGATAGGTTGTGGGGCTTATGGCGGGGAGGTCGTAAATCCATTATTGGGTGCGGGGGGGTTGGGTTCTGAGGGACGCCAGGACGTCATAGACGTTCCTGTATTCCGCGGCCAGGAGAACTTGGTCCGCCAAGTTGGTGGCGGTGCGGAGTTGGAGGGCGAGTTCTTGGACTCTGGGGATCAAA
The DNA here is from genome assembly GCA_905147815.2 of Phalera bucephala. Taxonomy (NCBI): domain Eukaryota; kingdom Metazoa; phylum Arthropoda; class Insecta; order Lepidoptera; family Notodontidae; genus Phalera; species Phalera bucephala. The sequence continues at coordinate 3,280,972 of CAJHXA020000004.1, read as the reverse complement.
GCGGGGCTTATTACTGCCGAAACGTTCATGATCAGGTTGAAGTCCTGACTGATGTTAGTGGGCGGAGGGGGACAAGCTGCCGCCGGCGGCATCGCTGGCGCGCGCTTTGGGGGGCGGGCAGGGCCCACTGGCGGGTGGGAGGCCGCGGTGTAGGGCAGCGGCTTCACCCACGCGTTGGCGCCAAGAGACGGCCTAAGCGGCGGGGAGGGGGGGGTCAGCTCCTGTAGCGCGAGAGCGCGGGGAGCCGAGGTCGCTGGCGCTGAAGGCACCGGATGGGGGTGCGCTGAGGGCGCGGGGGATGTTGCGCTGAGGGCGCAGGGGGGGGGGGGGGGGGCGGCGGCCGCCGCGCCTCGTCCAGCGCTTCCCCTTCGGCGCCTTGGGACAACCGCGGTAGTTCGCGGTGTGCCCCTTGGCGCCGCAGAGGACGCAGCTGGGGGGCTCGGCCGCCGTCTCCCTCGAACGGGCGCACTGGGATGTCGCGTGGTCCCCGATGCATTTCACGCATCGAGGGCGCGCGTGACAATTACGGGCCCGTATAGCTGGCAGTTGTGGCACTGCCCGGGCGTGCCGCGTTTGTGGGGGGCCTCCACGGTGAGGCCAGAGATGTGACACATGGCCGGACTCGGTGCGGTCGAGGACGACCAGCACCATATCATAGGCCTCCTTGGAGCGCCCATTGACCATCCTGTGCACCTGGCGCACAGGAAGGTCCTGGGACAGGAGGTCTTCTTTGATGACGGCGGTGTCCAGCTCCCTAGGGACACCGCGGATGACTACCCTGAGCTCCCTGTCCTCCTCCAGGGTGTACGTGTGATAAGCGATCTTATTCGATCGCAGGAACGCGGATAACCGTCGATGGTCGTCCGAGGACGCCACCTTGACGGCTATGCCTTGCGCGGTGGAATGCGCGTGCGTGTAATTGATTTGGCGATTATAAATCGCCTTAGAAATGCGCTCCCAGGCGCTCTTGTCCTGAATGACAAGCGGCGGGGGAGTGATGTTCGGACGTGCTGGGCGCGCGAGGGGGGAGGCCCTCTCGGCCGCGTTGGTAGACGGCCGGGGGCCGGAGGGGCCGGGAGAAACAGAGACGTTCCCGGCCTTCTGAATTTTGGGAGGCGGCGAGTCGCACGGTTTACGCCGCTTCCCATTTGAGATGGGGATGAAATCGTCCTCCGACGAGAACGACGGGGACGGGAACCGGGCGGGGGCGGCGCGTCGCGCGGACGCGTGCTCGACCTCCATATATGAGTCCGAGAGAGGCTCGGACCCGCATGGCGAGACGGGGCGGTCAGCGGGGGTCGGGGGCGGCGCAACTAACTCCGTTCTCGGCGCGGCGAATGGAGTCGCGGGGCGCGCAGAAGGCGCGGGGTGCGCGGGGGCGGGGGGGGGACGCGTGCGCGGGCGACGCGTCGGGCGAGGCGGGCGAGTACGTCGCGCTGAATTTCCGGACGATGTCCGGGCAATTCAGCACGATGTACCTCCCTAATTCCCGGATGAAATCGGGAGCGAAATCGTCAGCCATTTCCAGAGGGGAAATGGTAGGCGGGTGAACTTAAAAGGGCCCTAAGACCCGGGCGAGACAATGCCCAGATCCCCCGACCGGATGGCGGCGGGGGGTGTAGCACTACCGGGGAGACGCGGTGTGCCACTTCGCCTTAAGGGCGAACGGGCGGCACCAAACCCTAACTGCTCCGGGGCGAAGAGAGCCGCCGCACGGAGAATAGGATAGCGGGATGGGTAAAGGTAGGGTCCTGGTGAAATCAAGAGCCCTAACTAGGGAAGTCAACACTCAGTCCTATTGACTCCAACCCTTCTACAGTTGGGAAAAGGCATAGACACAACTTAAATTCAATAAATTTAAGCAAATTGACTGTAGTACTCACGTACACTTTCCTGGACACAAAAACTGGTGACTGGGGGTGCAGCAGCACGACGGTAGCTTTCTGCCACTCGAATACAAGGAAAACAGACCGCAATAGACCAACCTATAAACACATATAAAATAAAAAATTCACAAAAAATCTCAGCTGGTAGGAATAGAGTAAAATAATACTGACAAAGCAGGGCAGGAAACCACTTACCTGGGGAAAACACCTGACTCCTGGACTATCGGGTGCCACGAAAGGACGCGAGACGACCCGCTGCAGACGCAGCTCCGAGAAGACCGCTCCATAGACCGCACCTGAAACAGAAAAATAGAAATAAATAATAAATAAAAAACATAGACTTAAGTACTAAGACTTCTGACCAACCCCTTACAGTTGGGACAGATAAATAAATATACAAACCCTCTAGGATATATATTTTAACAATTATAAATTCTACATTTTACACTTTTATTTTAACAACATTTTATAATAATTTTATACAATTTAATCAATCACAAATTCTACATTTTACACTTTTATTTTAACTACGTTTTATAATAATTTTATACAATTTAATCAATTACAAATTCTACATTTTACACTTTTATTTTAACCACATTTTATAATAATTTTATACAATTTAATCAACCACAACAGCGAAATACTCCCTCTGACATCAGAATTAAAGCGAATAGGTCCTTAACATAGTAATCATGTCTACACAAGGCAAAAATGTTAAAAATATTAACATCACGTACCAACCGAGTACGAGTGCCGCGACTACAAGAACCAATAACTCGCCACCAAAAGTCAACAAGTCGCCCTCGAAACTGACTCGCCAACCCTCAGCCAACGAGTTATACCAATACGGTAAAGAGCACCTGGAGAAATCAGGAAACCTAAAAACCAGTATAAAAGAGGCAGTGACGAACAGCCTTACAGGACTCTTTACCATCACACTGAATCAAAAAGAGCAAATAGAGGAACTGAGATTGCGACTAGAAAGTAAAGTCAAAGAAAAGCAAGAAGAAACACTGGCGGCCTTGCTGGAGAAAGTTAACATCAGCGCACTGTCAGTCAACGAAGTGCTGGACGAGGTGAAGTCGTTGAGACAGACAGTTGTACACGACATAGCTGGACAGCTGCCTGTCGCCTCGGCAAACCTACAAAGTTGTTCCAAGGTACACGATGATGGAGTTCTCGACGAACTAAAGGCGCTCCGGCAGACCATGGAAAATGTGGTCAAACAAGTCACAGAGATGACGACGACGGCTACACCGACCACATACGCGGAAGCTGCAGCCCGACCCCCCCGAAATCGACTAACCACCCAACCGAGTCACTCGGTCATCGTGTCCTTAGAAAACGACAAGGACACCAACGAAACAGTTCTAGAAAAGGTCAGAAAAGTCCTAGACCCGAAAATATCCGGAGTAAAAGTAGAAAGAGTGCGGAAAGCAAGGAACCAAAAGCTAGTCCTGAGTAGCAACGACAAAGACGAAATAAATAAAATGACGAAAATGATTCAAGTAGATAAGGAACTGAAGGTGGTGACAGCTACAAATAAAAATCCCTTAGTTATCTTCAAAGATGCGTGATGTTCGATCAAAACACAAAACGGTCACCTGTTAAGGGACCTGACCGCCGATGAGTCCCAGCCCATCATCAAATACCGCAGGAAGGCGAGAAACCCGCATGAAAATGACGGACGATTTAGCGCAGTGGTTAAGAGCTTAAGCCGCTCTGCCCACTGCGTCTAATAGTCGCGGGTTCGAGTCCCGCACGGGACAAATCTTTGTGTGATCCACAATTATTTGTTCCGGTCTGGGTATTTGTGTATGTGAATTTTCATGTTTGTAAACGCACCCACGACACAGGAATAAATCCTAGTGTGGGGCTTTATATTTAAAAAAAAAAAAAAACCATGTGGTCTTACAGGTCTCGCCAAAACTATGGCAGAGACTCACGACGGCGGGAAGAATGCATATTGACATACAACAAATTATAGTGGAAGATCAATCTCCGCTACGGCAGTGTACCCGATGCCTGGCCTACGGTCACGGCCGCAGGCAGTGTGAGGAAACGGACGACTCGTGCAGCTACTGCGGCGGCCCCCATCTAAAAGCAAACTGCGACAGAAACAAAACAACAGCTGACGGGCCGATCTGTCGAAACTGCGTGGCCGCCGGGCTCCCTGAAACAGGACACACTGCCTTCGACCAGTCAGGAGGAAATGGGACTCCATAGCACGGTCCAGTGTTGCGTACTGCTGAAGCGGAGATTGATACAAGAAATCACACATATAATAATAACACGACCACCGCCCCCGCACACGCCGAAAAAACATACAAGGTGATACAAATCAACCTCCAGAGGAAGCAACTGGCAACCCAGGAGCTTCTTCTGGAGGCTGCTAATAACAAAATCAGCTTTGCAGTGGTGCAGGACCCGTACGTAGGATCTTCCGGCGAAGTAAGGCAATATCCCGGAACTCGCGTAGTCCAAGCGGGCGGAAACAGAACGGGACCCATCAAGGCGGCTATAATCATTTTCGACGGACAAGTAGAAGTGATACAAGACCCAATTCTCACAACCGAAAATATAGCATTAGCCATCCTAAAAACCGACGCTTGGACGATAGCAGTAGTATCCATATATTTTGAAGACCAGAAACCATTAGAACCGTACCTGCACCACCTGCAAAAGATCCGATCTAAAACGGAAATGCACAAAACTAATAGCCGGAGATTGCAATGCGTGGAGCGAGTGGTGGGGGAAGTGAAAGGGATAATGAATGAGGGGAAATAATGGCGGGATCAATAGACGACATGGACCTACACATACTAAACGAAGGGACAGAGCCTACATTCTACACTATTAGGGGTCACACTGAATATAAAAGTCATGTGGACATTACGACCTGCTGTGAAAATATGATACCAATAATACAAGATTGGAATGTGCAAGGCGACCTAATCAGCTCTGACCACAACGCTTTAACATATACAATACGGTTAAAGAAAACTAACCAAGATAGACACCAAGTAACGACCAGAAAGTACAATACAAAGAAAGCAAACTGGGAATTATTCCGACAAACACTCAAAATAGCACTACAAGTGGAAGGAATTACCGAATCACACATTGAAAGCATTAACACAATAGCGGAATTAGAAAAGACGATAGACAGATACACAAAATGTATAGAAACAGCCTGCAACAAAAGTATACCTGAAATAAAAGGGAAAAATAAAAACAATTCATACTTGCCTTGGTGGAACGAAGCGCTTGCAGAGTTGAAACGGAGCACGTCGACTAAGAAACGACGAATCCGTAACGCAGCACCACATCGACGAAAACACGTAGTAGACGAGTACCTGAAAGCAAAAGAACACTATGAAACAGAAGTAAGACTGGCACAGACAAAGAGCTGGAAGGATTACTGAACAAAACAAGAAAGGGAAAGTCTATGGGATGGGATCTATAGGGTAATAAAGAGCGCGGAGACGAGGAAAGAGGATACGCCCCTCGTGAGGGACGGGAAGGTGCTGAATCCTAACGAAAGCGTAAAACTGCTTGCGTCCACGTTCTTCAAACAGGATGATCCACAAAATGACACACTGGATGACACAAAGATCAGAGAAAAGGCGAGACAGATCAGAGAAGAACAGGAGGTGGACGATCACGACCCGCCTTTCACGAGAGGCGAACTAAACCAGACAATGCTGAGCTTTAACCCTAAAAAGGCACCAGGCATCGATGAATTCACGGCGGACATATGCCAGGCATCCATCCAGGCCGATGAGAATTCATACTTACATTTAATAAATAAATGTCTCAAAATGTCATGCTTCCCAAAGGCCTGGAAAGAAGCCGTGGTCATCACACTTAGGAAACCTGGCAAAAAAGATTACGCAGAACCTAAATCTTATAGGCCTATAGGGTTATTACCGATTCTTGGCAAAATCTTTGAAAAGATGGCAATAACGAGGATAAATTGGCACATCCAACCCAAAGCCAACGCGAGGCAATATGGCTCTACACCGCAGCGCTGTACGGAGGACGCCCTCTATGATCTGATACAACACATTAAGGAAGGCCTTAATAAAAAACTTATTAATGTTGTTGTATCCTTAGACATAGAGGGCGCCTTCGACAGCGCGTGGTTGCCAGCGATAGTCTGCCAACTCGCCGAAAAACGATGCCCACAGAACTTAAGGACTCTGATGCACAGCTACCTGGATCACCGAAAAGTCAGAGTTCGTTACGCCGGACAGGAACACATAGCCGAGACCACGAGGGGCTGCGTACAGGGTTCCATTAGTGGCCTTACGCTATGGAATACCTTGCTGGACCCACTCTTGACAGATCTGGACAGCCAACAAGTGTATTGCCAAGCCTTTGCCGACGATATCGTCCTGGTTTTTTCGGGAACGGAAACTTTACAGTTAGAAATAGAAGCGAATAAAAATTAGAACGAATAAACAAATGGGGAGAGAAAAATAAACTAAAATTTGCACCCAATAAAACAAACACCATAACAATTACTAAGAAATTAAAATATGACATACCAAAATTAAAAATGGGAGGGATAGATATACAAATGAAAAAAGAAATAAAAATTTTAGGACTAATAATTGACGATAAATTGACTTTTTAAAAACACATAGACATAACCTGCAAAAAAGTGAAAGAAATTTTTAAAAAACTGACAAGAATGACAAAGGTAACATGGGGACTGAATCCCGAAATAACCAGAACGATATATACTGCGGTAGTAGAGCCGACGATCCTGTACGCAGCCAGCGTATGGACACCTGCCGCGCACAAGAAAACGAACAGGAAAAAGTTAAACGACATCCAAAGAGGCTTCGCACAGAAAATCATCAAATCGTATAAGACCACCTCATTTAATGCAGCAATAATTCTTTCAGCCCCTAGATCTCAGAATTCAGGAGAACGCGGAAATCTATGAGGCGAAACGTGGCAAACCACAGGAGATATTGGCGGGGAGAGAGTTGGAGGAGAAGGTCTGCTTCCTTAGGAAACTGCATCCGGCCGAAGACCCACAAGTCGAATACCAAAGCCCGGGAATTGTTGATACCTCTTCGGGTATCAACATATTCACCGATGGTAGCAAGATTAACGGCAAAGTGGGAGCGGCACTCACGTGCTGGAGGAACGGTGTGGAGATATTGAATCGAAAATATAAATTAGAAAACTTTTGTACGGTATTTCAGGCAGAGCTTTATGCACTTAAACAGGCGACCGAAATAGCCAAGCAAATCCAGGGAAATATAGTAAATATATTTAGCGACTCCAGGTCGTCCCTGGATGCTCGGAAACAATAAAGCTCTGCACCCTTTAGCATTTAAAATTAAAAATAATATATTAGAAAACAAAAAACAAAATAAAATCTTAACTTTCCACTGGATTAAAGCCCACACCGGTACCGAAGGCAACGAACGAGCGGATGCACTTGCTAAGGAGGCAGCCCTAAACCTCAAACGAACCCCAGACTACGACAAGAGCCCAATATCTTTTATCAAAAAGACCATCCGAGAAAACACCAAAAAGATATGGAATGGCAGATACCAAACAGAGACCACTGCAGGAACCACCAAAATCTTTCTCCTTAACGCAATCGAAGCATTCAAAATAATTAAAACCCTCACTGTGAATCCCATCCTGATACAAATATTGACAGGCCATGGAGGCTTTTCAGAATACCTACACAGGTTCAAGTTAAAAGACAGCCCGGCTTGTGAATGTGACCCCGAAATAATAGAATCCGTACAACATATCATCGTAGACTGCCCTATACACAGCTACGATAGATACAATACCGAACACACTTTAGAAACTAAAATTACAATAAAGAACATACAAAATATTATGAAAGACTCGGAAAACAGAACTAAATTTATAAAATACTGTATAAAAATAGCAAAACAAGTTATAAGTAGAAATAAAACAAAATGAACAATCAGTAAAACAAACAAATGTAACACAAAAGACATCATACAATAAAAAAAGGCTCTGATCACGTCAGAGGTAGTACGGCAAACGTCAAGGAGACGTTTATTAATAAAAAAAAAAAAAAAAAAAACTAGGGAAGCCCCCAAGGCCAGAGCTCAAGCCCTTCTGAGATAGCCGCCCTCTGAAGGAGGAAGGCGAGTGCTCGGGTCCCGCTCGAGCCTGGCTTATGACACCGTTAGGTGTCCACCGGACTTACCACGAACGGTCAAAAGTCGTGGTTTTACAACCCAAACACTATTACTTAATCGAACTAAAACCGTTCCGAAAAAACCGTTATGAAAAAAACGCGGGAGGGCCGGCCGCGTCGTTAGAACGACGCGGCTGCCTAGCAACCCACGTAATTAGTCACACGCGAGCGATACGCGAAACGTACCTACACGAGACGTGATTGCATACGCCCGAGCGAATGCAAATACGTAATCACACAAGCACGTAACACGTAAGCACAGGCGCGACAAACCACGTAGGTCCCGAGAAACCGACCGTTACAAAAAACGCGGGAAGGCCGACCGCCGTTTGAACAGCGCGTCTACCTATCGGCTCGCCTAGTTGCTACGCGCGAGCCAGACGCAGAGATTTAATCTCGTAAGCACGTATAAACGAGCCACCGAGATCACTTATCTACGTAAGCGCAGGCGTCACCAACTATACAAGTCGACTAACTAATTACGTACGTACGTGCGAGAAATAGCGAGCGGGCGGGCTGCGCAGTGACACGACCGAGCGCGAGCGCGGCACAGCCAGAACTGAAAATCAGTGCGATTTGGTTCGCTATTCTTTGACCAATGCCGTAATAGCAAGCAGACCTAGAATCACAAAACACCGTCCAATGTACCGACAAATCCTTTGTCAGCACGTTTGATGTTTGTGCCACAAAATTAAGGATTCGTTTACACTATCGTTTCCGTAAAAATAATAAAGATAGCCATGTATAGCTGCACACGGCCAGATTCCTGATTCTTTTTCGTATCATGATCTGATATTCCTTTCCTATAAAATTCGCTCTCCAAAACGCTCTTCTAAATTTCTTTTCCTTCGCAGCTTTAAAGATATTAATACTGAGCAGTTAAGGACGCGAGCAGTGTAGACTGGGCTTCTGTTTATAACTGCGTTGACGTAAACGAAAAAGTATCGATATTCAATAAAACAGTTCTGGGTTTATATGATACGCATGCGCCGGTAAAAAAGTGAGAGTTAAGCATCGGCCCGCGCCTTGACTATCTGATACCATCAAGAAAATGATGGCTAAACGTGATAAGGCGAAGAGAAGGTACAGAAAGTTTCCTACGGATGTAAACTGGAGTCAGTAAAAACAACTGAGAAACCGCTGCAATCGTATGTGCAGGGATGCAAAGAGGCGTCACATACACAGTTCCATTCGAAATTTCAATACTTTTTTTTCTTTTCTTTTAAAAAAACGTAGCCCCACACTAGGATTTATTCCTGTGTCGTGGGTGCGTTTACAAACATGAAAATTCACACACAAATACCCAGACCGGAACAAATAATTGTGGATCACACAAAGATTTGTCCCGTGCGGGAATCGAACCCGCGACTATTAAACACAGTAGGTGGAGCGTCGTTTGGTGTTGGCAAAACCATTACTCCGAATGTTCCCAATGTGGACGTTAACGCATTAAACGCACACTTCTCCAAACCTCCAACTTCGGTTAAACATGACATAAAATCGTCTACTCTCAAGTATCTCTCCAATCTTCTCTTGCCAGTATGTGCTTCTTTCTCCTTCAGCCCGATTACGGAGCAAGACATAAATAAAATCCATCTTGTCCATTTCCACGAAGGCGGTTGGTGATGATGGCATCCAAATCCAAATGCTCTTACTTATCTTGAATGAACAAAATGAAGCCTGCAAGACAAAGTGGATCAAGACAAACCAATTAAACACGTATTTTTATTTTATTTGTGACGTAACTCAAGTGAAGCTACTTTGCGATGATCAGATTACCGCAATACAATTGTCTCGTGCCGGTTTAATGACACTCAGCGAAGACTGTTTAATCAAAACAAAGGATTTTTCCATACACACTCATAAACAGTATATGAGTGAATACAACATTAGGACTGATCTGAGTACACCGGAAATTGCGCCTATCAATCATCTCATTAACATTTCTTTGCCTAAATTACCTGAGTCTGCCAGTACCGATTCTGAGAGCCCGCTCCCAGACTTAACAAGCATTCAGAAGCAAATAGACATTTTGAAGCAAAGTGCACCCCTAGCAGAGAGTGTTTCCTATCATGATGTACATCATTATGCAGTGATATATACTATCATCGGTATCCTGGTAGCAGTAGGATTGGTTTACGGTGTTCGGCGCGCGCGTCGTGCCCGCGCGTCTTCAGCGGCGGGCCAGGCAGTTGCCAACCGGCAGCCAGCCGCCCGCTGCAGCCGCAGTAATCAGTGTAGTGAAAGTGTACAGGGTGCTGAGCAAGTCGCTCAAGTTTGTGAAGGTGTTATCAAAGCGTCCAACAATAGTGTGTATAGTGTACCGAGTGTTAGTGTTCGTAAGCTCAAGCGTAATGAGATTACTTCGCGAGTGCCTCTAAGGGAGAATAGGAGCACTTCTCCTATATTTCATTCTGTTTGTAATATTCAAGAAGCATGTGTTTAGTTTTAAGACTATATTGTTCATCATCTTGTTATCATTTGCATTCATTCATCCAACATCAATCCCTCTCATCTCTCGCCCGGGAGCATGTACGGGCCAGCCGGTCCATTTTGCAACATCAGCATTTTTACGTCACATGCACATTATATTATTTACGATAATCAGTTCGCAATCGGTTAGCAAGAGAATCGCGCGTGCTCACATACATATATATATATAGATCATCATATCATACATTAATTCTCATTTATCATTAACTCATAGCATAGTGATAATTCGGGCTATCAATAAACCTTTTAATCATTACAATATCAAGTGTATCATTTATCATCATCAAAAAACGCTGTACGAGTACAGTCTAACCCGTACAAGGATTGTGGTTGGTAACGATGTGCTGGAGCAAGTGAATGAGTTTGTATATCTTGGATGCGCCTTCAGTAAGGATGGGAAATCCACCGCTGACATAGAGAGAAGAGTGAGTGCAGGGAACAGAGTGAATGGTGCGATGGGAAAGCTACTCGGGAGCCGGCACTTAAGCCATAAGGCGGAGCTGGCCATACATAACGGAGTTCTTGTCCCAACGCTGTTATATGGTAGCGAGAGCTGGGTAAGATTAAGTAAGGCATTGATTTTCGCATTTTAGTCTGCGATTTTAGTTTTAGTCTAGCGATATTAGTCTGTATTGCGACTTCGGGCTCTAGCCCTTTAAGGTTCACATCATGTAATTATTGATTGGTTTATTTTACGTATGTATACATATACAGATATTTAAATACGTAATATAAGTCTATATGAATATTTATATAAGTATATTTTTAATTATTTCCCTTAAATCCAAGTCGGCATCTCTGACGTCACCCTTATGGTGCTGCCAGAATACCAGCGCTGCACCATGATCCATCGTTATGGTGTAGCATTATGCTGAGGCGGTGTCCTATTCAGCCCCACACAACCTCTGGTGTCTGTAAATGTTTTGGCTAGCTCTTCTTTTGTTTTTTTGTTTTACTTCTATTTGTTACTATTTTTGTTATTAATTTTAGTTATTATCTTTGTTGTTCATTTTAGTACCACCATTACTATACTGTGTGGCTGAATAAAATGTATTTTCTTTCTTTCTTCTTTCTTACCTTGCAAAGCTATAGGTATATTAGGTCAAGATTTTATGAAAAATTATAGAAGCATCATAGATTATAAAACAGATACTATTTCGCTTAGAATAGGTGAAAATAAGATAATATTGCCTATGAATTATTATGATGATTCTTTGACAATCGGACCACGGTGTGAGGTAATTAAATATATACCGACACGTGTTATTTATGAGTGTGTTGTTTCGCCTAAAGAGGTGTTGGTGTGATGGTGTTTTTATAGCTAGTGTAGTTACTCAGCCGAAAAATGGAAAAATTCCTATAAGACTTTTAAATACAACGTCAGAAGAAAAAACATTTAGTTTAAAAGATCAGAATCAGAATCAGAATATTTTTTATTCATGTAAACCATTACAGTATTTATAAATCGTCAGAAAAGTAACAAAGACTCTACCGCCACTTCGGAATGTCATTCCTGTGGAGAAGAAGGGCAAGAAACTCCACGGTAACTCTTTTAAAATAAGAAATTACAAACTTTTTCATCTACATTCTGTTGAGGGGTATGGGAGAACAATGTAGGTTGGTCATCAGGTGAGTCTAAGATATTGAGATAGATAGATTAGACAACTATAATTTTTGTACATTTGAAAAATCGGATGTGAGAGTAGATAGAGTTAAGGAATTGTTTTCTTTACTCAAGTTAAATACATATTTAGAAAAAGAAGAGCAATTATCTATAGAGCAAATATGTGCGAAATATTCCGATATATTTCATTTACCAGGTGATAAACTCAGTGTTACAAATGTTTACGCACAGTCGATACATTTAAACGGACGTAGGTCTTCAAAAACATAGAACTTTAAAAAAAAAATATATTATTATATTTTCTATCTATCTATCTATCTATAACCTCACGCCAGATCCCTTGCGGGGTAGGCAGAGAGTACAGAGTTCCAACAGGTTCTTTCCTTACATACCTCTCTGGCTTCCTCGACTCTCATAGTTCGTCTCATACACACTCGCCGGTTACGGAGACTCTTGACTTTTCCATCAGATAAGACTCGGTTTATTTAATCGTGGTAAGATAGTCTAGGTCTTCCCCGGTACTTGCATCCTTCCACTTTCACATTGTATATCTGTTTTGTCATTCTTTCCTCTGGCATTCTTTCTATATGCCCGAACCAACGGAGCATGCCCTTTCTCATCTTTACACCGATACTATCTTTTATACCTACTCGCTGTCTTACTATGCTGTTGCTAATGCGGTCGGTCAGCTTCACTCCGCACATCTTCCGCAGAGCTTGCATTTCTACCGCATTTATCCTACTTTCATTCTCCTTCTTACATACCCAGCTCTCGCTACCATATAACAGCGTTGGGACAAGAACTCCGTTATGTATGGCCAGCTCCGCCTTATGGCTTAAGTGCCGGCTCCCGAGTAGCTTTCCCATCGCACCATTCACTCTGTTCCCTGCACTCACTCTTCTCTCTATGTCAGCGGTGGATTTCCCATCCTTACTGAAGGCGCATCCAAGATATACAAACTCATTCACTTGCTCCAGCACATCGTTACCAACCACAATCCTTGTACGGGTTAGACTGTACTCGTACAGCGTTTTTTGATGATGATAAATGATACACTTGATATTGTAATGATTAAAAGGTTTATTGATAGCCCGAATTATCACTATGCTATGAGTTAATGATAAATGAGAATTAATGTATGATATGATGATCTATATATATATATGTATGTGAGCACGCGCGATTCTCTTGCTAACCGATTGCGAACTGATTATCGTAAATAATATAATGTGCATGTGACGTAAAAATGCTGATGTTGCAAAATGGACCGGCTGGCCCGTACATGCTCCCGGGCGAGAGATGAGAGGGATTGATGTTGGATGAATGAATGCAAATGATAACAAGATGATGAACAATATAGTCTTAAAACTAAACACATGCTTCTTGAATATTACAAACAGAATGAAATATAGGAGAAGTGCTCCTATTCTCCCTTAGAGGCACTCGCGAAGTAATCTCATTACGCTTGAGCTTACGAACACTAACACTCGGTACACTATACACACTATTGTTGGACGCTTTGATAACACCTTCACAAACTTGAGCGACTTGCTCAGCACCCTGTATACTTTCACTACACTGATTACTGCGGCTGCAGCGGGCGGCTGGCTGCCGGTTGGCAACTGCCTGGCCCGCCGCTGAAGACGCGCGGGCACGACGCGCGCGCCGAACACCGTAAACCAATCCTACTGCTACCAGGATACCGATGATAGTATATATCACTGCATAATGATGTACATCATGATAGGAAACACTCTCTGCTAGGGGTGCACTTTGCTTCAAAATGTCTATTTGCTTCTGAATGCTTGTTAAGTCTGGGAGCGGGCTCTCAGAATCGGTACTGGCAGACTCAGGTAATTTAGGCAAAGAAATGTTAATGAGATGATTGATAGGCGCAATTTCCGGTGTACTCAGATCAGTCCTAATGTTGTATTCACTCATATACTGTTTATGAGTGTGTATGGAAAAATCCTTTGTTTTGATTAAACAGTCTTCGCTGAGTGTCATTAAACCGGCACGAGACAATTGTATTGCGGTAATCTGATCATCGCAAAGTAGCTTCACTTGAGTTACGTCACAAATAAAATAAAAATACGTGTTTAATTGGTTTGTCTTGATCCACTTTGTCTTGCAGGCTTCATTTTGTTCATTCAAGATAAGTAAGAGCATTTGGATTTGGATGCCATCATCACCAACCGCCTTCGTGGAAATGGACAAGATGGATTTTATTTATGTCTTGCTCCGTAATCGGGCTGAAGGAGAAAGAAGCACATACTGGCAAGAGAAGATTGGAGAGATACTTGAGAGTAGACGATTTTATGTCATGTTTAACCGAAGTTGGAGGTTTGGAGAAGAGTGCGTTTAATGCGTTAACGTCCACATTGGGAACATTCGGAGTAATGGTTTTGCCAACACCAAACGACGCTCCACCTACTGTGTTTAATAGTCGCGGGTTCGATTCCCGCACGGGACAAATCTTTGTGTGATCCACAATTATTTGTTCCGGTCTGGGTATTTGTGTGTGAATTTTCATGTTTGTAAACGCACCCACGACACAGGAATAAATCCTAGTGTGGGGCTACGTTTTTTTAAAAGAAAAGAAAAAAAAGTATTGAAATTTCGAATGGAACTGTGTATGTGACGCCTCTTTGCATCCCTGCACATACGATTGCAGCGGTTTCTCAGTTGTTTTTACTGACTCCAGTTTACATCCGTAGGAAACTTTCTGTACCTTCTCTTCGCCTTATCACGTTTAGCCATCATTTTCTTGATGGTATCAGATAGTCAAGGCGCGGGCCGATGCTTAACTCTCACTTTTTTACCGGCGCATGCGTATCATATAAACCCAAAACTGTTTTATTGAATATCGATACTTTTTCGTTTACGTCAACGCAGTTATAAACAGAAGCCCAGTCTACACTGCTCGCGTCCTTAACTGCTTAGTATTAATATCTTTAAAGCTGCGAAGGAAAAGAAATTTAGAAGAGCGTTTTGGAGAGCGAATTTTATAGGAAAGGAATATCAGATCATGATACGAAAAAGAATCAGGAATCTGGCCGTGTGCAGCTATACATGGCTATCTTTATTATTTTTACGGAAACGATAGTGTAAACGAATCCTTAATTTTGCGGCACAAACATCAAACGTGCTGACAAAGGATTTGTCGGTACATTGGACGGTGTTTTGTGATTCTAGGTCTGCTTGCTATTACGGCATTGGTCAAAGAATAGCGAACCAAAACGCACTGATTTTCAGTTCTGGCTGTGCCGCGCTCGCGCTCGGTCGTGTCACTGCGCAGCCCGCCCGCTCGCTATTTCTCGCACGTACGTACGTAATTAGTTAGTCGACTTGTATAGTTGGTGACGCCTGCGCTTACGTAGATAAGTGATCTCGGTGGCTCGTTTATACGTGCTTACGAGATTAAATCTCTGCGTCTGGCTCGCGCGTAGCAACTAGGCGAGCCGATAGGTAGACGCGCTGTTCAAACGGCGGTCGGCCTTCCCGCGTTTTTTGTAACGGTCGGTTTCTCGGGACCTACGTGGTTTGTCGCGCCTGTGCTTACGTGTTACGTGCTTGTGTGATTACGTATTTGCATTCGCTCGGGCGTATGCAATCACGTCTCGTGTAGGTACGTTTCGCGTATCGCTCGCTTCCTTATACTTCCTTCCTTATACTTCCAAAGCACACTTTACAGTAATTATGGGTGACTTCAATGCGCGACTGGGCAAACGGGGCGATGATGAGTTGAGAGTGGGGCAATTTGGATATGGGCAGCGCAACCCCAGGGGTCAGAGGCTGGCCGAATTTCTGGAGAAGGAGGGACTCTTTATGATGAACTCTTTCTTCCAGAAACCGTCTCATAGGAAATGGACCTGGATGAGCCCTGATGGTTTCACAAAAAATGAGATAGACTTCATCATGAGCACCAAGCGACAAATATTTAATGATGTCTCCGTGATTCACAGGGTAAAAACCGGCAGTGATCACCGAATGGTCAGAGGCACATTAAATATTAATGTCAAAATGAAAAGATCGCGTCTGATGAAGTCTACGCTCCGACCTTCTAATACACATATCCAAAACCCCGAGAACTTTCAACTCGAATTGTCAAACCGCTTCGAATTGCTAGACAGCAGCGCATCAGTGGACGAAATCAACAATAGGTTGGTAGAGACTGTCCATACGGTCGGGTCTAAGCATTTTAAGCCCCACCGTAAAAATAGGCCTCAAAAGCTATCCGACTACACCCGAAACCTTATGGCTGAGCGACGTACCATGAGACTCCAAACCTCCGATGATGCTAAGTCCTATAGGCAGCTCAATGGACAGATATTGAAGTCCTTGCGACACGATCTACGGTCCTTCAACACAAGACGTATTGAGGAGACCATAAAGCAAAACAAGGGCTCCAAAGTGTTCGCAAGAGACGCGTCGATTGGGCAAAGCCAGTTGACGAAGCTGAAGACGGAGGACGGAAACGTAACGTCGAATAGGTCAGAGGTGCTCAGGGAGATAGAGAGGTTCTATGGACAGTTGTATACCTCAGTAGCTGAACCTATTGTTGACTTGGTAAAAGACCCAAGAGCCAAGCTAACCCGACACTACACTGAAGATATCCCGGACATCAGCCTGTACGAGATTAGGATGGCTCTCAACCAACTTAAAAACAACAAAGCGCCGGGTGAAGACGGAATTACTGCAGAGCTTCTGAAAGCGGGCGGATCGCCGGTACTTAAAGTCCTTCAGAGGCTGTTTAATTCCGTCTTGCTCGAAGGAAAAACGCCGGAAGCATGGAACAGGGGTGTGGTGGTACTCTTTTTCAAGAAAGGTGATAACACTTTATTAAAGAACTAGGCCCATCACACTGCTGAGCCATGTTTACAAGTTGTTTTCGAGAGTCATCACGAATCGTCTCGATCGCAGGCTTGATGATTTCCAGCCTCCCGAACAAGCCGGTTTCCGGAAAGGCTTTAGTACCATAGACCACATACATACGCTGCGGCAGATTATACAGAAGACCGAGGAGTATAATCGGCCACTATGCTTGGCGTTTGTGGACTATGAGAAAGCCTTCGATTCGATCGAGACTTGGGCGGTTCTTAGATCTCTCCAGCGATGCCGCATTGACTATCGGTACATCGAAGTGTTGAAGTGCTTGTATAATAACGCCACCATGTCAGTCCGAGTACAAGGGCAGTGCACGAAAGCGATCTCCATAAAAAGAGGAGTAAGACAGGGAGACGTCATTTCTCCGAAACTGTTTACGACCACCATAGAGGACGCCTTCAAGCTCTTGGAATGGCGAGGACTTGGCATCAACATCAATGGCGAATACATCACTCACCTTCGATTTGCCGACGACATTGTGGTCATGGCGGAGTCGCTGGAAGATCTAGGACGAATGCTCGGCGACCTCAACAGAGTATCTCAACAAGTGGGTCTTAAAATGAACATGGACAAAACGAAAATAATGTGTAACGTCCATGTCGTACCCACCGCACTCACCGTTGGGAACTCTACTCTTGAAGTTGTCGACGAATACATTTACCTGGGACAGGTAGTCCGGTTAGGTAGGTCCAACTTTGAGAGAGAGGTCAATCGACGAATCCAACTCGGCTGGGCAGCGTTCGGGAAACTGCGCAACATCTTCTCATCCAAAATACCTCAGTGCCTAAAGACTAAAGTTTTTAGTCAATGTGTGTTACCAGTGATGATATATGGATCAGAGACGTGGTCTCTTACAATAGGTCTCATAAAAAAGCTCAGAGTTGCTCAGCGAGCTATGGAGAGAGCTATGCTCGGCGTTTCTCTACGTGATCGAATCAGGAATGAAGAGATTCGTAGAAGAACCAAGGTCACCGACATAGCCGTTAAGATTAGCAAGCTGAAGTGGCAATGGGCGGGCCACATAGCGCGAAGATCGGACGGGCGTTGGGGCAGAAAGATTCTAGAGTGGAGACCACGTATTGGCAAGCGCAGCGTGGGACGACCACCTGCCAGATGGACCGACGATCTTGTGAAAATCGCAGGAAGTCGTTGGATGCAGGTGGCATCGGACCGGTTACGCTGGAAAGCGATTGGGGAGGCCTATGTTCAGCAGTGGACAAGTATAGGCTGAGATGATGATATGGTAGAAAATTTACTGTTAGAACCGATCATAGACCACTGATATATTTGTTTAGTATGTCAAACCCTTCAAGTCGTTTAACTAAATTTCGTTTAGCGTTGGAGGAATATGATTTCAAGGTAGAATACGTAAAAGGAAAGGAAAATGTAGTTGCAGACGCTTTATCGAGAATCGTTATTACATCTGACGAGTTGAAAGAAATGAATAGTAGATTAGTGTGCGTTTTAACTAGAGCACAAGCTAAAAAGAACAAAGCAAATAATAACCCTGATTTGACGAGTAAATTAGAGACTTCAACTGACAATAGGTCTAATCACCCTAAAGTTGTGGAAGTTCTCAAAATATCGGACACGGATATAGAATTAATTATTTTACCGGACAATACGCTGCACAGAATATTAAGGAAGATAGACAGTACTGATTTATGTTTTTCGAGAAATAGAAACTTAATTTTTAATAAGAGTAAAGGAAAAATATTTGCAAGCCAAGATTCTTTATCGATAAACTCAAGAGATGATTTGTTGAAAGAAATGGCTAATTTATGCAAAGATTTTAATATTACGGAAGTTGTTATAATAAGAACGCGTAAAAATAAAAATATTATAAAATGGCTAGCTACGAATATAATGAAAAACAAAACATTAACTTCACCTAGGTTATGTATTGTAAAAGACGTTCAAAGAATTTATACAGAAGACGAAAAAAGGATTATAATGAATGATTTTCATTTATTACCTAGTAGTGGTCATGTAGGTATTAGAAGAATGGTTAATAACATAAGAAAATGTTAGTTTTGGCCTACTTTAGAAAAAGACGTTCGTTGTTATTATAGCGTTGTACGCTTTTGTGGTATTAGGTGATAGTGAGACAAACACGTCCGCTTACTTCAAGTATCGTTTAATGTCTGTTTAACATTACTCTTATACAATTAATGCTTACATAGCATAATACTTACTACACGCTACATCATCCCCCTAAAATAATAAAAAAAAATTACATACAAGTAAACTTCTTTTTCTAACATCAAAAAAGAAACAAATTACATTTTATATTTCTTAGTCCTATTTTTATGAACAATCATAGGTTTATTTTTAACCATAATTTTAACATTCGGTTGTAAATCTTTAATTACAACGTAAGGACCTGAGTACAATGCATCTAACTTAATACCGGTTTCGTTTTTCAATAACAGTTGGTCACCTGATTCATAAATAATTGGATTAATTGCTTTGTCATACTTTTGTTATCAAGTTAATCAAGTTATTTTTTGCATCGTTTTGGGCTTTTTGAATACGATATTTAAACTCCAAAGCATGATTATCAAAATTATATAAAGGTTCCACTGCATCGCATAAATTATTAGGTAATCTACATACTTGTCCAAACACTAACTCATAAGGAGTGTATTTAGTCTCAGGGTGCACTGAAGTGTTAAAAGAAAAGCACCAATACTGTAGCCATGAACTCCACGATGACGGATGAATATTGGTTTGGATTCGTAAATAGGCTCCTAACATTTTATGAGTATTTTCTAATGATTCAATACTTTCATGATGGTTCGCAGTAATTTGCTTAGTTCCTAAAATGTTACACATTTCCGACATTACACTGGATACGAACTCGGTATCTCTATCACTCGCTATTTCTCTCGGTATGCCATAACGTAAAATAAAGTTCTCTGTAAAATTCTTCGCTATTTCTGTCGTTGTTTTGGTTTTTAAAGGGTATGCTTCTACGTATTTACTCAGTTCTCATTGTAAAGTAAGAATATAACAAAATCCTTCGTCATCTCTATCTAAAGGACCCATGACATCCAAAAATATGTTATCGAACGAAGATGATGCTGTAGTTGTAATTGTTAATGGTTCTTTATGAATTTTAGTGTATATATAACAACGAATTTCTTTTTCTAAAGTAGGCCAAAAATAACATTTTCTTATGTTATTAACCATTCTTCTAATACCTACATGACCACTACTAGGTAATAAATGAAAATCATTCATTATAATCCTTTTTTCGTCTTCTGTATAAATTCTTTGAACGTCTTTTACAATACATAACCTAGGTGAAGTTAATGTTTTGTTTTTCATTATATTCGTAGCTAGCCATTTTATAATATTTTTATTTTTACGCGTTCTTATTATAACAACTTCCGTAATATTAAAATCTTTGCATAAATTAGCCATTTCTTTCAACAAATCATCTCTTGAGTTTATCGATAAAGAATCTTGGCTTGCAAATATTTTTCCTTTACTCTTATTAAAAATTAAGTTTCTATTTCTCGAAAAACATAAATCAGTACTGTCTATCTTCCTTAATATTCTGTGCAGCGTATTGTCCGGTAAAATAATTAATTCTATATCCGTGTCCGATATTTTGAGAACTTCCACAACTTTAGGGTGATTAGACCTATTGTCAGTTGAAGTCTCTAATTTACTCGTCAAATCAGGGTTATTATTTGCTTTGTTCTTTTTAGCTTGTGCTCTAGTTAAAACGCACACTAATCTACTATTCATTTCTTTCAACTCGTCAGATGTAATAACGATTCTCGATAAAGCGTCTGCAACTACATTTTCCTTTCCTTTTACGTATTCTACCTTGAAATCATATTCCTCCAACGCTAAACGAAATTTAGTTAAACGACTTGAAGGGTTTGACATACTAAACAAATATATCAGTGGTCTATGATCGGTTCTAACAGTAAATTTTCTACCATATCATCATCTCAGCCTATACTTGTCCACTGCTGAACATAGGCCTCCCCAATCGCTTTCCAGCGTAACCGGTCCGATGCCACCTGCATCCAACGACTTCCTGCGATTTTCACAAGATCGTCGGTCCATCTGGCAGGTGGTCGTCCCACGCTGCGCTTGCCAATACGTGGTCTCCACTCTAGAATCTTTCTGCCCCAACGCCCGTCCGATCTTCGCGCTATGTGGCCCGCCCATTGCCACTTCAGCTTGCTAATCTTAACGGCTATGTCGGTGACCTTGGTTCTTCTACGAATCTCTTCATTCCTGATTCGATCACGTAGAGAAACGCCGAGCATAGCTCTCTCCATAGCTCGCTGAGCAACTCTGAGCTTTTTTATGAGACCTATTGTAAGAGACCACGTCTCTGATCCATATATCATCACTGGTAACACACATTGACTAAAAACTTTAGTCTTTAGGCACTGAGGTATTTTGGATGAGAAGATGTTGCGCAGTTTCCCGAACGCTGCCCAGCCGAGTTGGATTCGTCGATTGACCTCTCTCTCAAAGTTGGACCTACCTAACCGGACTACCTGTCCCAGGTAAATGTATTCGTCGACAACTTCAAGAGTAGAGTTCCCAACGGTGAGTGCGGTGGGTACGACATGGACGTTACACATTATTTTCGTTTTGTCCATGTTCATTTTAAGACCCACTTGTTGAGATACTCTGTTGAGGTCGCCGAGCATTCGTCCTAGATCTTCCAGCGACTCCGCCATGACCACAATGTCGTCGGCAAATCGAAGGTGAGTGATGTATTCGCCATTGATGTTGATGCCAAGTCCTCGCCATTCCAAGAGCTTGAAGGCGTCCTCTATGGTGGTCGTAAACAGTTTCGGAGAAATGACGTCTCCCTGTCTTACTCCTCTTTTTATGGAGATCGCTTTCGTGCACTGCCCTTGTACTCGGACTGACATGGTGGCGTTATTATACAAGCACTTCAACACTTCGATGTACCGATAGTCAATGCGGCATCGCTGGAGAGATCTAAGAACCGCCCAAGTCTCGATCGAATCGAAGGCTTTCTCATAGTCCACAAACGCCAAGCATAGTGGCCGATTATACTCCTCGGTCTTCTGTATAATCTGCCGCAGCGTATGTATGTGGTCTATGGTACTAAAGCCTTTCCGGAAACCGGCTTGTTCGGGAGGCTGGAAATCATCAAGCCTGCGATCGAGACGATTCGTGATGACTCTCGAAAACAACTTGTAAACATGGCTCAGCAGTGTGATGGGCCTAGTTCTTTAATAAAGTGTTATCACCTTTCTTGAAAAAGAGTACCACCACACCCCTGTTCCATGCTTCCGGCGTTTTTCCTTCGAGCAAGACGGAATTAAACAGCCTCTGAAGGACTTTAAGTACCGGCGATCCGCCCGCTTTCAGAAGCTCTGCAGTAATTCCGTCTTCACCCGGCGCTTTGTTGTTTTTAAGTTGGTTGAGAGCCATCCTAATCTCGTACAGGCTGATGTCCGGGATATCTTCAGTGTAGTGTCGGGTTAGCTTGGCTCTTGGGTATTTTACCAAGTCAACAATAGGTTCAGCTACTGAGGTATACAACTGTCCATAGAACCTCTCTATCTCCCTGAGCACCTCTGACCTATTCGACGTTACGTTTCCGTCCTCCGTCTTCAGCTTCGTCAACTGGCTTTGCCCAATCGACGCGTCTCTTGCGAACACTTTGGAGCCCTTGTTCTGCTTTATGGTCTCCTCAATACGTCTTGTGTTGAAGGACCGTAGATCGTGTCGCAAGGACTTCAATATCTGTCCATTGAGCTGCCTATAGGACTTAGCATCATCGGAGGTTTGGAGTCTCATGGTACGTCGCTCAGCCATAAGGTTTCGGGTGTAGTCGGATAGCTTTTGAGGCCTATTTTTACGGTGGGGCTTAAAATGCTTAGACCCGACCGTATGGACAGTCTCTACCAACCTATTGTTGATTTCGTCCACTGATGCGCTGCTGTCTAGCAATTCGAAGCGGTTTGACAATTCGAGTTGAAAGTTCTCGGGGTTTTGGATATGTGTATTAGAAGGTCGGAGCGTAGACTTCATCAGACGCGATCTTTTCATTTTGACATTAATATTTAATGTGCCTCTGACCATTCGGTGATCACTGCCGGTTTTTACCCTGTGAATCACGGAGACATCATTAAATATTTGTCGCTTGGTGCTCATGATGAAGTCTATCTCATTTTTTGTGAAACCATCAGGGCTCATCCAGGTCCATTTCCTATGAGACGGCTTCTGGAAGAAAGAGTTCATCATAAAGAGTCCCTCCTTCTCCAGAAATTCGGCCAGCCTCTGACCCCTGGGGTTGCGCTGCCCATATCCAAATTGCCCCACTCTCAACTCATCATCGCCCCGTTTGCCCAGTCGCGCATTGAAGTCACCCATAATTACTGTAAAGTGTGCTTTGGAAGTATGTATGGCTCTACTAATGTCCTCATACATAACTTCGACCTCATCATCTGAGTATGCCGAGGTCGGTGCGTAGACCTGTATGACCTTCAGCGAATATCTTTTGGATATTCTGAGTATCAGGTACGCTACCCTGCTCGACACACTAGTGATGGACACAACGTTGTTTATGAGTGACTTGTGGACGATAAATCCGACACCACCTTGGGACTGCTGTTCGCCCTCCCGGTAGTAAAACAAGTTGCCGGATTTTAAGGTTATCGTGTCCTCGCCCTCTCTTCGGACCTCCGATAAACCAACAATACTCCACCGCAACTTGTTTAACTCTTCTTCCAGCTCAACTAGCTTCTCATCTGTCCTCAATGTTCGTGCGTTGTATGTCACCAGGGCCAATTTTCGGTTTTGGTGGTAGCCGAATCTCTGCCGGAGATTCTTAGCACCCCTTGTCCTGTCGTTACCATGGCTGCTACCGTGGCCAGGACGAACAGGACCGCCGGGGACTAGGGGCCTGGTTTTCTTGCTTTCTTCCATATTGGTTGGGGGTGTTTGCCATACTCGCCACGCTTGGCAGGCGGGTTGGCGAGCGCAGTTTTTGGTTGTAAAAGTGTTAAGGGAATGCTGCTGCCCATTCCCTAGTTTTCCCTTAGTCGCCTTGTACGACACCCGATGGGATGAGATGGGTTGGTCCTATTCTAAGCCGGGAACCACGCGGCAAAACCATATAAATACGGTCTAAAATGTGTTACGGACCAAAAAATCGCTAAAAGTTCTTTTTCAATAGTTGCATAATTTAATTCAGATTTATTCAAATTTCTACTAGCATAAGCAATTGGTTTTCCATTTGGATTACTTATAACGCACTCTAGTGCATAATTTGAACTATCAGTTTGCAAAATACATTCATTTTCTGGCAAAAAATTTGGGTAGTCTAAAACTGGTGCGTTTGACAATGACCCTCTTTAGAGTATCAAACGCATTTTGGCATTCTAAAGTCCAATCAAATTTAGTGTTTTTGCGACTTAATTTATTCAAAGGTAAAACAATCTCAGCAAAGTTTCGAATGAATTTCCTGTAATAATTGCTAAATGCAACAAAACGTTTGACGTCGTCCGCCGAAGTCGGTATCGGATTACTTTCGATGACTCTGACTTTAGCTGGGTCGGATAAAATGCCGCCTTCTGATATTACATGCCCTAGGTATAAACATTGTCGTTTTAAGAATTCGCACTTTAATGGATTCAACTTTTAACTTTCACCTTTCGTAATCGTGAGAAAACTGACATGAGATTTTTGTTATGATCTGATAAATTTCTACCAAAAATAATTAAGTCATCTAAATAAATTATGCATTTATCATAATTAAGGCCTGACATGGCAACTGTTATGAATCTACTAAATGCTGAAGGGCTTATCTTTAATCCCATAGGTAAACTACACATTTGAAATTGACCTTTGTCAGTTGTGAATGCCGTATATTTTCGTGAATCTTTTTGTAAATTACACTGAAAAAAACTTTTACTCAAATCACAATGACTGAAATACATGGCACCTGATAACGAATCTAATATGTCTATTATATTTGGGAGAGGGAATTTATCATCCTGGACGCGCTCATTTAATTGCCTATAATCGACAACTACGCGCTATTGTTGTTTACCGCTTCTATCCAACTTTTTAGGTATTAATAATAATGGACTAGACCAATCGCTACTAGCTTTTTCTATTATCCCATCTTCTAACATCTGATCGATCTGTTTATTAAGTTCCTCTTTTTGCGCAAAAGGTATTCTATATGGTTTTTTATACACAGGCGTTACGTGATCTTTTAAATGTATCGACTGTTCGTAAACATTTGTAACACTGAGTTTATCACCTGGTAAATGAAATATATCGGAATATTTCGCACATATTTGCTCTTCTTTTCCTAAATATGTATTTAACTTGAGTAAAGAAAACAATTTCTTAACTCTATCTACTCCCACATCCGATTTTTCAAATGTACAAAAATTATAGTTGTCTAATCTATCCATCTCAATATCTTTTAAACTAAATGTTTTTTCTTCTGACGTTGTATTTAAAAGTCTTATAGGAATTTTTCCATTTTTCGGCTGAGTAACTACACTAGCTATAAAAACACCATCACACACCTCTTTAGGCGAAAAAACACACTCATAATTAACACGTGTCGGTATATATTTATTTACCTCACACCGTGATCCGATTGTCAAAGAATCATCATAATAATTCATAGGCAATATTATCTTATTTTCACCTATTCTAAGCGAAATAGTATCTGTTTCATAATCTATGATGCCTCTATAATTTTTCATAAAATCTTGACCTAATATACCTATAGCTTTACAAGGTAGGTCTTCAAAAACATCGAACTTACGTTTACAAAATATATTATTATATTTTAGCGTCAAAAATACATATCCTATCGCATTTAAACTACCACCAATGCCTCTTATACTTAAGCTACACTCATATAAATCTAATTTCTTCATATTTAAAACATTATAGCTAATTGCTGATAAGGAGGCCCCCGTATCTACTAAAAATTCTATCTATCTATCTATCTATAACCTCACGCCAGATCCCTTGCGGGGTAGGCAGAGAGTACAGAGTTCCAACAAATTCTTTCGGCACTCTGCACCCCACGACTCGCCAGTTCGGGCCCGGCGTGATGGGTGGCGGCCCCCATCGCCGCTTCCACCTATATTCGTACCGACGGGGGCGGGCCGGTACGCGTCGCCTCGGGGGGACGCCCTAGCCCGCACTGCGGTACGTCTTCGGTCCAAGATTGCAGCCATAATGACTGGCAGGGGTCGCGACGAGCACGCTCTTGGACAGACCCCCAGACAGACTAAAAATTCTAACTGTATATTATTATCTAGACTTAAATTTACCCAATTAATACTATCGCAAGCTAAAATTTGATTAGGGACGAAAAAACTTGTTAGAAGGCTCTAGAACAGTATTTTCACTAGATGAACAACAATTATTAGGAGTGAAATGGTTCAAGGTTCTATTATTAGAACGAATTGCGCCATAACCATGTCGACGATTCGCATAATTACGATAATTCCTACGGTAACCTGAAGCACCGCGGGCTCGACGCGAACTTCCTGACGCAGCTGAATTTTGTTGCGCCATCGACTTGTTATACGTGGAATTATTAGAGTTATAATTATTATAAAATCTGTGACCTCGTGGTCTACGAAATCTAAAAGAATAATTATTTCGTCCAACTCTATTGTCATAAGACATCACCTGATAGTCCGTAGATGAACTAGATTTATCTTCCGCCACACGAATTGCATCCTTCAACGAAGATAAATTGCGAGCCGAAATAATTGTGCCTAATCTTTGACTTTTTAACCCATCGGCAAAACGTTTAATGGCATTCTTTTCATTAAGAGGAAATAATAATCTATAAGCCTCGTCGTTACCATTTGCCTGAGAAATGGTTAAGTCCACAAACAGTTTTTCGATCTCTTCTCCAAATTCGGTTACAGACCTATCGCCTTGTCTAGCTTTCTGCAATTTAGACTGTAAGGCAGTGTCGGACTTCCTAGTTAATAAATGAATACGCATATCCTTTAAAAGCGAACTAACAGTAGTATAAGCACTTGATAACCGCAGGTATGAAAGATAGTTTCGGTGTAAAGATGAGAAAGGGCATGCTCCGTTGGTTCGGGCATATAGAAAGAATGCCAGAGGAAAGAATGACAAAACAGATATACAATGTGAAAGTGGAAGGATGCAGGTACCGGGGAAGACCTAGACTATCTTACCACGACCAAATAAACCGAGTCTTGTCAGATGGAAAAGTCAAGAGTCTCCGTAACCGGCGAGCGTGTATGAGACGAACTATGAGAGTCGAGGAAGCCAGAGAGGTATGTAAGGAAAGAACCTGTTGGAACTCTGTACTCTCTGCCTACCCCGCAAGGGATCTGGCGTGAGGTTATAGATAGATAGATAGATAGATAACCGCATTTTCGCTCCACTTGTTAATCTACTTTTTAATACGAAATTTATTAGCAACTTCTTACCATCATCGTCAAGCATTGAGTCGTACAATTCGATAGCCTCAATTAAATCTTGAGTAACACCTTGATCTCCAGTCATCTTTGGCAAGAGACTCACAGCCGTCTTTAAAGAAAATTTCTCACCTGACATGTTTTCTTTCGTTGTAACACTACTAAACAAAACAGATTCTTCCTCAAACTTCAAAATTTTACAATACACTTCGCCAATACTGCAACATAATATCAATATTTCATCAGAACTTTTTGACTCTAAGCAACTTAAATAAGTTCAAAAAGTTTTGTATAAAGATTTTGCCTCTAAAATCTTCTTCTCAAAATTACTGCCTATTCTTCTCTTAGGACCTAATTTACTGATATTTTCTCTAAGTTTTTTTTTAACTGATTGTAAATATCTGATAACTAATATTGTTACCATAATCAACAAAAAAAAATTAAATCTTAACTCATTTCTACTTAGTTCTTTTATTCATTATAATGTTTACAGTAATAATCTAAATACTTTCGAAATTATAAAATCTTTCTCTGAAAAAAAATAATAGGTATCTTATATATTAAAACATAATTAAAACTCGCACCTTACTCTTATCACTGTCACTCACACACTTTATAATACCGCAGCGGGGTCATCAGGGCCTCTGGCATCTCTCCGACGGTAGCTCAACCGGGACAGGACACGCTCCATTGCTTCTCGCTGAAACTCCTTTCGCATCCACTTCGTGTGACACTTCTTGTATAGGCAGACAACTCCAACCAGAACCGCCAGCAACATACACGACGCAATTATGGTCAATAAGACATTATTTGTTTCAAGATGTTCAACTGTCGCCCTAGCATCGTTTCCTCCTCCAGAAGCAGCCTGAGCTATGACAACCTCTTCCTTTGTTTGGCTTGATCCCATAGTTTATCCATATTAAACTATGTGATAAATATCAAATAGCAGTAGGCGTGCCAGGACTGGCAGGGTCGCCATATAGCGTTGTACGCTTTTGTGGTATTAGGTGATAGTGAGACAAACACGTCCGCTTACTTCAAGTATCGTTTAATGTCTGTTTAACATTACTCTTATACAATTAATGCTTACATAGCATAATACTACACGCTACATTATATCAAAAAATGCGATAAGTGCCAAAAACAAAAGTACACTAAAATTCATAAAGAACCATTAACAATTACAACTACAGCATCTTCTTCGTTTGATAAAATATTTTTGGATGTCATGGGTCCTTTAGATAGAGATGACGAAGGATTTTGTTACATTCTTACTTTACAATGTGAACTGAGTAAATACGTAGAAGCATACCCTTTAAAAACCAAAAAAACGACAGAAATAGCGAAGAATTTTACAGAGAACTTTATTTTACGTTATGGCATACCGAGAGAAATAGCGAGTGATAAAGATACCGAGTTCGTATCCAGTGTAATGTCGGAAATGTGTAACATTTTAGAAACTAAGCAAATTATAGCAACTGCGAACCATCATGAAAGTATTGAATCATTAGAAAATACTCATAAAATGTTAGGAGCCTATTTACGAATCCAAACCAATATTCATCCGTCATCGTGGAGTTCATGGCTACAGTATTGGTGCTTTTCTTTTAACACTTCAGTGCACCCTGAGACTAAATACACTCCTTATGAGTTAGTGTTTGGACAAGTATGTAGATTACCTAATAATTTATGCGATGCAGTGGAACCTTTATATAATTTTAATAATTATGCTTTGGAGTTTAAATATCGTATTTAAAAAGCCCAAAACGATGAAATAAATAACTTGATTATGAGTAAAAATATTAGAAAACTAAAGTATGACAAAGCAATTAATCCAGTTATTTATGAATCAGGTGACCAACTGTTATTGAAAAACGAAACCGGTAATAAGTTAGATGCATTGTACTCAGGTCCTTACGTTGTAATTAAAGATTTACAACCGAATGTTAAAATTATGGTTAAAAATAAACCTATGATTGTTCATAAAAATAGGACTAAGAAATATAAAATGTAATTTGTTTTTTTTGATGTTAGAAAAAGAAAAATGTACTTTTATGTAATTTTTTTTTATTATTTTAGGGGGATGATGTAGCGTGTAGTATTATGCCATGTAAGCATTAATTGTATAAGAGTAATGTTAAACAGACATTAAACGATACTTGAAGTAAGCGGACGTGTTTGTCTCACTATCACCCAATACCACAAAAGCGTACAACGGTATAACATGCCATAAAATCCATGTCCAGGGGCAAGTCCCCTGGTCATGACGGTCTTAGCATTGAGCATCTTCAGTATGCGGGTTCTCATCTACCAAGATTGTTAGCCTTACTTTATAATATGTATATAAGTCATTCGTATCTACCCGATGAACTTGTGAAAACAATAGTAGTGCCCGTTTTGAAAAATAAAACTGGTGAACAGTCTGATAATTGTAATAACAGGCCAATATCCCTGGCGACTATTATAGCGAAAATACTTGACGGGTTACTTGATACACAGTTAAATAAACATCTGCATATACACGAGAACCAGTTTGGCTTTCAGCCGGGACTTTCCACAGAAAGTGCTATACTGTGTCTGAAGCATACCGTAAAGTAATATACTAATAGAAATACCCCCGTATGCGCATGTCTCCTTGACCTATCGAGGGCCTTTGATCTGGTTTCCTATGACATCTTGTGGAAAAAAGTGGAGGACATAGGGTTTCCCAAAGATATGACAAATCTCCTCAAATATTGGTATGGAAATCAGATCAACAATGTGAGATGGGCGGGTACACTGTCTGATCCATACGGGTTAGAGTGTGGGGTTAGGCAGGGAGGATTGAGTTCCCCAACATTATTTAATTTGTACATTAACGCACTGATTGTTGAACCCAGCAGCCAAAATGTCGGTTGTCATATTGATGATGTTTGCGTCAATAACATCAGTTACGCAGATGATATGGTGCTGCTGAGTGCATCAATCAGTGGTCTAAGAACGCTTTTACATATTTGTGAGGAATATGCCAAAAATCACGACCCTAAATATAATGTTACCAAGAGTCAGTTCATGGTTTTTAAGACCGACTTTAAGTGTCCTGTATCAGTTCCACCCATCAAACTGTATAAAGTTCCGTTGGTCAGGGTCAACAATTTTAAGTACCTTGGACATTGAATAACCCTGGGTCTCAAAGATGACGAAGATATTGAGAGGGAGCGGAGGGCGTTATCAGTCAGAGCTAATATGATAGCCCGCAGGTTTGCACGTTGTTCCATACCAGTAAAAATAACACTTTTTACAGCGTTTTGTACATCCTTTTACACGTGCAGCCTGTGGGTGAATTACACTTAAAGAGCATATCGAGCCCTCCAAGTTCAATATAATAACGCTTTCAGGGCGCTGATGGGGTTGCCACGATATTGCAGTGCCTCGGGCATGTTTGCCAACGTGCGTGTCGACTGCTTTCATACAATTATGCGTAAGCGAGCCACGTCGCTAATCCGCAAAGTTCGAGGCAGCTCCAACAGGTTGCTGGAAATGATAGCGGGCAGATATGACTGCCCCTATGTTACACACTGTTGTGCATTACATGTTCGCCTGCAGTCGTGAATATTAAACTGCAAATACTAACACTAGCATAAGAAAATTGCAATTACTAACAACTGGGCCTAGATGCCTTCAATAAAATGAATTATTATTATTATTATAACGAAGTATAATATTATGTACAAGTGAATTATTTCTTTGGAAAGCTATTAATAATTTTTTTAGGGGTTCTCGGTAATTGTGGGTGGCGAATACATGATAAATTCTTGAAACTATTTTATACATACTGACAAATTATAAACAATATTTCGTCGTAGGTTTTTTTTAGAATTTTATTGGTATAATATCTTTGCATGCCCAAAAAGTTATCTGACGTGATGATGATAGATAGATCTTGATCTATGAGAGTGGAGGAAGCCAGACATATCTGTTAGGAAAGAACCTCTTGGGATTCCGTACTCTCTGCCTACTCTGCAAAGGATCTGCAATATTTGCGTTTAACCGGAGTTACATATACTTTGTTTTATTATTGTATTACATTTTATGAATATAAATTATATTTTTATGTTTTTACAGTCTCATTTTTAGAGTACACTCTTGTACGTGGTCATGGAATATAGAAGGTAGAATTGATAATCTACTTAGTTGCTCGAATGGTAAGAACCTCGTTGTTTCAGGATTCAAATCTCGGGTTGTATTGCTAACGCATATATGTCGATATATGCGTTACTAAATGCATATAAAATAAGCAAAGGTGAATCCGAACAGAGGGCTAAGCATGAAAGTTTTATATCAGGGTGACGCTATCGAGTAGGTATGCTATCCTTGTCACACTACAAATTTACAAAATAAACATGAACGTGCCAGCACGCTTACTCGCAAGCGTCACGTTAACGTTAAACTTTTCGTGCTAAGCCTAAGTGAGGAGTACGTCAGATATCTTTTAAGCAAAAATACAATGATTCATAGCCAAGTTCACGTGTCATCTGTTGGAAAGGTCGACCCAGATTCAAAAGCCCGACAAGACGGATCCGGTTCTAAATTGAAAGAACAAAAAACGATTTAGATGAAAACTAGGACAAAAACGCAGCAGGGACAAATAAGAATAGATTTGCATGGTTTCAATTGTAAAATGGATCTTGACCCTATAGGCAGACACTATAGTTTGACTATACGAAGATTCTAACATATCTTTTTTGAGTATACTACTACTCGTTTGAGTATACTAAGATTCTGACATACCTGTTTCGCTTCATCCACGTTCATACATTTCAACTAAGAGTGCTGCGCACCTAACCCTTTAAGACGTGGTGTAGATAGCTGTCTTTTTATGCATATCAGGATTAAAAAAAGATCAGTTGGTGTCACTTGTGCTGTCCTTTGGAGAAAGAAAATGGCTAATTATGTACTGCATGTATGCTTATTGCACACTCGCTGTGCACGTCCGACAGTTACATTAAGAATCCACAACTGGAGTTATTACAAAATAAACAAGTGGAATGATTACCTTAATCTAGTTAGTAATCAAAACGTTTAAGTTTCAATTTAACGCCTAGGTTTGTATGCACTAAAGTACTAATAAATTCATCAAAGTCACCGCGCTTGTTTGAAAACAAATACTCACATTAATTCACGCTTCTCGAGCAATGTTAACGTTCTTGAGTTAACAGCTTTTGAAATATAACCGAGGCAGCCGTCAGTTAAATCACTCAATTACCGAAGGATTTCGTTTTGATAGCAGAATATATCAAAATCCATTGTTTTCAGGAGTTGAGTGGGAAAGAATTGATGCGTCTTCTTCGTTTGGTAAGGATATAATGCCACGTCTGAATGAGATGTAATGTATTGTGTAATTTAAGGCGACTTCTTTGTGTGGACGTCGCTAGCCTTAACCACATTTTGACGCCTTGATAAATATTTAACCTACTAGTACGATAGTGTGCAAGAACTCAGGCATAAAAATTAGCAGCGCGGATATATAAAGATACACAGCTTCTCTGCTTATTTTCCCGCTCACTGTGGCAGCTTACATTTTCATGCAGTTCAGTTTCATTTCTATTTTTCTGCTTATTGTCATACGAGTATGCTGAATATAACAGGGTACAGGTACGTAGGTGTTGGCATTGGTATAATGCACTAATGCTCAACACCTTCCAATGCGCACTAATTGAAGGTGTTGAGAAGGCTTAATACGAATGATTTGACGATATATTACCGCTATCGGGAAAGAACTCGCTATTTACCTTTTAAGTAAATTTGTAGTCTGAATGGCATAACAATTCGATGGCGTTATGTTTATGACAATCTGTTCGTGCTAAGCACCACTAAATAAAGAAGTACCTGTTACTCATCTTTGTTCTGTGCTAAGCAATCAGCTTGGGGTGCTGTGAGTACGATTCTCCTCATCATAACATTACATTCATGATATTATTGTGTAACTTGCCTAGACGCAGCATATGACTTTGATAATACTTACCCGCTGAAATACTGACGTATCACGCTATAACCCTCCAACCAATTTTTGCGATCATAAATACGAAGAGGTGTTCCAAGATATAACTGGATTCAATTGTTTTTGGCAAAAGATGTCGACAGAAAATTTCAAACCCCGTAAATAAAGATAAACGATAACTTCTTATTAGAAAAGTTTAGATGAGGGGTTTTTTCTGTATCAAACATTTTCGATATATCCGTGAAATTGAGAATTCAATGAGGTGTGTTGTTTGTAAATACAGTTAAAATTCCGCCAATATTTGACTTCCTCGATCTTACGGTAAGCTAAATATCTGCACATTCGAATATCCACAATGTCTTTTTAACCTAAGCTTTCAACCAAACACTGTTGCCTTGAGGCAATAAGAACAAAATTTCAAATAAAAACTCTGTCCTGTCGCGGCTCGTTGGTTGTAATATTTGTTTGTTTTGATAAGATTGCCCGAGTATCCGGTCGTTGCGTGTTATGCTACGGTGTGACACGAGCACCGCTGACGACACCTTATTATGCTACGGTGTAATACAAGGACTGCCGACTACGCCTGACCCGATTAATTGTGCATCGCGGCAACGGACGACACGAGGCGCTGATGCAGCGTAACGCGATGCACCGGACGTCGGTTTTGACAGCTAAAATGCAACATAATTTTAAGACATTCTTGGTTCTAACATCGGCCAATTATTTCTACCTTTATTAAATTTAATTTAAAGTAAATTGTTTTTTTTTTGCAACCTCTGGCTATACAGCCTTCGTAATTGGCGCAGTCGGTAGGATACTCGCGGGCCGGTTCGCTGAGTTGCATTTCTAATATCGAAATCTTTTATCTCGCAAGTCACCCGGGTGGCTATCAAGCACCTCTACGAGTATCCGGATCTACGAGAGCTGCAGCTGAAAGGCGTATCCAGACATTGATATCGCAGAGCGACCAATTATGCTTATGTAAGTACTCTAGAATATTTCTTGAGTTGCTTTCTTCATTTTTACAATTTTCCTTATAATTTCCCAAGATTTTCCATCCCAGGCAAACTCGGAACCCTAGGTTAGTTAGTTCTAGACTTAATTTAATAGATTCGAATAGAAATATAGACTCTAGTGACACGTTAGAACCTTCAATTATTAGTAACAGGTCGCAAATGGATGAGATATTTAAAGCCCTTCGGCTGGTTCCCGAATTTGATGGGAGTCCTAATGTGTTAATACGGTTTATCAAGTTATGCGACCAGTTAGTTCGGAAATTTATTTCACCAGAGGTGGGGCGTGAATACGATAACTTAGCACTCTTAAATGGTATCCTCAATAAAGTCACAGGACCCGCGGCTCGTTTGATTAACTCAAACGGTATACCTGAAAACTGGAATGGCATTCGTAGTGCTTTAGTCAACAATTTCGCTGATCAACGCGATGAGACTTCGTTGTATAACGACTTGGCACTTTTATCTCAAGGTTCATCTACACCTCAAGAGTTCTATGAGAAGTGTAAAAATCTATTTAGCATGACGTATGTTAGCCTGCATGAGACTGTGGAAACCACAATAGAGTCTAAACGTTCGCTTTATAAGAAGTTAACCCTGCAATCTTACCTAAGAGGCCTTAGGGACCCACTAGGCTCGCGCATTAGATGCATGCGCCCCGACACTATAGAAGAGGCATTAGAGTTTGTTCATAAAGAAATAAACACTTTATATTTGCAACAGCGCAATGAACGGCTACCTGAGAAGAAAATTCTACCCCAATTATTACAAACTCAGTCATTCAGTAAACCTCGTAATCCGGTATTACCGCATACCTTTATGCCCCCAGTGCAAAAGCCATTTATACATAATATGCTCTTCACGACCTAATGTAACGATGCTGCCTACGCGCCTTCCACAGTACGTTAACCAACCACCGCAGTTCCGTGGGCCTTCGCGCACTCAACAAATGTTTGCAGCGCACCCTTCTAATTATAATCCGCAGAACAACGCGTTTGCACTTCCACCTAATAAATCCCATGCAAATGACATGCCAAGACCAATGAGTGGCGTATCTCATTTTGTCCCAAGATCAATGCCCCTTTGTGGACATGATTGGTCCAAACAAGGCAATCCACCCCCTTCAATCTATTTTAAATCAAGGGAAATGAATTTTAACGAATGTAGTGAATATCCTTACCAATACGAACCATATTATGACGCTGAAGCCTATGCGGAAAACTATTCATATTACGATTACCCTGCCTATGATTTTGACTATATGAATCAACCGCAAATTTCTTATCCTGAGATGTACCACACAGCATACACTGAGACTACCGCTGAAGATGATTCTTCATGTAATGATAAAAATTGAAATGAAATGAAATGAAAAATATTTATTCAACACAGCGCACATTTGAAAATCACAAAATGTAGGACAGGTTGCGTAAAAATAAAAAAAATAAAAAAATACAGAGAAAGAAAAAAACAAAATAAAATAAAACTACAATTAAGCTACAACAGGCTGCTACTGCAGCATTAGCCTTGGTGTGAGCTGTGCCGAAAGGCAATTGGCTCAGCATGTGCTGGAAGGGAACAGAGTCTCCCCCAGCGCTGGTTTTCAGCCAAAACCTCCTCATTTACTATTTATTGCACATAAAACTTTTTACACTCAATGGTGATGCAATCGCGTACGTTGCATAATACAGATATAACACATACGTACACCTGAATATGTATTATAAATGTGTAAATAAAGGGAAAAGGAAATTGTATACATATAGTGTCGTCACGACGTCATTAGTGAGCGCACGCTTATCTATTCGAAAAAGTTATACCCAGTGTTTCTCAACATTTTACACGATGTTCACCTGTGCAAGTTGTCATTCAGAACATACCGAGGGGCCGGTCTGTAGTGTCTGCAAACAATATTATGACTATCAATGTTCCGGAATTACCGAGGTTGGTTACCGAAAACTTGGTGATCGAAAAAATAACTGGCGGTGCTTGAAGTGTAAATCAGGCCCAGCTCCATCGACAGTGGCAAGCTCTCCGCAACCGATCCAGCTGGACAATATACAAGACCAACTCAACAAGATTTTGCTGGATTTGGCACCCTTAGCTTCGTTAGTTTCTGACGTAAGGGAAATTAAAAACGATCTGTCGGGACTCAAAGAATCGCTGGAAATGGCACATGAGCTCATCGGTAACTTTTCTGGAACAATCAAGTCATTGGAAAATAGAATAACCCAAGTGGAAAAGGCTACAAGCGAACTTCCTCAATTACAAAGGGAGGTCAACAAACTTAATCTTGAGTTGCAGGAAAGAGACCAATGGGCCCGTGCGAATAACGTGGA
Source organism: Phalera bucephala (assembly GCA_905147815.2). Classification (NCBI taxonomy): domain Eukaryota; kingdom Metazoa; phylum Arthropoda; class Insecta; order Lepidoptera; family Notodontidae; genus Phalera; species Phalera bucephala. The sequence goes on along the minus strand of CAJHXA020000004.1, from coordinate 3,244,091 downwards.
AATACGAGGCATACCACAAAAGAAGACCGAGAACCTTTATGACATAGCTCAGAAGATCGGAGGTTTATGCGATTTCCCGGTCCTAAAGAAGGACATTAATTACATTGCACGTATACCCACACGGGCTAATAATGGAGTTAAACCAATTATTATTTGTTTTAATAGCCGGTATACTAAGGAAGAATTCGTAGCGTCATCGCGCAGGAACAAGCAACTTAACCTATCACAGTTGGGCTTCACATCATCTGCAAATTTTTATGTAAATGATCATTTGACGCCAGCTAATAAGATTCTTTTAAGCAAAGCAAGAGCAATCGCTAAGGAAAAGAATTTCCAGTATATTTGGGTGAAACACTGCAAAATCATGGCCCGTAAATCTGATACTTCACCCGTGTTTTTTATAAAGAACGACAACGATTTATTAAAATTAACTGCGTAAAAATAGATTTAACACAAACTTGTTTATCGCCAAATAGTGTGAAGGGTTTGAGAACCGTATTCAATTACTGGGTCTATTGTTCTACTACCCGTCATGTGAGTATTTGTGGATTCGTTGACCAGTCTATGCAAACATCGTTCTTATGCGTAAGCGCTTATAAAGATGCTTTGAGCTTTATCGCCTACGTTCTCCATAGTTCGTTTAGCTTAAATTTGCTTGCGCTATTAAACGGACTTCAATCGCTTATGAAGGATAATTATCATAATAGTACCTCATTTTTAATTATTTTTTTCATTATAGATTTAAATAGGCTAAATATTTTTTATAACGATTACCTAAATGTATTAATCTTGTTTTTCAACAGTAGTCTATATATCCTAGCTCAATATCGATGCTATATCTCATTATTATTCCTAAAAAGTCAATTATTGAGTTAATTATAAAGGCTAATAGATGTTTATTATTTTATCGCATTATCAGTTATTATTTTTATATTGATACTCACTCAGTTTGCATGTTTGTATATTGTTATATTATAAACACAAGTGAATTATTACAGGTAAGCTATTTATATTACGAGTACATCGTTTTGAGAATTGAAGTAGTTCATATTAAAATGTTTGTTCTTGCACTTTTACTGATAAATTCGTTAAATGTTATTTGCGCACTTTTTAGGATAAACAGATTCCTTTATTATATTTTTATTCTCTAGCTTCGCATTAGTGATTGCTTTGCTATTCACAATGTATTTTTTTAACGTATATTATCAGAATACTCGGGGGCTGCGAACCAAAACTCATTTGTTTAAACGTAACTTATGTACTAACGCTTATGACGTGATATCTCTAACGGAAACGTGGTTACTCAGTGGTATTAATGACAGCGAGCTTTTTGATGACAGATACGTAATTTGGCGACGTGATAGGAATTATCTTAACACACGAGAAAAATACGGAGGTGGGGTACTCATAGCCGTGCGCCGTGAATTAAAAGCCGTAGACCGTCCGGAATGGTCCTCGTCGGCTGAGGACATCTGGGTCACTATTACCCAACTTAAAAATCGTACTACAAATAATATACATTTTTGCACCGTTTACCTCTGCGCGGAAAATCATGGTAATTCATATAATTCTCAATTACGTAACTTTACTGATAAATTATCAGTTATCATGAACTCCTGCCCTAATGACACTTTTATAATAATGGGAGATTTTAATTTTAGCAACGTAGACTGGGCATCTGATGGAATCGCCTTACAGCCATTAGGTATATCGGGTCCGACCCAGACGTATTTTTTTGACACCGTTTCTGAATGCAACCTGACCCAACTTAATACATGTCGCAACCTAAATAATAGACTATTAGATCTAGTTTTTTGCAATACTGATTTAATTTCATCTATAACAACATGTGTAGACCCGCTAGTACCAGACGATGCACAGCATCACAAATCTCTTATTATTAGTCTTAATAATAACAGTGTTGAATATCTGAGAACAAACCCAAGGAAAAAGTTATTTTATGAATCTGGGGACTATAACAAAATAAATTCAATATTAAATGAACAACATTGGGAGGACTGCTTAATTAATATTTCTCTAGAGGGGGCAATCGAACACTTTTATAACCTTTTGCACAACTTAATTGATAATTTTGTGCCATTTAAATTAATTTATTCTTCGACTTTTCCGCCATGGTATAATGCTTGCTTAAAAAAAATATTAAAAGAAAAATTTAAATATTTACGTAAATACCGCATCTATGGCAATACAGAAGATTATAATACCTTTATTCTCCTGCGTAAAAGAGCTAAAGTTGTTGAGGAGGAATCGTATCGTGCATACATCAATAAATTGGAAAAATCTATTGTTACAAACCCTAAATTATTTTGGACTTACATTAAGTCCAATAAGAAAGGTCATAACAGTCTGCCTTCCAACATGCATTATGAAGGACAATCCGCTGATACAGGCACTAATATTTGTAATCTTTTTGCAACATACTTCCAATCTACATTTCTTTCCTCAGCCTCGAGTCTAGCTAGTTCATCTCTTAGAGTTGTAACCACCGATTCCAACCACTCGAACATAATAGGTGATATTGAGATTACTCCGTTTGCTGTCAGTAAACTACTAGAGTATGTTGACCTTAGCAAAGGTGCTGGTCCAGATCTCATACCACCTCAATTTATTACAAATTGTGCAGAAAGTTTAACCAAACCACTTACGATCTTGTTTCAGCGCTCCGTTAACGAAAGTATTGTACCCAATATTTGGAAATCTGCATTCATCACCCCGATACATAAAAACGGAAACAAAGCAGATATTACAAATTACAGACCTATCTCTAAGCTTTGTATTTTTGCCAAAATTTTTGAACGCATTGTCTACAAACAGGTCTACGATTCTTTATCCAATGTTTTTATCCCCGCCCAACATGGATTTCTTAAAAACCGTTCTACCACCACTAATTTACTCACGTTCACAGATTATATAACATCGGGCATGGATGCGGGTGGACAAGTTGATGCTGTATTTACAGATTTTAGTAAAGCTTTTGATCGTATTGACCATAGAGTACTTATGCAAAAGCTCTTAGGGGCCGGAATTCATGGCAATTTATTCCGATGGTTCACCTCGTACATCGAAAATCGCTCACAAGCTATCACAGTGAATGGCTACGTATCTACATGGCGCACTATCCCTTCTGGTGTTCCCCAAGGATCGCTGCTAGGGCCGTTATTGTTTAACATATTTATCAATGACATTAACATCTGTTTCTCACATTCTAAGATCTTACTTTACGCCGATGACATGAAGATATTTAGGAAAATTGAATCAGTTAACGACTGTCATCTTTTACAACAAGACCTGGTACATTTTGAACATTACTGTAAGTCAAACATGTTAGATCTCAATGTTTCTAAATGTCACTACATTACATTTACCCGAAAACCGAAATTTGTTGAATACGGATACACTCTTAAAGGAATAAAGTTAAACAGAGTATACGAGGTTAAAGATCTTGGTGTAACCCACGATTCCAAATTAACATATGAGATACACATTGATAGCATTGCCAAAAAAGCCAATAAAGCCTTAGGTTTTGTGATTAGATCATGTTCTGAATTTAATAATATTAAAATACATAAAATTCTTTACTGTACATTCGTTCGCAGTATCCTTGAATATTGCTGCCAAATATGGAATCCACAGTATGAAGTGCATATGGAAAGATTAGAATTAATACAGCGAAAATTGATGAGATTTCTTCAGTACAAATGCAATATAACTGACATTTCTTACGAAGCGAGATGTAAAAGACATCACATTTTGCCTTTATATGAGCGAAGAAAAATAGCTGATCTATGTCTAATGGCAAAAATAGCTCAATCAAGAATTGATTCATCATTCTTACTTTCCAAATTACAATTACAAGTTCCTACGAGGTCCGTAAGACATCAGTGTTCTCTTTATGTTCCCTACAGTGCAACTAAATATAGGAAAAATTCTTTTTTTCCAAGAACAGCAAATTGTTTTAATAGAGTGGTGAACTGTCGTGAGTTAGATTTATTTGATTCAAATCCATCAATGTTCAGATGTACTTTATCCAAACATTGGTTTGAGTCGGTTCTCTAACTTATTCATATTCATTTTGTTTTTTTTTTTTTAACTTAACGTATTAATTTTACACTGTTGTGTGCATGTTTCTACTCTTTGTTATATATATATATTTTTTTTTTTAACTTCTTATTATTGTTATTGTTTCTTCTCCTTTTAATTGTCCAAATTATTGTTTAGAATAGACTAGTAACTAAGCAATATGTATGCGAAAACATTTAAATGGTAGTAAAGTCATTTATTTTGCTGTCCATAAAGATATGTAATACTGTTTGTTTTCCAAATAAAATAAAATAAAATAAAATATTATGAGTGGAAAAATTAACATTCACTATAAAATAAAAAGGACTAAAATGGTACAAAACATAGTACTCTGTGCCTGCGAAGGCGGTATGCGGCGGTATAATTATATATAATTGTTGCGTTGAGCGAGTGAGAATCGTTTTGATTGCACGGAACCGGTTCTCCGCGCGGCATTCCGGCGCATGTGTGTTGATCTCACTCCGCTCATAGGCAACTATGCAACATACAAAACCATTGTACTATTATGTGCTTAACGGTAAAGTATTAGATTACAGAAGGTTTGCAAACATGTAAGGAAATAAGTGCCGAAAATAGTTGAGTCTTAACTAGTGATAAGTTTATTTATACGGACAAAGAAAATATTTATGAGTTATGGGTGAAGTGTATAAAATACCATGACGCCATTACTTGATGCGCATATGTCGCCGCTCCACCACCACTTTTGAATGGACTAATAAACCTAAGGAACCAAGAGGTTAGCACTACAGTCTATCTATCTACGACAGTAGTTTGTACAGTATCATTTAATAAAGTCGTTAAATTATGTAATTTTAATATATTGTTTTTTTTCTAAAGTTATTTTTTTTTCTCATGGTTACAGCTTTTACTCTGTCAGGTCTACAGTCCGTATATTGTATATTACACTGCAAATATGACAGATGAAGAAGAGAAGCCTAAACGTGAGTGAACCAGACCCTGAGGTAAGTTCTAACTGTTTTATTATATATATATATATATATGTACATAGCAGTGTTGTATATATTATTATTGTAGTATAATAGAAAATATTTAAAATTATAGTAATCATTTATTATTTCTTTTTTAATTTACAGGTCCCCACTAATCAGGCGAGTTATTGAGAGAAAGTGTGTGTGCTTTTTATCAGAAACAGTGAACGCGAAGGGGCATTTAACTATCTATCTACTAGGGTATGTATTATTTATTCATTACAATTCGTGTTATATTATAGATATATCCAGATTAATATTATTATATTGCCGCTGCACCTCAACCAAGTGTTTTTTAAGTCTAATCTTAAAACTATTTATGGATTTCAGGTTTCTGATTAGCGGCGGCAGATTATTCCAACACTTGGAGGCTGCGTACCTGAAACTACCCCGGAAAGCGGCTGAACTGTACTGTTCGATGGAGAGTTGTAGTGAACATTGCCTACGGGCGCAGCCTCTTCTGGCTGCTACCCAAGTAAGCTTCTCGTACAAGTATTTTGGAGTTTTGTACTTAAGAACACCAAAGAGGAGGCACGCCAGGTGTAGTTTGCGTCGGGACTTCATTATTAGGCAGTAGTGTTGGTTTAAAAAGGGGGTTATGTGGCTTCTCGGTGGCACATTAAAACAGAATCTTGCACATGCGTTTTGGACCCTTTGGATCAACCGTTGCGTATGCGCAAGTAGCCTTGGGCCGTATACCGTGTCCTCATAATTAAGTTTGGACAAGACTAGTGACTCAACTAGTTGTGTTCGCAGTTTTTTCGATAAGAAGGGTCTAATTTTGTATAGCAGCCTCAATCTGTAGAAACAGTTACGTGCGCACTCAGCGATATGTTTCTCGAAACGCAAAACGTCGTCCATACACAGACCCAAATTGTAAGTCTCATACGAACGTTCGATAGTCTCACCCATAGGTCTTATTTCAATGGGAGAGGTAAGCTAGTTTCTGTTTGGTTCCGAATAGCACATACTTCGTTTTGGTAGGATTAAGAACGAGGCTATTTCGTTCCGACCAAGCTGCTATCCCGGTAAGGTCTTAATTTAGGTTTTTAATAGCTATTTCCTTGTCAACTGGTCAAAAGAACACATATATTTGTAAATCGTCAGCATATATATGATATTTGCAATTTTTTATGTGGTTTTTAATATCGGCTGTATAGAGTGTGAACAGCACTGGGCCCAGGATAGAACCCTGAGGAACCCCCCTACTCACCCCCACAGACTTTGAGCGTGTAGCTGTAGATAAACTGCTCGTTTTTGATTCGACGAATTGGTGACTGTTACTCAAATAGCTATGGAACCAGCTAATTGTGGCCCAGTCAAACCCATAGTAACTGAGTTTTGATAACAACAGTGTGGTGTTAATCGCGTCAAATGTCCTGGAGAAGTCTAAAAGCACGAGCAGTGTGCACATGCCTTTATCTTGAGCGTATAGAATATTGTCAGATACATCTAATAACGCTGTGGCAGTGCTGTGACATTTCCTAAAGCCAGATTGAAGATCTGGTAGGATGTTATTTTTCTCCAGGAACTCAGTAAGCTGCTGACAAACCACTTTTTCGAGTATTTTTGATACACATGGCAGGATACTTATAGGCCGTAGATCTTTGACTTCCGACGGGTTAGGCTTTTTAGGCAAAGGACGCACTATGGCCGTTTTCCATATGTCAGGGAATCTTGAGGTGGTAATGGACGTGTTGACCATGGACGTTATCGCAACAAGCGAGCCGGGACATGTCATAAGTAACATGTTTAAATTCAGATGATCGACCCCCTCGGCATTTGACTTTAATTGTTTCATAATGGAGACTATAGAGTCAGAAGACACAGTGTTTAACGTAAAAGTTTCGTTACCAAAGTCGTAGAATTCATAAAAGGTGAAATTTTCAGAAAGTTCCGAAAGAAAAAGAGTTAAAATGGAAATAAATTTGCAAACGCAACGGTACCTACCTTACATACAAATTTCGGAACCTCCACTGAAACTTCTTATCGATACCGGCGCAAATCAGTCCTTCATTAGCCCTGAAGCTGTTACTAAATTTTATCAGCACTTACCTTGGAATCATGATCCATTCGAGGTAACCAATGTACATGGAACATCTCGTAATGATTATTCTATTAATCTACCTTGCTTCCAGGAAATTAATGATGGTAATGATGTAACGTTCTACATTTACAAGTTTCATGAATATTTCGATGGGTTAATCGGTTTAGATTTGCTTAATAAATGGGAATCTAATATAGATCTTAACGATAATAAATTAGTTAGAAAACACGCAGTTATTCCTATAGTAATGTATAACTCTCGAAATTGTAATTCATATGAAGATATTATCCCCGCTAATTCATCTAAAATTGTTAGAGTGCCGGTTAATACAAAAGAAGGTGACGTTTTAGTACCCGAGCAATTTATATCTAATTGTTGTATTAATTAGTGTTTTACAAGCGTTAAAAATAGTCGTGATTACCTAGACGTTTATAATCCAACGTCGAATGATTTAATCTTTTTTTATTTTATTTATTTATTTTATTTTATTTATATTTTCATTGCTCGCTGCACTTACAGACTTGCCAAAACGCACAGGGAGCTATTTTATTACATAAAAAGAAATTCCTAATGGTACATACAGTAGAAAAATATTTTTCGCTTAGGTTAAAAAACTTATACAATAATTAACAAATTGTTTTGACGTTGAATTGAATATATCTAAATTTGGATTCTGAGCAATTAAGGCGTTTAGTAATGAGATCGCTGCAGATGTTGGTGCATATTGCGCTGTGTACGTGCGGACCGGCGGAGTCGCCAGCAAACGGCGCGCGCGCAGCCGCGCGTACTGCGCAGGAGCGGACAGTGAGCAGCGCGATCGTGCTGCTGAGTTCTCTATCTTACCGTTAAGGAGTAAATAATAATGAAACATTACAGCGCACTTTCGCCTGAGTTCTAATGTGTTTAAGCCTACCATACCTGCAACAAACAGGAATGGATACAAGTACGGATAATATCCGTAAAGTTTTTTGTAAAGAGTACGTGCGAACTTCCGTTGAATCCTTTCTAACATTATTTTATATTTTGTCTCATGAGGATCCCAAATAATTGAATTATACTCCAGAATGCTCCGGACCAAAGTTAAGTACAATAACGTCATAGCTTTCTTATCTTGAAATGGACCTATTTGTCTCATGACAAAGCCAAGAGTTTTATAAGCTCTACTGCATAAACCAGTGATATGCGAATTAAATGTCAAACCTGTATCAAGAAGTACACCTAGATCACGTATTTCCGCAACCCGCTCCATCTGTGTTGCAGACACCTTGTAGGTGAACACTTTAGGCGAGCGAGACCTAGTAAACGTTATCACTTTACATTTAGAAGGATTGAATTCTAAATTGTTGTATTCACTCCACTTGACAACATTGTCAATGTCGTGTTGTAGTGTACTACAATCCTCTAAATTTCCAACACCCAAGAAAAGCTTGAGGTCATCAGCAAACATAAGACACTTAGCTGACTCCACGACCGCCGGCAGGTCATTGATCATGATCAGGAACAGCGTTGGTCCTAGCGTACTTCCCTGGCTTACGCCAGAACAGGTGTCATATGACTCCGACCGAAAGCCAGAAAACTGAACATATTGAGACCGATTGGCCAAGTAGTTAGAGAATAGTTTAAGTAACTTTGGTGTAAATCCTATAGCCGAACATTTTTTCAGTAGGATATCGTTATTGACCCGGTCGAAGGCCTTCCTAAAGTCAAAGTAGGCCGCATCTACCTGCCTGTTTTTGTCCATTTCTGTAACAGCATAGTCGACAAAGTTAATAAGATTAGTTGTGGTGGATTTATAGGATCTAAATCCATGCTGACACTCACTTAATAGCGGCTGAATCTGCCAGGTTATATGTCGGTTCAGGATGGACTCGAATACCTTGGCAAATGCCGACAGAACGGCTATAGGTCTGTAGTTCTGGACCCGTAACCTGGAACCATCCTTGGGTATAGGCGTCACACACGATATTTTCCACAACTCTGGATAGGTTGTAGTTTGCAAAGCTAAATTAAAAATGAACAATAGAGGATTGTCTAGAACTGATACACAGTCTTTCACTATAAAAGCCGGTATACCGTCCGGCCCGATTGATGAGTGAGCCCTCATGCGTTTTACTGCAAATTTTAAGTCAGCTAAACTTATATGATCAAGCACAATACGAGAGGAGCATAAATGGCTTGCGGCATCTTTTTCCGCGACCTTATAGTCTAGCGTAGGTACATCGTTTAAAAATACCGATTTAAAATAATTAGCAAAGGCATTGGCAGCATTTATACCAGCTACTTTATTACCCTGATATTCGAACTCATTACAAGAATGCCTGGTAGATCTTTGATCCTTTACAAAAGACCAAAAGTTTTGTGGATCCCTGCTTATATTCTATGGATCAAACCATTAGTGTAGAACTGTTCAATATTGAGTGCACAAATACTAATCAAATATTTCCGTCTCGTATTAAAAGAGTATTGTCTCGCTTACGTACTGAAAATTTAAATATTGAAGAGCGCATTAACTTAGAAAAGCAAGTAGCCCAATACGCAGACGCATTTTATATATAGAGGGTGAGCCACTTACCTTTACCAATTAGATTAAGCACAGTATACGTACCACTGATGCTTGCACTTGCCTGTTCACACCAAAACATATACATATCCGTTTATACACAGACAGGAAGTCCGCGAACAAATTTCCAAAATGCTAGAACAAGGTATCATTCGTCCTTCAGAGTCTGTTTGGAGTAGCCCTATCTAGGTTGTCCCAAAGAAAACTGACGCATCTGGTAAAGTTAAATAGCTTATTGTCGTCGATTTTAGGAAGGTTAATGGAAAAACCATCGACGACAAGTACCCCATACCCAATATAAACGATATCTTAGATACATTGGGAAACTGTAACTATTTCACAACCTTATTAGACCTTGCAAGCGGATTTTATCAAGTCCTATCCTAATGACACTCCAAAAACTGCATTTTGAATTTTTACGGATGCCAATGGGACTTAAGTATTCTCCATCGACTTTTCAACGAGTTATGGATAATGTTCTAAAGGACCTCCAAAACACTATCTGCCTAGTCTATCTGGATGATATTATTGTGTTAGTACATCCTTGCAGGAACATATAATAAACCTAGGAAAAGTATTCACTAGACTTAGAGAATATAATTTTAAAATTCAAATGGACAAGTCTGAATTTTTAAAATTAGAAACTGCTTATCTTGGCCACATTATCCCTAAAGACGGAATAAAACCAAATCCCGAAAAAATTGCAGCAAGTAAGAAATTTAAAATAAATCCTCATAATACCGATTACATAAACTGTTTTGAAACATGTAAAACACTATTAACCAACGATCCGATCTTACAGTACCCTGATTTTGATAAAGATTCATACTAACAACTGACGCATCGAATGTAGCAATGGGAGCTAGACTTTCACAAGGACCAATAGGTTCTGGTAAGCCAATAGCTTATATCTCAAGAACACTGAATTCAAGCGAAATAAATTATAGCACCATTGAAAAGGAACTCTAGGCTATAGTTTAGGCGATTAAGCAGTTTAGGCCCTATCTTTTCGGACGCAAGTTTAAGATAATCACCGATCATAAACCGCTTCAATGGATTATGAGCTTAAAGGAGTCTAACTCCAGGTTAACACGTTGGAAACTTAAACTTAACTATATAACTTTACTGTATTCTATAAGCCAGGCAAATAAATACCAATGCCGACGCTTTATCCCGTATTGAGATTAATAATGAGGAAGTAAGTTCCGTAATAGTTAAAATCTCTGAAAAACCAGCATCCATAGCTAATTCATCCACTCTTACAGCTCACACAAGTGCTGAAAATCCTATCTTAGAAATAACAATATCGGATGAACCATTGAATAGGTTTAATAGACAACTATATTTTACAGTAGTGATACTAAGAAACAACCAACAGTTTCTAAGCCTTTCGAAACGCATACTAGAATATCCATTCAGTTATCAGAGTCTAATCTTGAGGAAGAATTCCTTTTACATGTAATAAACGCCATTAAGGAATTTGCTAATCAAAAGATAAAAACAGGTATAAAAATTGATGCACCGTTGGCAATCTATCAAATCATCCCCATCATACAAGATACATTTAAAAGTGCTGCTATGAGTCTTGTATTAACTAAGATTAAGGTAGAAAATTTCAAGGAATATTTACGTCAACAGGAAATCATTCAGAAATATCACGAAGGTAAAACTAACCATCGTGGTATTAATGAGTGCTCCCTAGCGCTATCTCACAAATACTACTGGCCTAAAATAAGAGATCAAATCTCTAAATACATAAACGAATGTAACATATGCGGCCAAGCGAAATACGATAGGCATCCAATAAAACAAAGATTTTGCATAGTTCCGCCACCCTCTAGTCCATTTAACGTAGTACACGTAGACCTATTTACGGCACAAAACGAGAAATATCTAACTATTATTGATGTTTTCTCAAAGCTCAAGCTTATCATCTCAGAGATGGTACAGCAGTTAGCGTAGTTCAAGCCCTGCTTAAATTTACTGTACCCATATTTATTGTACCCATCATGGTATACTTGTGTCTATAGTTACAAATCAAGGACCAGAATTTACCAATCACTTATTCTCAGTATTCACAAGGCTTCATAAGATCCAACATCATAAGACCTTGACACATACCGCTAATGACAATGGAATGGTTGAGCGTTTACACTCTACCTTACTAGAACACCTTAGAATATTAAAGTTAGAAAATCGTAACGAGCCCATTATTAATCTAATGGCGTACACAATACTAGCTTACAATAGTACTATTCATAGTTTTACTAAGTGTAGGCCTATTGAGGTTATCACAGGACATACAGACCCGCGCGATCTGGATCCCTTGGCTTTAGATTTATCCGTGCACTTGCTTCAACAATACGTGCTAGATCATAGGAATAGGATGACAAGGGTTTACGAGGTTATTAATGAAACATCTTTACACGATCGTACGCAATTAACTGTAATTAGGAATAAAGATAGGGAACCTGAGAAGGAATATGACTTGAACGAACGATTATTTTTTAAGAACCCCATGACAAATAGACAAAAGCTGGCACCACGTTACACTCAAGATACCGTATTAGCTGATTTGCCAATACAAATACAAAAAAGAAACGTGGCCCAGTTGCCAAATCTCTTCTCAAGAGAAGCCCTAATGATAGGCAATTGTTACAGGATACTACTAACGATTCTCTTCTACCTGGCTCGAGCAGCGGACATATCACTTGACTCCCTGGAAGATGGACCAGGATTACTCCCTTTTAAATTGGGTTCAACAAAAATAATATCCCACTATCATTCGTTCCTACGTTACATTGACTTAGATGAAATTCAATCCAAAATTAATTTAGTTAACATCCAGTTAGATGAATTAGAACCGTTAGTTAAAATTGAACGTTATGGGTATTTCAACTACATATTAATTATCTTAAGGGCAAACTTAATGAGCTAACTTTACAACTAGAGAGTTTTGAGCCAATTCGCAGCAAACGCGGACTCATTGACGGACTAGGATCAATAGTTAAAAGTATCTCAGGAAATCTTGATTATACAGACGCAATCAAATATAACAATGCCATTCAAGTTTTATAGAATAATGAAAATAAATTGAAAATCGAATTTAATTCTCACATAAGCTTAACTAAGGATTGGATGATTAAGCATTCCAGAATGTTGGACAATATCGTAGAAAATCAGAACAATATTGCTAAAATATTAGATTCATTATTAAAACGCACTAGGCAAGCAGATATAATGGGCTATGCCCATTTAGCCCAATACATGTTAATGTTGAATGACAACATAGAAACATTATTAGACGAACTACATAGAATTGAATTAACACTGGATTTTATACGTGTTTCGAGCACAACACGCTCTATTATTCGTTTAGTTAATCTTAAGGATATGTTAGTAAAATTAAGGGGATTATACTCGGAAGACGAAATCATCGAGATTGATCTTAGAGAGTATTATAGTATATTAAAACTTGGTCATATTTTAGTGATAGGCAAATAGTTATAGTTGAATTAAAACTATTTTACGGATTTTATCGCGGTTTATTTTTGATTTTTAGTTCCCGACGTTTCGAGTGCTTTGCAGCACCCATGATCACGGGAGGGACTGAGGTGTTAGACGTCCAAAAGGCATAGTTGTTCCGGGGTACCCTCAAACTTCTTAATTATTTTTGTTGGTCCAATCTACGCAGAATGAGCTCACGGTGTCTTGAGGTCTTGCAGTGTTATGCTTGGTTTTGGATTTGATTATATTAATTACCGGATCCCAAGTCGATGGAAGCACCCGGCCATCTTCTCTATTGAAATTAGGATGTTTTTTAATTTCAATAGCCTCGCGAACCATCCTTGGTAGGAATCGGTGTTCTTTCACGAGAATTTGTGGTCTATCAAATCTGATGTTATGGCGGGTGCGGTCAAGGACATGTTCACAGACTGCAGACTTCTTTGAGCGACGGTGTTTTAGGTCAGCTATGTGTTCTTTAACCCGAGTTTTTACCGGTCTTTTTGTTTGTCCTATACAAGAGAGACCACATTCACAATCAAGCTTGTATACTCCTGCATCTTGTAGAGGGATCTGACACTTGACAGATGGTAAAAATTGACTGATCTTCTTCGGCGGCTTATAAAATGTTTTAATTGAAGCACGCTTCAAGATGTAGCCAATCTTGTCCGTGACTCCTCTCATGTAAGGTAGTACTGCAGGGAGACGCTCGACTGTGGCTGGTTTCACTCGGTCACTGTGACGTTGGCGTGGGACTCGAAGCTTATTGTCGTGCAGGACTTGCTTGACATGTTGAAGCTCGGCAGCCAGATGTTTCTTGTCACAGATCCCTTGTGCTCTCTGAAACAAAGATTTACCCACGGTAGCTAACTGTGTTGGATGGTGGTGAGATTCACCGTTTAAGTACCTATCAGTATGGGTCTTTTTTCTATAAACCGTATGGCTTAAGGTGTTGTTGGGGTTACGGATTACTAACACATCTAGGAAAGCTAGCGAATTGTTTGCCTCCAACTCCATTGTAACCTGAATTTTAGGGTTAGGAATACATCGATTTTGTCAGATGGTAATATTGTGAAAGTATCATCTACGTACCGCTTGTAGAAACTTGGCTTTACAGGTGAGGTACGAAGGGCTGTCTCCTCAAAGTCTTCCATGAATAAGTCGGCAACAATGGGAGATACAGGGGAGCCCATCGCCACGCCATCTACTTGCTTGTAGAACTGCTCCTTCCACAATAAGTAGCCAGATGTAAGGCAGTGTCTCAATAGTTCTGAGGATTCCGCTGGCATGTTGTTCTCCGCTAGTTTCCTTTCTACAATTTCGACACAGTCTTGTACAGGTAGGCATGTAAATAGTGACTGGACATCGAAACTGACCATAGTTTCATTGTCAGTAAGATGTAGATTTTTGATCTCACTAACAAAATGGTATGAATCCTTAACATGTGCTCTTGTGTTTCCTTTGAGTGGCGAGAGCACTTTCGCTACGTGTTGAGCCAATCTGTAGGTTGGTGTGTTGATTTGGCTAACGATTGGACGTAGGGGAGCATTCGGTTTATGTATTTTTGGGAGTCCATACAACTGTGGTGGTTTTGCGCATGAAGGTATTAGCGATTTGACGTCCAGAAATCAAAAACAAACCGCGATAAAATCTGTAAAATAGTTTCAATTCATGTGTAATATTCGTGTTAATCTAAGAACTCAGTAAATAGTTATAGTTATTAAAATGCCGATTGTCTTACCTAAAATATTTGTCCTATATAAACTATTCATTGTACCTAACCGTAATAACTTAGCCCTTATACCTACCTCACCTTATATAGCTGTCCAAGCGTGTTATAGCGATGCCTATACCTACCTATGTGTTTATGTTACAGTCCATATTATTACCCTTAAGTTTTTAGTTAAAAATAAACGGTCACACGGTTCGCACGTAGTTTCATTGCAACTAATTTTGAACAAGCAATAATCGACCTTATCGCCGTCAACATTTGGTCCTAACTCGAGCGGATTCGAGCCACTGACCGGTAGTAGTGCATCGTATCGCGAGAACAAAAGAAAGGCATAAGGATTCTATGTAACTTTTAGTGCTATTATTAGTGAATACAAAATAGTTGTTTACTTGCAATTTTACTGACTAGTATCAAAACACCAACATAACTAAGTGCTTATATTATTCTGTGAGTGATCGGACACGAGTTTAACGAACAAATAAGTGCTTAGTTAATTAAAAGTGCAGCATCTAACTACCTTCTAATTGCGGACATTGTGAACATTACTTTTAACAAACATAATTTGTTGACTGTCGAGTTTTATTTAGTGAAATATTACATATTGCGTATATTACGATGGAAGAACTTTTAATTTATCAATATGAGCTATTAGAAAACTTAAAAAATGCAGAAAGAAACTTTAGGAAGTCTCCAAAGGACAGAATTAAAAGACCTTACCTAGAAACGAGGTTAGAATTGCTTGAAGAACTTTGGAAGAACTTTAAAGATGGACACAAGGGTATTATTTTAAGTGTTACTAAAGATGAAGAAAGAAAAGATCCATATTTTAAGGAGAAGATATATGACATGTTTCAAGAATTATACGTGCAGTATAAAGCAGCTATGAAGGAAGCACTTCAGCCATTTCTCGATTCAACGCTTCAAGCTTCCATTCTCAGTGTTGGTCAGGGTCAAGGGTCATCAGACTGCAACGAAATTAAACTGCCAAAGATTAAAATACCTACATTTAGCGGCAAATATGAGGACTGGCAGACATTCTATGACTTGTTTTCTTCCTTGATTCATAGAAACACAAAATTGTCACCAGTACAAAAGCTGCACTATTTGAAGAGCAATTTAACGGGAGAACCAGAAGTGATATTACGTAATTTTACTACAACCGATGCTAAATATGATGATGCTTGGAACGAGTTGGTGAAACGTTATAACAACAAGAGATTTAATTGTAACGCAATTTTAAGAGTTCTTTTTACACAAAAATCTGTCCATACCGAGTCTGCGAGTTCAATTAAACACCTGGTAGATACAACTTCAACTTGCTTGAAAGCCTTGAAGAATTTAGGTGTTGAGACTGACAAATGGGATATGATCATAAACTACTTAATTGTGTCCAAGCTAGATCCAGAATCAATGAAGCAATGGGAACAACAACTTAGTACGTCCAATATTGACTTACCCAGTTGGCAAGATTTGAGGGATTTTATGGAGTCAAGGTTCAGATCGCTAGAAATGATCGAAAGTAATAAAATAAAGTCTTCGCTACCGAAACTAGTAGTGAAACCTAAGGCTTTTCATTCGAACGTCAATAAGGATGACAAAAAGGACGGCAAGGAGCGCCAAATAAACTGTGCATTATGTAACAGCGATCACTATATCTACCATTGCAAAACTTTCACTGACATGTCTACTAAGGAAAGACAGGAGTACGTTAAGAACAGCAAATTGTGTTTCAACTGCCTTGCGCCATCACACTTAGTAAACAAATGTCGACAGTCAGCGTGTTGCAGGAGGTGTGGAAGGCGACATCACTCGCTTCTTCACTTAGAGAGAGAGCAAAACACGGATAAATCCAAGGAAGGAGAAGTCGCGGCTACAGGTACCGTTAATGATGTGACTAAAGGTAAGTCCACACCTTTATCAACAGATGCGCATATCGTTTCTAATTTTTGTGAACATTTACAAACAAATACTGTGTTATTAGCGACTGCTAAGGTGTTAGTACATAGCAAAAACGGTTGTAAACGTATTATTAGGGCCTTGTTAGACCAGGGGTCGCAAGCGTCATTTATATCTGAGGCTACCGTTCAATTATTAAATCTTACACGTAGATCAGTGAGTGGTTGGGTGTCCGGTGTGGGAGAGGGGCAAACTAGGATCAAACACATGGTTTCACTCTGCGTGAAATCACGCCACAATCCCAGTGATTTAATTCATGTAAATGCGTATGTATTGCGCACACTAACAACACTGCTACCAACCATTAATCTCAAACTTCCTGAGTGGTCAGAACTTCAGGAGCTGGAGTTGGCTGACCCAGGATTTACAACACCAAGTAGAATAGATATTCTACTTGGAGCTGAGGTTGACAGCGACGTCTTGTTAGACGGCGTTATTAAGCACCCTAAGGGTAATCTACTGGCACAAAATACAATCCTAGGGTGGGTGGTATCTGGAAGAATGTCACAAGCATCTACCTCAGCAAAGAGACACGTTACAACCCTACACGCCCAAGTAAGGGAAGATGAGTTGTTACGACAATTTTGGGAGATCGAAAAGGAACCTAACAGTATACAAAAGAAGTTTTCAAAGGAAGAGGAAAAATGCGAAGAGTTTTATGAAGCTACTATAGTCAGAGACGAAGAAGGAAGATTTGTGGTAAGGTTGCCGTTTCGTAATGGAGAGCCAGAAAGTCAACATGGTGGTTTAAGGGAGATAGCTGCTAAAAGATTTAATTTTTTGGAGAAAAGGTTGTCAAAAGATAATAAGTTTCGGGAAGAATATCAAAGAGCCATGAATGAATATATTGCTTTAAATCATATGATACAAGTTGATTCTTCAGACATTGATAACCCTAAGGCTGTCTATCTTCCTCACCATGCTGTGGTTCGAGAGGATAAGACTACCTCAAAGCTTCGCGTCGTCTTTGACGCATCGTGTAAGGGTTCTAACAACTTTTCTCTTAACTATAATTTGTGTGTGGGTCCTCAACTACAGCAAGACTTGCGTCACATATTAATGAGATGGAGGACACACAAAATCTGTATCACCGCGGATATCATTAAAATGTATAGAATGGTGCGTGTAGCGGATGAAGATACGAACTACCAGAGATTATTATGGAGATCTACACCGCACGAGCCGATAAAACACTTTAAGCTTTTGAGATTAACCTTTGGTACCGCATGTGCTCCGTACCTTGCTGTAAAATCACTTCAAACACTTGCTAATGATGAGAAATTAAAGTATCCTATTGCATCAAAAATAACCAAAACCGATTATTACATGGACGATCTTTTATCAGGTTGTGAGACGGAGAAAGAAGCTGTGATCATTTATAACGAAATGAACAACCTCATGAACTCAGGAGGATTTCAACTTCAAAAATGGAGTAGTAACAGTGAGGCTTTATTACAGTACATTGGAGAAAACAAACGGGATGATAATGAGTTGCGTTTTAAGGACAACAGTGTTGTTAAAGTTTTGGGGGTGAGCTGGAATCGGAAAGCCGATACCTTTGAGTATACTGTCAACTTGCCAGAACCTAAGCAACCCGTAACCAAACGGCATATTCTATCTGAAATAGCTTAACTTTATGATCCTTTAGGATGGATAGCTCCTGTGGTCGTAATAGCTAAGATGATCATGCAGAAGTTGGAAGACAGGGCTAGAATGGGACGAACCCATTGAGGGTGTTTTGTTGGCAGAATGGTTAGAATATCGAGAAAACTTGACACACATTAAAGGCCTTAGTATACCAAGATGGTTGCACTACACCAGAGTGTCAAGGGTCGAGTTGCATGCCTTCGCAGATGCGTCACAAGCTGCAATCGCAGCAGCAGTGTTTATGCGCGTTATTATCGAAGAGAAAGTGTACGTAAGCCTAATATCCTCTAAAACAAAAGTTGCTCCAATTGAGAAACAAGTTTCAATTCCGAGACTGGAACTTTGTGGTGCTACATTAGCAGCTAAAGTGATTTCGGAGACATCTCAAGTGTTGTGTGTACCTAAAGATAATTTATTCGCGTGGACCGATTCTACAATCGTGTTGGCTTGGTTAAGAGGTGGACCAAGTCGGTGGAGCACATTCGTAAGCAACAGAGTGTCAGATATACTGAATATTGTAGATTACGAGAAATGGGGGCACGTATCTACAGATATGAACCCAGCTGATTGTGCTTCACGAGGTTTACAGGGTCCAGAGTTGTTAAATCACTTACTGTGGTGGAGTGGACCAGAGTGGTTGTCTGATCTCAATATAAAGATTAGTGTTCCTAACATCGAAGACACACAAGAAGAGGAACGCGTGAGAGCCTTAACTACTATAAATAACACTGAAGAGGAGTTTATTTGGTCTAAATATTCTACTTTATCAAAAATGTTGAGAGTAATTTCATATTGTAGACGGTTTCTTAATTTTAAATTATCTAAAGACAATCGTGAGCGTTATTTTAAATTTATTACGTCGAGAGAGTTAAAAGAAACATTAAACAATTGTATTAAACAAGTTCAAGCTATTGAATTTAAAGATGAGATGAAACAGTTAAAATCTCTCGGTTATGTACCTAAAAGATGTAAACTCCGCAATCTTTGTCCCATTATCGATGATAATTGGATTCTAAGAGTTGGCGGGCGAATCCAAAAATCTCAAACAAATTATGATACACAGCACCCTATAATTTTACCTGCTAAGAGTCATCTTAGCAGACTAATAATTCAGGACGCTCATCATAGGACATTACATTGGATATTGCGAGCTAAAGATCTAACAAAGAAAATTTACCGAGAATGTGTCAGTTGCATTAGGTACTCGAAAAGGAATAATACGCAACTGATGGGTCAGTTGCCAGATGTGCGAGTAAAACCCGATCGAGCCTTTAAATCAGCTGGTGTGGACTACGCGGGTCCCATCAACATTCGTTTTTCACCAGGCAGGGGAGCTAAATCGTACAAAGGTTACATATGCTTGTTTATCTGTATGATAACGCGAGCTATACACTTAGAGGCTGTTACCGACTTGACAACGAAGGGATTCATAGCAGCCTTCCGGCGATTCACAGCGAGACGAGGTCATTGTCATGATATTTACAGTGACAACGGCACTAACTTTGTGGGCGCAGAGAAGCAGCTTAAAGACATGGTTACTAATGCCAAGTCTTCGATTCCTGGTGAGGTGGCAGAGTTGTTAGCCCTAGAGCGGACTACATGGCATTTTATACCCCCTCATGCACCCAATTTCGGCGGGTTATGGGAGGCTGGGGTGCGCAGTGCAAAAACTCATCTTAAAAAAGTCATTGGTGATGCTACTCTTACCTATGAGGAGTTAGCTACAGTGTTAGCTCAAATCGAGGCATGTTTAAATTCCCGGCCTATAACTGTATTAAGTGATGATCCTAATGATCCTCTTCCACTAACACCGGGCCACTTTCTGATTGGCGAGCCTTTATTAAACTTATGCGATGAAAATTATACAAATTGTAATATATCTAGTTTGGATAGATGGAGGCTAACGCAAAAAATGGTCAACGATTTCTGGAACAGATGGTACAAAGAGTACCTCGTAAATTTAAATCAAAGATATAAGTGGAATACCAAACATACTGAACCAGAAATCGATGACGTAGTGATTTTAAAGGAAGATAATATTCCTCCAAGTAAGTGGATATTAGGTAAAATAATTCAAAAACATATGGGCCCCGATGGCATTACTCGTGTCGTGTCAGTTAGATGTAAAAATGGTATTTATAAACGTCCTGTAAGTAAATTGTGTATTTTACCTAAACAAAATTAATTTACCTATTAGTATTAAGTTTACCTACAGTTTAATTAAACTAAATGTCGTATACTTACCTACCTAGTTAAATTAAGTTGCATATTTACCTTTGTATTAATCTGTAAAGTCATTCTTATTCTAAGAACATACCTAATATGTACCTGTTTATTATGAATGAACATTCATGACTTCTTACAAACTATTTATGAGTATCTGCACTTATTACTCAACAAAATTAAACACGGATGAAGAGATTATACTACCTACTCTGTGATCAATAGTAAAAACTAGTATAGAATGGTGGGCGGTTAGATGTTACGAATACAATATTTGTACTTACCTTCACACGGTTAAAAAAAAAAAAACAAAAAAAACTAGTTAGTTAATGAGCTGTTGATTTATATTATTGTTAGCTACTTAACCTTTTATAATAGTTGTATCTTTATACTATACTTACCTACATTGCAATGATGAACGAGACTTTGTTTCCGATATCTTGGTCAATGTTTGTAGTAACTTAGGTATATTGTAATTTCAATTCTATTGTTTTTATTTCTTTAATTTAAAGGATAAATCCTTTGGTGGGCGGAATGTCCAAGCGTGTTATAGCGATGCCTATACCTACCTATGTGTTTATGTTACAGTCCATATTATTACCCTTAAGTTTTTAGTTAGAAATAAACGGTCACACGGTTCGCACGTAGTTTCATTGCAACTAATTTTGAACAAGCAATAATCGACCTTATCGCCGTCAACAATAGCAATTCAGGAATCACATTCTATGTACATAGAGACAGAATGCCCGAAGATTAAATCATGGTACCTCTGCGAGGAAAAATCTAATTACAAGATACAAGACCGACCAGATTGCGTTTAACAACTAATAACGCAACAGCACCTTGATTCCTACAAATTAACACCGGTTATCCTAACAAAAGAAGATCTGGAACAACTTGACGAAATGCACTATGTCATCAGTTTTTCCACTACCACGAAGATCCAGTTATCTTGTGGACAGGAACAGTACAAGTTTCTTCAAGAAAGCTACTTAGCCGTAATACCGCATAACTGCTTTATAAAACACCCGAATTTACTATCGCTAATCTCAACGATCGCATCAAAGATGGCACTGAAGATAATCCAGTCAACGCTAAATCAAGACGTAACTCAAAATAAGGAAGAAACAGTACAATTAAATTCGATTAATCTCAAGAGTCTGCATGACTATATATATAGACAGATAACGATACAGTCTCCAGTGGATCTTGAAGAAGTTACTAACGAGAGCATTTACCATACAACCATACTTCTATATGTATTGCTGGTGAGTGCAGCCGCGCTAAGTATTGGTTTTACATTCAGGCGGCTTCGTAAAAGAAACAAGAACGTAAAAGCCTATACTACCCAATCTGAAGAATTATACGCCCAAATTGAACCGAAGAAAGAAGATATCCATCCAGCGGAGATCAAAACTCATCCCAGTCATCTTTTTTTTTTTTAAAGTGGGGAAATCCTCATGGATACCCGTTCACGACGGGGACGTGAACGGCTTATGTGGGACTCCTTGCTCCAGCGACAGTCGGCGTTACTCCGGCCGTCGCTGGAGCAAGTCCTACCCACTAAAACCCCACCGTGTTCCATCTCCCGCTAGGCAGCGGGTTACGGGGACGCAGACATACTACCGCGACCCGCAAGCGGCTGTCTGTTCTTTCGGACCCGTCTTCTACAGGGTTACCCTGCCCTGTTCCTTCTCTTACATGGAGGAAGAGCGGGAACACTTGGTGCGTCCTCCAAACCTCTCGGGGGCCAGATGTTCTGCGCAGGCGACAGTAACCCCCGTTGCTGTCGCCCGCAGGCCCCCTTCACGGCGGCATTAGGTCGGCGGCAGCCCGCCTCCTCCACCTGACTCTCCGACGTCAGTTCGGAGCAGCGAGGGGATCAATTTCCCTGCTCCGTTTCGCCGCCTCCTTCCGTGACCTGACTGTTTCGCAAAAGGCGATCACGGCTTCCCACGACCTCTCATTGTAAACCATGGCTCGTACCACGCCTGGCAACGAGAGGTCCCTCCCAATTACTTCCATGAGGCACCGCGCGGCCCCGCCCAGGCTGGGCACAGCTCGAGCGTATATTGAGCGGTGTCCTCTCCAGCGCCGCATTCGTGGCATGAGGCAGTCGGCTCCTCACCTACAACCTTGTGAAGGAACCAACCAAAACAGCCATGGCAAGACAATAATTGCACTGCCTGGTAAGTCAGCGAGCCGAACTTGCGATTTACCCACTTTTTCAGCACCGGTCTGACCGCTATTATGCTACGGTGTAATGCAAGGACTGCTGACTACGCCTGACCCGATTAATTGCGAATCGCGGCAACGGACGTCACGAGGCGCTTATGCAGCGTAACGCGATGCACCGGACGTCGGTTTCGACAACTAAAATGCAACATAATTTTATGACATTCTTGGTTCTAACATCGGCCAATTGGCACATAAATTTAATAATAAGTTAATGTAATTTCTACGTTCATTAAATTTAATTTAAAGTAAATTGTTTTTTTTTTTGCTACCTCCGGCTACAACCTTCGTAATTCGCGGCATGTCTTTGTATATTACCATTACCTCGTTCGAGCCTTTTATTGTGATAAATATTAACTTATGTGTGATAGAACTGTAATTACTTACTTTATGGGAAAATCTATCTGTATTATCATGCTAGATCCTTTGGGGGGTAGGCAGAGATTACAGAGTTCCCACAGGTTCTTTCCTTACAAACGATCCTGGTTTCGTCCGTTCTCATATTTCAGGATATGAGATAATAATGTTGTTTTATAACATTTGAGATATTAAAAATACAAATTCCCACATAAGAATACGCAGCAAATTTAAAAGGTGATTAAATATATTAAGCGAGTTTGCATCCGTCTTTCGAACACTAAGGGCCTCCTTCACCACCCTCAAGTAAAGTGCTGGTTAGTTACTTCTCGATTTGTGTTACTTGGTAATCAAAACTGGCGGGGATAACCGTCGGATAGGGTTACCCAATGATGGTAAAATGCGTACATAGCCTTACTTGCAACTTTAATCGTCGATAAGTCTACTTCAGACTACCCAAGGCCCTTGGAAACACGCAAATTCACTAAATTTCTAGCAGTCTACGTTGTGACGCAGGAACGTGTATACGGCCAGAAAAAAATGACAATCCTTTATATAAACCCTAAAAAAATACTTTCCAAATTCTTTTTTGTATATAAAAACAGTAGTAAAGTATGTGCCTTGTAGGGTTTATATCGATTCGATCGATCGTCGATTCCACCGGCGAAGGTTTATTCGCCCAATTGACGAGTACTTTTGTGTCGTAGAGAAGTGATTTTATGTACTGCCTACGTGCTCTAGTTTTGTTGTACTCAGAGTTTTGACTTACTTCTGCACTTTTATGTGAGTTCTGTGTAACTACTTTTAAATGAAATTTTGCCTATATCAGTTACCAAGACGATAGGTAGCGTCAGTATTTAGTCATTTAAAATGTAATTAATTGTATACACGGTGTAATTTAATACTTACATTGTTCAAGGTTATCGAAGCCACAGTGATTTCTTACAAAATGTATGGGAAAAGTTTTTTGCGATTTCTGATTTTTCTAGCACTCCCACCCCAGTTGGCCCCATAGAGGTTTTTGATCCTTATAAAAACAGGATCGATTGGCATCAAAAAACTTAGCGTGTGTTGTCAATTTTATTGCTAACGATACCTGTATTTATTTGAAAATCGGTGGATGCTGCTCGAAATGTGTCGAATAGTTTTTAACCGACCTCAAAAAGGAGGAGGTTCTATGTCAGTCTGTATGTATGCTTTTTTATGTATGTTAACCGATATTTCCGTCAATTGTGGACCGATTTTGATGATTCTTTTTGCATTGAGTTCAGTATAGGTCTAAAATAGTTCAATTTTAATTTTATCGCTATTGGACTTTGGACCTCGAAGATATACCACAGGAATCCTTGACGGCAAACAGCACGAATGTGTAAAATCAGTGACTATGAGTATTATATCAATCCTGTAAGTACCTTACTGTAGAACTAAGTAGAAAAAAGCAAAAATAAATATTTGAAGTCGGTGCTAAGTAACCGACTGTACCAACCGCCACCGACTTCAATAATTAATTTTTTGCTTTTTTCGAAGTCGGTTTCCAGTTTTTTTAAAGTTCTTTTATCTATCTATCTATCTATCTATCTATAACCTCACGCCAGATCCCTTGCGGGGTAGGCAGAGAGTACAGAGTTCCAACAGGTTCTTTCCTTACATACCTCTCTGGCTTCCTCGACTCTCATAGTTTGTCTCATACACGCTCGCCGGTTACGGAGACTCTTGACTTTTCCATCAGATAA
The DNA here is from genome assembly GCA_905147815.2 of Phalera bucephala. Taxonomy (NCBI): domain Eukaryota; kingdom Metazoa; phylum Arthropoda; class Insecta; order Lepidoptera; family Notodontidae; genus Phalera; species Phalera bucephala. The sequence goes on along the minus strand of CAJHXA020000004.1, from coordinate 3,219,007 downwards.
GACTCGGTTTATTTGGTCGTGGTAAGATAGTCTAGGTCTTCCCCGGTTGCGTTGGAGACTCGCCAGTCCGGGTGGGGAGGTACCTAAAGTACCTAGGCCTCACCCTGGACAGTCGCTGGGGCTTCGAGGAGCACTTCGAGCGCCTAGTCCCCCGGGTCGAAAGGGTAGTGGGTGCTATGCACAGACTGCTGCCCAACCTTGGGGGACCGTCGGAGGAGGTGCGCCGCCTCTACGGGGGCGTCGTGCGATCGGTGGCCCTCTATGGGGCGCCCGTGTGGTCGCACCGACTGTCGGGCGTCCGGCGCAGCAGGATGAAGATCCAGAGCCTGCAGCGCAAGATGGCCATCCGCATCGCACGAGGATACCGTACCATATCCTTTGAGGCGGCAACACTCTTGGCACGCTTTCCGCCGCTCGACATCCTGGCGGACATGGACGCGAGGGTCTACGACCAGACTCGTGGCGTCCGCCAAAGTGGCGAGGGCGTGCCTGCGCTCGAAGAAGTGAGACGGCGGGAACGACGGCGCGCTCTGGAGGAGTGGCGCGCGAGGCTCAGTCAAGAGCACATCGCGCGCAAGCGCGTCGTCCAAGCTATCCTGCCGTCCTTCGAAGCCTGGCACCAGCGGAGGAGAGGGCGAGTCACCTATAGACTTACTCAGATAATCACCGGTCACGGTTGCTTCGGTGATTATCTGAGGAAGATCGGACGCGAGGCGACGACGACCTGTCACCACTGCGGTGGGGACCAGGATTCCGCCCAGCACACGCTCGAAGAGTGCCCAGCGTGGGCCTCCGAGCGGCGGATCCTGGTCGACCGGATCGGACCGGACCTCTCCTTGCCGGCAATAGTAGCGGCTATGCTGGCAGGGGAATCGGCGTGGGGGGCCGTATCCTCCTTCTGCGAGACTGTGATGTCCCAGAAGGAGGAGGCCGAGCGGGATCGGGAGAGGGCCGATCCTGCTCGACGAAGGCGACGGCGCCGGGGCGGAGGCACAGCCCGCCCAGGCCCCCCAGCCCAATAGCCCGGGGCTTAAGAATACGGGCTAACTCGCGTCCCCCGCCGTAATATCTGGCGGGGGACCCCCCCTGCATCAACATCAGCAGGGGGGCCTTCGGGGTTGCGGACGCAAGGGGCGGGGGCCCTGAGCGTCCTTCACGAGCAACCCCGAGGAGGACGGTGTTGTGGTGTGGCCCACGTCACCGTGAGCACCGCGTCGGTGCGGGAGGGAGCATGTCATCAAGTCTCCCTCCGATGGCGGGCTCTTCGGAGCGAGGCACAAGAGGGGCACCGGTGCGTTCCATACGGAGATCCCGGAGCCCTTCCAAAGTGCTGATGTCGGCCACCCTGGGGTTTTTAGTCGGTAGGAATCCGACACGCCCCGCGAGCTTCCCCCGAGGCTCGCGGAAGTCCTATGCAGGATTTTCCCCAGGAAAAAAAAAAAAAAAAAAAAAAAAAAAAAAAAAAAAAAAAAAAAAAAAAAAAGGTCTTGCCCGGTACCTGCATCCTTCCACTTTCACATTGTATATCTGTTTTGTCATTTTTTCCGGCACGGGCGGAATCGGCCGGTCGGAGGCCAGGGGCGGCCGAAGGCGCCGCTCCGGAAGCAGCCTGTCCTCCAGGGCGGCGAAACGGGCGCTCATCATCGCCCCGACCTGGTCCACAATGGAGCGACGCATCTCGTCCAGTTCCGTCGGGGCCGCTGCCGCAGAGACAGCTGTCGCAGGGGCCGCAGCTGCAGGAACAGCCGCCTCCGGGGTCACCCTTGGGGAAGCTGCTCTGGTGGCCTCAGCGAAGGCCTCCAATGCGGGCGACCTCCTATCCTCGGGGCAGGGTCTCGACTGATGGTCGGCGTGCATCAGCTGGATTTGGCTCCGCAGCCCCTCCACCCTCTTCTTAAGCCGAGAGTTCTCCTCTTTGGCCTTCTTTAGCTCCTGAGGAACTGTCAGGTCAAAGATGCCGTCAACAGCCTGTGCAATGACCTTGGCGGCATCTTTGAGCGTTTTCACAAAGGTCCCCTTCAGGTTTCTTGACGAGCCGGCCACTCGGAGGATGTTCTGCACTTGTTGAAGTGCAGCCTCCTTGTGGTCGGCCGGGCCAAGAGACCACGACATCCTGCTGGTCGCTTTTCCATTTTGGGCAGCAGCGTCAATGGCCAGCTCCTCTTCGACCTGGAGCTCCAGCATTTCCCTTTTGCGGGCTGCGAGCTCCACCCTCGTGTTGGCACATTCTGCGGTCGTGGGTGGTCTCCCTTTGCCACCCGAAACCTTGGTTGCCTTATTGGCGACGCCTTCCTCCACCCCCAAAGTGCGAGGACGTTTTTGCGCCGCAATTGTGCGACGCTCTACGCTCGTCACCGAGCCAGCCGAATCGGAGAACGACATTTCATCGTTCTCGGAGGCGGCTCGGGAAGCCTCTTTCAAGGCGGCCTCCCATTCACGCCGTACCGCCGTGATGGCAGCAACGCCCTCTGGCGGCGCCTCGTCATCATCCGAATCACAGAGTGACTCGGACAGTTTCGAGGCAGCCGCTCTCATTCTGTCCGCAAGAGTTGCGGAACGTTCCAGGAGAACCACTGGTTGGTTCTGTCGCGTGCATTCGGTGTCCGTTGGGATTTTGCTATGGTCGTGGGTTCGATGAGTCAGAGTGCCCCCCCCCAGAATACGAGGGGCAGCCAGAGCCCGAAGGCCCTGGGGAGGATTCTCCGGCCTGGGACAGGCCGGTACCTCCCTGGGGTAATACCTTTTTTACTTTGCTTCATCATTTTGTTTTACTGATCCACAGCTTCAAGCGCTGGGCGGAGTTTAGCCCCTCCGCCTTTCAGCCGCGGCACGCCGACCGCAGCATTAGGCACTTAGAGCCGACCGGCCTCTCGACGTCGACAAACACACCTTAATAAGGGCCCGCTCACTGTCCTCTCTTCAAGCGGAGAGTTCAGGGAGCGAGCGACTCAACCAACCTTGTTCTTGGATCAATTGCAGGCTCCCAGTCTCTCCTCGAGCGAGGAGAGAGGGGAACGACCAGCAACCGACCCGACAAGACGCGCCACCCGCTGCACCCGACCCTCTCCAAAACGGAGATTGAAGGGGGCAGCTAGGCGCAACCACTTCCGGACAGAACCGGGGGACATGGGGGGAGGAAAAGGAGGGATGGGACCGAAAAATTGGGGAAAGGTAGCGCATGACTGTTTTAGTTATGTCTGTTCAGAAGGACCAGACCAATAGCAGGCAGCAACCGCGAGCAGGATACAGTCACACTTGCCTTGGGGATCGTCGCGACCGTGCGCTACTCCCAAGACCACGCCTGATTGCTTGCCGGGACAGACAAGCAAAATAGGCGAGAAGCTATGCCACTGCGCCTCGAAGGACGCTTGTGGTGGGATAGCCTTTCGCCCGCCCGAGGATCTATATCCTGAGCCAATCTTAGCCAAGTCTTACCAACGCACTTAACCACATCATCGACCCATCTTTGCACTGGCCTTCCTCGATTGCGATATCCCGTCCGTGGCCACCATTCGATCAGAGATCTACTCCACCTGCCATCACCACATTTTGCGACGTGTCCTGTCCACTTCCACACGTGCATGGGTTACATGTAGCTATTTTATTAAAGACTAACAGTTGCCCGCAATTCATTTTGCGTTATTTATTTAAAACAAAAGGTAGCCTATGTTTTGCTCCCGGATAAAATCGATCTCCTTGCCAAATTTGATCAAAATCTGTTGCTCAGTTCAGGTGTAAAAAGGTTACAGATAAACAGACGGACAGAGTTACTTTCGAATCCTACTAATATTATAAATGTGAAAGTTTGTATGTTTAGATATTTGGATGTTTGTTACTCAATCACGCAAAAAGGGCTGAACGGACTTGGATGAAATTTGGCACACAAATAGTGCATTACTAGGATTAACGTATATGATACTTTTATCTGCCTACCATGCAAGGGATCTGGCGTGATGATATAGATAGATAGAGAGATAGATACTTTATATCCCAAAAAATGTAAGGTCCCTGTCGAAAGTCAACGCGGACGAAGTCGCGGGCAGAATCTAGTTTATAATATTAGACTCAAACTCAACTCAAACTCAAATTATTTAGTTTGTATAAGGGGTGCTGCGGTTGGGTAACCTCCTAGTGCGCCCGACCCATTGCCAGTCCCGCGGATACGTCCAGAGGAACGATAATGGGCACGGGACGGTGCACCCCGAGTATCGTCAATAACTTCCCTTACGGGGGATCTTGTTGGCGATGGTGGATGACCCAACATGGCGCAGTGCTTGGGATTGGGTGCTGCGGCAGGGGAATAGGGGGGAGGGGGGGAGGGACAATCTCCTGCGTGTTTGTGCCGTGCGCGGTGACCCGTACAGCAGGGTGAAGGAGTCCTGGAGGTTGAGTCGGCGATGGACCGGTAGTTGTTGTCTGTCGCTGGCAACACGCCTCTTCGGTCTGGATCTCTGTCCAAACGGGAGGCTATCACGTAGCCGCGTGGTAGTCAATCGGCTGAAGTCCATCCTTCAGATGGGCTAGGCTAGGGTTCTGGGGTGAAGGGGTCCGCAGGCGGCGGTGTGAGCCTACACTACGTGGAAGTGAAAGCGAACACCGTTAGTCTCGTGGACAACTCACCCTGGAATTCTATACTTTGGTGATAGCCCTGGTGCTTATATAGCATCTCCAAAGATGAGGGCTCCGTGGCGGGTGGGGAATCATCAGAGCGAAAACTTTTAGGTCATATGGACAAAAGAAAATTAAACCGTTGGGGTTTAATTTTCTCCAAAAGGGGACAAGGTGCATCATGCACACAAGGGCCATCAGGGCAAAACACCAAGCCTACGGGCAACAAAAAGGCGAAGGGACAAGTGACGGCAGCGAACCCGACCGGTGGCGCCAATCTGGTCTCTACAAGAAAACAACCAGGCGGTTCTAGGGGAGAGTCAGTGTCTTCCGGTCTACCCCTGGTTGCCAAGGCGGAGATCAAGGCCTCTGGCTCTGCTGGACCCGAAAACTGTACCGCTCAGGCGACCAGCGTTGGCGGACTGCGTGACCAGGTCTCCCCGAAGAAGCGCAAGCGTGCCAGCGGACTTGCTAAGAGAAGGAGGCGCATGAAGCTGGCTAGGCAAACTGCTATTTCCCAATCACCTGTGAAGGAGGTCACACTCACGAAACGGGCAAGGGAGACTAGCGATGAGGCCAGGGATACCACGGGGTCACAAAGCGAGCTCGCATTGGGTCCTCCTTTAAGGATGCCCTGACGACAACAAGGATGGCCATCATAGCGGATGACTATCCGAAAACTATGCTGGATGAGAAGACCGCCTGGGAACTGAAGCAGTCATTCTGGGTGAGGATGAGGAGCGATCCCATCCTTGCCATAGAATGGAAAGGTATCCAGGGCGGAATCATCAGCATTGCATGCTCAAGCGAGGAAGCGATCACCTGGCTGAGACATTACGATGGTCAAACCCTCGGAGATGTCAAGGTAAAGGTGATCAAGGTCAGGGACTTACCCAGGCCTGTTAAAATGGCCTGGAAAAGAACAAAAATCAATGAGGAAGTCCCTCTGTCTGAAGAACTTCAGATGCTCCAGCGGCTCCACAAAACCATCAACACGGACCGCTGGAGAGTCGTGAATACGACGACGGAGGGACTACTAGCTAGGAGTATTATACTCATGGACCAAGTCTCTGCTGACTTTATTAAGGAAGCGAGATATATGCTGCATGCGGGTCTTGAACGCAGCTATTTTAAGGTTCTCGAGACTCCCGGGGACAAAGAGGGAGCTGCGGAGAAACCCGCTGAACCGACGGCGAAACCTCCTACCGCTCCGGTTCAACCACAACCGGATCACCAGAGAAATGAAGGGACCGCGGAGGAACTGATGGAGGAAACGCTGCTTGCGGACCGTCCGGCCCCGTCGCCAGCTATGTCGACGAGATCGGACGGGCTCGCGGGCTTTGAAAACCTGGGCATTGCCTCGTCTCCTGCTGGGACGGATGAAATTGCCCTAGAGTGCAGCGACCTGGAGAGCTGCAAGTAGAGGAGTCCCTTATCTGGACTACCTGATCCGTACACAAACTCGACGGCAACGGAGCTTGGTCTAAGGTGTGTGCAAATAAATCTACATCATTCTAAGGCGGCTACGGCGATATTAGATCGCCAGCTGCGCAGGGTTACCTTTGATGTAGCACTAATACAGGAACCCTACATATATAGGGGACAGATACGGGGCTTAGATAGGGCGGGGGGTAACCTGTTCCATAACTGCTTAACCAATGACATGAGGACCTGCATTTTTGTCAGAAATGGCATAAGTGCAATGCCTCTGTCCACTTTCTGTTACAGGGATCTCACCACGGTGAAATTAAAATTGGAAGGTAAAAGGGGCAGTCGGGATGTTATCTTCTCGGCTGCCTATCTGCCCTACGAATATGCAGACCCAGTTACAACACAACTACGTGACTTGGTCGACTACTCCAGCACAAACAACTTTGAGCTCATCATTAGTTGTGATGTCAACGCGCATCACATCGTCTGGGGCAGCTCGGACACTAATCAGAGAGGGGAAAAACTTCTGGAATTTCTGGTAAGTTCTTCTCTACAAATTCTTAACAAAGGCAATGAGCCCACGTTTGTGAATAAACGAAGGGCGGAAGTTATTGACAATGAAATTGGCAACTGGCATGTCTCCAATGAGATCACATCCTCAGATCACAATTACATATGTTTCCGGTACGAAGCAGAAACGAATTACATAAATGTAAAAAGGCGCAACCCCAAGAACACTGATTGGGCCGCGTACAAAAGAGACCTAAAGATAGAGCTTGGAAAGGTCAGAGGTAGGCTCAACTCCATATTAGATATAGAGTTTGAAGCAGATAACGTAGTTAGGGCGGTAAATAGCGCCTGGACTAACAACTGCCGGAGAGTACAGTCCTAGCGAAGCGTGTACCGTGGTGGACGCCAGAACTAGCAAAGCTGGGAGCAGAGACCCGCCGGACATTTAATCTAGCGAAGGCAACTAAGAACTTCGGTGCTTACTCTATGATACTCACGAGGTTCAACACAGAAGTGCGGAAAGCAAAAAGAAGGGCCTGGAAAAGACACTGCCAAAGCATATGCAGCCTCCCAGAGGGTATGAGGCTAGCCAAGGCAATATCTACGGCCAAAATAAATCCACTTACTACAGTAAGGAATGAGAAAGGAGAACTCACAAACAATGGGAAAGAAACATTGAGAACTTTGTTCAACTTGCATTTCCCGGGTTCAGTAGAAATACAGGAAGAGGACACCATTTATGATGTCAATATGGATGAGCTTAGCTTAAAAACAACCAGAGCTGACTGGGAAACGGCAGGGAAAGTCGTGGAACAGAATAAACTCAAATGGGCCTTGAAGAGCTTTCAACCGTTTAAGGCCCCTGGAGCGGATGGTGTTTATCCCATTCTTTTACAAGAGGGGGAACGACTACTCAACCAACACCTGTGTAGATTATTCAGGGCGTGTGTGGCCTTTGGGCATACCCCTAGGATCTGGCGGCAGGTAACAGTGACGTTCATCCCCAAACCGGGAAAACCGAATTATGAGGATACCAAATCCTATAGACCAATCAGCCTATCATCATTATTTTTAAAATGTCTTGAGAAAATGATGGATAGGCACATAAAGGATAGTCCATTAAAGGATCATCCTCTACATAAGATGCAATGCGCTTACCTACCCGGTAGGTCTACGGAGACTGCATTACACTATGTGGTGACTCGCGCAGAGATGGCTTTGCAGCAAAAGGAGATCTGTGCTGCAGCTTTTCTGGATATTGAAGGTACTTTCGATCGCACAACATTCTCATCCATTGAAACAGCTGCTACAGGGCATGAGATAGAACCAACTCTAATTAGATGGATCAAAAACATGCTAAAGAACAGGATAATCCAATCTACAATATTAGGAGAAAGTCTCTCCGTCAAAACGACTAAAGGATGCCCGCAAGGACGTGTCTTACCGCCGACTTTGTAGAGCCTGGTAGTGAATTCTCTTTTGAGGATAATCAACAAAGGTCCGTTCTACGGAGTTGGATATGCGGACGATATAGTGATAGCAGTTAATGGAAAGTTTCCAAATACAGTATCGACACTGATGCAGGAAGCTCTAGACAAAATCACGAACTGGTGCACGACAAATAGTCTCTCGGTTAACCCAAAGAAAACTAACGTGATCCTATTCACACGGAAAATTGATTAATTTTTTTTTTTTTTTTTTTAAACGTAGCCCCACACTAGGATTTATTCCTGTGTCGTGGGTGCGTTTACAAACATGAAAATTCACATACACAAATACCCAGACCGGAACAAATAATTGTGGATCACACAAACATTTGTCCCGTGCGGGAATCGAACCCGCGACTATTAGACACAGTGGCTGGAGCGGCTTAAGCTCTTGACCACTGCGCTAAATCGTCCGTCATTGATTGAGGTTTTTGTTTAAATACTTTATGAAACTCATCATCAATAAGATAAAATAACGAATTATAAGAAGCATTCGGATCGCTGTAAAGGGGCAATCCAAACATTCTACTCGCTATGTTATTCTTAAAGTGCTCACATGCGACATGCAGTTATCGGAATAAAACTACCTTTTCTCTGTGGTTTCTCGTTATTGCAATTGAATACGACTAATTGTCCACGGGGGTCCGAGTCTAACTTATTTACTATTTTATTGCATATTGGTTTTCTATTCGTAAATATGTTATCTATGTAAGTTGCACTCGTAGCTGTTACCCTAGTCGGCTCAAGGAAAGTGCACAATAAATCATATGATTTTAAAAGTGTTAAAAATTTACTGGTTATAGTATTATTATCTAGAAAATTTATGTTATGGTAGTCTCCACAGACAGCAATTGTTTTATTTGATGCACAAATTTTAAATAACACATCTTCTAGTATTTTTTCAAATACGTCAAATGATGCACACGGAGGCCTGTATATACACAACACTATGAACTGTGCAAGTTCAACACACGCTATTTCAGCTACACGCTCAACAGAGAGGCTCACAATATCCTTTCATTCTTAAATTGTTATATTTTTATTCAATATTATTAAGGAGCCACCGTAAATTAGGTTTACTCTACTGAACGAACTGGCAACCTGGTGATTACTAAAAGAAAACATCAATTGTTCACTTTTGAGCCAATGTTCTGTTATACGTAGAATATCTATATTATTACAATTCATAAACGATTCAATTTCTAAATCTTTGCTCATGATACCTTGAATATTTTGATGTACCAGGTTGACATTAAAAGAGCATTTATTAATCGTTTTGCGAGAGATTGTCTCTGTTGTCTTAAAATTTAATTTAAATTATTTGAGATGTCAAAGTTTTTACATTGTATGTCAATTAAATTTACGTTACGTGAACTGTTATTCATAGTTATATTACATATAACGGTGTCAAGCTCATTTATATTATATGCTAACAATGTAGCTATACGTCTTTGTATGTAAAATGGCAGATACATTGTATCTATAGTCAGCCTAAACTTCTATCTATCTATCTATAACCTCACGCCAGATCCCTTGCGGGGTAGGCAGAGAGTACAGAGTTCCAACAGGTTCTTTCCTTACATACCTCTCTGGCTTCCTCGACTCTCATAGTTCGTCTCATACACGCTCGCCGGTTACGGAGACTCTTGACTTTTCCATCTGACAAGACTCGGTTTATTTGGTCGTGGTAAGATAGTCTAGGTCTTCCCCGGTACCTGCATCCTTCCACTTTCACATTGTATATCTGTTTTGTCATTCTTTCCTCTGGCATTCTTTCTATATGCCCGAACCAACGGAGCATGCCCTTTCTCATCTTTACACCGATACTATCTTTCATACCTACTCGCTGTCTTACTATGCTATTGCTAATGCGGTCGGTCAGCTTCACTCCGCACATCTTCCGCAGAGCTCGCATTTCTACCGCATTTATCCTACTTTCATTCTCCTTCTTACATACCCAGCTCTCGCTACCATATAACAGCGTTGGGACACGAACTCCGTTATGTATGGCCAGCTGCGCCTTATGGCTTAAGTGCCGGCTCCCGAGTAGCTTTCCCATCGCACCATTCACTCTGTTCCCTGCACTCACTCTTCTCTCTATGTCAGCGGTGTATTTCCCATCCTTACTGAAGGCGCATCCAAGATATACAAACTCATTCACTTGCTCCAGCACATCGTTACCAACCACAATCCTTACATTCGTTCTGGTTTCTTCCCTTTCAAAAACCATAATCTTGGTTTTCTTCACATTCAAGTGTAAGCCATTGATCATGCAGTCGTCTTTCATAACTGTGACTAGTGTTTGCAGATCAGTGGCTGTTGGCGCTATTAAAACCGCGTCATCTGCATAAAGTAGATGGTTTACCACTAAGTCACCCATTTGTACACCTTCATTCATCGCTTTCAGTCTTTGAAGACTTTTGTCCAGATATATTATAAACAGTCTAGCGGACAACACGCAACCCTGCTTGACGCCGATTTTAACGTCAAACCAGGGTGACCTGTTACCACCCACCCGTACGCATGCCTTGCAGTCCACATAAGTGGACTGGACGGCTCGCAACAGAGTGCCATCTATACCATACTCTGGCAAAATGTCCCAAAGTCTCTTTCGCACAACTCTGTCAAATGCCTTCTCCAGATCTACAAAACCGCAGAAAACCTTCCGGCCCACTGCCAGATGCTTCTCTACGATGTTGCGGAGTGAGAAGACTTGATCCGAACATCCTCTTCCAGACCTGAAACCCCCTTGTGCCTCGCACAACATTCCATCGGACTTCACGCGCATTCTCCGTTCAAAAATAAACTTATTACTACAAAATTTATTTATGTCAAAGTAAAAAATAAGGTCACTATGACGGTGTGTCAAATTATAAATAGCTAGATTTAAGTTATATATATGCGTATTTTGTTCCTGTGTTATCAGTAGAATGAATTTCAGTTCATATAGCAAAACCTCGATATTGGGTATAACATTTAAATGAACTGAAATTCTATCTATCTATTTATAGATAGATAAATAGATAGAATTTCAGTTCATTTAAATGTTATACAAACCCAATATCGAGGTTTTGCTATATAAACGGTTAAGCTCGTAATGTTCGTGTCTAATTTCGGTAAAGTTATTTAGAGGAAGTCGTCAGGAGTCGATCCTTTTTTGGGAATGTCTAAATATATTTCGATATTTTCATGTTAAAATCATGTAGGGAAATGAGGAAAAGATATGAGATGTTGTTTCATAAGAATTTGGTTTGCTGTTTTTTCTAAACGTACACACGGAGTTATTCCTGTATCGTGGGTGCGTATCCAAACATAAAATTCACATGCACAAACATCCAGACCGAAACAAATATTTGTGGGTCACACTAAGATTTGTTCTGTACGGGAATCGAACCCACGACTATTCAGTCCAGAGTCAAGCTCTTAGCCACTGCACCGAGCCGACCGTCAATCATCGTCCATCGTCAATCTAAGTACAATGTTTACTCTATAATCAAGCACACTATTTAGCTATTTAGCTCGTTCCGCACTATTCTTCTATACCTCATGAATGCAATGTATACAAGAAGAATACAAGAATTGCAAACTTCCATTTTTAAAAAGAGTAACAGTAGTGTTTCTTGTCGTTCTTCTCCACATAATGACTTTCCTAACGGTTGGTAGAGTCTTAAGTAATCAATTACTCTTTTTGACTATTTATAAGTGCTTTTTGACTATTTATAAGTGCTTTTTGGTCTACATGAATAAATAACTTTTGATTTTGATTTTGAACATTGGGGCGTCCCGGGAAGCGCTTTAATTGTCTTGGAACCCGCAACAAATTTAATAAGAAAGAAAAACAGGAGTAAAAATAAAATTCCATAAACAAGGCATGCGGGAGTGCCTCGTAATGTAGATTCTAGGATTAGTCATCTATGACTTTCTCTACCTTCACTTTTTTGCGTTATTTGTAATTTTTCACTTAAAAATGTGTCCAGTTCATCCCGCCATCTTTGGCTGGAACAGTCTTTGCTACATGCTCAATTTTAGTGTTAAATTTTCTTTGGTTTTGTAAATACAAATTATTTAGTGTAATTTAAATAAAATTTTATTTGTTTGTCTAACAGTGAAGTCAACGACATCAACCTGGGTCTCTTGGTGGAGGTGTGGAACAAGGGCGTCATCTGGGACCGCGCCCTCGGCTACCACTACCTGCCTCTCACTTCCGTCGCATATAACGAGGTGAGATAGAGATAACCACAGAATTCTTAACTCTTATGCTTGAGCAAGGTACAATTTCGTACGTTTAATGTATTACTTTCACCTTCGCTCCGAGCCGACAGTAATAAAACTAGAAATGAAGTAGCGTACGAATTCTTCCAAAACCACTGTCTGTCATTCTTCCAAAGCAAAAAATAAATATTTGAAGTCGGTACCGGTTAGTGCAGTCGGTTACTAGGCACCGACTTCAAATATTTATTTTTTGCTTTTTGAAGTCGGTTTTATTTTAAAAACATTTTTATTTTACAATTTTAATAATAATAATAAATCATTTATTTCAGGCAACTGAAGTTTTACAAAAATAATTATGTGCAACTTACAGGCCCATAGAATATATATACCTTAGACTGACATACATATAATATATAAAAACTTATAAACTAAGAAACATGTGTTGACGGCGACATGTTGCGCTGAGCAGGGGCGTCTCGTAACCTTCCCCGAAATCTCCTTCGAAGACGACACCCTTCGGCCAGAACTCCTCGCTTATGAAGGTCTCCAGCTTGGCAGTGGGAACTCGCACAACAAAGGAATTGAATGCCGTATTGTTTTGCGAGTTCAGCTTCTCGACCCTCAGCATGTAGAAGGTCTTCTTACGGGCGTACTCCGCAATATCCTCGGCTTTAGTGGTGTAGTGTAGCCGAGACACGTACAGCAGTGTTGTTGGTACTGCTGAGCGAAGGGGTATGCTATCTTCTACCGGTGCAGTCCCACACCGGTTTCGTCGGGGAGGCTTCTTCTCAACCTTGATGAAGCCTTCCTCATTAACTGGACCCTTCGTACGGGCCTTCCTGGTTGTCTTCTCGGGCGCGCGGGCGGCGGCGGCGGCGTAATCACGACGAGAAGTAGTCGTGTTTACGTTTGACGTCACCTGCGGGGCCGCGGAGCTAGCGGCAGGGCGCGGTGTGCTGCGGGTGGCGGGGCGCGGTGTGCTGCGGGAGGCGGAGCACGGGGCCGTAGCAACAGCCGGTGCCGCAACGGCCGACTCAAAACTGCCGATGGATGCATTTTGCGCTCCGCGACGTACGTTGACATAAGAGGCCTCGTGCGACCTACTTTCCGGACTAGCGCCACGCAATGACGAAACCTCTTTCCGTAGTTCGCGGATGGTAGTTTCCGAAGCCTCCAACCTGAATGTAACCGCAGCCAGGCTTGACTTCAGGGTGTTTATGTCCTTTAGCAGCCTGGTGACGTCGACGTGGTCTAATGTGATGGGGGGCAGCCTGTGCAGCTGCTTCGCCACAAAGGCGGGCACGTCGTCGGTCTGTCTCCTTCAGCAGGGTGATCATGTCTAGGAGACTTCTCTCGCCCTTTTCGTCCCTCCTGCGGGTCGGCATGCGATCGCTCATTCCGAGCGATTGGTACAACAGCACCTTCGCGCTGCAAATTTCGTCATGTTTGAAGTTAGTCTTGCAAATCTGCAAGATGCTAACTTCATCCATTGTGTCTATGGCGTGCTGTAGAAACGCCAAGACTTCGTTGGCTATGAGTTTTTCCGAACTCATAGCGGCGATGACGTGCAGCGGCTATAGCCGCGCAAATCACGAATTATAATATTTCGTAAATGCAGTGTGGCACGTCCGAATCTGAGCGCGCACTGACAAGTGATTTATTTACTAATATTTATACAAGCTGTAACATAATAAACGCAAGACCTCAGACACCCCGATTAGAGAATTGCTTCATAAATTCAAAACGAAAACCAAATTTCCAAATTTAAAGGTTTTTACCCTTTTTTAAGCACTTTTATAACCCAATTAACAATGAAACTTGTACGTGTATGTGTGCGTTTTGAGAAATATGTTTTAGGAATGTATTTGAAATCTCCTAATTGCTATGAATCAAGAATAAATTTAGTTTTATATAGCGCACTGAAGGAGTAAAAGCATTTTTTGCAAATTAAAAAAAAAAAGTAAGACATTAAAAATTGTTGGAATCAATTCAGTAACCGATTTAGAACAAACTACTTTCGGGTCTTGCGTTTATTATATTACACCTTGTATACCTATATTATATTATATTGCTGAGTTGTACAGCAAGGTACCTACAGGATTGATATAATAACCATAACAACGGAATCTATACATTCGTGCTGTTCGCCGTTAAGTAGTCCCCTGGTGTATCTTCAAAGTCCAAAGTTCAATACCGTTTTCATTAAAATGGGACCACCTCGAAACTATACTAAGCCCAACGCAAAAAGAATCATCAAAATCAGTTCATAAATAAAGACGTTATAAAAAAACACAGAAGAATTGTCAACCTCCTCCCTTTTGAAGTCGGTTAATATTCTGATTAGTTCTATGGCAGGGTACCTATAGGATTGACGTAATACACATAATATCTCAATCTACGCATTTGTATTATTTGTCGTTAAGGAGTTCTTTGGTGTATCTTTCAAGTCCAAGGTCCAATAACGATGAAATTAAAATGGGACCACCTTGGAGCTATACAGAATCCAATGCAAAAAGAATCATCAAAATCGATTCATAATTGGCGGAATGATTGCGTAACATACATACAAAAAAAACATACAGTCAAATTGAGAACCTCCTCCTTTGTAGAAGTCGGTTAATAAAATATGAGAACTGGATGACCTCTTTTTTTTCAAGACCTTTAATAGAAACAGAATATTAATGATAATGGACAATCCATTCGGGGCAATGACAGAAAGACGACATAGCGAAATTCATGTCGTGGTTATCATGCTATACTATACGACCGCAATGCGTTGTGGCAATTAAGAAAAGTCACGACGCATATAGAAAAGTTGTTTTAAACCTTGAAATTAGTGGCATAAAGGCGCGAGCTGTGTAAAGGCTCTACGGGAGCTTGGTGTTTGTTGCAACCGCCAAGGTAACGGTGTTCTCGTTTGTTCTAAGATGAGTGACCAGTTCCTATATTTATTTCCATTTGAGCTACGACTCCGTGCTGAGCGGTTCAGTTATTGGTTCGTAGTTCATAGGAGAGTCGTTACGCCAGGTTAAAAGCCTTTTGAAGTCACAAAACCGCTCTCACTAGTCCGCACTGTGCTTACAAAGTCTCCATCTATTCCATCAGATTTTTTGATCAGACATTATTGTTCTAAATGGGTATTTTGAAAGCATTTTTCATTATCTGTTCTCCTGTAATCTTCTTTTATTATATCCATTGAAAGTAGACTTAACGTTGTACTGCTACCATAGCTAGGGGTCCTGTCATCATACGGGATTCAAAAATATTGTTTTGAACATGAAACTTGGTTAATAAGGCTTCACTAAAATTCAAATGGGCTTGATTGATGAATCTAACGATTCAATCTCAATTATGGGCATTATGAATAAATACTAAATCAAGTATTAAATGACGACTTAAAGATAATTTGCCTTGTAAGGTGCCTAAATTAATTTAATTATCTCAACGTTAACATAGTATAAGTATTGTATTTTTTTATATATAATATATATGTATATATAGCTATTCGTATATATTTTATGTTTATATAATTATGGATATGTATGTATTATATTATAGATCCATATATTTTTAATTCAGTTAGTAAGATTTCATATTAATTTTTTTCGCTATTTCTATCTTTCTTTCTCACCCAACTCGGATTTGCACCTGCTTTCACTAGTTTCTGCATCACCCAAAGGTAGACTGGCAGAAAATGCCTAAGGCATTAAGTCCGCCCATGTACCAACTGTGCATAAAGGATAAATAAATTCTTCAAAGCTAACGTAACCTCAAAGTTTCTCTCAAAGACAACATGATGTTGACTTAGGATTAAAACATATCAAATCTAGATAGTTTATAAAGCTGCCAGACAAATTGGACACAATTGAAACGTGAATATTTTGAAACAATTCCGTTTAATATACAAACTTCTCAGCTAGATAAATTATGGTTGGCGAACGCATTCGTAGTTTTGTTAGATGCTGGCGAATAAATATGTTTGAGGAAAGTTATTTTCGTCTTTCGTAATCACTAGAAATATCTATAAACCGTTTTTATCGTATACCATGACTATGGTTTGCTATTAACGGCCGGTTTCAATTTTTAACTTAAGGATAGATTTGCCTACTACGGATAGAATTTTGACATATTTTGTATGAAAAATCTGTCAAAATTCTACTGCCAGTAAGCAAATCTATCCATGAGTTAAATATTAAAACCGACTATTAGAGATATTCTCAGGGCTAAGCACAAAAAGAGTGAAGCGTCCTGCCACGTTCTTGTTACTTGGTGAATTTGTAGTGTGACAGCGGTAGGACAGCGTATCAACTCGCTAACGTCGATCTTCTAGTGCGAAGCTCTCTGGCCATAAGAGTCAAGATTTTTATATTAAAGTTTATGTTAAGTATTTTTATATTAAGTCTAGTAACAGAGGGCTTACGCACGAACAGCTTGACGTTAGCGTAATGTTTTCGAGAAACGGTGCTGCCACGTTCATCTTTATTAATTAATGTCGTAGTGTGAATAGGATGGCGTATCAACTTGATAGCCTTACGCTAACCTCATTGTATTTGTGCAAAGTTCTCAGACCATGAATTTAACGTGAGAGTTTTGTATTAAATCTGTCGTTTGTGATCAATTTTTCTTTTTAAGCAAATTTGCTGTCATCAATATTGAAGATACTACATATTGATGACAGCAAATTTGCCCAAACACTACTTTCTTTTAAACCATTCCTTCTCCATTATGGATATTATACTATAATAATGGACGGGTAATATAATATAATTATATGTTTGTCTTATGTAAGTTACACTACGCAACGTGCGCTACGAACCTTGACCTTTATTTTTTAACCTTGGTTGTCTGGAAGTAATAAGACCGCCTTTTATACCTTTCTTAAAATATGTATTGTGTTTTTTCATTGTAATTACACTTATTTACAATACGAGGCGCTCATAGCGCTGTGCGACCGCGGTGTTCTTACTGATCACCACGGTTAAGCAGCGTTCGACTCGGCCGGCCTGAGATGGGTCACCGTTTGTGGCAATTTTATATTTGAGCGCTTCCGTGCTTCGGAAGGCACGCTAAGCCGTTGGTCCTGGTCACCACTTAATGTGGTGGTCGTTAGGCCGAGTTGAAAGCGTTATACGCGGTTTGATAAGTTCCAACAGCAGGTGGCCACAAACCTGCCTTCACCAATCTGCACTGGGTCCGGTATGACTCTCAGCTCGATTCGTGAGAGAAGGCCTTTGCCCAGCAGTGGCCAGTATAGGCTGATATTATTTTACAATTCAAAAACTATTATAATAAACAGTACTTTGTCTATGAGGGCAAATCAAGAGTCTCCGTAACCGCTGAGTGTGGATAATAGGAACTATGAGAGTGGAGAAGCCACGGAGGTTTGTGAGAAAAGAGCCTGTTGGAACTCTGTACTCTCTGCCTAACCCGCGAACATCGCACAAGGGATCTTGTTGGCAACAATAAGTATAGACAAAATTGGTGTTGTGGCGTCACTGCTACCGTTGCCGTTCCTTTTTAACAGACTTCAAAAAGGAGGAGGTTCTATGTTCGGTTGTATGTATGCTTTTTTTTTATGTATGTTCAGCGATATTTCCGTCAATTGTGGACCGATTTTGATTTTTTTTTTTGCATTGGGTTTAGTATATGTCCAAGGTGGTCCCATATGAATTTTATTGACATTGGACCTTGGACTTAGAAGATACACCAGGGAACTCCTTAACGACAAACAATAGGCATGTGTAAATTGAGATATTATGGGTATTACGTCAATCCTATAGGTACCCTACTATAAAATAATTCACTGGTCACTTAAAATTGTAAAATAAAAATCTTTTATAAAAAAAAGGTAAACCGACTTCAAAAAGCAAAAAATAAATATTTGAAGTCGGTGCCAAGTAACCGACTGCACCAACCAGCACAGACTTCAAATATTTATTTTTTGCTTTTTAAAGTCGGTTTACCTTTTTTTTATAAAAGATTTTTATTTCTAAAACGTTGGGACTCCGTACCGATTCTAAATTGTAATAAATTTAATATTTTAACAATAAACACCAGTAAAATACAATATGTGGTTTTAAAAAAGAAATAAAACCATTAAGGCCATGTATATTGCTGTACAGATCTTGCGTGATGATATACTTGTTGCGTAGCTATCCAGCACATCATGGAGGACTGACTGCCTCACTAGAAAATTCAGCGGCGTATTCGAGGGGCTTCACCAGCTGACACCAGAGGCTAAACAATGGCTCCCCCACTCTGACATAAAATTTTGATTGTTGGGCACATTATTAAAAGTACAGAGCCATACGATGATAATGGTGATAAAGTTGTAGTAGTAGTAGTAGTAATACTAGTAGTTCTTTGTCTTTCTGTCTATCATTATCTTCATCAGCAGGAGTGCGGCGGGCACTGGGTGGAGTTGGAGGCGCAGCTGATAATGCGCGGTGGCACTGTGGTTGGCACCACTGGCCCTACTGGACATGCCTTGTTGCTGGACTGCAGATTTGAGCCACCTTTTGGTAAGTCATCATCAATATTATAAAGTACTAGTCGACCTCGGTTAGGCTAATGTTCGCGAATGATTATTTACGCGTTTCTGTAACCCGCTCCGGCCCCAGTAACGAGCTGGTACACGGTAGGGGTTTTAGCAGGTAGTCTTGGCATAACCCCTCGCTCCCCCCTAGCGAGCGGGTAGGATTCCCTCTAATTATCTTTCACATCTTCTGTCTAGCCGTTATCATAAATTAGCCCTATACTGTTCCACAGTTGAGTAATGTCTTTTTTCACAAATCGAGGGTGAAAGAATGGGTTATAAACCCCATGTGGATGCAATGCGGTTTGGTGAAAGCAGATTTTTGCCACCTGCAAAGCTTTAGTGAGAGTCAATACTTTTCTTGCTCGTGAAAAATATTTGTCAACCTGTTATTCGAGTGTTGTACGCAAGTTAAAATAGTCTTATCTAAATGTCTAAAACGAGTTAATTGTGTCAGATTTTTGCACGCCATACTAGCACGTTAGATTAAACGGTTATCTCAAGCCTAGGGCAACTAAATATGTCGCATATGTCTTGGCGTGCCGCCTACCCTAGCCTTGCTGCCGTTTGAACTTACTAAGCCGCCCTTAAGACTCCCAACTTGGCTCAACGACTACTACATGAAGTAGTCACTGGGAGCAACAGCTTTACGTGCCTTGCGAAGCACGAAGACGCTCGAAAATGGAAATATCACAAACGGTCACTTTTCACGGTCGGTCACGATCTGACCAAGTCAAAAACTGTTTTACCTTGGTGATGACTATAATCACAGCGGTACCACAGCTCTACATCCATCTTTCTACTACTAATGTCTATCTACGTACTGCTGGACGTAAGCGAAAACTCAGCTGCAACAATCATTTGTCCCTAATAAAATCTTTTAATGCCATCAACGGATCTCAAACGTATTTCTCTTAAAATAAATACTAACCTTCAATATTCCTATGCCTTTTTAATAATAACCTATTCTAGAAGCATTATCGTGTCATGTGCGAGTCAAGTCATGACCCCAGATTACACTTTGACCCGTCCAGACCTTTTATTTCCTTTTCCTTAATTTCTTTTATTACTTTTGCTTTTTCGTCCCATTATGTAGGTCCACCTGAGTAAGTTTTCAGTGTCGGCCGCAAACACTATTTGTAGAATTTTGACTTTTAGGTACGTTTTTGCGTTCCCTTTTAATAGTATTAAAATAAGAGCGTTATGGTTTGTAATAAGGTTTAAGTTTGCTTGATGGTGATATTTTTTCATAAAAAAAAACTGTAAAAAATCTATTGGACATTAAAGTATGTACGGGTGCCAATAATAAGTAAAGGTATAAACATGCGTTCTATTTAAAGAATTGAAAAATATGAGATTAAAGCTATGATTGAGTAAAATATAGAATTCAGCGTTACTCTACTTTATTGCCTTTATTTTGTATATTTTTTTGTTATTAAATGTTATTGTGTAATGCAGTGACTTGCTTGGACTCTTATGCGCCATTGTAACTTATTGTATCATATTGAACTTATACCCGAACGAACGATATAACTTTAACTATTATAAACACCCAACTGTACAATTAATAACTCATACATAAACATTTGATCTTGATCAGGTCTCTATAAAATACACACCGGTATTATATTCCATGGTCTATGAGTTCCCCTTCGCTTACGTAATTAGGCTTATCGTTTACGTGTGTAGCAATAAAACAATCAACTATAGTATTTTTCATGAAGGTAGGGTATTGTGACAGTTGTAAGTGTTAAAGAAAATTATACTTTATTCAATGGCAATAAGAGGCATGACCTGTTTCTATCCTTATGGTTTTATGCCTTAATACCATTGAATTAAATATTAATTTCGTTTGGCACTTAAAACTATCACTACCCACCTTATGTGAAAAATAAAGACAATTTTATGTCTTCGTGGATTTAATAATCCAATAAATTTTGGCAATACGTAAATAGACATATTATATCCAGAGGACTTAGCACGAAGACATTGACGTTAATGTGTTAAACCAAAAAACAGCTCCAAACGCATTTCGCTCCAAAACAATCTAAAATATCTACGTAATACAAACGTCCCTGGAGATCCCAACCCTTGTCATTGTTGCCGACAGCCTTGTCCCCATAAAAAATAGTTTAAGTTCCCCAGATTCCCCAGGGAAGTTGGCTCTGCTCATCTGGCTGATGCGAATAAAAAGATGATTTTGTGTGGCGACCTGAACGGATGGCTTGGAACCAGGCGGCAAACTTGCGACGCTGCTCTGGGTCCTTATGGTGATAAGAGAGTGAATGATGCAGGTAAGCTTATTGTAGATGTGTGTTTGGAAAGAGGTCTCCTTGTGTCCAATACAATATTTCAACACAAGGATATTCATATGTATACGTGGAGAAGAAATGAACAGAAAAGCATGAAAGATTTGATCCTGGTAAATAACCGTCTCCGAAGTAAACTTCAAGATACCCGTGCGTATAGAGGCCCCACTCTTGAATCGGACCACTATCTCGTAATTGCGCGGTTTAGTGGTTTGTTCAGGAAGTGGAGGCACTGGCGTATCCCCTTCGGCGGCCTTGAAAGAATCAAGGTTGAAAAGTTGCAAGATGAGAGCGTGAGGAGAACGTATGAAGACAGAGTCCGAGACAAGCTTTTGACAGCTGGTTCTTCGTACTCAAACATAGATGAATGCTGGAATTGTCTGAAAGAGAGTTTGGTAGAATCAGCGAAAGAAGTATGTGGCTGCTCAAAGAAGCATAGCACAGCAAAAGGGGATACATGGTGGGACACAGAGTTAAAAAGCTCTGTAGAAAGTAAGTAAAAAGCGTGGCAGGACTATGTTTCTTCTTTGAATCTAAATGACAGTATGACAGAGATGAAGAAAGAAATATACCGGCAATGCAAGAATGCCACCAAAACTTTAGTGAAAGAAAAGCGTGAAAGAGCTAGTGTGATTGAGGAGGAGAGGCTGGCGAAGAACTTCAAGAACAACACCAAACTCTTTTGGAGCAAGGTGAGAAAGGCTCGAGGTGATTCGTCAGGCTCCAGAATGGAAAAGATAAAATCTAAAGACGGTGACATTCTTGCAGACACACAAGCTGTGCTAAACCGGTGGAGTGAATACTTTGGAGAAATGTATGAGAATGCCCCGGATGCTGGTGCCACAGACGAGCCCAGAAGCGAGTTTGCGGCACCAGAATCCACAGAGGACATCAATATGAAAGAAGTTGAATGGGCGATACGAAGTATGAAAAATGGTAAAGCTGCGGGAATAGACATGATATCTGCCGAGATGATCAAATATGGTGGAACTTGCGTCCGGGACGCTTTTTGGGTCCTTGTAAAGCCTTGCTGGAAGACCGGTAGAGTCCCTACAGATTGGCGCCGCGCAGTCATAGTACCCTTGTATAAAGGCAAGGGCTCACAATATGACTGCGCCAGTTACAGGGCCATTAGTTTGATCAGCTTGGCAGCTAAGGTGTATGGTAAAATTATTGAACGGAGAATGCGCGAGAAGTCCGATGGAATGTTGTGCGAGGCACAGGGAGGTTTCAGGTCTGGAAGAGGATGTTCGAATCAAGTTTTCTCCCTCCGCAACATCGTAGAAAAGCATCTGGCAGTAGGCCGGAAGGTTTTCTGCGGTTTTGTGGACCTGGAGAAGGCGTTTGATAGAGTCGTGCGAAAGAGACTTTGGGAAATTTTGCCAGAGTATGGTATAAACGGCACCCTGTTGCGAGCCGTCCAGTCCACCTATGTGGACAGCAAGGCATGCAGTCCACCTATGTGGACAGCAAGGCATGCGTACGGGTGGGTGGTACCATGTCACCTTGGTTTGACGTTAAAATCGGCGTCAAGCAGGGTTGCGTGTTGTCCGCTAGACTGTTTATAGTATATCTGGATAAAAGTCTTCAAAGACTGAATGCGATGACTGAAGGGTAAAAATGGGTGATCTAGTGGTAAACCACCTATTGTATGCAGATGACGCGGTTTTGATAGCGCCAACAGCCACTGATCTGCAAACACAAGTCACAGTTATGAGAGACGACTGCATGAACAATGGCTTACATTTGAATGTGAAGAAAACCAAAATTATGGTTTTTGAACGGGAAGAAACCAGAACGAATGCAAGGATTGTGGTTAGTAACGATGTGCTGGAGCAAGTGAATGAGTTTGTAAATCTTGGATGCGCCTTCAGTAAGGATGGGAAATACACCGCTGATATAGAAAGAAGAGTGAATGCAGGTAATAGAATAAATGGTGCGATGGGAAGGCTACTTGGGAGCCGGCACTTAAGCCAAAAGGCTCAGCTGGCCATGCATAACGGTAGAACGAAAGCAGGATAAATGCGGTCGAAATGCGATCTCTGCGCAAGATGTGCGAAGTCACGCTGACCGACCGTATTCACAACAGCGTAGTAAGAAAGCGAGTAGGTATGAAAGATAGTATCGGTGTAAAGATGAGAAAGGGTATGCTCCGTTGGTTCGGGCATATAGAAAGAATGCCAGAAGAAATAATGACAAAACAGATATACATAATGCGAAAGTGGAAGGATAGGTAGGTACCGGGGAAGACCTAGACTATCTTACAATGACCAAATAGACCGTGTCTTATCTGAAGGGCAAGTCAAGAGTCTCCGTAACCGGCGAGTGTGTATGAGACGAACTATGAGAGTGGAGGAAGCCCGAGAGGTATGTAAGGAAAGAACCTGTTGGAACTCTGTACTCTCTGCCTACCCCGCGAGGGAGCTGGCGTGATGGTATAGATAGATAGATTCCCCATTATCGATGGGGGATAGGCCGGTGCTTGGCAGGGGTCTCAAGTGTGTCAGGATGACGCCAGTCTGGCTGCCCGGTTATGCCAAGTGTCCTGGTTACTTGTAATGTATTCGTCTATATAATAAACACTAATATTTGACAAAGCTGTCAGACAGAGAGAGAGAGAGGAACCTATTACGATCTTAAGCATTGAACTAGTCCGTGAATACTTAGTTCTTACATTCCTAAAGCGCGATCATTGTATTATTAATTAACCCTATATCTCAACGTAATTAAATAAGTTAAATACTCTCGCTAGCAAAAAAATATACAAAACTTTCTCTAGTTGTTAATACTCAAATAACAATTAAAAAACGTTAAAATTCAAGCAAAAATAAATGAAAACTTGTATAACGGCTTGGCCTCAAAATTATACAGCCAGGACGCGTCGCTAGGACGAACTATTTTTGGTTTCATCAACAATGTGACAAACAGCGGGCGCCGTCTGGGCGGCGCTCCGAGACTCGTGGGCGGATGGAGCGGGTGCCAAGGTCGCCACGTCACACGAACTAACCGGCTCGTAATGAATGGACAGCTTTAAGTTTACACCTACACCTGGCCGACAACTATTTGACAACTTTTGAATTTTGTCAACTTTTAAATGTAGAATTGATGTTCTTTTATTTTTTTTTGTTTAGTAAGTATTTCATATTTTGCTGTTTCAATCTTAGAATGGAATAGTCATAAAAACTAAAATGCTTTTCGTAGTGGGGGTAGTAGAGATGTACCTGTGTTATTGTAATTTAGTTTTTAAATTAGAGTGCTATTTTTTACTAAGTGAAGGTGTAAAGTTATCACAACTAAAAGTACAACACTAAGAATCAAATACATGGACAAGTGATTACTATGCAATTAAAAAACAATAACAGTGATAAGAAGATGTAATTAACATAAAATATTGAATTTTCAAGCACATAAATCTTCGTGGTGTACGTGACTCAGTGCATGCAGCGCGCGCACTCGTAACATTACCTAATATGGTCATTCCTCGACTGATGTAGAAAAAACAGAAACAGTGGATAAGACCCTAATATTCACATTTCTGATCAACGTGTCCTTAGCTGTTGGCTTAGGCGCCTCAATAACCTCACGTATCGGATGGTCGGAGGATCGAACCCCACACCCGGTGTCTTTTTGCGCAAAGCTTAATATTTCTTATGAACAATGTCAACTAAAACGTGTGCTGGGTGCCCGAACCTAAATAAAAATAAGGGATATATTCAATGTAACCAATGCCATTCTACGTATGACCTACTGTGTGCGAACATTTGTTTTTTTTTTTTTTTGCGGGTAGGTGCGAATAAGTGCAAACGTGTTTCAATTTGCTAACTTTTATATTAAATAGTAAAAATAAGTATATAGTAATACTCTACTTTGCTACATAGTTCTTTTAATTAAATTATTTAGTACTCACATTTGCTGCGCATTTATGTGACACTAGCACTATTTTATATCACCTGCTAGCTCACTCACCACTACACAAGATTCTTATTATCACCAGTTCTGCTTATTTAATCTTCGCCATGTCTCAACTGGATGAAATTGTAGACGCACAGAAGGGCCTTGAGGAGACCTTTGTGAAAAAAATGCAGGAACTTTAAGCACAAATCCAGGGTGCTGGCCCAGCCAAAGACACAGTTGCTAAAGTTGCGGAGGAATTCCGGACTTTCAGGGAGCTAATATTCAAAATGCTTGGGCTGCTCCGGAGGCAGATCAGTGACTGTAGTAAGCAGCTGGATGCGTTTGAGACCAGGCACCGAAGGAAAGCGCTGATTTTCTTGGGTGTTGCCGAAGTAGGTGATGAGGATGGCAAGACAGTTATGTTGGACATTTTTCATAACAGGCTGGGTCTCAAGTGCCTCACAGAATCTTCTATGAGTATCTGCCATAGGCTGGGGACTCCCGGGCAGGATCACCACAGGCCTATTTTAGTTAGGTTTACCGGTGTCGATGACAAAAACACAGTCTGGAGGGCAAAGACCCGGCTGAAGGGTTCCTCTATTTCTGTGAGGGAGTTTTTGACCAAGTCTAGACAGGCCGTTTTTGGAAAGGCTCGACTACACTTTGGTGTGCGCTCCTGCTGGACCCAGGATGGCATTATTGTTATAAAGGCTCCCGATGGAAAACGTCATCGAATAACATCACTCGAAGAGTTGAGCCCTTTAATTGCTAAATACACAAAGAGGCCGGACGGAACTTCTTCAAACAGGAGCAAGGGCGAGAGCGGTGGTGACCTGCTGAAAAGTGCGAGTCGTAAATAACGGGTTGACGACAACAAGTTTACAAGTTAAGTTATCCTATAAGTTTCACTCAGCAGATATTTCACCATAACAATGTATTACTTACTTTATCGTATTTATTTTGTGTTCTTGTTTGTTGAGTTTGTCTTGTTGTTTCTCCATGTTTTTAGGAAGTAAATCTTTATTTTCATTTAGTTATAGACACTATTAGTAATTAAACAATGATTAAAAACCAATTCTGAAATTCGTGAAATGTTAAATTATACCAAATCTAAATTCCGTTAAATGATATAGTAGGTACTTATAGTGTTATGGTTTATTTATATTCTAAATTCTTTGTTTAATGTCAAAACGAAATTGAGATGTCAAGAATTCTGACACATAGAAACGGGTGCGTTCAAATACTAAATTTAAATATTAATGTTTTGGTACCGCATCGTGACTTTCTGTTTTTTTTTTTTTTTTCATTCTCTATTTAATTTTTTTTTGTTACTTTTGTTTTGTTTACTCACGGTGATTTACTTCTTTTTTTTTTTTTTTTTTTTTTATCTTACTTGCTATGTACTTGGTCTGTTGATGTGAGCTGGCGGGTGATGCAGTAATGCAACACCACTGTTCGAGTTATTTACGTATATATTTTTTTTTGATAATGATTCTTTTTATTCTGCCAACGATTCTGCTTCCTCGTGCGGTGCAAGTTTTTGCTCTTTAGATGACAATCTTGGAGACTTTTTACGCTATAAGTTCGACCAAAAATTTGGGCATTTGCTAAATGTGTGTCATATTAACGCTCAAAGTATACCGAGTCACCACAGCGAATTGTGAAACATTAATAGCAACGTACACGCCATCCTGATCTCCGAGAGCTGGCTTAAACCTCAACTCTTATCAACCACTTACGCCCTCCCTGGCTTTGTTCTTATTCGTAACGACCGGGTTGGTAAGGGCGGGGGTGGTGTCGCGGTTTACCTGCGCTACCTCCCTTATAAAATATTAGCCATATCTTTGGCCAACTATTCGGCCTCCTTAGAATTTCTCTTCCTTGAGGTTTGGGTCAAAGGGATTAAAGTCATAGTTGGTGTAGTGTATTGTCCTCCTACTATTGATTACTTCGCCGTATTCGAATCGGTACTAGAATCCGTGGGGTCTGACTACGAGCATCACATCATCATGGGCGACTTCAACACTAATCTCCTAGCCACCTGCTCCCCCCGTTCCCGTAAACTCCTACATCTCATCGAGTCCGCCAGCTTGCATATCATGCCCCTGCAAGCCACACATCACAACGTCTATGGCGACGATACCTGGCTTGATCTCATTCTTACCTCTAACCCCTCACTAGTTTCCACGCATGGTCAACGCGATGCCCCAGGCTTTTCTCATCATGACCTTATCTTCCTCTCTTATCTCTTGAAGTCCCCTAAACCCCACCCCAAGGTTTTGCACAGGCGTTGCTTTGCGCGTGTGGACATTGATACGTTAACCAATGATGCATCTGAAATCAACTGGGAACCTCTCATGAAGGCCGATACTATCGACATAAAGGTACGCCTGTTGAACGAAGAAGTGATTCAGTTGTATGACATCCATGCCCCTGTTAAAAAAGTAAGATTGAAGCGACCGCCTGCACCATGGATGACAAGAGGTATCCGCATGGCAATGAGACGAAGAGATCGTGCTTTTCGGAGTTTTAAAAAAGAACGCACTGAAGATAAATGGTCCCACTTTATAATTGCCAGGAACTGTTGCTACAAGATGATACGCGACGCTAAACGCCGCCATATTCTAAACAATATTACTTCTTCTTCACCCACCAACATTTGGAAATTTCTAGGAACCCTAGGAATTGGTAAAGCGCGACATATAGATCTAAGACATTATGTTTGGACGATCTTAACTGTCATTTCTCCACTATCTCCCCGGTAGATCGTCAAACTATACACAACACCCTAGCTTATTTAGGTAGTCTCAAACGTCCCATCATCTACTTCTTCTACTTCTCTCCAGTTGACTCACGTGAGATCAAAAAAATCATCCTATCCATTAAATCCAAGGCAGTGGGCTGCGACAAAATTTGCAGTTTCATGATCACTACAGTTCTGGACAATCTTCTTCCTGTCATCACCCACCTTGTCAACTTTTCCTTAGAGTCCGGGACTTTTCCGTCTCTCTGGCGTAAAGCTTTTGTGCGCCCTCTTCCCAAGATCTCAAACCCCTCGCTCCCAAGCCATTTCAGTCCAATATCCATCCTTCCTTTTCTTTCAAAAGTGCTCGAGGTCTGTGTTCATAAACAATTCTCCCATTTTATCTACACTAACAATCTAATTAATCCTTTTCAATCTGGTTTCAGACCTGGCCATAGTACCGTTTCTGCCCTACTCAAAGTGACTGGTGATATACGAAAAGGCATGGAAGAAACCAGAGTCACTGTCCTTGTGTTGATTGATTTCTCCAATGCTTTCAACACCGTTAATCATGATATCCTCCTGTCTATTCTTTCGTATCGCATGTGCTCACGTGAGTCCCTGGATTGGTTTTCCTCTTATCTTCGGGAACGTCAGCAGTCTGTTTTAAGTGATGATTCGTCATCGTCTTGGCGCTGCTTAGAAACTGGCGTCCCCCAGGGCGGTATACTTTCTCGTCTTCTATTTTCAATTTTCATTGATCTCATAACTCATGAAATTCAGAGCGCGTATCATCTTTATGCTGATGACTTACAATTGTATTCACAAAACAGTGCCGACCGAATCTCTGACGCCATCTCCGAACTATACCGGGATCTGGGTGCAATCAAGAACTGGGCTGACCGGTTTGGAGTTGCAGTAAATCCGTCGAAATGCCAAGCTATTCTTGTGGGTAGTTCTAGAACAATAAGCAAGGTAAACACTGCAGCTCTACCTACACTTGTTTTTGATGGGACAATTATCCCCTTTAGTTCCAGCGTTAAAGACCTCGGTTTACATATTGACAATACTCTCAGTTGGCAAACTCAAATCGCTGCCGTCGGTCAAAAGATCACCGGTATGTTGCGACATCTTTACCGCTTTAAAAATTTGCTCCCCTCCAACACTAAAGCAATGCTTGTGGAGACCTTGATCTTGCCCATATTCGACTATGGTGACGTGTGCTACTTCGACCTGAATGCAGATCACCTCAACAAACTAGACCGGCTCCTTAACAACTGCATTCGATTCATCTATAACTTGCGTAAATTTGACCACATATCTGAGCATCGATCTCAATTAAATTGGTTACCTATTCGTCAACGCAGAGTTTTGAGGGCACTGACAATGTTGTTTTCCATTCTTGACTCTCCTACTTCGCCAGAATATCTTTCTTCCCATTTTCAATACCTTTGCTCCAATCATAATAGAAGTCTTCGATCCTTAAATAATCGTCTGCTTAAATGCCCTTCTCACCAAACAGATTTGGAATGCACTACCCCAGGATCTCAGGATGGCGGCCGATCGCTTTTCTTTCAAAGTAAGAGTCCAGGATTATTTGCACAAAATGTTGGTAGAATCATCTCAACTATAATATGTTATATTAATGTATTGTATGTATGCGTATATGTATTGTAAGTATATATAATATATTATATTTATTTTTCGCAATCACACTTTTTCTCTTCATCCTTGTGTAGTTTTCGCACCTGCCTCACTTGTTTCTGCATCACCTGAAGGTTGACTGGTAGAAAATGCCTAAGGCATTAAGTCCGCCTTTGTACCACTAGTGCATAAAGAATAAATAAATAAATAAATAATAAACATTTCGCCTAAAAGCTTCAATCAAATGACCCAAGAGCATAATCAGGCATGGCAATGCCCTGTTTGTCGTAATAAAAAACCTAAGATCGACAACCAAAATACGCCGGTACGCGCTCATAATATAACATCTGAAACACCTTCACAAAACTCAGTCTTCGATGAGATAAACAACAGCGTATCCAATATTACTATGCGAAAGAAATGCCAACGAGAAATCTCGCCATCACCAGAAGTTGTAGAAAACACCAGAAATGTATCTAGTTGCGACAACATGGATTTCACAAACAAAATTCGAATGGAAATGGTAACCGCCCTGCAGTCAGAACTTCCGAAACTTTTAAAATCTGCATTGAACACGGAGCTTAAGCCATTACAAAAACAAATTTCCGAGTTAGTATGTAGCGTCGAATTCATAAACAAAAAATATAATGAAGTCAGTAGCCTATTGAAATCTCGTGAAGAAGAAATAAAGCACCTTAAATGTCATAACGTGGAACTCTCTAAAACCGTTACCGAACTCTCCAGTCGACTTTCAACTCTTGAACAACACAGCAAAGAATCAGATATTGAGATACATGGACTTCCTGAAGTCAAATCTAGCACAAATAGTTACCCAAGTAGGCAAAGTAGTCTCTCAGCCAATACTGGAGAACGATATCCTCTCTTGTTTTCGTGTTGCTAAGATAAATCCAGCCAACAACCGCCCGCGGTCTATCGTTGTTAAGCTGCGAAGTGCCCGTTGCCGCGATACTATTCTTACTGCAGTGCAAAGATATAATAAAAATAATCAAAATGAAAGACTAAATACTAGCTTAATCGGCATAGGTGGCGATAAGAAATTCATATACTTAAGTGAGCACTTGTCGCCCGAAAAGATGTCTCTACACGCCGCCACACGGATCAAAGCCAAAGAGCTGTCATACAAATATGTTTGGGTTAGGAATGGGAAAATATTCGTAAGGAACCCTGATAACTCGCAAGCACAAGTAATCAATAGCGTTGCGCATCTCAATAACCTACAGTAAACTAGGAAGGAACCTTTAAGCACGCGACCGAGAACTATGTCCGTTACCATGTTCCAGATTTACTACTAAAACCTTAGGGTAATGCGCACAAAAACTAATGAAATCTACAGAAATATTCTTCTTTGTGATTATGATATGATCATTTTTACGGAGACTTGGCTGAATGACAGCATTTCAGAAGCAGAGTTCATTGATGAGAGATACCGAGTTTACAGACGTGATCGAACAGCTTCTGAATTCTATACCAAAACGAATGGAGGGGGTCTCTTGATTGCAGTTCAAAAGACAGTAAATAGTTTGCGCCTAGTTCATAAGGAAAGCAAATGTGATGATCTATGGATAGTTGCAAGTGTCGCGGCTGGAAAGACATGTAAAAATATTGGAATATGTGCCGTATATACTCTCTGCTTATCATCACCTTTGAAGAATAAGGAACTGGATACTTTTTTGGCAAATGCGGTCAATGTAGCCAGTGAATTCGACCATATCCTTGTTGTGGGAGATTTTAATATGAGCTTTGTTACCTGGAGGAAATGTGGGGATGACACGCATCTGACAGCGGAAAATTGTCAAAACAAACTGGCTTTTACTTTGAGTGACTTTATTGCTCTGACTGGACTGCAGCAAAAAAAATCTGTTTTAAATAAAGACAATAAGGTGCTCGATCTGGTGTTAACAAATATTTCTTGTGAAATATCGAAAGCTAGTTGTATCAGTAAGCTGGATCCGTATCATCCGCCACTAGATAGTCAAATATAAAGGCCGGCGTGACTTTATAAAAATATATTTATTTAACAATACAAATTAATAATAGATACATAAAATATTAATGCAGTCTATTAATATTACTTAACGTTAGTGCGAACGGTAAGAGAGCTGAGTCGATATTAAATGTACTTTGCTTGGCGATGGCTAATTATAGGCATCGTCAAGTAAACAACTGTTTCTAGAAGGAACCCACGCATTATGCGTCTTATTAATTGATATTGCTTATTAAGCATAACAGTTATTAGAATTGGACTGAGACTAAACAAGTAACCTGATATCTGTTTACATGATAAATACGCAGCTGAGGCAAGTTAAGCTGATTAAGCAAAACAGTACTTGGAATTATATTCTATGAGCAATAGTCTGTTGTTATTGCATCATCTTTTAAAGTACTTGCACTGAGCTGTGTACTGGTCTAGTATACATAACTAGATATAGTTTTAAATTTGAAATCAAAAAGCCTATTGGATAGAGCTCCCCGATCTGGTCACAACTTTTATAAAGCTAATTACAAAGAAATTGTATCGGTTTTGAATGAGGTGGACTGGTCGGAAAACTTTGAACAATGTGTTAACGACGACGATATGGTACGTATCCTTTACAATATATTGAATTCCACAATTAGTTAACTTGTACCTAAACGAAAGCCTCATAAACGCACATATCCTATCTGGTTTACCGCGGAACTAATTAAACTTTTAAAAGAAAAAAACACTACGCCTAAAATCACGTAAATTAAAAAATCCTCGTGACAGTTATGAGGACGAAATAATTCGTAAACGGTGTGATAAATTGTTAAAAATATGTTACCAAAATTACATCAAGTCAGTTGAAAGTAGCATAAAAAATAATCCTCGAGTTTTCTGGAGCTTTGTCAGTAATAAAAAGTCTCCTACCGGTGGCTTGCCTTCATCTTTGCATTGTGGCCAGACAACAGCGACGGGTAGTTCGGATATTGCAAGCTTGTTCGCATCGCATTTTAGTTCTGTATTTACTACAGCTTCGACCGTGCCCAAAACAAGAACAGCTAATACATATTGTGTAGGAAATACCGGTTACTTGTCTGCACTGTCTCGCATATCTCTTACAGAGAACGATGTGCAAATTACGCTAAAAAAACTAAATTCAAATAAAGGCTCTGGGCCTGATAACATCCCTCCTCTTTTTATAAAAAGGTGTCGAGTAGCTTTGTCGTACCCACTTAAAAAGATATTTAATAAATCTCTGGAGACAGGTGTTTTTCCAAAAGAATGGAAAAAATCTTTTATAAAAAAAGGTAAACCGACTTCAAAAAGCAAAAAAATAAATATTTGAAGTCGGTGCTGGTTGGTGCAGTCGGTTACTTGGCACCGACTTCAAATATTTATTTTTTTGCTTTTTGAAGTCGGTTTACCTTTTTTTATAAAAGATTTTTATTTTACAATTTTAAGTGACCAGTGAATTCTATAGTAGGGTACCTATAGGATTGACGTAATACCCATAATATCGCAATTTACACATGCCTATTGTTTGTCGTTAAGGAGTTCCCTGGTGTATCTTCTAAGTCCAAAGTCCAATGTCAATAAAATTAATATGGGACCACCTTGGAGATATACTGAACCCAATGCAAAAAAATTTATCAAAATCGGTCCACAATTGACGGAAATATAGCTGAACATACATAATAAAAAAAAAAAAAAAAAAAAAAAGCATACATACAACCGAACATAGAACCTCCTCCTTTTTGAAGTCGGTTAAAAAGCACGTATCGTTCCAATATTAAAGAAGGGCGATAATAGCAATGTTAAAAACTACAGGCCAATCTCTATACTGTCTTCTTTTGCAAAAGTATTTGAATCAGTTGTCTGTCGGATACTAACAAATCATACTAAGTCTTTTATTTGCGTCGAACAACATGGGTTCCAGGAAGGAAAATCTGTGGTGACTAACCTCGGCTCATACTTGACTACAATTATTGAAGGGGTAGACAGTAAGAAGCAAATAGACTCAGTTTATACTGATTTTGCCAGCGCATTCGATCTCGTCGATCATATAATCTTGATTAAAAAATTACATGATCAATACCAGGTTTGTGATCGACAGCTCAAATGGTTTTCATCATATCTGAGCGTCAGAGAGCAGACCGTAGTCGTAAATGGGCACGAGTCCCACGCATACATAGTAACTTCCGGGGTGCCTCAAGGATCACATTTGGGACCAATTTTGTTCTTGCTGTTTATTAACGACATAACTGATAGCATTCGGCACTGCCAATGCTCCTTGTTTGCTGATGACATGAAAATCTCACGAGAAATAAATTCAATAACTGACTCACATCTATTACAAAGTGACCTAGATCGTGTCCACCTGTGGTGCTGCGAAAATCGAATGAAGTTAAATGCCTCCAAATGTCAACATATTCGGTTCACAAAAAAAAAGAAGGTTTTAGAGTCTCAGTATTTTATCAATAACGATAAAATTGCACTTGTACCTGAGGTTCGCGATCTTGGGGTCATTTTAGACTCCAAATTAAGCTTTATCCCACATTACAACTATATTATAAACAAGGCCTCCAGAACGCTAGGGTTCATCAAACGCAACTCAAAAGACTTCAAACATACAGAATCCAATATACTGTTATTTAAAACATTAGTACGGAGCGGCTTGGAGTTTGCCAGCGTTATCTGGAACCCATCCTATGTAGTGCACTCTAAGCGTATTGAATCTTATATTACCCCACAAGTGAATAGCCGATCCTCGTATGAGGAAAGACTTTCTACCTTTGGCATGGTCACGTAGAAAAATGGCGGATTTAACATTCCTTCAAAATCTAGTGAATGGATCGTTGCAATGTCGGGAGCTATTAGATCGTATTGAGCTTTGTGTCCCTAAAATGAATGCTCGTATTAAGTGTAAGTCTTTCTTTAATGTACCTCGATTTCAAACAAAGCTTGGCGGTAACTCACCCATTGCAAGGCTAACCACTTCCTACAACAACTGTCATCAACTACTCGATTTGGACATATCTCACGACCACCCCACGTCATTCAGGAAAAAGGTACTAAATCATGTGTAAACTAATTTTCCGGTCTATATCTATTTAATAATTAACATTATTTTTTGCTAAATATATACTACTTCCCCGTCTTACCTATCATCTCAGTTTCAATATTTAAGTTTCAACCACTGTAAAAATCTACGCTCTTCTCATAATCGGCTTCTTCAATGCCCACTCCACCGCACTAACTTTATTCACTCTTCTTTCCTCGTGCAATCCATTCTTCTTTGGAACTCTCTTCCTCCTAATGTGAGGATGGCAAGAAAAGAACTCACGAACACATAACCAAAAAAATGTTAGCAGAATCATCTCGTTAGTATGTTTAATTATATTTATTTATCTAATGTAACATTCATTTAATTTTATGTATTCTATGTATATATACATATTAAAAATTTATATATATATTAGTTTATTATATATGCGTATCTGTGTATTATATTTAAAATATTTGTCCTCCCGATAATTCTTTATGATGTAGTCCAAGTGCACCTACCTTGTTTTCTCTGCATCACCCTAAGGTTGACTGGGAGAGAATGCCTTTGGTATTAAGTCCGCCTCTGTACAATTTTGTGCAAAAGTATAAATAAATAAATAAATAACATTAATTACAATAATTATATAAATTCTGAAATTCTCTGATTTTGACATTTGCCAATTTGCTTAATTTTATTTGTTATATTGTAGACTTATAAATATTTTTTCTCATTATTTTGTATTCTGACATCCTAATATTTTCATTGTCTTAGCATTTCTAAACCATTCGCTGTTTATAATATTTACTTTTTCTTTGTTATGTTGTGCATGTCTATAATGGATGTTAACACTAGTTATTTCCTCTTCCATGAAATGTAGTAAAGACATGTTTGTGTTTGCATTGTTGATATGCCTAATAAATAAATAAATAAATAAATTCTCATTTATCATTAAATCATAGAATAGTGATAAATTGGACTACCAATAAACCTTTTAATTATTACAATATCAAGTGTATCATTTATCATCTTCAAAAAATGCTGTACATACGAGTACAGTCTAACCCGTACAGTACCAACGACATTGAATAATTACCAGGTGGCGCTTTTTAAAAAAAAAGGATAGAATAAGTCTTGGTTAATTCCCCAATTGCTTTCTACGACACACGTGAGAACAAATGGGGTGGAGCTATTCTTTACCGGATCCATTAGGCAATTATGTAACAAAGAATTGTATACAATATTCGCTTTGAGTAAATAGCTTATTTATATTCATAATATTGTAATGAAACTTTTGGAACTCTATACTCTCTGTCTACCCCGCAAGAGATCTGGCGGAAATTGCACCCTTTGGGATCCAAAAAAAATAATAAAATAGATATTCGTATAGTACATAATAGTACATAGGTGACACAATTATCCAACATTTTCCCATAGAGACGGGAACACCAAATGGTGTTTTAATTGGCAACACTGCGTCTCGAATTTATTTTTGTAACTTGAAATCGGTTTTTTATTTTATTTACTAATAAATATATGAAAAAACAATAAACTTATGTATGGAAAGTCATTCCGCTTGCGGTATAGTGATTTTGTGACCTCAAATCGCGTTCTTACACCACGTATTTACCTATTTTGTAATTTTTTATTAATACGTGTTACTCCAGAGATGTCAGGCAGGCCAATGAATGACAGAAGCTTGAAACTTGGCTACGGGCTTATTCTTAGCCGTCATACATTTACGCCGTTACTGCTAATCTAGTATTATGTATATCAATGCTTAGAATAATAATAATCCAGAAGCCGCGGGCGCGCATCAAAGTGAAGCAACAATTACTACCTGTAAAGCAAGTAGTAACACGTTTACGCGAGTAGTCACTCTGTGACCGTCGTGCGGTATAACGTGTTCTGCGCGTGTCAAAATAAATTGAATTATGCTGTCTTGTGTCGTTCCTGCCTGTAAAAATGCTGTTGAGCTCAAAAAGAAACACTATGGAATCATATTTCATACCTAACTAGCGCATTCAGGCGCCGTATTATTTAAATATCGATTAATTATGCCGCGTGGTTCCCGGCTTAGAATAGGACCAACCCATCTCATCCCATCGGGTGTCGTACAAGGCGACTAAGGGAAAACTAGGGAATGGGCAGCAGCGTTCCCTTAACACTTCTACAACCAAAAACTGCGCTCGCCAACCCGCCTGCCAAGCGTGGCGAGTATGGCAAACACCCCCAACCAATATGGAAGAAAGAAAGAAAACCAGGCCCCTAGTCCCCGGCGGTCCTGTTCGTCCTGGCCACGGTAGCAGCCATGGTAACGACAGGACAAGGGGTGCTAAGAATCTCCGGCAGAGATTCGGCTACCACCAAAACCGAAAATTGGCCCTGGTGACATACAACGCACGCACATTGAGGACAGATGAGAAGCTAGTTGAGCTGGAAGAAGAGTTAAACAAGTTGCGGTGGAGTATTGTTGGTTTATCGGAGGTCCGAAGAGAGGGCGAGGACACGATAACCTTAAAATCCGGCAACTTGTTTTACTACCGGGAGGGCGAACAGCAGTCCCAAGGTGGTGTCGGATTTATCGTCCACAAGTCACTCATAAACAACGTTGTGTCCATCACTAGTGTGTCGAGCAGGGTAGCGTACCTGATACTCAGAATATCTAAAAGATATTCGCTGAAGGTCATACAGGTCTACGCACCGACCTCGGCATACTCAGATGATGAGGTCGAAGTTATGTATGAGGACATTAGTAGAGCCATACATACTTCCAAAGCACACTTTACAGTAGTTATGGGTGACTTCAATGCGCGACTGGGCAAACGGGGCCATGATGAGTTGAGAGTGGGGCAATTTGGATATGGGCAGCGCAACCCCAGGGGTCAGAGGCTGGCCGAATTTCTGGAGAAGGAGGGACTCTTTATGATGAACTCTTTCTTCCAGAAGCCGTCTCATAGGAAATGGACCTGGATGAGCCCTGATGGTTTCACAAAAAATGAGATAGACTTCATCATGAGCACCAAGCGACAAATATTTAATGATGTCTCCGTGATTCACAGGGTAAAAACCGGCAGTGATCACCGAATGGTTAGAGGCACATTAAATATTAATGTCAAAATGGAAAGATGGCGTCTGATGAAGTCTACGCTCCGACCTTCTAATGCACATATCCAAAACCCCGAGAACTTTCAACTCGAATTGTCCAACCGCTTCGAATTGCTAGACAGCAGCGCATCAGTGGACGAAATCAACAATAGGTTGGTAGACACTGTCCATGCGGTCGGGTCTAAGCATTTTAAGCCCCACCGTAAAAATAGGCCTCAAAAGCTATCTGACTACACCCGAAACCTTATGGCTGAGCGACGTACCATGACACTCCAAACCTCCGATGATGCTAAGTCCTATAGGCAGCTCAATGGACAGATATTGAAGTCCTTGCGACACGATTTACGGTCCTTCAATACAAGACGTATTGAGGAGACCATAGAGCAGAACAAGGGCTCCAAAGTGTTCGCAAGAGACGCGTCTATTGGGCAAAGCCAGTTGACGAAGCTGAAGACGGAGGACGGAAACGTAACGTCGAATAGGTCAGAGGTGCTCAGCGAGATAGAGAGGTTCTATGGGCAGTTGTATACCTCAGTAGCTGAACCTGTTGTTGACTTGGTAAAAGACCCAAGAGCCAAGCTAACCCGACACTACACTGAAGATATCCCGGACATCAGCTTGTACGAGATTAGGATGGCTCTCAAACAACTTAAAAACAACAAAGCGCCGGGTGAAGACGGAATTACCGCAGAGCTTCTGAAAGCGGGCGGATCGCCGGTACTTAAAGTCCTTCAGAGGCTGTTTAATTCCGTCTTGCTCGAAGGAAAAACGCCGGAAGCATGGAACAGGGGTGTGGTGGTACTCTTTTTCAAGAAAGGTGATAACACTTTATTAAAGAACTATAGGCCCATCACACTGCTGAGCCATGTTTACAAGTTGTTTTCGAGAGTCATCACGAATCGTCTCGAACGCAGGCTTGATGATTTCCAGCCTCCCGAACAAGCCGGTTTCCGGAAAGGCTTTAGTACCATAGACCACATACATACGCTGCGGCAGATTATACAGAAGACCGAGGAGTATAATCGGCCACTATGCTTGGCGTTTGTGGACTACGAGAAAGCCTTCGATTCGATCGAGACTTGGGCGGTTCTTAGATCTCTCCAGCGATGCCGCATTGACTATCGGTACATCGAAGTGTTGAAGTGCTTGTATAATAACGCCACCATGTCAGTCCGAGTACAAGGGCAGTGCACGAAGGCGATCTCCATAAAAAGAGGAGTAAGACAGGGAGACGTCATTTCTCCGAAACTGTTTACGGCCACGTTAGAGGACGCCTTCAAGCTTTTGGAATGGCGAGGACTTGGCATCAACATCAATGGCGAATACATCACTCACCTTCGATTTGCCGACGACATTGTGGTCATGGCGGAGTCGCTGGAAGATCTAGGACGAATGCTCGGCGACCTCAACAGAGTATCTCAACAAGTGGGTCTTAAAATGAACATGGACAAAACGAAAATAATGTGTAACGTCCATGTCGTACCCACCGCACTCACCGTTGGGAACTCTACTCTTGAAGTTGTCGACGAATACATTTACCTGGGACAGGTAGTCCGGTTAGGTAGGTCCAACTTTGAGAGAGAGGTCAATCGACGAATCCAACTCGGCTGGGCAGCGTTCGGGAAACTGCGCAACATCTTCTCATCCAAAATACCTCAGTGCCTAAAGACTAAAGTTTTTAGTCAATGTGTGTTACCAGTGATGATATATGGATCAGAGACGTGGTCTCTTACTATAGGTCTCATAAAAAAGCTCAAAGTTGCTCAGCGAGCTATGGAGAGAGCTATGCTCGGCGTTTCTCTACGTGATCGAATCAGGAATGAGGAGATTCGTAGAAGAACCAAGGTCACCGACATAGCCCTTAAGATTAGCAAGCTGAAGTGGCAATGGGCGGGCCACATAGCGCGAAGATCGGACGGGCGTTGGGGCAGAAAGATTCTAGAGTGGAGACCACGTATTGGCAAGCGCAGCGTGGGACGACCACCTGCCAGATGGACCGACGATCTTGTGAAAATCGCAGGAAGTCGTTGGATGCAGGTGGCATCGGACCGGTTACGCTGGAGAGCGATTGGGGAGGCCTATGTTCAGCAGTGGACAAGTATAGGCTGAGATGATGATGATGATGAATTATTCCGTCCGTAATCGTCATAGTAAAAGACGCGTCCATTTTGTTAGTGTGGCCAGCATAACAATTTAATTTTTCCTACTTTTATTTGCTGAGAACTTTATTAGTTCTAGTATTAAATGGTATTAATATAGTTAACTACAACATGATGGTTTTCATATTTAGTTAACATGATGAAAATATACTTTCCCTACATTTAGAATCAGAATATTTTTTATTCATGTAAACCATTACAGTATTTATGAATCGTTAAAATAGTAACAAAGACTCTACCACCACTTCGGAATGTCATTCCTGTGGAGAAGAAGGGCAAGAAACTCCACGGTTACTCTTAAAATAGTATTTTTACAATTTTTCCATCTACATTTTGTTGTGGGGTATGGGAGAACAATGTAGTATCAGGTGCGTCTAAATTAAATTAACCAAGTTAAACTCTTCATGTGAATGGCTACATGGTTCTCTCATTTACAGATAAAGAAATGAGGAAGAAAAATGATAAATTTTATTTAACTATTAGAAGGAAGAGAGGGAATAATAAACAATTATAGCTGAACATGTTATCCACATTCTGGTGGAGCTGGAACAACACCTATCCAAGCATTTTTATCTTTTAAATAATTATCTAGAGTATAGTAAGCTCGCTTGCAGAGCGTACGTTTAATACAGGCTTTGAATTTATTTTCACTAAGTTGAGTGACGTCAAGTGGAATTTTATTATAAAATTAACAGACGAAATTGAGGTTGATCCAATTTATTTCTATGTCGCGTGTTATAGCAATGCCTATCACCTAGCTGATTAAATAGATCCAAATTTTTCCGTGTGTACATTATGTTTTCATAAATATACTGACATGGGACCGTCATAATATTGACATATTATGACGGTATAATTTAAACAATTCTCTCAAAGATTCGCGACTACCTAAGTTATAGATGGCCCTAATAGCCCCTTTTTTGTAAGATAAAAATAGAGTCAATGTCAGCTGCCCTACCCCACAATAATATACCGTAAGACATGACACTATGAAAGTAACTGAAGTAGACCAACCGCGCGGTGTCCACATCAGTAAGCTGTCTGATTTTTCTTACGGCATAGGCAGCGGAACTGAGTCGTTTACCTAAAGTCTTAATATGAGGGCCCCATTGCAACTTAGAGTCAAGCGTAATCCCTAAGAAAGCTGTATCATTTATAAACTCAAGTTTCTCGTTATTAAGTATAATATCACATGTAGTACTTTTTACATTCGGTAAAGAAAACCGTATACATTTAGTTTTCTTGTTATTAAGCACTAAATTGTTGCATGTGAACCAATTATGTACTTGAAGAATAGCGTCATTTACCTCGTCTAAGTTATTTACATGTCTACCTACTTTAAAGATAAAAGAGGTATCATCAGCAAACAACACTACCTTCGCCCGCCCCTCAACTGCTCGAGGCAGGTCATTTATATATACCAAAAATAGAAACGGACCCAGTATCCTGAGGAACGCCCATTTTAACTAAAGCTCCTAGAGATTTCATTTCATTTATTTGAACACACTGTTGTCTATCTCCTCCTAAGTAAGATTTTAGTAGATTGAGTGCTTTACCTCGGATTCCATAATGCTCTAGTTTAGCAACAGCGTTTCATGTTTAACACAATCAAATGCCTTCGACAGGTCGCAAAAGATGCCAATGGCGTCCTGAGTGTTCTCCCAAGCATCAAAGATATGCTTTATTAAGGTCACACCGGCGTCGGTAGTACAACGTCCTTTGGTGAAGCCATATTGTTGGTCATGAAGGATGTTATTAACGTTGAAGTGATCTAACATTTGAATAAGCATTATCTTTTCAAACACTTTGCTGAGCACTGGCAAAACAGATACATGGCTATAGTTGTTAGGATCATTACTATTGCCAGATTTAAACAGTGGTATTACTTTACTAAACTTCATTAAATCCGGGAACACTCCCTGATCTACACACATATTAAAAATTAAAGCTAAGTGAGGCGCGATTGTATGAATAATTGATTTACATACTTTAACAGACATGCCCCATAGGTCTTCTGTTATTTTTATTTTTAGATTTTTTTTTTTAAAACGTAGCCCCACACTAGGATTTATTCCTGTGTCGTGGGTGCGTTTACAAATATGAAAATTCACATACACAAATACCTAGACCGGGACAAATAATTGTGGATCACACAAAGATTTGTCCCGTGCCGGAATCGAACCCGCGACTATTAGACACAGTGGGCGGAGTGGCTTAAGCTCTTAACCACTGCGCTAAAAAGATTATTGAAGACTTTAATAACAGACTGTGGACTAGTATATTTGAACCTAAACTCTACAGGACAAGCACCAATGTTTTTTTTTAACAAATGAAACCGCAAGGCTTGAAGAGGATTTTAAATATTTAGTCGTCTCTATTGGAATATGACTAAAAAATCTTTCGAATTCGAGAGCTACTTCTCTGTCTGTGTTAAAGAGACCGCGCGGAGTCTCAAGGGTGAAGTCTGTACTGCGTCGTTTAGACCTCCCGGTTTCATTATTAATAATTTTCCAGGTGGTCTTCATTTTATCATCTGCAGATTTAATTTTTTTACTTATGTGAAGCGCTTTAGCTGCCTTACACACTCTTCTAAACGTTTTGGAATAATTTGTAATGTACCTTGCAAAGCTTTCATTATGATTTTGGGATTTGAGATCATATAATTCAAAGAGTCTTTCCCTACTTCTACGAATTCCCGTGGTAGCCCAATCACTGAAGATAAACTTGGGCTTAATATATTTCATTTTAACAGGAAAGTTACTAGTAAATTCCTTTTGTATAATCGAAAAGAAGTCAGTCATTAAATTACTACAAACCTTAATAGTTCAAGTATATATATTTCTTAAGTTTAATATGCATTAAAATACACGTTACCGTAACAATGATTTTCATATCATCTACTCTAACGTCATCAACATTTACCCCAAAAAATGGTAATGTTTCCGGGCTGCCAACATTACGCGGGTGGGAAGTGCGGTGAGCGTGCTTGTTGAATTTTTGGTTTCACCGCGCGGCGTGCAATTACGACTGGACGCGGCTTCTGGATTATTTTTATTCTAAGCTCAGCGCATATGAACGTATATTTTTGTAATAAAACTTAGCACTCGAACGGGTCACGTTGCGGTAAGCGCCTGGCACCTAGTGAGCTTGAGTGTATGCACTCTGTATTTTGCTACAAAAAATCTAGTCGTGGTGTCTTCTGTTATAGGCTGTATATAAAGATGAAAATAAAAGGTGATTAATAGGATGAAATGAAAGAAAATGTTGAGGCATAACTTATTGATCTTTTAAGTAGAGGCATTCTGTTAAACCCATGTTACACCAGACCCATGTAGTACAGATAGAGACTAAAGTTGCTGAAGATTATCAGTTCTTTTTAAATCAGTAATAGATAAAGATGATAATAAAATATGATTAATGGGATGAAATGTTATAAAAATTTTGAGGCATAACCTTCTTTGCGCATAACTAATTGATCTTTCAACCAGAGGGATTTTGTTTCACCAGACTCATGTAGTACAGATCAAGACAAAAGGTGTCGAACATTAAAGAAAAGGCCTCTCATACATGGACGTGATAAACCTTAGGTCCTCCAACTGGCGGACTTTGTGTGGTGCAGTGGCACCAGGCGGTTACCTGCTGTTAGAATTTACTAACCGCTTATAAGGATTTAAACTCACGTTAATGATTACCATATTAAATAGTACCCAAGCCCAATGGCTTACGTGTCTTCCTAAGCACAGATACGGTCTAATTTGAAAATGCCACAAACTGTCACCCACCTCAGACCGACCAAGCCGAACGCTGCTTAGTCTTTGGTGATCGCTAAGCAACATTTTTGTTTTGCAAGCTTGTTTTACTGATCCATTTCGCTCCACATATTCAAAATAATATGAAATAAAAAAAATTGAATATAAAAAAAAAATACGAACTATGAGAGTGGAGGAAGCCAGAGAGGTATGTAAGGAAAGAACCTGTTAGAACTCTGTACTCTCTGCCTACCCTGAAAGGGATCGGGCGTGATGATATAAATAAAGAAAATAATGGAATTGATTTAAAATAAGTGTTCAAGCGATTTGAGATACTGGTAACATTCACTATGACCAATTAAACGTAACCTGGCGCGTTACGATAACTACGTAACATTATCATTTAATGGTACTCCAGTAGCTTACAAAATACACGATCGTTTCCCGAAGTTATCGAATCAAGCTGCGTTTGGTCAAACCAAATAAGGACCCTGGGTTTTTATTCGCTTTGTCCAAACGTGGTGCATGTAATGATATCATGCACGAAGCAAATACGAAGAGAAGATGACGTAAGTTAGCGAGTCTTTTAAATTCCTAAAAGCCTTGACGTCATCGTGATGGGCGTGGCTTACCTCAGTTTATCATCGGCACTTGCCCCATTCACACGTCCGTTCGAGTTCGCATGGCAATTAAACATTACTATGTTTACTAAAAATAAAATTCTTATAATGAAGTGATGTATCTTAACATGCGAAAATTACTTGGATCGATATTTTGATCACACAAATAAAAATAAGTATTATTCTCGTAATTTATTAGTATACTTCTGTATTAAAGATGCCATCTACCGTTATTTAATTAAACTTACAAGTTAGATTGACATGGAGGAACCGTTTAGTTTTTAACCTTCTTCGCCAGATGGCAAATACATATTTAGGTTGGGCATAACGTCCCTCTCGCCCTGTACCCCGCCCCGCCCCGCGCAGTATTACGCTTAAATTGTATAGGAACACACTATAACGTCGTCTCCTATTCGTATCTGCTTCGTGGTATCATGTATGCTACTGAAGTACCATTAAACGATCATTTCACGAAGTTAACGTAACGCGCCACGTTACGAGTTTAATTGGTCATAGCTAATAAGGTCCTTGTTTTGTTGCTGACCGTACATAGGAACTTAATTAGATTGACGCCACGGCGGTTTTAGTACTTATTTATTTTAGGCAT
This sequence comes from Phalera bucephala, assembly GCA_905147815.2. Lineage (NCBI taxonomy): Eukaryota > Metazoa > Arthropoda > Insecta > Lepidoptera > Notodontidae > Phalera > Phalera bucephala. Next base: position 3,174,367 of record CAJHXA020000004.1, on the reverse strand, counting down.
AAGCTTGGGGTTTTCATACAAACCTAGGTTTTTATTTATCGGCGTCTAGACTTTAGGTTACTTGGCTAATAAGGACTCTTACTATTCTTAGTTTGACATATGATAAATTGACATATTGTGCTATGAATTAACGTATATCCGAATACAAGCCAAATTAAAACATAATATAATATACTTTAACGAACAGAGAGAACCTGTTGGAACTCTGTACTCTGCCTACCCCGCTAAGGGTCTGGCTTCTCTCGCTCGTTTTCTCGAAGTGGGAGGATGTATTAATTGAGAGTCGAGATAATTTTGGTTCCTATGTGATAGGGGAAGAGCGTCTCACCAGTACGCTTTTCTGTTTTTATTTAATACTTCTGTAAGAAAGATTTTTTAAAAATTAAAACACTGATCTGACATTGAAGATAAAAAAATCGGCGTCAAGCAGGGTTGGGTGTTGTCCGCTAGACTGTTTATAATATATGTGGATAAAAGTCTTCAAAGACTGAAAGCGATGAATGAAGGTGTACAAATATGTGACCTAGTGGTAAACCATCTACTTTATGCAGATGACGCGGTTTTAATAGCGCCAACAGCCACTGATCTGCAAACACTAGTCACAGTTATGAAAGACGACTGCATGAACAATGGCTTACACTTGAATGTAAAGAAAACCAAGATTATGTTTTTTTAAAGGGAAGAAACCAGAACGAATGTAAGGATTGTGGTTGGTAACGATGTGCTGGAACAAGCGAATGAGTTTGTATATCTTGGATGCGCCTTCAGTAAGGATGGGAAATACACCGCTGACATAGAGAACAGTGAGTGTAGAGAACAGGGTGAATGGTGTGATGGGAAAGCTACTTGGGAGCCGGCACTTAAGCCATAAGGCGCAGCTGGCCATACATAACGGAGTTCTTGTCCAAACGCTGTTATATGGTAGCGAGAGCTGGGTATGTAAGAAGGAGAATAAAAGTAGGATAAATGCGGTAGAAATGCGAGCTCTGCAGAAGATGTGCGGAGTGAAGCTGACCGACCGCATTAGCAACAGCGTAGTAAGAAAGCGAGTAGGTATGAAAGATAGTATCGGTGTAAAGATGAGAAAGGGCATGCTCCGTTGGTTCGGGCATATAGAAAGAATGCCAGATGAAAGAATGACAAAACTGATATACAATGTGAAAGTGGAAGGATGCAGGTACCGAAGAAGACCTAGACTATCTAACCACGACCAAATAAACAGAGTCTTATCTGAAGGAAAAGTCAAGAGTCTCCGTAACCGGCGAGCGTGTATGAGACGAACTATGCGAGTGGAGGAAGCCAGAGAGGTATGTAAGGAAAAAACCTGTTGGAACTCTGTACTCTCTGCCTACCCCGCAAGGGATCTGGCGTGATGATATAGATAGATAGAGATAAAACACTAAATTATTACCGTGTCGTGGGTCCATAAAACCATTAAACTCACATATACAAACAGACCGAAAAAAATATTTATAGGTCATACAAAGATTTGTGTCATGCGGGGATCGGAACCACCACTATTTAATTAAACCTGTGAGCGGAGCGACTTAAGCCCTTAACCGCACATACCGACTGCCCAAGCCGAGGCCGTTCCTCCTTGAGGCGCCCTTGAGCTTGTTGCCCCCTTGCCTTTCTGGCTCCAGCGTAGTGGTTGCTGGAGCCAGAAAGGCAAGGGGGCGCTCGCCCTCTTGTCCGATGAAGCTGTAAAGGCCAACAGAGTAGATTATTCACACACACGCCCTTAACCACTGGGCAAAGCAAGAAATAAGTTTGTAACTCTATACCTGTATCTGTACTACCTACCTCGCTAGGGATCTGGCATGACGATATTTATTTATTTATTTATATTCTTACATGCCTTCGGGAGAGCATTACAGCTTTCCAAATCACTCTCTTTTTACAATTAACTTAAATGTTTAAACTTATACTACACTAACAACAATTATGAATATTCTTAAAAAATAAATATAAAAAAATTAAAACTGTGAAGCATTGTAAAATTATACAAATTAATCTATAAGATCTACCTATGTACAAAAAACTTATTTACATTTCGCCTAGCACTTTGGCCTCATAGTAAAAAAATCCATTGCCGCCCTGTGAAACTCGCTACGAGTACAATGAAAAAGGTCTAGTTGTTGGTAGTACTCAAGCATTGCATTCAACATGCGTATTGCTCTAGAGATCGGGGAATTCCTGCCCAATTCAGTATTGGACCACGGCTTACATAAGAGCTTGTGTCGACGAGCCCTTAAATAATTATCTGGTACGGCTAAAGATATGCGCTCCAGTACTGCCGGTATAACCTTACGTCCCCTAATTACACTGTGTCCTTCGTTCTCGATATAAACATGCAGCTCTCTCTACTCGCTTGGCAGTCCGCTTAGTTTTTTAGAAATGTCAACGCCTTCTCTATGGTATCTGTGGACATAACCTCTGCGATCATTCTTTCTTTTAGCGCGGCAGCCGAAGCCTTGTAATAAAGTTTTGGTCGACATTTAATTTAATCATATAGTCGTAGCAGTGAAATTATATAACAAAAGGTTTTTATATACTCAAGTGATGTTGTGAAATAAATTTAAAACATCGTATAGGCAAATTCAGAAATATTTTACGTCGTGACAAAAAAGTACATTCTAAAAAGATCAACTGATAGTTGTTTATTTGTGGCGTTTTCAGCTTAACTTGTTTATGTATATAATATCGAATATTTGGAGACGGAAGTTTTGTAATAATTAAGACTTGTAAATTCTTCACTCAAAAAGTAAACTTACGAAGTCTCATGTCCCTCTTCGTGTAAAAACAGTTTAACACGCAATATACCTGCAAACAATTATTATAAAAAAAAAAAATATTAGCCCTGTTAAGAAACTGTCCCACTGTTGGGCACGGGCCTCCTCTCAAACTGAGAGGGTTTCGGCCATAGTCCACCACGCTGGCCTAGTGCGGGATGGCGAACTTCACACACCTTCGAGAAACTCTTAGGCATGCAGGTTTCCTCACGATGTTTTCCTTCACCGTTAAAGCAAGTGATAATTAATTTTTAATACGCACATGCTTTCGAAAAGACAGAGGTGCGTGCCTGGGTTTGAACCCGAGACCTTTGACTTTGCAGTCCAACGGTCTAACCACTAGGCTATCACTGCTTTTCCAATTATTAACCGTCTATAAATTGGCAATGTAATACCTCTAATGAGAGAAATTAGGGGGGACATTAATCAATAATGATGTTTGTTAAGGATCGATGCCAATTTAAGGACACGGGCGATGTACGAGATGCATCGACGTGGTCCGCAAGACTTAACGGTAATTCAAGGACACGAGTGGTGTACGAGATGCATCGGCGTGACCCGCAAGATTTGGGGCCCATACGAGATATGTGCTGAAGGTCATACTACTCATAGGTTTCACCCATGAGGTGCTCCTGTGCAGTTCACATTTCTACAATGGTAAGAATCTAAAATGTTACCCAACATACATACCTTAAACAGTAAATACAAAGACTATTGCTATAAAAATCTTTTATAAAAAAAGGTAAACCGACTTCAAAAAGCAAAAAAATAAATATTTGAAGTCGGTGCTGGTTGGTGCAGTCGGTTACTTGGCACCGACTTCAAATATTTATTTTTTTGCTTTTTGAAGTCGGTTTACCTTTTTTTATAAAAGATTTTTATTTTACAATTTTAAGTGACCAGTGAATTCTATAGTAGGGTACCTATAGGATTGACGTAATACCCATAATATCGCAATTTACACATGCCTATTGTTTGTCGTTAAGGAGTTCCCTGGTGTATCTTCTAAGTCCAAAGTCCAATGTCAATAAAATTAATATGGGACCACCTTGGAGATATACTGAACCCAATGCAAAAAAAATTATCAAAATCGGTCCACAATTGACGGAAATATAGCTGAACATACATATAAAAAAAAAAAAAAAAAAAAAAAAGCATACATACAACCGAACATAGAACCTCCTCCTTTTTGAAGTCGGTTAATAAACTATAAGCAATTTGTGATATTATACCTCCTAAAGGAGACTTTCTGAAAGGGTAATTAAAGGGACATTGTTTATGAATTTATGAATAACAATACATTATTAATAACATAAGCCACTCATTTGCAGAAACATAATGTTTTGCATTGATTTCATTATTAGACATACTTGTATAATAATCCTGAAATAGCTCAAAGTGGAGCTTATTACACAAAGAGTTGTGAATGTAAATATTATGAGCACTTGTATTAAAAAAGGTAAACCTTGCAATATTTATCCTTGAACAGGGTTTATAAACAGATGAGCCAAAGTAATCTATGCTTATAACAATGCCTGTTATAACTGTTATAACTGCAACAAGCAAGCAACAGAATTGTGGAAATATTCCAAATATAATATATCAGCCTACCGATGCTGAGACAGGCAAGTTGTGCAATAATTTGTTTTACACACATACATCCTTAAAATATAATATAAAATACCTGGTCTATCCAGTTAACATAAAACTAATAATTATCAATATTATCAGCCCAGGCCCCTTGCAGGGTAGCCAAGGAAGATGAGTCCTAACAATACAGTCATGAAACATTGATTGGGATAAGAACCTTTGTGGTCAGCAGTATATATTTTGTATTAAATGAGTTTTAATATAGTGGAGTACCAATATGGAATTATAACTATTTATTCATAAGCAGTAGTTTAAATTAAAAAAAAACCACCAGTGTTGTAACCAACATAGAACAACAATCCTCATCCGGTGTGTAAAAATATTAACCCACAGTGTACCTATCAGCCCACCAAAAACAAATCACAATGGACATTGGAAGTCTCCTACCAGAGAATGGGAGGTAAGAAAAGCCTGCTAGGCTTTTTACATAAAGGCTTGTTTTGTTTTTTTATGTTACTGAAAAAATCAGTTAAACATTCAGGAATACAACATGGCTGTTACAAATAAACCATAATATTGGAGGCTAAAGGTGTTCACTGACTTTGGTATGTAACAATGTATCTATGACACTAATAAAAATGTGTGTCTGTCTGCCTTCAACGGCAAACATAACTTTATTGGTTTTGTGCAAATACTGCAAGTAATCCAGACAAGTGAAGGTTAAAAAATCTGGACCTACATATATTTAACATTATGTATAGAAACATTATTATTAGAAACATAATTTTTTAATAATTGATATACAATTTATAGCCATTTTCATTAGAATTTAATTAAAGATAGATGATCACAACTGTGCTATAATCCTTATCTCACAAAGAAACTCAATGCTAATAATAAGTGATCAAACGAACTTACCTGAAGTGAAGTTCGATCATTATTATACGAAGTCCTTCGTTCGAAGATATAAACTATATTAGCAGCTCTCTCGAGTCGCTTGGCAACCGCGCGTCATTTAGAAACTTCAAAAGCCTCTATGGTATCTGTGGACATAACCTCTGGAACCATTCCTTTTAGAAGTAGTACATTTCAACTTTACCAACGGGCAGGGCGGGTTGGGTACTTATATCTTCGAACGAAGGACTTCGTATAATAATGATCGAACTTCACTTCAGGTAAGTTCGTTTGATCACTTATTATACTGTGTCCTTCGTTCGAAGATATAAACTATATTAGCAGCTCTCTCGAGTCGCTTGGCAACCGCGCGTCATTTAGAAACTTCAAAAGCCTCTATGGTATCTGTGGACATAACCTCTGGAACCATTCTTTTGAAAGCGCGGCAGCCGACGCTTTGTAATAAAGTTTTTGGTCGACATTTAATTAAATAACGTGTTATGGCACTGAAATTATATAACAAAAAGGTTGTAATATACTCAAGTGACCGTGTGAAATAAATTTAAAACATCGTATAGGCAAATTTAGAAAAGTTTACGTCCTGGCAAAGGAGTACATTCTAAAAAGATCAACCGATAGTTGTTTATGTGTGGTGTTTTCAGCTTAACTTGTTTATTTATATAATATCTAATATTTGGAGACGTGAGTTTCGTCATATTAAAATTTGGGAAAGCTTCGTCGCCCGAAAAGTAAATTTATGAAGTCTATGTCCCTATTCGTGTACAAACAGTATAACACGAAATATACCTGAAAACGATTATTAACCGTCTATAAATTGGCAATGTTATACCTCCAATAAGAGAAATTAGGGGGACGTTCATCAATTATGATGATTGTTAAGGATCGATGGCATTTTAAGGACACGGGTAATGTACGAGATACATTGACGTGGTCCGCAAGACTTGACGATAATTCAAGGACACGAGTGGTGTACGAGATACATCGGCGTGGTCCGCAAGACTTGGGGCCCATACGAGATATGTGCTGAAGGTCATACTACTCATAGGTTTCATCCATGAGGTGTTCCTGTGCAGTTCACATTTCTACAATGGTAAGAATCAAAAATGTTACCTAAAATACATACCTTAAACATGCCTAACACAGTAAATACAAAGACTATTGCTATAAACTATAAGCAATTTGTCATACTAATCTCCAAAAGGAGACTTACTGAAAGGGTAATTGAAGTGACATTGTTTATGTATAACAATACATTATTAATAACAAAAGTCACTCCTTTGCAGAAACATAGTGTTTTTATTGATTTCATTATTAGACATACTTGTATAATAATACTGAAATAGCCCAAACTGGAGCTTATTACACAAAGAATTGTGCAAAATTATGAGTACTTGTATTAAAAAGTTAAATCCAGCAATACTTATTCCTGAACAGGGTTTATAACCAAATAAGCCAAAGTAATATACTAATGGCAATGCCTGTTGTAACTGACAAGCAACAGGACTGTAGATTCATTCCAAATATAATATCTTATCCCATGGATGCTGCGGCAGGCAGGTTGTGGGATAATTTGTGTTATGCACAAAGATACTTAAAAGATAATATAAAATACCTGATCTATCCAGTTAATATAAAACTAATAATTATCTATCAATATTATCAACCCAGGCTCCTTGCAGGGTAGCCAGAAAAGATAAATCCTAACAATACAGTCATGAAACCTTTATTGAGATAAGAACCTTTAAGGTCAGCAGTATATATTTTGCATAAAAAGAGTGTTAATATAGTGGATTATCAATATGGACTTATTAACTAGCTAGTCATAGCCAGTAGTTAAAATTTCATATAACGACCACCGTTGTAACCAATATAGAACAACAATCCTCATCCTGGGTGTGAAAATATTAAGTCACAGTGTACCTATCAGTTCACCAAAAACAACATCACGTTGGACATTGGAAATCTCCTACCAAAGAAAGTGAGGTACAAAAAGCATGATAGGCATTTTACACAAGGACTTGGTTTTTAAGTTGCTGAAAAATTCAGAAAAACAATCAGGAATACATAATGGGTTTTACAAAGAAACCATAATATTGGAGGCTAAGGGTATTCACTGACTTTGGTATGTATCTATGACACTAATAATGCCTTCAACGACAAACATAATTTTATTGGTTTTGTGCAAGTACTTGCACTTCAGACAAGTGAATCTTGTCATACATATGTTTAACATTATGTATAGAAACATTATTATTAGAAACACTATTGTTTAATAATTGATATATATATATATATAAAATAGACCTTACAGTCATAATAAATATACTAATAAAATATTTATTAGTACCTATTCAGTTTTCTATCATGTAATGAGTTCAATGGTTTTGGGATTTTTGATTATTTCCTGCATCAATTATAGTGTACTTAATAATATTAGAAATTTGAGGCACACACAATGGAAAGCTATACATCAATTCATCATTGGGAGAATTAGATGGTTTTACTGTATTTTTGTTTGATCATATGATAATCAATAAATAATATGTAATTAAATAAGATTATCCAAGAAATTAATAACTATAAAAAATAGTTTTGTAATTAGTTTGGAATGTGTACAGTTATTTTGAACACTAGTGATGTTTCTGGTATAGTTATGATAACACAAGCACAAACGGCTACCATTAAAATAACAAGTTGGTTTTAGAGCACTATATATGTTGTAATTTATTTAAAGGTGTTTCAGTAAAAAATATTGGATTGAGATATCATACAAAAATTTGCAATTTTGGTATTGTTATATTTAAATTATTACATCCACATGTTACATGTATCTTATAAATAGGTATCTATATATAAAAGAACATAAAGTCATGCAAATGACTTGATAATAATATCCATTTGAAAATTTAATGATATTATGTTGACATGCTACGGTGGATGAAATATTGAGTTACATTATTTGAAAGTATGGATTATCTTAAACAAGAATAATCAAAAGCATATGCTTATCACAGGTATGATAAATATTATGTAGTATCAGCAATAATCTAAGTCCTAAGGAACTTGATATTATTTATTTATTATTATTAATAATCAATTTTTTTTTTTTTACTTATAAATACAGTCACATACAAAGAAGCAAAGGAAGTGTGGTATGAAATGAAAATTTCATGGTATCAAATAATTCAGTTATGAATAGGATTCCCAATATGATACAGTTTAACCCGTGGTTCGGTTTAGCAGACTGTAACTTATTCGCTTCTTAAGTTATTACTAAATTAGGAGTGTATTTTTTCATCAGTAATGTAATTGGTTCAGGTGTGGCCCGATCGTATTGCCAAAACGAATGTTCGCGGGCGTTATTGCGCAGGAACGAATCGTTAAGTAATACATAAAGATTTATGTAGCCAAGGATTTATTTGCCGGCGCACACTCAGAACATGGAAATGATTCCGGGATAGTTTCGAAATTTAAATTGAATTAATAATAGTGGTATAGTAATAACACTGGGGTAGGTTATGTTTGTTTACCAGGCATTAATACTGCCCTTCGTTCCAGACTCTAAAATGGGGGGGGGGGGGCGAGATTATATAGGTAAAGCACATAGCCTTATGTGAGAAATATCTCCAGATAAGATGTGTGTGTGTGAGTGATGTACGCGGTGGCCGCGAGGCCTTTACAGCTTCACCGGACTTAATTCCATATAAGCTCATTAGTACAAAGGCCTCTAGTACAAAAAATGTTAAATTTTGATATATGTACATCTTTAAAGATTAAAAATATAACTGATATTAAATATAGCAGAATGTTATAAAAAAAAAAAAAAAAAAAACATAAATTAAATATGTAATGATAGCAAAAACATTCTTATAATCACCAAATTAATTCGTAACCTTTGTTTGGTACTGTACTCAAAAAGAGATCATTTGACAAAAAAAAAAAAAAAAAAAAAGAACCACATGCCTGTTGGAAAACACATTAGTGGGGAAATAGGTTTCCCTGTTATATTTGTATCATATTGTTATAGATTGGGTACTAACAGACTTTGTTTTCAGGTCTAGTACACAGTAAGGGTTTCTAGCTATCTATCTATCTCTATCCATATTATGACGCCAGATTTCTTGCGGGGTGGGCAGAGAGTGCAAGGTTCCGACGGGTTTTTTTTTCCTTGCATGCCTGCCTGGCTTTCTTCACTCTCATAGTTCGTCTCATAATGGTTGTCAATGATACAAGAATTATTATAAAGGATTTAATTTTATATAAACAAAACTCTAGATGGGCAATTCTTCAACTCTTGTTATATAGAAGATATCTATAGAAGAAAGATCTCTATAGAAGACATAACAGATGGAGACTGCACTGATATCTGATAAGTAATGATTGATTAATATTACCCGGTATTAATGAATTTTGGACATCAGGTGTGGTATAAAGGTACATAACAGGTGCTTTAAAGGTTTGGTTGGGATGGATCTACACTACAAAACATAACATGTTATAGAATTTGATTATATAAATTTATTTTAAATAAGTTTATATCATAGACAGACTGGTTGTAAGAAACAATATAGGTGTATATATTTGTTGTGTTTGTGTTGTATGGCAATACAAAGAACGGGAATGTGTTATAGTACAAATATACTCATGATATGTTACTTTTTAGAGGTCACGCTCAAAAAAAAAAAAAAAAAGAATCCTTTACGTGGTATACTTCAACTTTACCCTTATAGCTCTAAACAGCTGCTAATATAGTTTATATCGAGAACGAAGGATACAGTATAATAAGTGATCAAACGAACTTACCTGAAGTGAAGTTCGATCATTATTATACGAAGTCCTTCGTTCGAAGATATAAGTACCCAACCCGCCCTGCCCGTTGGTAAAGTTGAAATGTACTACTTCTAAAAGGAATGGTTCCAGAGGTTATGTCCACAGATACCATAGAGGCTTTTGAAGTTTCTAAATGACGCGCGGTTGCCAAGCGACTCGAGAGAGCTGCTAATATAGTTTATATCTTCCACCACGCTGGCCTAGTGCGGGATGGCGAACTTCACACACCTTCGAGAAACTCTTAGGCATGCAGGTTTCCTCACGATGTTTTCCTTCACCGTTAAAGCAAGTGATAATTAATTTTTAATACGCACATGCTTTCGAAAAGACAGAGGTGCGTGCCTGGGTTTGAACCCGAGACCTTTGACTTTGCAGTCCAACGGTCTAACCACTAGGCTATCACTGCTTTTCCAATTATTAACCGTCTATAAATTGGCAATGTAATACCTCTAATGAGAGAAATTAGGGGGGACATTAATCAATAATGATGTTTGTTAAGGATCGATGCCAATTTAAGGACACGGGCGATGTACGAGATGCATCGACGTGGTCCGCAAGACTTAACGGTAATTCAAGGACACGAGTGGTGTACGAGATGCATCGGCGTGACCCGCAAGATTTGGGGCCCATACGAGATATGTGCTGAAGGTCATACTACTCATAGGTTTCACCCATGAGGTGCTCCTGTGCAGTTCACATTTCTACAATGGTAAGAATCTAAAATGTTACCCAACATACATACCTTAAACAGTAAATACAAAGACTATTGCTATAAAAATCTTTTATAAAAAAAGGTAAACCGACTTCAAAAAGCAAAAAAATAAATATTTGAAGTCGGTGCTGGTTGGTGCAGTCGGTTACTTGGCACCGACTTCAAATATTTATTTTTTTGCTTTTTGAAGTCGGTTTACCTTTTTTTATAAAAGATTTTTATTTTACAATTTTAAGTGACCAGTGAATTCTATAGTAGGGTACCTATAGGATTGACGTAATACCCATAATATCGCAATTTACACATGCCTATTGTTTGTCGTTAAGGAGTTCCCTGGTGTATCTTCTAAGTCCAAAGTCCAATGTCAATAAAATTAATATGGGACCACCTTGGAGATATACTGAACCCAATGCAAAAAAATTTATCAAAATCGGTCCACAATTGACGGAAATATAGCTGAACATACATAATAAAAAAAAAAAAAAAAAAAAAAAGCATACATACAACCGAACATAGAACCTCCTCCTTTTTGAAGTCGGTTAAAAAGCACGTATCGTTCCAATATTAAAGAAGGGCGATAATAGCAATGTTAAAAACTACAGGCCAATCTCTATACTGTCTTTTTTTGCAAAAGTATTTGAATCAGTTGTCTGTCGGATACTAACAAATCATACTAAGTCTTTTATTTGCGTCGAACAACATGGGTTCCAGGAAGGAAAATCTGTGGTGACTAACCTCGGCTCATACTTGACTACAATTATTGAAGGGGTAGACAGTAAGAAGCAAATAGACTCAGTTTATACTGATTTTGCCAGCGCATTCGATCTCGTCGATCATATAATCTTGATTAAAAAATTACATGATCAATACCAGGTTTGTGATCGACAGCTCAAATGGTTTTCATCATATCTGAGCGTCAGAGAGCAGACCGTAGTCGTAAATGGGCACGAGTCCCACGCATACATAGTAACTTCCGGGGTGCCTCAAGGATCACATTTGGGACCAATTTTGTTCTTGCTGTTTATTAACGACATAACTGATAGCATTCGGCACTGCCAATGCTCCTTGTTTGCTGATGACATGAAAATCTCACGAGAAATAAATTCAATAACTGACTCACATCTATTACAAAGTGACCTAGATCGTGTCCACCTGTGGTGCTGCGAAAATCGAATGAAGTTAAATGCCTCCAAATGTCAACATATTCGGTTCACAAAAAAAAAGAAGGTTTTAGAGTCTCAGTATTTTATCAATAACGATAAAATTGCACTTGTACCTGAGGTTCGCGATCTTGGGGTCATTTTAGACTCCAAATTAAGCTTTATCCCACATTACAACTATATTATAAACAAGGCCTCCAGAACGCTAGGGTTCATCAAACGCAACTCAAAAGACTTCAAACATACAGAATCCAATATACTGTTATTTAAAACATTAGTACGGAGCGGCTTGGAGTTTGCCAGCGTTATCTGGAACCCATCCTATGTAGTGCACTCTAAGCGTATTGAATCTTATATTACCCCACAAGTGAATAGCCGATCCTCGTATGAGGAAAGACTTTCTACCTTTGGCATGGTCACGTAGAAAAATGGCGGATTTAACATTCCTTCAAAATCTAGTGAATGGATCGTTGCAATGTCGGGAGCTATTAGATCGTATTGAGCTTTGTGTCCCTAAAATGAATGCTCGTATTAAGTGTAAGTCTTTCTTTAATGTACCTCGATTTCAAACAAAGCTTGGCGGTAACTCACCCATTGCAAGGCTAACCACTTCCTACAACAACTGTCATCAACTACTCGATTTGGACATATCTCACGACCACCCCACGTCATTCAGGAAAAAGGTACTAAATCATGTGTAAACTAATTTTCCGGTCTATATCTATTTAATAATTAACATTATTTTTTGCTAAATATATACTACTTCCCCGTCTTACCTATCATCTCAGTTTCAATATTTAAGTTTCAACCACTGTAAAAATCTACGCTCTTCTCATAATCGGCTTCTTCAATGCCCACTCCACCGCACTAACTTTATTCACTCTTCTTTCCTCGTGCAATCCATTCTACTTTGGAACTCTCTTCCTCCTAATGTGAGGATGGCAAGAAAAGAACTCACGAACACATAACCAAAAAAATGTTAGCAGAATCATCTCGTTAGTATGTTTAATTATATTTATTTATCTAATGTAACATTCATTTAATTTTATGTATTCTATGTATATATACATATTAAAAATTTATATATATATTAGTTTATTATATATGCGTATCTGTGTATTATATTTAAAATATTTGTCCTCCCGATAATTCTTTATGATGTAGTCCAAGTGCACCTACCTTGTTTTCTCTGCATCACCCTAAGGTTGACTGGGAGAGAATGCCTTTGGTATTAAGTCCGCCTCTGTACAATTTTGTGCAAAAGTATAAATAAATAAATAAATAACATTAATTACAATAATTATATAAATTCTGAAATTCTCTGATTTTGACATTTGCCAATTTGCTTATTTTTATTTGTTATATTGTAGACTTATAAATATTTTTTCTCATTATTTTGTATTCTGACATCCTAATATTTTCATTGTCTTAGCATTTCTAAACCATTCGCTGTTTATAATATTTACTTTTTCTTTGTTATGTTGTGCATGTCTATAATGGATGTTAACACTAGTTATTTCCTCTTCCATGAAATGTAGTAAAGACATGTTTGTGTTTGCATTGTTGATATGCCTAATAAATAAATAAATAAATAAATTCTCATTTATCATTAAATCATAGAATAGTGATAAATTGGACTACCAATAAACCTTTTAATTATTACAATATCAAGTGTATCATTTATCATCTTCAAAAAATGCTGTACATACGAGTACAGTCTAACCCGTACAGTACCAACGACATTGAATAATTACCAGGTGGCGCTTTTTAAAAAAAAAGGATAGAATAAGTCTTGGTTAATTCCCCAATTGCTTTCTACGACACACGTGAGAACAAATGGGGTGGAGCTATTCTTTACCGGATCCATTAGGCAATTATGTAACAAAGAATTGTATACAATATTCGCTTTGAGTAAATAGCTTATTTATATTCATAATATTGTAATGAAACTTTTGGAACTCTATACTCTCTGTCTACCCCGCAAGAGATCTGGCGGAAATTGCACCCTTTGGGATCCAAAAAAAATAATAAAATAGATATTCGTATAGTACATAATAGTACATAGGTGACACAATTATCCAACATTTTCCCATAGAGACGGGAACACCAAATGGTGTTTTAATTGGCAACACTGCGTCTCGAATTTATTTTTGTAACTTGAAATCGGTTTTTTATTTTATTTACTAATAAATATATGAAAAAACAATAAACTTATGTATGGAAAGTCATTCCGCTTGCGGTATAGTGATTTTGTGACCTCAAATCGCGTTCTTACACCACGTATTTACCTATTTTGTAATTTTTTATTAATACGTGTTACTCCAGAGATGTCAGGCAGGCCAATGAATGACAGAAGCTTGAAACTTGGCTACGGGCTTATTCTTAGCCGTCATACATTTACGCCGTTACTGCTAATCTAGTATTATGTATATCAATGCTTAGAATAATAATAATCCAGAAGCCGCGGGCGCGCATCAAAGTGAAGCAACAATTACTACCTGTAAAGCAAGTAGTAACACGTTTACGCGAGTAGTCACTCTGTGACCGTCGTGCGGTATAACGTGTTCTGCGCGTGTCAAAATAAATTGAATTATGCTGTCTTGTGTCGTTCCTGCCTGTAAAAATGCTGTTGAGCTCAAAAAGAAACACTATGGAATCATATTTCATACCTAACTAGCGCATTCAGGCGCCGTATTATTTAAATATCGATTAATTATTCCGTCCGTAATCGTCATAGTAAAAGACGCGTCCATTTTGTTAGTGTGGCCAGCATAACAATTTAATTTTTCCTACTTTTATTTGCTGAGGACTTTATTAGTTCTAGTATTAAATGGTATTAATATAGTTAACTACAACATGATGGTTTTCATATTTAGTTAACATGATGAAAATATACTTTCCCTACATTTAGAATCAGAATATTTTTTATTCATGTAAACCATTACAGTATTTATGAATCGTTAAAATAGTAACAAAGACTCTACCACCACTTCGGAATGTCATTCCTGTGGAGAAGAAGGGCAAGAAACTCCACGGTTACTCTTAAAATAGTATTTTTACAATTTTTCCATCTACATTTTGTTGTGGGGTATGGGAGAACAATGTAGTATCAGGTGCGTCTAAATTAAATTAACCAAGTTAAACTCTTCATGTGAATGGCTACATGGTTCTCTCATTTACAGATAAAGAAATGAGGAAGAAAAATGATAAATTTTATTTAACTATTAGAAGGAAGAGAGGGAATAATAAACAATTATAGCTGAACATGTTATCCACATTCTGGTGGAGCTGGAACAACACCTATCCAAGCATTTTTATCTTTTAAATAATTATCTAGAGTATAGTAAGCTCGCTTGCAGAGCGTACGTTTAATACAGGCTTTGAATTTATTTTCACTAAGTTGAGTGACGTCAAGTGGAATTTTATTATAAAATTAACAGACGAAATTGAGGTTGATCCAATTTATTTCTATGTCGCGTGTTATAGCAATGCCTATCACCTAGCTGATTAAATAGATCCAAATTTTTCCGTGTGTACATTATGTTTTCATAAATATACTGACATGGGACCGTCATAATATTGACATATTATGACGGTATAATTTAAACAATTCTCTCAAAGATTCGCGACTACCTAAGTTATAGATGGCCCTAATAGCCCCTTTTTTGTAAGATAAAAATAGAGTCAATGTCAGCTGCCCTACCCCACAATAATATACCGTAAGACATGACACTATGAAAGTAACTGAAGTAGACCAACCGCGCGGTGTCCACATCAGTAAGCTGTCTGATTTTTCTTACGGCATAGGCAGCGGAACTGAGTCGTTTACCTAAAGTCTTAATATGAGGGCCCCATTGCAACTTAGAGTCAAGCGTAATCCCTAAGAAAGCTGTATCATTTATAAACTCAAGTTTCTCGTTATTAAGTATAATATCACATGTAGTACTTTTTACATTCGGTAAAGAAAACCGTATACATTTAGTTTTCTTGTTATTAAGCACTAAATTGTTGCATGTGAACCAATTATGTACTTGAAGAATAGCGTCATTTACCTCGTCTAAGTTATTTACATGTCTACCTACTTTAAAGATAAAAGAGGTATCATCAGCAAACAACACTACCTTCGCCCGCCCCTCAACTGCTCGAGGCAGGTCATTTATATATACCAAAAATAGAAACGGACCCAGTATCCTGAGGAACGCCCATTTTAACTAAAGCTCCTAGAGATTTCATTTCATTTATTTGAACACACTGTTGTCTATCTCCTCCTAAGTAAGATTTTAGTAGATTGAGTGCTTTACCTCGGATTCCATAATGCTCTAGTTTAGCAACAGCGTTTCATGTTTAACACAATCAAATGCCTTCGACAGGTCGCAAAAGATGCCAATGGCGTCCTGAGTGTTCTCCCAAGCATCAAAGATATGCTTTATTAAGGTCACACCGGCGTCGGTAGTACAACGTCCTTTGGTGAAGCCATATTGTTGGTCATGAAGGATGTTATTAACGTTGAAGTGATCTAACATTTGAATAAGCATTATCTTTTCAAACACTTTGCTGAGCACTGGCAAAACAGATACATGGCTATAGTTGTTAGGATCATTACTATTGCCAGATTTAAACAGTGGTATTACTTTACTAAACTTCATTAAATCCGGGAACACTCCCTGATCTACACACATATTAAAAATTAAAGCTAAGTGAGGCGCGATTGTATGAATAATTGATTTACATACTTTAACAGACATGCCCCATAGGTCTTCTGTTATTTTTATTTTTAGATTTTTTTTTTTAAAACGTAGCCCCACACTAGGATTTATTCCTGTGTCGTGGGTGCGTTTACAAATATGAAAATTCACATACACAAATACCTAGACCGGGACAAATAATTGTGGATCACACAAAGATTTGTCCCGTGCCGGAATCGAACCCGCGACTATTAGACACAGTGGGCGGAGTGGCTTAAGCTCTTAACCACTGCGCTAAAAAGATTATTGAAGACTTTAATAACAGACTGTGGACTAGTATATTTGAACCTAAACTCTACAGGACAAGCACCAATGTTTTTTTTTAACAAATGAAACCGCAAGGCTTGAAGAGGATTTTAAATATTTAGTCGTCTCTATTGGAATATGACTAAAAAATCTTTCGAATTCGAGAGCTACTTCTCTGTCTGTGTTAAAGAGACCGCGCGGAGTCTCAAGGGTGAAGTCTGTACTGCGTCGTTTAGACCTCCCGGTTTCATTATTAATAATTTTCCAGGTGGTCTTCATTTTATCATCTGCAGATTTAATTTTTTTACTTATGTGAAGCGCTTTAGCTGCCTTACACACTCTTCTAAACGTTTTGGAATAATTTGTAATGTACCTTGCAAAGCTTTCATTATGATTTTGGGATTTGAGATCATATAATTCAAAGAGTCTTTCCCTACTTCTACGAATTCCCGTGGTAGCCCAATCACTGAAGATAAACTTGGGCTTAATATATTTCATTTTAACAGGAAAGTTACTAGTAAATTCCTTTTGTATAATCGAAAAGAAGTCAGTCATTAAATTACTACAAACCTTAATAGTTCAAGTATATATATTTCTTAAGTTTAATATGCATTAAAATACACGTTACCGTAACAATGATTTTCATATCATCTACTCTAACGTCATCAACATTTACCCCAAAAAATGGTAATGTTTCCGGGCTGCCAACATTACGCGGGTGGGAAGTGCGGTGAGCGTGCTTGTTGAATTTTTGGTTTCACCGCGCGGCGTGCAATTACGACTGGACGCGGCTTCTGGATTATTTTTATTCTAAGCTCAGCGCATATGAACGTATATTTTTGTAATAAAACTTAGCACTCGAACGGGTCACGTTGCGGTAAGCGCCTGGCACCTAGTGAGCTTGAGTGTATGCACTCTGTATTTTGCTACAAAAAATCTAGTCGTGGTGTCTTCTGTTATAGGCTGTATATAAAGATGAAAATAAAAGGTGATTAATAGGATGAAATGAAAGAAAATGTTGAGGCATAACTTATTGATCTTTTAAGTAGAGGCATTCTGTTAAACCCATGTTACACCAGACCCATGTAGTACAGATAGAGACTAAAGTTGCTGAAGATTATCAGTTCTTTTTAAATCAGTAATAGATAAAGATGATAATAAAATATGATTAATGGGATGAAATGTTATAAAAATTTTGAGGCATAACCTTCTTTGCGCATAACTAATTGATCTTTCAACCAGAGGGATTTTGTTTCACCAGACTCATGTAGTACAGATCAAGACAAAAGGTGTCGAACATTAAAGAAAAGGCCTCTCATACATGGACGTGATAAACCTTAGGTCCTCCAACTGGCGGACTTTGTGTGGTGCAGTGGCACCAGGCGGTTACCTGCTGTTAGAATTTACTAACCGCTTATAAGGATTTAAACTCACGTTAATGATTACCATATTAAATAGTACCCAAGCCCAATGGCTTACGTGTCTTCCTAAGCACAGATACGGTCTAATTTGAAAATGCCACAAACTGTCACCCACCTCAGACCGACCAAGCCGAACGCTGCTTAGTCTTTGGTGATCGCTAAGCAACATTTTTGTTTTGCAAGCTTGTTTTACTGATCCATTTCGCTCCACATATTCAAAATAATATGAAATAAAAAAAATTGAATATAAAAAAAAAATACGAACTATGAGAGTGGAGGAAGCCAGAGAGGTATGTAAGGAAAGAACCTGTTAGAACTCTGTACTCTCTGCCTACCCTGAAAGGGATCGGGCGTGATGATATAAATAAAGAAAATAATGGAATTGATTTAAAATAAGTGTTCAAGCGATTTGAGATACTGGTAACATTCACTATGACCAATTAAACGTAACCTGGCGCGTTACGATAACTACGTAACATTATCATTTAATGGTACTCCAGTAGCTTACAAAATACACGATCGTTTCCCGAAGTTATCGAATCAAGCTGCGTTTGGTCAAACCAAATAAGGACCCTGGGTTTTTATTCGCTTTGTCCAAACGTGGTGCATGTAATGATATCATGCACGAAGCAAATACGAAGAGAAGATGACGTAAGTTAGCGAGTCTTTTAAATTCCTAAAAGCCTTGACGTCATCGTGATGGGCGTGGCTTACCTCAGTTTATCATCGGCACTTGCCCCATTCACACGTCCGTTCGAGTTCGCATGGCAATTAAACATTACTATGTTTACTAAAAATAAAATTCTTATAATGAAGTGATGTATCTTAACATGCGAAAATTACTTGGATCGATATTTTGATCACACAAATAAAAATAAGTATTATTCTCGTAATTTATTAGTATACTTCTGTATTAAAGATGCCATCTACCGTTATTTAATTAAACTTACAAGTTAGATTGACATGGAGGAACCGTTTAGTTTTTAACCTTCTTCGCCAGATGGCAAATACATATTTAGGTTGGGCATAACGTCCCTCTCGCCCTGTACCCCGCCCCGCCCCGCGCAGTATTACGCTTAAATTGTATAGGAACACACTATAACGTCGTCTCCTATTCGTATCTGCTTCGTGGTATCATGTATGCTACTGAAGTACCATTAAACGATCATTTCACGAAGTTAACGTAACGCGCCACGTTACGAGTTTAATTGGTCATAGCTAATAAGGTCCTTGTTTTGTTGCTGACCGTACATAGGAACTTAATTAGATTGACGCCACGGCGGTTTTAGTACTTATTTATTTTAGGCATAAGCTTGGGGTTTTCATACAAACCTAGGTTTTTATTTATCGGCGTCTAGACTTTAGGTTACTTGGCTAATAAGGACTCTTACTATTCTTAGTTTGAAATATGATAAATTGACATATTGTGCTATGAATTAACGTATATCCGAATACAAGCCAAATTAAAACATAATATAATATACTTTAACGAACAGAGAGAACCTGTTGGAACTCTGTACTCTGCCTACCCCGCTAAGGGTCTGACTTCTCTCGCTCGTTTTCTCGAAGTAGGAGGATGTATTAATTGAGAGTCGAGATAATTTTGGTTCCTATGTGATAGGGGAAGAGCGTCTCACCAGTACGCTTTTCTGTTTTTATTTAATACTTCTGTAAGAAAGATTTTTTAAAAATTAAAACACTGATCTGACATTGAAGATAAAAAAATCGGCGTCAAGCAGGGTTGGGTGTTGTCCGCTAGACTGTTTATAATATATGTGGATAAAAGTCTTCAAAGACTGAAAGCGATGAATGAAGGTGTACAAATATGTGACCTAGTGGTAAACCATCTACTTTATGCAGATGACGCGGTTTTAATAGCGCCAACAGCCACTGATCTGCAAACACTAGTCACAGTTATGAAAGACGACTGCATGAACAATGGCTTACACTTGAATGTAAAGAAAACCAAGATTATGTTTTTTTAAAGGGAAGAAACCAGAACGAATGTAAGGATTGTGGTTGGTAACGATGTGCTGGAACAAGCGAATGAGTTTGTATATCTTGGATGCGCCTTCAGTAAGGATGGGAAATACACCGCTGACATAGAGAACAGTGAGTGTAGAGAACAGGGTGAATGGTGTGATGGGAAAGCTACTTGGGAGCCGGCACTTAAGCCATAAGGCGCAGCTGGCCATACATAACGGAGTTCTTGTCCAAACGCTGTTATATGGTAGCGAGAGCTGGGTATGTAAGAAGGAGAATAAAAGTAGGATAAATGCGGTAGAAATGCGAGCTCTGCAGAAGATGTGCGGAGTGAAGCTGACCGACCGCATTAGCAACAGCGTAGTAAGAAAGCGAGTAGGTATGAAAGATAGTATCGGTGTAAAGATGAGAAAGGGCATGCTCCGTTGGTTCGGGCATATAGAAAGAATGCCAGATGAAAGAATGACAAAACTGATATACAATGTGAAAGTGGAAGGATGCAGGTACCGAAGAAGACCTAGACTATCTAACCACGACCAAATAAACAGAGTCTTATCTGAAGGAAAAGTCAAGAGTCTCCGTAACCGGCGAGCGTGTATGAGACGAACTATGCGAGTGGAGGAAGCCAGAGAGGTATGTAAGGAAAAAACCTGTTGGAACTCTGTACTCTCTGCCTACCCCGCAAGGGATCTGGCGTGATGATATAGATAGATAGAGATAAAACACTAAATTATTACCGTGTCGTGGGTCCATAAAACCATTAAACTCACATATACAAACAGACCGAAAAAAATATTTATAGGTCATACAAAGATTTGTGTCATGCGGGGATCGGAACCACCACTATTTAATTAAACCTGTGAGCGGAGCGACTTAAGCCCTTAACCGCACATACCGACTGCCCAAGCCGAGGCCGTTCCTCCTTGAGGCGCCCTTGAGCTTGTTGCCCCCTTGCCTTTCTGGCTCCAGCGTAGTGGTTGCTGGAGCCAGAAAGGCAAGGGGGCGCTCGCCCTCTTGTCCGATGAAGCTGTAAAGGCCAACAGAGTAGATTATTCACACACACGCCCTTAACCACTGGGCAAAGCAAGAAATAAGTTTGTAACTCTATACCTGTATCTGTACTACCTACCTCGCTAGGGATCTGGCATGACGATATTTATTTATTTATTTATATTCTTACATGCCTTCGGGAGAGCATTACAGCTTTCCAAATCACTCTCTTTTTACAATTAACTTAAATGTTTAAACTTATACTACACTAACAACAATTATGAATATTCTTAAAAAATAAATATAAAAAAATTAAAACTGTGAAGCATTGTAAAATTATACAAATTAATCTATAAGATCTACCTATGTACAAAAAACTTATTTACATTTCGCCTAGCACTTTGGCCTCATAGTAAAAAAATCCATTGCCGCCCTGTGAAACTCGCTACGAGTACAATGAAAAAGGTCTAGTTGTTGGTAGTACTCAAGCATTGCATTCAACATGCGTATTGCTCTAGAGATCGGGGAATTCCTGCCCAATTCAGTATTGGACCACGGCTTACATAAGAGCTTGTGTCGACGAGCCCTTAAATAATTATCTGGTACGGCTAAAGATATGCGCTCCAGTACTGCCGGTATAACCTTACGTCCCCTAATTACACTGTGTCCTTCGTTCTCGATATAAACATGCAGCTCTCTCTACTCGCTTGGCAGTCCGCTTAGTTTTTTAGAAATGTCAACGCCTTCTCTATGGTATCTGTGGACATAACCTCTGCGATCATTCTTTCTTTTAGCGCGGCAGCCGAAGCCTTGTAATAAAGTTTTGGTCGACATTTAATTTAATCATATAGTCGTAGCAGTGAAATTATATAACAAAAGGTTTTTATATACTCAAGTGATGTTGTGAAATAAATTTAAAACATCGTATAGGCAAATTCAGAAATATTTTACGTCGTGACAAAAAAGTACATTCTAAAAAGATCAACTGATAGTTGTTTATTTGTGGCGTTTTCAGCTTAACTTGTTTATGTATATAATATCGAATATTTGGAGACGGAAGTTTTGTAATAATTAAGACTTGTAAATTCTTCACTCAAAAAGTAAACTTACGAAGTCTCATGTCCCTCTTCGTGTAAAAACAGTTTAACACGCAATATACCTGCAAACAATTATTATAAAAAAAAAAAATATTAGCCCTGTTAAGAAACTGTCCCACTGTTGGGCACGGGCCTCCTCTCAAACTGAGAGGGTTTCGGCCATAGTCCACCACGCTGGCCTAGTGCGGGATGGCGAACTTCACACACCTTCGAGAAACTCTTAGGCATGCAGGTTTCCTCACGATGTTTTCCTTCACCGTTAAAGCAAGTGATAATTAATTTTTAATACGCACATGCTTTCGAAAAGACAGAGGTGCGTGCCTGGGTTTGAACCCGAGACCTTTGACTTTGCAGTCCAACGGTCTAACCACTAGGCTATCACTGCTTTTCCAATTATTAACCGTCTATAAATTGGCAATGTAATACCTCTAATGAGAGAAATTAGGGGGGACATTAATCAATAATGATGTTTGTTAAGGATCGATGCCAATTTAAGGACACGGGCGATGTACGAGATGCATCGACGTGGTCCGCAAGACTTAACGGTAATTCAAGGACACGAGTGGTGTACGAGATGCATCGGCGTGACCCGCAAGATTTGGGGCCCATACGAGATATGTGCTGAAGGTCATACTACTCATAGGTTTCACCCATGAGGTGCTCCTGTGCAGTTCACATTTCTACAATGGTAAGAATCTAAAATGTTACCCAACATACATACCTTAAACAGTAAATACAAAGACTATTGCTATAAAAATCTTTTATAAAAAAAGGTAAACCGACTTCAAAAAGCAAAAAAATAAATATTTGAAGTCGGTGCTGGTTGGTGCAGTCGGTTACTTGGCACCGACTTCAAATATTTATTTTTTTGCTTTTTGAAGTCGGTTTACCTTTTTTTATAAAAGATTTTTATTTTACAATTTTAAGTGACCAGTGAATTCTATAGTAGGGTACCTATAGGATTGACGTAATACCCATAATATCGCAATTTACACATGCCTATTGTTTGTCGTTAAGGAGTTCCCTGGTGTATCTTCTAAGTCCAAAGTCCAATGTCAATAAAATTAATATGGGACCACCTTGGAGATATACTGAACCCAATGCAAAAAAAATTATCAAAATCGGTCCACAATTGACGGAAATATAGCTGAACATACATAAAAAAAAAAAAAAAAAAAAAAAAAAAGCATACATACAACCGAACATAGAACCTCCTCCTTTTTGAAGTCGGTTAATAAACTATAAGCAATTTGTGATATTATACCTCCTAAAGGAGACTTTCTGAAAGGGTAATTAAAGGGACATTGTTTATGAATTTATGAATAACAATACATTATTAATAACATAAGCCACTCATTTGCAGAAACATAATGTTTTGCATTGATTTCATTATTAGACATACTTGTATAATAATCCTGAAATAGCTCAAAGTGGAGCTTATTACACAAAGAGTTGTGAATGTAAATATTATGAGCACTTGTATTAAAAAAGGTAAACCTTGCAATATTTATCCTTGAACAGGGTTTATAAACAGATGAGCCAAAGTAATCTATGCTTATAACAATGCCTGTTATAACTGTTATAACTGCAACAAGCAAGCAACAGAATTGTGGAAATATTCCAAATATAATATATCAGCCTACCGATGCTGAGACAGGCAAGTTGTGCAATAATTTGTTTTACACACATACATCCTTAAAATATAATATAAAATACCTGGTCTATCCAGTTAACATAAAACTAATAATTATCAATATTATCAGCCCAGGCCCCTTGCAGGGTAGCCAAGGAAGATGAGTCCTAACAATACAGTCATGAAACATTGATTGGGATAAGAACCTTTGTGGTCAGCAGTATATATTTTGTATTAAATGAGTTTTAATATAGTGGAGTACCAATATGGAATTATAACTATTTATTCATAAGCAGTAGTTTAAATTAAAAAAAAACCACCAGTGTTGTAACCAACATAGAACAACAATCCTCATCCGGTGTGTAAAAATATTAACCCACAGTGTACCTATCAGCCCACCAAAAACAAATCACAATGGACATTGGAAGTCTCCTACCAGAGAATGGGAGGTAAGAAAAGCCTGCTAGGCTTTTTACATAAAGGCTTGTTTTGTTTTTTTATGTTACTGAAAAAATCAGTTAAACATTCAGGAATACAACATGGCTGTTACAAATAAACCATAATATTGGAGGCTAAAGGTGTTCACTGACTTTGGTATGTAACAATGTATCTATGACACTAATAAAAATGTGTGTCTGTCTGCCTTCAACGGCAAACATAACTTTATTGGTTTTGTGCAAATACTGCAAGTAATCCAGACAAGTGAAGGTTAAAAAATCTGGACCTACATATATTTAACATTATGTATAGAAACATTATTATTAGAAACATAATTTTTTAATAATTGATATACAATTTATAGCCATTTTCATTAGAATTTAATTAAAGATAGATGATCACAACTGTGCTATAATCCTTATCTCACAAAGAAACTCAATGCTAATAATAAGTGATCAAACGAACTTACCTGAAGTGAAGTTCGATCATTATTATACGAAGTCCTTCGTTCGAAGATATAAACTATATTAGCAGCTCTCTCGAGTCGCTTGGCAACCGCGCGTCATTTAGAAACTTCAAAAGCCTCTATGGTATCTGTGGACATAACCTCTGGAACCATTCCTTTTAGAAGTAGTACATTTCAACTTTACCAACGGGCAGGGCGGGTTGGGTACTTATATCTTCGAACGAAGGACTTCGTATAATAATGATCGAACTTCACTTCAGGTAAGTTCGTTTGATCACTTATTATACTGTGTCCTTCGTTCGAAGATATAAACTATATTAGCAGCTCTCTCGAGTCGCTTGGCAACCGCGCGTCATTTAGAAACTTCAAAAGCCTCTATGGTATCTGTGGACATAACCTCTGGAACCATTCTTTTGAAAGCGCGGCAGCCGACGCTTTGTAATAAAGTTTTTGGTCGACATTTAATTAAATAACGTGTTATGGCACTGAAATTATATAACAAAAAGGTTGTAATATACTCAAGTGACCGTGTGAAATAAATTTAAAACATCGTATAGGCAAATTTAGAAAAGTTTACGTCCTGGCAAAGGAGTACATTCTAAAAAGATCAACCGATAGTTGTTTATGTGTGGTGTTTTCAGCTTAACTTGTTTATTTATATAATATCTAATATTTGGAGACGTGAGTTTCGTCATATTAAAATTTGGGAAAGCTTCGTCGCCCGAAAAGTAAATTTATGAAGTCTATGTCCCTATTCGTGTACAAACAGTATAACACGAAATATACCTGAAAACGATTATTAACCGTCTATAAATTGGCAATGTTATACCTCCAATAAGAGAAATTAGGGGGACGTTCATCAATTATGATGATTGTTAAGGATCGATGGCATTTTAAGGACACGGGTAATGTACGAGATACATTGACGTGGTCCGCAAGACTTGACGATAATTCAAGGACACGAGTGGTGTACGAGATACATCGGCGTGGTCCGCAAGACTTGGGGCCCATACGAGATATGTGCTGAAGGTCATACTACTCATAGGTTTCATCCATGAGGTGTTCCTGTGCAGTTCACATTTCTACAATGGTAAGAATCAAAAATGTTACCTAAAATACATACCTTAAACATGCCTAACACAGTAAATACAAAGACTATTGCTATAAACTATAAGCAATTTGTCATACTAATCTCCAAAAGGAGACTTACTGAAAGGGTAATTGAAGTGACATTGTTTATGTATAACAATACATTATTAATAACAAAAGTCACTCCTTTGCAGAAACATAGTGTTTTTATTGATTTCATTATTAGACATACTTGTATAATAATACTGAAATAGCCCAAACTGGAGCTTATTACACAAAGAATTGTGCAAAATTATGAGTACTTGTATTAAAAAGTTAAATCCAGCAATACTTATTCCTGAACAGGGTTTATAACCAAATAAGCCAAAGTAATATACTAATGGCAATGCCTGTTGTAACTGACAAGCAACAGGACTGTAGATTCATTCCAAATATAATATCTTATCCCATGGATGCTGCGGCAGGCAGGTTGTGGGATAATTTGTGTTATGCACAAAGATACTTAAAAGATAATATAAAATACCTGATCTATCCAGTTAATATAAAACTAATAATTATCTATCAATATTATCAACCCAGGCTCCTTGCAGGGTAGCCAGAAAAGATAAATCCTAACAATACAGTCATGAAACCTTTATTGAGATAAGAACCTTTAAGGTCAGCAGTATATATTTTGCATAAAAAGAGTGTTAATATAGTGGATTATCAATATGGACTTATTAACTAGCTAGTCATAGCCAGTAGTTAAAATTTCATATAACGACCACCGTTGTAACCAATATAGAACAACAATCCTCATCCTGGGTGTGAAAATATTAAGTCACAGTGTACCTATCAGTTCACCAAAAACAACATCACGTTGGACATTGGAAATCTCCTACCAAAGAAAGTGAGGTACAAAAAGTATGATAGGCATTTTACACAAGGACTTGGTTTTTAAGTTGCTGAAAAATTCAGAAAAACAATCAGGAATACATAATGGGTTTTACAAAGAAACCATAATATTGGAGGCTAAGGGTATTCACTGACTTTGGTATGTATCTATGACACTAATAATGCCTTCAACGACAAACATAATTTTATTGGTTTTGTGCAAGTACTTGCACTTCAGACAAGTGAATCTTGTCATACATATGTTTAACATTATGTATAGAAACATTATTATTAGAAACACTATTGTTTAATAATTGATATATATATATAAAAAATAGACCTTACAGTCATAATAAATATACTAATAAAATATTTATTAGTACCTATTCAGTTTTCTATCATGTAATGAGTTCAATGGTTTTGGGATTTTTGATTATTTCCTGCATCAATTATAGTGTACTTAATAATATTAGAAATTTGAGGCACACACAATGGAAAGCTATACATCAATTCATCATTGGGAGAATTAGATGGTTTTACTGTATTTTTGTTTGATCATATGATAATCAATAAATAATATGTAATTAAATAAGATTATCCAAGAAATTAATAACTATAAAAAATAGTTTTGTAATTAGTTTGGAATGTGTACAGTTATTTTGAACACTAGTGATGTTTCTGGTATAGTTATGATAACACAAGCACAAACGGCTACCATTAAAATAACAAGTTGGTTTTAGAGCACTATATATGTTGTAATTTATTTAAAGGTGTTTCAGTAAAAAATATTGGATTGAGATATCATACAAAAATTTGCAATTTTGGTATTGTTATATTTAAATTATTACATCCACATGTTACATGTATCTTATAAATAGGTATCTATATATAAAAGAACATAAAGTCATGCAAATGACTTGATAATAATATCCATTTGAAAATTTAATGATATTATGTTGACATGCTACGGTGGATGAAATATTGAGTTACATTATTTGAAAGTATGGATTATCTTAAACAAGAATAATCAAAAGCATATGCTTATCACAGGTATGATAAATATTATGTAGTATCAGCAATAATCTAAGTCCTAAGGAACTTGATATTATTTATTTATTATTATTAATAATCAATTTTTTTTTTTTTACTTATAAATACAGTCACATACAAAGAAGCAAAGGAAGTGTGGTATGAAATGAAAATTTCATGGTATCAAATAATTCAGTTATGAATAGGATTCCCAATATGATACAGTTTAACCCGTGGTTCGGTTTAGCAGACTGTAACTTATTCGCTTCTTAAGTTATTACTAAATTAGGAGTGTATTTTTTCATCAGTAATGTAATTGGTTCAGGTGTGGCCCGATCGTATTGCCAAAACGAATGTTCGCGGGCGTTATTGCGCAGGAACGAATCGTTAAGTAATACATAAAGATTTATGTAGCCAAGGATTTATTTGTCGGCGCACACTCAGAACATGGAAATGATTCCGGGATAGTTTCGAAATTTAAATTGAATTAATAATAGTGGTATAGTAATAACACTGGGGTAGGTTATGTTTGTTTACCAGGCATTAATACTGCCCTTCGTTCCAGACTCTAAAATGGGGGGGGGGGGGGGCGAGATTATATAGGTAAAGCACATAGCCTTATGTGAGAAATATCTCCAGATAAGATGTGTGTGTGTGAGTGATGTACGCGGTGGCCGCGAGGCCTTTACAGCTTCACCGGACTTAATTCCATATAAGCTCATTAGTACAAAGGCCTCTAGTACAAAAAATGTTAAATTTTGATATATGTACATCTTTAAAGATTAAAAATATAACTGATATTAAATATAGCAGAATGTTATAAAAAAAAAAAAAAAAAAAACATAAATTAAATATGTAATGATAGCAAAAACATTCTTATAATCACCAAATTAATTCGTAACCTTTGTTTGGTACTGTACTCAAAAAGAGATCATTTGACAAAAAAAAAAAAAAAAAAAAAGAACCACATGCCTGTTGGAAAACACATTAGTGGGGAAATAGGTTTCCCTGTTATATTTGTATCATATTGTTATAGATTGGGTACTAACAGACTTTGTTTTCAGGTCTAGTACACAGTAAGGGTTTCTAGCTATCTATCTATCTCTATCCATATTATGACGCCAGATTTCTTGCGGGGTGGGCAGAGAGTGCAAGGTTCCGACGGGTTTTTTTTTCCTTGCATGCCTGCCTGGCTTTCTTCACTCTCATAGTTCGTCTCATAATGGTTGTCAATGATACAAGAATTATTATAAAGGATTTAATTTTATATAAACAAAACTCTAGATGGGCAATTCTTCAACTCTTGTTATATAGAAGATATCTATAGAAGAAAGATCTCTATAGAAGACATAACAGATGGAGACTGCACTGATATCTGATAAGTAATGATTGATTAATATTACCCGGTATTAATGAATTTTGGACATCAGGTGTGGTATAAAGGTACATAACAGGTGCTTTAAAGGTTTGGTTGGGATGGATCTACACTACAAAACATAACATGTTATAGAATTTGATTATATAAATTTATTTTAAATAAGTTTATATCATAGACAGACTGGTTGTAAGAAACAATATAGGTGTATATATTTGTTGTGTTTGTGTTGTATGGCAATACAAAGAACGGGAATGTGTTATAGTACAAATATACTCATGATATGTTACTTTTTAGAGGTCACGCTCAAAAAAAAAAAAAAAAGAATCCTTTACGTGGTATACTTCAACTTTACCCTTATAGCTCTAAACAGCTGCTAATATAGTTTATATCGAGAACGAAGGATACAGTATAATAAGTGATCAAACGAACTTACCTGAAGTGAAGTTCGATCATTATTATACGAAGTCCTTCGTTCGAAGATATAAGTACCCAACCCGCCCTGCCCGTTGGTAAAGTTGAAATGTACTACTTCTAAAAGGAATGGTTCCAGAGGTTATGTCCACAGATACCATAGAGGCTTTTGAAGTTTCTAAATGACGCGCGGTTGCCAAGCGACTCGAGAGAGCTGCTAATATAGTTTATATCTTCCACCACGCTGGCCTAGTGCGGGATGGCGAACTTCACACACCTTCGAGAAACTCTTAGGCATGCAGGTTTCCTCACGATGTTTTCCTTCACCGTTAAAGCAAGTGATAATTAATTTTTAATACGCACATGCTTTCGAAAAGACAGAGGTGCGTGCCTGGGTTTGAACCCGAGACCTTTGACTTTGCAGTCCAACGGTCTAACCACTAGGCTATCACTGCTTTTCCAATTATTAACCGTCTATAAATTGGCAATGTAATACCTCTAATGAGAGAAATTAGGGGGGACATTAATCAATAATGATGTTTGTTAAGGATCGATGCCAATTTAAGGACACGGGCGATGTACGAGATGCATCGACGTGGTCCGCAAGACTTAACGGTAATTCAAGGACACGAGTGGTGTACGAGATGCATCGGCGTGACCCGCAAGATTTGGGGCCCATACGAGATATGTGCTGAAGGTCATACTACTCATAGGTTTCACCCATGAGGTGCTCCTGTGCAGTTCACATTTCTACAATGGTAAGAATCTAAAATGTTACCCAACATACATACCTTAAACAGTAAATACAAAGACTATTGCTATAAAAATCTTTTATAAAAAAAGGTAAACCGACTTCAAAAAGCAAAAAAATAAATATTTGAAGTCGGTGCTGGTTGGTGCAGTCGGTTACTTGGCACCGACTTCAAATATTTATTTTTTTGCTTTTTGAAGTCGGTTTACCTTTTTTTATAAAAGATTTTTATTTTACAATTTTAAGTGACCAGTGAATTCTATAGTAGGGTACCTATAGGATTGACGTAATACCCATAATATCGCAATTTACACATGCCTATTGTTTGTCGTTAAGGAGTTCCCTGGTGTATCTTCTAAGTCCAAAGTCCAATGTCAATAAAATTAATATGGGACCACCTTGGAGATATACTGAACCCAATGCAAAAAAATTTATCAAAATCGGTCCACAATTGACGGAAATATAGCTGAACATACATAATAAAAAAAAAAAAAAAAAAAAAAAAGCATACATACAACCGAACATAGAACCTCCTCCTTTTTGAAGTCGGTTAAAAAGCACGTATCGTTCCAATATTAAAGAAGGGCGATAATAGCAATGTTAAAAACTACAGGCCAATCTCTATACTGTCTTTTTTTGCAAAAGTATTTGAATCAGTTGTCTGTCGGATACTAACAAATCATACTAAGTCTTTTATTTGCGTCGAACAACATGGGTTCCAGGAAGGAAAATCTGTGGTGACTAACCTCGGCTCATACTTGACTACAATTATTGAAGGGGTAGACAGTAAGAAGCAAATAGACTCAGTTTATACTGATTTTGCCAGCGCATTCGATCTCGTCGATCATATAATCTTGATTAAAAAATTACATGATCAATACCAGGTTTGTGATCGACAGCTCAAATGGTTTTCATCATATCTGAGCGTCAGAGAGCAGACCGTAGTCGTAAATGGGCACGAGTCCCACGCATACATAGTAACTTCCGGGGTGCCTCAAGGATCACATTTGGGACCAATTTTGTTCTTGCTGTTTATTAACGACATAACTGATAGCATTCGGCACTGCCAATGCTCCTTGTTTGCTGATGACATGAAAATCTCACGAGAAATAAATTCAATAACTGACTCACATCTATTACAAAGTGACCTAGATCGTGTCCACCTGTGGTGCTGCGAAAATCGAATGAAGTTAAATGCCTCCAAATGTCAACATATTCGGTTCACAAAAAAAAAGAAGGTTTTAGAGTCTCAGTATTTTATCAATAACGATAAAATTGCACTTGTACCTGAGGTTCGCGATCTTGGGGTCATTTTAGACTCCAAATTAAGCTTTATCCCACATTACAACTATATTATAAACAAGGCCTCCAGAACGCTAGGGTTCATCAAACGCAACTCAAAAGACTTCAAACATACAGAATCCAATATACTGTTATTTAAAACATTAGTACGGAGCGGCTTGGAGTTTGCCAGCGTTATCTGGAACCCATCCTATGTAGTGCACTCTAAGCGTATTGAATCTTATATTACCCCACAAGTGAATAGCCGATCCTCGTATGAGGAAAGACTTTCTACCTTTGGCATGGTCACGTAGAAAAATGGCGGATTTAACATTCCTTCAAAATCTAGTGAATGGATCGTTGCAATGTCGGGAGCTATTAGATCGTATTGAGCTTTGTGTCCCTAAAATGAATGCTCGTATTAAGTGTAAGTCTTTCTTTAATGTACCTCGATTTCAAACAAAGCTTGGCGGTAACTCACCCATTGCAAGGCTAACCACTTCCTACAACAACTGTCATCAACTACTCGATTTGGACATATCTCACGACCACCCCACGTCATTCAGGAAAAAGGTACTAAATCATGTGTAAACTAATTTTCCGGTCTATATCTATTTAATAATTAACATTATTTTTTGCTAAATATATACTACTTCCCCGTCTTACCTATCATCTCAGTTTCAATATTTAAGTTTCAACCACTGTAAAAATCTACGCTCTTCTCATAATCGGCTTCTTCAATGCCCACTCCACCGCACTAACTTTATTCACTCTTCTTTCCTCGTGCAATCCATTCTACTTTGGAACTCTCTTCCTCCTAATGTGAGGATGGCAAGAAAAGAACTCACGAACACATAACCAAAAAAATGTTAGCAGAATCATCTCGTTAGTATGTTTAATTATATTTATTTATCTAATGTAACATTCATTTAATTTTATGTATTCTATGTATATATACATATTAAAAATTTATATATATATTAGTTTATTATATATGCGTATCTGTGTATTATATTTAAAATATTTGTCCTCCCGATAATTCTTTATGATGTAGTCCAAGTGCACCTACCTTGTTTTCTCTGCATCACCCTAAGGTTGACTGGGAGAGAATGCCTTTGGTATTAAGTCCGCCTCTGTACAATTTTGTGCAAAAGTATAAATAAATAAATAAATAACATTAATTACAATAATTATATAAATTCTGAAATTCTCTGATTTTGACATTTGCCAATTTGCTTATTTTTATTTGTTATATTGTAGACTTATAAATATTTTTTCTCATTATTTTGTATTCTGACATCCTAATATTTTCATTGTCTTAGCATTTCTAAACCATTCGCTGTTTATAATATTTACTTTTTCTTTGTTATGTTGTGCATGTCTATAATGGATGTTAACACTAGTTATTTCCTCTTCCATGAAATGTAGTAAAGACATGTTTGTGTTTGCATTGTTGATATGCCTAATAAATAAATAAATAAATAAATTCTCATTTATCATTAAATCATAGAATAGTGATAAATTGGACTACCAATAAACCTTTTAATTATTACAATATCAAGTGTATCATTTATCATCTTCAAAAAATGCTGTACATACGAGTACAGTCTAACCCGTACAGTACCAACGACATTGAATAATTACCAGGTGGCGCTTTTTAAAAAAAAAGGATAGAATAAGTCTTGGTTAATTCCCCAATTGCTTTCTACGACACACGTGAGAACAAATGGGGTGGAGCTATTCTTTACCGGATCCATTAGGCAATTATGTAACAAAGAATTGTATACAATATTCGCTTTGAGTAAATAGCTTATTTATATTCATAATATTGTAATGA
Organism: Phalera bucephala; assembly: GCA_905147815.2. NCBI lineage: Eukaryota > Metazoa > Arthropoda > Insecta > Lepidoptera > Notodontidae > Phalera > Phalera bucephala. The sequence goes on along the minus strand of CAJHXA020000004.1, from coordinate 3,140,700 downwards.
AACTTTTGGAACTCTATACTCTCTGTCTACCCCGCAAGAGATCTGGCGGAAATTGCACCCTTTGGGATCCAAAAAAAATAATAAAATAGATATTCGTATAGTACATAATAGTACATAGGTGACACAATTATCCAACATTTTCCCATAGAGACGGGAACACCAAATGGTGTTTTAATTGGCAACACTGCGTCTCGAATTTATTTTTGTAACTTGAAATCGGTTTTTTATTTTATTTACTAATAAATATATGAAAAAACAATAAACTTATGTATGGAAAGTCATTCCGCTTGCGGTATAGTGATTTTGTGACCTCAAATCGCGTTCTTACACCACGTATTTACCTATTTTGTAATTTTTTATTAATACGTGTTACTCCAGAGATGTCAGGCAGGCCAATGAATGACAGAAGCTTGAAACTTGGCTACGGGCTTATTCTTAGCCGTCATACATTTACGCCGTTACTGCTAATCTAGTATTATGTATATCAATGCTTAGAATAATAATAATCCAGAAGCCGCGGGCGCGCATCAAAGTGAAGCAACAATTACTACCTGTAAAGCAAGTAGTAACACGTTTACGCGAGTAGTCACTCTGTGACCGTCGTGCGGTATAACGTGTTCTGCGCGTGTCAAAATAAATTGAATTATGCTGTCTTGTGTCGTTCCTGCCTGTAAAAATGCTGTTGAGCTCAAAAAGAAACACTATGGAATCATATTTCATACCTAACTAGCGCATTCAGGCGCCGTATTATTTAAATATCGATTAATTATTCCGTCCGTAATCGTCATAGTAAAAGACGCGTCCATTTTGTTAGTGTGGCCAGCATAACAATTTAATTTTTCCTACTTTTATTTGCTGAGGACTTTATTAGTTCTAGTATTAAATGGTATTAATATAGTTAACTAAAACATGATGGTTTTCATATTTAGTTAACATGATGAAAATATACTTTCCCTACATTTAGAATCAGAATATTTTTTATTCATGTAAACCATTACAGTATTTATGAATCGTTAAAATAGTAACAAAGACTCTACCACCACTTCGGAATGTCATTCCTGTGGAGAAGAAGGGCAAGAAACTCCACGGTTACTCTTAAAATAGTATTTTTACAATTTTTCCATCTACATTTTGTTGTGGGGTATGGGAGAACAATGTAGTATCAGGTGCGTCTAAATTAAATTAACCAAGTTAAACTCTTCATGTGAATGGCTACATGGTTCTCTCATTTACAGATAAAGAAATGAGGAAGAAAAATGATAAATTTTATTTAACTATTAGAAGGAAGAGAGGGAATAATAAACAATTATAGCTGAACATGTTATCCACATTCTGGTGGAGCTGGAACAACACCTATCCAAGCATTTTTATCTTTTAAATAATTATCTAGAGTATAGTAAGCTCGCTTGCAGAGCGTACGTTTAATACAGGCTTTGAATTTATTTTCACTAAGTTGAGTGACGTCAAGTGGAATTTTATTATAAAATTAACAGACGAAATTGAGGTTGATCCAATTTATTTCTATGTCGCGTGTTATAGCAATGCCTATCACCTAGCTGATTAAATAGATCCAAATTTTTCCGTGTGTACATTATGTTTTCATAAATATACTGACATGGGACCGTCATAATATTGACATATTATGACGGTATAATTTAAACAATTCTCTCAAAGATTCGCGACTACCTAAGTTATAGATGGCCCTAATAGCCCCTTTTTTGTAAGATAAAAATAGAGTCAATGTCAGCTGCCCTACCCCACAATAATATACCGTAAGACATGACACTATGAAAGTAACTGAAGTAGACCAACCGCGCGGTGTCCACATCAGTAAGCTGTCTGATTTTTCTTACGGCATAGGCAGCGGAACTGAGTCGTTTACCTAAAGTCTTAATATGAGGGCCCCATTGCAACTTAGAGTCAAGCGTAATCCCTAAGAAAGCTGTATCATTTATAAACTCAAGTTTCTCGTTATTAAGTATAATATCACATGTAGTACTTTTTACATTCGGTAAAGAAAACCGTATACATTTAGTTTTCTTGTTATTAAGCACTAAATTGTTGCATGTGAACCAATTATGTACTTGAAGAATAGCGTCATTTACCTCGTCTAAGTTATTTACATGTCTACCTACTTTAAAGATAAAAGAGGTATCATCAGCAAACAACACTACCTTCGCCCGCCCCTCAACTGCTCGAGGCAGGTCATTTATATATACCAAAAATAGAAACGGACCCAGTATCCTGAGGAACGCCCATTTTAACTAAAGCTCCTAGAGATTTCATTTCATTTATTTGAACACACTGTTGTCTATCTCCTCCTAAGTAAGATTTTAGTAGATTGAGTGCTTTACCTCGGATTCCATAATGCTCTAGTTTAGCAACAGCGTTTCATGTTTAACACAATCAAATGCCTTCGACAGGTCGCAAAAGATGCCAATGGCGTCCTGAGTGTTCTCCCAAGCATCAAAGATATGCTTTATTAAGGTCACACCGGCGTCGGTAGTACAACGTCCTTTGGTGAAGCCATATTGTTGGTCATGAAGGATGTTATTAACGTTGAAGTGATCTAACATTTGAATAAGCATTATCTTTTCAAACACTTTGCTGAGCACTGGCAAAACAGATACATGGCTATAGTTGTTAGGATCATTACTATTGCCAGATTTAAACAGTGGTATTACTTTACTAAACTTCATTAAATCCGGGAACACTCCCTGATCTACACACATATTAAAAATTAAAGCTAAGTGAGGCGCGATTGTATGAATAATTGATTTACATACTTTAACAGACATGCCCCATAGGTCTTCTGTTATTTTTATTTTTAGATTTTTTTTTTTAAAACGTAGCCCCACACTAGGATTTATTCCTGTGTCGTGGGTGCGTTTACAAATATGAAAATTCACATACACAAATACCTAGACCGGGACAAATAATTGTGGATCACACAAAGATTTGTCCCGTGCCGGAATCGAACCCGCGACTATTAGACACAGTGGGCGGAGTGGCTTAAGCTCTTAACCACTGCGCTAAAAAGATTATTGAAGACTTTAATAACAGACTGTGGACTAGTATATTTGAACCTAAACTCTACAGGACAAGCACCAATGTTTTTTTTTAACAAATGAAACCGCAAGGCTTGAAGAGGATTTTAAATATTTAGTCGTCTCTATTGGAATATGACTAAAAAATCTTTCGAATTCGAGAGCTACTTCTCTGTCTGTGTTAAAGAGACCGCGCGGAGTCTCAAGGGTGAAGTCTGTACTGCGTCGTTTAGACCTCCCGGTTTCATTATTAATAATTTTCCAGGTGGTCTTCATTTTATCATCTGCAGATTTAATTTTTTTACTTATGTGAAGCGCTTTAGCTGCCTTACACACTCTTCTAAACGTTTTGGAATAATTTGTAATGTACCTTGCAAAGCTTTCATTATGATTTTGGGATTTGAGATCATATAATTCAAAGAGTCTTTCCCTACTTCTACGAATTCCCGTGGTAGCCCAATCACTGAAGATAAACTTGGGCTTAATATATTTCATTTTAACAGGAAAGTTACTAGTAAATTCCTTTTGTATAATCGAAAAGAAGTCAGTCATTAAATTACTACAAACCTTAATAGTTCAAGTATATATATATTTCTTAAGTTTAATATGCATTAAAATACACGTTACCGTAACAATGATTTTCATATCATCTACTCTAACGTCATCAACATTTACCCCAAAAAATGGTAATGTTTCCGGGCTGCCAACATTACGCGGGTGGGAAGTGCGGTGAGCGTGCTTGTTGAATTTTTGGTTTCACCGCGCGGCGTGCAATTACGACTGGACGCGGCTTCTGGATTATTTTTATTCTAAGCTCAGCGCATATGAACGTATATTTTTGTAATAAAACTTAGCACTCGAACGGGTCACGTTGCGGTAAGCGCCTGGCACCTAGTGAGCTTGAGTGTATGCACTCTGTATTTTGCTACAAAAAATCTAGTCGTGGTGTCTTCTGTTATAGGCTGTATATAAAGATGAAAATAAAAGGTGATTAATAGGATGAAATGAAAGAAAATGTTGAGGCATAACTTATTGATCTTTTAAGTAGAGGCATTCTGTTAAACCCATGTTACACCAGACCCATGTAGTACAGATAGAGACTAAAGTTGCTGAAGATTATCAGTTCTTTTTAAATCAGTAATAGATAAAGATGATAATAAAATATGATTAATGGGATGAAATGTTATAAAAATTTTGAGGCATAACCTTCTTTGCGCATAACTAATTGATCTTTCAACCAGAGGGATTTTGTTTCACCAGACTCATGTAGTACAGATCAAGACAAAAGGTGTCGAACATTAAAGAAAAGGCCTCTCATACATGGACGTGATAAACCTTAGGTCCTCCAACTGGCGGACTTTGTGTGGTGCAGTGGCACCAGGCGGTTACCTGCTGTTAGAATTTACTAACCGCTTATAAGGATTTAAACTCACGTTAATGATTACCATATTAAATAGTACCCAAGCCCAATGGCTTACGTGTCTTCCTAAGCACAGATACGGTCTAATTTGAAAATGCCACAAACTGTCACCCACCTCAGACCGACCAAGCCGAACGCTGCTTAGTCTTTGGTGATCGCTAAGCAACATTTTTGTTTTGCAAGCTTGTTTTACTGATCCATTTCGCTCCACATATTCAAAATAATATGAAATAAAAAAAATTGAATATAAAAAAAAAATACGAACTATGAGAGTGGAGGAAGCCAGAGAGGTATGTAAGGAAAGAACCTGTTAGAACTCTGTACTCTCTGCCTACCCTGAAAGGGATCGGGCGTGATGATATAAATAAAGAAAATAATGGAATTGATTTAAAATAAGTGTTCAAGCGATTTGAGATACTGGTAACATTCACTATGACCAATTAAACGTAACCTGGCGCGTTACGATAACTACGTAACATTATCATTTAATGGTACTCCAGTAGCTTACAAAATACACGATCGTTTCCCGAAGTTATCGAATCAAGCTGCGTTTGGTCAAACCAAATAAGGACCCTGGGTTTTTATTCGCTTTGTCCAAACGTGGTGCATGTAATGATATCATGCACGAAGCAAATACGAAGAGAAGATGACGTAAGTTAGCGAGTCTTTTAAATTCCTAAAAGCCTTGACGTCATCGTGATGGGCGTGGCTTACCTCAGTTTATCATCGGCACTTGCCCCATTCACACGTCCGTTCGAGTTCGCATGGCAATTAAACATTACTATGTTTACTAAAAATAAAATTCTTATAATGAAGTGATGTATCTTAACATGCGAAAATTACTTGGATCGATATTTTGATCACACAAATAAAAATAAGTATTATTCTCGTAATTTATTAGTATACTTCTGTATTAAAGATGCCATCTACCGTTATTTAATTAAACTTACAAGTTAGATTGACATGGAGGAACCGTTTAGTTTTTAACCTTCTTCGCCAGATGGCAAATACATATTTAGGTTGGGCATAACGTCCCTCTCGCCCTGTACCCCGCCCCGCCCCGCGCAGTATTACGCTTAAATTGTATAGGAACACACTATAACGTCGTCTCCTATTCGTATCTGCTTCGTGGTATCATGTATGCTACTGAAGTACCATTAAACGATCATTTCACGAAGTTAACGTAACGCGCCACGTTACGAGTTTAATTGGTCATAGCTAATAAGGTCCTTGTTTTGTTGCTGACCGTACATAGGAACTTAATTAGATTGACGCCACGGCGGTTTTAGTACTTATTTATTTTAGGCATAAGCTTGGGGTTTTCATACAAACCTAGGTTTTTATTTATCGGCGTCTAGACTTTAGGTTACTTGGCTAATAAGGACTCTTACTATTCTTAGTTTGAAATATGATAAATTGACATATTGTGCTATGAATTAACGTATATCCGAATACAAGCCAAATTAAAACATAATATAATATACTTTAACGAACAGAGAGAACCTGTTGGAACTCTGTACTCTGCCTACCCCGCTAAGGGTCTGACTTCTCTCGCTCGTTTTCTCGAAGTAGGAGGATGTATTAATTGAGAGTCGAGATAATTTTGGTTCCTATGTGATAGGGGAAGAGCGTCTCACCAGTACGCTTTTCTGTTTTTATTTAATACTTCTGTAAGAAAGATTTTTTAAAAATTAAAACACTGATCTGACATTGAAGATAAAAAAATCGGCGTCAAGCAGGGTTGGGTGTTGTCCGCTAGACTGTTTATAATATATGTGGATAAAAGTCTTCAAAGACTGAAAGCGATGAATGAAGGTGTACAAATATGTGACCTAGTGGTAAACCATCTACTTTATGCAGATGACGCGGTTTTAATAGCGCCAACAGCCACTGATCTGCAAACACTAGTCACAGTTATGAAAGACGACTGCATGAACAATGGCTTACACTTGAATGTAAAGAAAACCAAGATTATGTTTTTTTAAAGGGAAGAAACCAGAACGAATGTAAGGATTGTGGTTGGTAACGATGTGCTGGAACAAGCGAATGAGTTTGTATATCTTGGATGCGCCTTCAGTAAGGATGGGAAATACACCGCTGACATAGAGAACAGTGAGTGTAGAGAACAGGGTGAATGGTGTGATGGGAAAGCTACTTGGGAGCCGGCACTTAAGCCATAAGGCGCAGCTGGCCATACATAACGGAGTTCTTGTCCAAACGCTGTTATATGGTAGCGAGAGCTGGGTATGTAAGAAGGAGAATAAAAGTAGGATAAATGCGGTAGAAATGCGAGCTCTGCAGAAGATGTGCGGAGTGAAGCTGACCGACCGCATTAGCAACAGCGTAGTAAGAAAGCGAGTAGGTATGAAAGATAGTATCGGTGTAAAGATGAGAAAGGGCATGCTCCGTTGGTTCGGGCATATAGAAAGAATGCCAGATGAAAGAATGACAAAACTGATATACAATGTGAAAGTGGAAGGATGCAGGTACCGAAGAAGACCTAGACTATCTAACCACGACCAAATAAACAGAGTCTTATCTGAAGGAAAAGTCAAGAGTCTCCGTAACCGGCGAGCGTGTATGAGACGAACTATGCGAGTGGAGGAAGCCAGAGAGGTATGTAAGGAAAAAACCTGTTGGAACTCTGTACTCTCTGCCTACCCCGCAAGGGATCTGGCGTGATGATATAGATAGATAGAGATAAAACACTAAATTATTACCGTGTCGTGGGTCCATAAAACCATTAAACTCACATATACAAACAGACCGAAAAAAATATTTATAGGTCATACAAAGATTTGTGTCATGCGGGGATCGGAACCACCACTATTTAATTAAACCTGTGAGCGGAGCGACTTAAGCCCTTAACCGCACATACCGACTGCCCAAGCCGAGGCCGTTCCTCCTTGAGGCGCCCTTGAGCTTGTTGCCCCCTTGCCTTTCTGGCTCCAGCGTAGTGGTTGCTGGAGCCAGAAAGGCAAGGGGGCGCTCGCCCTCTTGTCCGATGAAGCTGTAAAGGCCAACAGAGTAGATTATTCACACACACGCCCTTAACCACTGGGCAAAGCAAGAAATAAGTTTGTAACTCTATACCTGTATCTGTACTACCTACCTCGCTAGGGATCTGGCATGACGATATTTATTTATTTATTTATATTCTTACATGCCTTCGGGAGAGCATTACAGCTTTCCAAATCACTCTCTTTTTACAATTAACTTAAATGTTTAAACTTATACTACACTAACAACAATTATGAATATTCTTAAAAAATAAATATAAAAAAATTAAAACTGTGAAGCATTGTAAAATTATACAAATTAATCTATAAGATCTACCTATGTACAAAAAACTTATTTACATTTCGCCTAGCACTTTGGCCTCATAGTAAAAAAATCCATTGCCGCCCTGTGAAACTCGCTACGAGTACAATGAAAAAGGTCTAGTTGTTGGTAGTACTCAAGCATTGCATTCAACATGCGTATTGCTCTAGAGATCGGGGAATTCCTGCCCAATTCAGTATTGGACCACGGCTTACATAAGAGCTTGTGTCGACGAGCCCTTAAATAATTATCTGGTACGGCTAAAGATATGCGCTCCAGTACTGCCGGTATAACCTTACGTCCCCTAATTACACTGTGTCCTTCGTTCTCGATATAAACATGCAGCTCTCTCTACTCGCTTGGCAGTCCGCTTAGTTTTTTAGAAATGTCAACGCCTTCTCTATGGTATCTGTGGACATAACCTCTGCGATCATTCTTTCTTTTAGCGCGGCAGCCGAAGCCTTGTAATAAAGTTTTGGTCGACATTTAATTTAATCATATAGTCGTAGCAGTGAAATTATATAACAAAAGGTTTTTATATACTCAAGTGATGTTGTGAAATAAATTTAAAACATCGTATAGGCAAATTCAGAAATATTTTACGTCGTGACAAAAAAGTACATTCTAAAAAGATCAACTGATAGTTGTTTATTTGTGGCGTTTTCAGCTTAACTTGTTTATGTATATAATATCGAATATTTGGAGACGGAAGTTTTGTAATAATTAAGACTTGTAAATTCTTCACTCAAAAAGTAAACTTACGAAGTCTCATGTCCCTCTTCGTGTAAAAACAGTTTAACACGCAATATACCTGCAAACAATTATTATAAAAAAAAAAAATATTAGCCCTGTTAAGAAACTGTCCCACTGTTGGGCACGGGCCTCCTCTCAAACTGAGAGGGTTTCGGCCATAGTCCACCACGCTGGCCTAGTGCGGGATGGCGAACTTCACACACCTTCGAGAAACTCTTAGGCATGCAGGTTTCCTCACGATGTTTTCCTTCACCGTTAAAGCAAGTGATAATTAATTTTTAATACGCACATGCTTTCGAAAAGACAGAGGTGCGTGCCTGGGTTTGAACCCGAGACCTTTGACTTTGCAGTCCAACGGTCTAACCACTAGGCTATCACTGCTTTTCCAATTATTAACCGTCTATAAATTGGCAATGTAATACCTCTAATGAGAGAAATTAGGGGGGACATTAATCAATAATGATGTTTGTTAAGGATCGATGCCAATTTAAGGACACGGGCGATGTACGAGATGCATCGACGTGGTCCGCAAGACTTAACGGTAATTCAAGGACACGAGTGGTGTACGAGATGCATCGGCGTGACCCGCAAGGTTTGGGGCCCATACGAGATATGTGCTGAAGGTCATACTACTCATAGGTTTCACCCATGAGGTGCTCCTGTGCAGTTCACATTTCTACAATGGTAAGAATCTAAAATGTTACCCAACATACATACCTTAAACAGTAAATACAAAGACTATTGCTATAAAAATCTTTTATAAAAAAAGGTAAACCGACTTCAAAAAGCAAAAAAATAAATATTTGAAGTCGGTGCTGGTTGGTGCAGTCGGTTACTTGGCACCGACTTCAAATATTTATTTTTTTGCTTTTTGAAGTCGGTTTACCTTTTTTTATAAAAGATTTTTATTTTACAATTTTAAGTGACCAGTGAATTCTATAGTAGGGTACCTATAGGATTGACGTAATACCCATAATATCGCAATTTACACATGCCTATTGTTTGTCGTTAAGGAGTTCCCTGGTGTATCTTCTAAGTCCAAAGTCCAATGTCAATAAAATTAATATGGGACCACCTTGGAGATATACTGAACCCAATGCAAAAAAAATTATCAAAATCGGTCCACAATTGACGGAAATACAGCTGAACATACATAAAAAAAAAAAAAAAAAAAAAAAAAGCATACATACAACCGAACATAGAACCTCCTCCTTTTTGAAGTCGGTTAATAAACTATAAGCAATTTGTGATATTATACCTCCTAAAGGAGACTTTCTGAAAGGGTAATTAAAGGGACATTGTTTATGAATTTATGAATAACAATACATTATTAATAACATAAGCCACTCATTTGCAGAAACATAATGTTTTGCATTGATTTCATTATTAGACATACTTGTATAATAATCCTGAAATAGCTCAAAGTGGAGCTTATTACACAAAGAGTTGTGAATGTAAATATTATGAGCACTTGTATTAAAAAAGGTAAACCTTGCAATATTTATCCTTGAACAGGGTTTATAAACAGATGAGCCAAAGTAATCTATGCTTATAACAATGCCTGTTATAACTGTTATAACTGCAACAAGCAAGCAACAGAATTGTGGAAATATTCCAAATATAATATATCAGCCTACCGATGCTGAGACAGGCAAGTTGTGCAATAATTTGTTTTACACACATACATCCTTAAAATATAATATAAAATACCTGGTCTATCCAGTTAACATAAAACTAATAATTATCAATATTATCAGCCCAGGCCCCTTGCAGGGTAGCCAAGGAAGATGAGTCCTAACAATACAGTCATGAAACATTGATTGGGATAAGAACCTTTGTGGTCAGCAGTATATATTTTGTATTAAATGAGTTTTAATATAGTGGAGTACCAATATGGAATTATAACTATTTATTCATAAGCAGTAGTTTAAATTAAAAAAAAACCACCAGTGTTGTAACCAACATAGAACAACAATCCTCATCCGGTGTGTAAAAATATTAACCCACAGTGTACCTATCAGCCCACCAAAAACAAATCACAATGGACATTGGAAGTCTCCTACCAGAGAATGGGAGGTAAGAAAAGCCTGCTAGGCTTTTTACATAAAGGCTTGTTTTGTTTTTTTATGTTACTGAAAAAATCAGTTAAACATTCAGGAATACAACATGGCTGTTACAAATAAACCATAATATTGGAGGCTAAAGGTGTTCACTGACTTTGGTATGTAACAATGTATCTATGACACTAATAAAAATGTGTGTCTGTCTGCCTTCAACGGCAAACATAACTTTATTGGTTTTGTGCAAATACTGCAAGTAATCCAGACAAGTGAAGGTTAAAAAATCTGGACCTACATATATTTAACATTATGTATAGAAACATTATTATTAGAAACATAATTTTTTAATAATTGATATACAATTTATAGCCATTTTCATTAGAATTTAATTAAAGATAGATGATCACAACTGTGCTATAATCCTTATCTCACAAAGAAACTCAATGCTAATAATAAGTGATCAAACGAACTTACCTGAAGTGAAGTTCGATCATTATTATACGAAGTCCTTCGTTCGAAGATATAAACTATATTAGCAGCTCTCTCGAGTCGCTTGGCAACCGCGCGTCATTTAGAAACTTCAAAAGCCTCTATGGTATCTGTGGACATAACCTCTGGAACCATTCCTTTTAGAAGTAGTACATTTCAACTTTACCAACGGGCAGGGCGGGTTGGGTACTTATATCTTCGAACGAAGGACTTCGTATAATAATGATCGAACTTCACTTCAGGTAAGTTCGTTTGATCACTTATTATACTGTGTCCTTCGTTCGAAGATATAAACTATATTAGCAGCTCTCTCGAGTCGCTTGGCAACCGCGCGTCATTTAGAAACTTCAAAAGCCTCTATGGTATCTGTGGACATAACCTCTGGAACCATTCTTTTGAAAGCGCGGCAGCCGACGCTTTGTAATAAAGTTTTTGGTCGACATTTAATTAAATAACGTGTTATGGCACTGAAATTATATAACAAAAAGGTTGTAATATACTCAAGTGACCGTGTGAAATAAATTTAAAACATCGTATAGGCAAATTTAGAAAAGTTTACGTCCTGGCAAAGGAGTACATTCTAAAAAGATCAACCGATAGTTGTTTATGTGTGGTGTTTTCAGCTTAACTTGTTTATTTATATAATATCTAATATTTGGAGACGTGAGTTTCGTCATATTAAAATTTGGGAAAGCTTCGTCGCCCGAAAAGTAAATTTATGAAGTCTATGTCCCTATTCGTGTACAAACAGTATAACACGAAATATACCTGAAAACGATTATTAACCGTCTATAAATTGGCAATGTTATACCTCCAATAAGAGAAATTAGGGGGACGTTCATCAATTATGATGATTGTTAAGGATCGATGGCATTTTAAGGACACGGGTAATGTACGAGATACATTGACGTGGTCCGCAAGACTTGACGATAATTCAAGGACACGAGTGGTGTACGAGATACATCGGCGTGGTCCGCAAGACTTGGGGCCCATACGAGATATGTGCTGAAGGTCATACTACTCATAGGTTTCATCCATGAGGTGTTCCTGTGCAGTTCACATTTCTACAATGGTAAGAATCAAAAATGTTACCTAAAATACATACCTTAAACATGCCTAACACAGTAAATACAAAGACTATTGCTATAAACTATAAGCAATTTGTCATACTAATCTCCAAAAGGAGACTTACTGAAAGGGTAATTGAAGTGACATTGTTTATGTATAACAATACATTATTAATAACAAAAGTCACTCCTTTGCAGAAACATAGTGTTTTTATTGATTTCATTATTAGACATACTTGTATAATAATACTGAAATAGCCCAAACTGGAGCTTATTACACAAAGAATTGTGCAAAATTATGAGTACTTGTATTAAAAAGTTAAATCCAGCAATACTTATTCCTGAACAGGGTTTATAACCAAATAAGCCAAAGTAATATACTAATGGCAATGCCTGTTGTAACTGACAAGCAACAGGACTGTAGATTCATTCCAAATATAATATCTTATCCCATGGATGCTGCGGCAGGCAGGTTGTGGGATAATTTGTGTTATGCACAAAGATACTTAAAAGATAATATAAAATACCTGATCTATCCAGTTAATATAAAACTAATAATTATCTATCAATATTATCAACCCAGGCTCCTTGCAGGGTAGCCAGAAAAGATAAATCCTAACAATACAGTCATGAAACCTTTATTGAGATAAGAACCTTTAAGGTCAGCAGTATATATTTTGCATAAAAAGAGTGTTAATATAGTGGATTATCAATATGGACTTATTAACTAGCTAGTCATAGCCAGTAGTTAAAATTTCATATAACGACCACCGTTGTAACCAATATAGAACAACAATCCTCATCCTGGGTGTGAAAATATTAAGTCACAGTGTACCTATCAGTTCACCAAAAACAACATCACGTTGGACATTGGAAATCTCCTACCAAAGAAAGTGAGGTACAAAAAGCATGATAGGCATTTTACACAAGGTCTTGGTTTTTAAGTTGCTGAAAAATTCAGAAAAACAATCAGGAATACATAATGGGTTTTACAAAGAAACCATAATATTGGAGGCTAAGGGTATTCACTGACTTTGGTATGTATCTATGACACTAATAATGCCTTCAACGACAAACATAATTTTATTGGTTTTGTGCAAGTACTTGCACTTCAGACAAGTGAATCTTGTCATACATATGTTTAACATTATGTATAGAAACATTATTATTAGAAACACTATTGTTTAATAATTGATATATATATATAAAAAATAGACCTTACAGTCATAATAAATATACTAATAAAATATTTATTAGTACCTATTCAGTTTTCTATCATGTAATGAGTTCAATGGTTTTGGGATTTTTGATTATTTCCTGCATCAATTATAGTGTACTTAATAATATTAGAAATTTGAGGCACACACAATGGAAAGCTATACATCAATTCATCATTGGGAGAATTAGATGGTTTTACTGTATTTTTGTTTGATCATATGATAATCAATAAATAATATGTAATTAAATAAGATTATCCAAGAAATTAATAACTATAAAAAATAGTTTTGTAATTAGTTTGGAATGTGTACAGTTATTTTGAACACTAGTGATGTTTCTGGTATAGTTATGATAACACAAGCACAAACGGCTACCATTAAAATAACAAGTTGGTTTTAGAGCACTATATATGTTGTAATTTATTTAAAGGTGTTTCAGTAAAAAATATTGGATTGAGATATCATACAAAAATTTGCAATTTTGGTATTGTTATATTTAAATTATTACATCCACATGTTACATGTATCTTATAAATAGGTATCTATATATAAAAGAACATAAAGTCATGCAAATGACTTGATAATAATATCCATTTGAAAATTTAATGATATTATGTTGACATGCTACGGTGGATGAAATATTGAGTTACATTATTTGAAAGTATGGATTATCTTAAACAAGAATAATCAAAAGCATATGCTTATCACAGGTATGATAAATATTATGTAGTATCAGCAATAATCTAAGTCCTAAGGAACTTGATATTATTTATTTATTATTATTAATAATCAATTTTTTTTTTTTTACTTATAAATACAGTCACATACAAAGAAGCAAAGGAAGTGTGGTATGAAATGAAAATTTCATGGTATGAAATAATTCAGTTATGAATAGGATTCCCAATATGATACAGTTTAACCCGTGGTTCGGTTTAGCAGACTGTAACTTATTCGCTTCTTAAGTTATTACTAAATTAGGAGTGTATTTTTTCATCAGTAATGTAATTGGTTCAGGTGTGGCCCGATCGTATTGCCAAAACGAATGTTCGCGGGCGTTATTGCGCAGGAACGAATCGTTAAGTAATACATAAAGATTTATGTAGCCAAGGATTTATTTGTCGGCGCACACTCAGAACATGGAAATGATTCCGGGATAGTTTCGAAATTTAAATTGAATTAATAATAGTGGTATAGTAATAACACTGGGGTAGGTTATGTTTGTTTACCAGGCATTAATACTGCCCTTCGTTCCAGACTCTAAAATGGGGGGGGGGGGGGGGGGCGAGATTATATAGGTAAAGCACATAGCCTTATGTGAGAAATATCTCCAGATAAGATGTGTGTGTGTGAGTGATGTACGCGGTGGCCGCGAGGCCTTTACAGCTTCACCGGACTTAATTCCATATAAGCTCATTAGTACAAAGGCCTCTAGTACAAAAAATGTTAAATTTTGATATATGTACATCTTTAAAGATTAAAAATATAACTGATATTAAATATAGCAGAATGTTATAAAAAAAAAAAAAAAAAAAACATAAATTAAATATGTAATGATAGCAAAAACATTCTTATAATCACCAAATTAATTCGTAACCTTTGTTTGGTACTGTACTCAAAAAGAGATCATTTGACAAAAAAAAAAAAAAAAAAAGAACCACATGCCTGTTGGAAAACACATTAGTGGGGAAATAGGTTTCCCTGTTATATTTGTATCATATTGTTATAGATTGGGTACTAACAGACTTTGTTTTCAGGTCTAGTACACAGTAAGGGTTTCTAGCTATCTATCTATCTCTATCCATATTATGACGCCAGATTTCTTGCGGGGTGGGCAGAGAGTGCAAGGTTCCGACGGGTTTTTCTTTCCTTGCATGCCTGCCTGGCTTTCTTCACTCTCATAGTTCGTCTCATAATGGTTGTCAATGATACAAGAATTATTATAAAGGATTTAATTTTATATAAACAAAACTCTAGATGGGCAATTCTTCAACTCTTGTTATATAGAAGATATCTATAGAAGAAAGATCTCTATAGAAGACATAACAGATGGAGACTGCACTGATATCTGATAAGTAATGATTGATTAATATTACCCGGTATTAATGAATTTTGGACATCAGGTGTGGTATAAAGGTACATAACAGGTGCTTTAAAGGTTTGGTTGGGATGGATCTACACTACAAAACATAACATGTTATAGAATTTGATTATATAAATTTATTTTAAATAAGTTTATATCATAGACAGACTGGTTGTAAGAAACAATATAGGTGTATATATTTGTTGTGTTTGTGTTGTATGGCAATACAAAGAACGGGAATGTGTTATAGTACAAATATACTCATGATATGTTACTTTTTAGAGGTCACGCTCAAAAAAAAAAAAAAAAAAAGAATCCTTTACGTGGTATACTTCAACTTTACCCTTATAGCTCTAAACAGCTGCTAATATAGTTTATATCGAGAACGAAGGACACAGTATAATAAGTGATCAAACGAACTTACCTGAAGTGAAGTTCGATCATTATTATACGAAGTCCTTCGTTCGAAGATATAAGTACCCAACCCGCCCTGCCCGTTGGTAAAGTTGAAATGTACTACTTCTAAAAGGAATGGTTCCAGAGGTTATGTCCACAGATACCATAGAGGCTTTTGAAGTTTCTAAATGACGCGCGGTTGCCGACTCGAGAGAGCTGCTAATATAGTTTATATCTTCGAACGAAGGACTTCGTATAATAATGATCGAACTTCACTTCAGGTAAGTTCGTTTGATCACTTATTATACTGTGTCCTTCGTTCTCGATATAAACTATATTAGCAGCTGTTTAGAGCTATAAGGTTAAAGTTGAAGTATACCACGTAAAGGCTTTTTTTTTTTTTCTTTGAGCGTGACCTCTAAAAAATAACATATCATGAGTATATTTGTACTATAACACATTCCCGTTCTTTGTATTGCCATACAACACAAACAACAAATATATACACCTATATTGTTTCTTACAACCAGTCTGTCTATTATATAAACTTATTTAAAATAAATTTATATTATATAAATATATAATATAATATAATATAAAATTTATATAGTACGCTCGCAGACGTCCTTGCGACCGCACGTATTATTGCTTGAAGTCAGTGGTTCTCAATCTTAAGTCATGGTTGTTTGCGGTAAGTGTGGTGAAGAAGTGGCAGAGGCAATTAAATGTACGGTATGTTTGAAGCACTTCGACTATCCTTGTTCTGGCGTTACAGAAATGGGATATCGCAAATTGGGTGACCGTCAAGCCACATGGAAATGTATCAACTGCAAAAGCTCAGGCAGTCTCAGCACCCAGGCTCCACCCAAGTCACCCACTCCTATTGCTTCTCCATCAATATCGCTCGAGTCAATCATGCGTGAGTTGACAAGCATTAAACTCAAACTTGCTCCTCTCTCAAGTCTAACGTCGGAAGTGCAACTCATACGGAAAGAACTGAGCGATCTTAAAACTGCCACCATCGAATTACCTGCTAAAATTCAGCTTTTGGAAGAGAAGGTAGTGATATTGAATGAGGTTCACGAAGATGTTGCTCATTTGAAGGCAGTTATCTCAAAGCTGGAGCGGGACTCGCAAGACACCGATCAATGGCTCCGAAGTAATGATGTAGAAGTTAAAGGCGTACCAATGAAGGATCGAGAGAATTTGTTCGATATAGTCACCAAGATCGGTGAGCGTGTCTCCTTCCCAATCTCAAAAAATCAAATCAATTTTATCCACAGAGTCCCAACCGGCTCGTCGAATAATAAAAATATTATAGTTTCATTTATAAACAGATATATCAAGGAGAATTTTATAGGGGCCGCACGATTCCTCAAAAACCCCCTGGCGCCCCACGACATCGGTTTAAATGGTCCTGGGAAGATCTTTGTCAACGACCACCTGACTTTAAAGAACAAATTACTCCTCACTCAAGTCAAAACCAGGGCAAAAGAACACAACTTCCAATTTGTGTGGGTAAAACATATGAAGATTTTTGTGAGAAGAGATACCACCTCGAAGATCATGACCATAAAATCAGATCAAGACTTGCAAATTATAAGTTGATATCTTCCTCAATCTACTACTCATATGTACGTAAAGCTAAACCACTATTATTTAACGAAATTTTAATAGCGATACCCAATACTTTGAGAATCGTAGTCCGCATTCCTTTGCTAATTACCTGCTATTGTTTACCGCGCTCGGACCCTTTTTTTACCCTCACTCATTTTATATTTATTATACATTTGAAGTGTTTTGCTTTACTGGTGCATTGTTTTTTCGACTTTTATATTGTTATCTATTGTTTTAATAGTACCTCGGTTATTTATGTTCTGTTAACTTGTTTAGTCTGCCGTTTTTTTGTATTTAAGCCAATAGTGAGATTAATCCTTGTCTTTAATACTCACCATACTGTTATACTATCATATGTTATGGTACTAAGTTATTTATATTTATTTTTCATTAAGTGCCGTGTCTATCTGTCGTTAGACTTAGGTATTATTAGTAAATTTTGGGATTGTCGTGGAGGAACTCGGTTGGTGCGCCTAACTTTTATATCACACCTTTGCTGTTATCGAGACAATTTTAATGCGTTGTTAACCCTATTATATTACATAAGAAGTGAGACGAGCATAGTATTTGAACTTGAGGTACATTCGGTAAACCCAATTCTTGACCCATTTATAGGTAGTTTACCGAGTCCATTATGTCTGCTCTAAACATCTACCACCAAAATGTACGGGGGCTGCGAACTAAAACAGAGATTTTCTATAGGAACTTAGCCAAAAGTAATTACGATGTCTTGTCCCTAACGGAGACCTGGCTAATCGAGGGCATTTTGGACAGTGAACTCTTCGACGAAAGGTACGTAGTGTGGAGGCGTGATCGCGACTATGCATCTACGTCACAGCAGCGCGGAGGAGGAGTCCTCGTGGCGGTCCGTCGAGACCTGATCGTCTGCGATAAGATTCACTGGCAATCTAGTACGGAAGACATCTGGATATCTATTCTTACTAGACCCGACTGTGCAAATAAAAGCCTAAGTAGACTCCATTTATGCACCTTGTATCTTTGTGAACAAAATAGAGGCAACAGTTTTTCTAATCAATTACTTGAATTTCTAGATAAATTGTCACAATTAATGCAAGCCAATCCAACTGACAAATTCATTGTACTGGGTGATTTTAACATGAGTTCGATAAAATGGACGACTACATCGGACGGTATCGGAGCATCGGCTCCAGCGGCTCACTTATTAACTAATTTTATTGATACCATACATTACTGCAACCTACAACAATTTAATTTAGTTCATAACAAGTATGGCAAAATTCTCGACTTGGTATTATGCAATGACTCTGTCTCTGTTGCTGCCTGTTCTGATCCTTTAGTTGAAGAGGATGGTTATCACCCAGCCTTAGTAATTTACGTTGATTTTCTAAAATTCCACCCTCTTAAAGCCCCCAAACGCACTGTTTACCAGTACTCCAAAGGCAATTACGATCTTATCAGCTCCGACTTAGCCAAGATAGACTGGGATAATTTATTGACCACTAATAGTATTGATGATGCACTATCCATTTTCTACTCGAGTATATTTAAAATTAGAAATTTCCATATCCCCAAGCGTCTGGCATATAACTCTAAATATCCACCATGGTTCAATAGTGCACTTACAAAAATTCTCAAAGAAAAACACAAGTACCTTAATAAATTTAAAACCTATGGCAATATTTCTGATCGACTTACATTTGAATTACTTCGTGACAGAGCTAACGACGTAGAACGCAACCTTTATAAATCATACTTGTTTAAAATTGAATCCGCCATAGTTACAAATCCTAAAGCTTTTTGGTCCTATTTAAAAAGTAAGCATACGAATAGCAATTTTCCGTCACATATGTCGTACAATGGTAATGTCTCTAGTACCGGCGAAGGTATATGCGAACTCTTTTCTAACTATTTTCAATCTATGTTTCTTAGCTCACACCCTTCATCCGATTCTAGTACACCGGGTTCTGTTTCCGTTCCCGGTATACGATCTATTAATGTTGATGACACTCTAGTCCAAAAGCATCTTAAGTCCCTTGATATTAACAAATCCGCTGGACCTGATGATCTTCCAGCAGTGTTCATAGTCAGATGTGCCGAGGACTTATCTAAACCAGTTACACTTTTATTTAAACGATCGCTAGCTGAGGGTATTGTTCCAGCAATGTGGAAGTCTGCATTTATCGCTCCTATCCATAAAAAGGGGCCCAAGAACAAAATTGATAACTACCGTCCAATTTCCAAGCTTTGTACCCTGGCTAAAGTCTTTGAACGCATTGTTTATGACCAGTTATATTACGCGCTATCCCCTAACATTAGCCCGCACCAACATGGTTTCCTCAAAGGCAGGTCAATAGTATCCAATCTTATATTATTTACAGATGATATATCCAAGGATATGGATAACGGCTACCAAACAGATGCTATATATACCGACTATAGCAAGGCATTCGATCGAATTAACCATAATTTATTACTAAAAAAGCTCATTGGACTAGGTATTAGCGGTGATCTCTTCCGATGGTTTTCTTCCTATATCTTAAATAGATCTCAAGCTGTAGTTTTAAATGGTTTTATGTCCGCATGGTTGACTGTTCCCTCCGGCGTCCCCCAGGGATCACTGCTGGGTCCTTTACTGTTCGTGGCTTTTATCAACGATATTGGATCGTGCATCAAACATTCCAAGTTTCAATTATTTGCAGATGATATGAAGATGTACAGGACCATTAAAGACCTCTCTGATGCTGTACTACTTCAAGACGACCTCAATAGAGTGGTCAACTATTGTAAAGCTAATAACCTTGATCTCAACACATCTAAGTGTCAAGTTATTAGTTTCACTAGAAAAAAGCAATCTTTCACCTATAGTTACTCAATAAATCACCAAAATGTATTTCGTGCTTCCGTCATTAAAGACTTAGGAGTTTTCATGGACAGTAAGCTTACGTTTGAGAGTCATTTCGATTTTATTGCAAAAAAAGCCTCTTCAGCCTTAGGATTTATCATCCGTAATACTAACTCTTTCTCGACTATGAAATCTATCAAAATACTCTACTGTGCCTATGTCCGCAGTCATCTGGAATACGCGAGCCAAATTTGGAGTCCCAACTATTCAATTCACTCGGCTAGGTTAGAAAATGTACAAAAAAAGTTTACCAAGTTTTTATTTTTTAAGTTTAAAATACCTCAAAAAAATTACGATGAACGCTGTGCTCGCTTACATTTGCTCCCACTGTCAATCCGTAGAAATATTACAGACATATCCTATTTGACAAAAATTGCTCAATCTAAAATTGATTGCTCAGAACTTGTTGCACGAGTATATCTTAACGTTCCTCCACGCCACTCCCGACCCAGAAATCTGCTCCATGTTCCGCAAACACGCACACTATATCGCCATAATAGTTACCTCATACGCGCATCTAAAATGTTTAATGAAACGATTGGTTCTACCCATACAGCTTTAGATTTATTTTCCAGCAGCCCAACGGCATTCAAAAACTATTTAACTAAAAGTGTTTTTCCTTCCTCCATGTTATCTTAGGACTTTGCAGATATTTATTTAACCTACTAACTAATTAATTATTCAGTATTCCGACTAATTGAGCACATTTTCTTTTTAACTGTGGTGGCTTGTAAATGGCTTCCTACTGCTAATCACTAAACTAACCTGTATTGCTAGCTGTAAGCCTCCCAAATAAAAATAAAATAAAATAAAAATAAAATAATCAAATTCTATAACATGTTATGTTATGTAGTGTAGATCCATCCCAACAAAACCTATAAAGCACCTGTTATGTACCTTTATACCACACCTGTTGTCCAAAATTCATTAATACCGGGTAATATTAATCAATCATTACTTATCAGATATCAGTGCAGTCTCCATCTGTTATGTCTTCTATAGAGATCTTTCTTCTATAGATATCTTCTATATAACAAGAGTTGAGGAATTGCCCATCTAGAGTTTTGTTTATATAAAATTAAATCCTTTATAATAATTCTTGTATCATTGACAACCATTATGAGACGAACTATGAGAGTGAAGAAAGCCAGGCAGGCATGCAAGGAAAGAACCCGTCGGAACCTTGCACTCTCTGCCCACCCCGCAATAGATCTGGCGTCATAATATGGATAGAGATAGATAGATAGCTAGAAACCCTTACTGTGTACTAGACCTGAAAACAAAGTCTGTTAGTACCCAATCTATAACAATATGATACAAATATAACAGGGAAACCTATTTCCCCACTAATGTGTTTTCCAACAGGCATGTGGTTCTTTTTTTTTTTTTTTTTTGTCAAATGATCTCTTTTTGAGTACAGTACCAAACAAAGGTTACGAATTAATTTGGTGATTATAAGAATGTTTTTGCTATCATTACATATTTAATTTATGTTTTTTTTTTTTTTTTTTTATAACATTCTGCTATATTTAATATCAGTTATATTTTTAATCTTTAAAGATGTACATATATCAAAATTTAACATTTTTTGTACTAGAGGCCTTTGTACTAATGAGCTTATATGGAATTAAGTCCGGTGAAGCTGTAAAGGCCTCGCGGCCATCCGCGTACATCACTCACACACACACATCTTATCTGGAGATATTCCTCACATAAGGCTATGTGCTTTACCTATATAATCTCGCCCCCCCCCCCCCCATTTTAGAGTCTGGAACGAAGGGCAGTATTAATGCCTGGTAAACAAACATAACCTACCCCAGTGTTATTACTATACCACTATTATTAATTCAATTTAAATTTCGAAACTATCCCGGAATCATTTCCATGTTCTGAGTGTGCGCCGACAAATAAATCCTTGGCTACATAAATCTTTATGTATTACTTAACGATTCGTTCCTGCGCAATAACGCCCGCGAACATTCGTTTTGGCAATACGATCGGGCCACACCTGAACCAATTACATTACTGATGAAAAAATACACTCCTAATTTAGTAATAACTTAAGAAGCGAATAAGTTACAGTCTGCTAAACCGAACCACGGGTTAAACTGTATCATATTGGGAATCCTATTCATAACTGAATTATTTCATACCATGAAATTTTCATTTCATACCACACTTCCTTTGCTTCTTTGTATGTGACTGTATTTATAAGTGAAAAAAAAAATTGCAATGCGTAACTTTCTAGTTAGTTCTAGATGTCCAACCGTGAGAATCGAGTGCTACTCAACTTATTATTATGTATCCCCCATTAATAATAAATAAATAATACCAAGTTCCTTAGGACTTAGATTATTGCTGATACTACATAATATTTATCATACCTGTGATAAGCATATGCTTTTGATTATTCTTGTTTAAGATAATCCATACTTTCAAATACTGTAACTCAATATTTCATCCACCGTAGCATGTCAACATAATATAATTAAATTTTCAAATGGATATTATTATCAAGTCATTTGCATGACTCTATTTTCTTTTTATATATAGATACCTATTTATAAGATACATGTAACATGTGGATGTAATAATTTAAATATAACAATACCAAAATTGCAAATTTTTGTATGATATCTCAATCCAATATTTTTTACAGAAACACCTTTAAATAAATTACAACATATATAGTGTTCTAAAACCAACTTGTTACTTTAATGGTAGCCGTTTGTGCTTGTGTTATCATAACTATACCAGAAACATCACTAGTGTTCAAAATAACTGTACACATTCCAAACTAATTACAAAACTATTTTTTATAGTTATTAATTTCTTGAATAATCTTATTTAATTACATATTATTTATTGATTATCATATGATCAAACAAAAATACAGTAAAACCATCTAATTCTCCCAATGATGAATTGATGTATAGCTTTCCATTGTGTGTGCCTCAAATTTCTAATATTATTAAGTACACTATAATTGATGCAGGAAATAATCAAAAACCCAAAACTATTAAACTCATTACCTTATAGAAAACTGAATAGGTACTAATAAATATTTTATTAGTATATTTATTATGACTGTAAGGTCTATTGCTAGCATTAAGATTTTGTTTTATTGGTTTTTTTTTTTTTTTATATATATCAATTATTAAACAATAGTGTTTCTAATAATAATGTTTCTATACATAATGTTAAACATATGTAGGACAAGATTGACTTGTCTGAAGTGCAAGTACTTGCACAAAACCAATAAAATTATGTTTGTCGTTGAAGGCATTATTAGTGTCATAGATACATACCAAAGTCAGTGAATACCCTTAGCCTCCAATATTATGGTTTCTTTGTAAAACCCATGTTGTATTCCTGATTGTTTTTCTGAATTTTTCAGCAACTTAAAAAACCAAGTCCTTGTGTAAAATGCCTATCATGCTTTTTGTACCTGACTTTCTTTGGTAGGAGATTTCCAATGTCCAACGTGATGTTGTTTTTGGTGAACTGATAGGTACACTGTGACTTAATATTTTCACACCCAGGATGAGGATTGTTGTTCTATATTGGTTACACCGGTGGTCGTTTTATGAAATTTTATAACATATTATGTTATGTAGTGTAGATCCATCCCAACAAAACCTTTAAAGCACCTGTTATATACCTTTATACCACACCTGTTGTCCAAAATTCATTAATACCGGGTAATATTAATCAATCATTACTTATCAGATATCAGTGCAGTCTCTATCTGTTATGTCTTCTATAGAGATCTTTCTTCTATAGATATCTTCTATATAACAAGAGTTGAGGAATTGCCCATCTAGAGTTTTGTTTATATAAAATTAAATCCTTTATAATAATTCTTGTATCATTGACAACCATTATGAGACGAACTATGAGAGTGAAGAAAGCCAGGTAGGCATGCAAGGAAAGAACCCGTCGGAACCTTGCACTTTCTGCTCACCCCGCAATAGATCTGGCGTCATAATATGGATAGAGATAGATAGATAGCTAGAAACCCTTACTGTGTACTAGACCTGAAAACAAAGTCTGTTAGTACCCAATCTATAACAATATGATACAAATATAACAGGGAAACCTATTTCCCCACTAATGTGTCTTCCAACTGTTTTTTGTCAAATGATCTCCTTTTGAGTACGGTACCAAACGAAGGCTACGAATTAACTTGGTGATTATAAGAATGGTTTTGCTATCATTACATATTTAATTTATGTTTTTTTTTTTTTTTTTTTAATATCAACATTCGGCTATATTTAATGTTAGTTATATTTTTAATCTTTAAAGATGTACATATATCAAAATTTAACATTTTATGTACTAGAAGCCTTTTTACTAATGAACTTATATGGAATTAAGTCCGGTAAAGCTGTAAAGGCCTCGCGGCCATCAGCGTACATCACTCACACACACACCTTATCTGAAGATATTCCTCCCATAAGGCTATGTGCTTTACCTATATTATCTCGTTATCATTAAATTTTCAAATGGATATTATTATCAAGTCATTTGCATGACTTTATTTTCTTTTTATATATAGATACCTATTTATAAGATACATGTAACATGTGGATGTAATAATTTAAGTATAACAATACCAAAATTGCAAATTTTTGTATGATATCTCAATCCAATATTTTTTACTGAAACACCTTTAAATAAATTACAACATATATAGTGCTCTAAAACCAACTTGTTACTTTAATGGTAGCAGTTTGTACTTGTGTTATCATAACTATACCAGAAAACATCACTGGTGTTTAAAATAACTGTACACATTCCAAACTAATTACAAAACTATTTTTTATAGTTATTAATTTCTTGAATAATCTTATTTAATTACATATTATTTATTGATTATCATATGATAAAACAAAAATACAGTAAAAACATCTAATTCTCCAAATCATGAATTGATGTATAGCTTTCCATTGTGTGTGCCTCAAATTTCTAATATTATTAAGTACACTATAATTGATGCAGGAAATAATCAAGAACCCAAAACCATTGAACTCATTACATGATAGAAAACTGAATAGGTACTAATAAATTTTCTATTAGTATATTTATTCTGACTGTAAGGTCTAGCGTGTTAGCATTAAGTTTTTATTTTTATTTTTTTTAATAAAAATAGCTATAAATTATATTTCAAATTATTAAACAATAGTGTTTCTAATAATAATGTTTCTATACATAATGTTAAACATATGTAGGACAAGATTCACTTGTCTGAAGTGCAAGTACTTGCACAAAAACCAATAAAATTATGTTTGTCGTTGAAGGCATTATTAGTGTCATAGATACATACCACCGTCAGTGAATACCTTTAGCCTCCAATATTATGGTTTCTTTGTAAAACCCATGTTGTATTCCTGATTGTTTTTCTGAATTTTTCAGCAACTTAAAAACCAAGTCCTTGTGTAAAATGCCTATCATGCTTTTTGTACCTCACTTTCTTTGGTAGGAGATTTCCAATGTCCAACGTGATGTTGTTTTTGGTGAACTGATAGGTACACTGTGACTTAATATTTCCATACCCAGGATGAGGATTGTTGTTCTATATTGGTTTCAACGGTGGTCGTTTTATGAAATTTTAACTACTGGCTATGACTAGCTAGTTAATAATTCCATATTGATAATCCACTATATTAACACTCCTTTTATGCAAAATATATACTGCTGACCTTAAAGGTTCTTATCTCAATAAAGGTTTCATGACTGTATTGTTAGGATTAATCTTTTCTGGCTACCCTGCAAGGAGTCTAGGTTGATAATATTGATAGATAATTATTAGTTCTATGTTAACTGGATAGACCAGGTATTTTATATTATCTTTTAAGTATCTTTGTGCATAACACAAATTATCCCACAACCTGCCTGCCGCAGCATCGGTAGGATAAGATATTATATTTGGAATGTATCCACAGTCCTGTTGCTTGTCAGTTACAACAGGCATTGCCATTAGTATATTACTTTGGCTTATTTGGTTATAAACCCTGTTCAGGAATAAGTATTGCTGGATTTAACTTTTTTAATACAAGTACTCATAATTTTGCACAATTCTTTGTGTAATAAGCTCCAGTTTGGGCTATTTCAGTATTATTATACAAGTATGTCTAATAATGAAATCAATAAAAACACTATGTTTCTGCAAAGGAGTGACTTTTGTTATTAATAATGTATTGTTATACATAAACAATGTCACTTTAATTACCCTTTCAGTAAGTCTCCTTTTGGAGATATAATATGACAAATTGCTTATAGTTTATAGCAATAGTCTTTGTATTAACTGTTTTAGGCATGTTTAAGGTATGTATTTTAGGTAACATTTTTGATTCTTACCATTGTAGAAATGTGAACTGCACAGGAACACCTCATGGATGAAACCTATGAGTAGTATGACCTTCAGCACATATCTCGTATGGGCCCCAAGTCTTGCGGATCACGCCGATGTATCTCGTACACCACTCGTGTCCATGAATTATCGTCAAGTCTTGCGGACCACGTCGATGTATCTCGTACATCACCCGTGTCCTTAAAATGCCATCGATCCTGAACAATCATCATAATTGATGAACGTCCCCCTAATTTCTCTTATTGGAGGTATAACATTGCCAATTTATAGACGGTTAATAATCGTTTTCAGGTATATTTCGTGTTAAACTGTTTGTACACGAATAGGGACGAAGACTTCTAAGTTTACTTTTCGGACGACGAAGCTTTCCCAAATTTTAATATGACGAAACTCACGTCTCCAAATATTAGATATTATATAAATAAACAAGTTAAGCTGAAAAACACCACAAATAAACAACTATCGGTTGATCTTTTTAGAATGTACTTCTTTGCCAGGACGTAAACTTTTCTAAATTTGCCTATGCGATGTTTTAAATTTATGTCACAAGGTCACTTGAGTATATTACAACCTTTTTGTTATATAATTTCAGTGCCATAACAAGTTATTAAATTAAATGTCGACCAAAAACTTTATTACAAAGCGTCGGCTGCCGCGCTTTCAAAAGAATGGTTCCAGAGGTTATGTCCACAGATACCATAGAGGCGGCGTTGACTTTTGAAGGATCTAAATGACGCGCGGTTGCCAAGCGACTCGAGAGAGCTGCTAATATAGTTTATATCGAGAACGAAGGACACAGTATAATATGACAAATTGCTTATAGTTTATAGCATTAGTCTTTGTATTTCTGTGTTAGGCATGTTTAAGGTATGTATTTTAGGTAACATTTTTGATTCTTACCATTGTAGAAATGTGAACTGCACAGGAACACCTCATGGATGAAACATGAGTAGTGTGACCTTCAGCACATATCTCGTATGGGCCCCAAGTCTTGCGGATCACGCCGATGTATCTCGTACACCACTCGTGTCCTTGAATTATCGTCAAGTCTTGCGGACCACGTCGATGTATCTCGTACATTACCCGTGTCCTTAAAATGCCATCGATCCTTAACAATCATCATAATTGATGAACGTCCCCCTAATTTCTCTTATTGGAGGTATAACATTGCCAATTTATAGACGGTTAATAATCGTTTTCAGGTATATTTCGTGTTAAACTGTTTGTACACGAATAGGGACATAGACTTCATAAGTTCACTTTTCGGGCGACGAAGCTTTCCCAAATTTTAATATGACGAAATTCACGTCTCCAAATATTAGATATTATATAAATAAACAACTTAAGCTGAAAACACCACACATAAACAACTATCGGTTGATCTTTTTAGAATGTACTCCTTTGCCAGGACGTAAACTTTTCTAAATTTGCCTATACGATGTTTTAAATTTATTTCACACGGTCACTTGAGTATATTACAACCTTTTTGTTATATAATTTCAGTGCCATAACAAAATTACTAAATTAAATGTCGACCAAAAACTTTATTACAAAGCATCGGCTGCCGCGCTTTCAAAAGAATGGTTCCAGAGGTTATGTCCACAGATACCATAGAGGCGGCGTTGACTTTTGAAGGATCTAAATGACGCGCGGTTGCCAAGCGACTCGAGAGAGCTGCTAATATAGTTTATATCGAGAACGAAGGACACAGTATAATAGACATTAGAGTCATATTAAATATACTAACAAAAAATTTATTAGGAGCTATTCAGCTTTCTATCGGGTAATGAGTCCAATGGTTTTGGTTTTTTGGTTACGTCCTGCATCATTTATAGTGTAATTAATACATTAGAAATTTGAGACACACAGAGCAAAGATTATACATCAATTCATGAATTGAAGAATTAGATGTTTTTATTGTACTTTTGTTTGATAATATGATAATCAATAAATAATATATAATCAAATAAAATTATTTAAGAAATTAATAACTATAAAAATAGGTTTGTGTTTAGTTTTGAATGTGTACATTTATATTGAGCACCAGTGATGTTTCTGGTACAGTTAGGATATCGGAGATATGACATAAACACAACCTGCTACCATTATGGAAACAGGTGGTTTTAGAGCACTATACATGCTGTAATTTATTTGAAGGTGGTTCAATGTAAAAATATTGGATTGGAGATGTCATACAAAAAATTGCACTTTTCATATTACATTTAATGTAATATGAAAAGTGCAATGTTACATTTAAATTATTACGTCCACATGTTACATGTATCTTATTAATGTATCTATATATAAAAAGAAAATAAAGTCATGCAGATGACTTAATAATAATACCTATTTAAAAATTTAACGATATTAGGTTGACATGCTATAGTTGATGAAATATTGAGTTACAATATTTAAAAGTATAGATTATCTTAAACAAGAATAATCAAAAGTATATTTTTATTACAGGTATGATAAATATTATGTAGTATCAGCAATAACCTTAGTCTTAGGGAACTTGATATTATTTATTTATTATTAATTATAAGACCACGCCAGATCCCAAGTGGGTAGGCGAGAGCACAAACAATATTATTATGATATTAAACGAAATATGAATGATACGTACGTACTACATGTATAAGTTAAGTGACACTCAATTCTCACGGTTGGACATCTAGAACTAACTAGAAAGTTACTCATTACAGTTGCTACTTATAAAAAACAGCCACATACAAAGAAGCAGAGGAAGTGAGGCATTTCAGGGTATGAAAAAGTTAAGTTATGAATAGGATTCCCAGTATCATAAAGTTATAGTCCGTGGTTTGGTCTAGTTGCCTGTGACTTATTCGCTACTTAAATCATTACTAAATTAGTAAATTAGAGTGTAATTTTCATCAGTAATATAATGGGTCAGGGGTGGCCCGATCGTATTGCCAAAAATGAATGTTCGCGGGCGTTATTGCGCAAGAACGAATCGTTAAGTGATACATAAATATTTATGTGGCCACTCAGGACATGGAAATGATTCCGGGATAGTTTCGAAATATATAATAATAGTAGCGGTATAGTTTAACAGTGGGGCAGGTTAAATTAGGTTACCACACATCAGCACTGCCCTTCGTTCCAAACCCAAAAATGGGGGAGTTGCGAGATCATATAGTTAATGTACATAGCCTTAAGTGAGGAATAGCTCTAGATAAGGACATTAGTACAAAGGCCTCTAGTACAAAAATGTTAAATTTTGGTATAGGTACATCTTTAAAGGTTATAAATATAACTAACATTAAATATAACCGAACTTTGACATAAAGGAAAATACTTTATCATAAATTAAATAAGTAATTATAGCAAAGCATCCTTATAATCACCAATATAATTTGTAGCCTTTGTCTGGTACTGTACTCAAAAAAGAGATCATTTGACAATTAAAAAAAAAAACAGCCCCACATACCACTTGGAAGACACTTTAGTGGGGAAACAGGTTTCCCTGTCTTATTTGTCTTATATTGTTATAGATTGGGTACTAACATACTTTGTTTCCAGATCTAGTACACAGTAAGAGTTTTCTATCTATTTCTATCTATATCGTCACGCCAGACCCCTTGCGGGGTAGGCGGGGGGTGCGGGGTTCCAACAGGTTCTTTACTTACTGGTTTCCTCCACTCTCATAGTTCGTTTCGGAAGGGTTTTCTATGATACAAGAATTATTATAAAGGGATTAATTTCATATAAACAAAGTTCTGGATCGGTAATTCCTCAACTCTTGTTATATAAAGAGACATCTTTAAAAAAAAATCTATATATAGAAGACATAACAGATGGAGAATGCACTGATATCTGATAAGTAATGATTGATTATTATTACCCGGTAGTAATGAGTTATGGACAACAGGTGCTTTAAAGATTTTTGTTCGGATGGATCTACGCTATATAACATAACATGTTATAGAATTTGATTAAATAAATTTATTTTGAATAAGTTAGACAGACTGGTTGTAAGAAACAATATATGTGTATATATACTCGTCTGTATATATATATATATCATCATCATCATCTCAGCCCATACTTGTCCACTGTTGAACATAGGCCTCCCCAATCGCTTTCCAGCGTAACCGGTCCGATGCCACCTGCATCCAACGACTTCCTGCGATTTTCACAAGATCGTCGGTCCATCTGGCAGGCGGTCGTCCCACGCTGCGCTTGCCAATACGTGGTCTCCACTCTAGAATCTTTCTGCCCCAACGCCCGTCCGATCTACGCGCTATGTGGCCCGCCCATTGCCACTTCAGCTTGCTAATCTTAAGGGCTATGTCGGTAACCTTGGTTCTTCTACGAATCTCCTCATTCCTGATTCGATCGCGTAGAGAAACGCCGAGCATAGCTCTCTCCATAGCTCGCTGAGCAACTCTGAGCTTTTTTATGAGACCTATTGTAAGAGACCACGTCTCTGATCCATATATCATCACTGGTAACACACATTGACTGAAAACTTTAGTCTTAAGGCACTGAGGTATTTTGGATGAGAAGATATTGCGCAGTTTCCCGAACGCTGCCCAGCCGAGTTGGATTCGTCGATTGACCTCTCTCTCAAAGTTGGACCTACCTAACCGGACTACCTGTCCCAGGTAAATGTATTCGTCGACAACTTCAAGAGTAGAGTTCCCAACGGTGAGTGCGGTGGGTACGACATGGACGTTACACATTATTTTCGTTTTGTCCATGTTCATTTTAAGACCCACTTGTTGAGATACTCTGTTGAGGTCACCGAGCATTCGTCCTAGATCTTCCAGCGACTCCGCCACGACCACAATGTCGTCGGCAAATCGAAGGTGAGTGATGTATTCGCCATTGATGTTGATGCCAAGTCCTTGCCATTCCAAGAGCTTGAAGGCGTCCTCTAAGGTGGCCGTAAACAGTTTCGGAGAAATGACGTCTCCCTGTCTTACTCCTCTTTTATGGGGATTGCCTTCGTGCACTGCCCCTGTACTCGGACTGACATGGTGGCGTTATTATACAAGCACTTCAACACTTCGATGTACCGATAGTCAATGCGGCATCGCTGGAGAGATCTAAGAACCGCCCAAGTCTCGATCGAATCGAAGGCTTTCTCATAGTCCACAAACGCCAAGCATAGTGGCCGATTATACTCCTCGGTCTTCTGTATAATCTGCCGCAGCGTATGTATGTGGTCTATGGTACTAAAACCTTTCCGGAAACCGGCTTGTTCGGGAGGCTGGAAGTCATCAAACCTGCGTTCGAGACGATTCGTAATGACTCTCGAAAACAACTTATAAACATGGCTCAGCAGTGTGAGGGGCCTATAATTCTTCAGTAAAGTGTTATCACCCTTCTTGAAAAACAGTACCACCACATCCCTGTTCCATGCTTCCGGCGTTTTCTCTTCGAGCAAGACAGAATTAAACAGCCTCTGAAGGACTTTAAGTACTGGCGTTCCGCCCGCTTTCAGAAGCTCTACGGTAATTCCGTCTTCGCCCGGCGCTTTGTTATTTTTGAGTTGTTTGAGAGCCATCCTAATCTCGTACAGGCTGATGTCCGGGATATCTTCAGTGTAGTGTCGGGTTAGCTTGGCTCTTGAGTCTTTTACAAAGTCAACAACAGGTTCAGCTACTGAGGTATACAACTGCCCATAGAACCTCTCTATCTCCCTGAGCACCTCCGACCTATTCGACGTTACGTTTCCGTCCTCCATCTTCAGCTTCGTCAACTGGCTTTGCCCAATAGACGCGTCTCTTGCGAACACTTTAGAGCCCTTGTTCTGTGCTATGGTCTCCTCAATACGCCTTGTATTGAAGGACCGTAAGTCTTGTCGCAAGGACTTCAATATCTGTCCATTGAGCTGCCTATAGGACTTAGCATCATCGGAGGTTTGGAGCGTCATGGAACGTCGCTCAGCCATGAGGTTTCGGGTGTAGTTAGATAGTTTTTGAGGTCTATTTTTACGGTGGGGCTTAAAATACTTGGACCCGACCGTATGGACAGTCTCTACCAGCCTGTTGTTGATTTCGTCCACTGATGCGCTGCTGTCTAACAATTCGAAGCGGTTTGCCAATTCGAGTTGAAAGTTCTCGGGGTTTTGGATATGTGCATTACAAGGTCGAAGCGTAGACTTCATCAGACGCGATCTTTCCATTTTGACATTAATATTTAATGTGCCTCTGACCATTCGGTGATCACTGCCGGTTTTTACCCTGTGGATCACGGAGACATCATTAAATATTTGTCGCTTGGTGCTCATTATGAAGTCTATTTCGTTTTTGTGGAACCATCAGGGCTCATCCAGGTCCATTTCCTATGAGGCGGCTTCTGGAAGAAAGAGTTCATCATAAAGAGTCCCTCCTTCTCCAGAAATTCGGCCAGCCTCTGACCCCTGGGGTTGCGCTGCCCATATCCAAATTGCCCCACTCTCAACTCATCATCGCCCCGTTTGCCCAGCCGCGCATTGAAGTCACCCATAACCACTGTAAAGTGCGTTTTGGAAGTATGTATGGCTCTACTAATGTCCTCATACATAACTTCGACATCATCATCTGAGTATGTCGAGGTCGGTGCGTAGACCTGTATGACCTTCAGCGAATATCTTTTGGATATTCTGAGTATGAGGTACGCTACCCTGCTCGACACACTAGTGATGGACACAACGTTGTCTATGAGTGACTTGTGGACGATAAATCCGACACCACCTTGGGACTGCTGTTCGCCCTCCCGGTAGTAAAACAAGTTGCCGGATTTTAAGGTTATCGTGTCCTCGCCCTCTCTTCGGACCTCCGATAAACCAACAATATTCCACCGCAACTTGTTTATCTCTTCTTCCAGCTCAACAAGCTTCTCATCTGTCCTCAAAGTGCGTGCGTTGTATGTCACCAGGGCCAATTTTCGTTTTTGGTGGTAGCCGAATCTCTGCCGGAGATTCTTAGCACCCCTTGTCCTGTCGTTACCATGGCTGCTACCGTGGCCAGGACGATCAGGACCGCCGGGGACTAGGGGCCTGGTTTTCTTCTTTTCTTCCATAATAGTGATTGGGGGGATTTGCCATACTCGCCACGCTTGGCAGGCGGGTTGGCGAGCGCAGTTTTTGATCGCAGAAGTGTTAAGAGAACGCTGCTGCCCATTCCCTAGTTTTCCCTTAGTCGCCTTGTACGACACCCGATGGGATGAGATGGGTTGGTCCTATTCTAAGCCGGGAACCACGCGGCTATATATATATATATATATATATATATATATATATATATATATATATATATATATATATATATATATATATATATATATATATATATATATATATATAGCAATGCAAACAACGGGAATGTGTTGTACAAATGTACTGCATGTTTATATCAAGAACGAAGGACACAGTATAATAAGTGATCAAACGAACTTACCTGAAGTGAAGTTTGATCATTATTATACGAAGTCCTTCGTTCGAAGATATAAGTACCCAACCCGCCCTGCCCGTTGGTAAAGTTGAAATGTACTACTTCTAAAAGGAATGGTCGCAGAGGTTATGTCCACAGATACCATAGAGAAGGCGTTGACATTTCTAAAAAACTTAGCGGACTGCCAAGCGAGTAGAGAGAGCTGCATGTTTATATCTTCGAACGAAGGACTTCGTATAATAATGATCGAACTTCACTTCAGGTAAGTTCGTTTGATCACTTATTATATCGTAGAGGTATTCTATAAGAGAGACTGTTCGTCTTAGTTCTAGTGTATTATAACCCACCATACCCAACAGAAACTCACTAGGATATATGTACGGAAATCCCACAAAATATCCATATTGTTTTAAATAAATCCATCTTAAGTTTTTTTTTTTGCACTTGTTCAACCATCAATATATACTTAGTTTAGTATGGATTTCAACTAATAACACTATTCTCCATTTTACTTCTAAAAAAAGCATTATAGAGAGCTTTCATCGCAGATATACTTTTTTTTTCTTTTTTTAAAACATAGCCCCACACTAGGATTTATACCTGTATCGTGGGTGCGTTTACAAACATGAAATTTCACATACACAAATACCCAGACCGGAACAAATAATTGTGGATCACACAAAGATTTGTCCCGTGCGGGAATCGAACCCGCGACTATTAGACACAGAGGGCGGAGCGGCTGAAGCTCTTAACCACTGCGCTAAATCGTCCATCGAGTATTCAAATGACGAGCTTGGCGTAAAACAAATCCTAGCATTCTAAAGGCTTGAGTACATATATGGTCAATGTGTAATCGAAAGGATAAATCAGCGCACATGTTTACCCCCAAGTCTCTGACAGTGTTTACCCTCGGTAGAGATGTTTCACCAAGGTGATAATTCATCACTATTGGGTTCTTAGAGCGGGTAAAGGTGATAGTAGAGCACTTCTTTTCATTAAAAAAGAGCTTATTTCGATTACTCCACTGTCACACATTGTGTATTTCTTGTTGGAAATGAATACTATCGCTTGGATTATTAATTCTCATGAACAGTTTAAGGTCGTCTGCAAATAAAAAACAATGCGCTGTGTTCACAGTTTCCGGCAAATCATTTATCATCAATAGAAATTCCAGAGGACCTAAATTGCTTCCCTGACTCACTCCTGAGTACGTATAGTATGCGTCTGAAATATATCCTTTATATTGAACATATTGCCGACGATCCCGTAGGTAAGTACTAAAGAACCGGAGCAACTCTGGGGTAAATCCTGCCTTAGATAACTTTTCAAGCAACACATCATTATCCACAGTGTCAAATGCCTTACGAAAATCGAAATAGGCAGTGTCTACTTGCTCCCCCCCCCCCCTGTCTACCACCTCTGAGGTATACGTCCAGAATGAAAGCAGATTAGTCGCGGTTGAACGACCAAGCCTGAAACCGTGTTGAGCATCTGATAATTTACCTTCAACCTGCTTACTAATGCGACTCTGCAATATGGACTCTAATAATTTACCGAAAACTGATAGCACAGCCACGGGTCTATAATCACTCACATCCATCCCTTTACCCTTAGGAACAGGTATCACACGTGACAACTTCCACACATCTGGGTAGTAAGCATTGTCATAACACAACTTATATAGATGATGCAGAGGATTGATCAATACCTTACTACAGTCTTTCACTATGTATGGTGGAACTCCATCAGGTCCTACTGAATGCTTTGGCTGCATTGTTTTAATGGCTTGCTCTACATCACCTCTCAATATAGTAGAAATATGTATGCGAGTACTATCATTATTTCCCATCCTAATTGCTGCCTCTGCATCTAACTTCGGCGGGCTAGCTGAATATACAGAGTGAAAATGCTTCGCGAAACAATCAGCAGCGCGATCATCCGTAACAACTTGCCCATCCTGCATCAACTTCTTGCCGGCCCTATTTGATGCATTTTTAGAAGTACTATATTTCCAAAACGTAGATGGATCTCTCTGTAAATCCTTTTTCATTTTTTCTCTATAGCACTTAAAATCATGTTTTAAATTAAGCTTAACCTTAGCCCTCCACTTCATAAAGTTATTTCGATTGGTAGGTGAGCCAGTTCCCTTATATATGCGATGAAAGCGTGCTTTTGCCCGTATATTTCTTATAGTAGTTGCCGTGTACCACACTGGATATATATACATAGGCTGAACAACTACAGTAGATTTTTTTGAAACAGAATAGTCAATGCACTCGTTTAAAATTTGATAAAAATAATTAACAGCTGGCCGTGGATCATTTAAACTAAAAAGCACGTCCCAATTAATATTTCTCATATTTTCATATAGCTCACAAAAATTGGCTTTTTTGAAATTCCATACCTCCACCTTTTCAACTGAATTACCATCGTTTGGTTCAAATACTCTATACTCCAACATCAATTCAATGGCCAATGGTGGATGATAACCATCGGGTGGGGACTATCCAGTCCTCTTCTTTTTCGACGAATACCCTATTCAGTCCCTCACTCACCAGTACTAAATCAAGAATCTATAGCTATAACCTCACGCCAGATCCCTTGCGGGGTAGGCAGAGAGTACAGAGTTCCAACAGGTTATGCCTATTCGGCACTCTGCACCCCACGACTCGCCAGTTCGGGCCCGGCGTGATGGGTGGCGGCCCCCATCGCCGCTTCCACCTATATTCGTACCGACGGGGGCGGGCCGGTACGCGTCGCCTCGGGGGGACGCCCTAGCCTGCACTGCGGTACGTCTTCGGTCCAAGATTGCAGCCATAATGCCTGGCAGGGGTCGCGACGAGCACGCTCTTGGACAGACCCCCTAGACATCAAGAATCTGATCTCCATTATTTCTTATTTCATTAACTTGGGCAAGCTTACAAAACGACAACAGATATTCCAACCTATCATAAACATTACTTTGACTAGAACAAAGATTAAAATCGCCACATACTAAAACAAGTTTATATAAAGCACAAATGTCTTCTAACGCATCAAACATTTTATAATATAGACTTTTCTTTGTATTTGGAGGAATATAAACACAAACAGCTAGCATAATTAAATTGCTAGCACGGTAGACACCAGCTGCGACCAGTTCACACCCTGTATCACTTGTATCTATGGAAGAATGAATTGCTCTGAGTTGGTATCCAGGCGCGACAATTATGGCCACTCCTCCGCCACGTCTTGGTCCCGGTCGGTCACTACGAATTATTGAATATCCATCTGGTACTACCTCTTCATCTGCAATGCCTTCCGTTAACCAAGTCTCTGTTATAAAATATAAGTCAACATCTAAGGTTGTCAGAGCCCTCGAAAGGTCATGTAACTTAGTTCGCAATCCTCTTACATTTTGATAATAAGCTTTTACTAACTTGATATTATTGGATGTCGCGGTCGGATGCTGGACTTTCATTACGTGTTTGCCCTTCCTGCCTCCGCGCCACGTTTCTCTTCCGAAACCATTCATTAACTCTTGCATTTGGCGGCCAGTTTTCAGCACTCATGAAAAAGCTGAAAAAACTCTCTGGTACCGTTATAACAAAGGAAGCGTAATTGTTATGTTTTAATTCCAGCTTTTCAGCGGCATAACTCTGCTCACCCGCTGGATTTTACCTATTCATGTAATGAATAACCTTATCTGCGGTTGTATCGGTTTTAAGTGACCATAGGTGGATACGCTTGATTCGCTCTACAGTTTGCAGTTCATCATCAGGCTTGCCTACACCACGGATAGAGACCCTAGGTCGCCTTTTATTTGCTACAATTGTTTAGTTTTCAGCTAAAAGATCATTTTCTTGTTGATAATGGGACGTCGCAGCTGGAGTATTAGACGCAGCAGATTTTGGTCTATCTATCATGATATTTGTTTCAGCTAGCTTGAAAGTGTCTCTCGAACTGTTAGTAATACTTCTTGATTGCCCTTGTCCCGACTTTACTTGTGCCGTATCTTCACACTGCTTATGCACAGACGCTTCAGTTACCGACCTCACTTGAGTTTGTTGGTTATTGTTTACCCGTGAGTTATCTAATGGTTTTTGTTTCTCTACTTTTCTTTCTCGCGTATCACGTAGTTCAGCTCGAAGTAATTTCACTTCAGTCTCTAAATCATCCAACGCTTTTAGTTTTATTTTACTTTCGCGCAAATCTTCTCGTAACAGTACCATCTCCTCCTTTAACAAACTCTTATTGCTGTTCAGAGTACATATTTCTTTCATGAGCTGTTGTACCACCGTAATAAGCATCTTGATGCTATTCTCGTCTTCAGGCAACACCGGTAGCTGCTCACTAACCGGCGGCAAGACATAGCCTTGTTCTACCTCTCCTTGATTTACATCATATTCAGTATAGTATGATGCCATTCCCCTAACAGGAGTAGATGAACTATTATCCCGCGGTATGTTAGACTTACAGCAAGGACACATCCACGCCGAAGACACCCTCATCTTCTCAGGAATATTAACACAGGTTCTATGATAAACTCCTGCGCACTTGTTGCATTTAGCGCCATCTTGCGCCGACAGAAATTTTCCACAACCTCCACACTTAAGCATTGTTATTAATGTCGATTCAAGCGCTTGAAGTAGGGATACAACCGCTTTGCGGTAGAACGCAGCTGATTGCAATCGTTGATCGAAGCCGCGCCCAAAAGGTCGTAAGCGCCGTGCATACGATGTCGCTTACGCGTTTATGTTAAAATTAGCACTATTTTGAATTATGGACGTTAATTTTACGATTTCGAAATATATTTTTTGGAATAATTACTATTAAACACCAATAACTAAAGGTAAATATTACACAAAAACTTCAATTAACACTCTACTATAACTATCGAGTAAATTTAACGATATATAAGGCGATATTTCACTACGAAAACGATTTTAATTACGGAGCACCGTTCATAGCGTGACGAAGACAATCTTGCTTTTTTTCAAGATAAATACATATATGATGTAAATAACATCAATAGTTATTATCATTGGAATGCAGTTCTATTAATGAAAGTCGTAAAAATGACATCGCTATTTGAATTTCAGGTCATCTGATTTAACGGATTCCTTGTCTAGACCGCACTATAACACTAATGGTAAAACAGGGAATGCATCAACATAAAATCGTGGCAATAGGTGTTTGAAACACAGGTAGTCAATAAGTTCAGGTTTATGTATATCAGAGGGTTGAGTACGAACTGATTAACTTTATGACGCTATCGAGATGATATGTCATCCTATTTACACTGCAAACTGTCTAAATTAAAATGAACGTGACTGTACTTCGATAATGTGTACTTCGATAACAACGTCATGGCATTAGCTGATCTATCTATGGAGACGCTTGACTTGCCCTTCAGATAAGACACGCTGTATTTGATCATGGAAAGATACAAGGTCTTTCCCAGTATCTATATCTTTCCACTTTCGCATTGTATATCTGTTTTGGCATTCTTTCTTCCGACATTCTTTCTATATGCCTGAACTATAATAACCACTAGTTAATAATGACCAAAAGTCGATTTTCCTAAAAGTAATGGTCTTTATAACTTAACATAGGGCTGTCAAGAAATTGACCGTATACTCATCAGCTAAATGAAAAGAGCGTACAACTATTACACTTTTTAACAAATGTATCACACAGCTCATTTGTATCTTTACCTACAAATAAACACTAATTTCCTTCTAAAAGTAGATCAAAACATACAGTATTACCAACCGCAAAACTCGTGACATCGTAATCCCAAGTACAAAAACCTAATAAAAAGCTGTATTCATGTCATGGTTGAACCCGCCAAAATTGATGGATAGTGGCTGATCTCAGAGCGGTTATGATAAATTGTTGGGGGCGATTAGTGTCACCTAGTTAGGGTAGATAAGGACCGAGGCGGTAGTGCATAATGGGCCCATATTCGCTATAACCTTACGTGCGCGAATTAAGCACGTACCTAACGTGCGCGTTACAGTTGATTAGAACTTTTGCTTGTTTAGTGAAAATGATGTTCTTTTTGCTGCGCAGTCGGCGGTGGAAAATAATCGAAACTAAAATGCTTATTAGATGTTTTACTTTATAAATATAACAATTGTATAGAATCTCAGACTATTTATTCAATAATAATTTAGTTGCTGGTTTTGTGGCGGAGTGCTGTGGGAGCGGCGCTTGCGCCGGCCAATCACCGCGCGTCTCTAATGATGTGCTCGTGGTTTAGTGTTGTGTCTTAACAAAGATAACTTAGGGAAATTATCGCTTAAAGAAATTCAGTGGCATACATTAATTCTGTATGCCATCCCAAGTAGCACAACTGCTGCTTAAGAAAGGAGGTAACTGGCCTTGTAAAGAATTAAGCTGTACTAAAGCTATAAAAGAGTGTGCCGGCTGCATACTGGTGTAAAGCTACCATGGCTTGTGGCTGGTCTCCGAGCGGTTATGATAAATTGTTGGAGGACGATTAGTGTTGCACAGTTAAGGGAGATAAGGACTCAGGCGGTAGTGAATACTATTGATGTTTGATAACTCCAGTATTGATGATTAAGGCGATCAAAGTATTGCGGGACCGTGGTATCCTTAGCTATTAATATCGTTAAGTAGCGTTTAGCTCGGTTAGCTAAGATTGATGACCATTTGTTCCATTTGTGAGCGTAGATACGTATGTTTGATTTAGAAGGTCTCTAACTGTAGTAGTCAGTAAGCCAAAGTTGATCGTAGTCGGCGGCGGCTACGATTAACGGATTTGCATGGGTAGATGCGTTCGCGAAGTGTCGTGTTGTCGCCTTTTTAATATAGGCGCGAATAGGTTCGAGACCTAGATCGGAGTGGAGATCGACATTCCGTACGAACCAGGGGGCTCCTACGGCTTTACGGAGGAAGCGGTTTTGAACCACTTGGAGTTTATCGATGTGAAAGGGGGCCGAATGCCCGAACACAACACACGCATAAGTCATAATGGGTCGAACGCAAGTTTTGTAAAGCGTCACCTTATTTCTAAGGGACATTTTACTCCGCTTGCAGATTAACGAATGGAGACGACCGAGCACAAAGGATGCTCGGTGACGGACCCGCTTGAAGTGCGGGCCGAAGGACATGCTACTGTTTAGGGTGACCCCTGGATATTTGACCTCTTTGAATGGGTCGGTCGAACATGGTCACTTGACCGAGATTACTTCTAGGGCGGCGCAGGGAGTGGCGCGGGGTGGGACCTCTGGAGAAGAACACCGCAGCGCTCTTGTCCGGGTTCACCTCAATACGCCACTTCCTGAACCAATTCCCTAGGGAATTGGCGGATGCCTGGAGGTTTCTGGTAATGAAACCCTTATTTCTATGCGAGACGTAGAGAGCTGTATCATCCGCGAATAGGGCTAGATGCACCTTACTCGAACGAGGAATGTCGTTCGTGTAAAGGCTAAACAGGAGGGGCGAGAGAGCTGAGCCCTGCGGGACTCCAGCTCGGGTGGAGTGGGGAGTGGAGCGCGTCATTTCGACGCGATATCGGAAGGCGCGATTTGACAAGAAGTCTCGTATGATGAGCACGAGTCTGTCCGGCACACCCAATTGGTAGAGCTTGTAGATCAAGCCGTTGTGCCAGACTTTGTCGAATGCCTTCGCGACGTCGAAGAAGAGGGCGCCCGTGTAGACGGGTTTGGGTCTGTTAAGACCGGAGAGGATGTGCTCCGTGATGCGGTGCACTTGGTGGACGCAGGAGTGTTTGGCTCGAAAGCCGAACTGCTCGTTGATAAGGATACCCCTGGACACTACAAAGTCTTTGAGCCGCGCCAGAAGTAGGCGCTCGTAGACCTTAGCCAGGGAGTTGAGAAGACTGATAGGGCGGTAGCTCGCGGGGAGATTACGAGGTTTGCCGGGCTTGGGAATGCTTATGACGTCTGCTTCCTTCCACTTAGCGGGGAAGGTGCATTTCGTCATGTCGGCGTTCAATATAGCCACTAAGAGGCAGATGAGTTGGGCGGGCAGGCATTTCAGAACGCGATTCGAAATGCCGTCAGTGCCAGGGGCTTTTTTGGTTTTGAGACCCATAATGAGATCTTCGACCTCCGTTTGGGTGATAGGAGGTAAGGAATCGGCGGGGGGCGGGATGCCCTGCGCTCGACTTCCCTGTCGACGGATAGAGAGCTGGGGGTGCACTGGCTCTCGAGGGAGTCGGCGAGAAGCTCGGCCTTTTCGTCGTCGTCGAAGGCTGGGGGTGCGCCTAAAGGGCGGGACAGCGGGGGCATGTCAGTCGTGGAGTCGGATTTGAGGCTACGCGCCAGCTGCCAGTAGGCCAGATACGATGGCGCGATGCCCTCTAGGAAGTCACCCCACCGTTCCTCCCGGACCTCCGTGACACGACGCTTTACCTTTCGTTGTAAAGAGCGCATCCGGGCCCGGTTGGCTACGGTGGGGTAAGAGTCATGCGCTCGGATAGAGGCATTCTTGGAACGAATGAGATCCTAACATCGTCCGGCAGTCGAAAGTGGTTGAGATCTTCCACCTCGACTTGCTTAGACGATCGACTGACAGCCGATTGGATGTGTTCGGTGAAAGCATCTACGGCCTGATCGGTGTCCTGAGGGGACGGGATGGAGTCCGAGCAGAGGGGGCGGGGGGGGGGGGGGGTAGGCATCCGCCAAGGCCATGCTTAGCGCATGCCAATCCACAACCGTCTTTTTGGTTCGCTGAGGAGCGGAAGGGGGGGAACCGAGTCTCATGACTAAAGGTCGATGGTCAGAGTCGAAATCCTGGACTACTTCTAAGGAGTACAGCCGTAAGGTAACACCCTTCAGAAGCGCCATGTCCAGGACGTCGGGTCGGTGGTTGGGATTGCCGGGATAGTGGGTAGGGTGCATAGGTACGATGACGTCAAAGTCGAGAAGGTCGACCAGGGCGTCAAGGCTCCTACCGTTGGCGGAAGTGGTGAGACCATTCCAGGTCACGTGCTTACTATTGAAGTCGCTAAGGACGAGCTTAGTGTGGCAAAGGTATACGGAGGCAATCACGATGGGCTGGTGCCCAGTGAGAGAGATGCGACAGACCGAGGCTTCGATGTTGGTGAGCGCAGGGGGATCGAGAGGGATGCAGTGAAGGGACCTTCTGTAGTAAATGAGAGTACCGCCTCCACGGGAGCCGATCCTGTCATTTCGCACGAGGTTGTAGTTTGCGATCCTAGGGTCGCGTTGTGCGGGCTTGAGGAATGTTTCCTGCACTAGGAGGATATCAAGTTGGTGATCTCAGAGGAAATCAGCAACCTGATCTCGCTGGGAGCGAAGGCCATCGGCGTTAAAAAACGCCAGGGATAGGTTGCGGGGCTTAAGACGGGAAAGTCGTAAATCCATTATTGGGTGCAGGGGGGTTGGGTTCTGAGGGACGCCAGGAAGTCAGAGACGTCAGGACGCCAAGTTGGTGGCGGCGCGGAGTTTGAGGGCTAGTTCTTGAACTCTGGTGATCAGCGCGGAGCTTATTGAGTCCGAAACGTTCATTACCAGGGTGAAGTCCTGGCTGACGTTTGTGGACGGAGGGGGACAAGCCGCCGCCGGGGGGATCACCGGCGAGCGCTTTGGGGGGCGGGCAGGGCCTACTAGCGGGCGGGAGGCCGCGGTGTAGGAAAGCGGCTTCACCCACGCGTTGGCGCCGAGCGACGGTCTAAGCGGGGGGGGGGGGGGACTTCAGCGTCTGGGGCGCGGGAGCGCGGGGAGCTAAGGTCCCTGGGGGGAGGGACGCTGAAGGCACCGGGTGGGGGTGCGCTGAGGCTGCAGGGGGGGCGGGCATCCGCGCGAGGGTGACGGCGGCCGCGCCTAGTGCGGCGTTTCCCCTTCAGCGTCTTGGGGCAACCGCGATAATTCGCGGTGTGCACCTTTGCGCCGCAGAGGACGCAGCTGGGGGGCTCGACCGCCATCTCCCTAGAGCGGGTGCATTGGGACGTCGCGTGGTCCCCCCATGCATTTCACGCATCGAGGGCGCGTGTGACAATTGCGGGCAGAGCCCGTAGAGCAATTGTGGCACTGCCCGGGCGTGCCACGTTTTCGGGGGTCCTCCACTGTGAGGCCAGAAATATGACATACGGCCGTTAGGTTAAATACCTTATGACCGGACTCGGTGCGGTCGAGGACGACCAGCACCATATCGTAGGGCTCCTTAG
This sequence comes from Phalera bucephala, assembly GCA_905147815.2. Classification (NCBI taxonomy): domain Eukaryota; kingdom Metazoa; phylum Arthropoda; class Insecta; order Lepidoptera; family Notodontidae; genus Phalera; species Phalera bucephala. The sequence goes on along the minus strand of CAJHXA020000004.1, from coordinate 3,096,411 downwards.
AGCGGCCATTGACCATCCTGTGCACCTGGCGCACAGGAAGGTCCTGGGATAGGAGGTCCTCCTTAATGACGGCGGTGTCCAGCTCTTTAGGGACACCGCGAATGACCACCCGAAGTTCGCGTTCCTCCTCTAACGCGTAGGTATGGTAAGCTATCTTGTTAGATCGCAGGAACGCAGATAGCCGTCGATTGTCGTCCGAGGACGTCACCTTGACGGCTATGCCTTGCGCGGGTGAACGCGCATGGGTGTAGTTAATTTGGCGATTATAAATCGCCTTGTATATACGCTCCCAGGCGCTCTTTTCCTGAATGACAAGCGGCCGGGAGTGAAAGTCGGACGTGCGGGGCGCGCGGGGGCGGAGGATCTCGCGGCCGCATTATGAGACGGCTGAGGGGCGGAGGGGCCGGGACGAACGACGTCGTTCCCGGCCTTTTGAATTTTAGGTTCTTGCGACGTAGCTGGTATTTATTTTTATAAAAATGGCTTAACGAATTTGATTAAAACTTTATATAAAGGTGTCTTACATCGTAAAATAAAACAGAACACTTTTTATCTCGAAAGATAGCCTTCTGCTGAATATCTATTATTTCTTTATACTAAAACGGCAGAACAGATTATAAAGAAACTTAATATGAAAAACACCACACAGGTATACAATGCGAAAGTGGAAGGACGTAGATCAACAGTTATTTATAGTTTCACAAATTATATACAAGATTTACAATTATATAATAAACAGCAAAAAATTATTAATAAAAAACGGAAGTAAAAAAAGAAATATACGTATTTACATAGGGTCAAATAGTTCCACGCCGCTGGCCGCTGTCAGTTAGTAGTGTATCTAGAACAGAACGTAGATATCCTAGACTATATAACCATGAACAAATAGACCATGTCTTATCCCAAGGGCAATTCAAGAGTCTCCGTAACCGGCGAGCGTGTATAAGACGAACTATGAAAGTGGAGAAAGCCAGAAAGGTCTGTAAGGAAAGAACCTATTTGAACTCTGTACTCTCTGCCTACCCCGCAAGAGATCTAACATGATGATATAGATTATTAGATAGTGTTAAAGTATTTTAAGTCGTGAAATAATAATATGAAATAGGTAATTTTGTTTACACACTAGATCATGCCGATATTTCGATTTCCTCTTCCTCTTCACGGTTGACTGGAAGCCTGGAGACCTGCTTAAATTGTTCAACAACGAAAATTTACTCATATTTAAGTTGACTTTATAGATACTTTTGCAAAACAAAGACGACTTTGTTGAGGCGATAAAACGTAGATAACTGCTTAACTTACTTTGTCAAATAGTCGCAGGTACAATCCCCGCACAGCGCAGCGAAAAAAGAAGATATTTTATGCGCATACGGGCACAATAAAAAAAATGTTTGTCTGTGCTAATACCCAGAACGGCGGAACTGATTTTAAATACACTATCACTGGAAAATTGAGGATTTTTCAGAGATTATTAAAGACTACTTTTTGGCTCGGGAATGCGAGATTCCTGGTGGATAGTTGTTTTTATTTCTCCATATTAACACGGCTGAATGGATTTAAAAGAAACTTAATATGCCTCCATAATATGTCTTTAAGTCTTGGAATAATGCTATTCCAAAAAGTCCTATCTACCGATGTCAAATTACAAAATAAACGCGTGTGAAGCCACGGGTAACAGCTACTATTATATAAAATTAAGCATGCCATCCAGCTCCAGTGTGATGGCTTACGACTGAGTTATAAGAGTAATAATAATATATTAAAAAAATGATAAGCTAAAGTATTCTAGATGAACCAGTCTCCACAAGAAGCACCCGTTTATGAGTATGACAACTTGAGCAGCCATCACCCCCCTCGACCGTATCAGACAATAGGAAATGATCCGCACCAAATAGCCACTGCAAACAGACTTTTTAGTGAGCGTGTCTAATCCCAGACCCCAGACAATAGTCAGAAAAATCTTCAAAAATAGCAATACTTCGAGCTCATGTGGCACAAAACGCAGCGCTTCGAAGTTTTTGTTAACATTAAAGACGTGCATTATGAGCAATAACTGTTAATAAAATAAATAGATGTTCAAGGGAGTGGAGAAGGACAAGAAACTTCACGGCCACTACTTTAATGTTTAAGTTAATTCTCCTTTACGTTGTTTGATCTATGTTAAAACATTTTTATGTATCTTTATATCTTAAATTGTGACAACGCTTTTATGTCACATCATAAATAATGTCTTTTAAAATAAAGTCTTTTACGATACAAAATATCAAAACAACAGAAAGTACCGACCAAAGAACTTCCTTCGGAGTACGAGGCCCTCATAAAATATAAATAACAGATTACATTTCCTTAATATTCCTCAATCAGAGGCCTTCTAGTTGCGTCCTCTGGAATAGAGTTCTTGATTTAGGAGAGAAGATGTAACTTTCGAGGCTCTGTATTTTATTATTTTTTACTCAAATTTGACTATGCAATTCAATAATTTACTATCTTGTGTAAATTAAAATAAATTAAGATAAATCATTATATATTATTAGCTTTGAAGAAAGAATGACAAAACAGACATTCAATGCGAAAGTGGAAGGATGTAGGTACCGAGAAAGACTCAGACTATCGTACTATGACCGGCTCTTATGTAAAGGGCAAGTCAAGAGTCTCCGTAACCGGCGTGCATGTATGATACGAACTATGAGAGTGGAGGAAGCCAGAGAGGTCTGTAAGGAAAACCTCTTGGAACTCTGTACTCTCTGCCTACCCCGCAAGGGATTGTGCGTGATGATATAGATAGATATTATTGGTTACATAAGCCACATGCGAGCGCACGACCGTCAACAATAACACAGTTGATGCAGTCGCCGTGGCCGAAATGGGTCTGGATCTCATGATCATCATACAAAATCTATCTATCTAACTATCTATGTATATTATCACGCCAGATCCCTTGCGGGTAGGTAGAGAGTACAGAGTTCCAACATCTTCTTCCCTTACATACTTCGGAGCACGACACAGAGGGGCACCGGTGCGTTCCTAACGGAGATCCCGGAGCCCTTCCCCGAAGTGTCGATGCCGGCCACCGTGGGGTTTTAGTCGGTAAGAGTCCGACATGCCCCGCCAGCTTCCCCCAAGGCTGGCGGAAGTCCATGAGGATTTTCCCACGTAAAAAAAAACAAAGGTCTGCCCCGGTACCTACATCATCTATACATATACATATAATAAAACTGTAAGGAAGTCGTGTCTGTACATGGAATATTTTTAGGAAATAGCAATCCACGGGTATCATACTATCGACGTAGAAGCCAATTCTAAAATTTTTGGCTTTCGTGTCTGTTTGTCTGTCTGTCTGTCGGTCTGTCGGAGGGTATGAACCATCATCATGCAAAAACTACTTGGCGAATTTTGATAAAACTTTCCATGCGGATACCTTAAAATGTTGGCTAACATATTGTGTAGTATTTATCTCGGAAAATCAAAAGGTTTTTCCAGAAAACACGGAAATAAGCGAAATATTGTATTTCTAAAAAGACACTACTTCAAATCTGTTTGATGGATTTAAATGAAATTTTATGTAATTGTAGCCTGTTCAAAAGATCACATTTCTGTATACTTATATTTGCGAAGAACCTAACAGTTTCTGAGGAAAGATAAAAAGTCGATTTTGATTAATCATTTATTGTTCTAAAACTACTCTTTAGATGTCAGTGAAACTTAGCACGGAGATATTTCATATGACGGACAATATAGTTAATATTTATGTTTTCAGGAAATCAAAGAGTTTGTAGGGAAAAGTAAAGCATCTATATCTCTACATACTACATATAATATAACTGTAAGAAAGTCATGTCTATACATGGAATTTTTTAGGAAATAAACCACGGATATAATGTTATTGATGTAGAAGCCAATTCTACAATTTTTGGCTTTCGTGTCTGTTTGTCTATCTGTCTATCTGTCAAAAGGTATGTACCATCATAAAGCAAGAACTACCGAGCGGATTTTGATGAAAATTCGTATGCAGATACCTACAAATTTTAGATAAGATATTGAATAGTATTTATGTCGGAAATTTACAAGGTTTATGCAGAAAATACAAAAATAAGCGAAACAATGAATTTCTAAGAAGACACTTTACTCCAAACCTGTTTGAAGAATTTTCAATGAAATTTGGGATAGTTGTAGCCTGTACTAAGGATCACAACTCTGTGTACTTATATTATCGAGAAATGTAACAGTTTCTGAGGAAAGAAAAAAAAGTCGATTTTGATAAATCATTCATTGTTCCAAAACAACTTAGGTACTAAATAGATTGTATAACTTTATTACTATTTGTCCCGAACTGCCTACGCATGAATTCATCCATGAATTTATATTGGACTTAGGTTCGTTTCCTCACAAAAAACTTTGCAGTAGTTAAAATCACTCACTCGAAATTGTTCATACACTTTTGATTTAAACACTCAAACATGGTTTCGTGCATGAAACGATGATGCATTCAGGATTGTTTCTTCTGAAGAGAACTCAAACGATGAATGGACTGAATACGAAACTTTAACGACGATTAATATATTACGAGAAGACTAACACAAAATGTACTGACAAAACTTTGCTACATACTTAGCTGGCAATTTTAGATATTATTACCGTTTTTAGATATTATTACGCTAAATTATAATCTTTGGCAGGGTAGGTAAAGAAGATTTAAATCAGAAATATTTTACCGATAATTTAAAAATAAATAGATAAACTGATAATCATTTTGAAAAGGAAGGTATTGTGTGTTTTTTTTATGAGACGGCGTAAGTGTTGTGTGTTGAATAAGATCGCGCTATAGTGTAGTTTATATTTTACAAAGACCACCTGTGCGGGCTAAGTGGGGCTAAGAGTGAACCCGGTGATAGAAATAGTTGATAGAGATAAGTCTGGCGGAAGTTGACAAAAACTACAATAATTCACTACACGTTTCTCCCGGGATATCTAGCTGTTATTTCTTCATACTAAAATGACAGAATGGATTTTACTAACACTTTCAAGGTGTTTTAGGTCTCAAAATAGTAATGTAAGGATTGTGGTTGGTAAGGATGTGCTGGAGCAAGTGAATGAGTTTGTATATCTTGGATGCGCCTTCAGTAAGGATGGGAAATACACCGCTGACATAGAGAGAAGAGTGAGTGCAGGAAACAGAGTGAATGGTGCGATGGGAAAGCTACTCGGGAGTCGGCACTTAAGCCCTAAGGTGCAGCTGGCCATACATAACGGAGTTCTTGTCCCAACGCTGTTATATGGTAGCGAGAGCTGGGTATGTAAGAAGGAGAATGAAAGTAGGATAAATGCGGTAGAAATGCGAGCTCTGCGGAAGATGTGCGGAGTGAAGCTGACCGACCGCATTAGCAACAGCATAGTAAGACAGCGAGTAGGTATGAAAGATAGTATCGGTGTAAAGATGAGAAAGGGCATGCTCCGTTGGTTCGGGCATATAGAAAGAATGCCAGAGGAAAGAATGACAAAACAGATATACAATGTGAAAGTGGAAGGATGCAGGTACCGGGGAAGACCTAGACTATCTTACCACGACCAAATAAACCGAGTCTTATCTGATGGAAAAGTCAAGAGTCTCCGTAACCGGCGAGCGTGTATGAGACGAACTATGAGAATCGAGGAAGCCAGAGAGGTATGTAAGGAAAGAACCTGTTGGAACTCTGTACTCTCTGCCTACCCCGCAAGGGATCTGGCGTGAGGTTATAGATAGATAGATAGAAAATAGTAATCGAGATACTTTTTAACCGACTTCTAAAAAGGAGGAGGTTCTCATTATCTCGGAAAGAACCACGGTTCTTGCGACATAGCTGGTATTTATTCATATTAAAATGGCTAAACGAATTTAACTGAAACGTTATATTAAGGTGTCTTACATCGTAAAATAAAATAGAACACTTACATCTCGAAAAATAGCACGACTTCTGCAGAATATCTATTATTTCTTCATACCTAACGGATTATAAAGAAACTTAATATGAAAAGGGGGTTTCAGGTCCGGAAGACGATGTTCGGATCAAGTTTTCTCCCCTCGCAACATCGTAGAGAAGCATCTGGCAGTGGGCCGGAAGGTTTTCTGCGGTTTTGTGGATCTGGAGAAGGCGTTTGATAGAGTTGTGCGAAAGAGACTTCGGGACATTTTGCCTGAGTATAGTATAAATGGCACTCTGCTGCGGGCCGTCCAGTCTACCTATGTGGACTGCAAGGCATGCGTACGGGTGGGTGGTAACAGGTCACCCTGGTTTGACGTTAAAATCGGCGTCAAGCAGGGTTGCGTGTTGTCCGCTAGACTGTTTATGATATATTTGGATAAAAGTCTTCAAAGACTGAAAGCGATGAATGCAGGTGTACAAATGAGTGTTCTAGTGGTAAATCATCTACTATATGCAGATGACGCGGTTTTGATAGCGCCAAAAGCCACTGATCTGCAATCACTAGTCACCGTTATGAAAGACGGCTGCATGAAAAATGGCTTACATTTGAATGTGAAGAAAACCAAAATTATGGTTTTTGAACGGGAAGAAACCAGAACGAATGCAAGGATTGTGGTTGGGAACGATGTGCTGGAGCAAGTGAATGAGTTTGTATATCTTGGATGCGCATTCAGTAAGGATGGAAAATACACCGCTGACATAGAGAGAAGAGTGAGTGCAGGGAACAGAGTAAATGGCGCGATGGGAAAGCTACTTGGGAGCCGGCACTTAAGCCGAAAGGCGCAGCTGGCCATACATAATGGAGTGCTTGTCCCAACGCTGTTATATGGCAGCGAGAGCTGGGTATGTAAGAAGGAGAATGAAAGTAGGATAAATGCGGTGGAAATGCGAGCTCTGCGGAAGATGTGCGGAGTGAAGCTGACCGACCGTATTCGCAACAGCGTAGTAAGAAAGCAAATAGGTATGAAAGAGAATATCGGTGTAAAGATGAGAAAGGGTATGCTCCGTTGGTCCGGGCATATAGAAATAATGTCCGAAAAAGAATGACAAAACTGATATACAATGCGAAAGTGGAAGGATGTAGGTACTGGGGAAGACCTTTTTTTTTTTACCTGGGGAAAATCCTGCATAGGACTTCCGCGAGCCTCGGGGGAAGCTCGCGGGGCGTGTCGGATTCCTACCGACTAAAAACCCCAGGGTGGCCGACATCAGCACTTTGGAGGAGCTCCGGGATCTCCGTATGGAACGCATCGGTGCCACGCTCTGAAGAGCCCGCCTTCGGGGGGAGACTAAATAACACGCTCCCCCCCGCACCAACGCGGTGCTCAACGTGGGCCACACCACGCCGCCATCCTCCTCGAGGTCGCTCGTGAAGAACGCTCAAGGCCCCCGCCCCTTGCGTCCGCGACCCCGAAGGCCCCCCTGCTGATGTTGGTGCAGGGGGGGGGGGGGTCCCCCGCCAGGAGTTTACGGCGGGAGACGCGAGTTAGCCCGTATTCTTAAGCCCCGGGCTATTGGGCTGGGGGGCCTGGGCGGGCTGTGCCTCCGCCCCGGCGCCGTCGTCTTCGTCGAGCAGGATCGGCCCTCTCCCGATCTCGCTCAGCCTCCTCCTTCTGGGACATTACAGTCTCGCAGAAGGAGGATACGGCCCCCCACGCCGATTCCCCTGCCAGCATAGCCGCTACTATTGCCGGCAGGGAGAAGTCCGGTCCGATCCGGTCGACCAGGATCCGCCGCTCGGAGGCCCACGCTGGGCACACTTCGAGCGTGTGTGGGCCCCATTCGAGCATGTATAGTGCGTTATTTTTATTTTATTTTATTTTAATTTATTTAGCGCACCAACTGTATAATTACATAACATCATTCTATTAATTACATTATCATTATGAGATACAATGTAGTTATACAAATTATAGGTAGGCATAACATTTGTAATTATATTTTAAAAGCGACAGTAGAAGAACAAGTGGATAACATTTTACAATTTTTTGATAAACCAGTCAAGCAATAGTAAGTATATACTTTTTTTTTATGCTAAAGCAAAAAGAATAAATATTATATAGATTTTTAGCTATATAGAAAATTGAAAATTGAACATTAAATTAAAAATTTAGAACATGAAATGAAATTACATTTAATTATTATTATTTTAAAATATTAAGTAATAAAATTGAGTAATAAAATCGAGTTTTAAGGGTTTACCAAAGACTTTTTAAATTTTACAATATTTTGGGAAAAAATATCAATACAGCTGCCTGTTGTGCTGGATCTCTCATTATACAACCTTGCCATACGAGTAAGGGGGCTATTAAACGACGAGTTCAGGGTTGAGGTAGGAATATCAAGTATACGTGACTGGCGTAAACCACGTTGGTTCGGCCTAAAATAGAGATGATTAATCAAAAATCCATCCATGGAGCCATTTATAATTTTGTGAAGGACTAATAGATCATTTATATTACGTCTTTGCTTCAAACCTCTGATCTTAAAATACTTGCACCTGTCACCATATTCGGAAACCGGAAATCTAACAAAACGGACTTGAACGGATTCTACAGCATCTGCGTAAGTTTTATAATGGGGGGACCATATTGTGGAGCAGTACTCGAGAATACTTCTCACCAGAGCATAGTATAGTAGAATTATACTATTGTTATTGCGAAATGGCTTTGTACTGCGGATAGTGAGTCCTAGGATTTTGTTAGCTCTAAGCACTATATCATCGATATGCTGGCGAAAGGTCAAAGATGTGTCAAAAATAACGCCTAAGTCACGAATAGCAGAAACTCTCTCTATGGGAGTGTCATTTATATGGTATGTAAAATCAATATATTTGACTTTATTAGTGAAGGTAATGTATTGACATTTCTTTACATTTAGTGTCATCATGTTATTTTTACACCATGACTGTAGCGCGTCAATGTCATTCTGTAGTTTAATGCAATCGTTAATATTTGAGATTCTACAGTATATTTTAATGTCGTCGGCATAAGCTAAGCAGTTACATTTTATTAAATCCAAAAGGTCGTTTATGAAGATCAGAAATAGCAAAGGGCCTAACTTTGATCCTTGAGGAACACCCGAGGTCGGTATAAATGGTGTAGATTTGAAGCCTGCCAGGGCAATAAATTGAGAGCGATTTTTTAGATAGCTGTCGAACCACCTCAGTAGACTGCCATGAATTCCAGCAGAATTTAGTTTCGCGATAAGTAGTGAATGGTTCACGCGATCAAAAGCTTTCGCAAGGTCTGTATATATAGCATCCACCTGACCTCTATTCTCAAGGGTTTCTGTAATAAAGGTTGTGTATATTAGTAAATTGGATGCGGTAGATCGGTTAGAAACGAAACCATGCTGGCGAGGGTTAATTAAGTGTCGTGCTTGACAATACACAACATCATACACAAGACTCAAAGATTTTTGCAAATTGGGAGACAATGGATATTGGCCTATAATTCGTTACATCATTCCTATTACCCAATTTATGAATAGGAATCACGCGTGCGGTTTTCCATAAATCAGGAAATATTCCCTCCCTCAGCGATATATTATATATGATATGTAGAGGTTCAAGTAGAGAATCAGAACATAAGCGTATAAAAATTGGAGGCAGTTCATCAGGACCTGCTCCTTTATTTAAATCTAAACATTTTATAACTGTTTTAATATCATTTTTAGTTATACTCGTAGAGGGAAGACAAAAATTAGATTGCGTATGTGATGCCGGAGGCGCATTGATTGTTTGCTTATTAGCATAAACCGAAGCAAAGTATTCAGCGAATAACTTTACTACATCACTACCCTCCGCTACTTTATTGTCATAGATGACTTGATTGGGAACACCCACGCATGTTTTCTTTGATTTAACAAATCGCCAGAAAGACTTTGTACTTGTTTTAAGATCACATTCAAGTTTGGAAATGTATGCGCGAAAACAATTTTCCATTACTTTTCTAGATCTAGTGCGTAGGGTGTCAAAGGTATCGTAATCACGAGGGTTATGAAATTTTTTAAATTTTTTCCTAAACCTGTGTTTTTTTTTAAGTATCTTTATTAACGAGGGAGAGAACCATACTAGGTAACTATTCTTTGAGCTTTTTGTGTATGTTTGTCAATTATAGCCCACAACACATTATAAAATTCTTTTAGGAATTCATTACAACATAGATATTGAATTTTTTCCCAATCGAACGAAGACAGCTCCGAATTACATGCTTCGTAGTCAGTTTTATTAAAGTTATATTTTACACACGAGGTACTACACATCAAGCTTGAGTGAAAAGCTTTTTTGAGTGTTAACTCTAAAGGTGGATGGTGAATGTCAATTTTACTAAGAGGGGTAGTATATGTCACAGAAGCGCAAGCATTTTCGTCAATTAAAATTAAATCAAGAATATTGTCATTCGCATTACACACGTTATTTATTTGGCGATATCCAGTAACATGTAAAAAGTCTCTTAACGCTAGTGATTTTGGTTCTGTGATTCCAACAAACGAGTTGTCACTTTTATGCCATTTAATGAGAGGAAGATTAAAATCACCAAGAATTATTGTAGTATCATTCGTATATTGTAGGCAAATCTCCTCCATTTTAATCATAAACTCTTTAAACGTATCGCAAGGTATGTAGGATGGGAGATAAGCAACACATATTCGTAGAGGCGTTTCCAGATTTAATACGTAACCATACATCTTCAACAGAAGTTTGCCAGTCAACTCTATTTACGAAGGTAAGTCTGTTATTAACCCCTATCAATATCCCACCACCATGAGCTTTAGAATAACGTTGCTTAAAGATAGAGCTACGATCCCGACGTACAACAGTATATCTTTGGTCAAAAAATTCCGAGGATATAAACGATTCGTCCAACCATGTTTCTGTTAAACATATTATGTCAAAGTCAGAATTTAATATTGCCATATACATTTCGGACAATTTCGTCTTCATTCCTCTTACATTCTGATAATATATTGATAAAGTAACCATGATGCTAAATTAAACAGTTATCATTGTAGCTTGTGTGACGTCCCATCTCTACAATCTACAATATCTATACAATTTTATCCAACGACTGTTGGTCTTTAATTATTATACTACCGGAATTTTCATCTTTGCGTACGAATATTTTTCCATACTTGACCCAGACGAACTTGTAGGATTTTTCTTTCGCTTTAAGACGCGCAGAAGCATGTAACAGTTTATTTGTTGGAGAAAGATGCTCAGATATATAAATTGGCAACTTTTCACCACTCAAGCCAACGAGATACGTGTTTAATTTATCATGCTTATGCGATTTGTTGTATCTGTTTACCGCTGAATACAACTCATCACGACATCTCGGACTGCGCAGTCTCACTACTACAGTACGCGGACGCGATTTATCGTTACTCAAGCTTGCAACTCTGGTGATTTTCATGATATCGCCATCATTTAAAGAATATGACACAACTTTGGCTATTTTTGATAAGATATTTGGTAATGCTTCAGTTTTGTTTTCTGGCAAACCATGAATTTCTAAATTTGAGTCACGCATATTCTGATCCATAACATTTATTTGAGTATTTAATTGGGTAATAGTCTTTTGCATATTATGGTTTTGAGTGCGCAGATCCGAATTCTCCTTTCGCACATTTTCAAAGTCCGATTTTAAGTCATTTAATTCCGAGATATCAAAGGAGCCCAAGGATTTCAATTCCTCCATTTGTGTTTTGATATCCTCCATCTCAGCTCGAATCTCTCGAAATATTTGTTTTACTTCAGATTGCATCGCATTCCTTATTTCTTTCCTAATGATACGCCTAATGTCCTCTTTTTTGTCTCCTTCATCCGAGCTTTCGTCGTATGTACTGGCCTTAAGAGGAGTGTTGACATTATTGCCTTTGGGCTGATTTGCCATACTGTTAGGACATATCCAGTTTGACTTCGCGGATTTGCCGAGTTTTTTATAAGCTGTTACATTCAAATTAACACACAAGTGATGGTAGTTTTTGTCGCAATTTGAACAGGCAATTTTTTCTGTAGATTTTACTGATCTTCCACATGCTTCACAGTTAGACATTCTGTTAGGCGTATATTAACCTCTGACGATACAGAAAGCGACCCAAAAAGCCAACTTTTCTCGGGTGGATTTGAACCGTGGGTCGATTGGCTACGACCACATATGTAACACAAAGTGCTACGTAGTATTTACTTTCCCTAGCGAAATTGTCTATCAATTCATTGAGCAGGATAAACAAACTAATTTGACGGTAGACTTTATAATAATTCAACTTAAACGTCAATTTCATAAAAAAAAACACAGGTGTAATGTCACAGAACACAATAAGTTAGTGAATTTTTACACAATTACACTGCGATCAATCGTAAAAGTTATACAGTAAGTCTCTAGAACACTTGAATATAGGTTATTAGGCTTTAACACTTGTAAATGGGCGTTTTAATATTTGTTTTCGAATAAAAACAACGGAAAAAGCTATAACGTGACTGTCCGGTTGACGTATTTTGACGTATATCCATTTCATTATTGTTTCCCACACATGATACAGTCTTCATATAAGCCCAAATCAGAACCAAATATTGTAAGTCATTAGTCGAATGATCGTAGTATATGTACCCACTTCGACCTCAACAGATAGTGACATAGAAGTTTTCTATAAGTTACTAGACGATACTCTGAAAAGCCTGCCGAAAAGAAACATCACAATCTTAATGGGAGACCTTAACGCAAAGTTAGGTGATACGATGAACGATGACCATCTTAGAGATGTTGTCGGCAGGCACGGACTTGGTGATAGGAATGAGAGGGGTGAGAGGTGGCTACAATTCTGCACTGAGAATGCTCTCACAATCATGAACACCTGCTTCCAACACCATCCAAGGAGACTCTATACATGTGTGATGCCAGGTGATCGTGCGCGTAATCAGATAGACTACATAGCGGTCTCAAGCATGCGAGCTCAAGCACGATGCAGCCTATCATTTCAATCGCAAAGAAGACCTGTATGCTTACTCTTGACACTCGATTTTATTCGAAATTTAGGATTGGGTTCGAAAACTTATCAATCGGTACTCTTGAACGCTACAGTAGCGCACGCTTAACTCGATTACGGTGTAATTTTATGGAACTAACTGATTTCGACTATTCTCGATTGTGTATTATTTTTGGCACTCTTGAAATGATTTTGTTATTGACGTATCGAGTTGGAAATCGAGTTTGCGATCGAAGTAACACAGTTAACAAAAGTTTACTTTTGCGCGTTCGAGTATGTTGTTTAATTTGAAATATTGCGAATACATCGAAACTAATGGCCCGCCTAGCGCTCATGTTCGATGTGTTAGAGAGCTCCAATAATCTGGATGTAAGGCAAAGAAAAAATTTGCGGAGGATGGCGCGTTATGCCAATAACGCATATTCCATGACCGATGTGGAGTTTAAAAACCATTATCGGTTGAATAAAGAACTTTTTGAAGTCCTTTACGAGAATTTAGTTCCGTGTTACGTTTTTATTAACAAAAAAAAAAAAAAATTGTCAGTCTCGAGGGCCTTAAAAGAGGTGACGGATGCCCTGAATTCAGATAGAATTCTCAATAAGTGGCTTAAATTCCCACAGACACGACAGGAAAGAGACTGTATTAAAAGAAGGTATCAGTAAAAAATATATTTCTGTTGTTATTAACCACCACTTATAATAAATTGTAGTGGCTACATTCTGTTGGCTTTAGGTTGAACAAAGAATAAATTATCAATAATTTATTTCAGCTTTATTTATTTATTTATTTAGGTATACCAACAGTCATTACAGTAAATCGTGTTACAAGTTTTTCATACAAATACATTATCGAACAATGCTGCACAACCAATTATAGGTACACACAACATTTATGAAAAATTCACAATTCCATCAGTGCCATTGATGGAACTCATGTGGCAGTTATACGACCAACCCAAAATGAAGAACGATTTTACAATAGAAAAGGTTACCACTCAAGGAATGTGCTACTTGTGAGTTTTATTATAGAATTGTTTTACATACATGAATTCAAAAATATTCCTAATTAACTTAATATGTATTCTTTTTATTGTAGATTTGCAATGCAGACTTGAATATTTTAAGTGTGGACTCATCTGCGTGTGTGTGTGTGTGTGTGAGTGATGTACGCTGTTGGCCGCGAGGCCTTTACAGCTTCACCGGACTTAGGGCGAGCGTGCAACCACTACGCTCGAGCCAGAAGGGCAAGAGGCGACATACTCGGTTGGGACAGTCGCTGTGGGAGGACGGGGTGCACTACTAAGTGCACCGGTCAACCGCCGGCTATGGGAGGGAATCTACGACTACGTCGTCGTCGCCCGTATTCTGAGCGGAAAGAATGGATGACAAAGCATCGGGGGGATCGGTGAGAACATGTCGCGGCCGGCGGTGGCGGCAGGGGTCGGGGGGGGGATCGTAGTCGGCGGCGGCTACGATTAACGGATTCGCATGGGTAGATGCGTTCGCGAAGTGTCGTGTTGTCGCCTTTTTAATATAGGTGCGAATAGGTTCGAGACCTAGATCGGAGTGGAGATCGACATTCCGTACGAACCAGGGGGCTCCTACGGCTTTACGGAGGAAGCGGTTTTAAACCGATTGGAGTTTATCGATGTGAGAGGGAGCCGAATGCCCGAAAACAACACACGCATAAGTCATGATGGGTCGAACGCAAGTTTTGTAAAGCGTCACCTTATTTCTAAGGGACATTTTACTCCGCTTGCAGATTAACGAATGGAGACGACCGAGCACAAAGGATGCTCGGTGACGGACCCGCTTGAAGTGCGGGCCGAAGGACATGGTACTGTTTAGGGTGACCCCTAGATATTTGACCTCTTTGACCCGGGGAATGGGTCGGTTGAACATGGTCACTTGACCGAGATTACTTCTAGGCCGGCGCAGGAAGTGGCGCGGGGTAGCACCTCTGGAGAAGAACACCGCAGCGCTCTTGTCCGGGGTGCCACACATGACAGTTTTGTTTTCAATCAGCACCCTGTCAAAAATCATCTGATGGAAGTATTGAATACAGGAGAACAAATTTTCTTACTTGGCATGTCTATGTTATAAAAATCAAGTATTTATTTGGTACATAGATACCAAATTGTTTGGAAATATAATAATTAATTGTTTAATGGTTTTCAGGTGACTTAGGCTATCCTCAAAGGGAGTATTTGATGACTCCTGCAGGTTCTGCTGATGAACATTACAGTTGGTTGCAGTGTATCGCACGCAATACTGTAGAGCGTTGGTGTTAAGAATAGATGGCGATGTCTTCTGGGCCACAGAGTTCTACATTACCACCCAAATAGAGCAGCCAAAATAATAAATGCTTGTTATGTGTTGCACAACATTTGCAACCAGGCACAAGGGGGTGATTATGTCCTAAATTTAACCATACCACCCACTGTGGAGGAGTCATCCCACCAAGCCAACACACAGGAGCTACCAGCTGAAGAGTTAAGGAGAGGCCATGAAGCACGTTCACGTTTAGTGTGTGAGCTGTGGGCGGCCAGGAATCATTGTGTTTTTAATATATATATTTTTGTCAGATTCCAAATACTTTAAAAAATATAACTCATGCTTTTTATATAGTTTTATTTTTTCATTAACTTGATTATTATATTGAGTCTTTTTGAAATACTCACAACATGAACAATTATAGGAACTTCACATTTAATAATTAACTATACATACGAACTATGAGAGTGGAGGAAGCTAGAGGTATGTAAGGAAAGAACCTGTTGGAACTCTGAACTCTCTGCCTACCCTGCAAGGGATCCGGCATGATGATATAGATAGATAGATAGAACTATACATATAATTCTGCTTAGTTCTATAGTAAGGTACCTACAGAATTGACATAATACTCATAGAAATACCCTGTTTGTCATTACACTCACTGGTGAATCTCCCAAGTCAAAGGCCCAATGCCTATAAAATTAAAATGGGTTCACCTTGATATAATACTTACTTATATACCTATATTACTACCTATATTACTGTACCGAATGCAACATGAATCATCATCAAAATACTTAACCAACGAGGCAGTAAATATTAAATAATAGAAATTATACTTTAAAATAATAAATAATAGAAATCGTTTATTGTTTTTGTTCTCTTATAGCTCCGGCTATAATATGAGAAGATTCTCTTATTCTTAGCTCAAAATATACCAAATTGTGACATTGTCATTGACAGGTGTTGTTTAATAAAGCAATTTTGTATTGATTTTTATTATTATTATTGTTCTCTAAACCCAAGTACTATAACGCAAACAATGAATTTTAAGTGATTTTCATTTGCGCGGGATGAACACTTAAAATAATATAGGCAATGGCAACGTATTCATTCTGCCACGACATAAAATCCTTTCGATTTAAAGCTTATAAAAAAGATATAAGAATTATTTGTATAAAATCACACAATATGTATGTAAATATGTATGATATATAATAAAAAACATTAAATTTGATGTATCTGATTATTTATTTTAATTTGGTAGTTGACGTTGTGTGGTATATAGCCACACTGGTTCTCGATTGTGTACTCTATTTCAATTTCAATCCAATAGTACACTCGATTTGTTCAAGAGTGCCAATCTCTTTCGGATTGAAGTTGAAGCTGTTTCGAGATCGTGTCAGCTTGAGATTGGGATTGATATCAAGAGTAGGCCTACTGATCACGGAGAACTGACAGCGAACTTGGCCTTGGACTGGTAAGATGACACCGATAGTCAATGGATTAAACTGAGGTATCTAATACTCGCGTGTCGTAAAGAGAGCCAAAGAAAGATGCTCCAAGAAAAGTGTGGATCACGGAAGAAACATGGAAGGCCATTAGAGGCCGAAAAGAACTGCTGAAAGGAAATGTAAATAGTGACCATACAAAGTACCAGGAGCTTTCGGCAAGGGTCCAACGTTTGTGCCGCGCGGATTACAATAGATTTTTGAATTCGATTTGTTGTAACATAGAAGAACATGCTCAAAAATTCCAAACAAAGGACTTATTTCTGAAAATTAAGAACATCACCGGAGAGTTTAAGCCAAAAACATGGGCTGTAGAAAATTAAGAGGGTAAACTTCTATCTGAAATAGATCAAGTGACAGAAAGGAGGCGAAAGTACTGTGAAAGCTTGTACACTGACCCTGCAGCACGACTTGTTTTGAAGGTGCAGCAATTTGAAGGTGCCCCAGTTTAAAGCTGGGGACATCGTACGTTGTCATCGGATGGACCGCTCATCATCGACCAACAAACCCAGGCCGATCTTGTTTAAGGTGCGTGATGTTTAACTTAAGAATAAAATCTGGTATGCCAAGAAGAATTTTAAGGGATCAGGCCTAACGTTGTCAGAGTTCTTGACTAAAGCTCGACATGACACTTTTATGGCGGCTCGTCAGAAATTCGGTGTCACCAAATGTTGGACGCGTGACGGCTCTGTCTACGTTGCGGGAGACGATGGTGCGCATCATCGGATCAGCAACTTAGCTGAGCTGGAGGCAGTTGCCATGGCGGACCTCTCAAGATCTTCGGCACCAGTCACTAAAGTTCCGGCGACCGCACCGAAGAGTAAACGCAGCAAAAAGTAATTTTTCTTATTTTAATTTTCATTCTTTTGTGTAAGTAGCCTTTATACCTTATAGTTTTAGTACTCATTTTAATGTAACGTGCTCAATTTGCTTTGTCGTCGTATTCGCTTTTATCGCCTTATGTAGTTAGTAAAATTTCTCTGTATTAGTTGACTAATACAGTGTACCCTCATTAACCTTCATTTCACGCATAATAAACTGCAAGTTGTAAGGTATATTATTCACAATTTTGCCTTGTATCAATATTATTTCTGCATCTTGCATTTTAATAATTGTCAACTTCTACTTTTTTTTTTTGTTATAAAACGTAGCCCCACACTAGGATTTATTCCTGTGTCGTGGGTGCGTTTACAAACATGAAAATTCACATACACAAATACCCAGACCGGAACAAATAATTGTGGATCACACAAAGATTTGTCGCGTGCGGGACTCGAACTCGCGACTATTAGACGCAGTGGGCAGAGCGGCTTAAGCTCTTAACCACTGCGCTAAATCGTCCGTCGCGTCCGAACGCACTTGCACTGACATTTGACACAAATTATAATATTAATTTGACAACTGTTCTTTGTTGTGTTGCCACAGACAAGTTAATACCATAGAGTAGTAAAAAGTAAGGACTTACTAGAAAGTAATTTCATAGACACTAGTTATACATTTTTGATACATATATTTTCTTTTTTTTACCTTTAATTTTGTTTTATTTTTTTATTTTTTGTCTCTTTTTTAAGGTTTATTACCTACCATATATTTTATATTGTGCTACAACAAATAAAAATATGCAGTAATGTGTTGTAAATATGCTTTGTAGTATTAGTTTTTTTTTCTCATCCTTACATACAACCGGCAGGTAAAGTGTTCATAGTTGTATTGTAGTGTAGTAGTTAGGGCCAATATAAATACTGTTGCAACCCATACTATAGGACTTAGAATAAACTTGTGCACTGAACAGTAAACATCTTTTATTGCATACACCGAACCTTACATGGCGACCATGCCAGGCACGCGCCGCCGACGCGGGCGTCTTAAGGTGTCGGGTAGCGACCGCGGAGTGCAAATTCCATTGCTTTAAAAGGGATTATTGATGTATTTGTACCGTTGTGTAAAGCGTAATAAAATAAAGAAAAATGAATATAAAAAAAAGACGAAACGTATGAAGAATGTTCAAGATTTTCCGCAAAAGAGAAGACATGCGGACAAAAGTCACGCGAGATGGACCGACCCTCCCTCCCGCTCAGGGTCTAGAGGTATTGTAGCTCACAGAAGAATTACAGTTTAAAAGAAAAAGGCGATTTTGATACCGATGATGAGGAAATGCAAGCAATGTGGTGCCAGCATCAGGCAGTTGGTTCCGGCGCTAGTAGTGAAAGTCCCGGACGATCTTTGTGTGGACCCGGAGTGCTAAGTGTAGTGTAGAGGAAATAGTGATTAGTGGAAATATAGCCGTAGTATGTTTAGGTAGGTATAATATATAACATGGAGTATTGTAGTTATATTTTAGGGATTTAAGCCATTAAACGCAACTATGTAAGCGCAACATTTTTTTTTAATTATTGATCGATTTTGCCGATTTTATAAATGTGTATCTTGAATTTTATAATATGGTTAGAAAAATGTTAAGTACCAACGAATTACAAAAATGCTTGTGTTGTATTCGATTCAGAAATTAATCCTTATTAATAATCCATGGTATGGTTCAAATGAAATTTAATGTAAGGCTTTCGATTTTGATGAGGTAAAACTACTCGGTGTGAAAGGAAAATTGCATGTTTTATTTTGCATTTTGATTATTCAAATTTCGAAAAGAGCAAGATGTGGATGCCCTTTTCTTAGTGTTATTTTGCTTATAATCTACACATGTTTTCTGTGTTACAAAAAAGGGTACTTTTTAATGCTTATAAGGATGATAGCGTAACAGGTATGTCGTATTTTTTGTAAAGAAATCATGGAATTAATTACTTTCGATTACAGGAATATTATATCTATGTATACTACTTACTTGCAATCAACACAATGTTCCGCAAGGTTAACATAATAGTTATGCAAAATTATCTTTTATTTTACTATTACATAATGTATTTTATTTAATAAAAAAAAAATAAAAAATAATCGTAACGAATTGGATTATGTTTTTCAAGTTTTGTCATAATACTGCTATAAACATCTCAGCATAAACTCAAAATGCCATGTCCAATCAAATATCAAGATATAAATTTAAAGAATTCAGAGTATCAAATTTTTTTTTTATTAATTCTAATGGAACTACTGATCCTTTCACATTTAGTAATCCATGGAGGTGTATAAAATTGCACTGTGTAACAATAACATTTTACTTTGAGAGTTTTCGGAACTATAGGTGCAATAATTTTGCGAGTATTATTTTAGTTATTTACTTGCTTTCATTAACAAAATATTGGGGCATACTACATATGGGGCAGTGTTTGAATTTTATGTTCTTCGGTAAGATTCTGCAAAATGTCTAAGTAGCAATTATGTGAAAATTATTGTAGATTACCTATAATAATATGCCAAAATTTAGTATAGAGATGCAACCTTGGCATGATATGCAAAGAGCACGATCTTCCCGGTTGTGATTTCCATTAGTTTATCAAGGCGTGACGTAAATAAACATTTAGTTTATTACAGTTTTTTTAAGAAGAAATAAGTATCCTACAATCCAAATGTCCATTAGCAGTTACAGTTACCAAGAAAAGTTTTTTCGCATACTTTTGATTGTAATATTTTCATTTCACGACACTTTGCTCGCTTAATTTATTTTATCATACGTGTCAAATTACAAGTATTTGTTTTTTTTTTTTGGCGAGTCGATATATACGTTATCTCATATAACTAATATAATATGGAAAAAATATATAACTGTCGCTTCTTTTATTCATTGTCGCTACCTACAGGCACACAATAATTACTTGATAAATTCTTATAAGAAGATCTGAGTGCTGCTATTTCTTGTATATCATTACTATTTGTTCTATGTACTACTTTCTCTTTAAGCTATTCTTAAGCGTTAGTTTACGATTTGAGCTATTCAGATGCGGATCTTCTATTTCAGCCATTTAGACATGTCCAATATTGTTGGTAAATTGTATGACTTACAAACATTTTAAAACGTTTGAAATAATATGTAAACAAAAAAAAATTGCGGTCAGAAATAGGCAAGGTCTTATAAGTTATCAGCTATTTTGTTTTAAATACACCTGAAGAGTAATGAGAGTATTCGGTACTAATTCAGTATAATGGAAATGATCATTAAACAATAAAAAAAAATACATTTAGCGTTTGGTACAGAATTTTTAGTAATCTAATTGATCAGTGGTATAAAAACTTGCATATTTTGTGTTTGTAATTATATAAACTTAAGTCTTTTTTTCAGTGTACAGAGGGCCTAGACAAGTTGCAAACGTTTTGTTTCTATTCTCTTGTCGCAATCGATAGATAGATAGAGGTGGCAAAGATAGATTTTAGAATGCATATACATTTTGATGGGGATTCTTATGGATAATAAGCCTATAAGGTATCAACGAAAGCTTAGCCTGATCACCTAAGTAATTTTTTTATATCCTTATAAGCGCCATAGAATTCAATAGGGTTGAGATTATTGTAAGGAACTGATAGGTATTTTATATATTGATGGAATTTGATAATAATAATATATGGGGAGTAGGGATATAGCAATCGCTATAAACAGTAGCCCGAGAGGCACTGTTGAGCGAGCTAGCCCCAATGATAGCAAGGTACACCAGGATACAAGGCAGGCACGGAATCCTTGTTAATCTGATCATAATTCGGTCGAGCTACCACTTGTGAAGTTAACTTGGACACATGGTATGATTTAAAAAAAAGGAAGTGTTAAATGAACTGCCTGAATTAGTAAAAATAATTGTTTGTTTTATGAGGAATGTGCGCACAATAATGTAATAAATATTTCCTTGTATCCTGCATAATTAAATGAATGAAGATAAATAAATGGTAGGCCTACCAATCAAATATAAAATGTGTACCTTGAAGAAACTAGTACAGTGTTGTACTTAAAAAGGTGTAAAACCGTATATAGGAAGTAAAACGACATTGCAGAAGTTTAATTGCAAAAAGGATATTTTCACAAGGATGAAAGGTGACGTCACGAACATAAATAAATTTTATTAGTCATGAATTCTGTGACTATAGAGGATATACCTAGAATATTAATCATGCTTACCTATGATTACAACTATAACAACATCGATATCGATAATGTTTATATAGATATAGGGGCCCACTTTTAGATAAGAGTTATTTTAAACATGTTTATAAACACATATATTATAGTACTTATTAGTTTCTACACTGTGTATGTAAGCTTAAGTAATGTTAGACTTATTTTTTTTTTATAACTGAAATATACACTTAAAACCTTAATTTTTATATTATAATTTTGTCTATGCTATAATAATTTTCGCAATAACAATCTATAAAAATAACTACATTTAATATTATCCAAATAAAATCTAAGGTGATTTATAGTGAAAATGTATTGTTGTTTGAAAAAAACATATATTTTAATATTCCTGATGAAATTGTAATAATTAAAACTTTTGTAAAAGAGTCAAAATTTATATGTGACTGGTAATTAACATGGGAAAGAAGAAAAAAAATATGTAACAATCAATTATTACCACGATACATATTTGAAATATTGTATTTGTTAAGAATGTACTAGGTAAAAAAAACCTATTGTTTTATTTTTTTTTATTTTAAGGGGGTAGGTGTAGTGTAGTAGTTAGGGCCAATATAAATACTGTTGCAACCCATACTATAGGACTTAGAATAAACTTGTGCACTGAACAGTAAACATCTTTTATTGCATACACCGAACCTTACAGTATAATATTGATTAGAGGAATAATTATTTATACATAACCACCCTTTTTAATTATATTTAATAATTATTTTTATTATATTTAAATGATGAACAGCTTATTTAATGACGAAGCAAGCAGTCACAGTGATGATTACTTCTCTTTATCTTCTGATCTATGTAGTAGCAGTGATGAGAGCTTTGTTAACACTCCTTCACTTTTTAATAATCTTGAGAGCCAGTTTTCTGATGTACCAAAAAACTTTAACGTTATTCATATTAATGCACACTGTATTCCAGCTCATTTTTCCGATATGCAGGTGTCCTTCAATCTTAAAAATATTCACGCTATACTAGTCTCTGAGTCTTGGCTGAAGCCCTGCCTATCTAGTTCTTTATATTGTTTACCTGGGTTTAGACTGATTTGTAACGATCGTACTGGCGGTGGAGGTGGTGGGGTGGCTATTTACCTTAGATCATATATCCCCTACGCTGTAATTTTTTCCTCACCACAACCACCGCCGCCAATGCTGGCGAACATCTGTTTCTAGAAATAAATCTATCTCACGCCAAGATTTTACTCGGAGTCTATTATACCCCTTCTCTTCATATGAATTATTTTTCATCTTTTGAAAAGGTCTTAGAGGAACTCATTCCCTTATACAATCACTTTATTATTATGGGTGACTTCAACACCTGTCTTCTCAAGCATGATTACCGTAGTACTTCACTAGAAGCCATCATCAATTCCAACAACTTACATATTCTTCCTCTTAGTGCTACTCATCATTCCCTTACTCTACTCCTTCACTTCTTGATTTGTTAATAATATCTTCTCCACTGCATGTTGCAAAATACGGTCAATATTCGGCTGATGCTTTCTCGTATAATGATCTTATTTTTCTATCTTACAAAATCCGTCCCCCTAAAGCTAAGCCTATAATTATTCTTCAGCGCAATTTTGGTCGTATGAACCAGGAATAATTTCTTAGCGATGCGAAAAAAATTGATTGGACACCGGTTACTGATGCAGAATTAGTGGATGTTCAAATAATGATCTTCAACATATTAATCACCCAACTGTACGACAGGCATGCACCCTTGCGATCCATTAAACTTAAACACCTTCCAGCTTACTTACCGAAGAAATAAAACTGCTGATGCACAAAAAAAAAACAAAGCCAAACATAAGTTTAAGTGCTGTCCTAGTGATGAGAATAAGTCCAAATACTCGTATATTAAATCGCGAAATCGCTGCAATGTGGTATGTAGGGACGCCTTGCGCCGCCATATCCATGACTCTGTCGATAATAATGATCCAGCTAAAGTCTGGAAATTTCTTAAGTCTATTGGAGTTGGCAAATCACTGATAAGATACTGTTTCAACTGATTTAAACATTAATTCGCTCAATCTTCATTTTTCTTCTTCGTCCAATATCGATGATTCAACAAGAGCAAATACTCTAAGCTATCTTTCAAACATACCAACTCCTGACTACTCTCCTTTTGTTTTTAGTCGTCTGACCGATTGTGATGTTAAAAAGAGCATACTGTCAATCTCCTCCAATGCTGTTGGTGGCGATGGTATAAGCCGCAATATGATAGTGCCAATAATCGACATCATCCTTCCCATCCTCTGTACCCTTTTTAACAATTCTATCGTAAAAGGTATTTTCCCTTCTAGTTGGAAAGATGCTCAAATTATTCCTTTACCTAAGAAACCAAATCCCAAATCTTTTTCTGACTACCGTCCGATATCCATCCTTCCTTTTCTTTCTAAAGTCTTTGAGCGCCTTATTCATAATCAGATCGCCAATTTCCTTTGCTGTCATAATCTCCTTAATCCTTTCCAATCTGGTTTCCGTCCTGGACATAGCACAGTAAGTACGCTTGTTAAAACCACTGATGACATCCGCTTTTATATGGAAAATGGCAGCCTTACTGTGCTCACGTTGTTGGATTTTAGCAATGCTTTTAACACGGTCGATTTTGACATTCTCTTAGCTATACTTCGCTCTATTAACATATCTCCAACGGTGGTCGCTTGGTTACACAGCTATCTGTATGGACGCCGGCAGCGGGTCCACCTTGAAGAGAATTTCTCATCATGGTGTGGTACGTCGGCCGGTGAACCACAAGGCGGGGTCCTATCTCCACTCCTCTTCGCAATTTTTATTAACTCTATTTCCTATCATATTTCTTCTTCATACCCACTTATATGCAGATGACCTTCAAATTTATTCTCACTCTCCGCTGAACAAGTTAAACGACTGTATCAATGTTGTTAATAGTGATCTACTTCATATAACTGAGTGGAGCAAAAATTTTGGCCTAAAAGTGAATCCTACTAAGACTTAAGTGATCATTATCGGCAGCTCACGTCTGCTATCTAAAGTGGACTGGAATCTAATTCCGCGAGTTAATTTCAATGGGGTCTCGATACCGTACAGTGAAACTGTGACAAATTTGGGCTTGACCATGGATCGTTGTCTGAGTTGGGCTAATCAACTGCAAGTCACCAGTAGTAAACTGTATGCCGCAGCAGGTTCACTTAAAAGACTGCGAAACTTCCTGCCGATTACTACTAAAATTGCTCTAGCACAGTCCCTGTTACTTCCTATCCTCGACTACGCTGACATCTGCTATCTAGACCTCACAGAAGATCAGCTAAATAAACCTGAGCGTCTCCAAAACTTCTGTATAAGATTTATATTTGGTTAACGCAAATATGATCATGTATCTCAGTTTCGTACTAAGCTAAAGTGGCTCCCTATACGTCTTCGCCGGAATACTCATATCCTCTGCCTTCTATACAATATATTGTTCAATCCGTCTTCTCCACATTATCTTAAGGTACGGTTCGATTTCCTTCACGATTCCAACTCATATTCCTTAAGGTCGTCCGAAAACTTAGCTCTCGTAATGCCTCCGCACTCGAGCACCTTTTATGATAATTCTTTTACCGTTAAAGCCGTCCGTTTGTGGAACTCATTACCTGCCTCTATAAGACGTGCTCCGTCCATTCATGTTTGCAGGAATCGCGTTAAACAATTTTACATGACTGAATAACTTGAATTATTTAGTTTCTATTTGCTTCTTATTGTATGCTGTACATCCATTTCTAGTATTAATGTTATTACGCCATTTATATATGTTTAAGTAGTGTATGATAGATTCATTTGTGATTTAAAAAAAAAAAAAAAAAAAAAATTATGTTAATTTGTTTATTTAGTGCACCCCTAATCTTGCGATTTCTTTAAATTCTCGCCATCCTAAGGTTGCCTGGAAGAGATCACTATTAGTGATAAGGTCGCCCATTGTTACACTATCTTAGTAATTTATAAATTGTTTTTCCATATTGTGTATCTTTGGTGGAACAATAAAGTGTTATCTATCTATCTATCTATAGACATGCAGTGTATGGAACCAGACATCCTCGAATCCGAGGTCAGAAATGCGATACACAAACTCAAAATCAATAAATCACCTGGAAAAGATAAAGTATTTGCTGAAGAGATTAAACACCTAGGGGATCAAGGAGTTAGCATACTGCTGGATTTATGCAATGAAGTCTGGAAAACAGGTAAATGGGTCACTGAGTGGAAGGAGTCTCTGCTGATTCTTCTACACAAAAAATGCTCAACAAGATCATGCTGGAATTATCGTACATTGGCACTTATATCCCATGCTAGCAAGATAATGCTCTATATCATTAACAGCCGTCTGCAAGTATTCCTTAAGTGGCAAATAGCCAGCGAACAAGCAGATTTTGTAAGGGGTCGGGGCACAAGGGAACAAATAGTGAATGTTAGGCAAATAATCGAGAAAAGCCGAGAGTTCAATGTGCCGATTCTCATGTGCTTCATCGACTACTCTAAGGCATTTGATTACGTAAAATGGGATTATCTGTAGACCATATTGCAGGAATGGGTGTGCCCCAACATCTCATAGCACTAATTGCGAACCTGTACCAAGATGGTCAATCCAGAGTGCAGGTAAACAACGTCATCTCGGGCTCCTTTAGGCCGGAAAAGGGTGTGAGGCAGGGTTGCATCCTATCTCCCATTCTTTTTAACATATATGGCAAATATATCATGAGGAAACCCTTGGAAGAATTGGAGGGAGGGATCTCTGTCAGTGGCATGAAGATCAGTAATCTGAGATATACAGACGACACCACACTGTTCGCATCATCTAAACAAGAGCTCGCTGACTTATTTCGCAAAGTGGAGGGCGAGAGTAGATCAGTAGGACTAGCAATTAACAAGTCAAAAACCAAAGTAATGGTTGTTGAGAGCCGGTCTACTCTCTAGAACAGGTGAACTCTCGGATCTAGAATTTGTCAGCGAGTTTGTATACCTTGGATACTCACTCACTCACTTCCTCCCTGATTACGGATCAGGGAGGAAGTGAGCGGGAGATCAAAAGAAGAACGAAATAGCCAAGTTCGCGATGAGCAAACTGACACGCATCTGGCAAGACAGAAAGGTCTCCAATATCACCAAGGTGAGACTAGTCCGAACTTTGGTTTTCCCAATCTTCCTATATAGAGTAGAAGCGTAGACGATTCGAGCGATGGGACGGAAAAAGAGACTCCTTTGAGATGTGGTGTTGGCGAAGGATGCTCCGAATACCATAGACAGCCATGAGAACGAATAACTATTCTAGAACAGATAGACATCAGAATCAGACTCTCAGCGATCTGTTACCAGCATATTGTGGGATACTTTGGTCATATTGCACGACGGCAGCCAGACAATTTTGATAAATTCGTGGTGATAGGTAGGGTAGATGGAAAAAGACCGCGCGGCCGATCACCTAGCCGCTGGCGTGATCAAATCACTGCTCTCACTGGCCTCTCTACAACAAATGCTCTTAGAGAAGCCGAGGATCGGATCAAGTGGAAGGAAGTCGTACACAGGGCCATGAGGGCCTTTCGAGGACACGACCTTCAGTAATGAAGAATACGACTGAAGAAGAAGAAGTCGTATGTCATTCTCTCTAGCCATCGCATCATGCATGAGTCATTCTTATCTGCCTATATTCTTCCTACGGGCTCAAATCGAAGCATATTCTCGTAGGTTTGTTTAATTATAACCAACTGTAGAGTTTGTGGTGCTTGTTTTGCTATTTAATATGTTCATCGGAGCGTGATGTGGCGCTTTGATGTCTATCTAGGTTACACCATGTTTAAAGATTCATCGACGTATCCGTCCTCAGATATAGGCATTCACATTGTATTATTAAGGTGAAAATGCATTTGGAATAAAATGCAATGTTGGTCCAATTTTCCTCGGTATATGATTCCGAAATAATGCACCAGTTGTATAGGAAATTTCGAATATGGGAGATGGAGCGTCATCCCTTTACAGAAAAATCCACATTTCACCAAACTAACTACGTACAGGTGAGCCTATTGCTATGATAGATTGCCTGATCGATGTTAAATGATTTTCACTTTTAAATCGCCTTCGGCATTTTAAAATCAATATGGAAATATAACACATTTCTTGATACAAGTTTAGTTGTTAATTTGGATATGAAGGTTTTACGAATGCGTTTATTGAATTTTAAATTCCAGAAGATCTTTTGTTATTTGTTATCGTTGTATCCTCAAGGAATAAATAGTATTCATCTCATCACGGAACTACGGAAACGTAAGCATACTTCTGCTTTTAAAGGGCCGATATGCATGGTAAGGATTTTACTACATTCCGTTTTATTAAACTCGTGATATTATTTACGTGTCCCTTATCATTTTACCAAGCGTGTTGTTCTCGCATCGAGCTGTCATGCTTAAATAATAAAGGACAAGGGCTTAGCGTGAACAGATAGACGTTAGCGTGACGCTATCGTGTTGATATGCCATCCTTTTCAACATATGCTAAATAAAGATGAAAGTGACAACACGCTCTCAATGACGTTACGATAACGTCAAATGGTTTGTGCTTAGCCTTCTGGGCTTAGCACAAACAGATTGACATTATCGTAACGTTGTCAAGATAGTATGATGTCACGTTCATCTTTATTTAGTAAATTTGTGGTGTGAAAAGGATGTCACATCAACTCGATAGCGTTATGCTAACTTCAATCTGTTTATTTTAAGCTCTGTGTTTTTAGAGTGACTGTAGTCGATAGCGAATGCTGAAATGTTTGTAGAGTAGGATCAGTTACTCTACCACGAGTTCCGAAAAGAGTTCTTTTTCAAGAGCGTTAATTGTGCTCGTACGTTTATAAAACTGTATGTTCTTAGTAATTGCTTTAAGATCGATGAATGTGAGTAAACAACGTAAACGCCAACGGGAAATCAGAAGTTTTTCTATCAATAACATTTCAATACTCGTAGCAGTCGGAGTCTGAAATTCAGATCAGTATAACAAGATTTTTATTTTCATCATCATCATCATCATCATCTCAGCCTATACTTGTCCACTGCTGAACATAGGCCTCCCCAATCGCTTTCCAGCGTAACCGGTCCGATGCCACCTGCATCCAACGACTTTCTGCGATTTTCACAAGATCGTCGGTCCATCTGGCAGGCGGTCGTCCCACGCTGCGCTTGCCAATACGTGGTCTCCACTCTAGAATCTTTCTGCCCCAACGCCCGTCCGATCTACGCGCTATGTGGCCCGCCCATTGCCACTTCAGCTTGCTAATCTTAACGGCTATGTCGGTGACCTTGGTTCTTCTACGAATCTCCTCATTCCTGATTCGATCGCGTAGAGAAACGTCGAGCATAGCTCTCTCCATAGCTCGCTGAGCAACTCTGAGCTTTTTTATGAGACCTATTGTAAGTGATCACGTCTCTGATCCATATATCATCACTGGTAACACACATTGACTAAAAACTTTAGTCTTAAGGCACTGAGGTATTTTGGATGAGAAGATGTTGCGCAGTTTCCCGAACGCTGCCCAGCCGAGTTGGATTCGTCGATTGACCTCTCTCTCAAAGTTGGACCTACCTAACCGGACTACCTGTCCCAGGTAAATGTATTCGTCGACAACTTCAAGAGTAGAGTTCCCAACGGTGAGTGCGGTGGGTACGACATGGACTTTAGACATTATTTTCGTTTTGTCCATGTTCATTTTAAGACCCACTTGTTGAGATACTCTGTTGAGGTCACCGAGCATTCGTCCTAGATCTTCCAGCGACTCCGCCACGACCACAATGTCGTCGGCAAATCGAAGGTGAGTGATGTATTCGCCATTGATGTTGATGCCAAGTCCTTGCCATTCCAAGAGCTTGAAGGCGTCCTCTAAGGTGGCCGTAAACAGTTTCGGAGAAATGACGTCTCCCTGCCTTACTCCTCTTTTTATGGGGATCGCTTTCGTGCACTGCCCCTGTACTCGGACTGACATGGTGGCGTTATTATACAAGCACCTCAACACCTCAATGTACCGATAGTCAATGCGGCATCGCTGGAGAGATCTAAGAACCGCCCAAGTCTCGATCGAATCGAAGGCTTTCTCATAGTCCACAAACGCCAAGCATAGTGGCCGATTATACTCCTCGGTCTTCTGTATAATCTGCCGCAGCGTATGTATGTGGTCTATGGTACTAAAGCCTTTCCGGAAACCGGCTTGTTCGGGAGGCTGGAAGTCATCAAACCTGCGTTCGAGACGATTCGTAATGACTCTCGAAAACAACTTATAAACATGGCTCAGCAGTGTGATGGGCCTATAATTCTTCAGTAAAGTGTTATCACCTTTCTTGAAAAAGAGTACCACCACACCCCTGTTCCACGCTTCCGGCGTTTTTCCTTCGAGCAAGACGGAATTAAACAGCCTCTGAAGGACTTTAAGTACCGGCGATCCGCCCGCTTTCAGAAGCTCTGCGGTAATTCCGTCTTCACCCGGCGCTTTGTTGTTTTTAAGGTGTTTGAGAGCCATCCTAATCTCGTACAGGCTGATGTCCGGGATATCTTCTGTGTAGTGTCGGGTTAGCTTGGCTCTTGGGTCTTTTACCAAGTCAACAACAGGTTCAGCTACTGAGGTATACAACTGCCCATAGAACCTCTATCTCCCTGAGCACCTCTGACCTATTCGACGTTACGTTTCCGTCCTCCGTCTTCAGCTTCGTCAACTGGCTTTGCCCAATAGACGCGTCTCTTGCAAACACTTTGGAGCCCTTGTTCTGCTCTATGGTCTCCTCAATACGTCTTGTATTGAAGGACCGTAAATCGTGTCGCAAGGACTTCAATATCTGTCCATTGAGCTGCCTATAGGACTTAGCATCATCGGAGGTTTGGAGTGTCATGGTACGTCGCTCAGCCATAAGGTTTCGGGTGTAGTCAGATAGCTTTTGAGGCCTATTTTTACGGTGGGGCTTGAAATGCTTGGACCCGACCGTATGGACAGTCTCTACCAACCTATTGTTGATTTCGTCCACTGATGCACTGCTGTCTAGCAATTCGAAGCGGTTTGACAATTCGAGTTGAAAGTTCTCGGGGTTTTAGATATGTGCATTAGAAGGTCGGAGCGTAGACTTCATCAGACGCGATCTTTCCATTTTGACATTAATATTTAATGTGCCTCTGACCATTCGGTGATCACTGCCGGTTTTTACCCTGTGAATCACGGAGACATCATTAAATATTTGTCGCTTGGTGCTCATGATGAAGTCTATCTCATTTTTTGTGGAACTATCAGGGCTCATCCAGGTCCATTTCCTATGAGGCGGCTTCCAGAAGAAAGAGTTCATCATAAAGAGTCCCTCCTTCTCCAGATATTCGGCCAGCCTCTGACCCCTGGGGTTGCGTTGCCCATATCTAAATTGCCCCACTCTCAATTCATCATCGCCCCGTTTGCCCAGCCGCGCATTGAAGTCACCCATAACCACTGTAAAGTGTGCTTTGGAAGTATGTATGGCTCTACTAATGTCCTCATACATTACTTCGACGTCATCATCTGAGTATGCCGAGGTCGGTGCGTAGACCTGTATGACCTTCAGCGAATATCTTTTGGATATTCTGAGTATCAGGTACGCTACCCTGCTCGACACACTAGTGATGGACACAACGTTGTCTATGAGTGACTTGTGGACGATAAATCCGACACCACCTTGGGACTGCTGTTCGCCCTCCCGGTAGTAAAACAAGTTGCCGGATTTTAAGGTTATCGTGTCCTCGCCCTTTCTTCGGACCTCCGATAAACCAACAATATTCCACCGCAACTTGTTTATCTCTTCTTCCAGCTCAACAAGCTTCTCATCTGTCCTTAACGTGCGTGCGTTGTATGTCACCAGGGCCAATTTTCGGTGTTGGTGGTAGCCGAATCTCTGCCGGAGATTCTTAGCACCCCTTGTCCTGTCGTTACCATGGCTGCTACCGTGGCCAGGACGAACAGGACCGCCGGGGACTAGGGGCCTGGTTTTCTTACATTCTTCCATAATTGGGGGTGTTTGCCATACTCGCCACGCTTGGCAGGCGGGTTGGCGAGCGCAGTTATTGGTCGTCGAAGTGCTAAGGGAACGCTGCTGCCCATTCCCTAGTTTTCCCTTAGTCGCTGTTCAAATCCGGCGATAGTAAAGATGCCAACAACTATAGGCCAGTGTCTGTCTTGCCATTGCTCAGTAAAGTGTTCGAAAAGATAATGCTCATGCAAATGCTAGATCATTTTAACGCAAACAACATCCTGCACGATCAGCAATTTGGTTTTACCAAAGGGCGTTGTACTACTGACGCCGGTGTAATTCTAATAAAGCATATCTTCGATGCCTGGGAGAACTCACAGGACGCCATTGGCATTTTTAGTGATCTTTCCAAAGCATTTGATTGTGTGAAACATGAAACACTGCTGCTTAAATTGGAGCACTATGGTATCCATGGTAAAGCACTTAATCTTTTAAAATCTTACCTAGAGGACAGACAACAGTGTGTTCAAATAAATCAAACTAAATCTCTAGGCTCTTTAGTTAAAATGGGCGTTCCACAGGGATCGATACTGGGTCCGTTCCTATTCTTAGTTTACATAAATGATCTACCTGAAGTAATTAAAAATCGAGCGAAGATAGTGTTATTTGCTGACGATACCTCTTTGATTTTTAAAGTAGGTAGACATGTTAATAACTTTGACGAAGTAAATGACGCTATTCTTCAACTACATAACTGGTTTACATCCAACAATTTAGTGCTCAATAACAAGAAAACTAAATGTATAAGGTTTTTTTTGCCAAATGTAAAAAGTACTGTACATGATATTATACTGAACAATGAGAAACTTGAGTTCATAAATGATACATCTTTTTTAGGGATTACGCTTGACTCCAAGTTACAATGGGGTCCTCATATTGAGAATTTAGGTAAGCGGCTTAGCTCCGCTGCCTATGCCGTAAGGAAGATCAGACAACTAACTGATGTGGACACCGCGAGGATAGTCTATTTTAGCTACTTTCATAGTGTCATGTCTTACGGTATATTATTGTGGGGTAGGGCAGCGGACATTGAGTCTGTTTTTATCTTGCAAAAAAGGGCTATTAGGGCCATCTATAACTTGAGTAGTCGCGACTCTTTAAGAGAACTGTTCAAAGTAGCTAATATCATGACGGTCCCATGTCAATATATCTATGAAAACATTATGTATACTAGAAAAAATTTAGATCTTTTTAATCAGCTAGGTGATAGACATTGCTATAACACACGACATAGAAATAAATTAGACCAACCGCAGTTTCGTCTGTCAAAAATTCACACGTCTTTCATGGGGCACTGTGTTAGATTTTATAACAAAATTCCCATTGACGTCACTAAACTTAGTGAAAATAAGTTCAAAGCTTGTGTAAAACGAACACTTTGTAAGCAAGCTTATTATTCAATAGAAGATTATTTAAAAGATAAAAATGCTTGGATAAATGCTATTCCAGCTCCACTTGAGTCATAACAACCTATTCAACTGTTGTTAGTTAACATTACCTCTCTTCCTTCTATTAATTTAACACAATATGTACTTTTTTTGTAAATGAGGGAACCATGTATCCATTCTCATAAATAGTATTATTCGCTTTTTTAACTTAGACTCACCTGATGACCAACCTACATTGTTCTCCCATACCCCACAACAGAATGTAGATGAAAAAGTTTGTAATTTCTTATTTTAAAAGAGTAACCGTGGAGTTTCTTGCCCTTCTCCACAGGAATGACATTCCGAAGTGGCGGTAGAGTCTTTGTTACTTTTCTGACGATTCATAAATACTGTAATGGTTTACATGAATAAAAAATATTCTGATTCTGATTCTGATTCGCCTTGTACGACACCCAATGGGATGAGATGGGTTGGTCCTATTCTAAGCCGGGAACCACGCGGCAGATTTTTATTTTAAGTTGCAAAAATATAATCAGAAGCTACACCCTCATGCCCATATTCCGCAAGCAGGGTTGGCAGAATTCTAATGTGTTGACCAAATTTTCGCTGAGGATGTTAGGTCCCATGTATTAGGTGACGACCTTATTAACCTAGCCTAGGCAGCGATTTATTACCTTATTTACCTTTCGGACTGATACTGGGAATTTTTTCGACCTATGATTTGAACCCAGAACCTAGTGACCATAACACGAACTATTCGCCACTAGACCACCGAGGCATTCAACTACATGAATGTGAAAAATAAATTCAACAGTCATCTAAATTCATAGAAAACCATTTTTTGTTTAATCATAATCGGTTTTATGCATACAAGTAGTAGAAAAACCCAGTAATTAAAACATTTAGAGGAAAAATAACCTTGTATTCCGAACACTACGCTATTGTCATCTCATTAAAAAATTAAAACTTATGCTGTGCAAATTTAGACCTTATCTTCCAGGATACAATCACATTGCTAACGAACATTAATACCCAAGTATGAGTTTTCTGAGTACAAATTCACGGTGCAAAGTTCCTTAGGGCCGATCTTAGTTGGTATTATGCTTGCAATAAAAGGGAATTAGGTTCAGAAACGTTATTTTCAGCTGGGATCGTGTCTTGAATTTTGATTGGCCTCCGAAACGAGGCGTCGTCTTCTTTACGAATGTATAACTACTTATGATGTTACATCAGATTTATCTTTATAGCTTTTACATCGTATTTACATACATTTATTTCGTATTAATTTCCCCAGAGCAATCGCTAGCTAAGAATTTACGTTTCGTTTTTCCATTTAATTTGTTTACCTTGTGCGTACGCATTAATGGTAATATAAATCTACAGTATTGTATCGTAAAATGATGGATCATAAAGTTACTCTGTACTACCAAAACTGTCGGGGTTTAAGGACTTAATTGAACACTTTGTATCGAATCTTTTAATTGAATGTTACGATGTCGTGGTCCTTACGGAAACATGGTTAATACCGAATATCTTTGAGTCTGAAATTATTGACTCATGGTACAAGGTGTTCCGCTGTGACAGAGACCGCACAGCGACTGGTAAAATGGATAGTGGCGGTACGTTAATTGCTGTACGTAAAACGTTTAACACTACACGCTGCATATTGAATCCTGACCGTAATTCCTGTACAGGTACCTTGACACTACCACCTATTATTGATTATGTATTTTTGAAATTTAATTCAAATATTAAGGACAAATACCATATAATTTCCGGTATGTATTTACCCCCAAATCAATCTTTATCTGTTTATGACTCTTTTTTGGTGCAATTCTAGACGAAATTTCATCCATAAATGTCGATAAAATTTACATACTCGGTGATTTTAACTTACCACAGGTGGAATGGGTAAATGTTCGCTCATCTGTTTACTATATTCCTGATCCTTCATATTGTACTCACCCTACTATTCAATCATTAAATAACTTTTTATCTTTTTCGGTTCAAAGACATTTATTTCCAAAGAAATTTACATTTCACTTAAGGAAACTTTAATTAACTTAATACTAAAACATTAATGATCGAGGCTGACTTTATTTTAATCCACATTATATTGTTCAGAAACGTGTGTTTTTAGAAGTTTTTTGCAAATATTCATTGATGCAGCATTCCTAATATTTGCAGGTAAATTATTGAACAGTTGCACTCCCTCAAAAAAGATGTTTCTTTTGCCATATTCAGTCCTAGGAGCACGGGTTTCAATTTTATCCCTATTCCGGAGGTGATATTTAACCGTTTTCTTTTTTAAATTGATGTTTGAATGAATGTCCTTCGTGCATAATTTTTGTACAAGAATACATGTTTTATATATATATGATTGCTTTACGTTCATAAATTTAGTTTTACTATAGACCTGGCGTGTTGGCATTAAATAGTTAATAGTTATATAATATTTTAATCATTTCGTTGTGTTCTTTGCAGTTCACTTATATTTGATTTAGTGGCACAACCCCATATTTCGATTAAATAATCTAGATGTGGCTTAATTAGTGTATTGTATATGGTGTGACGAAGTTTATAGGGAATACAATTAATCATTTTATGTAGGGCTCCTGTCAAAGGTATGATTTT
This sequence comes from Phalera bucephala, assembly GCA_905147815.2. NCBI lineage: Eukaryota > Metazoa > Arthropoda > Insecta > Lepidoptera > Notodontidae > Phalera > Phalera bucephala. The sequence continues at coordinate 3,060,547 of CAJHXA020000004.1, read as the reverse complement.
TGCTTTTACGTGTTGTATGTGTCCTTTCCATGTTAACCGCTCATCTAGTATAAGCCCTAAGTATTTTTCCTGACTTGTAGATAAAAAAAAGGCTCCTACTATAGACCCCTGTGGAATTCCGCAGGTAACTGTACAGTTCACTGCTTTTATATGAGGTAAGAATCAAACACGTATTAAGTTATTGCGTGCTACTCGCACCGCGGTCCGACAGAGCAATGCGCGGCAAGAGAACAGCAGCGCCCGTCTGCAGCTCTCCCCACCACCGCTCGCCCCACCATCGTGCGAGTCTGTATTTATTATACGTTACATCTACCTTTTACAAAATTTGAAAAATAGAAATATTATAATAATGTCTGATTGTACATATAATTTCATTACGAAATATTAATCACATTTTCACCTGTCGTATCGCTTGTGCCGCTTGTATCGTTTTGATCTGTACAAACTTTTCATTGTTCAATTAGTTGTATATTTCGACGCAACAGTTGACCATTTGCATCATTTTCCAGTTCCATATCATTTTCCTCCTTGTTGATTATCGTGTGTGGTAAATCACTGAACGTGCTAGATAGTTTATTCTTTTCCCTCAAATTCTTCACATAAAGTTTTTTTCGCAATCCCAATATTTTCTGCTACACGCCTCTTCCTGTCTGCATATTTTTCTTTCTTTCCATGTTCTTATCCTTTGTTTTTAAATTCACATCAGCGAATTCAACATCCACAATGGACGGTAATTTGTCTCTTATCTGACTTCTGTAAAAAAAACTCTGTGGAAGACTGACCTGTGACTGAATGGGGGACGCTATTGAACATAGTTAGATATTTAAGTAAATCATCTTGCTATTGGGATTTTATGTTGGGCTGATATGCAGTATTTTTAATATGTCGCGGTTCTGTCTTTTAATAAAGAATAGCATAAAACAACCTTGTACCAAATTCATTGAGAAAATCATGAAATTTCCTACTAGTAAACCAACGGCCATTGTTAGCGGTGACGCTAATTGGCGTTCCTAACCGAGAAAATATCTTTTTGAGTATACTGATAGTGGAGGTAGCATTTATAACTTTACTGATTTTAATTTCATTGTAACGGCTAAAATAGTCTACCAATATCAAAAGATAATGCCCACTTGGCAATAGTCCGAGGAAATCAATGGCTATATCGATCTAGAGTTGTGCTGGAAGTTCTCTTCTATGCATAGGGTTGGGGGGATTTGCAGCAGTAACCAGAGTGCAAGCAACCCTTACAAGCCCTTACAAGCAGAAACCAAAGTGCAACCCTTACAATTTTAGACCATAAAACTTTAAATCGTAGTCGAGTTTCCATCATCACGATTCCAGGGGGACCTTTATGAGCGGCCACTAGCACTTTTGGTCTAAGTTTTACAGGAATTACTAATTTATTCCCTCGCAATTATAAATTGTCCTATAAACATAATTTGTATCCAAAGATTCTGTAATTGCTATCACACTGATTCCAGCCGTTGTTATATACTCGATTCTTAAGCATTTCTAGTTCCTGGTCCCCACCTCAAGCGTGTTTCAGTGCCTTTAACGAAACTGCTATATGACGACATTGCATGACAACTAAATTTGAATAATTTTCATAATCAAACGGGCATGCTTAGCAGTCACCTGAACCGTGACCGAAAACCTGCAGTTTTGTTTTATATTCCGTACTACATACGATTTTAAACCTATACGATTATTAATAAAGGACCCAACGCTCGATTCTTGCGCATGATTTTGAATCTGTCCCAAATAACCACCTCTCAGAGTTTATGGTCACAAACTAGTCCAAAAAGATCTTTGCCTAATAAAATCCATATTAAAATGTTCTACGGCCCAAAACAATGAAAGTGCCTCTTTTGGTCGGGTAGTAGCGCTCTTCGTGATCTGTCAGACTTATTGCCATATGCAATTATGCCGAACGGTGACAGGCCTTAACTATACTGGACTAGCATCGGCAAAAACTTGAGTCCTATTATGTGGATCATAGTAACCTAAGGTTTTAAGTTGATTACACGTGTTTATGGTGCGGCGTAACTCCATGGCGGGACAATACATGTCCCAAGAAATGTATTTATTTAACCCTATGAACACATTTAGCTTTAAAACGTACCGATCTTTTTTTTTGTCGGGCCTCATGTTCAGTTTCATCGCTTGCGTATACAACAATATCATTGAAGAAGTTAACTCTTATATAAGGCAACACTACTCTTTCTAAGGTTTTTTTTTTGGAACATTCCGGAGCACATATAATTCCAAACATAAGGCGTCTGTATCTGAACAGTCCCTAGCTACATACTGAAAATAGATTTTCTTTGCTTTCCTTACTTAATTCAAGTTGGTGAGAAAATGTTTTTAAAAATAGTTTTTAAAATATTTAGGCATCCCTAAATCTAGGGATCCGCTGTTCCATAATCGGTAAAGGATGTTTTTCCCAGATAGCCTGGATGGCCCTACTCATGTCTACACAGAATCGAATATCTCCATCCCACTTGAACACAGGCACCAGGAGAGTAATACATTCGGATGAACCATTAACAGGCTCTATGATATCTGTAGCGATTTTACCCTTAATTTTCAACTCTAGTGGAACGGGTACTCTTCAACAAGGTTGCGAGACTGGCTTAAGTTTTTTTTTTTTTTTTAGAAATATGAATTTGAACACCTCTAAATTTAGGAAAAACCTGCAATAGCATTCACTCCAAGCCCTACTTTAAGAACTCTTAGTCTAGTCTATCTCCCCCAAGCAAATTCCTAGTGCCATCTTTGACGACGAAAAATGTCACTTTTACATTACGAACCCTCTTGCAAGCCGTAATAGGAGACTGAAGACCCGAGAATTGTTAGTGGTTTTTAAATATCATAAGCCATTAATTTTGTCCTCCTACTTTTAAGATTCTTTCAAGTAGCATAATTTATTGTATGACATTTGTTGCCAGAGTGTAAAAGCATATATGCTTACGGTCCCTAATGAGCACATTATGGTGCAGTTATCATTGATATGAAATTTCTCTGCACTACTAAGTCTAAGAGGGATATCACTGGATTTGTGTTAACTTGCCCTGGTACTACAAAAGTTACGGAAATGACCGACAAATGCACATCTGAGATATTTTTTCTCGCATCAAAGAAGACATACCATCGGCAGAATGATCACTACAACGCGTTCACGGAGCAAAATTATACTTTTTATCGACGGTCTTTACTCAGTTCACTGATAGTTAGCAGAACTAGGCGAACTAAAATCATTGGGTTGCCGTTCAATAGTTCCCAAAGCATTGGCTTAAAAAATAATTTTATCTTACTTAACTTTATGGCTGACTAACACTTTTTTTGTCATTTGATCAGTATACTTGCACTTAAAATACTGGTTTAGGTCTAACACGGAATTTATCAAATTTTTCTCCACTCCTGTTTAAAGAGCTTGAAGAGATGTATGCTGTAATAAAGTTCTTGCTGGGCAAGTCCAAATAAATGCTAAAGCAATGCCCTTTTGGATTCTGCTGTTGTGACATTTGTAGCTACAAAATATAGCTTGAGTCCCATCTTCTATTATTCCCAGCGTACACCAAGTAAAGCTAGTTCGCCTTCACAGTCGAAGGACACCAGGGGTGGAATATGTGACATTTCATGTTATACTACCTTTATAAAAGTAATTTTACTATAGGTACCGTTGAGTTCTCACCGAACTACCTCTCAGGCTATATTTGTAGGTACCGTTCGATTTTCACCAGACTGCCTCTATTGATATTTGTAGGTACCGTCCGATTTTCATCAGACGACCTCTAGTTATATTTGTAGGTACCGTTCGATTTTCACCAAACTACCTCTAGTTATATTTGTAGGTACCGTTCGATTTTCACCAAACTACCTCTAGTTATATTTGTAGGTACCGTTCGATTTTCACCGAACTACCTCTCAGGCTATATTTGTAGGTACCGTTCGATTTTCACCAGACTGCCTCTATTGATATTTGTAGGTACAGTCCGATTTTCATCAGACGACCTCTAGTTATATTTGTAGGTACCGTTCGATTTTCACCAAACTACCTCTAGTTATATTTGTAGGTACCGTTCGATTTTCACCAAACTACCTCTAGTTATATTTATAGGTACCGTTCGATTTTCATCAGACTACCTCTAGTTATATTAGTAGGTACCGTCCGATTTTCATCAGACTACCTCTAGTTATATTTGTAGGTACCGTCCGATTTTCATCAGACTACCTCTTGATCTTTGTTATTTGACATTTGTGAATCTTATATCATGACTGTTTGAAGCATATTATTATTTTGGCACTGTTTGGTTATTCCAAACTGCCTCTGATATCTAGTATTATTAACAACTGTTGTCAAAATAGAGGATTACGTTATACCATTCTATTGATTCCTTATGAATATAATATAGCACTTTAAGAGGCCAAAAAAGAATAAGGCAAATAAAAGAAATAATAAGCGTAATCGAGGTTAAAATAATTTCTTCCGAGGTGCGTTTAGTTAGTTCGGATATTACTTCACGGTTTTAATAGACTACAGTTATTTTTTAGGTAAAAGTTATTATAAAAATATAACGCGGGTATTTAATGACCATTTAGCATTATTAATATTAGCAAGTAACATTGGAAACAGTTCAAAGCATCACAACAGTCCAAATATAAGCTTGTTATACGTTTCTAGGTACCAATCAGCTGACAGAATCAGTTGTGAGTCAATTTTATTTAACTATTGATTGAAAAGGGTAATCAACTTTATTAGCGCATCGCCATATGCTTATTTATTGTAAAATATATAATATGATAAATATAAAATTAAGAGGGTACAACAACATTAGTTGGAAATACATTAAATTAATTTAAGTTTATTTACAACTGATTCCACTAACCGATCTACCTCTTAAAATTCACATTAGTTTTTTTATTGGTACTCACTGCGACACTTGTATCCTGGCAGGGTCGCCACTTGTACAGTTCACTGCTTTTATATGAGGTACGAATCAAACACGTATTAAGTTATTGCGTGCTACTCGCACCGCGGTCCGACAGAGCAATGCGCGGCAAGAGAACAGCAGCGCCCGTCTGCAGCTCTCCCCACCACCGCTCGCCCCACCATCGTGCGAGTCTGTATTTATTATACGTTACAGTAACAGTTGTGGGTTTGCTTTTGTAATTATTTATTTTCACCACTTGAGACCTATTTGTTAAGTATGATGTAAATATTTTTAGTGCTGTGCCATTTATACCTATGCTCGAAAGTTTTTTTATTAAAAGTTGATGGCTGACAGTGTCATATGCTTTTTTAGGTCTATAAATATACCTAACGCAATTTTCTTTTCGTCTACTTTAGTTTTAATTTGAGTTACTAAATCAATAACCGCTGAGAGTGTACTGGACTGGGATCGAAAACCGTATTGTTTTCTGTATAAAAAGTTTTACTCTGTCAGATATCTATTGAGGCGACTATGTAGCATCTTCTCAAAAACTTTAGACAATACTGGAAGCACAGAGATAGGGCGATAGTTTCCTGGATCAGTTTTTGGACCAGATTTGTATATTGGGCTTACTTTTCCTATTTTTAAACTGTCTGGGAATATGCCATCCTTTAAACACCGATTGATGAAATTCATTAAATTTTCTGCTATTAAGGGCATGATACATTTTATAGATTTTGTGTTCATGCCGTCTATCCCTGTGCTTGCATTGGTGTCCAATTTTAGTAATTTCTTCAATTGTACAGGGCTCCAACTCTGATAGCTGGTGTGATTGTATAATGGAATGGTGTGTGAGAGTATTGACTGTATTATTGAGATATTTTGCGGGTATTTTGTTTGCAAGTATGGTGCCAATAGACGAAAAGAAATCATTAAATTGTTGACAAACTTCAACAGGGTCAGTTACCATTCCTGAATCAATGATCAGTTTTGGAGGGGAGCAACTACTGAGTAATTTAGTAGCTAGTGAATTAATTAATCGCCACAACTCCTTAGGATTATTTTTACATTGCTTAAAGGCATTATAGTAATAGTTCTTTTTTTCGTGTATTAATTGCTGTACTTTCTTCTTTTCGTTGATAAATTTATTTTCTAAGTCCTTCCTGTTTATGTTATTTCTATATTCTCTCCAAATTCTGTTGCGTTTGTTTATACTTTGAATAATATTTTTGCAAATCCAGTCGTCTTTAGGTAGATTTTGGATTTTGTATTTTGTTAATTTATTTTCCGTTATCTTCTCTATAATAAATTGTTCTAAATTATTATAATTATCGCCGATAGTCTCCAAGCTTGCTTCGCTTATACTCTTAAACAGTCCCGCATAATTTACACATTCATATTGCACTCGCTCTTTACTTATCGATTTTTGATTTTGTAACCCTAAATAGATCAGTTTGTGGTCTGACATATATGACTCAATAATAGCTAAATGAAATTTCGCATTATTTAAGTTGGATATGATATGGTCCAATGTGGTTTTTGTTGTATAAGTTTGGCGTGTGCAATATCTACTGTCCATCTTATTAATTATATCGTAACCACACTCATTCAGAGTACTTAAATATGTTTTTGTATCATTATTGTTGCACATGATATCCACATTAAAAACACCAAAAACGAGTGATCTTTTACGCTTTTCTAATTGTGTTGAGAATATTTCTAGAAACTTACTTAAATTTGTTCGTCCAGGGCGATAGATTACGCCAACATTTATAGCATATTGTTTCAAATATATCTGTCGCATATAGGGTAGACTGATATTTAAAAAAAAAGGCAGAACCGCTGACCTCACTATGGTCATCGGTTCCGCACCAACTCATACTTGTCCTTTAGACACAAATAAGAATACGTTAACAATGGATCATTTAATAATTAGCCATCACATTTAAGCAAATATTAGGATTAAATAAATTACATGTTCTCTACATTATAAGGTGGGTAGATATTTAAATTTAACATTATTTAAATTAAAACCAACATAGGTTCCACTTACAATGTTCCTCGGTCAACCGCTGATTGTCAACTGCCCGGGCGCACGCCGGCTCACATAACTAAACTAGATTTATCCCTCCCTCAATCACAACGTTCTCACAGTTGTCAACAGATGGCGTTACGATATTAGCAACAAGTTATTAAAATAAGCTTCAATAGATGATTTTAGAAAGACAGATAAAATTAAAGAAGCAATGATTATTAAATAATCGTGATACATTTTGTTTACAGCGTCGGAATTAAATTGACTCGCAGAAATCAACTTTAAATAATCAAATTCATGATAAATACAATTTAAACGTAGTTATATTTAGTTTAGGATACTCCACTCTTATAAATAAAGTTAAGATTCATTGATAAAAATCCTTACGGCGACATATCCATAAGTAATGGTTACCATGCTCTTGCATCTCTTCGGTTATATCATATTTCATACTCCTATGTACATAGATCGAAACGCCTCCTCCGATGTTTGTTGTCCTATAGTTATAAATATGCAAGTAGTTTGGGATGTTATACAATTTTGCGTCAGCTTCGGACGTTATCCAGGTCTCCGTTAAAATCGACAGTTGCACTTCTTGCGTAAGTCCTTTGAGGATACATTTTAATTCATCAAATTTTCCTTTTTTTCTAATACTTCGAATATTTGCATAAAAACAATTTAAAAACGGTATTGAACAGGCAAGTCTTCATACTTGTTTACAATATAGTAATCAACACTCTTATCAGTGTCTGAATTTATAGGACTATGTAATTGATTTATTTTTTGGGAGTTTTTTGGATTATATTTGGTTATTTTGGGTACTCCCTTGATATATTTAATTGTGAGATCTACTTCACCTTTTTCTTTCCGTAATATTAACTCATTTTTAAGTTGTTTTATGTGGTCCCTTTGGCTCGGTGTTTGATCAGTATATGCTTGAATATGTTCCGGCAATTTGTTCTTGTTGCGAAGTATATTTTTTACCACCTCCGCCGACTCAAAAGATACCTTTAATTGGCGATTAATATCTGGATTATATTTGCCTATCCGCATGGTTTTCACTATTGTAGGACATTGACCGTAAAATAACTTTAAAATGCTTATTACCTTTTTTTATCATATTCATGCCTCATAGTTAAATCTTTGTTATTTGTTTCCGATATACCCTTTAAAATGATATTATTTGCTCGCTGATTGCGTTCTTGTATTTCTAGGATGAGACTCTCTTGAGTGTAGAATAGCGGATTTGGAGTTGAGGTGTTTGTGTCCATTTTCAGATGATTAATGTTAGTTTCGAGAGCTTGGATTCTTCCTTTTGTAACTTCATGGTCCGACTTTATATTCTTAAGGTCGCTATTTATTTTTCGGCATTCTAAAGTCAATGATTCAGTAGTAGACTTAATTATTTTAAGTTCATCTTTGATTTCATTGACATCCTGTCTAATCTGATTCGAGCATTCTTTTTGAGTATTTCCAAATTCCCGTAGATATGACATGATATCTTTTCGAAAATCAACTAACTCGTTTTTAAAGTCGTTATCAGGTTGCTTGCGCTTTCTAGCTGCATAGTTAACAAAAGTGTTTAGTCCGCGTAAGTCAGGATACGATCCGCTCCCGCGTTCGCTTCCGCTAGTTGATGACTGCAGTGTGCTTATCTTTAATTACCGGCTCTGGTTCGTAGTTAGAGCGAAACAAAAAATGCAATCGTTTCGCTCACTCAAGGGGGTGAAGGGCGATCGCGTTGTGTTTCTTATCGCTGAGACTTAGTTTACAAATGTCACTTGGTGTTGCACATAGGATTTTCTATTATCAACTTAATATTTTATGTGATACAGTTTAGATTCAATTCCGAAACTGTTTTTTGAAATTTATAGATTTTAATTCAACAACTAAAAACACGTCCGTGCTCTTCGATCACTTTTATATTCCTTAAACTTTAAACAATATAGTAATAAGTTTGAATCGTATTTTGGACTTATTTATAACAAATGACGAAACTACAACATGTGAGACCCCACTTAATCCCCTAGTGCCTATTGACTCTTGTCATCCCTCTTTTTACATGACCGTTAATTTTAATTTAACACACAAAAGTATGCCCCACAATTCTATACCTAGGTTTCGTTTTCTAGAGGCTAATTATGCTAATATAAATAATGAGATCCAGTCTATTAATTGGACAGATGTTCTAAGAGATCTGTCTTCCAAAACTGCAACAACCCTATTTTACGAAATAATATATAACATTATTAAAAAACATGTACCACTCCGCACCGTAAAATCGACTGAATTTCCAATATGGTTCTCCCGTAGACTTATTTATGTATTTAAAAATAAGGAGAAGGCTTGGGTCAAATGGAAACGGCATAAAAATATATTTGATTATGAAATGGTCTCTGTCTTTAGACGTAGATTCAAATCTCTTTGCACTGAATGTTATAATAACTATATAGACTTAACTGAAACTGGCCTACGTGTTGATGTTAAAGTCTTTTGGTCTTACGTTAAAAACCGCAGGGAGACATCAGGTATTCCCAGTACTATGTTTTTTGGTGATTTTATATCCGATAACCCTAATGATATTTGTGGACTTTTCTCTAATTTCTTTGGGTCTGTTTATGAAAATAGTAGCCTTTCTGATCATAACTTAGACACTTTACCATCTTCTCCTGATAATAATTTAAATTTAACAAATATATATCTTTCTAGAGATTTAGTTAAGTATGAGTTAAAATCATTAGACATAAAAAAAGGACCTGGTCCAGATCTTATCCCCCCTTTTTCCTTAAGCATGCTGCCGAACCCATAAGCTTTCCCCTTAGTATATTATACAATCTTAGTCTGCGTGAAGCAATAGTCCCAACTGTGTGGAAGACCGCAGACCTAGCTCCAGTCTATAAAAGTGGCAGTAAAAATGATGTCACGAACTACCGCCCTATTTCTTTATTATCCACCTTGTCGAAAGTACTTGAGAGACTTGTGCATAAGGCTATCTACCCTAGTCTTTCTATTATTATTCCTCAACAACATGGATTCGTCAAAAATCGCTCTACTGTAACCAATCTCTTAATATTTACTACATTCTTATTTAAAAGTGTTGATAATCGTGCTCAGGTAGATGCCGTCTACACCGATTTCTGTAAGGCTTTTGACATGATGGACCATGCCATACTTCTCAGGAAAAGTGCTTACAACGGTATTCGTGGGGATTTATTGCGTTGGTTTTATTCCTATATAAAAAATAGAACACAAAAAGTTGTTATCAATGGGTTTGCTCAATTAAATACAATTTACGCTACCTCCGGAGTTCCACAAGGCTCGATTTTAGGACCCTTGCTGTTTAGCCTGTTTATTAACGACATTAGTTATTGTTTCTTAAATTCACATTTCCTCATTTATGCTGATGACCTCAAGGTTTGTCATCGTATTGGTACTATTGACGATTGTAATAAGCTTCAAGACGATCTAAACCGTCCTCACAACTATTGTAAAGTCCACAAACTACATCTCAGTTTACCCAAATGCAAATGCATCACCATTACCAAAAAGGTAAACGCCATTAATTTCAACTACTCTCTCTTCAATGCCCCTCTTGATAAAGTAACTGTGATAAAAGACTTAGGAGTTCTGATTGACTCAAAATTGCATTTTGATTCTCAAGTAAATCCTCATCGTAAGTAAATCCTATCAATTGTTCGGTTTTATTATGCGTATTTGTTATTCCTTTAAAGGTCCTTCGTCTTACCTATTACTCTACAGATCACTTCTTCGATGTCATTTGGAAAATACTTCTGTAAAAAATAAATTGCGGGTACGCGCTGTGTGGACGTTTAAGTCTCGTACGTTTTCGAAATTAATTCATAATATTTAGTTAAAATGTCCCTGGACTGTCGTGCTTGCGAGGTCAAAGTGCCAAGAGGATTATACATGAAATGTGCTAAAGAAAAGTGTGGAAAAGTGTATGATCTTAAGTGCCTTGGACTGACGCGGGAGGAGTTCAAGACCTTCACGGAAAAATATACGCGAGAGTGGATGTGTCCTGAGTGTATTTGTTCTAAGCCTAGACGTATTGACCAGGATACACCTATCAGAAGCTTGTCCGCACATAAGTCGAGCCCAAGCAGCAGCAGTGTAAGCATCCAACGTGTTGACCATGATGTGTAGCACAGTTCCGAGGTTTTATATCAGACGTGTTACAGCGTCTAGATATGCAAGAAAATATGATCAAAAATCTTCGAGACATATGTTTCTCTACTCAAAAAGAATTGACGGCTAACATAAAAGTACTCATAGGAAAGTTGGACCAGAAAAATTTGTCCTCAACTTCCGTAATTCCTAGTGTCTCAAAACCTGAAGTTCAGATAACTGACCAAAACAGTGTTCCAAACAGTTTCACTGAAGTGGCGCGTGAGCATCAAGTTGTTAAAAAATCAATAACAACTACCCGCCCCGTAAATAATATACGCGAGGCCACTAAACCAGCGGCAATGAGCGTGGTAATCACCCCAAGTCGACCTAAAAATACAAATAAATCCTCGTCGTCAGCTGAATCCAATAGTATAAGAGAGGAAGTAAAGGATGATTGGACCTTGGTTCGTAGGAAAAAGAGAGTATTTCAATCTAAGGACGTAAAAAAAGGTGAAAATAAAAACCTAACTGAAATTCAGGGTACGGAAAAAAAGAAAAGCCTTCATGTATGGAGATTAAGCACAGATACTACAATCGACCAATTGACAGCTCATGTCAAAGGGATATGCGGACAGGAAGTTTATGTAAAGATTGAAAAAATTAATCATAAAACGGAAAGAGACTATGCTTCCTTTGTCATAACTGTTTCTGAGATCGGATACGGTATGCTGTGTCAAACAGATGTATGGCCCGTCAATGTTGTATTCTGTGAATGGATTTGGTTTCGGAGGTCAAGGGACAAGCCAATTAAAGACAAATAATACTGGCGAACTTTCTTATGTCTGCACTCAAGACGTTGCGCTTTGTGTGGCCACACACGGAATGGATCTGCGGCAAGTGCACGCACCTAATGACGTCAGCGCTGATAATAATATACCCAAAATTGGTTAGTGGAATGCACTGCAATTCCGATCGGAGCTCAATGCAGCTAGTTCATAACATTCCGCAACTATGCAATAAAATAACTCATATTCAAGCGTTTTATAAGAATGTGCGAGGACTCAAAACTAAGCTCCGCATGTGGCGGAATAACCTCTCATCGCTAGAACATGACCTTGTAGCTACAACTGAGACTTTCTTAGATAACTCTGTAGAAGACTCAGAACTTGCGTGCGCGGGCTGGACCGTACTACGGCGTGATAGGGGCACGCCCTGTGGAGGTGTTTTATTAGCCGCGCGCATACCTATATCGTTGCGTAGGCGACAGGAGCTTGAGACAGACTGTGGCGAGGATTTGTGGGCGAGTTTCGTCTGGAAAGGACGTACTATCTATGTGTGTGTAGTTTATATTAAGCCAAGCGCCAGTGACGACGATTATATGCGTTTATTTTGTAAAATCGAGAGTTTTATCAATAATTTAAAAGGTATTTTTATAATCTTTGGTGATTTAAATCTAAACAGTGCTTCCTTGTGTATTAATAATTATTATTCTTATTTTTTGACATATTGTAATTTATCTGACAGAAACAGCATTACAAATGTACATGGTGGGATTTTAGCTGTTATATTGGTACAGGAGAGCATTGACGCACGAGATACAGGTGTCAGAATTACAGAAGGGCTCGTCTCACCGGATGCCTATCATCCTCCCCTCGATTTTAGCTTAAAAATTCTTGTCGATCGTAATTCTGATCGCATTGCACCCTGTATTATTGATAAAACTAGAGACTGGAACTTCAAGAAGACTAATAAGTATTTTATTATATGAGATGCTTTCTCAGGTCTCATGGGACAAAATTTATCAAATTGAAGACGCCAATCTAAGTGCAAATTACTTTTATGAAACTATGTACAACATATTTAATACCTGTGTTACTAAAAAACAGCGTAACAGTGCAATAAGAACGCGATTCCCTGTTTGGTTTACGCATGATATCATTCGTGATACTAAACTTAAGCTAAAGTTACATCGTAAATGGAAACAAACGAAATCTCGGGATGCATACTTGACTTTCTCTAATTTGAGAACTGAATTAAAAATGCGCATAGAACTCGCTTATGACTCATATGTAGCCAAAATTGAACAGAATATTAGGTCAAATCCTCGTCAGTTCTGGCACCACATATCGTGTTTGCGGTCCAAGGGGGGTTTCGAACCAAATGTTGAATATAAGGGCAACGTCGTGAGTGGTCTGGGAGCTGCTAAAGCCTTTGCAAACTTTTTCTCTGGTGTTTTTCTTGACGAGACACCCAAGTTAGACGTAACAAATTAAAAAAATTGGAGTAATTACTCATCAGGTGGATATGTTACAATAAGCAAAATAACTCCAAAAGACGTAGATATGGGTATACAAAATCTTAAATCGAGTAGCTCGGTGGGACCTGACTGTATCCCACCATGGATCCTCAAATTATGTAAAAAAAAATTTGTTGGTCCGCTTTGTCACCTTTTCAATGTTGCGCTGCGGACTGGGCAGTACCCTTCACAATGGAAAACATCGAGAGTTACCCCTATACCTAAAAACTCAAATAAGACGTGCGTTGAAACATACAGACCTCTCGCGATTCTCCCCACTTACGTTTGCCGAGTCGTGGTCTCCACTCTAAAACTCGTCTGCTCCATCGGCCATCGGTTCTTCGACAGACATGGCCAGCCCACTGCCACTTTAGCGAGCTCACTCTGCGGGCTATGTCAACTACTTTGGTTCTTTGACGGATTACTTCATTTCGGAGTTTATCCCTCAAAGAGACTCCGAGTATAGCCCGCTCCATAGCTCGCTGCGCGACTTTTTTTTTTTTTTTTTTTTTTTTTTTTTTTATTTGTAATTAGACACTGCGGGCCCGGTTTGTCCCGCACCTTTTTTTGTGTAATTTATGTGTTGTTAGTATTTGCACTTGTATGGTACATGCCGCTTATTATTAGCTTATTGTTACAGTGCTTGGTATTTGTTTGTAGCGGTACTTCAGTAGAGGTTTTTTTTTTTTTTTTTTTTTTTTTTTTTAATTTATATTAATGATTTTGTAAGTGATGAGGCTTTCTGTTTTGGCTTGCCTTTGAGCGAGAATGCCTCAGTTGTGTAGGTGTTTGGCTGCTTGTGAGGGTTTCCTTTAGGCCTCCGCCTCCAGCAGCTTTTTAACAACTACCATGTCTCGACTGCGAATAGCCATCTTTATGTTGTATTCTTTTATTTTTTTGGTCGCAGCTGCCCTCGCCCTGCTTATTAGTGTAGCCGTTGCGTCCCCTTCACAGCTGTCTGTGTAGTAGACGCAACTTCCAGTGTGGCGAGATATAGCTACGACCGCGTGTGGATAGCTTCCGTGGAGCTTCAGTCTCTTGGGGACCGCTCGCACTATCACCACCCTTTCACTCGTTAGTCCCTGAGACTCATGCACGGTGAGGATGCGCGACCCGTTTCCCGACGCATAGCCCTGGCCGAGGAGGATTTCCTTCTCGGCCTGGGTGTGCACCAGAAACAGGGTGTTCTCCTGGTGTTTCGGAATTTGCGCTCCCGTGTACTTACTGAGGCTCAAGGACCTCACGAGGGATTTGGACGAGTATATGCCCCCATATATCTCGTTGAGGGCATACGCTACGTCCATTGGGTTTCTGTGAGTGCAGAGCAGCTCCCTGTTGACACGCGCCACGGAGTCTGGGCGGTTGTAACGCAGTCGAAACAGGTTCTCCCTATCAATGAACGGCAGTTGGTTGCAGTCGCCGACGAGAAGAGCCTCTCGCGCCAGTTATCTTGATGGCCATCACTACGGCTCCAAAGTGGTTCATGAGTGCCTCGTCGATGATAATACGTGTGCACTCTTCACCTTCTTTCAATCCGTTGACCAGCATTGAAGCCATAGTGCGGACCCTCCTCTTGGTGTTTGTTTTAACTTTTTGCGCGAGTCTCTCCCTTAAGTCATTCGTTGCCTCGGTTGTAGATGTTATTAGGATATCGCTTTCGATGTTGTAATTTGCGATTATCCATGTTGTTTTTCCGCATCCAGGAACCCCGTTGACCCATGTTATTTTGGGTACGGTCCAGTGCTCGATTGCAGGCCCCCGACCCCGGCCACTTGAGACAGTTTCTGCCATCTCAAGTATCCGGTCGTCGAGCACCACCCTCGTGCACTTCGCCGCAATCACTATTGGGTCGTTAGGGGGGGTTCTGAACTTGTGTTTGCCGGTCCGCCGGGACCCCTCCTCATCGTATTCGACGAAACCGCTGGTTCCACTATAGGCCGCCATGTACCTCCCCGACATTTCTCCTCTTAACGTGGTGGAGTTGTCGTTGTCGTACACCGCCGCTTCTGCCTCCTCGAGCTTCACCTCTAGCAATCCTTCATTGCCCAGGTGATAGGTTTGCAGGATGGATCTACAGGTCTCACTATTGACCCTTCTTGTTGCTTTGGTGATTGCTTTGAACTCGAGGAACGCGTTTTTTGTGTGTTGCAGCGGCTCCGTCGCCTCGCTGAGCTCCGGCGGATCGACAAGCCCCATCTGGGCTCTTGTTCGAGCCTTTTCCGGCTGCTTATGACTTTTGGGAGGGGGCTCCCTCAAGAACACTTCGGCGGCGACTGCCACCCCCTCCGCCCGTTGGTTCCCCCTGATTTTTTTCCCCAGCACACTTGGTATGCCGAGGACCGCCTTCCCGAGCGCCGTTGTGAAAGACGCGAGTTTTTTGGCACCTGTAGTGTCCTTTGGCTTCTGCTTCGCTGTGCTCTCCTCGAGAGCTGCCCTCATTTGTAGGCGTTCAGACCCGCTGAGCCCGTCTTGAGTCGCTGTGGGGTGTCCCCAGATGTCAGTTGGGGTTTTTGTGATGAGGTTTTCTGGCTGTCGTGGCCGTAGGAAGTCGAGGTTTTGTCCTCTATCCTCATAGACCACTACCTCGTGGTGTTTTGAGGCTTCTACTATCCCGATGTGGTCGGCGGCCTCACCTTCCTCAAATTCCACCACCATAGCGTCTACGCTTACTTTTGTTGGCTTGTCACCCTTCCCCGCTAGGCTGATCAGAAAACTGCATGCTTGGGCGAATTGGGAGGTGTTTTCGCCCGCTTGGAATAGTGCCACGGTCTTGTTCTTGGTTTGCACTATTCTGCACGCTGTGTTTCCGATCTCCGCGTTCTGCAGCTCGTTGAACTTCTTACGCTTCATTGTGTTCTTAAACGAGCTGCCATGAAGAAGGGAGGCAAGCCCGGGCGAAATTGTTACCCGTTTGGGGCCGCTTGCGTTGCAGTAGCCGATGCCAATGCGCTCGGAATTATTGTCCATAAACAGAGCGACTGATTTTATTTGAATACCCGGCTTCCCACGTTCGCCTCTCCCAAGAAAATGTATGCTTTTGGGAATGGCGACTGCCAGAGGTGACGTAGGGTTTTGTGTTGGTGTGTAAGTGTTGTTGGTGGCTGTGTTTGTATCTCTTGGGGAAGTTTTTGATGCCAGAGTGCTGTTCCTTCTGAGGCAGATGCGGATAACCTTATCTGCAAACTTCAGGAAGTGCGGTCTCGCATCGTCGTCTGCCATGATGGCCGCCAGTTTGGTCCTGCTGAGGTTTTCGTTTAACCTCTGTTGCAGGTCCAATCTGTCAGCCGCAAAGCGCGGGCAATCCAGGATTACGTGCCACACAGACTCACTGATGTTGGGGTCGCACTCACACCCGGGGCTGTCTTTTAGCCTGAATCGGTGCAAGTATTCCGCTATTCCTCCATGTCCCGTCAAGATTTGCACTTGGTTGGCTGTCAACCTTGTTTTCCTTACGATGGAGTAAGCTCGCTCAACATCGGGGAGGAAGGTCTTTGTGACCAGCCCTGTGCTCGAAGAGTCATACCTGGCCTGCCATTTACGGACCGACTCTTCCCTGATGGTTTTCTTGACATATGACAGGGGTATATTGTTGTAATCTGTGTGGGTGGCAGATGCCTGGGCCGCCGATTTCGCCAGATGGTCGGCGCGCTCATTACCGGCGGTCCCCACGTGCGCTTTGAGCCAAAAGAGGCGGACTTCCCCCCCGGCTGCTCTGATCTCATTTATGCTCCCCTTTATGGTTTTGGCTAGAGGGTGCGTTGTTTTTGGATTGGCCAGCAGGTCGAGCGAAGATCTCGAGTCGCTCATTACGTTTGCTATTTTGACCCCGCTGGCTTTTATCATTTGCACCGCTCTATGGAGGGCATAAAGTTCCGACTGGAATACAGTGCAGTGGGGGTCAAGACTGAAGGTTGAGGACCCGGTCTCCCTTCCCCCCTCCCACCACGTTACTGCAGCTCCCACTCTGCCGAGTATTTTACTGCCGTCGGTATAGATGTGTGGCCCGACTATGTTGTGGCTTTCCAGGGTTTGAGAGTCCGTGCTCTCCAGGAGCCCATACTCTGTTGTTGTGAGTTTGGAGGGGTGAGGCTGTTCTCTGAAGCTCACCCTGTGCTCCAGTTCCCTTCCTGGTGGTATATAGTCTTTTCTGATCCCTCTCTTGGCTGTGTAAAGAGCCGCCGCCTCCTGTACCCTTAGATCCAGGGGTAGCAGCCCTGACAGAGCTAATGCCGATGTAAGAGACACTGTGCGATACGCCTTGCAGATCTTTTGAGCAAAGCCCCTCTGGATTGCTTGCAGACGGTTTTGGATCATCTGCAGTTCCGTAGATTGGGACCACACGCTCGCAGCGTACAGCACAATTGGCTCTATTACCGCGACGTAGATTGTTCTAGTTATCTCACCGTTTAGACCCCACGTCACCTTCGCCGCACGCGCAAGCTGTTTGTATATATCCGCAGCTTTCTTACTAATTGCGGCTACGTGTGGTTTGAAGGTGAGTCTTTTGTCTATGGTGAGTCCTAGGAGCTTTATTTCGTCAACCAGTTGTATTTTTGTTCCCGACATGTAGATTGCCGGAGTGGTGTATTTCAGCTTCCTTGTTAGCAGCATTGCATTTGTTTTGTGTACTGCGAAGCTGAGTTTGTTTTGTCTACCCCACTCCACCACCCCTGCCAGGACTGTGTTGATGTTCGGCTCCATGTCAGGTGTTGTTTTTCCTGAGAAGACTAGAACCACGTCGTCCGCGAACGCTTGACAGTGGACGTCCTGGCCAGATAGTTTTTGCAACAGGGTATCAAGGATTATGTTCCAGAAGGTCGGTCCTCCTATGGATCCTTGGACACAACCTTTTGTGGTTACCCTTTCACACGTTGCTCTGGCATAATTGACCTTGATCTTTCGGTCTTGGAGGTAGGACGCCACCATTGCGTACAGGTTTTTCGGACACTTCCTTAATGATAGCTGATGTTTTAAAGCTGGCCACCACGCGTTGTCGAAGGCACCCTCTATGTCCAGCGAAACTATGACTACTAACTTCTTCTTGTCGATTTCCGACCTCACATGTTTCACTAGGTCATAGAGAGCGTCCTCTGTGCCACGCTGTGGCATGAAGCCGTATTGGTTTACACTCAGTGTTGGGAGAATATGCCACTGAATGCGGCTTATCATGAGTTTCTCAACGATTTTCCCGAGAACTGACAGCAGGCCGATTGGTCTGTAAGACTTTGGTTGGGTGTAGTCTTCCTTGCCTGGCTTCCGGAGTATGACAACGTGTGCTGTCTTCCATTGCGTCGGAAAGTGCGCCAGCGACATGCACTTATTGGCTATCGCTAAGAACACTCCCCTGTCGCTTTGAATCGCCTTCGTGCATATGTCGGCGGTTAACCCATCCGCCCCGGGGGCCTTTTTTGGATTTAGCGCTTTGAGTACACCTTCCAGTTCGGCCCCCGTGAATGGAGGGTCATCTTTTGACAGGCTACTTGACTCCGCCGCTTCGTTATTGTCAGTCACTTCTCGGATTTGAGTATGGTAAGGTGTGTCTGTCGTCGCAGAGTCACTTGGATAGAAGGTGGTTGCTAGGAGGTGCGCCGATTTCTCCGGGCACAAGGTGTTCCCTTCTGTATCTCTCAAGAGCACATCCTCCTGCCTCCTAGCTGTTTTCCTTATGACTCTGTATACACCGTCCCATAGGCTCTCTCTATCTTGCGTTGAGCAGAACTCCTTCCAACTCCTGGTTTGGGCTTCGTAGGCTGCTTCCACGTACCTCTCTTTGGCCTCTCTGTATATCTTGGCGACGTACTCGAGTCGGATGGGTGCAGCGTTTTTTATCCTCCTTTTTTTACGCAGTGCGTCTTTTTTGAGGTTCTCGAGGGTATGTGTCCACCACGGTGGTTTGGCGTCCACCTTCCACTGACCTACTCTGGGTATGGCTACTTTACAGGAATCCTGTATTTTCGCCGTGTAGGTTGTTACCACTGTCTCCAGGCCCTCCGATGTTGACACTTGCTCGATGACGTCGGGTGTTAGGTTGGCTTCCGCCAGTGACGTCTCGAGACGGGTTGAGAATTCCTGCCAGTTTGCCTTCTTTGTATTGTATCTGCGCGTGGAAGTAGGGGCCGGACTTCCCAGTCTTCCCTCCAGGCGCAGAGTGAAGGTTATGGCGTTGTGGTCTGATGTTGTTAGACCTCTCTCTACGCGCCAGTCCTCTACTTTTGACAAGAGAGGTAGGCTGCACACTGTCACATCGACTATGCTTGTGTACAGCCTGTCCCTCCTGACCGTTTCGAAGGTTGGCGTGTTGCCCGTGTTGAGGACTTGGAGATCCATTTGGTTGAGGAAGCTGTTGGTCGCCGCACCACGTTGGTCCTCGTCGCTGCTGCCCCACCAGTGGCTCCAGGCATTAATGTCGCCCCCCACTAGTAGGTTCGATGTGGTGAGTTTTTCGCACACCGCTTTCGTGCGACTCAGGTATGGCTCAATGTCTTGATCCCCCTCGAAGTAGACCGACACCACTCCAATTTTTTGGCTACCTGCAACCAGTAGGACCGCCGCTTCTGTCTCGGTCACAAGCTGGGGGTCATGTATGACCTCTAGTCTGTCCTCGAATACCAGAACGGCAGCCTTTACCGGTTTTTTGCGGTTCAGCGTGCACTGGATGACTCTCGTGCCAGGGTAGGATTTCACGTATCCTTCTCGGCCCACATAGGGTTCTTGCACTAGGGCTACCGAGATTCCCCTTTGGACTGCTAGTTGTAGCAGTTCCGCTGTCGCCAGTTTGGAGCGATGCAGGTTTGCCTGGATGAAGCGCAGACCTTTGTCGACCACTTGAGTGGAAGAGCTTTGGTTCTCCGAGTCGCCTTTAGCAGTATGTTATGCGAGACCTCGCTATAGCATCCCATTTTTGTTTTTCCGGACACTCCATGCTCGAAGCGATGTGTGCCGGAGTTGGAGGTTTCTTTGATGTTGTGGTCCCCCGTTCCGCGCGTGCTCTCTCGCAGTTTTTGCAGGTCGGGGGTCTTCCCCCCTTCCTGTCTGGGCACTGCTGCCAGGTGTGAGTGCCTCCACAGTAGCTGCAGAGGCTCTCCTTCTCCTGGCATAGACTTTTTGTGTGCCCAAACCCAAGGCATTTAGAGCACTGTACCAATGGAGATTGGTCTTCCACCGGTCTCCTTTGGAGTCCGATGTATACCTTCTCCACCTCCATTAGTCTTTTGTGTAAGGGGGGTGCAACCTCCAGGATAGGGTGGCATTCGTGCGGGTTTCTCGCAGGTCTCCTGTATCGAACTCTTAGTGTACTTTCCTCAGGTTTCAGATCCCTGAACAATTGTGGGTTCTGAGACCTGAGGTTTTCCACTATGTCCTCATTGGTGTTATAGGACATTACGTCTTTTATAATTATGAGGGGGTTGTTTGCCCTCGCCACTTCGACTTTTAGTCCTTTGTTTTTCAGCACTCGGCTCTTGACGAGTGCCAGGTCCTCCTTTGTCTCACATCTCAGGACGACTTTTTGGTTACGAGCCTTTCTGACCCTTTCCACCCTGGCCCCGGTTTTTTTTGTATCCAGGGCTTCTCTGATTGTCTCAACGACGTTTTCCCCTGTCTTGTTAGGATCCGTCGATGAGACTATTAAGGTATGGTTGGGGCTCGGCTTTGGCTTAACCTTCCTTGCCGCCTCTGCGTATGATGGTTTCGTCTGCGTGATACCCTCCGCGGCTTGCATTTCTGCTTGCAGACTCAGCGTCGGTGGCGGAGTCTTCTGCCTGATGTCGCGGAGGGATTTTATTTCTGACGAAACTATCTCCAGTTGTTCGGAGATAGGCTGGAGTTGCTCCGTTAAGTTTATGGGAGCCGGAGGGGCTGGCACCTCTCTTTCCCTCTGCGCGAGTGTTGTTAGTTTCTTGCTGATCTCCTGAAGGTTGTCCTCCAGGAGAGGAATGTGTGGATTAATTTCCTCGCGCGGCTGTGGATTTTCCAGCAACCCCACCGCCCTATTCGCAGACTCTTGGACCTGCCTGGTGGTATTTGAGATTTTTTCAAGATCTCGGCGCATCTCATCGGCTTGCCTCGAGAGGGTGTCCACGTTGGAGAGGAGTTTTGTATACCTCTCCTTTGTGGTGTCCCCCCCGACGGTGTCGCCAATGGTCCGCACCGATACCACAAGGTCTTGCAGTTTTTGGTCCATTTTTTTAGTGGTTTTTGTTAGGTCTGCGATTTGGCGGTAGGGCTCCTGGGTCTCGTACCCCAA
Source organism: Phalera bucephala (assembly GCA_905147815.2). Taxonomy (NCBI): domain Eukaryota; kingdom Metazoa; phylum Arthropoda; class Insecta; order Lepidoptera; family Notodontidae; genus Phalera; species Phalera bucephala. Next base: position 3,038,909 of record CAJHXA020000004.1, on the reverse strand, counting down.
CCAGCTGCGAATGTCTTTTATGTTTGTGGCGTTTTCCTTTATATCGCCTCTGGCAGACTTTAGCTCTTCTTGGAGGTTGGTAGTCAGCTCGGCTATTCTTCGCGTATGGGCCCTCTCCACATATACTAACTCCTGGGCGTGCCTGGATCGTTCTTTTTCCAGGTTGAATTTGTGTCTTGCCCTGGAGTCGCAAAGGGCGAGCGCTGTCTCATAGAGAGTTTGCAGGCAATCTATTGCGGTCTGCTTTATCTCCCGCTTCAGATTGCCCACACTCTCCAGCGCTTCTTTCCCTTGTTGGTAAGTGTCGTTTACCAGCTTGTGGGCGAGGTCCATTGTCACTCCCGATCTCCTGGACGTGGCAGGGATGATGCTGGGTCTGCCACTGTCCAGGAGGGGTTCCGAGAGCACCGTCTCGACGTCTGATATTGGAAGCGGTGCTTCCCCCTCGGGCCAGGTTGGTGGTTTTTCGCCGGGGGCGGCAATGCAGGGCGACGTGATTGAGTCCTCGCTGATCGAGGATCTTGCACTTACGCACGCCGTCCTGTGCAGAACCGTCTCCCGGAGTGATTTGGCCCCTTTTGTTGGCTGCTGGGTGCGGAGGCGAGTTGGTTTCTTAGAGTCTTTGACCGAAGCGGTCTCGCTCGCAGCTTTCCTGGTTTGAGGCATGGTTTTCCCTTTTTTTCCCCTCTACTGAGTACCGCCCAACAGGGTCCCAGATATAGTAACAGAGTTGTGAATGGAAAACAAAATTTTACAAAAAAAACAAAAACCAATTTTTCCTAGAAAAAATTCCCTCCACAAGGAGATTTTTGCCACAGATGGATTGGCTGGGTAGTGGAATTAATTGTGAATGATTTTTTCCCGATTTTTCCTAGGAAAAAATTTCTTCCAGGAAAACTGTTGGAGCCAGATTGAAGAGCTCCTCTTTCCGATTCCAATGACCCCTCGCACGGCTCTGTAGGTTGAGCCGTTCCCGAGATATCCCAAGGGGGGATCTTTGAGGGGGAGGGGAAGGGGGGGGGAGGTCTCGTGTGGCGTTCCGAAGGGGTGAGGGGGTGAAGGGGGGTTAGGTTTAGGAGTCCCTCGGGATAGGGGGAGAAAAGGTACCCGCCGGTGGTGCCGCTGTGACGTCTTCCCCGTTGATGTTGCTGATGACCTCAGTCGATGCCTGGCGTCTGTCAGTTGGGGTTGACGTTTACTCGGTGTCCGTCAGATGAGAGTGACAGATGCTCGATCCGCTCCTGTCAACTGTGGGTGACGTTTCTTCGGCAACTGTCGGTTGAATCCGACAGGTGCTTGGCGGCTGCTTCCGGCGGTGACGTTCGGGGTGGATGACGCAGTGACAGTGTGGTGACCGCGTGTGTTTGACAGCGACCGCGTGGTTCGCCCTGCTCGTACTTAACCTCACAAAAGCACTTTGATATCTCGTGTTATGGAGGTTATTTGGTGGTCATTTGGGAATGCTGTATCTCCGTTCTCGCTGAAGCGATTTTAATGCGGTTTAAATAAAGAGACACAGCTTTTCCACGGCTTCGAGACGAAAGTAATTGGTTGGTCGTACCTTTAGTTCCGGCGTTGGTGTGCGCTGTCAAAGTTCCCGGCTTGTCCCTCGGGAACCCTTTGCGTCTGTGACTTGCCCACACTGTCACCGGTCACTGGTACACCGTTTCACTTGGTGGTGTAAAGTTTTTGTTAGAATTTAGACTTTTTCTATTTTTTATAACTTTTTCCGCGGAGCGACATGTACTTCTAGGCGATGTTAAGTATTGTTTCTGCGAGTAGTCGCTGCGCGACTTTGAGCCTATGGACTAGCCCTACTGTAAGTGTCCACGTCTCGGCACCGTATGTCATGACTGGTAGAACGCACTGGTTGTAGTCTTTCGTCTTCAGGCATTGCGGTAAAGGCGAAGAGAAAACCCGACGTAGTTTGCTGAATGCCGCCCAGCCCAACTGAATCCTTCTGTCGACTTCTTTCTCGAAGTTGTTCCTACCAAGCTGGATAATCTGCCCAAGGTAGGTGTATTCTCGAACAACTTCGAGCATCGATTCTTCGACGTAGACTGGTCTCGGCGTGACATGTTCATTGAACATGATCTTGGTTTTATCCAAATTTATGCCGAGACCAACACGTCGAGAGGACACTTAAGCACATACAATATGGGTTTTACGTAAGACTATGGATGGGCGCTGACACTTAGTAATTGATCGGGTGAGACTGACCGGCCGGCCCGAGGGAGCAAGGTGAGGGGTGCCTCCCCGCGCATGCATTCGCCACGCATTGGCGATCAGCTTCAAAACAGTAATATTAAATTGCCGTTTTACATATGGACATTTATTGCCAAGTATCAAATTCGTATCAATTTCGATATTAGAGCTCTCTTTTCTAGACACCGACCGATCCGACCGATATCGAAATATTGATATTTTTTGACCCTACGTATATCGATACTATACAAGCTGTAACATAATAAACGCAAGACCTGAAAGTAGTTTGTTGATTACTGAATGGTAACTGAATTGATTCCAATAATTTTTAATGTATTTTAATTTTTTTCTAAATTTGCAGAAAATGCTTTTGCTCCATCAGTGCGCTATAAAAAACTAAAATTGTTCTTGATTCAGAGCAATTCTTCGTACTGAGATTTACAGACAAGTTGAGCCTTTCTTATGTAATGAGCAACACGGTTTTATGAAGAAGAGGTCAGTCAATACGAACCTGCTAACTGTCGTCGATTTTATCTCCTCCCGACTAGACCATGGGAGCCAAGTTGATGTCTTATACTTTGATTTTCGGAAGGCGTTTGATAGGGTGAACAATGACATACTTCTCGGGAAGCTATCCGCTCTGGGTTTTACACCTGCCCTCCTTATTTTTATAGCAGATTACCTTCGCGATCGCCAGCAGTATGTCCGGCACGGTATATACGAATCTCAGCCCTATCATACGCGTTCCGGAGTAAGTCAAGGATCAATACTCGGTCCCCTTCTATTTATTTTGATGATCAATGACCTGCCCTCAGTCGTTAAGTTTGCAAAGTGTATTCTCTATGCAGATGACCTGAAGTTGTTGTTGGAGATCAGGAGTGTGGAGGACTGTTTAATTCTGCAGCGTGATATTGATGCGGTTTCTCAGTGGAGTGTAGACAACAAAATGGAATTTAATCCCATAAAGTGTTCTGTTATGACTTTCGGACGAATGCGGCACCCTATTAAGTTTTCCTATACATTGGATGACACTAATATATCGAGGCAATCGAGCACCATTAAAGACAAGTGTAACATTTGATCGTCAACTTACATTCCATGACCATATCGTCATAGTGGCCAAAGAATCTTTTCAGCGCCTGGGTTTTGTACTTCGAAACTCCTGATTCTTGCGTGATCCGATGATTTCCAAAGCGTCGGTGTAATCAAATTGATATTTAGAGCTTTAGTCCGCAGTAAACTTGAATCAAGTGCGTGTGTTTGGCATCCGTATCAGAGTACGTATACGCTCATAATAGAAAAAGTCCAGAAAACTTACTTGAGGTATTTATATAAACGCACTTATGGGTACTACCCATATATGTACCCAACAAAATTTTTGCTCGGGTCCCTTGGTTACAACTCTTTGGAGGTCAGAAGAGAGAGAGACCAACTTGTAACTATGTGTAAAATTCATAGAGGAACTATAGATGCTTCTGGTCTAAGTGGCGAGTTATGCAGGCTTTATGCTTCCAACGATTACCGACGGGGCAGACATCACAGGCTCTTTGCTGTTCCGTCAAGCCGCACAGTGGCTCGATCTAAGTCACCTGTACCACGTACACTGGCTGCGCTCAATGCCCTCTTGGACGCTACGCCACATTGCGATCTGTTCGCAGATGAATGGAACGTGATACTGTCTGTCTGCTTGCAGTACTGTGAGATAAAGGCGTGACGTATTCTCAAATATATATTTTTATTTTATTATTTTTAATTTTATGATTACTATAATTTTACTATAATATTCTTTGTGACTATTTTGTTTATTTCGTATAAGTTTGTATTTAATTAATATTAATGTTATGAATTTTTAGACACATTAGTGTAATTGGTTAATCCGTACTAATATGTAAAATAAATAAATAAATATGGAACCCCTTTACTAAGTACAAAGATTTAATAGAAATGGTACAGCGTAAATTCCTTCGATCCTTTAACTTTAAATGCTATCGCTCAAGGTCTTCATATCAGGTTCTTACAAGCAGATATAGTCTACTTACTTTTAGTGCAATGCGACTGCTCTTGGACCAATTACTTTTATACAAAATCTGTCACGATAACTTTGATTGTAACCAACTTACAAGCCAAATATACTTGTGCACACCAAGCTGTTCACAGCGCATACGTGAATCGCACACTAAGCGCATTTTTGCTCCTAAACTATGCCGTACTACTGCAGGTGAGCGGGCACCTTTGGGCCGCATTATGAATGCGCACAATGATTATTTCACGGAAACCGATATATTTAATTTGTCTCAAACATCTTTTAGGAAACAAATTATCTTGAAAATTAAAGAAGGTCAACTGTAATTAAGCTCACTTATTAATACTTAATCTTTACTTGTAATTACTGTTTTCATATATCCTTTTCGAAATTGTAATCATAAATATTACTTTAAATAGTAGTAGCCAATTTTTTATATATATTTCGAGAGTAATGGTGTTGGGTATGTAATTAGTACTATATTTGATATTTAGAGTAATCTAATTTTATTTTATTGTATACCTGTTTGTTACTCCAAAGATAATAAAATAAATAAATAATAAATAAATAACTTATTTTAGCGCCCCTAACAGTTTACGAGGAAAACGTAAATTGCAATAATTTGTTAGAATATTTACGTTATTGTATATAATGATTATAGTTAAATACAGGATAATTGATTTGTTTGGGTGGTAAGAAGTTCTTAAATAGTAATTCAATATACCAGTGAATATTGCTGTTTTCAAACTTTGAGATTGATTATTCTTATATGTAAGGAATTATCTTGATATGACAAAACCATACTCGTATACCGATCTCTTAAGATTATTTTATACCCTATCTAGAAGATCAGGGCTCATCTCAGTTCTAGTAATTTTTCAGTAATGTTGTTGCTCTTCTCCTATTGTACTATGTATCTAACACACCGTCACGCCTATATTTCCCAAGAGAAGGTGGCAGAAGTGTATTGACTACACCTACTTTTCGCCGACGATGTTAGGTCCAATGTAATAGGGGGCGAGCCTATTGCCATATACCGGGCACAATTCCAGACTCATACTGGGAATTTTTCGTTAGAAAAACTACATTTGTCCGACCTAGGATTTAAACCCAGGACCTCGTGATCATAAAGCGATGCGCTTTGCCACTAGACCAATGAGGCAGTCGTAACTATGTATCTAATAATATTAATTTAATCTTGTTATTACATATGAACTCAAAAATACACCGTTTTTAAATTATCAATTATAAGTTGTCCCTCTACGTGATTCGCGTTTTTAGATCTTTTCTTGTACAGTTAGTCGAACACGAGGGACAACCTAGTTAATATGATATGATTGGTGAATTCATCTGAAAAAGTCAAAAGCCGTAAAATCGGTATGGTCTATGTGAACAGGACGAATAATACGTCGTGCGTCCTGTTGCTGCTGTGGCTGGTATGCGTCGTGAAGGAGAATTCAATGAAAGCCGAATAGTCTTGAAACAGTGCTCCACCCACCAGTTGTGACCCTCTTCGTGCAGAGTTTCTTCCTAAATCTTCCAATGTCCAGTCGCTCGAACGTGTCTGGCGCGATTTTTCGCGCTCTTAAGTACTATTTGGTGTGTCACAACTAGTGGGCTTTGTACCGAGTTTATTAATCCAATAAACCAATCATGATACAATTATTCCTGTCCCTTTCCGGGGTTACACTCTTCTATTATTCCTATCCCTTTCAGGGTTACACTCTTCTATCTTTATACTAGTGCTTATGCGCTAGGATTCTATGACATTATCTTATTTCTAACTTAAATTACATAATGTACTACAGTAACTTAATCTATTATATACAAATCATACAGACGTCGTCCTGTACATTTCTCCCGCCGTGAACTGTCGGCTTCACTGACGGTTCATAAGTAAGTCTTCGTGGAGGGACGACGTCGGCAACACTATCAATTTCTTCGCTGGCCTCCGAAGAACTCCTCCCTTAGTGCGGACGTCCACCGCACGCACAATTCCATCTTCTCCAGGGAAGGTCCTTATTATCCTCCCAAGAGGCCACATGTTCCTGGGGAGTACGTTGTCAACAATGAGGACGATGTCCTCTTCTTTCAGGGCGGCGCCGCGTCCATGGGGCTCCCGCCGGTACTGAAGTCCAGGTAAGTACTCCCTTATCCATCGTTCCCAGAACATGTCCGCGAGTCTCTGTGCCGCTCTCCAATGGGTGCGGCCGATGAGGTCAGTGTCAGTGAAGGTCCCTGGTGTCGGGTTGCGCGCTGGGCCGTAGAGCAGAAAGTGGTTCGGTGTCAGCGCCTCTGGGTCCTCAGGGTCGACGGGTACATGAGTGAGCGGTCGGTTGTTTAGTGTAAACTCGACCTCCGCCAGCAGTGTGGTGAGAACCTCTTCTGTCGGGTGCCTCTCCGTCAGGATCGCGTATAGGGCCGTCTTCACACTGCGCACCAGTCTTTCCCATGCGCCACCCATGAACGGGGCGCCGGGGGGAATAAAGCGCCAGCTGATGGTTCTTCTCGTGGCCTCTTCTCGGGTGGCGTTGTCCAGCGCCTCCCGTAGCTCTCTGTCGGCGCCGCGGAGATTGGTCCCGTTGTCCGACCATATTTCAGTCGGGCAGCCGCGGCGGGCAATGAATCGTCGTAGGGCCATCACAGCTGACTCGGTGCTGAGTGATGCGGCGACTTCCAGGTGTACGGCGCGTGAAGTCAGGCAGGTGAAGAGGGCTACGTAGCGCTTCTGTGTGCCCCGACCCACTGTCACAGTCAGAGGTCCGAAATAGTCGATGCCGGTGTACGTGAAGGCCCTCTGATGGTGAGCCAGTCTGCAGGGCGGCAAGTTCCCGGTGCTCGGCTCTGGAGGCGCGTCTCTTCTTCGGCGACAGCTTTAGCACTTGTGTATGACCATCCGGGCTACTGTACGTAATCGAGTTATCCAGTACCTTGCTCGACACTCGTTGATGGTCGCCTCTACTCCGGCGTGGTGCAGCTGTCGGTGTACGTGCTCGATGTACAGGCGGGTGACGCGATGATCTCCGTCCAGCACTGCGGGGCACCGTAGCTCGTCGCTGATGTCCGGCGTCGCACTTATTCGCGACTTGATCCTTATCACTCCACTGATAATCTGCGCTGATAAGGGGCGGAGGCGGCCCTTCGATAGTCTATCACTATTACTCAGCTCGCTATAATACGAGTCGTGTTGTACTACACGCACTAACAACGCCTCCGCTCTTATCAATAGTTCTGCACTGAGCTGTAAACACTTAACACTGTCCTTATCACTAAACTTAATTCTACACTTATCGCTACACTTATTCCTATTCTTAACACTATTCCACTGTGGGTCCTTTTCACGATTCCTAGCCTGTCTCTTATAGTTCACTACTTGTCTATTCACACTGCACAGGTCGATGAACTGTAGCACGCGCGCCGTCGCTCGTAGCAGGCGCTCCCACGTAGAGAAGCGCGCTGGGTCCGGAACAGCTGATCGCGGTGAGACGGGCCGTTGCTCGGTGATGTTGTGTATCCGCTCCTCGCCCGTCGTTGCGTCGAGTGTCGGTCGCTCCGCCGGCCATGTTGATGGGTGCTCGCGCAGGAACTCGGGCCCAAGGAACCATCGGTGATGAGAGCCGATGTCCCTGGGTACTTCGCGCGTCGCGTCGTCGGCCACGTTTAGCTTCGTGGGCACCCACCTCCAATCATTTATGGCGCTGTTCTCTTCTATCGCGGCGATGCGATGTGCGACGAACGGGCGGTAGGATCGCGCGCCCGTCTTCAGCCACGTCATGACGGTACGGCTGTCCGTCCAGTAGGTCACTGCGCTTGGCTTCTTGTCGTGTTCCTCGATGATAGTCGCGCCCAGGCGACTACCCAGTACGGCGGCTTGCAGTTCGAGTCTCGGGATCGATGTGAGCTTGAGCGGTGCCACCTTCGCCTTCGCCGCCACGAGGGTTATATGTACCTCGCCGTCGCTCGTGGTGGCTCTCCAGTACGCCGCTGTCGCGTAGGCTGACTCGCTCGCGTCCACGAACACGTGCAACTCGAGCGTCTCGGCGTGTGTGTACCCGTGGTAGCATCGTGGTATCTTCATGTCCCGCAGACTCCGCAGGTGTTGGGTCCACTCGACCCACTGTTGTGCTAGGTCATCGTCGATGTTGTCATCCCATCCTGTGCCGCGCCGCCATATCTCCTGCAGTATCTGCTTGGCCCGTATGGTGATGGGCGAAGCGATTCCGAGCGGGTCAAACAGAGACATCAGTATGCGGAGTGTCTCCCGCTTCGTCGGCGTCGGTTTGTCGAGTATGCCCGGGGGGAGGCGCGCCAGGTCAAGGTTGAACCCGATGTCGTCGATGTCCGGCCTCCACTCTAACCCAAGCACTCGTTCTGTCTTCCTTTCTTCATTAATTCCGATCGCCCGCTGTGTCGCGCCCGGTTCGAGAGTCTGTAGTACCGCCGTGGAGTTAGACGACCACTGTCTCAGCTCATAGTGCGCCGCCCGATGTATCTCGTCGATCTGTTTTGAGATGTTGATGGCGCTGTCTTCGTCGTCGAAGCTGTGTAACAAGTCGTCGACATAGTGATTGCGAACGATGGCGCGGCTCGCTTCTGGATGGGTGTCCTTATACTTCTCTGCGTTGTGATTCTTCACGTAGATTGCGATGGACGGTGAACATGTGGCCCCGAAGATGAGTGACGTCATCCTGTACTCTTCGGGCGGGTGTTCATCGCGCCGATCGCCGCGCCACAAGTACCGCAGCGCGTCTCTGTCTTCTGTCTTGATTTTTATCTGCATGAACATCTCCTTGATGTCGGCAGACACGGCTATTCTGTGCTGTCGGAACCTCATGAGGACGCCGGGGAGTGACTGCAGCAAGTCGGGACCCGTCAATAAATGGTCATTGAGTGACACTCCTTTCGTCTTAGCGGCGGCGTCGTGGACTATTCGCACTTTGTTCGGTTTCAATGCGTTCAGTACTGCAAAGTGCGGGAGGTACCACGTTCGATTCTCAGTTCTATTTTTCGGTGCGGGTTCGGCGTATCCCTTCTGGATAAGTGCGTCCATCTGTTCTGTGTACTTCGTTTTCAGAGTCGAATCGCGGTCAATCTTCTTTTCTATGTTGTGTAAACGCTTCAGTGTATTTTCATAATTTTCAGGCATCTTAATAGTGTCGGTTTTCCACAGTAGAGGGGCTTCATATCTCCCGCCGCTGTCGATACGGACTTCTTTGTCGAGCTTGTCAAGCGCGCGTTGATCTGGGCTGTTCTTCGGGTTTCTGGGCTCGACGAAGAGTGACTCGAGTGCGAAGTAGTGTCTCAGCTGATCGTCCATGTCTTCGCTTTCGCTCTTGTCCGCGATGAAGTTGACTTTGTGCGCATCTTGTACAGTAAGCCGTGAGCGCGCGCCGTGTAATACCCAGCCGAGAGGAGTCCGGGAGGCAACGGGTTGGTGTCGTTGTCCCCGGCGTACCTCCGACGTCACTAGCAGGTGCCAATTGTCTTGGCCGATGAGTATCTGGGGTTTCGCTCTTCTGTAGGTGATATCGCTTTCTATGTCCCGCAGATGCTTGCAATCAGCGATGTCTTGCACGGTGACGGCTTGTGGTGACAACTTCATATTTTCAATGGTGCGCGCTTGAATCCGATGTGCGCGCTGGGACGTACCTCTCAACGTCAGCTGGACCCGAAGGGAGTTCGATGACCGGACGTTACAATCGCCGATCGCCTCGATGTGCAGTGACTCGCGGGGGCCGCGCGCGCCTGTCTGGTTGGCGAGCTCGGCGTCGATGAGCGTCACCGTTGACCCGTCGTCGAGGAGGGCGTAAGTGTCTACTCCTCCCGCCGGTCCGGAAATGTGTACCGGCACTATCTTGAGATACGATGCGAAGCCTCTTGTCCACGTTGACGCGACTGTCTACTTCTCCGCGTTGTCGTCTTCGGCGACCCTTTCGCTTTTGACGTGGTGAAGCAGTCTATGGTGCGAGTATTTGCACCCGTCGGTGTCGCAAGTGAGCCTCTTGCAGTGATGACTCTTCGTTCTGAAGCGTAGACACGCGAAGCATAGTCTTCGTGCCTTCGCGATATCCCATCTGTCGTTGACCGTCGACTCAATGAATTTCTTGCACTTGGTTACCTCGTGCTCTGTGTCGTGACACGCCGCGCATTTTTCTTTCCTCGGGCTCGATACAGCGGTGCTATAAGTCTTGTTCGTCTGTCTTCTGTTCGCTGTATGTTCCCGTTCGGGTGTCACGTGTTCGGGAGGTGCGTAGCGCCCGCACCTGTCGGCCTCCCTACTGAGGAAATCAGAGAGCCTCAGTAGGTCGGGTTCTTCTGTCTGTTCTTCCGCTGCGTAGTCGAACCATCTATACTTGAGCGCCGGTGTGAACTTTTCAATGGTCGTCTTGACAGCCTCCGGGTTGTACAGGTACGCCACGCGGTTGAGTGCGCGTAGCGTCGCGACGATGTTCATCACCCGCGTGGCGAACACGCAGATGTCTCTCGGGTTGTCGCTGAGTCGGGGCAGCGCGCGCAGGCGTTCTAGTTCGCCCAGCGCGATGCAATCTGGTCGGCCGAAGCGTGCTTCGAGCGCCCGGAGTATGTCAGCTGTCTTGGCGTTGTATATGAGTAAGTTCTCGACGGCTTCCTTAGCTTTACCTTTTAGCGCTCTTCGTAGTCTCGCGACGTTCTCTGTGTCCGTGAAGCTCGGCGCAGATTCTTCATAAGCAGCTTTGAAGGTGAGCCACTCTTGGTGTGACCCACTGAAGTACGGCAATTCAGTAGCGAAGCGGTGGTGCGGGGCGCTCCCGGACCGGGCGGCGAGGGTGATTGCGGACGCCAGCTCACGCAAGTCGATTTGCTGTGGCGGCGTCGCGACTGTCGTTTCTTCATTCTTCGACACGGCGATGGGTGGTGGCTGGATCGGTGCAGGGGGCAACGGCGTTGTCGCCCGCGGCGCTGCATCGATGGTGCGCCCCACGTCTATGTCGTGTGGCCTGTCGGCGATGGCCAGGACGTGAGGTCGCGAGTCGTTCAGCCAGCTCCCGACTCTTTTCTCTGTTTCTTGCTCGTCTGATATGCACGTGTCTGCGTCACTCTCGCTTTCTTCATCTTCGGCTTCGATTCGTGATATTTTCGCGGCTGCTAATTGGACTTGCAATTCTAGTAGCTCCTCCTTGGCGCGGGCGAGCTTCAATCTTCGCGTCTTTGTTGAGAGCGTCTTCTTTGTGCCAGTCCTCTTGGACACTGGCTTCTTCGTTTTCTCCGTCACGGAAGTGTCTGCCGTGGCGGTTGTTTCCGTCATGACAGTAGATTCTGTCGTGGCGGTCGACTCTGACGTGGCGGTCGACTCTGTCGCTGTAGTCGACCCCGACGATTCGGCGACTGGGGCCGATGCTGCTGGTCTACTGGTGGTGGAGCGTGTGACTGGCATGTTTCTTTCTTCTATTTTCTTCTTTTTTCAGCTTGATTCTTCTGTTTTCTCTTGCGTCTTCTATATTCTCTTGACGACGATAATCCGGCTCGAAGGACCAAATGAACAGGACGAATAATACGTCGTGCGTCCTGTTGCTGCTGTGGCTGGTATGCGTCGTGAAGGAGAATTCAATGAAAGCCGAATAGTCTTGAAACAGTGCTCCACCCACCAGTTGTGACCCTCTTCGTGCAGAGTTTCTTCCTAAATCTTCCAATGTCCAGTCGCTCGAACGTGTCTGGCGCGATTTTTCGCGCTCTTAAGTACTATTTGGTGTGTCACAACTAGTGGGCTTTGTACCGAGTTTATTAATCCAATAAACCAATCATGATACAATTATTCCTGTCCCTTTCCGGGGTTACACTCTTCTTACTATTCCTATCCCTTTCAGGGTTACACTCTTCTATTATTCCTATCCCTTTCAGGGTTACACTCTTCTATCTTTATACTAGTGCTTATGCGCTAGGATTCTATGACATTATCTTATTTCTAACTTAAATTACATAATGTACTACAGTAACTTAATCTATTATATACAAATCATACAGACGTCGTCCTGTACACTATGCTTAAAACCTATGTAAGTTGAGGTACACTGTTTCCTTGGCTTATCCTTGTAAGGGCGTGATAAAAAACTACGTAGGTATATAAAAAGTTTCGCGTAAATATACTTCATAGAAATGTGACGAATTGATTATAATATTTTAATGTCTATCACTAACACAAAATAGAGTATCACTTACAAACAAAATTTATGTAGGTAGTTAAGACAGTCGGCTGGCATAAAATAAATTTTATTTACGCATTATCCGCGTGGCCTCATTTCAAAACATTTATTCCTTATTATAAAATCTGTTTGTACTCAGAATTGTCAATCCATGGTAATTAGTGCTGCTGTGATTATATTTTTTTATTAATCTATCTATCTATCTATATCATCACGCCAGCTCCCTCGCGGGGTAGGCAGATAGTACAGAGTTCCAACAGGTTCTTTCCTTACATACCTCTCTGGCTATATTATTTTTTTATTAAACTTGTGTTACTGAAGTCAAACACCGTCACGCCTATATTCCCCAAGCGGGGGTGGCAGAGGTGTACCGAGTACACCCACTTTTCGCCGACGATGTTAGGTCCCATGTAATAGGGGGTGATGGTGCGGGATGAGGACCTAAACTTGGTGTGGAAGGGTGAAAGTCGCTGGTAAGTCCGGCTCGAATGAGACCAGACTTATGGCGACTGCGGTTGGAGAATATGATGGAAATGCGGGTGGACTGTATTGGGATGCGGCGTGCGGGGATGCGAGAGAAAATACAAGGATGCGAGTAGCCTAGAAGTGGCTGAAGAGTATGCGATGCGAAAGGAAATAAAAAGGTTCTTACAATGGAAGATGCCGTAGAGGAGGGTCGTACACACACATAAACCAACAAACGGCAATCAAAGCATATGCACTTACCGGTCAGTCAAGTCCCCGTCTTCACGCAATGCAAGCGGGCGGTGGCTATGCAGGCAGCACGAAGAACGAAGCACTCACTCACAGCAAAAGCGTTTAAGCGGGATAGGAAGGTCTCACGAGGAGACGTCGATAAATTTAAAATGCGGTGGCCGCTCTAACCGAACCGATGCGCCCGGTCGGTAGTAGATCTTGCGACAGCCCCTTTGCGACACCCTTTTGCGACTGATTTCGTTTCGTTCTCGAACATGATTCAGCGATCGGGTCACTAGGCGAGCTAACGCCCCCCGTGGAGCCAATACAACATCACGATTCGCACATGATGCCATAGATGGCGCGTTTGCAAGTTCTAGCGTGCAAAAAACGGCCTAAACAGGGGGCGAGTCTATTGCTATTTACCGGGTGCATTTCCAAACTCCGGACCCATACTGGGAAGTGTTCGTTAGAAAAAAATTGAATAAGGTTATTGAACCCGCGATGATTTTCTACGAAATGAATGGGATTACATTTTTGCGATTTCTGACATTTCTAGTACACCAACCTCAGTGGTATAGTAGAGTTTTTGATTCTTATAAGAATCAAAATCCATTGGAAGGAAAAAAGTTTTTGTAAAAGATTTTGTTGCTGATAGTACCCTTTTTTCAATATTCACACCATATGTTTTTCGCGTGTGTTTAGATAATTTTGACGTCCTATCAATTATCTTTTTCAGCAAATCTTATGTAAAAACCAAACCAACACTTTTACTAGAAGCCAGAGAGGTATGTAAGGAAAGAACCTGCTGGGACTTTGTACCTTGATTACCCCGCAAGGGATCTGGCGTGATAATGTATACGTATAGATAAAGTACAAACCCCCGAGAGTATTTCGTAAGCTCATAAATCACTGAGCAAGGTTTGCACATGATATCTTTGTTTTGCACACTCGTTGAAACATACACTGTTTCTTACCTAACAGTAAGAAAGTCAATATTTAACGGGAAAGCTTGTTAAATTTTAAGTGTAAATATCTTATTTATTTATTTTTAAATATTGACATCAAGCGTTTGTAGCATTGTGCGATTGCGGTGTTCTTACCGATCACCAAGGTTAAGGAGCGTTCGATTTGGTCAGTCTGAGATGGGTGACCGTCTGTGGCATTTTCATATTCAGTTGTCTCCATGCTTCCATGGATCTATGGCTAAGCCGTTTGTCTAGGTTACCACTTAATGAGGTAGTCATTAAGCAAAGTTTTTTTTAAACGTAGCCCCACACTAGGATTTATTCCTGTGTCGTAGATGCGTTTACAAACATGAAAATTCACATACATAAATACCCAGACCCAAACAAATAATTGTAGATCACACATAGATTTATCCCGTGCGGGAATCGAACCCGCGACTATTAGATACAGTGGGCAGAGCGGCTGAAGCTCTTAACCACTGCGCTAAATCGGCCGTCAACGTCCGGTAGACGCCTTATAGACGGCTTTTCAAGTTCCAATAGCAGGTGGCCCCAAACCTGCCTTCAAGCACCCGCACTGGGTTCGCGTGATGGAATATGATCTAATTTTCTGGATTTCTGAGAGGTCTTCGCTCAGCAGTAGGACTGTATAGTCTGATTTATATTTATCCCTATTCATTTATCTATTTATCTATACAATATTTATTTATTATCCTATTTATTTATTTATAAACATTCGTTGGCCATATCGAATAGGGTACAATTAAATAGGGGTGATCGAGCTTTATAGTTTTGAAATTAGAGTAACCAACATTTTGACTCGCGTCACTTTTACATTAGCGTAACATTAGCGATATACAAACGTGACTTTTTTAAATGGCATATTAGAAATTCTTGTTCAAAGAGGTTGGCACAAAAAGATTGACGTTAGCGTGACGGTACACCATGCTTCATGTGTAAATTTGTTGTGTGACAAGGATGGCATATCAACTCGCTGGCGCCACGCCAGCTTAAATGTTTTCGTGCTAAGACCTCAGTATTAAATTTACTCGTGATGGTATGGATGTAAATTTCGAAATATCACCAAAGGGCGAGCTGGGATTTAAATCAAGATCGCTCTATTCAGTGGATCGAGAAGTTCCGGATTCGATCTTGGTCGGTGCAAATCTGTGCGACACACATATATTTGTGCCGGTCTGAGTGTTTGTGCCGTAATTTTTAGAAGAGGGCAAAAGCTTAAAAATAAATAAAAAAAACTGAGGTGCAGTTGAAATGTATGGTTTTTCTATCTATATCATCACGCCAGTCACCTAGCGGGGTAGGCAGAGAATACAGAGTTCCAACAGGTTCTTTCCTTACAGACCTCTCTGGCTTCCTCCACTCTCATAGTTCGTCTCATATACGCTCGCCGGTTACGGAGACTCTTGACTTGCCCTTCAGATATGAGGTATGCTTTTTATTTCTAATAAACGTAGCCCCATACACTAGGAATTATTACAGTGTTGTAGGTGCGTTTACAAACATGGGATTTGCATACATAAACATCTAGATCCAAACAAATTTACGGATGATTTAACGCAGTGGTTAAGAGCTTAAGCCACTCCGCCCACTGTGTCTAATAGTCGCGGGTTCGATTCCCGCACGGGACAAATCTTTATGTGATCCATAATTATTTGTTTCGGTCTGGGCATTTGTGTATAATGTGTGGAATAAATCCTTGTGTGGGGCTACGTTTAAAAAAAATATATCAATCACACAAAATTTGTCCCTTGCGAAGATCGAACCCGCGACTATTCGATCCAGTGGGCTTAGCAGCTTAAACTTTAACCACTGGAACAAGCCGTCTATCAAACAAAATATGCCATGCATGTGCTCCGTTATCAACCCGTGATCTTACTATATGTAGGTAGTCCGGTTATCTCGTAAGCAGCTCTTGATAAATGGAGCGAAGTATAATCACAGTATCTTTCTGGTTAATAACCCCACGCCCTAATTCCCTCTAGCTGTCGCTGAGACAAGCCGACTAAGTCAATTAAGGGTTAGAAATGTGGTAAGAAAGAAGTGGATATTCGGAGGCGCTCGTAGCGCTATACGACTGTTCTGCTCGTAGCGGTGTTCTTAGTGATCACCAAGGTTAAGCGGTGTTTGACTCGGTCGGCCTGAAATGGGTGACTGTTTGTGGCTTTTCAAATTCGAGCATCTCCGCGCTTCGGAAGGCACGTTGAGCCGTTGGTCCCGATTACCACTAACCGCTTAATGTGGCGGTCGTTAAGCTGAGTTGGAAGCTTTATAGGCGGATTGATAAGTTCCAACAGCAGGTGGCCACAAACCTGCCTCCGTCATTCTGCGCTGGTTCTGCGTGGTGTATGACCTAATCTCTCTCGCCTCGATTTGTGAGAGGAGGCCTTTGCAAAGCAGAGATGGTGAGGTGCGGTGGTGAATAGGTTGATATTATTATCTACGGTATAATGTGTGACTCACTGATTCATACAAGAATATACAGACTGTTGACTTTTTTAGTGTTCCGTATCTCAATCAAAAAAACCGAACCCTTATACAGGTTACTTTATAAGTTTTATATATTATATGTGTGTTAGTCTCTAAGATATTTATTATATCGGCCTGTAAATTGTTTGTAATTACTGCTGCCTAAAATAAATAAATTATTATTATTATATAGGATCACTTTGGTCTTTCTGTCCGCAGAATAATGCTTCGTTGGTGTAGTAGTAAATAATACACGTGAAAATTGTGAGGTCCTGGGTTCGAATCCTAGGTCGGTCAAAAATGTAATTTTGTCGGAGAAAAATGTTTAAAATAATAGGCTCACCATGGTTATATGAGACCTTAAATCAACAGCGAAACTGCCAACCCCGTTTGGGAAATATAGGCGTGACGTTGTTTATTTTTTTAATAGTCCTTGATGATTCTACATTACTTAAAGCACCCCAACTCACATTAACTAAAACTCATTAGATATTTATTCAGAATATGCCCAGTCGAAGTATAGAATACCATGAGACAGGTATGTAGATGGTATTGTGTGCTTTGTTCTACCCGACCGCACGGGTGGAGTACAACACACGAAATGCTTTTTTGCAATCCACGTTACATTCGGACCTTTATAAAACCTCGGTAAAATTGGGGTGCACTATGTACACCACTGCCTGCCCATTCGAGTAGAACAGGCGTGAGTTGGAATTTAACCCACACTCTGCTAACAATGCTAATATTACAACCTTTCTCCAGGATTTGCTTTGTCAACAAAAAATGGCCTTTCCCGTGGTTGAGCAAAAAAAGACTGCAGGACATAATTTCCCCATTTACGCCAATGTCGAACAAAAAACATAAATAGGGTAGCTTACGGGGCACCGGGGCACCGGTTAGGGGCATCATTTAGGGCAGGTGTTGCCCCATACGACGTTAGTTACGAGTCCCACACACTCCTCGCCCGGAATACCAATTGCGCTCCGCATATCTTTTTCTCGTTTAAGTTTTAAAAACTTCCTCGCCTGCTTTGTAGGGTTGTCCACTGACCCGTTTTTCTTGGTGTTTGTTCTATTTTAGGACATATAGGGTTGTCATCCCTTTTTTCTAAGAACTTTCGAGTAGTTGAAACGTTTGGAGAATTTAAGTGTATGTTGAGAAGGTTTTTATATGATGTTTTGTTTATGCTATTTTGAAACTATCTTAGAGATGTTATATATTTTCTACATATGCCGTATTACTTACGGCTATTTATTATCTGCATGTTTTTGTTCAAGACGTTCCAACCACCACGTGTCGGAAGACGTAGGCTCCTGATGAAGGCTCTTGGTAAAACCTGGATGGGTACAGCTCAAAACTGGTCGCTATTATGATCCTTAGGAGAGGATTTTATCCTAAAGGTGTTGTTTGGAGGTATTTGGACTTGTGGTGATGGTGGAATCCAAAGAACGGATATGGACACGACTTATGAGTCTGTATAGTGGCATTATCTACAGCCTATTTTTTCACTCATAGGTAATATAATAATATTAGCTCTGCTAAGATATTATCCCACCACTGGGCTTGGCCTCCTCTCAAAGTGAGAGGGTTTAGGCCATGGTCCACCACGCTGGCCCAGTGCGGGTTGGCGAACTTCACAGACCTTCGAGAAACTCATAGGCATGCAGGTTTCTTCACGATGTTTTCCTTTACCGTTAAAGTAAGTGATAATTAATGTTAATTACGCACATGCTTTCGAAATAGCGTGCCTGGATTGGACCCGAGACCTCTGATTTTGCAGTCCAACGGGCTAACCGCTAGGCTATCACAGCTCATGGGTAATACAAACTATTGCTCTGTACTCGCTGCATACCACGCAAGGTATCTGGCGTGATGATATAGACAGTGATTGCTAGTTGATAGACTATGAATAAAGTATATACTAAGTTGTGCCAGCTGTATCTAATTTTTTTACATATTTTATTATATGAAAATTATCATCAGAGGCAGCCCTAAGTCGGCATAGTAATAAAGAGCCAGCTCCGAGCGGTGTTTTGAAATGTGCGGGATTACGCGACACGACCATTCTGAAATGTTCCGTACTGAAACATTGTATTTTTTATTTAGTGAATGGAAATTTTCTTAATATTTAAATGAGGATAAAACGGCTAGTGTTTAAAAACAATTCCGAATATCTTTTAAGGGGGATTACAGATAAAGTTCTATCTATATCATCACGCCAGCTCCCTCGCGGGGTAGGCAGAGATTACAGAGTTCCAACAGGTTCTTTCCTTACATACCTCTCTGGCTTTCTCCACTCTCATAGTTCGTCTCATACACACTCGCCGGTTACGGAGACTCTTGACTTGCCCTTCAGATAAGACACGGTCTATTTGGTCATGGTAGATAGTCTAGGTCTTCCCCGGCACCTACATCCTTCCACTTTCGCATTGTATATCTGTTTTGTCATTCTTTCTTCTGACATTCTTTCTATATGCCCGAACCAACGAAGTATACCCTTTCTCATCTTTACACCGATACTATCTTTCATACCTACTCGCTTTCTTACTACGCTGTTGCGAATACGGTCGGTCAGCGTGACTCCGCACATCTTCTGCAGAGATCGCATTTCGACCGCATTTATCCTGCTTTCGTTCTCCTTCTTACATACCCAACTCTCACTGCCATATAACAGCGTTGGGACAAACACTCCGTTATGCATGGCCAACTGCGCCTTTTGGCTTAAGTGCCGGCTCCCAAGTAGACTTCCCATCGCACCATTCACTCTATTCCCTGCATTCACTCTTCTCTCTATATCAGCGGTGTATTTCCCATCCTTACTAAAGGCGCATCCAAGATATACAAACTCATTCACTTGCTCCAGCACATCGTTACCAACCACAATCCTTGCATTCGTTCTGGTTTCTTCCCGTTCAAAAACCATAATTTTGGTTTTCTTCACATTCAAACGTAAGCCATTGTTCATGCAGTCGTCTTTCATAACTGACTAGTGTTTGCAGACCGTTTACTCTTAACAATGCTGTTTTCACCATGTTGCTTAACCTTTTTCCAAGTATTTTGTTTCAAAAATGCTTTGACTATGGAAATAATGCAGTTTATTGTACCTAATAATGTTTATACTTGTCAAACGCAGTAACATTATTTTTAGTATGTTGTAGCACACTGTAGCTCGTAGCGTACTGCGGTATCTACTACGTGACTATGCTACGAAAAAATATGACTTTTAAGATACCGGATACAACTTCAGGAATTATTTTAAGTAAAACATTATAAATAATTACTTGCAGGGTAGCCAGAGAGTACAGAGTTCCAACAGGGTCTTTCCTTACATACTTCTATGGCTTCCTCCACTATCATCTGAGAGAGACAGAGACTCTTGACGTGTCCTTCAGATAAGACTCGATCTATTTGGTCATGGTAAGATAGTCTTGGTCTTCCCCGGTACCTACATCCTTCCACTTTCGCATTGTATGTCTGTTTTGTCATTCTTTGTTCTGACATTCTTTCTATATACCCTAACCAACGGAGCATACCCTTTCTCTTCTTTACACTGATACTATCTTTCACACCTACTCGCTAGTACCAGTCTGTAGACTGGCACTGAAAATGTTTTCAAAAAAGATCTCTTAATATAATATCTTATGCACTTCAAGAAGTATTTGGATTAGAAACTTAATGTTTTAAGATATGATTTTTGACTGTATATTTTAGAATCTGGTAAAAGGAATACACGATTAAACGAAATATTCTCGATAGAAAAAAAAAAACAAAAGTCATCTCTATTGCTTAACATTTTCTGATTCTAACGCAAAATGCTTAAGAGCTAATCAATAGAATTTTCTAAAAACCATAGCAAATAATTCTAGCAAAGTTTTTGTAAACCAGTTTTTTTTTATTTAATGGTGTAGTTTTTTTAAAAATGATAAAGATTGTTTTTGCACATACGTCGTTTATTTCCGAGCACGCGCTTAATGTATCTGTCCGTTATAATTCTTTTGTAAAATAACTGCATCACTGTTTCTCTCTCGGTCGATAAATGGTGGATCGCGGGAAGCGCCGTCATTCTGGCGGGCGACTTCAACAGTAAGCACGTGGCCTGGAACGGTCTCACCACTTCCCCTAACGGTAGGAGCCTTGACGCCCTGGTCGACCTTCTCGACTTTGACGTCATCGCACCTATGCAACCTACCCACTATCCTATCAATCCCAACCACCGACCCGACGTCCTGAATATGGCGCTTCTGAAGGGTGTCACCCTACAGCTGCACTCCTTGGAAGTAGTCCAGGAACTCGACTCTGACCATCGACCTATAGTCATGAGACTCGGTTCCCCCCCTTCCGCCCCTCAGCGACCCAAAAGGACGGTGGTGGATTGGCATGCGCTAAGCACGGCCTTGGCGAATGCCGACACTCCCCCCCTCCCTCTCAGCTCGGACTCCATCCCGTCCCCTCAGGACACCGATCAGGCCGTAGATGCCTTCACCGAATACATCCGATCGGCTATCAGTCGATCGTCCAAGCAAGTCGAGGCGGAAGATCTCTACCTCAACCGCTTTCGACTGCCGGACGATGTTAGGGATCTCATTCGTTCCAAGAATGCTTCTATCCGAGCGTACGACTCCTACCCCACCGAAGCCAATCGGGCCCGGATGCGCGCTTTACAACGAGAGGTAAAGCGTCGTGTCGCGGAGGTCCGGGAGGAACGGTGGGGTGACTTCCTAGAGGGCATCGCGCCATCGCATCTGGCCTACTGGCAGCTGGCGCGTAGCCTCAAATCCGACTCCACGACTGACATGCCCCCGCTGTCCCGCCCTTCAGGCGCACCCCCAGCCTTCGACGACTACGAAAAGGCCGAGCTTCTCGCCGACTCCCTCAAGAGCCAGTGCGCCCCCAGCTCTCAGTCCGTCGACCAGTCCCACGTCGACGCGGTCGACAGGGAAGTCGAGCGCAGGGCATCCCTCCCCCCCGTCGATTCCTTACCTCCTATCACCCAAACGGAGGTCGAAGATCTAATTATGGGTCTCAAAACTAAAAGAGCCCCCGGCTCTGACGACATTTCGAATCGCGTTCTGAAATGCCTGCCCGCTCAACTCATCTGCCTCTTAGTGGCTATATTGAACGCCGCCATGGCAAACTGCACCTTCCCCGCTAAAGGGAAGGAGGCGGACGTCATAGGCATTCCCAAGCCCGGCAAACCTCGCAATCTCCCCGCGAGCTACCGCCCTATCAGTCTCCTCAACTCCCTGGCCAAGATATACGAGCGCCTACTTCTGGCGAGGCTCAAAGACTTCGTAACGTCCAGGGGTATCCTTATCGACGAGCAGTTCGGCTTTCGAGCCAAACACTCTTGCGTCCACCAAGTGCACCGCATGACGGAGCACATCCTCTCCGGTCTCAATAGACCCAAACCCATCTACACGGGCGCCCTCTTCCTAGATGTCGCGAAGGCATTCGACAAAGTCTGGCACAACGGCTTGATCTACAAGCTCTACCAATTGGGTGTGCCGGACAGAGTCGTGCTCATCTTACGAGACTTCTTGTCGAATCGCGCCTTCCGTTATCGCGTCGAAATGACGCGCTCCACTTCTCACTCCATCAGTGCTGGAGTCCCACAGGGCTCAGTTCTCTCTCCACTCTTGTTTAGCCTTTACACGAACGACATTCCTCGTTCGAGTAAGGCGCATCTAGCCCTTTTCGCGGATGATACCGCTCTCGTCTCGCATAGGAATAAGGGTTTCATTACCAGAAACCTTCAGGCATCCGCCAATTCCCTAGGGAATTGGTTCAGGAAGTGGCGTATTGAGGTGAACCCGGACAAGACCGCTGCGGTGTTCTTCTCCAGAGGTGCCACCCCGCGCCACTCCCTGCGCCGCCCTAAAAGTGATCTCGGCCAAGTGACCATGTTCGACCGACCCATTCCCTGGGTCAAAGAGGTCAAATATCTAGGGGTCACCCTAAACAGTACCATGTCCTTCGGCCCGCACATCAAGCGAGTCCGTCACCGAGCATCATTTGTGCTCGGTCGTCTCCATTCGTTAATTTGCAAGCGGAGTAAAATGTCCCTTAGAAATAAGGTGACACTTTACAAAACTTGCGTTCGACCCATCATGACTTATGCGTGTGTTGTGTTCGGGCATTTGGCCCCCTCTCACATCGATAAACTGCAAGTGGTTCAAAACCGCGTCCTCCGTAAAGCTGTAGGAGCCCCCTGGTTCGTACGGAACGTCGACCTCCACTCCGATCTAGGTCTCGAACCTATTCGCGCCTTTATTAAAAAGGCGTCAACACGTCACTTCGCGAACGCATCTACCCATGCGAATCCGTTAATCGTAGCCACCGCCGACTACGATCTCCCCCCTGACCCCTGCCGCCACCGCCGGCCGCGACATGTTCTCACCGACCCTTGTCATCCCTTCTTTCCGCTCAGAATACGAGCGACGAAGACGACGTAGTAGTAGATCCCCTCCCATAGCCGGCGGTTGACCGGTGCACTTAGTAGTGCACCCGTCCCCCTACAGCGACTGTCCCAACAGAGGGCGCCTCTTCGAGGCGCCCTCGAGTATGTCGCCTCTTGTTCTTCTGGCTGGCTAGAGCGTAGTGGTTGCACGCTCGCCTTTAAGTCCGGTGCAGCTGTAAAGTCCTCGCGGCCAACAGCGTACATCATTCACACACACACAAGGTGGATCGCGGTGGGCCCTTAAGGTATTAGATCTGTTAAATCATCTACGTAACTCAGGACCCTGAGTTTTGGCGGGAAATCGAAGAGTGATGTTGTCAATTTGTTTTATGTTCCCAAACCTATGTTATTTCGAATTATAATGTGTAATGTTGGTGGAATATTAAACATTACGTATTCTTATATGTGCATGAGTGAAGGTAATTGTGACAAAGTAATGAAACGTGCCATTTCGATTTCCCTCAAAACGGCCGTCGCAATTGGTATGTAAAGTATCCATCGCTTTACTATCCAGGGTGGGGCACTTTATCAATTTCATAAACATCGTTGTCATCAAGTTCATCGGGGAGTTGAATTAATTTAGAGATGAATAGTTATCTTCGTAATACTTGATATTGGCAAAATACGCGTCGTCGTGATGCCATAACAAAAAAAACTTAGGACCCGTGTTCGTTATAACCAATCAAACACTTAACGCGACGCATTACGATAACTTCGTGAAATGATCGTTTCGTGGTATATCGAAACGCGCCGCGGTTAGTTATAGCGAATATAGACAGCGTTATGTTCACGCTAACCCAGATACCGTTAACCGCGGTTTGTTTACTAACTTCCAACACACGTTTGGGTAACGAAACGGATAAGGCGTTTATTGCGAGAACCCGTTTAATATTAATGTAGAAACCGCTCGTGTAACCAACTGATATAAGGTGGTAGGTATGCGGAATTAACTTTAATTGACAACGAATATCTTGCTGATTGTCACTCTTGTGTTTATCTATACAAGATGTAACATGAATAACACAATACCTAGAAGTAGTTTGTTCTAAATCGGCAACTAAGTCGATTCCAACATTTGGAATCGATTAAGTTGCCGATTGTAGGTGAAAAAACTGCTGTTACTCTTTTAGTCCGCTGTACTTAACAAACCGGCTCTTTTAAATGCATTTCTAATACACATTTCTCAATATACATACAAAAGTACAAGTTTCCTGGTCAATTTGGGTACCAAAGAGCTTAAAAAACTTCTTGAAATTGAAATTTGGTTTTCGTATTGACTTTTTGAAACAATAACCTAATTGAGAGTGTTTGAGGTCTTACGTTATATTATTGACACCTTGTATAAGTGTGTGTGTGTGTGTGTGTGAGTGATGTACGCTGTTGGCCGCGAGGCCTTTACAGCTTCACCGGACTTAAGGGCGAGCGGGCAACCACTACGCTCGAGCCAGAAGGGCAAGGGGCGACATACTCGAGGGCGCCTTGAAGAGGCGCCCTCGGTTGGGACAGTCGCTGTGGGGGGGACAGGGTGCACTACTAAGTGCACCGGTCAACCGCCGGCTATGGGAGGGGATCTACGACTACGTCGTCGTCGCCCGTATTCTGAGCGGAAAGGATGGATGACAAAGCATCGGATCGGATCGGAGAGAACATGTCGCGGCCGGCGGTGGCGGCAGGGGTCGGGGGGGGGGGGATCTTAGTCGGCGGCGGCTACGATTAATGGATTCGCATGGACAGATGCGTTCGCGAAGTGTCGTGTTGTCGCCTTTTTAATATAGGCGCGAATAGGTTCGAGACCCAGATCGGAGTGGAGATCGACATTCCGTACGAACCAGAGGGCTCCTACGGCTTTACGGAGGAAGCGGTTTTGAACCACTTGGAGTTTATCGATGTGAGAGGGGGCCGAATGCCCGAACACAACACACGCATAAGTCATGATGGGTCGAACGCAAATTTTGTAAAGCGTCACCTTATTTCTAAGGGACATTTTACTCCGCTTGCAGATTAACGAATGGAGACGACCGAGCCCAAAGGATGCTCGGTGACGGACCCGCTTGATGTGCGGGCCGAAGGACATGGTACTGTTTAGGGTGACCCCTAGATATTTGACCTCTTTGACCCAGGGAATGGGTCGGTCGAACATGGTCACTTGACCGAGATTACTTCTAGGGCGGCGCAGGGAGTGGCGCGGGGTGGCACCTCTGGAGAAGAACACCGCAGCGCTCTTGTCCGGGTTCACCTCAATACTCCACTTCCTGAACCAATTCCCTAGGGAATTGGCGGATGCCTGAAGGTTTCTGGTAATGAAACCCTTATTCCTATGCGAGACGTAGAGAGCGGTATCATCCGCGAATAGGGCTAGATGCGCCTTACTCGAACGAGAAATGTCGTTCGTATAAAGGCTAAACAGGAGGAGCGAGAGAGCTGAGCCCTGCGGGACTCCGGCTCGGGTGGAGTGGGGAGTAGAGCGCGTCATTTCGACGCGATATCGGAAGGCGCGATTTGACAAGAAGTCTCGTATGATGAGCACGAGTCTGTCCGGCACACCCATTTGGTAGAGCTTGTAGATCAAGCCGTTGTGCCAGACTTTGTCGAATGCCTTCGCGACGTCGAAGAAGAGGGCGCCCGTGTAGACGGGTTTGGGTCTGTTAAGACCGGAGAGGATGTGCTCCGTGATGCGGTGCACTTGGTGGACGCAGGAGTGTTTGGCTCGAAAGCCGAACTGCTCGTCGATAAGGATACCCCTGGACACTACAAAGTCTTTGAGCCGCGCCAAAAGAAGGCGCTCGTAGACCTAAGCCAGGGAGTTGAGGAGACTGATAGGGCGGTAGCTCGCGGGGAGATTACGTGGTTTGCCGGGCTTGGGAATGCCTATGACGTCTGCTTCCTTCCACTTAGCGAGGAAGGTGCAGTTCATCATGGTGGCGTTCAATATGGCCACTAAGAGGCAGATGAGTTGGGCGGGCAGGCATTTCAGAACGCGATTCGAAAGCCATCAGAGCCGGGGGCTTTTTTGGTTTTGAGACCCATACTGAGATCTTCGACCTCCGTTTGGGTGATAGGAGGTAAGGAATCGACGGGGGGGGGGGAGGGATGCCCTGCGCTCGACTTCCCTGTTGACCGCGTCTACGTGGGACTGGTCGACGGACTGAGAGCTGGGGGTGCACTGGCTCTCGAGGAAGTCGGCGAGAAGCTCGGCCTTTTCGTCGTCGTCAAAGGCTGGGGGTGCGCCTGAAGGGCGGGACTGCGGGGGCATGCCAGTCGTGGAGTCGGTTTTGAGGCTACGCGCCAGCTGCCAGTAGGCCAGGTGCGATGGCGCGATGCCCTCTAGAAAGTCACCCTACCGTTCCTCCCGGACCTCCGCGACACGACGCTTTAACTCACGTTGTAAAGCGCGCATCTGGGCCCGATTGGCTTCGGTGGGGTAAGTGTCGCGCGCTCGGATTGAGGCATTCTTGGAACGAATGAGATCCTTAACATCGTTCGGCAGTCAAAAGCGGTTGAGGTTGAGATCTTCCGCCTCGACTTGCTTAGACGATCGACTGACAGTCGATCGGATGTGGTCCGTGAAGGCATCTACGGCCTGATTGGTGTCCTGACGGGACGGGATGGAGTCCGAGCTGAGGGGGAGGGGGGAGGGTTGGCATCCGCCAAGGCCGTGCTTAGCGTATGCCAATCCACCACCGCTTTTTTGGGTCGCTGAGGGGCGGTAGGGGGGGAACCGAGTCTCATGACTACAGGTCGATGGTCAGAGTCGAACTCCTGGACTACTTCTAAGGAGTGCAGCCGTAAGGTAACACCCTTCAGAAGCGCCATGTCCAGGACGTCGGGTCGGTGTTTGGGATTGCCGGGATAGTGGGTAGGTTGCATGGGTGCGATGACGTCAAAGTCGAGGAGGTCGACCAGGGCGTCAAGACTCCTACCGTTAGGGGAAGTGGTGAGACCATTCCAGGCCACGTGCTTACTGTTGAAGTCGCCCGCCAGAATGACGGCGCTTCCCAGATTGAGGAGTGCTTCAAAGTCACTCCTGAGGACGAGCTTAGTGGGGGAAAGGTATACGGAGGCGATCACGATGGGCTGGTGCCCAGTGAGAGAGATGCGACAGACCGAGGCTTCGATGTTAGTGAGCGCAGGGGGATCGAGAGGGATGCAGTGAAGGGACCTCCTGTAGTAAATAAGAGTACCGCCTCCACGGGAGCCGATCCTGTCATTACGTTCGAGGTTGTAGTTTGCGATCCTAGGGTCGCGTTGTGCGGGCTTGAGGAATGTTTCCTGCACTAGGAGGATATCAAGCTGGTGATCTCGGAGGAAATCAGCAACCTGATCACGCTGGGAGCGAAGGCCATCGGCATTAAAAAACGCCAGGGATAGGTTGTGTGGCTTAAGACGGGGAGGTCGTAAATCCATTATTGGGTGCGGGGGGGTTGGGTTTTGAGGGACGCAAGGACGTCAGAGAAGTCCCTGTATTCCGCGGCCAGGAGAACCTGGTCCGCTAAGTTGGTGGCGGCGCGGAGTTTGAGGGCGAGTTCTTGGACTCTGGGGATCAACGCGGGGCTTATTACTGCCGAAACGCGGGGGGGCAGGGGTTAGCTTCTGTGGCGCGGGAGCGCGGGGAGCTGAGGTCACTGGCGCTGAAGGCATCGAATGGGGGTGCGCTGAGGGCGCGGGGGGGTGTTGTGCTGAGGGCGCAAAGGGGGGGGCAACCGCGCTGGGGCGGCGGCGGCCGCCGCGCTTCCCCTTCGGGGCCTTGGGGCAACCGCGATAGTTCGCGGTGTGCCCCTTGGCGCCGCAGAGGACGCAGCGGGGGGGCTCTGCCGCCGTCTCCCTTGAACGGGCGCACTGGGATGTCGCGTGGTCCCCGATGCATTTCACGCATCGAGGGCGCGCGTGACAATTACGGGCAGAGTGCCCGTAGAGCTGACAGTTGTGGCCCGGGCCTGCCACGTTTGTGGGGGGCCTCCACGGTGAGGCCAGAGATGTGATACGGCCTTAAGGTTGAAAACCCTACGGCCGGACTCGGTGCGGTCGAGGACGACCAGCACCATGTCATAGGCCTCCTTAGAGCGCCCATTGACCATCCTGTGCACCTGGCGCACAGGAAGGTCCTGGGACAGGAGGTCTTCTTTGATGACGGCGGTGTCCAGCTCCCTAGGGACACCGCGGATGACTACCCTGAGCTCCCTTTCTTCCTCCAGGGTGTATGTGTGATAAGCGATCTTATTCGATCGCAGGAACGCGAATAACCGTCGATGGTCGTCCGAGGACGCCACCTGGCTATGCCTTGCACGGTGGAACGCGCGTGCGTGTAATTTATTTGGCGATTATAAATCGCCTTGGAAATACGCTCCCAGGCGCTCTTGTCCTGAATGACAAGCGGCGGGGGAGTGATATTCGGACGTGCGGGGCGCACGAGGGGGGAAGCTCTCTCGGCCGCGTTGGGAGACGGCCGGGGGCCGGGGGGGTCGGGAGAAACAGAGACGTTCCCGGCCTTCTGAAGTTTCGGAGGCGGCGAGTCGCGCGGTTTACGCGCCCGCTTCCCATTAGAGATGGGGATGAAATCGTCCTCCGACAAGAACGACGGGGACGGGACCGGGCGGGGGTGGCGCGTCGCTCGACCTTCATATCTGAGTCCGAGATAGGCTCGGACCCGCATGGCGAGACGGGGCGGTCAGCGGGGTTCGGGGGCGGCGCAACTAACTCCGTTCTCGGGGCGGCGAACGGAGTCGCGGGGCGCGCAAAAGGCGCGGGGTGCGTGGGGGCGGGGGGCGGCGCGTGCGCGGGTGACGCGTCGGGCGAGGAGGGCGAGTACGTCGCGCTGAATTTCCGGACGATGTCCGGGCAATTCAGCACGATGTACCTCCCTAATTCCCGGATGAAGTCGGGAGGGAAATCGGAAATGGCAGGGCGGGTGAACTAAAAGGGCCCTAAGACCCGGGCGTGAACAATGCCCAGATCCCCCCACCGGGTGGCGGCGGGGGGGTAGCAATACCGGGGAGACGCGGTGTGCCCCTTCGCCTTAAGGGCGAACGGGCGGCACCAAACCCTAACTGCTCCGGGGCGAAGAGAGCCGCCGCACGGAGAATAGGATAGCGGGATGGGTAAAGGGTCCTGGTGAAATCGAGAGCCCTGACTAGGGAAGCCCCCAAGGTCAGAGCTCAAGCCCTTCCGAGATAGCCGCCCTCTGAAGGAGGGAGGCGAGCGCTCGGGTCCCGCTCAAGCCTGGCTTATGACACTGTTAGGCGTCCACCGGTCTTACCACGAAACGGACAATAGTCGTGGTTTTACAACCCAAACACTATTACGTAATCGAACCAAAACCGTTATGAAAAAAAACCGTTACGAAAAAATCGCAGAAGGGCCGACTGCGTCGTTAGAACGACGCGTCTGCTTAGCAACCCACGTAATTAGTCACACGCGAGCGATACGCGAAACGTACCTACACGAGACGTAATTGCATTCACGCGAGCAAATGCAAACACGTAATCACACAAGCACGTAACACGCAAGCACAGGCGTGACGAACCACGTAGGTCCCGAGAAACCGACCGTTACAAAAACGCGGGAAGGCTGACCGCCGTTAAAACAGCGCGTCTACCTATCGGCTCGCCTAGTTGCTACGCGCGAGCCAGACGCAGAGATTTAATCTCGTATGCACGTATACACGAGCCACCGAGATCACTTATCTACGTAAGCGCGGGCGTCACCAACTATACAAGTCGATTAAACTAATTACGTAATAACGTACGTGCGAGAGATAGCGAGCGGGCGGGCTGTGCAGTGACACGACCGAACACGCGGGCGGCACAGCCAGTACTGCCGCGAAGTACGGTACTATCGAATCAGTTAGGTAGGAAGTTAGGGTAGTTGGTAAGATTTTAGAACAGACACCAAATGACAGGCAAAAAGCGGACTGGTTCACTCATCCATTCAATTGGAATGAAATTATCGTTTCATCTCGAAAATTTCAGTATAAACCTGACTTTCAGTTAGTATAGGTAGTACAAAGCAGATAAACAATGCGAAAGTGGAAGGATGTAGGTACCGGGGAATACCTAGACTATCTTACTATCTATCTATCTATCTATAACCTCACGCCAGATCCCTTGCGGGGTAGGCAGAGAGTACAGAGTTCCAACAGGTTCTTTCCTTACATACTTCTCTGGCTTCCTCGACTCTCATAGTTCGTCTCATACACGCTCGCCGGTTACGGAGACTCTTGACTTTTCCATCAGATAAGACTCGGTTTATTTGGTCGTGGTAAGATAGTCTAGGTCTTCCCCGGAAGGATGCAGGCCTTCCACTTTCACATTGTATATCTGTTTCACTATCTTACTATGACCAAATAGACCGTGCCTTATCTGAAGGGCAAGTCAAGAGTCTCTGTAACTGGCGAGCGTGCACGAGACGAACTATGAGAGTGGAGGACGCCAAAGAGGTCCGCAAGAAAAGAATCTTTTGGAGCTCTGTACTCTCTGCCTACTCCGTGAGGGATTTGGCGTGATAATATATAGATAGATACATTGTTTCATTTTAATTTATCAGTAATACATTGTAATGTAAAGATATGTTCACTGTGTGAGTAATAAGAGAGATAGAAAAGTCTAGAAAGAAAGAGCAATGTCGAGATTTGAATTGATTACTAAAAAGGTCGAATTAAGTTATTAAACTTTTTTCCCTGTTTAGTTTTGCTATAGATTTCGAATATTTTTGTCTACCGTACAACGAATTGTATCGCCTGAACTATAGTTAATACTTGAACCATATTGTCAGGTGAAAAATGCCTATCACGATAGGTAACTAAATATCAGTAATCTCAAAAGTCTCGGTACTCTTCCTCCGTAGTATAGTTTACTCGCTCATATTCCTGACATACCGTAAGTTAAATCTGCACAGATGCAAGGTAAGACGTAACTGTTTCCTTTGGAGCTGTTTACAGCCGAATAAAACACTCACTTTGCATTTTAGATAACATTCTTTCTCAAGAGCGCTCGGCTCGCACAAGACTAGATATTATCAAAGCCTAATAGACAGCGAGTTCACTCAAAACAAAAAAAAACTACATGAGGCTTATCGTTTTGATAATTAAACATCACCCTTCATCATCATTCGAAAAACGTCCAGTGCAGTACAAAGGGGGACGATGATCGGATTTGTGCTGTACGTGTCCAGCTTTAACCTGTAACCTTTAGACGGACGACTTAGTCCAGTGGTTAAGTAGAGTAAAGTAGTCGCGGGTTCGATTTTTATTATTATTATTTGTAGGCTTGTTTATGGGCTTTACTCGGGCCTTCGAAAGGCTTGCATGGGGACGTGGTTCTAACACGTAAAGGCCCTTTAGAGAATTTAATGTTAATGACGGAAGATATAGCGCAGTGGTTAAGAGCTTAAGCCGCTCCGCCCACTGTGTCTAATAGTCGCGGGTTCGATTCCCGCACGGGACAAATCTTTGTGTGATCCACAATTATTTTCCCGGGCTGGGTATTTGTGTATGTGAATTTTCATGTTTGTAAACACACCCACGACACAGGAATTAATCCTAGTGTGGGGCTACGTTTTAAAAAAAAATAAAATGAAAATGTGTATAAGTCAGCTGCTGAGATCACTTTCTGAAAATGAAGAAACATAACCAGCCAACTGACCTCGGCAGGTGCAAGGACTATTGTAAATTATGGAAGGATAATTATACTAATAATATTTCCGCACGGGACAAATCTGTGTGATCCACAAATACTGGTTTCGATCTGGGTGTGTATATATATGATTTTTTTGTTTGTAAACGCAATCACGGTACAGGAATAATTTTTGTAGAGCGGTGACTTTTTTTTTAAATGCTTCAGTAGGTTCTTTTGGGAAGTTTAATCACCTTTATCCAACCCTAATCGATTTATTTATAAATAACTACACGTGACTTGCTACTGGAGTCATTATCTCTTTTTTACGATTTGCAACTCTATTGCATTAAATAATGCCCATATTTAATTATCATGGCATAATTTCATTGCGGTTAACGCTGAGTCCAGCTGGCATAGTGTAGGAAAATGTCATAATTTTGACTTTTTAAGTGCTCTAGAAGCGCTCGTAGGGCTGTGCGACCGTGGTGGTCTTACCGATCACCAAGGTTAAGCAGCGTTTGACTGGGTTGAAATGGGTGACCGTTGTGGCATTTTCATATTCGAGCGTCTCCGTGCTTCGAAAGGCACGCTAAGCGGTTAGTCCCGGTTACCACTTAATGTGGTAGTCGTTAAGCGTAAGAGTTGGAATCCTTATAGGCGGGTCCGCGTGGTGGAGTATGACTTGATCTCTCTCACCTCGATTTGTAAGAAAAGGCCTTTACCCAGAAGGGGATGTATAGGCGGATATTGTAAGTGCTCTTTTATTGGCTTATATACATAAATGACATGAAATTAGACCCTGCCAACGGAATATGGAAAGGAGCATCACAAATGTGAGAAAGATACAAAAAATACGACATGCTACCATACGAGAAAAGACGAAAGTAACTGACGCTCTAAATCACTCATTCAAGTTAAAGTGGCGCTGGGCAGGCCATGTAGCCAGAATGAATGACGACCTATGGACTGCTAGACTAACATCATGGCCTGGTCCATCAGGTGTTAGAAAGACAGAACGACCAGTAACATGGTGGGAAGACGATCAAGTAAAAGTAGCAGGGAAAAACTGGATAATAGCCAGAGATAGAGACAAATGGAAAAATCTGGACGAGGCCTTCACCCTCACATAGGAGGGGTTCTTGCATGCTTACATAAATATTTTTATTATTTCTAATACAATTACAATAATCGAATTTGAATTTCAATGAAATTAATTAATACCTACTTATTATCAATTTCAATTTAATATCTTTATATAAAGTATTATTTAAATAAAACTCTTATTATATGAATGAATTTTATGAAATTTTAATCTGAATTCTCTAAATTAATAACTTTGTATTTGTATAGTGTATTCAAATATGCATGAAATAAAAGGCTTTTTTATTTTTATTTTCTTCATGAAATGAATGATTTTTCTGTGCCACGATTTTCATATGTAAGTTGACTAAATTCATGTCTTTTTCATTGTTCATTACCTTGCATGTAAACTAGAGGCTAATATAATAATATACATAAATATATTGCAGTTACATCCGCTGAGTGAGCCTTCTGTTTTAGGCTGTGATATTAATATAGAAAGGACTATGCCTTGGGACTATGTAATTTGAGTGGGTTCATTGTTACTGCCTTATTATAAACTTAATCCACGTTGTGTTTCGTAATTATTAGATCTTTTTACGTAATTTGTCATTGTCAATTTAAATGTTGAAGTTCAGAAGTTATGGGGCAAATCCATTTTATATTTTTGTTTTATATATCTATCTATATCATCACGCCAGATATGTTGCGGGGTAGGCAGAGAGTTCATATTTCCAACAGGTTCTCTCCTTAGACCTATCTGGCTTTTTCCACGCTGATGTTCTTAAAAATAAGGAGCGAAAAAGATGTTAATTTAACATATTGATTCTTTGCATATTTTGAATTCATTATTAATTTATTAACTTTGTTCTTAATGTACAAAAGTTTAAAATTAATTTATGACTATTTAACATCGTGCGCCCTTCGTCGAGCCGCTATAAAAAATGCGTCCCTTTAACTTTCTCATCGATCGTCGAGATTACAATATTGAGGCCCGCAATTAACCTTCCACATAAATCACTCTAGTAATTTGTTAAGGTTATTGCACACGTCATGTACCACAAATAGATTGCCACTACATGCTCGGGTTCATGCAAATATCGACCTTCTTTTCATAAAAAGTTCGCAGGTAATATGACTTTTTAATTTTACGAGAAAAAACCTTGTGAATGCAGGCATTTTTATGAATAAAAAAATTCAAAGAACAGGAGTTTGAACCCAGGACCTCGTGATCATCAAGCAATGCGCTTCGCCACTAGACCAACGAGGCAGTCAGAATGCAGGCATTTTTATGAATAAAAAAAATTCAAAGAACAGGAGTTTGAAAACCCGTATCTCTAGTCTACACAACTTTTTATAGGAATGACTATTAAAATTTATTTTTATGTGGCGTTGAGAAGGTAGTACAATTTGTAATGAAAGTTGTGTAGACTAGAGATACGGGTTTTCAAACTCCTGTTCTTTGAATTTTTTTTATTCATAAAAATGCCTGCATTCTGACTGCCTCGTTGGTCTAGTGGCGAAGCGCATTGCTTGGTGATCACGAGGTCCTGGGTTCAAATCCTAGGTCGGACAAATGAAGTTTTTCTAACGAAAATTTCCCAGTATGAGTCCGGAGTCTGGAATTGTGCCCGGTATATGGCCATAGGCTCGCCCCTATTACATAGGACCTAACATCGTCGGCGAAAAGTGGGTGTACACAGTACACCACTGCCACCCCCGCTTTGGGAATATAGGCGTGACGGGGTGTGTAAAATGTAGGTCCACACAAATTAAGAAAATATACATTACTTCTGAAGAATAGCAAGAAAACAATTTTGAGGTCTTACCATTAGAAGGAGCTGTCGATATACAGTGTTTATAGCGCCGTCTCGCCGAAGTGAGATTACTACTGTTAAGTAGATTGCGGTAGGTCCCTGTAGTGATTGATTGAAATCCAGTATAGTTTTTGCTTTAAGTTTTTTTTTGCTAGCGTTTTTAGCCACACAGATTTATTTTGAAGATCAATTATTAAAATGACGCAACTCTCTTAAATTCCAGAGGTAACTGTATACTTTTAGTGAGCATTTTCAAGTTCGTTGAATATACTGGAAGATATTAATTTTAAGAGTGTCGGCTACCATGGTAGTTTTATTGTCAACACGCTCATATATTTTGATAAAACTGCAATGTGCAACGTGGCGTAATATATGGTATACGTAGTTCCACTAAGTTTTGCTTTATGTTATAAAAACCTTGGAGGTAAATTTTGGGGATATGTATAGTATCAGCCTATACTGTCTCACCGCTGGGCAAAGGCCTTCTCTCATAAATCGAGGTGATATAGATTAGGTCATACTCTACCACGCGGACCCAGTGCCGATTGGTGGAGGCAGGTTTGTGGCCACCTGCTGTTGGAATTTATCAAGCCGCCTACACGGCTTCCAACATGTCTTTACGATAACCAACGGTCTTTACGATAACGGCTTAATGTGCCTTCCGAAGCACGGAGATGCTCGAATACGTGAATTCCTCATACGGTCATCCATCTCAGACCGACCGAGTCGAACGCCGCTTAACCTTAGTAATCGGTAAGAACACCGCGGTCGCAGTGTTAAAAATTTATGGCACCAAAATGGCTGTCATGTTTTGTTGTAACTTATTTCAAAACATAAGTGACGTTATTCCGATCCCTTTAAAAATACTAGTCGTCGTCAATTTCCAGCACGAAAACATTACGTGTATTATAATAATAATAATAATAATTTATTGACCCAAAAAAAGTTAAACCTAATGTTTACAGTAAAATGTACACAATAAATTAAAAACTACACAATAAATTAATTATTAAGATCAAGGTAATAACCGATTTAAGGCCTCATACGAATTAAACTTAATAGTTGACTAATAAAATGTCCTTAACAAAAGCGTGGTCTGGCGGTCTGAGTTTAGGTAAAATGTCTACTTAATAGAGATGGCTGGTTTGATTGCTGAGGCAAATTAGTGGAAACTGTTTTTTGTATTTTGATTTGGTAAAAGTATTACCTAATGGTGTTGGTCTCAGTATATCAGATACTTAACACAAACTGAGCTAAGTTTGGGTCTTTGTGTTTCGCGTTTAACGTATCCCACTGCAGGGCAAGGATCTCACGTCTTTCCTCAGGCGATCTCTATCCACTGTCAATGATGAGATCCAGACCGATTTCGGCCACGGCGACTGCATCAACTCCATTATTGTTGACAATCATCTACACTTTTAACGTTATATAAAACCCTAATAAGATCCCAATTGGAATACGCTGTGTCAATTTGGAATTCTCTTTATGCCGAGTATACTGATAGACTAGAGATAGTACAAAAAAAAAATTACGTACCATACATCATAAAAGCAAAGCAAACCTAAAATTTCTTATGCACAGTTGTTAAAACAATATAATATTCTAAGTTTAGAACAACAGATTGTACAGAAATTCCTAACGAATTATGTCTAACTGAGCTAGAGCTGTCTACCGACGGGAGGTGCGCATACCTCGGCTATTTCACACAGGCACCTGCGAGACTAACACCGGGATCCGCACACGTCTTCGTCGCCATGTAGACACTTATAACACACGCTTCACCGACATTGACATCTTCGCCCTTTCCAACCGACAATTCAAGAATCGGGCCATTAAAATACTATCTGCTAAGATGTAATCCAAGTATGACCCTAATTTCTCATATGAAACCTTTTAGCAAAATGTAACATCTTGTCTATAGTCTAAATTTTAATTTTTGTTTATTATGTCAGTCAATCCGTGAATAATGGTGTGGGTTACATGTTTATAAACTCATTAAGATAATTGTTCTGTAGAATTAATGTAACTGTTTTTTGTCCCATATGAATTAAATAAATAAAATCATGCGCTCGCATGTGGCTTATGTAGCTAATCTTCTTGGTAAAGATCTTCGAACAAAGCGGGCATGTGAGCACACCGTTAATATAAGAATAATTGATCAATAATGGTTATCTAACTCGTTGTGAGAAGTCGTCGTACAACCGTAGGCCCTGCCACGACGACGATGTCCCGGTTGCTCGACCCATTCAGTATTCAGTTTAGCTCATCTATTTGTGTCCATTCGGCTGGGGCGACCAGCCCGACACATAGAACGCAATATCTTGTTACGTATTCTATAGTTTCTTGGTCTATGTGGCTTAGTCTTTCCATATTTATCTATGTTTAACTCCACTAGCATGTTCTTTGACTGCCTCTGGTCTAGTCGCGAACAATACGCTTTGCGCTCATTAGGTCCTGAGTTCAAATCCTAGGTCCTGATATTTGGCAATAGGCTTGCCCCCTATTCCGTTGGACTTAATCGTCTTAGGTGAATAGTGGGTGTACACAGTACACCACTGTCACAGAATGTGTGGCGGGCTTAGTCCCTTAAAAAAGTACATCTTTGTCACCCCCACTTGGGGAATATGGTTATGACGGTGTTTACTTTTTTATTTATTTTACACTAGCAGTTTCCAGCGGCTTCACACCATGTCGACAACAGCGTCAAAAGTACAAAAAACATCATCTAAATTGGTCAAGGTCGTTTAGGAGCGAGAAGAATTACGAACACACGCACACCGAAATTTTACATATAAAGACTAGCTGAGCCCCGCGGTTTCAGCCGCGGTTTCAACCGGCGTTTACCACGAAGCCATGCGAATACGGTTGCAACGCATCGCCCACCCGCGCTATTACTTTGTTTTCGCTTAGTGTTCTTGCTCACTTTTTACTTTTTGCTCGGCTCCTAAGGGTCGTAACCTTTCTCAAAAATTAAGCATATTCTTTATAATCTTCCTCAAGGATTGTGCTACCAAACACCAAAATAATTTTTCAAATCCGACTAATATTTTCAAAGGATAGCGCGCTCAAACAAAAAAACAAACTCTTTAGCTTAATTGTATTAGTAAGTATAGATAACAAACAAACATCTCCGCAAACGGGAACAGAGTATTGTTTCACTCATTACAGTTGCTAATATTTCAATTACAGTTCCAGTTTCAATTTTCACGTGGTTCGCCACCCACTTCGTAGTTCGGTTAGGGACTTATCAGAATCAGAATCAGAATCCTTTATTTGTTAAACACGGGTAGTACAAAGTTGATAAAAAAATTAAAAATAAGTTTCACCATGTTTTGCCAAAGGCGTACAAATTCAATGGTCATGATTTACATTATTAAATCAAAATATCATGCAATAAAATTAAATATAAAATAACATTATAAATTTGAATATTAAATTATAATTATAATTGATAATAAATTATGTCCTATTAATTTTCACAAAATTGTCATTAAGAAATGTCTCGACAAAATAATAACATTTTTCAATCAATATTGAGCACAGTGTTTTTCTAAATTTGTGAATTTGCATATCTTTTATATATTTTGGTAGTTTATTATATATTTTGGGCGCCATTCCCAAAACACTTTTTGTTACTAGAGCAGTCTTACATATTTTATTGCATAAAACACTTTGGTATTGCGCTCTTAATGGACCTCTACGTATTTCTGATATTTGTGTGAACAATTTCGGATTTTTTTTGACAAATATCGCAACCTCTAATATATATAATGATGGTACTGTTAGTATTTTTAACGATTTGAATAACGGAACACAGCTATCTGTTATTTTCAGGTTACACATTGCTCTGATACATCTCTTTTGTGCTTTAAATACTAAATCCTTATGCGTCGAATAGCCCCAGAAAATGATACCATACCGTAGGACTGATGCTACTAGACCATGGTAAGCTGTTAGAACCGTTTCACGATTTGCTACTTTAGATAATTTGTATAGTGCATAGGATGATTGGCTTAGTCTTCTGGAAATTTCATCTATCTGAGGTCTCCAAGTAAGTTTTTTATCTAAAGTGATACCCAAGAATTTTGTTGTTTCTACTTCTTCTAAATTTATTCCCTCATAACTTACATTTACTTTTTTTGACGGCGTCCTTTGATAAAATTGCATTATTTTTGTTTTCGTCATATTAATTTTTAGACCGTTTTTGTTTAGCCATGTCACAATATCTATAAGAGTATCATTTATATCTTTCTCGTAGTCATTTTTATTAGTGCGATGTACAAGAGCAGTACTATCATCAGCGAATAAAATCATTGAGTGGCGCACAGATTTTGGTAAGTCGTTAATATATATCAAAAACAATAATGGTCCTAATACTGTTCCTTGGGGGACACCCTTGCGTACGTATCTCAGTTTCGAATAATATTTTACTTCTTTTCTAGTTTTCCAGCATGTTCGAGTAATTTCAGTTTGTTGTTTACGGTTTGTTAGGTATGATTTTAATAATTTATATATATTACCTCTAATACCATAATCATATAATTTATTTAATAATATGTTGTGGTCTACAAAGTCAAAAGCTTTCGTCATGTCGGTATATATTGCACATATAGAATTTCTTTTATCCATATTGGTCATTACCTTGTTCACTAAGTCAAAAATAGCCATATTAATTGTCGTATTTTGTCGGAATCCCTTTTGTTCGTCACATAATATATTAAATTTGTTTAGATATCCGTATATAGATTTACAAAGTATTTTTTCAAAAATTTTAGAAAGTACAGATGTTAGGGCCACTGGTCTATAGTTTTTCATAAACTCTTTATTTTCCCTCTTGTGTAGGGGTTTAACAATCGAGATTTTCAATGCCTCAGGATATATTCCTTCTGATATACTTCTATTTATTATATATGTTAATACAGGAGTTATTAGATCCCCAACATATTTTATGACTTGTGTTGTTATACCGTCATATCCTACACTATTTGTGTTCCGTAAGTTCGTAATTACAAAACTTATATCACTATTTATAACGGGCGACATGAACATTGATTTACAATACCTATCAGGCTTCTGTTTATGTAAGTTACCATTATTATTAGGAATGTCATTATGAATGTCATTATTAAAATTACTATTATATAGTTCATTTTTAGTCGTCTCGTCAATAAAATAATCATTAAACGCATTTGCTATGTCATATGGACGCGTCATTGTCTTTGTATCTGTTTTAATTTTCATAATATTTTCCTTTGGTAAATTATATTTATATCTATTTATGACTTGCCACGTAGCTTTGGATTTAATTCTTGAAGTTTGTATGTAGTAGTTATTTTGAGCTCTCTGAGTTAGTCGTATAACTTTTTTGTAGATATTACTATATTTTTTGAGGTATGATTTTGTGTTTGTATTACGATTTAGCCTGTATAACCATAGTAACTGTCTTTGTTTTTTACTGCAGTTTTTTAAGCCTCGTGAAATCCATTTCACTTTTTTTATCGTGTTAATTATTACTATTTTATAGGGAAAGCATAGTTTATACAGCAAGGAAAATGTTTGAATGAACGTATTGTATGCTTCATTTGAATTTTTTTGATTATAAACATCTACAAAGGATAGGCTGTTTATGTAGTTCTTAAACATTGTCATATTTTCTATCGAATAATCTCTCTTCCTACTTTTCCATGATTTTAGTTTGCATTCTTTTCTTACAGGCACTTTTATTATTTGAGATGTATGATCCGATAATGCAAGATCAATAACTTCAGCTTTACATTTGTGTGAGACATTTTGTGCAAAGTTGTCTATGCAAGTATTACTGGCAAGTCTAGTCGGTTGTTTCAGTGCAAGCTTCATATTATAACTAAGGAGGTAATATTCAAATTCTAATGAAATATTGTTATTTTTTAATATATCTATATTAAAATCGCCACATAGAATGATTCTTACGTTGCTCAATACTTAAAGTTTAACTTGCCCTAACGACTATTATTAATTACCGGTGATATCAAGTAGGGTCGATTTGACTAGTAGTTCTATACAATAGGTTCTATTCTTCTTATATTTAATTTGAATAAGTTATTATTAAGATTGTTATAATTGATGATGGTTTGGTGTAGTGGTTTCAGCGTAGGCCGCTTGGGTCCACAGGATTAAGTAGTCACGAAGATTTGTTTCAAAAACCCAAAATGATTTGAAGTATGGGTGTTTATGTATGTGACTTTAATGGCAATGGGCCGCCCCTATTCTTCCTTCATTTTTTTCTTAAAAATAGCAGCCCTCATTCCTTTGTCGTAGGTGCGTTTTACAAACATGAAATTTACATACAGAAATACCCAGACTGAAACAAATATTTGTTGGTCACACAAAGAATTGTCCGGTGTGGGAATCAAACCCCAAAAACTTGATCCAGTGAGGAGCCGGTGGAGCGGGTAAGCTACTGTTACGTTTGCGGGGTAAATAAATGTCGAATAACGTGCGAAGTGTCGAATAACGTATTCCGCGTGGTTCCCGGCTTAGAATAGGACCAACCCATCTCATCCCATCGGGTGTCGTACAAGGCGACTAAGGGAAAACTAGGGAATGGGCAGCAGCGTTCCCTTAACACCTCTACGACCAAAAACTGCGCTCGCCAACCCGACTGCCAAGCGTGGTGAGTATGGAAACCCCCCCAATCAATATTATGGAAGAAAGAAAGAAAACCAGGCCCCTAGTCCCCGGCGGTCCTGTTCGTCCTGGCCACGGTAGCAGCCATGGTAACGACAGGACAATGGGTGCGAAGAATCTCCGGCAGAGATTCGGCTACCACCATCAACGAAAATTGGCCCTGGTGACATACAACGCACGCACATTGATGACAGATGAAAAGCTAGTTGAGCTGGAAGAAGAGTTTAACAAGTTGCGGTGGAGTATTGTTGGTTTATCGGAGGTCCGAAGAGAGGGCGAGGACACGATAACTTTAAAATCTGGCAACTTGTTTTACTACCGGGAGGGCGAACAGCAGTCCCAAGGTGGTGTCGGATTTATCGTCCACAAGTCACTCATAGACAACGTTGTGTCTATCACTAGTGTGTCGAGCAGGGTAGCGTACCTGATACTCAAAATATCCAAAAGATATTCGCTAAAGGTCATACAGGTCTACGCACCGACCTCGGCATACTCAGATGATGAGGTCGAAGCTAAGTATGAGGACATTAGTAGAGCCATACATACTTTATTTATTTATTTATTTATTTATTTAGGTTAACCAACAATTATTTACACTAGTACATACATAGTATTTTAGTTACATGAATACATTATTAAGTGTAACAATTTCTTACAGGCTAACACCGCATGCACAAACCGTATGATTGACTAACTAAATACACTACTAAACTAAGAATATGTTTGATATTCTAGTTTACAAAATTTAGGTTAAAATAAAAGTGAATAATAAAGTATGATAAAAAATTAATAATAAAATAAATTAAATTAGAATTAACATAATTATGTGGAACAATTAACAACAACTTTGTAAAATTTGTTAAAATTATCATGGTGTACATCAACTACATCGTGGCACTTGTTTAAAATTTTACATAGCCGTGGTATTGGCGAATTTGCACCAAGCACCGTCCTGCGCAATGGTGGGCAGAGTGGCGTGATAGCATTTCTGGGATAACGAGTTGGAGCGCGGAAATGCAACATGCCTAGTATACCGGGACAATCAATTTTATTCCTCAACAACTTATATAAGAAGACATCATCTATTATGTCTCTACGTGTTGATAGGGAGCGTATCTTGAAGTACTGCAAGCGAGAGTTGTATGAAGGTAGCTGCTTGGCTTTACCTTGCGAAAACGCAAGATGCCACAAAAAGCGTTTTTGGACACGTTCAAGCGTTAACATATGAGTGGCGTAGTGTGGTCTCCATACAATACAACAATATTCCAATACACTTCGAACAAGACTGTTATATAGCACAACCTTCGTGGTGCTTTTTTGGAAGCCTTTTGTGTTACGTATTATAAATCCTAACATCTTGGACGCTTTTTTGCTAATGCTTTCGATGTGCGGAATAAAAGTTAACTTTTTATCAAACGTTACTCCTAAGTCCCTGATCAATTCCACCTCTTGGATTTTTTGGTTGAGAATGTAATAATTCGAGTACATGCAGTTTGACCTCCTTGAGAATTTCAAATGGTAACACTTTTTAAAATTAAGTTGCATTTCGTTGCGGTCACACCATTCAATCAGTCGATTCAGGTCTTCTTGTACATATTCAGTGTCTTTATTACATTCTATTCTTCTAGCGAACTTCAAATCGTCAGCGTACAGGAAACATTTGGAATATTGGAAACAGCAGGGTATATCGTTAATGAATATATTAAATAATATGGGACCCAAATGCGAACCCTGTGGTACACCAGAGGTTATATTTCGATTAGTGGATTGAAAGCCACTAACAACAACATAGAACTCACGCTTAACTAAATACGATTTAAACCATTCTAACAGAGGCCCAGATATACCATATGCTGACAATTTATTACCAAGTATAGAGTGGGAAAGTTTATCGAACGCTTTGCTAAAGTCTGTATATATAACATCGATCTCTTTGTTTGAGTCTAGAGCTTGTGTGACAAGCTCCGAAAAACTTAACAAATTTGTGGCTGTAGACCTCGATGGAACAAAACCGTGTTGATCAATACTTAGGTATAGACTCAAATGATGCTGTATATAGGGACAGATAATAGACTCAAAGATCTTGGCAAATGAAGAGAGGACCGAAATGGGCCTGTAGTTGGAAATGACATCTTTTTTGTCTGATTTGTGTATAGGAACAACCTTAGCTTTCTTCCATTTCGCAGGGAAGTTCCTGATGCCAAAGACTGATTATAGATGCGCATTAGTGGAGCAGCCAAGGCTGAAGCGCAAGCTGAGATAAAAACTGGGGGAATCCCATCAGGACCTGCTCCTTTTCTGATGTCGACAGATTGCAAACTTTTGTGTACAGTTTTAAGATCAAATATTGGGTATGTTAAGCACATGCTGTTATTATGCAAAGAGTGCAAGAAGTCAGACCCATGTATGAAATCTGTGCTGTTATTATGTGTGTAGACCGATGAAAAGAAATCCGCAAAAAGGTCACAAATAGCAGTACCATTGGATGTTGTGGTCTGTCCGTCGGTCATGGTCAAAGGGTAGACACTTGATCCGCCACGTTTGGTTTTAACATGTGTCCAGAAAGCCTTTGGATTGTCTGCAATTTTGATTTCTATGCTATTCAAATAGTCGTTATATAACTTCTTACACTGATATTGACATCGTTTTGAAACTAATTTTAGTTCTAATTCGTCTCGAGGGTTTTTGTATTTTTTGAAACGCAGTCTTAATTTGTTTTTTTCTTTTAACATTTTAATAATTTTTTTGTTAAACCACGGTGGAAAGTGGCTCTTCTTCTTATGCTTTGGAATATATTTATTTATAACGGTATCTAAGATATTATAGAAAATTATTATCATGTCATTTACGTCAGTCCCTCCCTCTAAAATTTGAATCCAGTCATATTTATTTAGCTGTTGGTTAATAAGTTCGTAATCAGCTTTATAAAAATTAGGTTTCATGTTATGTGCTTTGTATGCTAGACTACTATTCTTTGCCATTGACAGATTCAAATCTAGGGGAGGATGAAATTTGTCAATAACGGTTAAAGGGCAAGTGGATTCACTTACTGAACACAAGGAGATTGTCGACAAAACAAGATCCAAAATACGTCCAGAACAGTTCTTAATATTGTTTTGTTGTGTAAGTTTACAAACGTTCATAAATTCAAGTAAGCTACGACATGTGTTAGGTAAGGAGTAGTTAACAGCTACTTCATCCCAGTTAATTTTTCCCAGGTTAAAGTCACCAATTATACAAATAGGTATTTCCGTTGTGTCAAAAATAACATTACAGTTTTGGATAAAAAGTTCAAGAGTTGCGTGACACACAGGAGGGGGAAGATATATTGCGCACAGAGCCATTTGACGTGTAGCAGATATATCTATTGTGACCCAGAGGTCCTCACATTTACTTTGCCAACTCTCAACACGCCTAGAGTTTATTTTTTTCGAAATGGCTATCAGCACTCCACCCCCATCCTTTTTAGGTTGGAAACCAGTGGTCTCCCTATCCCTTCTATACACAGTGTATCTATCGCAAAACAGCTCACTGCTAAGGATGTTACCATTCAACCATGTCTCCGTTAAAATTATTACAT
The DNA here is from genome assembly GCA_905147815.2 of Phalera bucephala. Classification (NCBI taxonomy): domain Eukaryota; kingdom Metazoa; phylum Arthropoda; class Insecta; order Lepidoptera; family Notodontidae; genus Phalera; species Phalera bucephala. Next base: position 2,994,141 of record CAJHXA020000004.1, on the reverse strand, counting down.
CATAGTTTGTACAACATAAATTGCTATAGAAAGTATTAGTTTTAGTTCGTAAACCTCTGCAATTTTGATAGTAAATATTTAAATAAGTGAATTTTACTATGATTAAGCACGTAAACATACATAACACAAATTATTTGTATATGTTAGATAATTTTGCTCAAGCTATTATAATTCTTAATTAAAATGTATTCTGTGCCTTCTGCTTTCCTTGCAAATATTCTGCCGCTTCTGACCCATACGAACTTGTAGTTCATTTCCTTTGCTTTAATCCTGGCGGCTGCGTGAAGTGCTTTGTTTGCTGGTGAAAGGTGCTCAACCACGTAAACAGGAGATTTGTTCCCGGAGAATCCTAGGTGTGCGCAATTTAGTTTGTCATGCGAATTATTTTGGTTGAATTTGGTAATTGATGCCAGAAGTTGATCACGCAGTCTAGGCGATGATAGTTGAGCAATTATGGATCGCGGGCGGCTGTTAGTTTGATTAGCCTTGGCAATTCGGGTGCAGTGTAGTATATCTTTCTCCTTTATTTCGCAATTCACAACTTTGCCCAACTGTGTGACGATATTATAAATGTTTTCTTTTTTTGATTCAGGCATGCATTGAATTTCCACATTGTTTGACCTTGAGTGTTGCTCTAAGTTGTTAATACGCAATTGAAGGTCGCCAATAGTGTTCATGAGTTCTTTATTATCTTCTTCAAGTTTTTTTACCTTTATATTAGCGGACTGCTGTTGTTTATCTATCTCATCAAATCTATTGCTAAGGAAAGAAATAGAGTCCACAATATCCTGCATTTCTTTTTTTACTGGCTCCAATTCAGCGGCTAATGAGTAGGCTATGCTGGTATTAAATTTTATCAGCATCTGGTCAAACTCTGCTTTAATAATCTCTTCGATTATAGAGCGAATTTCGCCTTTACTGCATAAAGATGATGGAGGGGATGGGGAGCCTACAGCAAGTCTCTTGTTGCCTCTAGTCGTGGAGATATTTCGGACCGGGGTCGAGTCCTTTCTGGAAGTTTTAGGAGCATTACTTAAGCACGTTGGACATTTCCAAGCTTTGTTTGTTTCAGATTTATTAAGAGATTTCTTTAGGGATAGGCAAGCATAGTGAAATCTTTTTACACAGGTAGTACATTTTATAAATTTTTCATCAGCAGCGGTCTCATTTTCATTTGTGCAGCAACCCCAATATTCACCACTACTGGCCATGTTAAAAAACTTTGCCGAGAAAAATTCAATATATTTTTCCTCACAGAGGCACCGGCAACGTAGGCAGAATTAATGCACCGTCTGGGCTAGCTTATCATGCGCGCGATTACTCGAAAGCTGCACTTACCGCGGTTGCGTACGGTTATGTTCTTTATGCGCTGTGCCGAACCGTGAGAGTTGCGCGCACTAAGTGTAAATGTAATTGTCATCCACCCACCGATAGAAATATTGTGATTTAAAAGATTTTGCACAAAATTCTTCAATTTAGCTCTTTTTCTTGATTTAATATAGACATATTCACTTCACTAATTATACAAAATCACTGTGTACTGATTTTAATTCGGATATACCTCTAGAATAAATAGATGAATACAAGTTATCAGAGACTAATTATACAAGTTTGTCAACCGTTTGATCGCCAGTCAAAGAGCCTTCCAAAGCACACTCTACAGTGGTTTTGGGTGACTTCAATGCGCGACTGGGCAAACGGGGCGATGATGAGTTGAGAGTGGGGCAATTTGGATATGGGCAGCGCAACCCCAGGGGTCAGAGGCTGGCCGAATTTCTGGAGAAGGAGGGACTCTTTATGATGAACTCTTTCTTCCAGAAGCCGCCTCATAGGAAATGGACCTGGATGAGCCCTGATGATTTCACAAAAAATGAGATAGACTTCATCATGAGCACCAAGCCACAAATATTTAATGATGTCTTCGTGATTCACAGGGTAAAAACCGGCAGTGATCACCGAATGGTCAGAGGCACATTGAATATTAATGTCAAAATGGAAAGATCGATAAGAATGTGATGAAGTCTATGCTCCGACGTTCTTATGCACATATCCAAAACCCCGAGAACTTTCAACTCGAATTGTCAAACCGCTTCGAATTGCTAGACAGCAGCGCATCACTGGACGAAATCAACAACAGGCTGACTATACAGACTGTCCATACGGTCGGGTCCAAGAATTTTAAGCCCCACCGTAAAAATAGGCCTCAAAAGCTATCTGACTACACCCGAAACCTCATGGCTGAGCAACGTACCATGACACTCGAAACCTCCGATGATGCTAAGTCCTATAGGCAGCTCAATGGACAGATATTGAAGTCCTTGCGACACGATTTACGGTCCTTCAATACAAGACGTATTGAGGAGATCATAGAGTAGAACAAGGGTTCCAAAGTGTTCGCAAGAGACGCGTCTATTGGGCAAAGCCAGTTAACGAAGGTGAAGACGGAGGACGGAAACGTAACGTCGAATAGGTCAGAGGTGCTCAGGGAGATAGAGAGGTTCTATGGGCAGTTGTATACCTCAGTAGCTGAACCTGTTGTTGAATTGGTAAAAGAGCCAAGCTAACCCAACACTACACTGACGATATCCAGGACATCAGCCTGTACGAGATTAGGATGGCTCTCAAACAACTTAAAAACAACAAAGCGCCGGGTGAAGACGGAATTACCGTAGAGCTTCTGAAAGCGGGCGGATCACCGGTACTTAAAGTCTTTCAGAGGCTGTTTAATTCCGTCTTGCTAGGAGGGAAAACGCCGGAAGTATGGAACAGGGGTGTGGTGGTGCTGTTTTTCAAGAAAGGTGATAACACTTTATTAAAGAACTATAGGCCCATCACACTGCTGAGCCATGTTTATAAGTTGTTTTCGAGAGTCATCACGAATCGTCTCGAACGCAGGCTTGATGACTTCCAGCCTCCCAAACAAGCCGGTTTCCGCAAAGGTTTTAGTACCATAGACCACATACATACGCTGCGGCAGATTATACAGAAGATTATACAGATCATAATGCTTCACATTTTTTTAAATAAAAAAATGTGAAGCATTATGATCTACATTCGTAATTAGCATTTTACCACATGTAAATTAAAGATCGCATTAGAGCAATTTAAAAAAAAATGTGCGGTCGGGGAACCCCTATCAGGAACGAAGTTCCTTACGAAATTTTATCAACTGTTAACGTGATTGAATATGTAGATTTCTATTGATTATATTAGTGTATTTTTGTCACGCCCTCTCTTTCTCACCCTCTCCACCTCTCTTCCCTCTATATATCTCTCTCTCTTCTACTCTATCTTTCTCCCCCTCTCCCTCTCTCTCCCTCCCACTCTCCCTCTCTCTCCCCCTACCTCTCACTCGTTCTCTCCGTCTCTATCTCTCCCTTTCTTTCTCTTATTTGAATATTGTTTTATTTAATTAACATATTTTCAAAGCTAACATGTTATTGTTAAGTAAGGATTTAAACCATATTAAAGTACACTATAAAAATAACTATTTATTACAAATTAAATATCAAACTGTTCATATATTATTTATATATAACAAAAACATACAACAATAAAATTACATAACATTACTTTCCATTATATTTACACGGGTTTATAATTGAGGTTATACACCTGACCGCGCACAATGCTTGCTGCTCGAATCTCGATATTGGCACGCACACATACAACCGCGTTATCCTTTTTCCTTACGTGACAATTTTTGCCAGTTTACTCTACTGTTAGCCGCGTAAAAGAACTTCGTTCCAATAATAAGTTTTCAGATAGTGCAAAACACTTGGGCGTCTACATTGACTGTAATCTGTCCTGGAATGTTCACGTGGCGGAAGTAAGCAAGAAGGTTTATTACTCATTTCAGTCTCTCAAACGGCTCCAAAAGTTCCTGCCGCTTCAAACCAAAATAACTCTTGCCCAATCTCTTCTTTTACCTCTTCTCGACTATGCTGATGTAAGCTTTCTTGACGCAACTGAGGAACTCCTTAATAAACTGGAACGTCTGCAGAATCTGTGCATTCGCTTCATTTTTGGCCTTCGGAAATTTGACCATGTGACAGAATTCCGAAGGCAGTTGAAGTGGCTGCCTATACGGCTGCGTCGGGATAGTCATATTCTCTGTTTGCTTCACTCTGTTCTTCATAATCCTAATTCCCCAGTATATCTTCGTGAACGCTTTGAGTATTTAGTCCCCAGGGGAAAACCTTGTCGCTCTGTCTCTTCTCTTCTTCTTAGTGCACCTCGTCATAGCTCAAGTCGATATGATGGTTCATTTACTGTGCGTGCTGTGCGCCTATAGAATTCCCTCCCACACTCTTTACGTGATAGCCCTACTTTACAGATGTTCAAGAAAAGAATTAGAGAACATTTCCTATCTATGTAAGATATTTGTATGTATGTATGTATTCATGTAGTCTATTTTATGGTAGTGTATAGCATGTAGTATATTTGTAGATATATATATGTAGTTTATACTTTTTCTATCTATAAATATCTTTTATTGCTTTTGTGTTGTACACTTATTCCTATCCTCATTTTGATCATTTGTTTCTCTTTCACTCAAAGGTTGGCCTTGTACATTAATTTACCTTGTAACAATTTGTGTATGTGTACAATAAAAAATTAGAATTAGAATTAATAAATATCTTTGAGTTACTTATGTCGCTCACCCAATACTTACGAGTATTCGGTTCTAACAACGCTTATAAGTGAATTCATTTAACTTCGAACAGTGTAGATTTAGTCTTATATTTATATTACACTTCAAATCCATAAAATCGGCTTACCATCATAAAGCATACGTACATACAAAAACGCATAAGCACACGCCCACATACAAAAACCCACACAAAAAATTGCATTGGACACATCAGTACGCGGCTGCATCGGATCCATTCAGAATGGCCATGAAGATTGGCGCGAGCTGTATACACCTCTATTTCGAAAAACGAATATAAGAGGTATTTATTTTATTTTGTCTGGTAATTTTCAGACGCAGAGGGGACTGGTGGTGCGGACCTGCAAAGGAAGTTGGATTTCCTCAACGGAACCCTGGACGCTGAACGGGCCGAGCAGGCGCGTCGGCAGATGCAGTATGGAGCACATTGTAAGTATCAGTTCCATCTATCTATATCATTATGCCAGATCCCTTGCGAAACAGGTAAAAAGTACAGAGTTCCTACAGGTTCTTTCCTAATATATGAACCTCTTTAGCTTCCTCCATTTCAAGAACTAAATAGGCACTATAATTCACAAAACTGATGTACAATCTCACATGCAATATTACAGATATAATACACTAGGTCTGATTGTCATCTACTAGATGTGAATCCAGCATGCATTTTTAAATTGAGACAAGAATTAAGTGAATTTCAGTATTAACTACTTAAATTACTATGAACAACAAATCAAATCACTGATTTTAGACTTTACTGAGGCTACAGAAACAGCTAAGATATCTATTTCGCCGCGAATGGAGTTCGCAAGCGAAAGCATACGAGATGTGGGTGAAAAAATACCAATATTTGTGCATTGTTAGGCATGATAAAAGTTTTTCGATTATTTAAGCGACTGCCAGTTCCCGGAACACAAATATGCACTTTCTCTAAAAGCTCGGGAGAATCTATTAGGCCATTAATTACCTTGAATAGAAACATAAAGTCTAAAGATTTTCTATGTGCGCTCAGCAATTTCGTTTTATAGTAACTCAGCCTAGAGTTAGGCTTTTTTGCCCACGCTCTATTCTCTCGGAGTGCACCTGGTATGACGGACTCCACGCTGTGCTACAGTATTCTAGAATGCTTCGTATAATGCTTAATGCTACAGCGATAGTTCCTGTTTTAGGTCAACGTTTGTTTTTGAATTAAAAATCTATTTATCTATAACCTCACGCCAGATCCCTTGCGGGGTAGGCAGAGAGTACAGAGTTTCAACAGGTTTATAGTTCGTCTCATACACGCTCGCCGGTTACGGAGACTCTTGACTTTTCCTTCAGATAAGACTCGGTTTATTTGGTCGTGGTAAGATAGTCTGGGTCTTCCCCGGTACCTGCATCCTTCCACTTTCACATTGTTTATCTGTTTTGTCATTCTTTCCTCTGGCATTCTTTCTATATGCCCGAACCAACGGAGCATGCCCTTTCTCATCTTTCCACCGATACTATCTTTCATACCTACTCGCTTTCTTACTACGCTGTTTCTAATGCGGTCAGTCAGCTTCACTCCGCACATCTTCCGCAGAGCTCGCATTCCTACCGCATTTATCCTACTTTCATCCTCCTTCTTCCATACCCAGCTCTCGCTACCATATAACAGCGTTGGGACAAGAACTCCGTTATGTATGGCCAGCTGCGACTTATGGCTTACGTGCCGGCTCCCAAGTAGCTTTCCCATCGCACCATTCACTCTGTTCCCTGCACTCACTCTTCTCTCTATGTCAGCGGTGTATTTCCCATCCTTACTGAAGGCGCATCCAAGATATACAACCTCATTCACTTGCTCCAGCACATCGTTACCAACCACAATCCTTACATTCGTTCTGGTTTCTTCCCTTTCAAAAACCATAATCTTGGTTTTCTTTACATTCAAGTGTAAGCCATTGATCATGCAGTCGTCTTTCATAACTGTGACTAGTGTTTGCAGATCAGTGGCTGTTGGCGCTATTAAAACCGCGTCATCTGCGTAAAGTAGATGGTTTACCACTAAGTCACCCATTTATACACCTTCATTCATCGCTTTCAGTCTTTGAAGACTTTTATCCAGATATATTATAAACAGTCTAGCGGACAACACGCAACCCTGTTTGACGCCGATTTTAACGTCAAACCAGGGTGACCTGTTACCACCCACCCGTACGCATGCCTTGCAGTCCACATAAGTGGACTGGACGGCTCGCAACAGGGTGCCGTTTATACCATACTCTGGCAAAATGTCCCAAAGTCTCTTTCGCACAACTCTGTCAAATGCCTTCTCCAGATCTACAAAACCGCAGAAAACCTTCCGCCCCACTGCCAGATGCTTCTCTACGATGTTGCGGAGGGAGAAGACTTGATTCGAACATCCTCTTCCGGACCTGAAACCCCCTTGTGCCTCGCACAACATTCCATCCGACTTCACGCGCATTCTCCGTTCAATAATTTTATCGTACACCTTGGTTGCCAAGCTGATCAAACTGATGGCTCTGTAATTGGCGCAGTCATATTGTGAACCCTTGCCTTTATACAAGGGTACTATGACTGCGCGGCGCCAATCTGTAGGGACTCTACCGGTCCTCCAGCAAAGGTTTGCAAGGGCCCGGAAAGCGTCCCGGACGCAAGTTCCACCATATTTGATCATCTCGGCAGATATCATGTCTACTCCCGCAGCTTTACCGTTTTTCATACAGGAAGTATGAACTATATCGCCCATTCAACTTCTTCCATAGTGATGTGCTCCGTTGATTCTGGTGCCGCAAACTCGCCTTTGGGCACGTCTGCGGCATCAGCATCCGGGTCATCTCCATACATTTCTCCAAAGTATTCACTCCACCGGTTTAGCACAGCTTGTGTGTCTGCAAGAATGTCACCATCTTTAGATTTTATCCTTTCCATTCTGGAGCCTGACGAGTCACCTCGAGCCTTACTCACCTTGCTCCAAAAGAGTTTGGTGTTGTTCTCGAAGTTCTTCGCTAGCCTCTTCTCCTCAATCATACTGGCTCTTTCACGCTTTTCTTTTACTAAAGTTTTAGTGGCATTCTTGCATTGCCGGTATATTTCTTTTCTCATCTCTGTCATACTGGCATTCAGGTTCAAAGAAGATACATAGTCCTGCCGCGCTTTTTTCTTACTTTCTGCGGAGCTTTGCAACTCCGCATCCCACCATGCATCACCTTTTGCTGTAATATGCTTCTTTGAGCAACCACATACTTCTTTCGCGGATTCCACCAAATTCTCTTTCAGGCTATTCCAGAATTCATCTACATTTGAGTCCGAAGAGCCTGCTGTCAAAAGCTTTTCCCGGAGTCTGTCTTCATATATTCTCCTCACGCTCTCATCTTGCAACTTTTCAACCTTTATTCTTTCAAGGTCTCCGAAGGAAATACGCTCTCGCCAGTGCCTCCACTTCCTGAACAGACCACTAAACCGCGCAACTACGAGATAGTGGTCTGATTCCAGAGTGGGGCCTCTATACGCACGCGTATCTTGTAGTTTGCTTCGGAGACGGTTACCAGGATCAGATCTATCATGATTTTTTGTTCATTCCTTCTCCACGTATACATATGCATGTCCTTGTGCCGAACAAACATCTACAATGAGCTTACCTGCATCGTTCACTCTCTTATCACCATAAGGACCCAGAGCAGCGTCGCAAGTTTGCCGCCTGGTTCCTACTCATCCGTTCAGATCGCCACACAAAATCACCTTTTCGTTAGCCTCAGCCAAAACTAGAACTTCCCTGACATTATCCCAAAACTTCTCAAGGTCCTGGGGTATCGACGAGCTTACGGGAGCATATGCTGCGACCAAAAATACTTGAGTGACACCCAGTTTTAAACGGACCCAGAGAAGTCTCGCATCGCACAGGCCATAATCTCTCACTCCAGAGGCCAGGCGACGGGACAGCAAGATACCCACCCCCATGCTGGCACGACTGCTCTGCGGTACCTTAGACCACAGAGCCATCGTTCCATCAGGAAGATCACAGGTTTCACTGCCCCTCCGCTTAGTCTCTGTTACACACAGAGCATCCAGGCGTCTCTGTTTCATCACATTAATCACCTCATGCATCTTATCTTCCATACCACCTCTTACATTCCAAGTGCCTATTCGGCACTCTGCACCCCACGACTCGCCAGTTCGGGGCCGGCGTGATGGGTGGCGGCCCCCATCGCCCCTATATTCGTACCGACGGGGGCGGGCCGGTACGCGTCGCCTCGGGAGGACGCCCTAGCCCGCACTGCGGTACGTCTTTGGTCCAAGATTGCAGCCATAATGACTGGCAGGGGTCGCGACGAGCACGCTCTTGGACAGGAATATCTAAATGTCATCTTGTTTCGAACTGGTAGTGAACCTCAAAAATTTCAACATAAATGGCGGAACAAAATGGCATGACTGCCTTGTTGGACAAGTGGCGTATAGTCTGTCTGGCGAACACGAGACGGGTTCGAAACTTAAGGTTTGGTCAAATAGCCGACGGAGCGCGAAGGAAGCGCGACGGAAGCGCTCGGCTACGTTGGTCGTGACGTTTGCCTTCGCGCCGAGCGGGGCTGCGCTGTGTGGCGTCTCCCGTACATTTCAGTACATTACAACTCCCCAAGCCGCACAATCGTCGTGCTCCCGTCACGCTGCGTGTGAAACCTTCATACCATCACACTTATATGCACCAAGTGGAGGTGGTAGAGGTGTATTGTGTACACCCGAATTTCGATGAAAACGTTAGATCCCAATCAAACAGGAGGCCAGCTTATGACTCTATGAAGCTCTATGGAACCTATTTTTTTTAAACGGAGCCCCACACTACTAATTATTCCTGTATCGTGGGTGCGTTTACAAACATGACTTCCACATACACAAACATCCTATGATCGTTATACCAGCCAATTCTAGATTCCACACTGTTCAAACTCAAATAATTTATTTTGTATAAGCCCGCTATTTGTAAGCGCTCCCTTACAAATAGATAATTTACATTTTTTTAAATCTAATTTAACTACTAATCTATCAATGGATCAGAACGCGGCCTCCACTTAAAAGATCCGGCGAACAATATCAGCGGGCTTGTCTTTTTATATTTCATGTTCTTTCTCTTTTTTCCTTTCTATTTTTTTTCAGTCATGTTGTGTGGATACAATGTTCAGGTTACAATTAAATGCTGTACGATCTAGCTCCAGTGTGATGCTTTACGGCCAAGATATGAGACTAATAAGTTAACTTTAATGCTGTTATTTATAAAGAGTGTCTAAAGGATTCCAGATGGACCATTCCCTACAACAGCACCCATTCTCGAATAGCCATCACTTTTCTCGACCATATTGGAGGCAAAGAAGTGACCCGCGCCAGACAGCCACCGCAAGCAAAGACATTATAGTGAGCACAAACAAAGCAGAATCCCAAAGACGGTGGTCATGTTGTGTCTACTATTTCCAGCGTAATCGGTCCGATGCCACCTGCATTCAACGACTTCCTGCGATCTTCACAAGATCGTCGGTCCATCTAGCAGGCGGCCATCCCACGCTGCGCTTGCCAATACGGTCTATGGTTTTCACTCTAGAATCTTTCTTCCCCAACGCCCGTCCGATCTTCGCGCTATATGGCCTGAGCATTGCCACTTCAGCTTGCTAATCCTATAGGTCAATGCAATGCAATGTCGGTGACTTTGGTTCTTCTACGAATCTCCTCATTTCTGATGCGATCACGTAGAGAAACACCGAGCATAGCTCTTTCCATAGCTCGCTGACGCTCGCAACTCTGAGTTTCTTTATGAGGGAGAGATGATATTCTTTATTGTAAGAGACCACGTCTCTGATCCATATGTCATCACAGCCCAACTAGGTAGTTGAGTTTTATTGACGAGTCATATATGCCGCGCAAAATCAGTCACATAATTGACGCTTGATTGAAATTGCGTCGGCTCGCCACTAGGACGTATTTTATTCAATAGCTCATACAGCGACCACTACTAGCCTGAACGCTGCCCTTACTCCTCACTTCCCTTGCCAACATACAGTTCGACGGGAATCCCGTAACAATTACAATGGCATATTTCGCGTAGAGAGACTCAAACGCCAATACTATATAGAAACTGAGGATTTTTGACGACAGCGTGAGTTAGCGAGTAATCGTACTGTCACGATCATGTTTATTTAGAAAATTTGTAGTATGACAAGGATGGCATATCAATTCGCTAACGTCAAAGGTTTTGTGTTAAGCCTTCTGAAAGCGTCGTCAATTGTGCGTCGTGAAAACGTGAATCAAAACCACGACGTAGATTCCATTTTTTAACGGAGGTTTGCAACGTTATGTGCATTTTTTTCAAATTCTGTAAATGCAGCTCAAAATCTTGCAAAATGTTAAGGATAATCTCCTTAGTCCGTTTTCTTATAGCTATATCGCTTAAGGTAGTTGCCCTTACTTAAATCCATCCTGTATAGCGGAATCATTAATATAGTAATATTATTTATATAATTGAAAATCAAAAGCTGTGCGTTGGTAAGCACTTGAAAATTGTTGAAACGATTTGCCTATTCTCTTAACAGGCTTTAATTAGCTTGGCCTGTATGTATCTATGTAACCAGCACCTACAGCCAAGTTGACAATCTACAGTCGTTAACACTAATAAAAAGCGGAAAAATGTACGGGAATGACATTTTGCAACGAAAAGTCACGTGGTCAAAACAATGCGCTATCGATTGCGACAAGAGAATAGAAACAAAACGCTTGCAACTTGTCTAGGCCCTCAGACCTATCAAAGTTATTTCCACCAACTTCAAGGCGTCCGATTGACTTGAAATTGGTACACGTACAAGAACCGGTGACAATACAATAATTTTATAACTTTGTCCCAATATCCTAATCAGGATCATCAGGATAAAAAAAAGATTAATTTTACAGGTTAGGTATATACTGTGTATATTATATTGTACTAATTTACTTTTGGTATTGTTTTGAGACTATTACATTTATTTTTTCTTAAAATCCTTATACAGACTATCATGATATTTAAAAAAATATTGTTTAAAAAACACGCTTTAATAGCAAGCCGAACTAGAAAGGAGAAAATAATTTATAAGTAGTTATAAAGAGTTTGTTAAATTGATTAAAAAGCGTGGGGTGTTTTTTATTATACATTTATAATAACTCTACTTTTATAAATAGCTACCAATCTACTATTTACATTTGATGTTAAGCACACCAAGATTTTTCACGATAAAATCAATTTAACAAATTCTTTAAACTTCAAAAATATTTTCTCCTTTTTAGTTCGGCTTGCTGTTAAAGCGTGTTTTTTAAACAATATTTTTTTAAATATCATGATAGTCTGTATAAGGATTTCAAGAAAAAATAAATGGACAAGTGCGAGTAGGACTCGCGCTCTGAGGGTTTCGTACCGGGTTCAGTTTCGGCCAGTTTCAGCGCCAAATTGTAGTTTCGTCAATGATTTCGCCAATATAACGTAACTCTATCATATTTGGGCTAGTTTGATTTATCTAGACACGTACCTTATACCTGGGTGGCGAGCAGGGTCTGAGCTGGAAAGAGGCCAAAGTTACTCCTCGGCTTAGTAAAATATCTCCGTCGTATTGTCACAATAAAAGCATGTTTTTTTTAAAAAAATAATATAATTATTAATTAACATTAAAAACGGATTATAAACGAACCAGTTATTGTCAAACATACATAAAAACATGTATACGGATTAATTGTGAACCTCTTTTTTTGTCATTCGTTAATATTTTGTTTAGTTCTATAATAAGGTACCTATAGGACGACCATGAACTCATAATAACTCATTCTACACATTCGTATTGTTTGTCGTTAAGGAGTTCCCTGGTGTTTTTTCAAATCCCAAGATCCAATACCAATGAAATAAAAATGGAGTCAGGAGCTAAACACTAAGCTCCAAGCAAAAACTAAAACATCAAAATGTTTCATAAATAATAATTTTAATTTAAAAAGTTCTTTTTGAAATCTAGCTTTTATAGCAAAAACTTTATGGCAAAAAAACAACGGAGACCGACGTATTACTATGGTTATTTAAGGGTTGGGGTCCAGAGTAGTGATGTCAACTGGTTCAATAAAAACACATAAACCGGTTTTTAACGGTAATTACTAAAAATACCGGAATTTTTTTGAATGCATCCTTAGTCCATAATTTTTTCCATATAGGGTGAACTCCCGACAAACCCAGATACGTTTAATTAGGTGCAAATTTATTAAGTATTTGTTTTATTTGTCTACCAGATTTTTTTTTGATAATATAAAACTACTTACTACGTAAGTCCTAACAAGTAGCTAAATAAGTATTGTTCATTTCGTAGTTAATGTATAAATGAAAACTCAATTCCACCACTTTTGCTCAGAACTGTAACTTATGTCGTGAAGATAATAGTAGTAGATAATCAGGTAGGTATGCGTACGTTATTTACCTATGAACTATTTGTTATATATTAATTATTTTCATTACGTCGTTATAAACCGGTTTTTCTGCAGAGATTTATTTTATTTATTTGGTAAGGAAAACCAACAGCTGCACTTATGAGAATAAAAGTAATGTAAGCAATATAAAGCCAATTACAGGTTTTCACGAATAGCTCTGAATTTGTGTCAGAAACTTTAGCAAACAATACCAATACACAAATTTATGTTACTTAAGTAATTAGTTACATTTGAAAAAACTTGAGGTTCAGCAGCTCTCTTATCTTATTGCTCTTAATAGTATATGGATCAAGACAGAACTCTTTGCACAATTTATTGAAGTCATTACTTGCTCGCACCATATAAGAATGTTGTCTGTAATTTGAAGAGACTAACGGAACAGAAAGTGGTAGGTTAAACCTTGTGGACCTTTGAGGAACATTAAAACATAATTTTTGAAGAAGAGTGGGACAGTCAACTTCACTCGCAATAATTTTTAGCAAGAATGTGCAGTCAGCCATACGTCGGCGATTAACTAGTGGTTGAATGTGAAACTTCTTACATAGGTTTAAGTAATTATCGGAATGGAAAGAGATCTGTAATCGGTAGCATAAAAATTTAATAAATCTTTTTTGTATGCCTTCAATACGGTGTATATATTTATCATAGCGAGGGCTCCAAATTTGTGACGCATACTCCAAGTGACTCCTCACAAACGTGCAATACAGTATTTTAAATGTTTTAGCTTGTTTAAAGCACCCAGATAGCCTCATAATAAAGCCAAGTGCTTTAGAAGCTTTTGCTATGACTTCATCAACATGTACATCAAAAAGAAGCTTAGAGTCGTGATGGACACCTAGGTCGCGTATGACATTGCACCTTGATAGTAACTGATCTTTAAGCATGTATGATGTAGGTTGTATTGAACGCTTACGGCTAAATGTGACAACGGAGCATTTAGACGGATTAAGATCTAGCTTGTTGCGTTTGCAATAATTATCTAGACGCAACAAATCAGATTGAAGAGCATCCATATCATCGGTTGATGATATAGAAGAGAATACCTTCATATCATCAGCAAAACAGAGCAGATGGGAGGTATGGAAGCAAGAGTCGATGTCATTTACATAGATAATAAAAAGCAACGGACCCATCAAAGAACCCTGGGGAACACCACTAGGGATCGGGACCCAACTAGAAATGTAGTTATTTATAGCAACAGCCTGTGACCGATTATCAAGGTACGACGAAAACCATCGAAATAAGTCTCCGTGTATGCCAATGTTGAGAAGCTTCAGTTTAAGAATGTTATGATCGATGCGGTCAAAGGCCTTACTATAATCTGTGTAAACGACATCGACTTATGCCCCATTATCCATACTTAAAGTAATGAATTCGTTTAACAGAGTAAGATTTGTTACAGTTGACCTGCCTTTCAAAAAGCCGTGTTGGGAGGGACTAAAGGAATTCTTTATCGCTGCATAAACCTGATCATAGACCACCCTTTCAAATACTTTCGCTAGTATGCAAAGTTTGGAAATTGGTCTATAATTTGCAACATCCGTTTTAGGCCCTTTCTTATGAACAGGAGTGATGAATGCACGTTTCCAGATTTGGGGAACAGTACAAGTAGAGAGAGACATTTTAAACAATAGACATACAGGTACGGCGATAGTTTTAGCACATCGTATAAGAAATTTTGGTGATAAATGGTCGGGTCCAGCGGATTTGTACGGATCAAGCTGAATGAGTAGTTTTTCTATTAGTCCCACATCGATATAGATTGTATGAATGTCAGACAGTGAATGAATATAACTTGTTGAAGGATGCTCAACTTCATTATTAGTAGATGGTACATCGGTGACAGGGTCAAGGAAAGTTGATTGGAAGTGTGAAGAAAATGCATTGCAAATTGATTCCGGACTGGAAACAGTATTATTACCATAGACAAGCTGGCTAGGAATCATATTCGATTAAGAACGATATTTCACAAACCTCCAGAAATGCTTTGGATTTCCCTTAATAGATACTTCAGTAGACGTTATATAGTTGTTATAGCAGTCGGCCTCCAATTTTTTCACCCTATTCCGTAGTAGTTTAAATGATATGCTATCTGAGAGCCTCCCATATAATTTAAATTTTCGTAGGTATTTAGACTTTTCTTTAATAAGTCTCTTAAGCGATGTGTTGTACCAAATAGGATAGGAATTATGTGTGACCTGTTTAGTAGGGATAAACTTATTTTGTATGTCTGATATAGTTGAATAAAAGTAGCTAACAGCATCGTTAGGTAATCGACTACTGAACTCTTGCATCCAATCAACAGCTAGAATTTCGTTATTGATAGCAGTAAAGTCACCTTTATCAAACATATATCGATTGTACGGTGCAGGAGTCAGACTGGTGGTACTGGAAAAGCTCGTGATAATGGACAGTGCCGGGTGATAACCATCAACAGGTACTAGTGGATCTAGGCATTCAGATACAGATATCATCTCATTGCATAACACTAAGTCTAAGATAGAACCGCATTTATTCAGTACACCATTAAATTGGTGGAGGCCTAAAACTTGTAATTCGTCCATCAGCATGTATTCGTCAGTACTATTAATATTTGAAGGCAATAGTGTATTATTGTTTGGGTGCCATGTTATTCCGCTCATATTAAAATCTCCAATAATTAAGAAGTTGTCCGATGGATTATTTAGAACTATATTATTTAGGCTGTTAAGAAAGTTGGCTAGTTGTTCAGAAAACGAGTGACCACGGTTTTGCTTACAAAGATAAATGGCACAGATATTGAGTTTTAGATGGTTTCTACGGTTTGGCTGACGAAATCTTAAGGATATCCATAGGTCCTCGGCTGAGGAATTAAAAATAGGTTGTGGAACTACAGAGATTGACTTCCGGACAGCTATTAACACGCCACCTCCGTGAGTTTGACCGGTAAGGTGATAATCCCGGTCACGACGCCAGACAAAATATTGATCACCAAACAACTCCGAGTCAGAGATTCCCTCGACTAACCATGTTTCCGTTAAAATAATTAAATCAAACGCACTGAGACAAAGCTGTCTATAAAAAGATTCAGTTTTCGTACGCAATCCACGTACATTTTGGTAATAAATAGATATTGTATTATTATCCATTATGCACTGGATACGTAACACCATTGTAAACATCGATACAATAATTCCAACAACATATACTATAACAACCGCTTAGATAAGAGGGTAATAATAAAACAAATCCCACATAACTTAGTGTTAAAAATAAATTATAAGCGAAGTGTATGCAAATTGACAACATAAAATACGGGTACTTAGTGACCGGTCCACAGGTAAGTGTATGAAAAAGCAAGCAATATACTAATTTACGTATTGGTGCGAGAAAAATGAATATATTTTCTAATGACATTGTGAATAGAACTAAGTGATAAGCAAAACAATAGGCGCATCGGTTAAGAAAATAGCGAGGGATCGACGTTCCGAGCAAGACAGGGGTGCTAAACCTTTTATAAAAGCATAAATATTGAACAAAAATAATTAATACATTCAAGTTACAATATACGATATCTAAAGTTATCTCTATGAAGTTTAAGTAGAATGTTAATTTAATGTTACAGATAACTTAACCTACAAATACTAAACAAAATGAAAATAGAGTATTACAATAGTTTAAGTTAGTTTGTTTAAATCATTTTGTTTAGTTATAATTAAGACCTTAGAACCATCTTGCTTCCGAACGTGTATCTTCCCATGTTTCACCCAAACATATTTGAACTCTTTCTCCTTCGCAGTAGTTCTGATATTATTCAGCAGTTTTTTTGAGTCTGAGTTTAGGTGATCATTAACATATACACGTCTGGAAGGGCCTTCGAATCCCAAATCTTGTGTAGATATGGTCTTTAAAGAGCGTGCTGCTGCTATGAAATCTTCTTTGACATATCTATTTAAGAAGCTTACTACTATTGATTTTTCTTTATTGTTAAATAGGGGGATTCTCGATATATAATTTATCTGAGTTTGAGGAAAAGTGAATTTGATCCTCTGACTAATTGATGTCAAAATTGCGAAAAGATTTTCATCCTTCTTTAGCGGAATCCCTTTTATTTCCACATTATTTAATCTAGTTCTCTGATCATTTGCGGACAATTCGGCCTTTACAACATCAATATCAGTTTGAAGAGAGCATACCTTATCCTGCAGGCTTTCAAGACCAGTCACTCTGGATTCAATGGCAGCAAGTTTTTTGGTGAAGTCATCTATCTGGTTACCATTATACTCACAGCACGCCTTGAGTTCCATGAGTTCCGTCTTAATGCAACGTACGTCTTCAGTGAGCGCCGGTAGGTTCGCCAACTGGGCCTTTATATCGCGTATTTCACTGAGTAAAGTTTGATTGGAGACAGCTTCAGGTACAGGAGACAAAGGAGTAAGTGAAGAGATTCGGCATTCAGGACATTTCCATGTACTCCTTCTGTCCGATCCGAGTTTACGCCATCCACCCTCCGTGATATTAGCGCAGTTAAAATCTAAATGCTTCTGACATATCCCACACTGAACTCCATCATTAAAGCTTGCATTGCAATTGGCACACTTCATAATGGATTGAAAAAGGTTGATAACCGCTGGATATTATAATGGACAAACGGGTTACGTGTGTACGTTTAGAGTGTTTGCGACTGAACAATTAGGTACGCGACTGTAACAATCCTACCGTTAGGTACCTATCGACACAACAATCCTACCTAACGACAATAGTGAATACAGATACAAAATGGAACTGGAACAGCTTGGAACTAGCTCTTCTATCTTCTAATTTATGCTGATAGAAAGAGGCAGCACTTGCACTGTGACACCTGTTCTCAGCCCTTGTACTGTGCACACATTCGGATACACACACAAAAAACTATTAGGGAATTAACCGTTGAAAATTAAATAAAAAAAAAAATAATTTTCGCGTAATATTATCAATGTAATTGTGTTTTTTTTTTAAATAAACTTGAAACTTACAACATTGTTAGTTTTGATGGAACAGGCTGTTAATTTGGAACCGGTTATTGAAACTGTTATTTCATTGGAACAGGAACAGGTGTAACAGGTTTCCAATTTTACCTAGTATGAACCACCACTAATGTAGATCCTACAGGCAGGATACGCTAATGAAACTATCTGTTGCGCGGTGTGGGGCGGTGTCCTTGTGATCTGTGCTTAGTTACGATCTAACCATGCAATAAAAACTATCGACTATATGAACTATATAAAAAACTTGATACCGCGATTCACAATTCCGGGCATCGTAATGAACGCCATCTAGCGAGGTTATATCGAACTAAAAATAATACAATTTAATAATACGTATTATATAATATTAGTCCTCGTTGGATTTGTCAAGACAAATCCAACGAGCACTAATATTTCGGGGTTATGATAAGTAGTTGGGTAGTTCCGTTGGCCACTCCCCGGCTCCATCTTCAGACCCTGGTCATCGTCCGTATCTATAAAACTCGTTAAGACAAATCCAACCAGCCCAAAAACGGCAGGATTATGTTCAGTAGTTGGGAAGTTCTGTTGGCCACCCTCCATCTCCATTATCAGAACATGGACATCATCCGGGTCTAGAGAACTCGTCAAGATAAATTCAATGAGCCCAAACACGGCGGGTTTATGTTAAGTAGTTGGGTAGTTCCTTTGGCCACCTTTCGGTTCCATCATCAGATCCTAAATATCATCAGAGTCTATAGAACTCGTCAAGGAAAATCCAACGAGCCCAAACACGGTGGGGCTATGTTGAGTAGTTGGGTAGTTTCGTTGGCCACCCCCGGTCTCCATCATCAGACCCTGGACAGCGTCCGGATTTATAAAACTCGTCAAGACAAATCCAACGAGCCCAAACACTGCAGGATTATGTTCAGTAGTTGAGAAGTTCTATTGGCTACCCTCCAGATCCATTATCAGACCCTCGACATCATCCGGGTCTACAGAACTCGTCAAGACAAATTCAACGAACCCAAACACGGCGGGATAATGTTGAGTAGTTGGGTAGTTCCGTTGGCCACTCTTCGGTTCCATCATCAGATCCTGGACATCATCTGATTGTATAGTACTAGTCAATACCAATCTAACAAGCCTAAACACGAGGTAGTTATGTTGTGTAGTTGACATGTTCCCATGGCCACCTTTCGACCCCATCAAAAGACTGGTCTGGAGCTGGGTCCATGGTATGTACTATATTATTGCATTGTCACTGAACTTACATACGTATGCTAAATTTCAGCTCAGTCGGATACATGCTTTCTATTGTCAAACGCTATTGGATATCTTAATAAAATAAAATAAAACTAATAAATAAAATACCCGAAGTGCTTGAAAAATGGATTACAAGACTTGAACCAGAAAGACAGATAGTCATACGAACACAAAAGCTTCTAAAAAGTTACCTATACCTCGTTAGTCTTTTGGCGAATAATGCGCGTAATGTAATGTAATTTTTCGATAGAAATATTTCCAGTATCAACTGGCATTGTGCCCGATATAATGGCATTAGGCTTGCCTCCTATTGCATGAGACCTAACATCCGACCTTGGGGAATACAGGTGTGACGATGTTTATTTTTTATATATTTTACAATTTAAATGAACAACGTTGATATTCAATTATTTCCGTATAAAAAATTCACACACACCGGGACGCCTACATTCCCCAAGCACAGACTAGTAAGAGCACCCAAGCGGGAGTGGCTAAGAGATGTACTATGTGCGCACACCAACTTATTGCTGAGAATGTAAGGTGTCAATGTAATAGGGGCGAGGCTATTGCTATTATACCGGGCACAACTTCGAACTCCGGACTGATACTGGGAAATTTTCTATAGAAAAACTACATTTTGCTCGCCCTACAATTTGTACGAGATCCTCCGCGATCTCTAAACGGATTATACGGTACCTACTTGTTCAACGAGGCAGTCCATAAAAATACCTTTTAAAAAAGTGCTCTTTCTTTATAAAAGTTTGCGGTAATTAAATTAATAACATTTAATTTTCATTCAAACTATATAAAAATAAAACAATAAATCGACAATCTGATCCAATTTACGTCCTATACCGTACACAGATGGCGCCACAGATCTGTGGCGCCATCTCTGTGTGTGAATAAATAATTATTCACCACAAATTAAAATAGTTCCACAGAATGTCACTGATAGCAGTTATCACTGCTATACTGCACATACTGCACATAGACAAAAAAGTAATGTTGTAGTGTGTGTAGTAGTCACTAGACAGCGCTATTTTAATTTTTCATCAGATTTGAGGGAAAATAATAATTTTTTTATATGTTATAGTTATGAATTGACAAATATCGGACTTTTTTCTTTACTTGTACTTTAAAACCTTGCTTCTTGCCAAATTTCACGATTCTAGGTCAACGGAAAGTGCTATATAATTTCTAATGAGTGACTTTAAATGGCCATATCTTTTGTTTGGGTTTACTTAGAACCTTATATTTTTTTACACTAGTAGGGGACCGTAGACTTTCGTATTTGGCATAAATTTCAACTTAATACCTTTAGCCGTTCCTCAGAAAAAAAGGTGATAACCGTCCGAAAGACGGACAATGAAGTGATCCGGTAGTGATTTAGGGTTTCGTTTTAGGTACGAAACCCTAAAAAATGCGAAAAATCGAGAAAAAGTGAAAGTGTTTATTCTATGGGATTTTCGTAGAAATGAACTCAAGATATTTTAACAAACGTCTGTTGATTCAGCTATCAATTAAATCAATCAGCCTATCGCAGTCCACTGCTGGACATGGGCCTCTCCTAACAAGCGCCATTGCACACGGTCCTCCGCCTTCCGCATCCAGTATGTCCCTGTGACCTTTTTGAGGTCGTCGGTCCATCTAGCTGGGGGCCGTCCTACCTTACGCTTACCAAGTCGCGGTCTAATTTCACTAATTTCTTTTGACAATAGTGTATACAAAGTATATATATTCTAACTCGATTCATCGAGCGCTATCTATTTGGACCCATTGCCGAAATTTTTTCGAAGGAAAGTTATAAACTTTCCATACATTGACCGTTTTTTGGATTTTTAAACACAAAAATTTTCTAATTTTCCTCTAGCGAAACTCCAAATTTGGTACCGTTGCACAGCCCTCGTCAGCCCCTATGCGCAGACACCCCATATACAGGGGTAGCGCGAAAAATCATCCCCCCGCCCACCCGGTTGTTGCTCACTACGTTGATTTTTTCGATCAGCGGAAGTAGGTATTTTAAAATAAACGCAGATACCGCAGCGCAGGTGGTGGTTTCGGCGACAGACGTACCTGAAACAGGAAAAAACGATTAGTTATATTGACTCCAACCCTTATACAGTTGGAAATACGGTACAGACATAGCGAAAATACAAAAAAAAAAAAAAAAAATTACGCTATCTGACTAAAAGTACTCACGTACTCATTTGGACACAATAAAACGACTGACTGGAGGTGCCGTAGCACGACGAGAGCTCTCCGCTACTGGAATAAGAGGAAAACATATATATACAAGACACGTCAGAGACGAAGGTGACAAATTAGACCAATATTTAAAACTAAAATTGACATAAATCTTATTGACCCAACCCATCTACAGTTGGTTAAGACATAGGAACTGACAAAAATAACACCCCACTGTTGACATACTGTGAATAAACAGTATAGTAATTAGACCAAAGTCGTATTGACCCAACCTATTTACAGTTGGTTTTAAAATAACTGATTATAAATTATAGATACGGACGTACTGTCAACTAGCAGTACTTAAAAATAGAGTGTAGGAAGAGGCCTAACCGAGTACCATAAACAAGTAATTTCACATCATCCATTAAAATTATCATACATTAATATTAATACATAGAACCCATAGTACTTTTAAATAAATTAAAAATGTCTGTCCCTGCGAAGAACGTAAAAGAAATTAACATTACATATCAAAAAAAGGCGAGTCCCACGAAGCCGAAGAAATCCATGGAACCGCAGCCCAGCAGACCTGTAACAAATAAAACATAATTAACTCCTACAGGAAAACCAGGATCCAAGGCTAACACACTGTTCCAGGAGGGCAAGGCCCAACTGGAACAGTCTGGAAACCTCAAAACCACGATCAAGGAAAAAGTTATGGCAAGTCTGTCAGGGTTATATGAGATAACCCTCAAACAGAAGGAACAGAGATAGGCACTTATGTTGCAATTGGAACGGCTGAACGGACAGAAGAAAGAAGAGTTACGGAGTATGCAAACAGACCACCTGAAACAACTGACTGGACTGACGGACACCATTAGAGAAACAAATTTAAGCGCACCGGTGGCGGAAGTACTCGCAATAGTTAAGACCATCAGGGACCTGATTTCCTTTGATGCACTAGGGCAAGTAATAACAATACCCAAAGGGGCACCGAAGTGTGACAACATGCACAACCTGGACCAACTAGTACAGGAAGTAAAAGAGCTGCGTCAGGTCTCGGAAGAGACGGGAAAACAGGTAGCGGCCTTAAGGGAGACAACGCCCTCATATGCCGATGTCCTTTCGGGACCTGAACGAAGCCAAAAAACACCAAAAGCCCTGCCTAATCACCCCAGTCACTCGATAATAGTGTCCTCGGAAGAGGAGATGGACACGAGTGATGAGGTGCTCGGCAAGGTTAGGAAAACCTTGGAAGCCAGAACAACCGGCTTCCAAGTACAGAAGGTCCGGAAAATAAAAAACCAGAAGGTTGTGCTAAGTTGTCACATTAAGGAGGACCTAAACAAAATCAAAACTAAACTCAAGGGAAATCAGGAGCTCAAGGTAGAAGAGGCCAAAAATAAAAATCCGTTGGTTATACTCAAGGATGTGATGAGCTACAACACCGATGCAGACATAGTAACATCATTAAAAACTCAAAACGCGGGACTGACTGCCGACATGACCGGGGAGGACCTGGAGGCGACTGTCAGATACCGCCGGAGAGCACGGAATCCACATCAAAACCACGTGATTTTGGAAGTCTCCACCAAATTCTGGCAAAAACTCACAACAGCAGGGCGGGTCTTTGTAGATCTACAACACCTGGTAGTGGAAGACCAGTCCCCCTTGATACAGTGTACCCGGTGCCTGGGATACGGCCACGGCCGCAAACTATGCCAGGAGACCGCCGACCTGTGCACCTACTGTGGCGGGCCGCACTTGCGAGCAGACTGCCCGAGGAGCACAGCCGGCGAGAAACCAGCCTGCCGGAACTGTACAACGGCGAAATACGGGGACACGGAACACAACGCCTTCAGTTAGGACTGCCCTATCAAGCAAAAATGGGACAGAATTGCTAGATCAAGTGTAGAGTATTGTTAAGCCGAAGACACCACAAAGATCAGAACAACCGAAGGAGCCAAAAATAAAAACCATAAAATATTAGAATCAAACCTACAAAGCAAAAAACTGACGACACAAAAACAAATTAAAGACACACAAAAAAGGAATATACATAGTGCAAAAGATCTAAAAACCTACGTAGGACTAACATGTAAACCTAATCAACACAACGGTAACATAACAATACAAGAGAGAAGAAACAAAACGAAATCTATAAAATCGGCCACCACAAATCTATACAAATATACAAAAATCTGGAAAACCCCAGAAACAAGGACAAATAACACAGCAGTAACAATAATAAAAACAGGAAAACGGAAGATTGGCGGTAAACAAAACTATTCTGAGGATAGTAAACCAATCAAACCCTACTCATATAAGCTTAAAAGGAAGATAAAAATAAACATACCACATATAAATTCAAATTATAACACAAGTATAATCAAGCTTATACCGAGAAACCACACAAAACGGAAGATACAAATTATAAGAACACCATAAATAATTAATTTTAATTTTTTATAATTTTTTGAATGTTTAATGTGACTGCTGATTTGACTTTATTTTATTTTATTGATTTTGTGAGTCTTTGATACTTTTTAAATAAATTATTATTATTATTATTATTATTATAAAAGCAAACTGGAAGAAATATACCCAAGAAGCTAAACAGCTGTCAAATAACCAAAACATAATATTAGAACTAAACTCAAGAATAAGGGATAACAAACAGATGAAAGAAATAGTTAAAATTCATATACATAACAAACAGAGAACACATAGACAAATAAAAAACATATTAAAACTATAATAAAGATTAAAACAAAACATGAATACAAATTTTGGTGGACCGTAAAAAAGGAAAATATTAAAATAGACGTCACAGTGAAACGAAGAGATACTACCCACTTAAACATTGGCAGAAGACCATATTCAGATAAGCAATGTTTACACCTAAGCAAGTTACTGGGAAAACATGTACAGAGCGATTTGAGGAGTGATAACGAGGGAAAAAGACCAACTTTTAGCGTAGATCGAGGAACCGCGTGCCAGGGAAATCGCCAAATACTCGGCGACCGCACTCTTCCCGCGGGATAATAGACGCATAGATAATGATATCCATAAATCTATTAAAGTAACCAGGAATGACAAACAGCAAGTTGCCGAGTAAATTCAAAACTATTATCATAACAACCGAAATAAAAACCTACAACAAATATGAACCCAAAAGCACCAGGAACAAACTGACCAAAACAAAAACTGCAAATAAGCAATGAAGATCAGAATCAAAAATACCTAGAAATCGAAAAGAGAATTAACGCAAAAACCCTATATCACATCAGTCGCAAACATAAAAGAAGTCATTAAAACAATAGAAGATAAAAAGTATGAAAAATAACCAATAAAAATTATAAATAAAAGGAACACTACAGTAAAATAACCAAAAATTAAAACAAGAAAGCCAAATAAGTAACGAACCTACAAAATGGCTCCGAAGGATATCGGAGGGCCTCACCTATTCACTCATTAAAAAAAAAAAAAAAAAAAAGTCGCGGTCTCCACTCTAGGGCACGCTTGCTCCATCGGCCGTCGGTCCTTCTGCAGATGTGACCAGCCCATTGCCACTTTAGCTTACTGAGTCTGCGAGCTATGTCGGTAACTTTGGTTCTCTGTCGGATTACCTCGTTACGAATTTTATCCTTCAAAGAGACGCCGAGCATAGCTCGCTCCATAGCCCGCTGTGCGACTTTGAATTTGTGGACTAGTCCCACTGTGAGTGGCCACGTCTCGGCCCCGTAAGTCACAGGTAGGACGCATTGGTTATAGACTTTAGTCTTCAGGCATTGCGGTATAGGCGAAGAGAAAACGTGACGTAGTTTTCCAAATGCTGCCCAACCCAATTGGATCCTGCGGTTGATTTCTTTCTCGAAGTTGTTTTTACCAAATTGGACAACTTGCCCAAGGTAGACATACTCCCGAATAAGTTCGAGCATCGAACCATCGACGTAGATCGGTCCCGGCGTGACATGTTCATTAAACATGATCTTGGTTTTATCCAAGTTCATGCCGAGACCGACACCTCGAGAGGCTACATTTAGGCTATGCAGCATTTCGCTTAACTGTTCCAGTGACTGCCACGATGACGATATCGTGGGCAAACCGAAGGTGTGAGATGTATTCGCCGTTGATGTTAATACCCCACCCAGTCCAGTCCAGCGTCTTGAAGACGTCTTCGAGTGCATTGGTGAAGAGCTTGGGGGATATTACATCACCCTGTCTTATCCCTCGACGCAACTCGATCGGGTTGATCTTTTGGTCCTGGAGCTGGACGGTCATTGTGGCGGTATCATACAGACATCTCAACACCTCGATATAGCGCCAATCGATGCGATATCGCTGCAGAGCATCCAAAACCGCCCAGGTTTCGATGGAGTCGAAGGCTTTCTTGTAGTCCACGAAAGCCATACACAGCGGCTGAGTGTAATAATAATAATAATACACTTTATTGCACATAAAATATTATGACAAAAAACAAGATCGAACATAGTTATGTTGGCACAGTAAGGCGGCCTTATCGCTTAAAGCGATTTCTTCCAGGCAACCTTTAGGTAGAGGACAGAGATGTTGAAAATAAAATGGAAATGGGTAAGGTGCAACAATGAATAAAATAACATAAAAAATGAAAAGAAGTTAAATGAAACAAAAAGAACCTATTATACATTACGCAAATGAATGATGAAATAAATAAATATAAAGGAAAGGAGAAACGAAAGAGATACGAGCAAGGGTAAAAAATTAAAAGGGAACTTGCTAAAGGTGTTAGGTCTGCAGGAAATGTGCTTTAAGATCCCGCTTAAATATGACCCGGGACTTAGCACGCCTTATAGAATCAGGTAAGGAGTTCCAAAGACGAATACTTTGGATAGTGATGGAATTAGTAAAGAAGTTAGAAGAATGAGCAGGGATAGTTAGGCGAAGTGTCGAAGAGGAACGAAGTTCACGCGACTGAGTAGTGGCGAGAAAGGAAAAACGTTCCTTAAGATACATTGGAGTGCACGGGCTAAATAAGATAGAATAGAGTAGTGATAGCACATGCATATTCCTACGGTTATGGACAGTTCTGTACAATCTGCCGAACAGTATGGATATGGTCTACGGTGCTGTAGCCTTTTCGAAACCCGGCTTGTTCCGGTGGCTAGAACTCGTCGAGTTTTCTGGCGAGGCGGTTTGTGAGTACTCTCGAGAACAACTTGTAGACGTGGCTCAGGAGTGAGATGGGTCTGTAGTTCTTCAGTAAGGTTTTGTCACCTTCTTTGAAGAACAGAACCACCGCACTCCCGCTCCACTCTTGAGGTGTTAAGCCCTGGTGGATGACGGAATTAAAGAGGCTCGCTAGCTTTTTCAGGATTGGAGTCCCGCCTGGTTTTAGGAGCTCAGTAGTGATTCCGTCATCGCCTGGCGACTTTTTGTTTTTGAGCTGCTCGAGAGCCACTCTGACCTCGTCCTGGACCAGGACTCCTGGTTGACATTAGGGATGTCTTCCGTGTAGTGGCGTGCGAGTGGGGCTCTGTGGTCGTCAGCGCTGGGTCTCGTGGGTTTAGTCATCCATAATGCGTACAAGTCTTTGTAGAAACTCTCAATTTCCTGGAGTATCTCGAACTTGGAGGTCACGGTTTTGCCATCCGCAGTATTAAGTTTCGTCAGATGGGATCTACCTAGCTGGCGAGCGAAGACTTTGGTGCCTCTGTTCTGTTTAATCGCAGCCGCGATGGCGCGGGTATTGGAACATCGATTCAGCTAGTTTGAAATAAAATTGCGTAAAGAATATTACACTGATGTAATATTTTTAGACCGACCGTAGTAAGAAATTTAATAAGAACCTTATGACAGCTACCTACGGCTCGCTGAGCGTGGGTAGGTAGGAACATTCGTTCAATACTTTCAATACGTGATTGTTAAACGTCAAATTTATTGTATTCCAGCGGGTTATTCAGAAGATTCCGACAACACTTCCGATCTGAATTACCCGTTGGGGCAGCACACTAACGGCAGTGCATCGCAGTTCCGGAACGCGGCTCATCAAATGCACACACCACAGGTTTGAATATTTTATTCAACTAAAAGCTAACACCATCTCATGGGCGCTCTGTACTTCAATGGCTACTCTGAATGTAGACGCATACCGATGCGTAGAACGCGAAGATAACGAACTTTGCCTTTTGCGCATCGGTGCGTGGCGGCAATGGCTACGTTCGGACCGGTCATAAAGATTGGCGCGAGCTATAAGTACTGTAAAAATAACTTAAAAGAAGAAACCTATTCATGAAATTGTGATATTTAAATTAAACTCCAAGTAAATAGTGAAAGTAAATAAGTGATGGTGATTATTGCCCCTCTTAGATCAAGCTTTCGCCCAGTTCCTCTACCAAAATAGAAAATTTGTGATTGTAGTGATTTTAGTAGAATGAAAAATTATATGAATGCAAGTAAAATATTTGGTTATTTAAACATTTATGTTAACTTTCAATCAACACATCATGAAAAAATATCGAAGAAAAAATAGCTAAATTAAAAACTAAACTAGACGAGATAAAAATCTTGAATTATGAAGATGGCAACGTTTTCCCGTGTGCGGAAAAAACTAACAGCCTGTCGGGCCCTTGAGTTCAGGGAATCAATTTTCGCCAACATCCTTCTACTTCCTTGTTTGTATTTGTAAAATTAGGCCTTGAGGTACTGAATTAGGTATAATTCTAATATCCTGTTGCATAATTACAGAGATCTTTGGAGGTGTCGAGGGAGAATTCGTATGAGAGAGAGGAGTATCACATACACGTTGACACTGATCCTTTGTACTACAACAGTCAGCCTAGAACAAATAGGTAAAATCAGTTTTACAACCTAATTAATTTCTGAACTAACCCCTGTTATAGATTCAGCCTATTCTCCTGGTAGTGTGAGAATGAAAATGTACAGTGTAGGCATGTACACAACCACCTTGTTCTAATTAATATAAATAAATCCATTCCCTTGCTCACTATCGCAGTTACATGTCCATTTCTTTGCTAAGGGACTAATTTTTAGGCAGTATAGTAGGTCTAACCAATTTTGTCTGAATTATTTAACTTATTGTCGCTTTTTTAATTGTTTTGTTGAGTTACTATAGATGAAGTATTTTTTTTCTTATTTACAAATCTTTTGTAGTATTATATTTTTCCTTGTAACCGCGTGGTCCGACTGAATGCTTAGTCCGACTGATGGACTTGACTTTCTTTTCTTATTGATCTGATTAAAGAATCGGACTATTAGGACTACAGTTTTTGTATTCATTCTCATTTGAAGCGGTAATGGTAGCGGTATAGCAGATGTTCGTACAATAGAACATGACTATTTTAATTATTCGTGAAAACTTTAATTTTACTTTTTATATTGCAGGATAGACACATGGTCACAGTTGCATGCACAGCCTAGCGTAGAATCTGCTATATCGTGGCGGACAGCGACTGATTGGCAATCTGCAGGTAAAACTTTCATTCCTACGAGTATTAAACCGATTTTTTCCTACAAGTCCCTCATGGACTTTATTACAAGGCTCATAATTTAAAAATGAGTAATCGATATACTATACATCCTATTTACTTTGGTGTAATTTAATCTAATTTGGCGACTATTTCGAGGGACTGAACCTGCAAGAAGCGCAAAACCTCTCGCAGGTCTAATAAGGGTGGCAGGACTGACCATATGTGACAATTCATTTTCGAACATCCCCTTATATTGAAAGGCACGTTTAGCCCATTGGTATCGGCTGCCACTAGGCCAGACTATACCGTAGGCGCTTAGATGAATTGGGTGTTCTATAATAAGCTTGATATGATCAAACAGATGACCACAAACTTGTCTCTAGGAATCCGCACTGGGTTGTCGTGATTTGCTTAGCAATAGAAGGACAGTACAAGCTGATTCATTATTATTTATTGTGTAACTTGTTTATCATGCATGTATTTGAAGTGCTTGTGAGGAAGTACATACTATATGTTCTCGTATAGAGGGGATTCATTATCTTGCCTGTTCATTGGTTATAGAGGATCAGCGTCGACCGAGTTTGGAGCGTCAGAACACGCTGTATGATGACAACATGGGCTACGGGTACGATATCCACACAACTAGCACGCACATTAGGTAAGGAAGGAAAAAAATATTAGTAAAAGTATCTGTAGAAGTAACATTCGATTTATCGTGTATCACTTGTTCGCGTGCGATCGGGAGAAAAAACAAACCGAATCAGCCAAATAATAACGTTTATTATTTGGCTGATTGAAGTGTTCTATCCCAAACCAAATTATTTCTAATTAATGATTTTTGCTCGGATATTCTATAGCTAACATTATTCCAAAAAATTGAAACAAAGTTACATAACTTTGGTAATGGCATGAGCCTAGCACAAATTTAAAGCAGAGTCCGTCGCAAAAAAGTTCACATATAAAAATAATATTGCTTGTTGACGACGTTGAGTGGGTAGGTTCCCCATAAGGTAGACCGATGTCGCTGATCTGATAGAGTATTACTCAGATATATCTATCCAAATATTCTATATATTAGTCCAGACTCTTAGAACTGTATCCGGTGTAATGAAAAAATGATGGTACCCAACCAATCTCAAGATTAAACTACTACATTAAACAATCTTGAAATTCAAAATATGTATCATCATCTAGATCTTTCGCTATGTCATCACATTTTACGCTAATACATCTGACTGCTTTGGAGAAAACACCTATGGCAGGTAGAAAGACAGACTAGTGATCCTATAACCCTTTTGTTTTTCGTTCGAGGTACGGAAGCCATATGTTTTTCTTTCAGGGACCATTCGTATATATCGCAGCAGGCTAGCTACGAGGAGTTCTACGACTCCAGCAGCTACCCCTACCAGACCTCGTACATGGGGGACGACTCCCGGCAGTGGGACAGTGGCGGGCAGTACTTCTTTGACGACAGCTATGGCCTCACGCCCACAGAGTACGAGAATATAGTGAACAAGAGGCGCTCCTCCGTCGTTCAGTTGCCTCAAGTGCCGCCTAAACCGGTAAGAGATTCAGCTCCTGTAAGACTTCGGTATTGTGTATATGTGTATGGTAGGTTAGTAGAACTACCTCGTCTTCATAAGCAAGCAATAAGCGACTGGACCGAGTGCTTTTTGAAAAGATTGACGTTAGCGTGACCCTAGCGAGTAAGCGTGTGGTTACATTGTTGTTGTTGTTTAGAAAAGAACATTGTTCTGCGCCCATACATGATTTGCCCCAGAATCAACAGCAATAAAAAAATACTTCTCTAAATTCTCTCAAGGCATTTATTATTAAACGGACAAGCGGGGGAATCGCAATATTGCACAAAAAGTATTAGATTTTGAGGTTATAATTCAGTAGCCATTAATACGTAAAGATATATACAGTAAAGATGTTGGCGACTTCGATATGAGTACTTACAATACTTTGAAATATTCGTTTTAGATTGCAAATTGTCCATTATTTATTTTTATAATTTGTTCTGGTCTGGGTATTTGTATATGTGAAATTTCATGTTTGTAAAGGCACCCACGACACAGGAATAAATCCTAGTGTGGGGCTACGTTTTAAAAAAAAAAAAAGAAAAAGAAATTTATTTATTTAATAAGACACATCAACAACAGTTACATTGTTTATACAATAGTAGATCTTGATGTCCTGGGCAGCATGTACCGTTTTTGCAGATGTGTACAGCGTTGTCATAAATAAAATTCGAAATGATTAATTATATTATTTGAATACATAAGGTCAAGTAAAGATAATTTTTTGAAATTACATTACATTACATTAAATAATAGTTGCTACATAAGAATTAAAAATTAAAAGAATTAAACAATAAAAAATTGAAAATATTATTTAAGTTCCATTTATCAAGGATTTAAATTTAATAAAAGAGTTGCCGAAGATGTCAACCTCATCGTTGTTAATAAGATTATATGTTTCTTTT
This sequence comes from Phalera bucephala, assembly GCA_905147815.2. Taxonomy (NCBI): domain Eukaryota; kingdom Metazoa; phylum Arthropoda; class Insecta; order Lepidoptera; family Notodontidae; genus Phalera; species Phalera bucephala. The sequence continues at coordinate 2,962,641 of CAJHXA020000004.1, read as the reverse complement.
AGACGGTTCATCGGAGAAATCAATTTTGTGCGATAGGTTTTTTTTGAAAAACTTGTCTGTGTCGGATGTCTAGGAATCCTTCTTGGTACATAGAGGTCCATTTGTTGTAACAAATTAGGAGCGTTTATATTTCCATTAACCAACTTATGGAAAAACAACATATCATGCATTTTCCGGCGATTTTCTAAGCTGGTGAGCTTAAAATGACGAAGACGGGTAGCGTAATCCCCGCGATAAGGACAACTTGGATCTTTATATGCCAGATATTTGGTAAATTTTTTTTGGATCCGTTCAATGCGGGCTATATGTATTTGGTAATGAAGATTCCAGACCGATGACGCGTATTCTAGTACACTTCGCACCAAGGCGTTTTATAAGCACAATAAGGATTTAACACACCTAAAATCCTTTGTCATCCGCTTGAGTAGACCAAGCATTTTCCACGCACGCGAGCAAGTGATATTGATATGGTCGATAAAATTTAACTTACTATCAATTATAACACCTAGATCGCGAATGGTGTCCACCTCTTCTAAGGTATCAGAATTGACCGAATGTTTCGTGGCTATCAGGTTTTTATTTTTTGTTTATTTAATGTGAGCACACTTAGTAGCGTTAATAGTCATATTATTGTTGTGACATCATGCACTTATCATGTCAATATCGTGTTGAAAATTTCGAAAATCTATTTCATTCTTGATGGTCTTGTACAATTTTAAATCATCCGCAAATAACAAACACTAACTATACTTTATATTTTCTGTGACGTCATTAATAAATAGCAAAAATAATATTGGACCAAGATGCGAACCTTGTGGTACCCCAGAAGAAGCCGTATAAGGATTAGATGTATATCCCGACACTAACATTTTGAATCCGATCTCTTAAATAGGATTGGAACCACAACAGAAGACGACCATGAATTCCAAATCCACTTAACTTTTGCAATAATATATTATGATCCACTCGATCAAAAGTGCTACTAAAATCAGTATAGATAGCATCTGTTTGATCTTTGGCATCTATACGATTACACACGTCAGATACGTAGCTTATGAGATTTGAGACAGTTGATCTATTCTTGAAAAATCCGTGTTGTTGTGGAGATATGCAATGCATTGTATTCCAAACTAAAGTTGGATAAACACTACTCTCGAAGACTTTCCAAAAAATATTTAGAATAGATATCGGACGGTAGTTAGCGATATTACTCTTGTCGCCTTTTTTATGTATAGGAACTACGTGCGCTTCTTTCCATATTGTAGGGTGAGTAGACGTGCTCAGTGATTTCTCGAAAATAAGTTTAAGGGGCAAAATCAGGTTCTTACAAGTCATTTTTATAAAATGTGGTGGAATTCCATCTGGCCCTGCCCCTTTGTTACTGTCAATTGATTTAAGTAGTTTCAATATCATAAATTCAGTTATATGTACATCATTTACAGAGCTATGCGTAACTGCAGTATCAATATTCGAGGTTGTTGATGGGGAGGGATTCCGACTAGAAGAAACCGATGAAAAATGGGATGGAAGAGATTACATTCCTCTCCAGTACTCGCACAGCTATTATTCAGTTTCATTTGTCCTGGTATTTCCGGTGTTCCGCTACGGAATGATTTAACAAACGACCAGAATTTTTTTGGGTTACTATGTACAGAACCTTCCACCTTCGAAATATAACTTTTGTAACACTCGCGGGTCATTGTATCCACTCGTTTATGAGCGAATTTTAAGCTCTATTAGATCGCGAGGGTTTTTGTAAGCTCTAAATCTTTTCCTGAGTCTCTCTTTTTCTTTGATTAGGCTTATCAATAAACGCGAGAACCAAGAAGGAATTTTCCGTTCACGTGGCAAAGCTTTGGGCACCTCAGATTCAATAACTGCATGTAACACATTATAAAATTTTTGCAACATGAGATTGACATTGGCACAACCTAACTCCGATTTCCAGTCAACTTGATTTAATTTAAGATTAATAAACACGTAGTCAGCTTTCTAAAAATTATAAGTTGCAAAACTTTTACTCTTAATGTTGTAAACAGGTTGTAGATCTACTGATATTTCTAATGCAGGGTGGTGCAAGTCAAGTTTACTCAGAATAAAGGGAGCTTCAACAGCGGCAACGCAGTCAATATTACTCAAAACTAAGTCTAAAATTCTTTTGTTGACATTTTTTACGTTATTGAATTGCTTTAAGTTGTTATGCGATAAAAAGTCCACAAAAGAGTAACCCATGGAGTTGTTGTAATTATTAGGCTTTATAATATTACAGTCGTCAACCTGCCAATCTATAAAGTTTAAATTGAAGTCGCCCAGTATCAATGTTTTCCCTACTTTATTGTCTAGAACATTACTAACATTGTCAAGAAAAGAACACAAAGATGGTGTTGTCAGCGGAGGCGGTAAATAAACAGCGCATATCAAGATATCTTTTTCGGAATTTCTGTTGTGGCTTTTAATCGATATCCATAAATCTTTGTTAGAGCTCTCAATATGGTGGAGTCTCACCGACCGCAGTTTCTTTGATACGGCTATAAGAACACCTCCACCATTTTTACCAGCCAAGGAAGTGGATTGACGATCACGTCGATAGATCACATAATTTTCATTAAGTAGTTCACTGTCATTAATACATTCATTCAACCAAGTTTCAGTCGCTACTAAGACATCGTAATCGCACGTTAAAGAAGCCAGAGCTATATCTTTTAATTTAGACCGCATACCACGAAAATTTTGATAATAGATCTTGAATGTTGTAACTATCTATACGGTCTTAGCTATATATTCGTATAATTTTGTGTTCACAATTTCTTCAAGCAGTCATACGATTTAATTTGTCTAGCTGGAGTTTGATCACTTGTTCTTATAAAAATACGGCTATTGCGAATCCACACATACTTGATCCCTTTTTCGCGAGCTATTTTCCGTGTCTCTGCATGGAGTGCCTTATAATGCGGAGATAAGTGTTCCGCAACAAAAACAGCAGACTTATTACCTCCATAGCCAAGTAAGCCAGAATGTAATTTTTCGTTATTTTTTTTTGTTGTATTTATATACTGCCGCTATCACATTGTCCCTAATGCGAGTGCTTGGAAGTTTAACTATGACGGTCCTCGGTCTCTTATTTGTGTCGTCCAGTTTCCTTACTCTGACACAATTTAAGATATCCATTTATTGTATCGGATAGGAAATCACAGTACCCAGTTGCTTAACCATTGTTACTAAATTTTCAGATTTATTCTCGGGGATTCCATTTATTTCCAAGTTAGTCTCACGAGAGTACAATTCCAGTAAGTTTAGTCGAGTAGATAGATCGTTCACCGTTGCTTGTAGCTTGTCATTCTCTTTTGATAACTTAGAAATAGACTCTTCAGTTTTAAGCAAGCTGGATCTCATATGGTCGTAATCAGCACATAAAAAGTTAATAGTGGTTTTTAATTCTTTTAATACTGTCAGTTCCTCTTTCATTGATTGAAATTCCTGCTTCCATTAGATATCTTTGCCATTATTTTAATAAAATAGATAAATAATGATGGCATGGGTCCAACGTTTGTTGGTTCTGGGGGAATTTTCGACAATGTCCTTTAGTATGACAAGGAACATATGAATGCGCGGTTCTACTGTTTAGTCCCATCGATCGGACCACGTGAACTTTTTTCCTATTGGTCCGATTCATCGAACTAAGAGGAATCACAAATTCTCATAGTCCAATCAGACTACAGGGGAATACGGGTAGTCATGGTTCAACTCATCAGACTACAAGTAAATTCACTAAACAGCACTTAAAATCAGACCGAGGAAGTATAATAACTAATAAGATTTGAAAATAAAATGGCTTTAAATACCTAAAATCCTTATTTCAAGTTATTCTACGAACAATAAGTCGTCCTATCGATCTGATGACGTGTTTCCAACTGTTGTAATAGGATGTCGTCGTCGGCACTTTTCTAATAGGACCCAGAGAGAGAAAAAAACAGGTCTAAAATAATGACAGTCCCAGGTCCGGTTCATTAATCGGACCAATAGAAATGAAATAAATTTTTTAGAACACATGGTCCGCTTGATAGGACCAATCAAGCGGACCATGTATTCTAAAAAATCTATATACCTCTTTCTTTAATCCGAGCAATAGAAAAAAAAATCATGTGGTCCGATTGATTGGACTAAGCAGTCGTACCTTGGTCGGACCACGCGGTCACGCGGTCACAGTGGACAAGGATGACATCTCGCTAGCGTTACGCTAATGTCATCATTTTCGTGCTAAGCCCTTAGTAAAAACTACTATATTCAATTAAGTAAGTACCTATTTTGGTAAACCAATAAGTTCAATACCTAGCCAATACCATGGATATACATGTTAACACTAGATTAGCAGTAACAGCGTAAATGTATGGCGGCTAAGAATATGCCCGCAGGCATGTAATAAGCTTATGTCATTCATTGGCCTCCCTGACGTCTGTCGAGTAACACGTTAAAAAATCACAAAATAGGTAAATGCGTAAGAACGCGATTTGAGGTGACAAAATCACTATAACGGTAGCGGAACTACTTTTCATACATAAGTGTTTTGTTTTTTTCATATACTTGCTGGTAAATAAAATAATAAACCGATTTAAAGTTACAAAAATAAATTTGAGATTCAGTGTCGCCAATAAAAACACCATTAGGTGTTCCCGTCTATATAGGAAAATGTTGGATAATTTTTGTCACAATTATAATACTATACGAATACCTATTTTATTAATTATGTTGGTTCCCATAGGGTGCAATTTCATTAAAATATTAAGAAAAGAAATAAGTTATTTGCTCAAAGCGAATTTTGTACATAATTCTTTATTACATAATTGCCGTATGGATCCGGTAAAGAATAGCTCGACTTTTGTGTGTGTGTGTGTGTGAATGATCTACGCTGTTGGCCGCGGGGCCTTTACAGCTTCACTGGATAAAAATAGCTCCATCTCATTTGTTCTCACGCGTGTCATAGAAAGCAATTGGGGAATTAATCAGGACTTCTAACTTTCCTTTTTTTAGAAAGCCCCACACTACACTTAAAAAATTATAATTGCAACTTTATATTCATAACATTCATTAAAAAATTATATTCATTGGGAATTTAAATTGTGGGAAAAATTATACAGTAAGCAACACCGGGCCTACCACTACTAATAATATTGCTACCTCTATCGGATCAACATAATGTCGGTATGGTGGGGAACAAAAGTAAAAGAGATGGATATATCTACTCCAAATTATATATCAGGGTCACTTTTTTCGACGCGCCGAAGTTACGTTTGCTTCTCGCCCAATACCTAACCCAATACTAAGTGTGTATTATTGCAACAATTTTTGACCCAAACTAGGGCACAGATGTCTTTAGGCGTTAGGCGTCTCCGTTCGACATCCCCCGACAAGTCTGGTGACATCGCGCAATGTTTTATCGCCGTGTCGCTTTAGTTGATGAACTCAGGTTAAAGTTTAGACGTGTGTTGCGAAGCAATGTGGACGAATGATCTAAGGAAATCTTTTCGAGCGGCAACCGACTAAATAAACGAGAACGAAATAAGTCGCGAAATAAGATGTCGAACGATGCCCAACATTGCGCGATGCTGCTTCGCCCGACATCAAAAGCGACATGTATCACGGAATATGTTTTGTTTCTTAATGAATACGAGACTTTCCAATTTCAACACCAAAAATATTTCAAGTTCCCGTCCAATCCCGTCAATACTTAACTGTCAACTGTTAGCAATTTTTTAAACGATGGTAATGTTATGGTATGGTAATCAAAGATATTGCATCCTTTTTACAATCGATACAGCCATAATACAACTTTTTTTTAAAGACAATGATAATCAATAAAGCCTTATTTTGTTACAGTTGGTGCCATCATCTCGGTATTCGGACTACAATGAGATGGCGTCGTACAGACCTCGGCCGCGACGTACGGCGGCCAGTCTACCAGGTATATTTTATTATTACGATGCAGGTAATGATAAAAACCTCGAGAAAAAGAAATATTTGTGTGTGTGTGTGTGTGTGTGTGTGTGTGTGTGTGTGTGTGTGTGTGTGTGTGTGTGCGTGCGTGCGTGCGTGCGTGCGTTTGTGCGTGCGTGCATGCGTGCGTACGTGCCGCACGCACGCACACACACAAATAATTATTTTTCTTCTTCAGGATCTTTTGGCTCGTGGTTGAAATTGACAAGGGGGCATTGGTGTGAAATTAGTGTTACCATATAGTAAAATTTACCTACTTCCAAGGAGATATTTCAACAGGTGGGTTCGCATGGCACTCAAAAACGAAAGTGGGTAAATTTCATAGCAAACGGTAACTCTGCGACTGTTATGAAGTGAAATTTCACTTGCTGCGTTAGTTCCGATATTGGCCACAAGCCAAAAGAGCCTTGTCGCACTGTTACTACTATACTCTTTATTTATTTATTTATATATTAGGCTCACAAAACAAATTACAGTCCGAAAGTTTACAATGTTTGATCATCCATATTTCAAGCTAGACTATAATTCTAAGTATGTGGGCACAGAAAGTTCCAAGTTTGGGAGGGTTAGTTGAGTTAATTAATCGTTAATAGTTCATAAAATCTAAAGTTAGTAATATTTTTTATTTCTATTGTTTAGTTTATACCTAATCTTATTTAACAAATACCTACTAGAGAAACAATAAATTAATTTACTTTGATACGGAAATTAAGGGTGGGGTCCACAAATAATTTTATGAACATCCTTTTTGAATTTAGGCAGACTGTTACTAAAAATGTCCAAAGAAGAATGTGCACAAACTGTGTCGTTATAAAGGCGGCACATCCTAGTAAGAGGATTATAGAACGATGTGTTATTTTTATAAATATTCAACGAAAACAGAGCACGGGAAGGGTTACGAGATCTATAACGGGTATTAAAATTAAGTTGAGAAATAAGGGCAGGGGAATTAATATAGGAGTGAATTATTTTATAAAGGCAGATTAATTCATCATATTTGCGCCTAAAAGCTAGAGAGGGCATTTTGAATTTATCTAATCTTGCAGCATAGGACCTACATTCACGACCGACTCCTAACCTATAGCAAATAACATTTAAGAACTTTTTTGCACCTTCTCTATCCTATTACTATGGAATTCATAATATGGAGACCAAATAATAGACCCATAATCCAAGATGCTTCTGATGAGAGAATAGTATAAATGGATTAAGGTTTGTTGATTTTTGAAAACTTTAGTGGGTCGAGAAATAAAACCTAAAAGTTGCATACATTTTGCAATTACATGATCATAGTGAGCATGAAATATTAATTTTTCATCAAAATACACTCCTAGGTCTTTAACAATAGTATTGCGTTGCAGTATTGAGTTATTTAGCGAGTAATTAAACAACCTCTTTTGCTTTTTATACGTGAATGAAATAACTGAACATTTATCGACGTTGAGAAACATTTGATTTGAAGCACACCAAGTAGGTACAACTGATAAATTTTCTTGAAGAACGCAAGAGTCTTTGTCGTCTTTGATAATACTATAGATCTTTAGGCCTTCAGCGTATAGTAAGCATGGAACAGTAAGATGTGGGATTAAATCATTATTAAATATCGCGAAGAGAAGGGGCCCTAAATGCGAGCCCTGTGGTACGCCTGAGGTGACAATAATAGGCGTGGAGAGGTGACCTCTAATACTTACGAGCTGACTTCTGTTATGCAAATATGAAATGAACCACCGTAGCAAATTACCGTGGATGCCATAGACCTCCAGCTTTTGACAAAGCAAAAGATGATCGACCTTATCAAATGCCTTGCTGAAATCTGTGTAAACAGAGTCTACTTGAATTCTTTTAGCAAACGTACTACAAATATAGCTTTTATATTCCAATAGATTGCTCACGGTTGACCTTTTGGTGACAAAACCTTGTTGAGCAGGAGATAACAGCTGCTCAAAATGGGAGTAAAGTGTATAGTAAATAACAGTCTCAAACAATTTAGCAAAGGCATATAGTATACTGATAGGTCTATAGTTTTTACACTGATCCTTATCGCCTGATTTATAAATAGGAATGATGTGTCCCGTTTTCCACTGTGAGGGATATGTTCCAGAGCTGATAGATTTATTGTAGAATATATGCAATGGTATACTTAATTAATCCCTACATTCTTTTATAAAGAAAGCAGGAATACCGTCAGGTCCGGCTCCCTTATCACGATCAAGACTATTTATTTTATTTTTTATGATGCTCGTGCTGATATTTATATTACTTAGACTAGCGCCATGAGAAGAAACCTTTGTAAAATTAGTCGACGGAATGTAAATATTTTCGAAAACTGAACCAAAGTACTCTGAGAACATTTCACATATCTCATTTACATTAGAAGAAGAATTGCTACCGTATTTCATAGTCATGAATAGAGCTGCTATCTTTTTTTTCTTTAATAAATCTCCAGAAATGTTTTACATTGTGCTTAATAGAGTTTTCCACGGACGATATGTAATTATTATAGCAATTATTCATAAGACTTTTACACCGGGTTCGTAAGACATCAAAGGAATCATAACGCGGGGACTTTTGAATTTTTTATATCGCCTGTGAAATTTAAGTTTCTCTTTTAAGGAACGAATTAAGGCCGGACTAAACCATGAAGGGTAACTATTTGATTTATTATTTATCATAGGGGTATATTTTTTATGATGCCTTTCAATTTGTTATAAAATCTGCACACAGCTACGTCTATATCAGCACAATCTAGTATATTTAACCAATTCACAGAATTTATCTCATTGCGAATCATATCAAAATCGCATTTATAAAAATTAGGTCTTTTTATTTTGCTATCCTTTATACACTTTTGAGTCACCTGCGAAAGAGGAGTATCTATTAACAGCGGGGAGGTTATGATTGTCCATACGACTAAGAGCAAAAGCGCCGTAAACACTCACAGAAACGACCGTTGATAGGACAAGATCTATATGGTTTGGTATATTATTAAATTGTTCAAAATTACATAAGGAAATAGTATCAAGTAGGATTTCAGATTTAGGGTCACGTGCAGAAGTAGGTGTCATGTCTACTGAGTAGAGGGATTTTGACCAGTGTATATTTGGTGCATTAAAATCACCTATGCATATAATTTCAAAATTGTGTTTGCTTAGTAACTTTCTTCTTTGCACATTATAATAGAAGGCCTTAAGTTTATCTATTTCTAAGTCTGGAGGTAGATAGCATACACATAAAACAATACTAGAACCAGTGACAGTGTCGATTTGAAGCCAAATATCCTCAACATCGCTCTCCCACGAGTTTAAACGAGAAACAACGAGACTCTTATTAGCAATAACAGCAACTCCGCCTCCCTCACACGTCTTAATGCTTGTGGTTACACGATCACGTCTGTAAACTGCATACCGAGAGTCAAGAAATTCTGAATCAAAAACACTATCATTGAAGGTGCTTTCTGTAAGACAAATTAAATCACAGTTGCTATTGAGGATATTTAAGTATAAATCCTTCAACTTACTCCTTATTCTATTGACATTTTGATAGTATACAATCATTTTGAATATTAAGAATAGCCAAAATACATACAACAAAATATATAAGATTTTTTTTTGTATTATTTAAATTTTTATTTAAGCGATCCAGGTTTTTTACATGAATAGCCTTCGACTCGTCATCTTCGCGCAAGTATATTCTACCGAATTTGATCCAAACATATTTGAACTGTTTGGCTTTAGCAGCCTTTCTCGCTTCAGCGTAGAGCATCTTTTATTCGGGAGATATATGTTCCGTAACATAAATCATTAATTTTTCGCTAGTTATGCCGAGGTGTGAGCTGTTCAGCATCTCAGACCGATCCTTGGTCTTTGATTTATTAAAACGCCTTGTCAGTGATATCACAGAGTCTCGAAGGCGGGATGAGGATAAGGTGAATAGGTTGTTACGTGGCCTGCTCGATTTAACATCCATTTTGGATACCCTTCGGCAGTCTAATATATGAGAGTCCTCGATAGTCATCCCGATTGTATTGCAGAGCTGCTTAAATAGTACAATTACGTTTTCAGACCTATTTTCAGGCAGCCTGGATTTCTATATTGTTACTGCGTGACAAATTCTCAATGCTGGATAAGCGATTGTTCAGGGAACGTAGTTCGGACTGCAGTTTGGCATTTTCATTTTCCAATTTAGATAAAGTTTAATTTTTTTCAGTTATTTGCGACTTTAAAGAAGCTTGTTAAACATATAAAATCCGTAGTCTCACTGAACTGATTCTCTAGTTCTTGTACTACTGATTTGACTTCAGCCCGAACGATCTTTTTTTATATCCTCGTGTAGGGCAGCGCGAAAAGTAATCATGAATATGGAAAGGCTTTTCTGCAATTTTTCATCAAATATAGAGGAGACAGAAGTTGATATCTTCTGATCTAATAGATTATCGACCTCATACTTACCTCAAATCCTTCCCTCGGTTCCTTCCATGGGCAGCACGATGCCCCTGGTTTTTCTCATCATGACCTCATATTCGTTTCCTATATCCTGAAAGTTCCCAAACCCCTTCCCAAGGTTCTGCACAGGCGTTGTTTTGCTCGAATGGATGTCGGGAAATAAGTCGAAGATGCATCCCAGCTCAACTGGACTCCTCTTATGGAAGCTGGCACCATAGATAACAAAATATGCATGTTTAACGAAAATGTGATTCAGCTCTACGATACGCATGCTCCTGTCAAAAAGGTGAGGTTGAAGCGACCACCTGCTCTGTGGATGACCAGGGGAATTCGCATGGCCATGCGACGTAGAAATCGCGCATTTCGAAAATTTAAAAAAGATCGCACTGAATACAATTGGTCCGATTTTCAAATTGCAAGAAACCGGTGTAATAAGATGATACGTAACGCTAAGCGCCGCCATATTCTAAATAATATCACATCTTCTTCGCCTGCCGATATTTGAAAATTCCTTAGTACTCTGGGTATCGGCAAGACACGACGTCATGACCTACCAAATACAATAAGTTTAGACGATCTTAATTGTCATTTCTCCACTGTTCCTTCTGTCGATTGTCTAACTGTTAATCGAACTCGTGCTTTCTTAGATGGTCTCAAGCGTCCGAACATTAATCCTTTTCACTTCTCTCCGGTCGACTCTTGTGAGATTAAGAAGATAATAATGTCCATAAAATCCAGGGCTGTTGGCTGTGACAAATTATGCCGATTTATGATCGTAACAGTTCTGGACTATCTTCTTCCGATAATCACTCACCTTGTTAACTTTTCTTTGGAGTCCAGAGTTTTCCCGTCTCTCTGGCGTAAAGCCTTTATCCGTCCTCTGCCCAAAATCCCTAATCCTTCCCTTCCTAGCCACTTCCGTCCAATTTCCATTCTTTCTTTTCTTTCTAAAGTGCTCGAGGCATGTGTTCATAAACAATTCTCCCATTTTATTTATACCAATAACCTGATTAATCCTCTTCAATCTGGGTTTAGGCCAGGCCACAGTACCGTCTCTGCTCTCCTTAAAGTGACTGGTGATATTCGTACAGGTATGGAAGACACCAAAGTGACTGTCCTTGTGTTAGTCGATTTTTCTAATGCCTTCAATACTATTAGTCACGATATCCTTTTGTCCATTCTCTCCTATCTTCTTTGCTCTCAGGAGTCGCTGAATTGGTTTTCCTCTTATCTTCGGGGACGCCAGCAGTCAGTTTTATGTGACGAGACGTCGTCAGCTTGGCGTTGCCTCGACACTGGCGTTACCCAAGGCGGTATACTTTCTCCTCTCTTGTTTTCCATTTTCATTGTTTTGATAACCTCCGAACTTCGGTGTGCGTATCATCTGTATGCCGATGACTTGCAGTTATACTCGCAGGATAGTGCTGATCGAATTTGTGATATCATCAGCAAATTAAATCGGGATCTTGAGACAATTAAAAATTGGTCCGACAGATTTGGTGTCGCGGTAAATCCAAAGAAGTGTCAAGCAATCCTTGTGGGGAGCTCTAGGCTTACTAGCAAAATTAACATTAGTACGCTGCCTGCACTGGAGTTCAATAGGTCAGTCATCCCCCTAAGTTCTAGCGTAAAAGATCTTGGGTTACATATCGACACCACGCTTAGCTGGCAGACCCAAGTCACATCCGTTAGTCAACGTGTTACTGGAACGTTACGATACCTGTATCGTTTAAAAAAATTTCTCCCACCCAATACAAAAGCAATGTTTGTGCAGTCTTTAATCTTTCCTATTTTCGACTATAGTGATGTGTGTTACTTCGACCTGAATGCAGATCAACTCAATAAATTAGACCGGTTACTCAATAACTGCATTCGATTCGTCTTCAATATGCGTAAATACGATCATGTGTCAGAGCAGCGTTCACTTTTAAAGTGGTTTCCTATTCGGCAACGCAGAGCTCCGAGGGCTTTGACAACATTAATTTCTATCCTCCATTCTTCTGTCTCGCCTGCTTATCTGACTTCCCAATTTCAGTACCTATGCTCTACTCATGATAAACCTCTACGTTCCTCAAATAATCGTCTCCTTCAGTGTCCCTCTCATCGGACTGATTTCATTCACTCTTACTTCTTTATCCAATCTATCCTTCTATGGAATGGATTGCCTCTAGATCTCAGGATGGCTAACAATCGTCTCACTTTTAAAAAAAATCTGCAGGTCTATCTACTACATAACATGTTGGCGGAATCTTCTAAGCGTTAGTAGTTCCTGTTGTTATGTCACACTATCTGGTTCATATATATATATTTATATAAAATATATTTATGTATATATTATATTTATGTATATATATATATATATATGTTTGATATTTATGTATTGTATTATATTATATATTGGTATATTACCGTCTTATTGTTTTCCCATCTTTTTTTTTCTCATTTTTAGCAACTACCACAGTTGTTTCCACACCACCTCAAGGTATACTGGCAGAAAATGCCTCAGGCATTAAGTCTGCCTATGTACACATATGCATAAAGAATAAATAAATTACTTATCTTCTCCAAGGTAACAGTTTCACCGATCTCAATTCTAGAAGTATTGCCTGGTCTTTACGCTAAGCAAGCTATTATCAAGAGACATATTATTTAAATCCTCGTATGTTAGCTGATACCGAAGAACAGGTGTATCTGGGTTCGTGCGTGGATGTCGAGTGCTTATGTTATTGTTACAAGCAGGGCATATCAATGACATTAAGGTATCTTGACTGAGCGTCCCAAATTGATCCTTTTTAATATTAAGGCATTCCCGATGATATTTACCAGAACACAGTTTGCAATTCATACAATCATCCGTCGGTTTGATTTGTTTTCTACAATGCGCATTACATTCCGTCGCAGATACGATAGCGCACCAAGTTATGTTAACAATTTAAACTGGTGCTGCTCTCTATTTATTTTAGGCAAAATTATCAATTGAGGGTGTAATGCAACTATAGATTATTGCAAACAGTAGATCAGGGCCATTATGCAAATAATCTCAGTATCTAATTTAGGTAAAAATAGTAGATGGCGTTGTCAATTATTTCTAAACTGATTATGAGACAGCTGATTTTGACAACACAAACAAACTAGAAATCTTAGGTTAGACCAATAAGTTAAAGACACATATAGCCTCCTGGTTCACATATAAAAATGATAGAAGTCTCGAAAATATGCGTGGTATTGCAGTGATACCGATAATTTAACATATGTAGCACAGTCACAATTGTTAATGTCGTTATAACACAGCACAGTACTATTCAAATTTTTAACACTTTTTCATGTTCTCGGGAGAGATTATTATGGTGAGAGTCAAATTTCACTAAACAATGAGTTCCGCTGCAATTTTATCTTTGATAAGTAATTAAAAGTATTTTTAAACATAAAAAGAAATCTGTTCAAAACACTACCAGTGTTTTGAACAGATTTCTTTGCACACTCAACGAGCGCCCTCTGGCGAAAAAAAAAGATTATTCAGCTTCAGCTTTCAGATTGCGTAGCCCTTGCAATTACATTTCCTTTTTTTGATAGTGAGAATAGGATTTGATATTAATCCATTTCTGCCGGTTTTGATTGTGTAGCAAAAAATAATATTTATGGCTTTGACTTTGCTGCAACAAATAAAAGTTGCAGCTTCAAGTTAACTTTCTCTATGATAAACGTTATTAGAAAGCAACTTCCATTGCTTTTCGGACGTTTGAAGTTATCGTTAACTGAAGCAACATAGCACAAGTTTTCTGAATTATTAGAACACCCCGATGAAAGTGTTTTTAAAATTCACGTAAACCCCTTATGGGAGTGTATTAGGGAAAATTCAAAAATTACTTTTTGTCATTCCGAGTCGTAGGTACAGTCAGCTTCATATAGTAAGCGACAACCAAGGATACCAAATACATCGGAACATCCACAAAGATCATTAATATTGACGCAACAAAGTCGCCAAATTCTTCAGACATCGTTCTTGCGCATATATGTGTCGAGAGCGATGTCAAATATAAGAGTTCATTCAAATCGTCATTTATACAGTTACGAACACAACGCCAGTGGTTTCCAAGTAGCCAAAGTATTCAAAAATATGGAACACGCCAGAATAATTAACTCTATTCTAATTAGGATAAAGTTTAATTCTCTTATTTTCTGCTAAATATGAAGGCTTTCTTCTGACATCGGTTATGTACATCGAGCGTTAAATAGGATTTTTAGGTAGGTTCTTTTTAATAATTCTCTAATTAAACGCGTATAGAAATAACAGAGGGATTAACAGAAATTACATCATTCAATTAACACATTCAGAAGAATAGAGTTCCAAAAGGATTAATCACGTATTGATCTTTCAATAATCGACAATTGATTAGATAGTGCATTTGATTTGAATTGACCCAAAGATCGTTATTTTTCATTACCACAGCGCTGTAACATTATTCATAACTTCTTTGCTCTAACTATATAATTACACCGGATTCCGTGCAGGTAGGATACAGGGTACCAAAATTATCTTTCTATACATACCTGTCTCATTTTCCACTTTGTAATTTTCAATAAAACACTTCTTAAAATAAATATATTACGTATTATAATTTAAATAAACAAAAACTATATTCTCTGCAACAATAGCAATGCTTAAACATAAACGAACTACTGTGATCCAATTGCTACAATCTGATTCTTCAGACTCCGTACTAAAATTCTACCTTTATGTTTATCAGTATACAGTATTCCGCTAAAATTAAATTTAGAATTATTAGGTAAAAAGCATAGATAAAAGAAAATAATATATCACGACAATCACAGGTAGTAAATTCAACTTGCCCAATTTATTCTAATATCTATTAACATGTATATCAATATATTATAGAGACACCTAGTCTCAAAGAAATTTAATGTTAAATTTTTATTAACGAATACGAATCCATTACAGTTCAAATTATAATCTTTCGTCCAATAGCCGATGCAGCTCGTCGAGAGCGAGACGGTAGCGCGGCTTGGGGAGTTGTAATGTACTAAAATGTACGGGAGACGCCACACAGCGCAGACCCGCTCAGCGCGACGGCAAACGTCACGACCGAACATAGACGAGCGTTTCTGTCACGCTCCCGTCGCGCTCCGTCGGCTATTTGACCAAATCCAAAACTAAACCTTGACTTATACAAGAAGTTATCAGAATGACGTGACAATATGCACTTGTCTTGGTATACAAATACCCATCAATTATTATTTAGTAATAACAAGAGGTTTACCTCTTGTTATTAAGAGGTTTACTTCGTATCGTGTGTTGACAGTATTGAAACTGTTACGACCGCCTGACGGCGGGTACAAATAAAAACACAACTATAACGTTACAATTGTTTATTAAAAAAAAATATTTAAATAAAAAAAATCTCAAAAAAAAGAATTAAATTAAAATAAATAATTTACTACACCCGGGGTGTGGATTCGCGGCACAGGGAAGCCTTCTGGTCAAAATAAAAAACTATGTGCGCTGGGGACTTAACTATGGGCTTCCACCGACTAGGTGGGGAACTCGAAGGTGCCCTATGGAAGGCCCTCAGCCGCAGAGGTCAGCTGGAGTCGACGGGCAGAAGTGTGCCCTGTTGTCTCCCAATCCGTACTTCACAATCCGTACGGTGGACCCCCAGTTTCCTGGAACGCGTCGAAATGACACTTGTAGCGCGAAAGATCTGATACCCAGGCACTAGGTGAGACCAGGAGTGGGCGTCGGCATCTTTCGCGAAGCAATTAAAAATTACACGGAATGGAGTGGCGATATTTAGGTCCGAATGAAACATAATTACCCAACCCAGAATCAAACCCCAACTGTTTATATTTCGGACGATCACCATTATACTACGCAATGAGGTACAAAAGAAAAGATTACATTTTAACTTATACACTAAGGTAGTTCAATAAATACATCGGGTGAAGCAATGACCATTGATATTTATTTCGTCGGGTACATCGAGAAATCCCTCTTATCGTGACATTACGCTAATCTAGCAAATAAATCTCCCAGCTATGCGTTTGTGTTACATCATCATCATCTCAGCCTATACTTGTCCACTGCTGAACATAGGCCTCCCCAATCGCTTTCCAGCGTAACCGGTCCGATGCCACCTGCATCCAACGACTTCCTGCGATTTTCACAAGATCGTCGGTCCATCTGGCAGGCGGTCGTCCCACGCTGCGCTTGCCAATACGTGGTCTCCACTCTAGAATCTTTCTGCCCCAACGCCCGTCCGATCTTCGCGCTATGTGGCCCGCCCATTGCCACTTCAGCTTGCTAATCTTAAGGGCTATGTCGGTGACCTTGGTTCTTCTACGAATCTCCTCATTCCTGATTCGATCGCGTAGAGAAACGCCGAGCATAGCTCTCTCCATAGCTCGCTGAGCAACTCTGAGCTTTTTTATGAGACCTATTGTAAGAGACCACGTCTCTGATCCATATATCATCACTGGTAACACACATTGACTAAAAACTTCTTTCTCAGTCTTTAGGCACTGAGGTATTTTGGATGAGAAGATGTTGCGCAGTTTCCCGAACGCTGCCCAGCCGAGTTGGATTCGTCGATTGACCTCTCTCTCAAAGTTGGACCTACCTAACCGGACTACCTGTCCCAGGTAAATGTATTCGTCGACAACTTCAAGAGTAGAGTTCCCAACGGTGAGTGCGGTGGGTACGACATGGACGTTAGACATTATTTTCGTTTTGTCCATGTTCATTTTAAGACCCACTTGTTGAGATACTCTGTTGAGGTCACCGAGCATTCGTCCTAGATCTTTCAGCGACTCTGCCACGACCACAATGTCGTCGGCAAATCGAAGGTGAGTGATGTATTCGCCATTGATGTTGATGCCAAGTCCTTGCCATTCCAAGAGCTTGAAGGCGTCCTCTAAGGTGGCCGTAAACAGTTTCGGAGAAATGACGTCTCCCTGCCTCACTCCTCTTTTTATGGGGATCGCCTTCGTGCACTGCCCCTGTACTCGGACTGACATGGTGGCGTTATTATACAAGCACTTCAACACTTCAATGTACCGATAGTCAATGCGGCATCGCTGGAGAGATCTAAGAACCGCCCAAGTCTCGATCGAATCGAAGGCTTTCTCATAGTCCACAAACGCCAAGCATAGTGGCCGATTATACTCCTCGGTCTTCTGTATAATCTGCCGCAGCGTATGTATGTGGTCTATGGTACTAAAGCCTTTCCGGAAACCGGCTTGTTCGGGAGGCTGGAAGTCATCAAGCCTGCGTTCGAGACGATTCGTGATGACTCTCGAAAACAACTTATAAACATGGCTCAGCAGTGTGATGGGCCTATAATTCTTCAGTAAAGTGTTATCACCTTTCTTGAAAAACAGTACCACCACACCCCTGTTCCATGCTTCCGGCGTTTTCTCTTCGAGCAAGACGGAATTAAACAGCCTCTGAAGGACTTTAAGTACCGGCGTTCCGCCCGCTTTCAGAAGCTCTGCGGTAATTCCGTCTTCGCCCGGCGCTTTGTTATTTCTGAGTTGTTTGAGAGCCATCCTAATCTCGTACAGGCTGATGTCCGGGATGTCCTCTTATCGTGACATTACGCTAATCTAGCAAATAAATCTCCCAGCTATGCGTTTGTGTTACATTATATGAACTAATTCCAACTATTATACAATTGGCTTTAAAACCTAAACGAAATTAAGATGTGTCAATGCAAACATTTTAATTACATTACTACGAGTGTATTATTCATATGAACAATCTTGTATACAATTTTTCGGTGGCAATTTTTAATAGACTACCGACTACAAAACGCAAAAAAATTAATAATTTTTAAGTATGTATTGAAATTTAGCATTTACGGAATTTTAACAAAATAAATATTTTAGTATAATAGGTTCTCATTAAGATACACACAAGCCACCGATGTTAATAACACACGCGTGGAATACATAGTGGGAATTAATTATCGCGGCCATATCTCTCCTGGTTTCTTGTGGAGGTAGGACTGATTTGGACTAAATTAATATGATAATAGAATGTTAATTAAGAAAAATACCGCGGTGGAACATATTTAAAACTTATCGGCATGATTAAATACATAAGGTTATATTTTACCAATTTTAAGATACTCCCTGTCAAATTTCGTTACGTTGTTAATCCACTATTAAGAATTATATATAGCCATAGAAATTTTTTTACACTATTAAAAGGTAGAAGAAATCACTTTTTCAATAGTAATCGAATTAATCCAGACACGAAAAATTAGTTAACAGCAACCAACTTATTGGAATTAATTATATTAAACTTACCAAAGGGGTTGAAAAATTATGCCAACCGCTTTTAATTTTATTTTTTTTTTATTTTAGTATAGCACTGGTTTTACTAATTTTCAAAATGCGAACAAATAGTTCGCATTTTGAAGATATAGTTGTCGTACGAACTCTGACGTCGAAAAATTCCTTTCTCCCTGCGCGAATTCGTTTTTATATACTTATATCGGGACGGCCTACTTTCTGCCTGAGGCAACAGTGCGCACTGCCCAGATTTCTAGATCCTTCGTATGAAACGAGGGCAGAGATATGGAAAGAACGGCTCAACCGAAGCAAGTCACGCCCTAAACTATTGTCTATATTCTATAAAATTCTTGTGGGACTAAGATAGCAATAATCGAACCGAGCGAGATGGGATCATTGTCCCGTCGTTCGCTAAATGACGATTTGAATGAATGGACATATATTTGACATTATTTGTGTTCCGATATATTTGCGCAAGGACGCTGTCTAAACAATTTGGCAACTTTGGTTGCGTCAATATTAATGATCATTTTGGACATACCTTATTTGCCCAGAGAAACGGGTTGTAGTAGTGCTAGTCATCCGTTAATTAGAGGCACCGGGTTTGATAAACCAGAATCTTCCATGTGTTTTTTTTTTACATGTAAAGCGACGCCATCGTCAACCCCAAAGCGCGGGCGGGCACTCCCAGTACCGCCGGGTAGCGAGTCCGGCTCGGTGCGCGGCGTGCGCAGGCGCCGCCTGCCGCAGCCGCCGGCGCACACGTCGGTGTACGCGCTGTTCGCGCATTTGCGTCGCGCGCCCTCCGCCGCCGCGCGAGCTCATTCCCACGGGCCTTACGTACCTGGTAAGTAGCGATTGCTGGCAGTGTTTATAGAAGCCGCAGCCGCCAGCGCACACGTCGGTGTACGCGCAGTTCGCGCATCTGCGCCGCGCGCCCTCCGCCGCTGGCGCATTCCTGTGTACCTTACGTACTTGGTGTATAAGTTCAGAGCGCTGGCGGTGTCTATACAAGCCACTGCTTTTTGGTTTAGTAAGGAGCGCTGGCAGCGTCTATAAAAGCTATTACTGGTTAGTTGAGCAGGAAACGCTGGCAGCGTCTATATAAGCCACTGCTGGTAAGTAAAATAGGGAGTGTTGGCAGCGTTTATAACAGCCGTAGCTTGCCGCAGCCGCCGGCGTACACGTCGATGTACGCGCAGTACACGCTACTGTGCCGCGAGCCCTCCGCCGCCGCGCGGGCGCATTCTCACGTGCCTTACGTACCTGGTAAGTATTTAGACAGTGCTGGCAGCACCTATAAAAGCCGCAGTTTATCAGAACAACTAAGACCACTGGCAGTTTTAATCAAGGTACGACTCGGTATTTGTAGCTTTTATATGTATGAGCTTCTCCGTGTTGTGGAAGGCACGCTAGGCTGTTGGTTCCAGCATGCAATCTTAACTCAGTTGGTAGAAGACCTTATTAACCTTTAACAGGCTGGTTGTTAATAACCTATTTCTAGTAATCTGCACTGGGTCCGCTACCGCTGGGTAGAGTTGGAGTCTCTCACTCCAACATAGCTGATTAATTTAAAAAAAATAGTTTATTCAGATCAAAAAAGGAATGTTTACAAATTACAATTAAAAAACGATGACATCTGCAGAAGTTACAAAACTGTGTTGCAGATGCAGATGCAGACGCAGCGTGCGTGCGTGCGTGCGTGCGTGCGTGCGTGCGTGCGTGCGTGCGTGCGTGCGTGCGTGCGTGCGTGCGTGCGTGCGTGCGTGCGTGCGTGCGTGCGTGCGTGCGTGCGTGCGTGCGTGCGTGCGTGCGTGCGTGCGCGCGTGCGTGCGCGCGTGCGCGCGTGCGTGCGTGCGTGCGTGCGCGCGTGCGTGCGCGCACGTGCGCGTGAGTGTGCATGTGTGTGTGTGTAGATGTGTGCGCATGTATGAACATGTGTAATATATATCATATTTTGTCGTGCTTATAAAACAGAAGCCTTAACAAGGTTTTTGGTTTCTTCATAGGACAAAGAATTTAGCCATTATTTGTTCGGTATCAATATCCGGAATCCATCTTGAGTCAAGCACCAGTCTTTCAGCCAATAGCCAGCGTTTCCGGTTCCCCCTCCACAATAGTGGCGCCCTCTATGAGTCGGATTGGAACTACTTACAAGGCGCGCGAGCACCGGGTGAAGTCTCGTCATTATAGCGTCGTTTTTCGTGCCGTTCACTAGTCAGCTAAAACTACACAAAATATTCGTATTAAAAATTAAATAAGTGTTTTAGTGAGTCCCCCTCTGGTTTTTATAAATAATATTGGAAGAATCATAACCCCGATGTCACTGAGAATCGGACGGGGTCGTTCTCCATCACCTAGTTGGGACTGCGGAAGTTCTTGCACAAGAAGTGACAATTATTCGGTAGGTACGCCATCGCCTCCAAAACGGACCCAGAAGAATATGAAGATCAAACTGAGTTACGAACATTTTATCGCAACAAGTTGCATTCTTGACGGATTTAATTTCGAAAAATACCGTACCTTATCACAACAATATTTTTTCTGAACCTACCGCCACTGCTAGTGATTTATATTTACGCCCACCTACAGCAGATGAGCAACCCGATTATCAACTTTATTATCAGAATTAAAAACTACTGTTAAAGAACGGGTTTATTTACAAGCAAATGGTACGTATCTTAAAAATTTTGTAAATTTGCAAAGGTTTAATCGTGAGGACTGGTATGCTATTCGTTTTGGTGAAGTTCAGAAGAAATATTTGGCGACCCCCGGTTTTGTCGGTATCATATTAACGATTCTTTGAAAAGATATGAAGCGGCCATGTTACGCGAAGACCCGCGTTAATATTTAATTTATCATTTATTTGCTGGTTTAACAAATGCAATATTATGAACTGTAAAAGGCATTAAAATCTTGGTAGACTGGTCTAGTGAAAATAAACAAGTGTTGGCTCCAAATTCATTATTCAACAAAATGGAATTGTCATTTTCCAAAGACAACATACAATAAGGTAACTGATGATATGTCACAAATGGTTTGCGGAAGGCGGGCAGATTTTATTAGATTACGTCGCGATAAATTATTATCGTCAAATTCGAAAGTATTTCATCGCGATGTTTTGTTTAAAGTACCCCCAAGTGCTGAAAGTTTATTTAAATAAGAGTCTGTTCAAAACTACCTTCTAAAAATTGGGGGGAAGGAAAAAATTAATCACGTTACCACGATCTTTACCCCAATCTCAATCAGAATACAATTTTTATCGTAATCAAAAACCGTCGACTGGTTCACGAGCAGATGATACATTTTTTCGTCGAAACTCTGTCACGAAAAAATCGAAAACCTGCTCCTCGTCCACAAAAACAAATGAATCGATACAAATCTAGAAATAATAAGCAAGAGGAGAAGAGATCGCGAACTACTTTTAAAAATAAGCATCAGGAATGACTGTCAAAATTCCATTCCTACGGAAACCACCACTGATTTTCCTAAATTCTATAGTCATGTGAAGTTACCAAACCAAAACATCTCTCGATATGACTATATAGATTCAAGATATGTTAGAATCGGGAATACTTGAATATGCGGAGCAGACCCCCCAGCTACCTTTCAACGTTTTTCTTAATACCCAAGTTAGATGGCAGCCACTAGCCAATTTTCAACCTAAAACAACTAAATCACTTTGTTGTAACAAAGCTATTTCAGCTATTCAACCATTTTCGAGTGCCAGCTTTCCTGCAGCCTTAAGACTGGATGGTAAAACTGGACCTGAGCCAAGTATATTTTCATTTACCGATTGCTCAGCATCATAGCAGATTCCTGAGGCTCAATTATCATCACGACCCAGCCTTTCGGTCTTTCTTCGGCACCCAGAACCTTCGCCTCGTTAACCAACTGGGTGGCAGAATTTTTCAGGAGTCGTGGAATCAGGTGCGTAGTCTTTTTAGATGATTTCTTTTTGGCAAATGAGACCGCACATCACCTGTTCCACGATATAGCCTTTACAATGAAAATCATGACTATTGGGCTGGACTGTAAATTTTGACAAGTCTGCTTTGGCACCTACACAATGCGTCGAGTTTCTCGGCATAACCAGAGACACAAAACGCAACGCAGTCCTTGTCGGTGCCAAAGTGCAAACCGCTACGCTATGCACTTCAGAAACAGCTCAAAGTAGGCAGTTTGTCCCTCAAACAATATCAATCCCTAATGGGGAGACTCAACTTTGCCACTTGTGACTCCGAGAGGTCAGCTCCACTGTCGTACACTGTAATACTTCAGTCGACATCGGCCAAAAGACCATCCTTACCGCCAGGTTCACTTTCCACAACTGGTTCTCGAAGACCTGAGATGGTGAGAAAATGCTCTTAGAGAAAGTTTGTCAATTCATGGGAGTGCAATAAGTCATTTGTTAACTACAGATGCCTCAGACATCGGTTGGGGTGCACGCTTGGAAGACAAGAACATTGTCGGAACCTGGGCGGATCGCTAACTGGCATGCAAAACAAGAAGGCGGAACAAAGTCGAAAAAGCTTCTCGCACAAACCCGACAACTTCTAGCACTTCCGGACAAATTAGACATACACCTTCTAGCGCAGTATTTTCCAGGCAGTTACAACACCGAAGTAAATGCTCTGTCTCGCCAAAGGCCTTGACCCGAATAGCATGTTACATCATCAGCAACGTCAAAAATATTCCCAAAGTTTGGCACCCCGGAAATAAGTGTGTGTGTCTCAACGACTGTGCACGCAACCCCAACGCAATATGTATGTAAATATCATACATATTTACATAGATATTGTGTGATTTTATACAAATAATTGTTATCCCTTTTTTATAAGCTTTAAATCGAAAGGATTTTATGTGGTGGCAGAATAAATACGTTGCCATTGCCTAAATTATTTTGAAAGTGTACATCCCGTGCAAATGAAATTCATTGTTTGCGTTATAGTACTCGAGTAGAGAACAATAATAATAATAATAATAAAAATCAATACAAAATTGCTTTATTAAATAACACCTGTCAATGACAAGGCCACAAATTGGTATATTTTGAGCTTAGAATAAGAAAATCTTCTCATATTATAGCCGGAGCTATAAGAGAAAAACAATAAACAATTTCTATTATTTATTATTTTAAAGTATAATTTTTATTATTAAATATTTAATGCCTCGTTGGCTATGTATTTGGATGATGATTCTTGTTGCATTCGGTTCAGTATTATATAAAAATCTTTAAAAAAAAAGGTGAACCGACTTTAAAAAAGCAAATAATAAATATTTGAAGTCGGTGCTGGTTGGTGCAGTCGGTTACTTGGCACCGACTTCAAATATTTATTTGCTTTTTGAAGTCGGTTCACCTTTTTTTTAAAAGATTTTTATTTTACCATTTTAAGTGACGAGTGAATTATTTAGTAATATTTATATACCGATATTATTTTATTTTGCTGAGTTGTACAGTAAGGTACCTACAGGATTAATATACTGACTATAATAACGGAATCTATTCGTGCTGTTCGCCGTTAAGGAGTTCCCTCTTGTATCTTCAAAGTCCAAGGTCCAATACAAATAAAATTAAAATGGGACCACCTCGGAGCTATACTCAACCCAATGCAAAAAAAATCATCAAAATCGGTCCACAATTGACGGAAATATCGCTGAACATACATAAAAAAAGCATACATACAACCGAACATAGAACCTCCTCCTTTTTGAAGTCGGTTAAAAAGGTGATCCCATTTTAATTTTATTGGCATTGGGCCTTTGACTTAGGAGATCCACCAGTGAGTTAAGGAGTAATGACAAACAGGGTATTACTATGACTATTATGTCAATTCTGTAGGTACCTAAGCAGAATTATATGTATAGTTCTATCTATCTATCTATATCATCACGCCAGATCCCTTGTGGTGTAGGCAGGCAGAGAGTACAGAGTTCCAACAGGTTCTTTCCTTACATACCCCTGGCTTCCTCTACTCTCATAGTAAATATAGTATAGTTAATTATTAAATTTGAAGTTCCTATAATTGTTTATGGTGTGAGTATTTTAGAGTGACTCAATATAATAATCAAGTTAATGAAAAAATAAAACTATATAAAAAGCATGAGTTTCATTTTTTAAAGTAAGAATCTATCTATCTCTATATCATCACGCCAGCTCCCTCGCGGGGTAGGCAGAGAGTACAGAGTTCCAACAGGTTCTTTCCTTACATACCTCTCTGGCTTCCTCCACTCTCATAGTTCGTCTCACACACACTCGCCGGTTACGGAGACTCTTGACTTGCCCTTCAGCTAAGACACGGTCTATTTGGTCATGGTAAGATAGTCTAGGTCTTCCCCGGCACCTAAATCCTTCCACTTTCGCATTGTATATCTGTTTTGTCATTCTTTCTTCTGGCATTCTTTCTATATGCCCGAACCAACGGAGCATACTCTTTCTCATCTTTACACCGATACTATATTTCATACCTACTCGCTTTCTTACTACGCTGTTGCGAATACGGTCGGTCAGCGTGACTCCGCACATCTTCCGCAGAGATCGCATTTCGACCGCATTTATCCTGCTTTCGTTCTCCTTCTTACATACCCAACTCTCACTGCCATATAACAGCGTTGGGACAAGCACTCCGTTATGCATGGCCAGCTGCGCCTTTTGGCTTAAGTGCCGACTCCCAAGTAGCCTTCCCATCGCACCATTCGCTTTATTACCTGCATTCACTCTTCTCTCTATATCAGCGGTGTATTTCCCATCCTTACTGAAGGTGCATCCAAGATATACAAACTCATTCACTTGCTCCAGCACATCGTTACCAACCACAATCCTTGCATTCGTTCTGGTTTCTTCCCGTTCAAAAACCATAATTTTGGTTTTCTTCACATTCAAATGTAAGCCATTGTTCATGCAGTCGTCTCTCATAACTGTGACTAGTGATTGCAGATCAGTGGCTGTTGGCGCTATCAAAACCGCGTCATCTGCATACAATAGGTGGTTTAACACTAGATCACCCATTTTTACCCCTTCAGTCATCGCATTCAGTCTTTGAAGACTTTTATCCAGATACACTATAAACAGTCTAGCGGACAACACGCAACCCTGCTTGACGCCGATTTTAACGTCAAACCAAGGTGACATGTTACCACCCACCCGTACGCATGCCTTGCTGTCCACGTAGGTGGACTGGATGGCTCGCAACAGGGTGCCGTTTATACCATACTCTGGCAAAATGTCCCAAAGTCTCTTTCGCACGACTCTATCAAACGCCTTCTCCAGGTCCACAAAACCGCAGAAAACTTACCGGCCTACTGCCAGATTATTTCTAAGATGTTGCGGAGGGAGAAAACTTAATCCGAACATCCTCTTCAAGACCTGAAACCTCCCTGTGCCTCACACAACACTCCATCTGACAAAATATATATATAATAAAATCAAGGATTCCTGGCCAGGTCACACACTAAACGTGAACATGCTTCATGGCCGCTCTTTAACTCTTCGGCTGGTAGCTCCTGTGTGTTGGCTTGGTGGTCTGACTCCTCCACAGTGGGTGGCATGGTTACATTTTGGGCATAATCACCCACTTGTGCCTGGTTGCAAATGTTGTGCAACACACAACAAGCATTTATTATTTTGGCTGCTCTAACTGGGTGATAATGTAGAACTCTGTGGCCCAGAAGACCATCTATTCTTAAGCACACCAATTGTGCACACCAACGCTCTACAGTATTGCGTGCGATACACTGCAACCGACTGTAATGTTCTTCAGGTGAACCTGCAGCAGCATCTATTATAGGAGTCATCAAATACTCCCTTTGAGGATAGCCTGAGTCACCTGAAAACCATTAAAGAATTAATTATTATATTTCCAAAGAATTAGGTATCTATGTACCAAATAAATACTTGATTTTTATACCATAGACATACCATCAGATGATTTTTGACAGGGTGCTGATTGAAAACAAAACTGTGATGTGTGCACACCCAAAAGATGAGTCCACACTTAAAATATTTAAGTCTGCATCGCAAATCTACAATGAATGGAATACATATTTAGTAAATCAGACAATGAATCAAGTCAATTTTGAATTGATGTATGAATGTTAAACAATTCTATAAAAATAACTCAAGTAACACATTCCTTGAGTGGTAACCTTTTCTATTGTAAAATCATTCTTCATTTTGAGTTTGTCCATGGCACCTATGGCCGATGGAATATTGAATTTTTCATAAAATCCTTGAAACTGGTAATTGGAAAACAGTACATACCTTCCAAAGTTATTACCAATGAGAAGTGATAGAATATAATGATGTATCTAATCTTGTAGAATCGGTATCTTTGTCTAATTACTTTGACCCTGTTCGTTGATTTCTCGCCTTGTCTCATAAATTAATGGGTAAATTATTAAGGCCACATTTACAAAATACCTTAGTTCTTTTATTGAAACATAACAGTTAAATTGAGTGATGTACTGTGCATTATTATTTATCATTCATATTTTTATCTGAAACCTGTTACACATTATAGCGTCTACAGTAAGCTATTACACGTAATATCTTACGCACCAGGTGACAACGAACATATCACTCAAGATGGATTCCGGATATTGATACCGAACAAATAATAGTTTTACCAACAAATAAAACTTACCTTTTATTTTTTCTTTAATATCCGGAATTCAGGTAAGGGCTACCTGGTGCATCATGAGTGCCATAATGACGAGACTTCACCCTGTGCTCGCGCGCCTTGTAAGTAGTTCCAATCCGACACATAGGGGGCGGCACTATCGAGGAGGGGGGGATCGGAAACGCTGGCTATTGGCTGAAAGACTGGTGCTTGACTCAAGATGGATTCCGGATATTCAAGAAAAAATAATAGGTAAGTTTTATTTGTTGGTAAAATTCTCTATTCCGTGCATTTTAACTTACCATTAAAAATTGACAGAGTGGATATTTAAAACTTTATTTATTTTATTATATACCATTACCAATTATAATAAAATGTAGACTTAAAGAAGAAAGACCTACTGACTGGGTTTTGAGTTCTTAAGTAGGTACTTAGATGGTTTGTTATCTATGCCATGAAAGGATTTCATCTGCAATATATTATTATGTTAAATGTCTTGTTACCAATATCCTTACTTCACAGAACCCGAAAAAGTATTACCTGACGTGACATACGGTTACGGTAGCTACGAGGACCAGACAGACTACCACAGCACTGCCAGTAACCAGTACCAGGAGATTAATTATAATACTAGTTCCTCGTAAGTACCTATTGCCATTAGATGTAGATTTATTACGTGGTCGTGCCTTATTGATCGTGCTAAAACAGAAATATCCCTTTACAAGGTGTATTGTAAATAACGCAAGACCTCCGACACCCTGATTAGATAATTGCGTCACAAATTCAACACGAAAACCAAATTAGGAAATTTAAAGTTTTTTTACCCTTTTTTTGGGAATTCTTCCCCAATTAACAATGAAACTTGTACGTGTATGTGTGCGTTTTGAGAAATACGTTTTAGTATTGCATTTGGAATCGCCGTATTGCTTTGAATCGATAATAAATTTAGTTTGTTATCGCGCACTGAAGGAGTAACAGCATTTTTTGCAACTTAAATAAAATGTAAGATACATTAAAAATAGTTGAAATCAATTCATTTACCGATTTAGAACTAACTACTTTCAGGTCTTGCGTTAATTATGTTACACCTTGTATATTACCGAAGAATGTTCACTATTGCGAAATAATTTTGGGAAAAATTAATAAAAAATACATTTTTGGATTATTTTAATGCATGTCAAATTTGCAAAGAATATGTAGAATAGTAACTCTAAATAGAAAAAAAAACATCACTTCGATTGAAAAAAGAAGCCACTAAAATTGTTATACCGAGGCGACCGTTCTAAGCACTGAGCTATCGAAGCATTTTTGTAATGATTATTTTTCTAATAGATTTTTTTAACATCGTAGCTTTGCGGTCAGACGTCTATCTATCTATCTATCTATATCATCACGCCAGCTCCCTCGCGGGGTAGGCAGAGAGTACAGAGTTCCAACAGGATCTTTCCTTACATACCTCTCTGGCTTCCTCCACTCTCATAGTTAGTCTCATACACACTCGCCGGTTACGGACTCTTGACTTGCCTTTCAGCTAAGACACGGTCTATTTGGTCATGGTAAGATAGTCTAAGTCTTCCCCGGCACCTACATCCTTCCACTTTCGCACTGTATATCTGTTTTGTCATTCTTTCTTCTGGCATTCTTTCTATATGCCCGAACCAACGGAGCATACCCTTTCTCATCTTTACACCGATACTATCTTTCATACCTACTCGCTTTCTTACTACGCTGTTGCGAATACGGTCGGTCAGCGTGACTCCGCACATCTTCCGCAGAGATCGCATTTCGACCGCATTTATCCTGCTTTCGTTCTCCTTCTTACATACCCAACTCTCACTGCCATATAACAGCGTTGGGACAAGCACTCCGTTATGCATGGCCAGCTGCGCCTTTTGGCTTAAGTGCCGGCTCCCAAGTAGCCTTCCCATCGCACCATTCACTCTATTACCTGCATTCACTCTTCTCTCTATATCAGCGGTGTATTTCCCATCCTTACTGAAGGTGCATCCAAGATATACAAACTCATTCATTCATTCAGGTCAGACGTGCTGATGTAAAATCAGCTGCTGTATGCAGAGATAGGCAAAATGTAATGATATTAATGATTACGATTACATTTTGTAATCTTCAATAATGATTGAAGATTAAAAATGTAATCGTAATCGTTGAAGATTAGAAACTGTAATTGTTATCGTTAATCATTAATCTGATTACATTTTGCCCATCTCTGGCTGTAAGGAGGCGGTGCATTTAAATGTTACTTATTTTAGTATAATTAACGTATAGTAGTAAAGTATAGTAGTATAGTATAATTAAGTTCGTTGGTCTGGTGGCAAAGCGCATCGCTTTGTGATCACGAGGTCCTGGGTTCAAATCCTAGGTCGGACAAATGTAGTTTTTCTAACGAAAAATTCCCAGTATGAGTCCGGAGTCTGGAATTGTGCCCGGTATATGGCAATAGGCTCGCTCCCTATTACATGGGACCTAACATCGTCGGCGAAACGTGGGTGTACTCAGTACACCTCTGCCACCCCCTCCGGGGAATATAGGCGTGACGGTAAAAAATTTAATTTTGTACTGCTATCAATAATCATGATTGTTTTGTTCTAGCTATGACGAACAACCCTTCTTCAATGAGACTCCACATGCCACACCGCCTGCAGCTGGTATATACTCTGGATTTAATTTTTTTTTATAATCATACAAACGTTATAATCATAATTTATATTAGAAGCAACGAAGAACGTGTTCTTTTTTAAGAAAAAGATATAATGTCATTGATATAAGTCATTCTGTTTTATCACAATAGAAAACATAAAAATAAAATTTCTTATGATTTAACAAAATATGATCGTAGGACAAGTTCAGAAACAAATTCTACTATCAAACAATTTACAAGATAAAAATATAAGTTATTTTACATATCATACATCTGTCCCACAAATTCTAAGAAATACGTATGTACATACATGTGATACTAAAACAATGTCATTGCTTTTCAAATATCCTTGATTTATCATTCGTAATAAAAATAAAATACCTACATTACATAAATGATAAAAGCTTCCTGCGCGCACCATAATTACTTATTTATCTCCAATCAGTTTTTAACGGACTGCGCAAATGACTTGCCGCGTAATCCATTGTTTATGTGAAGAGTTTACATTCAGTATTTTCAGTGTATTCTTTGAAATTTCAGCTCACAAATCATGGCATGAAACGGATGCAGGGCAGTTTCCGTTTCTGATTTTCAGTGAAGATGAATCGACAATAGCAAAATCCGTGCCATCAACTGTTGCGGCTTACTTACCTCAACCACCAGTAACAAGTCAACAGAAAGTGTATCAAAACCAGAGTTACCAACAATATGATCAGCAATACGACGATCAAAAGTATACGTACGATCAGGAGCAATATCTGGAAATAAACCAGTATGAGGACAAGTATCAAGATAAACAGTATCAACTGGATACTAAATACCAAAAAGACTATCAATACGACCATCAGTATGATCAGCAATATCAAGATGAGCAGAAGCATCAGCAGCAACAGTTTAAACAAGAACAACAGTATAAAGAGCAACAGTTTCAGCAGCAGCAAAAACAGCAACAGACGCAATATTTGCAGCAACAACAGTTGCAGTATCAACAGCAACAACAACAACAACAACAGCACCAGCACCAGCAGCAAGCAAAACAGCCAGCGCAACAACTCCAAACCACTGTACTAACAGGTGCTGCTACACAAGGTTCGTTAATGGCAGGTGGTGCGAAGAAGTTGGGAAGCTTTTTCGGCGCAGCGGCAGCAGCCGTTGCCACTCCATCAACGACCAAACCGTCTCAATCAATACCAGGTACAACAGTTTCAATAAGCCAGTACAGCTCTGTAGCTCCTGTGACTCCCTTCACAAATACTGTACCTGCAACAGCATCCGTCCCAGAAGTGTTACCATCAGTGCCAGGGTCGACTGTGACCACGACAGCGCGGACGTTACCCCGAACTCCGTCACTAAGGAGACAGGATACGATACAGAGACCTTCGGTCAGTCGCACACGAACGCTGCCAGACGCACCCGAAGACTTGACCCAATCGAGTTTCGACGAAAGTGCCTACGAGGACGAGTATCATGAGACTGAATACGATCAATCAATGGACAGAGACGGGACGTCTTTGGATAGGTATCGTGATGATGAATTTCATGATAAGATTCTCGAAGAAGTTTCTGAAGAATGGCATCTATCGGAGTTGCTGAGCCCCAGTTTGCAGAAGACTGCGTCTCCGATCAGGAGTATTGCGCAAATGAGGAAACCGTCGGTGGGTAGTTATCATAGTCAGACGCCGTCGATTGTCGATCGTAGAACCTCTCAAAGTTCATTTCACCATGAAGAGAAAATTGCTATTCCCACGACACAAGAAGGTAATTATATATTTTTTATCTAATAAGATTTTGTATTATATCACTAGTTTTAAGTTCCAAGGTAGCACAAATCGGGTCCATATATATTTTTTTAGTTTACTCTTGCCAAACTAACTTAATACAGTTACAAAGGGCTTTAACGTGGCTTTAACTAATTCCTAATTAGTGTCATTATTGTTTCTGTAATAATTCATTTCAAGTGTATTTTGTCGCGAACTATAAGTGAGTAATTGAAATTGTAACCGTTGTCCTTTTTATTTCTAGAATCAATCACTGAGAAATCAAAAGTCACTTTTCAAGACGAACGCACGACGTACCACGAAGTGCCAGAAGAGGCGGATGATTTCCACGAAGCTAACGAACCTTATGACGAACAAATCCAAGAGTACCCAGATGACCACGACACTTACCACGACCAAGATGAGGCCTATCGGGAAGAACGAGATAAATTCGGAGATCAGGAGCAGTTCCAAGAGTCCGATGAGCAGTATCAAGAGGAGGACAGCGTGTGTCCTGAAGAACAGGAGAGGACGGAAGAGGAGAGAGTGGAATGCCAGCCGGAACAGCCGAATTTGACGCCAAAGCAGAGGTGGCACCGGGCGTACAACAAGATAGTGATGCAGCTGAACGTGAGTACTTTTTATTGTTAGGCGAAGGGTGCAGAATATCTTGTTTATATTATTTTTGGGGAAAAGGATTACCCTTTTGTCTCTTTTTTTTATAAGTTTCTATTTCGTACATGTTAATAGTGATTTTGTTTTGAGTTTGTGCATTTTAGTTCTCGTTATTTAGTACTTGCATACGCCTTACAGTAACAGTTGCGATGAGATTTGTTTTCATAATAGTGATATAGGTAAGGTTTGTTTGTTTGTTTGTTTTTTATTTTTATCAGATATATCAAACTTAACGTTAAGTTCTGCATTTATCGTCATCTAAATATTCTTGAATTGTTTTTACTGTATGATTTTTGAAACATGGAGAATTAACAACAGCGCACTACATGGATAAGGTATGTCTTTATATTATGGTATTTCATTCGAAAAGTTTACAGGTAACGTCGCGTACAAAGCAACATAGTTCCAATGCTAGGATTTTTCTAAAGAACTTATTTTTTATTTCCATACGAGATTATACTGTTAGTGTTTTTACAAACAACACTTATAACCATACATATCTTAAGAATAAATATTACTATATAATTATAACATTAGCAAATAAAACCTTACTATTTACAAAAATACTGTACAAAATTGTTGTAGTTTGGCAGTGCGACCAGTATATTGGTTGTATTGCCAGGTTTAATCTCTTACTTATAATCCAACTCTCTTACTTATAATTAATGATTAAACGAACTTACCTGTACGTGAAGTTCTATCATAATTATGCGAAGGGCTTCGTTCGAAGGGATTATAGAATAAAACTTGTAGTACCGCCTAATGTTTCGCCATTCACGCACTTTATTTGAGGGTAGAAGAGGAAAAATAAATTATTTCAACGTCAACGAGGTAAGGCACAATCCCACGTCCATCATTTAGTTTAGAGGATCGCAAATATTTCACGAAAAAAGGGGACATGGAATCATATGATTGCAGAGAGGGTGGGTTGATATCCCTTCGGACGAAGCCCTTCGCATAATTATGATAGAACTTCACGTACAGGTAAGTTCGTTTAATCATTAATTATGCTCTGGCTTCGTCCGAAGGGATTATAGAATAAAACTTGTAGACTTTTAGAGATTGCAGTGAAATATTTTATTTATTTTAGCGGCTAATCTTTGCCGTGAACATAACAATCACTACAATTAGAACGTAATAATTACTTATTGAATAAACGTTCTTGCAAAGCAATTATTTAGATTGGAATGGTTTTCATAACTTATGTTTCTATTATAGAATCGAAAGAATATGACAGACGAAACCCCTCCATTTGGCAGTTCGTCAGATTTGTTCCAAACGCACACCTACACTATGAGCCGCGGATGTGGCTGCGTGTCGAATACTGTGTACTGTGAATATATTTACGTCGATTCCAATCTTGTAAAGTGTATTTTATCTATCGACTCAGGGTCTGAGAACTTACGGCCTTAAACGGTCTTTTAAAGGTGATAAAGAGTGTGTCAATACTATTTCTCAAATGGTTAGTTTCTTCTAAATAGGTTTTGCTGGACATATTGCAGGTTTTTCTTCAAAGTATGGTTATATTAGAATTCGTTGCAAACAGCTCCCTTCCTTTAAAAAATCAGGATTTTGTATAGTTATATTTGCAGAATGGGTCTCAATATTCAATATTAATCATATACATATTTTTTTTATCGGGCACTACGCAGTTAGGATTTTGAAAGAGTTTGTACTCTGAACGGTTAATAATAATCATGGTATTTTTATTATTATTACTTTTTTTGTTAATGTTATTCAATGGACAATGATTAATTTGCATATAATGGACTTATATGATATAGTAATATTAAAGTAACCCACGTTATTACTTTGGTAAAAAAGAGTGACTTTTTTATCTGCAATATGATTCCCCATTAATAGAGCGAATGCAGATCTGCAAGAATTAAGGCAACCTTACTGATATCCCTTTTCATATATTTTATTAAGGATATAAATAATATGTGGAATCGACGCTCCATACAATTCAAAATTGTTTTTTGTTGCAAAAGTAAACCAGCGCTTAAATTAATTGACAAGTATAAGATTGCAGAAGTATGAGACGCCTACCACGGGGAGCGTTGTGTGCATGTTCCGGCTGTCGGAAAAAAGAGGATAAAATTGGATTTTTATTTGCCTTTAAAAATATTGGGTCGGACAGCAAGCGACTTTTGCAAAGAGGATACCACGGTTGTGTTGGCCACATTGGCATAACTATAACACCTCTGCCTTATCGGAAATAACCTTTGGCAACTTGGTTTTTTTTTTGTAGGTTTATAGAATATGGGGAAAAACAAAAATATTTAAATACATTGACTGACATCGCATCCTGGTCTGTATGCTGGGATGCTAGGATACAAATTGGACACATGTAGCAATTATTCGACTAGCGAAGAGGTCAACTTCGAGTTGGCCAAACGTTGAAGTTATTATATGAAAGGCTCAATCAGCTAACTATAGAATGCTAAATATGTGTGTACGCGTCGTGACTATGTATCTGTAGTTCTTGATATCCGACGTGCTTATATAAGAAGCCATAACATAAAACTACGAGTCTGAGGTGAGAACCTGAATTCCTTTTATTCGGTTAATGTAGGAAATGGCAGTAGTATTGAAATGAAATTAAATGAAATGAAATTTATTTGCTTGAAACATGGTATTACAATAAGGTGTTGCATTATCTCGTAGTTCAGCACATTTCACCTTACAGGTATGCAAATATTAAATATTTATTAGGTAATAGTAAATACAAAATGTCATTAATGTCAATATATATTCTAACTTAAAATAATATCATTCATTCATAATAATTTCGTATAATTTTCTATATTACAGTTATTCTTTCCTTTTTATATTATTATATTGTTATCTTAATATACTAGTCCCAATAAAATTATTTATGTTGCATAACCGAGTAGAATTCATCAAGGGTGTAGAAGGTGTGGTCTATAAGCCATTGCTTCAATTTTTTCTTCACAGGCAGCGCTGGCATTTCTCTTATTTTTTTGGTATTTTATTGAATACTTTGATACACATAATATATGAACTCTTTTGGTAGATAGATGTTCTAAATTTTGGAAATAGTAATCTAGTGGGATCCCTGTTTCCTGTTATAGAATTACTATACGCAAAGGTGAAGTGGGTTGGATATTTTTTTACAAAGATGCAAACTTCTAATATATATAATCCAACCAGAGTTAGGATATTGTTGGATTTAAATAATGATCTACATGAGTCGCGTGGCCCTACATTGTTTAAAGTACGTACACACTTTTTTTGCGCAAGGAATACAGTTTTAGCGTCTGTTGAATTACCCCACAATAGTATTCCATATCGTAAGATAGACTCTACATAGCCATAATAAGCAATAAGAGCAACCTTGTTGCCCACTACACACTGAAGTCTGCGGAGTGCAAAAACGTATCTGTTTAGTTTAGTGGAGGCATTTTTTACGTGTAGTTTCCAATTACAGTGTTGGTTTATTGTGAGACCCAGAAATTTCAGGTCTGACACTTCTTCAATATTTTGACCATTATACATAAGATTTTGTTTTTTCCCTTTGTAGTTATTAAACTGTATAAATTTTGTTTTGGAAATATTTGCGCATAGGTTATTATTATTGAGCCAACTTATTATAGATTCCACAGTAGAATTCAAAACCTTTTCGTGCGAGATTGATTTATCATTGTGTGGAATAACTACGGAAAAATCGTCTGCAAATAATATAGATTGGTGATTTGTTATGTTTGGTAGGTCATTTATGTACATTATAAAAAGCAAGGGTCCAAGAACGCTACCTTGGGGAACTCCAAATTTATTAGGTTTAAGCGAGGATTTGTATGCGGTAAGATTCCGTTGTGCATCTAGACGAGTCACCTCAACACATTGCTCACGGTTTTTGATGTAACTTTTGATCCAGCCTAATGCTGGCCCGCGGATACCGTACCTCAAACATTTTTCTATAAGTATGTCATGCTCCACGCAGTCAAAAGCTTTTGTCATATCAAAGAAGATTGCAACTACTGGAAGTCTTTTGTCAATATTTTCAGTAACTTTATTTATTAGTGAAAAAGCTGCAAGTGTAGTAGACTTTTCTCTTTGGAAACCATTTTGTTCTATTCTAATAATATTATTTTTCGTTAAAAAGTCGTTAACCGAGAGTGCATTGCCTTTTCAAAAATTTTTGAAAATATTGGAATTAGTGTAATTGGCCTATAGTTGCCAAGTTCATGTGGGTCGTCTTTTTTAAGCAGCGGTTTTACTATTGATGTTTTTAGTCTATCAGGAAATGTACCCTCCGTAAAAGAAAGATTAATAAGGTAGGCTAGGATAGGTGCAATTGTCACTGCACATTTTTTTAAAATGTGTGCTGAGATAGAATCATAACCCACTGATTTAGTGTTATTTAATGATCTGATTATTTTTATAACTTCATCTTCACAGCAAGGCCTCAGAAATATACTTGAGCTTAAGTAATCTAGGTTCGAAATGCATTTTTGTTTAAATTGTTGGCCAGTTTCAATTGAATTAATAAAAAAGTCGTTGAATGCATTAGCAATTTCTAGTGGTGTCTGTATTTTTGTACCATTTTTATAAATACATTGAATTTTGTCATAATTTATGTCATTGTTTTCCTTATCTTTAATAATGTCCCATGATGCTTTACATTTGTTTTTGGCCATTTTTAGCACTTTACTGATAACATTCTTTTTCGATTGGGTTATACAGTTTTTTAGTACTCTTGTATATTTATGATATTTTGTTTTGTTCGTAGTATTTTTATGTCTATAATATTTGAACCTAAGCATTCTTTTGGTGGTGCTTGATATTTTGATTCCCTTGCTTATCCATTTAGGGGCAGTTTTTCTATTAGCTATTTTTATTTTTTGCCATGGAAAACAGAGATTATATAAAAGACAAAAAAGATCGTGAAACGTAATAAATGCAACATTAAGATCGCTTGTATTGTCAATTTCCTTTATCCACGGAAGTCTTTTTAAACAATCAATGAATTTGTCAATGTTATTTTGGCAATAATTTCTTTTATACACGTAGTATTGAGTCAATTTTTGTCTTTTAAGTACAGGGAAGGTTAGTGTTTGACATGTGTTATGATCTGACAGATTATATTCATGTAAGTGGCCAATAGGCCGCTTAATATTACTTGCTATGAGATCAATGCATGTATTTTGACGTGTCGGGGTATTAATATGTAATTCCAGGTTGTAATTATGTAAAATGTTCCTCAAATTATTAGTGTCGTTGTTGGTTTTCATCATGTTAATATTAAAGTCCCCGCAAAGAATTATTTTTTTATTTTTAAAAGATAATTTGTGTAAAAGAATATCCAACTTTTCACAAAAAATAGACACCGAAGATTTTGGTATTCTATATACACAGAGAATTCTATATACACATTTGTGTACCGGCACTTCAATACCGCAACACTCAAATTCTTTCTCTATAGAAATATCGTTACACAATTGCATATTTTTAGATTCCAATGATTTTTCTGTTAGGATACATACTCCACCGCGCCTTTCCTTTTTTCTAGAGAAAAATGAAGATAACTTATAATGTTTTAATTTTATATATATCTCTTCCCCCTTTTTTACGAATGTTTCACTAAAACACAAAAAGCTTATTTGGTTACCCTTTGTTGCTAAATCATTAATACATAATTCTATCATATCGATTTTATTTATGAAACCCGCTATATTTTGGTGGAGTAGTGTTAAAGATTCGTAGGTATTATTGACATTATCGACGAAAAAAATCATTAGTAATGTCATTATTAATATTATTATAATTGTTATTATACATGTCAAGTTCAGTTATTAAACATATAAGGTCTGACAGTATGACTCTGAAACCATTGTTATTTAACGTCCCATTATGCTTAGAGAACATGTCATATTAATAAGAAAGATTATAGTTCGAGTCTAGTATATATGCATAATGGTGAGTCTCTATATCTAAATAAAGTAAACTATTAAATATTTCTATCCTAGAATTAAATAACATATTATAGTTATTGATTTTAAAAGTTGGTAGAGTAAGTATTATATTCGTGTTTTTATAGCTATGAGTGTTTCTCTGATTGTATTATCATATTGTCAATGCGTAGAAGAATTCGACAATTATAATAAATTTTTAGCAAAAAAAAATGTTAAACCTAAGAAAGCAGTATGGATTTCTAAATCTTTTTTGTCCTTTGCACTCCATTATCCACTGGCAGTCTCTTCCCCGCAAGCGGCACCACTACCCCGTATTTGAAGAGTTCGGAAATAAAATCCAGATCATACCTATCCTTCTTAATATTACAGAAAGACAACTGAATCGTGTTAGAGCACCATTTCAAGTTAGACTTAAGTATTTGGTAAATTAAGAAATTTATCGTAACTGTAGTCATAAGTTTAATTATTTAGTACGTTGAAGAGACTTTGTACATAACCAACTAAACTATAGCAGGGCAACCAAAAACTAATGATTCCAATAATTCGTGCAATTCCGCGTATTTTACATGTTTTAAATGAATTTTTGAATTCGCGATACTTTTAACGCGATCAATTTTCTTTGTAGGTACTGTGATCTGGAAACCTTTTGAATTTGAAACGACCTAGGAACGTGCATGTTATGAGCACGCGCTCACGCACTTTGTTGGTATCATCAATTAAAAAATCCATGGATTTTTTATAGGTTTTTAGTTTGTATTGTGTTATATAAACATTCTTCGTAAGTCTAACCCATCAGCCAAAAATCATCTAAATAATTACTTAAGGTTAGCCCAGCTGAAACGTAGTAAATAAATTATTGTCTTGATAATCTTAATGTATGGAGCTGTACATAAGCCGAACGGTAAAACATTAAATTCATTTAACTTTTGATCCAATTGGAAACTAAGTATTTTCTGGAGTCTAGTCTGTACTCAAAATACACTTGACAATATCTGTCCTTCCGTAGGTTCGCACACAAATCACTCCGTTACGAACTAGCTCATTTATAGCTTTATAGTACGTAATCTTTAATGTCTTATGTAATTAGTGGTGATAATTGGCTGACTGGACACACTAATGGAATTTTGCAACCTCATGTATACAATGTATGATAATACTAATTAATTATCGATAATTTGTGACCATTGGTCATAAAATAGGGCCAGTCGGCCTGAATACGTTACACAGTCTAGCGGCGGCGAGAGCAAGTTGCGAGAGTATCGATGAGTGTGCTACTTCGATGTCTTTTGATCGTGAGGCGGCTTTAGAGCAGAATAGTTGCTTCAAGTTTAAATTCCGGGATGGGCTTGCTGTTGGTTGCGACTGTTTATAGGACTGCGGCCTGTTATTTGTGCGATTTGAGTTCTGATCCGCCCCCGATTTTTTTTTAATTGCCTTGGCAGTCTCGATTGCCTTGGCAGTCTCGATTGCCTTGGCAGTCTCGATTGCCTTGGCAGTCTCGATTGCCTTGGCAGTCGAGATTGCCTTGGCAGTCGAGATTGCCTTGGCAGTCGAGATTGCCTTGGCAGTCGAGATTGCCTTGGCAGTCGAGATTGCCTTGGCAGTCGAGATTGCCTTGGCAGTCGAGATTGCCTTGGCAGTCGAGATTGCCTTGGCAGTCGAGATTGCCTTGGCAGTCGAGATTGCCTTGGCAGTCGAGATTGCCTTGGCAGTCGAGATTGCCTTGGCAGTCGAGATTGCCTTGGCAGTCGAGATTGCCTTGGCAGTCGAGATTGCCTTGGCAGTCGAGATTGCCTTGGCAGTCGAGATTGCCTTGGCAGTCTCGATTGCCTTGGCAGTCTCGATTGCCTTGGCAGTCGAGATTGCCTTGGCAGTCGAGATTGCCTTGGCAGTCGAGATTGCCTTGGCAGTCGAGATTGCCTTGGCAGTCGAGATTGCCTTGGCAGTCGAGATTGCCTTGGCAGTCGAGATTGCCTTGGCAGTCGAGATTGCCTTGGCAGTCGAGATTGCCTTGGCAGTCGAGATTGCCTTGGCAGTCGAGATTGCCTTGGCAGTCGAGATTGCCTTGGCAGTCGAGATTGCCTTGGCAGTCGAGATTGCCTTGGCAGTCGAGATTGCCTTGGCAGTCGAGATTGCCTTTGTCTAGCAGCTTTCACCTTTCACTCTTGAGTCTAGCAGCTTTCACCTCCCCTGCCAGCTCATCACTACACTGAAGGTTTTTTTTTTGCACTTGAAACTTCACCACTATGTCTCAATTGGACGCAATTATATCCGCACAGAAGAGCCTCGAGGATAGCTTTATGAAGAAGATGTCAGATCTGGAGGCACAAATTCACAGCGCAGGCCTAGCAAAAGACACTGTGGCCAAGGTAGCAGAAGAATTTCGCACATTTCGAGAGCTTATATTCAACATGCTTGGGCTGCTGCGGCAACAAATCGGTGAGTGCTCCAAGCAGATCGATATGATTGAAACCAGGCACCGACGGAAAGCATTGCTGTTCTTAGGTATAGCTGAAGATGAAAAGGAGAATTGTAAATCAGTCATCCTAAATTTACTTAACAGCAAGATGGGCCTCAAAAGTCTCACTGCCTCCTCCATAAACAACTGCCACAGACTTGGGGCTTCTAGCCAAGACCATAATAGGCCCATCCTTGTGCGGTTTACTAACGTAGACGACAAGCTTTCAATTTGGAGGGCGAAGATGCGACTGAAAGGATCTCCTGTCTCAGTTCGTGAATTTCTGACAAGGTCTAGACAAGCTATCTTCAGCAAGGCGCGTCTTCACTTTGGCATAAGATCGTGTTGGACACAGGACGGTGTAGTAACAGTAAAAGCCCCGGATGGAAGTCGTCACCGCATCTTTTCGTCTGACGAGTTGATCCCTTTGATAACGAAGTACACAAAGGGGCAGGATGGATCATCTTCGGGCAGAAGCAAGGGCGCAGTCGCGGGAGATCTATTGAAGAGTACAACTGGTAAACAATAAGTCCAAAGCGGTACATATTATTCTCTTTGTTTCGTTTTTTTTTTACTATTTATTTATGTCCTGTTGTTATCTCAAACATTTCAGTACGATACGTGATAATTTCTTACTGCCCACTATTTGTTACACCTTTTTTGCGGTTTTACCTTTTTCTTTGCGTATTAAACACATAAATTTTCTCGTTTCCATAAATGTAACATCATATGTAATTATTATCTTCGCTTTTAATTTTGTCTAATTAATTTACGAGTTACACAATTGTCATGTCAATGTCAGCCTGACGTACCGTGTGTGCCTATAGGTGCGTTCATTTTTAGTTCCATTTGTCTGCTGAAACATCGATATTATTAATTTGTTTTGTTTTTTACTTTGGTGTTTTTTTTTCTTCCTTTCTATATATAGGTACTTATATAAAACAGAGTGGGCCTTTGTGCAAATATTTTACTTTTAGGTTATTTTTTTTTGGTTTTATTATTATTTTTTCCTTACTAGACATACTGTGATTGTTAGCTGGCGGGTGATGTGGCTATGTTAGTGCTACTGTTAGCGAGTTTAATTTAGTTTTTTTTTAAAGTTATTATTATTTTTAATATAATTATTTACTTATATTTACTTAATTTTTTATGATATCAGATAATGATTCGTTTTATTCTGTTAACGATTCTACCGTTTCTTCATGCAACTTAAGTTTTTGTTCTATGGACGACAACCTTGAGGACTTTCTCCATGATAAATTTGACCAACGATCAGGCCATTTGCTGAATGTATGCCACATAAATGCACAGAGTATACCAAGTCATTATAATGAATTGTATGACACATTCAGGAACATCAACGTTCACGCTATCCTGATTTCTGAGAGCTGGCTCAAACCTCACCTTCCTTCAACCACTTATGCCCTTCCTGGTTTTATTCTTATTCGGAATGACCGGGTTGGTAGGGGTGGCGGTGGCGTAGCAATATACCTCCGAAGTGACTTACCTTTTAGAATTGTAGCCACATCTCCTGATGACTCCAATTCCACTGAGTTTCTTTTCCTTGAGGTTTGGGTCAAAGGAGTCAAAACCATAATAGGAGTCGTGTATTGCCCTCCCACTGCTGACTATTTCACCGAATTCGAATCGGTTTTGGAATCCTTGGGGTCTGACTACGAGCATCACATCATCATGGGCGATTTCAACACTAATCTCTTAGCCCACAATTCCCCCCGTTCCCGTAAACTCCATCAAGTCGTAGGGTCAGCCAGTTTGCACATTCTGCCTCTTAACGCCACACACCATAATATCATAAGCGATGACACCTGGCTCGACCTCATACTTACCTCTAATCCCTCTCTCGTTTCCTCTCATGGCCAGCATGATGCTTCCGGCTTTTCCCATCATGACCTTATATTCCTCTCCTACATCCTGAAACCTCCCTAGCCGCATCCTAAGGTTCTGCACAGGCGTTGTTTTGCCCGTATGGATATCGGTAAATTAACTGAGGATGCATCCAAACTCGACTGGAATGCCCTCATGGGAGCCAACACCATCGACGAAAAAATTTGCATTTTCAATCAAACCCTAATTCAGCTTTATGATATCCATGCTCCTGTGAAAAAGGTGCGGCTGAAGCGACCACCTGCTCTGTGGATGACAAGGGGAATTCGGATGGCTATGAGGCGCAGAAATCGTACGTTCCGAAAGTTTAAAAAAGACCGCACGGAAGACAACTGGGCCTATTTTAAAATTGCTAGGAATCGGTGTAATAAGATGATACGTGACGCCAAACGCCGCTATATTCTAGATAATATTACATCCTCTTCTCCTGCCGATATTTGGAAATTTCTTGGTACTTTAGGTATTGGTAAGGCTCGACGTCATGAACTACCAAGTACAATAAGTTTAGACGATCTTAATAGTCATTTCTCCACTGTTCCTCCTTTTGATCGTCTAACTGTACATCAAACTATTTCTTTCTTGGGTGGTCTTAGACGTCTGAACATTAATCCTTTTCATTTTTCTCCAGTCGACTCACATGAGGTTAAGAAGATCATTTTGGCCATCAAATCCAAGGCTGTGGGTTGTGACAAAATAAGCAGATGCATGATCATAACAGTACTCGACTATCTCCTACCGGTGATCACCCACCTTATCAATTTTTCTTTAGAGTCCGGCGTATTTCCATCTCTCTGGAAAAAAGCATTTGTCCGCCCACTGCCTAAAATTCCCAATCCCTCCCTTCCCAGCCACTTTCGTCCAATATCCATTCTTCCTTTTCTTTCAAAAGTGCTCGAGGCCTGTGTTCATAAGCAATTCTCCCATTTCATATATACCAACAACTTAATTAACCCTCTTCAATCTGGGTTCAGGCCTGGCCATAGTACCGTTTCTGCCCTTCTCAAAGTGACTGGTGATATTCGAACAGGCATGGAAGATACCAAAGTAACCGTCCTTGTGTTGGTCGATTTCACTAATGCCTTCAATACTGTTAGTCACGATATCCTTCTTTCTATTCTCTCCTACCTTCTGTGCTCTCAAGAGTCGCTGGATTGGTTTTCTTCTTATCTTCGAGAACGTCAGCAGTCAGTTTTGTGTGATGAATTATCATCAGCATGGTGCTGCCTCGACACTGGCGTTTCCCAAGGCGGTATTCTCTCTCCTCTTTTATTTTCCATTTTCATTAATTTAATAACTCAAGAACTTCAGTGCACGTATCATCTGTACGCTGATGACTTGCAATTATACTCGCAAGGTAGTGTGGATAAAATTGCTGGTATTGTCGTCAAACTTAATCGTGACCTAGAGGCTATTAAGAATTGGTCTGACAGGTTTGGTGTCACGGTGAATCCTACAAAGTGCCAAGCGATTCTAGTTGGAAGCTCTAGGCTTATAAGCAGGGTCGATGTTGGTTCTTTGCCTCCACTTAAATTCAACGGGGTAGTTATCCCCCTGGGCTCTAGCGTTAAGAATCTCGGTTTGCATATTGACACAACACTTAGCTGGCAAATACAAGTCACGGCTGTCGGTCAAAAAGTTACCGGAACGTTACGATACCTGTATCGATTAAAAAACTTGCTTCCCAGCAACACGAAAGCAATGCTTGTGCAGTCCCTGATATTTCCTATCTTCGACTATGCTGATGTGTGCTACTTCGACCTGAATGCAGATCTCCTCAATAAACTAGACCGCCTACTTAATAACTGCATTCGATTCGTCTTCAATTTGCGTAAATATGATCATGTGTCGGAGCATCGATCACTATTAAAGTGGTTGCCTATTCGGAAGCGTAGAACTCTGAGGGCACTGACAACTTTATTTTCCATCCTTTATTCTCCAGTCTCGCCCGCTTATCTTACTTCTCAATTTCAGTATTTATGCTCTAATCACAATAAACATCTTCGCTCTTCTGATAATCGTCTTCTTCAGTGCCCCCCTCATACTACTGATTTCATTCACTCTTCCTTCTTCGTCCAGTCTATCCTTCTTTGGAATGCTTTGCCTTTGGAACTCCGAATGGCAACCAATCGTCCCTCTTTTAAAAAAAGGCTGCAGGACTATTTGCATAAAAGGCCGGATTCTCCTCAATGTTAGTTGTTCCATCTCGTTATCT
Source organism: Phalera bucephala (assembly GCA_905147815.2). Classification (NCBI taxonomy): domain Eukaryota; kingdom Metazoa; phylum Arthropoda; class Insecta; order Lepidoptera; family Notodontidae; genus Phalera; species Phalera bucephala. Next base: position 2,917,678 of record CAJHXA020000004.1, on the reverse strand, counting down.
CGCACAGTTCTAGTTCATGTATGTATTGTATGGCTATATATGTATGTATATATTTGTGGTATATATAAATATATATTATGTATATGTATCGTTATATATACAGATTATATATTATTATTCAATAGAAGATTATTTAAAAGATAAAAATGCTTGGATAAATGCTATTCCAGCTCCACTTGAGTCATAACAACCTATTCAACTGTTGTTAGTTAACATTACCTCTCTTCCTTCTATTAATTTAACACAATATGTACTTTTTTTGTAAATGAGGGAACCATGTAGCCATTCTCATAAATAGTATTATTCGCTTTTTTAACTTAGACTCACCTGATGACCAACCTACATTGTTCTCCCATACCCCACAACAGAATGTAGATGAAAAAGTTTGTAATTTCTTATTTTAAAAGAGTAACCGTGGAGTTTCTTGCCCTTCTTCTCCACAGGAATGACATTCCGAAGTGGCGGTAGAGTCTTTGTTACTTTTCTGACGATTCATAAATACTGTAATGGTTTACATGAATAAAAAATATTCTGATTCTGATTCTGATTCTATAATATGTATTTACTAAGTGTTATAAATAGGTAATTAGTTGTTATTTATATTTATTAATGTAACTTTTTTCCACTTGTATAATCTCGCACCTACCACACTTGTCTCACACCACCCGAAGGTAGACTGGCAGAAAATGCCGTAGGCATTAAGTCCGCCTATGTACATTAGTGCATTAAGTATAAATAAATAAATAAATAAATTGCCTTGGCAGTCGAGATTGCCTTGGCAGTCGAGATTGCCTTGGCAGTCGAGATTGCCTTGGCAGTCGAGATTGCCTTGGCAGTCGAGATTGCCTTGGCAGTCGAGATTGCCTTGGCAGTCTCGATTGCCTTGGCAGTCTCGATTGCCTTGGCAGTCTCGATTGCCTTGGCAGTCTCGATTGCCTTGGCAGTCTCGATTGCCTTGGCAGTCTCGATTGCCTTGGCAGTCTCGATTGCCTTGGCAGTCTCGATTGCCTTGGCAGTCTCGATTGCCTTGGCAGTCTCGATTGCCTTGGCAGTCTCGATTGCCTTGGCAGTCTCGATTGCCTTGGCAGTCTCGATTGCCTTCGCAGTCTCGATTGCCTTGGCAGTCTCGATTGCCTTGGCAGTCTCGATTGCCTTGGCAGTCTCGATTGCCTTGGCAGTCTCGATTGCCTTGGCACTCTCGATTGCCTTGGCAGTCTCGATTGCCAAGGCAGTCTCGATTGCCAAGGCAGTCTCGATTGCCAAGGCAGTCTCGATTGCCAAGGCAGTCTCGATTGCCTTGGCAGTCTCGATTGCCTTGGCAGTCTCGATTGCCAAGGCAGTCTCGATTGCCAAGGCAGTCTCGATTGCCAAGGCAGTCTCGATTGCCAAGGCAGTCTCGATTGCCACGGTAGTCTCGATTGCCAAGGCAGTCTCGATTGCCAAGGCAGTCTCGATTGCCAAGGCAGTCTCGATTGCCTCCGATAAGTTGTCGCCAAATTGTCCAGTTTGGTATTTAATAAAGTTGATATTTCATTTCTCTCTTCAATCAGGATAGAATAAAATGTATTCTAATAACTGTATCGAGCTGAGAATCACAAGATTCGTGCTGTGTCCATTAACGCCCTCATCAGTTATATATCGGCACTATTGCCCAAATAAATGTATTTATACCTAGGTTCAAACATGATATGGTAGTAACACATCTGCTTCAGTCTAAGATACTTCTGTCGCGTTTAATAATCATGTCGGAAAACAGCAACCTTTATTTAGGCATTCAGTGCAGGTGCATTTATGAGTTTAAAATTATTTGGCAGTAAATGTCTCGGTAAATTCTCTACGATTTTTTTTTAAAAGTCTGTGTTTGAATATATGTTTCAGCCATTTTACCAACTCCTTGTGCACATCAGCTCCACACTTATATGAAATAGTCTTCACCAAATATTCAGAAGAGGGAGCTGTCTAGATCCGGTTCTACCTGATCGCAAGGACCGACGTGTATTGGGCAGTCGGTGGCACTGGTATTTGGCTAAGTCGGTAAGGTAGGCACCATGTCCTTATCACCGTTTATTATAAGTCCGTGGACGTTTTCCCGTTAAGCAATTGAGCAACATCAGTGTAGACTTCATAAATCTCTTGATTAGCAGTCGCGTCGTCCCGGTTTAGAATCGACAGATTTTCAACAATTAGTTAAGAAACAGACCAAAGTACTGTTCGCAAAACTAAATAAAGGGTAGTACAGCTCCAAAGAGAAGTACGCAAACCCATGTAGTTGAATACCGCCATATGCATGTATGTACTATATTTCTGCTAGATAACTAAGAAACAGTCCTAAAATACTGTTCGCAAAGTTATTTTCGTGTAGTGACATCTCCAAAGAGAAGCACGCAAACACAGCAGATAGGCGTAAGTATAAAAAAGTACCAAAGTACTGTTCGCAAAACTAAATAAAGGGTAGTACAGCTCCAAAGAGAACTACGCAAACCCATGTAGTTGAATACCGCCATATGCATGTATGTACTATATTTCTGCTAGATAACTAAGAAACAGTCCTAAAATACTGTTCGCAAAGTTATTTTCGTGTAGTGACATCTCCAAAGAGAAGCACGCAAACACAGCAGATAGGCGTAATTATAAAAAGTAAACACGATTGAAATACTAAAAACGTAGGTACGGACAAAACTTTTTTTTTTTTAAATAAGTGAGGTACCTTGAGATTCTAAGCGATATCGGTGACCCGATGACGGTGTTCTGCCCTGGCTCTGATCCCTGCAACGTCGTTGCACTTTTCTTTCTAATTTTTAAGCTTCCTTCACTTTTGCACTTGGGCATGTTTTAACAACAATAATTTAAAAATAATTTACACAAAATATTCAACAATAATTTAGACTTAGGAAGACACGACGTGCGTTCGTGGCGAGCACTAAAAGACGAATGATGGACGTGGGATTGTGCCTTACCTCGTTGACGTTGAAATAATTTATTTTTTCTCTTCTACCCTCAAATAAAGTGCGTGAATGGCGAAACATTAGGCGGTACTACAAGTTTTATTCTATAATCCCTTCGGACGAAGCCAGAGCATAACTAAAAGCAAAGTTTAGTACTCCGTAGATGTTCGGAACCTATACTTATTTGACCTCTGTCTGTAAAGATGATTCACACGACCCACGGTATACTATTAGCACTGAAGATATAAGAACATTAAAAAAAAAACACCGTCACGCCTATATTCCCCAGAGGGGGTTGGCAGACGTGTACTGAGTACACCCACGTTTCGCCGACGATGTTAGGTCCCATGTAATAGGGGGCGAGCCTATTGCCATATACCGGGCACAATTCCAGACTCCGGACTCATACTGGGAAGTTTTCGTTAGAAAAACTACACTTGTCCGACCTAGGATTTGAACCCAGGACCTCGTGATCACAAAGCGATGCGCTTTGCCACCAGACCAACGAGGCAGTCTACCAGACCAACGAGGCAGTAAGAACATTAGATCTGTTAAATTTTTTTAACTGTGTCAAATTACAACTTAATGTAGTGTTTCATTATGAATATCAGTCTAATGTTAGTTATATAATTTTACTATCAAAATTTTTAACTATTAAAAATAAACTTACCTGTAAGGGAAGTTCAATGGCTGGTTCTTCCGAAAGATCATATTTACTTGTAGTAGCGCCCTCGTACTGCCGTTGTCACAATGTTTAAAAATCTCCCACAAAACAAACGTCAAAACAGCGGGCAACACCGAATATTAGCTACCCCGAACCGGGCCACCACTCCGGTCTCATTCTAGTTTCAAGAGCTAACCTGCATATTAATTTTCATTAATTGGGGTAATGACACAGGGAGGGTGGGTTTATGGTATGATCTTTCGAAGAAGAACCAGCTCGTATAATTACTATTGAACTTCCCTTACAGGTAAGTTTCTTTTAATAGTTAATTATATTTCACTGGCTCTTTCGAAAGATCATATTTGTAGATGTTTAGAGCATGAAAATAAATTGATACTTAAAATAATCATTTATTTTTATGTACTAGAGGAACATAAAAATATAAGTTAGAAATTAAAAGTACACTTAATCACAACTGATTTATGAATTCAAAATTGACCTGGCAAATTCATCATCAAGAGTGTCCTCAACGACAGGTCTATTATAATAATTGGCAAAAACCGTGGAAGTGCCGCTCCATCCAGCCGCCTTCCTTATGAGCTGAACGTTAACACCGCTGCGGTTAGCCGCTGATTTGGCGGTGTGTCGCGTACTGTGTGCCGTGAACACGTTTGTATTCACACCACTTTCTCCCAATATGCACCTAATCCATCTACTAAGCAGACGCTTAGTGAGGACACTCCAGAATGTGGTTTTTTGAAACTAATTTATTTATTTATTTATTATATAATAAATAAAAACTCTACATTTTCTGGTCTTATTGGTTCACTTTTCTGTAAATATGTAATTAAAGTTTTAGCTGGACAAATTTCTGGTCTTTGTACAAAAAATGGTAATATTAAGGGAGGTTGTGATTTATTGACACTGGATGTTTTAATCAAATCCGGAATTTTATGACAACTTTCGTTTCAGTTATTTCTATATTAGATATTTTAATCAAAGATAGAGTTTGAACACGGTGGGTTGTAATCAAGGCGAGTAAAGTGATTAGCTTTTTTGATAAGTATTCTAGAGATATTTCGCTGTTAGTTAAAGTTTCTAATTTTTGTAAAACGATAGATGGGTCCCAAGTCAAATCATATTTAGAAGTCTGAGGAACATTTCTATATACCCCCTTTAAGAACCTAGCAATGAGGTCATCATTCATTTGGTTATTCCCTAGAATTATAGTTAATGCTGACTTATAATAATTAATTGTGCCATATTTAGCACCTTTATTGTGAGAGAAACCACTAGTTCACTGTTCAAATATTTATTACTTTAGACTTGCAACAATAGCTAACTTTAACTGTACAGCAAATAACTCTCTCAGTCCAGTCTCTGCATCCGCCGTCCGCCTCGCCTGAAGTCAGACTGCCTCCGTAGCGGACCGCTCGCATGTCACCGTATATGTGTTGCCAACCTTTTCTACTACTTTCAGATAAATGTCTACCATTCGTACTAAAAATATTCGACTAAAACTGAAATCAATATAGACATTTCTACCACAATTGCCAGTATTACTAAACGTTACTAATAATTAAATTTAAAAATGCTAACATTCGGCCATTCTGACCTATGTCTGCCCTCAGACATCAATGTTCATTGTCAAAATAAAGTCCAGGGATAACTAATTATGGAAGACATTAAAACAATGATGCTTCTACTTCGGCCATCCTATACATATAGAATGACCTCATTCTACCGTGTAACGTATTGACCTTATCACAAAACTAATTCCTATGTCTTATTGTCTGTGAATTATCTACTATGTGTCTTATCATGCACCATCGGCGGCGCGCTCACCCCGTGGTGATGATCATGCTATTGTCTCATGTGCAGTCCGCACACTTAATTACCATCGTTTTTAATACAGACTTCATGACTACATTCAGCATGGCAGCTCGCTCGCCCCAATGTCTGACTAGAGGCGTTCTTGCCTCGACATCTCAACCGGTCTACGGCGGCACTCTCGCCCCGTGATCAGGTTTCACAACTTTCTGTCAGCAGTGCTCTCACCCTGACGTGTGCAAGTCTCAGCAGCCATCGGCAGTGCGCTCACCCCGAGGTCTGCTCCTTAAACAGGAAAAGAAACCAAAACAGTATCTGAGGCAAATAATGCGTCTACAAATCATAGGACTTTTATTTGAGTGTTACTGATATTTTATTTACCTAATTAAGTGCAGTGTTTATTTTTGGTGTGATCTTGTGCTTTCAACAAACAATACCATTGGAGTTATTATTACATGTTTAGTGAAGTGTGTAGAAATTATACAAGTTTATATATTTATCAGGTTTATTCTAACTTTTTTTTAATATATTTTTAACGAGTTTGTGAGTACTTTCTATCGCAACTAAAATTATTTATCTGGTTAATTTTTTATAATCAAAAATATACTATTATATAATTACCAAAACGCACAATCATAACTGTTTGAAGTAACTATCTAACCGTACCCTGGTACAAAAAGGAAGCAGATATGTAATGATTACAGTAATCGCTAAATTACATTAAGTATGTTTTTAAGAAAATTAAGTTTAATTTAATGTCTGCTCACAGTCTTCTTGGTCTTCCGGGTTGGAATCCGACGATCTTACGAATAAGCTTTGAGTGCTTTCACAATTGTCTGGTAGATTAAGGTTAATCAAAGGTTTTATCTTGTCTGCCGCGTACACGTTCTGATATTTTCTTGTTGAATATCCATCCATGCTGGTTACTAAGTACCTATCTCGTGGTAATGCCTTTGTTATTCTATAGGGTCCACTATAGCGTGGTACTAATTTGTTACTTTCACCTGGATTATTAATTCGTTTTTGTACTAAGACTAGATCACCTTCCTTGTAATTCCTGGCTGGGCATCTTTTTTTTATTATACCTCTTTTCCATTTCTAATTGCTTTTCCGTAACAGTCTGAGTAACTTCATTTCTGATTCTGTCTAATTCTCTCACACTTATTCCCGTAGCTTCGTCTAATAGATCATGAAGATGCGTCTCGCCTATATTAATAGTCCTCTTGCCAAAAATCACCTCTAAAGGGGTTTTTCCTATCCCTTTATTCAACGTGTTATTTAGGCTCCATTGAACGGTATTGATGTGAGTGTCCCACTCTTTGTCATCTTTTCCGTGAGTTAGAGCAGTCAAAGATGCTAGTATTGTTCGGTTGTACCGCTCAATTTGGCCGTTAGCCCTTGGCATTGCGACTGCATTTTTTATATGTTTGATTTCTAGTTCGCGGGCAAATTCGGTAAACTCAGCGGATGAAAAACTAGTTCTTCTATCTGAAATAAGCAATTTTGGAACGCCAAATATTCCAAATACGTCTTGTAGGACTGCGATTGTCGTCTTGCTTTTTGTATTCCTCACTGCCCTCAATATTATAAATTTCGTATAGCCATCGATAATTCCTAAAATGTACGTATTTCCTAACTTACTTTTAATGAAGGGGCCTAAATGATCTATATGTATACTGTGGAATGGAATTGGAGTTTTTGGAATAGGATGTAAGAAACCTTCTTTCTTACCAGCGGGTTGTTTTGCGTAAGCGCAAGGTATACATGCACGTACGTATCTTTTTACAAAACCTGTCATATTCGGAAACCAATAAGTCTGTCTAATCTTGTCAAGAGTTTTGTCAATTGACATATGCCCGCACTCATCATGCGACATATGATATACCTTCCATCGAGCATCTTGTGGGACAGCCCATTTTAATAAATCACCCACCTTCCTATATATCCTACCATCCTTTAACATAGTTATTTCTGATTTCTTTGGCTTCTAAGCACTTAACGTCTAGAATGCATTTAATGTGCAGTAAATGCGGGTCTGTAGTCTGTATGTCGTCAAGTCCGTTAGCTACGGGTGTTATTCTTAGGACATTCAGCGCGGACACTGTAGTTACATCAGTGTTGCTTGCCGATCCTACAGGGTTGCGGCTTAAGGCATCTACATGGGACATCTGATGTCCAGACCGATATTCTACTGAGAATGTAAACTCTTGTGCTTGCAGCCACCATCGGGCTATTCGTGGGACCAAATCTCTTTTTGCCCAAGTAAGCCTAACAGCATTGCAATCAGTTACGATTTTAAATTCTATTCCCAATAAGTAAGTTCTGAAACGAGCTAGAGACGCCACTATTGCTAATGTCTCTAATTCATAAGAGTGAAAGTGGCGTTCCTCTACAGATGTTTGCCTGCTATAATAAGCTACAACTCGCAAGGCTGATTCTTCATCAGACTTCTGCATGAGTATTCCTCCTATGCCTAACTGACTGGCGTCCGTATGCAACTCGGTTGAGGAATTAGGGTTATATATAGCTAATATTGGACGTGATATAAGAATATTCTTAATTGTATTAAAAGCATTAGTTTGGCTCTGATCCCAAACCCACATCTCATTTGCCCTGGTAAGTTGAGTAAGCGGCTTAGCCAATTCAGCAAAAGCCGGCACAAAACGACGGAAAAAACTGGCGAGACCAATAAACTGGCGTATTTCATGCACATTTTCCGGTTGCTTAAACAATGCTACTGCTTCTATTTTCTTTTGACCGGGTCTTATGCCGAGAGAGGATATTTCGTAACCTAAATATTCAATTTGAGTGCGAAAAAAATGGCATTTGTCTAACTTAAGAGTAAGGTTAGATTCTCTAAGGATATCCAACACCCGACGAAGTTTGGACATTCCTTCGGCCACTGTTTTTGAGGAGACAATTATATCGTCCATGTACTTATTCTTTGAAATATACGTATTCTTTGAAATACTGCTGGAGAGACCAAGACCAAAGGGCATCCTGTTGTACTCATAATGCCCATCTTGTGTAATAAAAGCAGTCTAATGTTTAGACCCTTCTGCTATAGGTATTTGATGATACCCTGAGGCCAAATCCAGCGTCGAAAAGAAAGTTTGTCCACTCATACTGTCGATCTGATCCTCGATCAATGGCATTGGATATCTATCCTTTTGAGTCTTTTTGTTCAACGCCCTATAGTCGACGCAAAGACGTAAATCTCCATTTTCTTTGGTATTACTACTATAGGACTGGCGTACTCGGACTCCGATTTTCGAATGATACCATGATCCCTCAGATCGTCTACAATTGCTTTTACCTTCTGCCTTTCTGTATATGACAGGCGATAAGGTATATACGTCACAGGTGTATTATTTTTAAGTGTTATATTCATCTCCGTTACATTGCTCTTTCCCAGCTCGGCCGAAGAAAAAGCGAAACAGTCTATATTCGTTCAAGACCATACAAAGCTCTTTTTTCGTAGTATCAGATAAATTGTCATCTGTATTAATAGCGTCTTGCTTAATCAGTATTATATCGTCTTGACCGAACTCTGTATTAACTAGCCTGTGTATAATAATAATAGGTTTCCTAGCCAACGTATCTAACCCTACTGATTTATCAAATATAAACTCAGGTACAATCACACCTCTAGCAATTAACTTATTTTTATGAAATTTAATTATTGATGAAGTTAAACCAATTAAAATAATACTCGCGTGACCACTTCTAAAACTGTATATACCGGGTAAAACTATGTATTCTGTTCCGGGCTTAAAACAAATGGATGATCGCACATATAGACGTGTATTCTGCGAACATTCGCGGGATGTCACGACCACGGAAGTTACATCTGTGATTTGCACATCGTCCCTAGTAACTATTTCAACTGGTTTGCTTAATGCTTTCCACAAAATAAGTTCAGACTCTGTTTTGTAACACCTTATGTGCGGTAATTCGGTTAAATTTTGACCTATCAAGATTTTTGTTCCTTGTGGAAGTAAATGACCTGGTACTATTAAAACATTAACGCATTCTTTGACACTACCGACTTGAATACTAAGCGGGACTCGCGCATTTGGTTTGAAATACCCATTGCCAAACCCTTTTAATATCGGTAGTTCTAAGTCTTTCTCTAAAGTTACACCATATAACTCAACATCATCAGCTAAAATAGTACATTCACTCCCTACTAGTTGTTGAGCTACTGAAGCTCGGGCTTCTTGTTCTTTTCTTTTTCTTTTTCCTATTATTATTTTTAGAAGTACACCTCACACTCAATGGCGGTGTTCCGGGTTCCGACATGATTACGGGTGGTATCAGGCAACCGCTCACTTTATGGGGCTTCTTATCCCACTTCTGAACTGAGAGAAACCACTAGTTCACTGTTCAAATATTTATTACTTTAGACTTGCAACAATAGCTAACTTTAACTGTACAGCAAATAACTCTCGCAGTCCAGTCTCTGCATCCGCCGTCCGCCTCGCCTGAAGTCAGACTGCCTCCGTAGCGGACCGCTCGCATGTCACCGTATATGTGTTGCCAACCTTTTCTACTACTTTCAGATAAATGTCTACCATTCGTACTAAAAATATTCGACTAAAACTGAAATCAATATAGACATTTCTACCACAATTGCCAGTATTACTAAACGTTACTAATAATTAAATTTAAAAATGCTAACAATTGTAAAAAAAGGTAAGAAACTCTAGAATAATCTTAACTGATGAATTAAAACTTGTCATAACTATGTGTTCTACAATATACCTCCCAATTCTTCAAAGCAGATTGATACTGTTTAAATGTATTTGTAGATAAAGACTCTAAAAGTATGTCTAAAGCTTCTACAGGAGCTCCTCTATTCAAGAAGGCCTTCCGGATAATACTCCTGCCATCAAAGACAGTGATTTGTGCAGAAGGTGTTTCATTCTGGAAGGAGATATTAATAAATGTGATTTAGGGTTCATAATGTGTATGTCTGAAACACAAAGTTTATTAAATAATTGGAACCATGATTGGTTGGGCCGGTATGGGGCAACAACAATCCCCATAGCTTTATCAGAAACAATTTTTGATAATGTTCGTAACATTAGGGTAAACGGAAGGAATGCGTAAAAATAATATAGTGACCAATTCATAGTAAAAGCATCTACTGATATAGAATTGAGATCGCCGTGCTGGCAAATACGTCTATTTCTGGTTAAAAAAAATTGTCTACAATACTATCGTAAGCTGAGTGATCTAACTCCCATTCTGTATCTCTGTACTTCCTTCTGGATTCAGTGTCTGCTACAGAATTTTCTAAAGAAGGAATGAATATATGAAGCAAACACAATTGTTTTTTGATTTACATAAATCCCAAATTTCTCTAGCTACTGTGTTTAAGTGAGGATACTGAACTCCACCCATCCGATTAATATAAGCAATAGCGGTTTTGTTATCAATTCGAATAATTATTTCAGAGCCAGACGTGTCGTTTGTAAAAACATTTAAAGCAAACAATGCGGCTATTAACTCTAACTCATTTATGTGTTTTTCACTTTCCGCTGAAGACCATAACCCGTTAGTGCTTATACTTTGCAACATGCACTCCAACCAGTTTTTGATGCATCGGAAAAAAATTTCATCACAATTTCCTTGACGAATAACATTGATTGTCCTATCAATACGGATTAACCACCACTGAAAATCCTTTTGAAGGTAACGTGGAATTTCCAATGACTTGTCATAATCTTCTTCATATTTAAGTTTTAAATATTTAACACGCTCGAAAAATTTTGTATTAGAACAACCGTAATTTATAGCAGGATATGCTGACGTTAATAACCCTGGAAACTGTGCAAATGTTCTAATTCATAATATGTACTAATTCAGATTTAATACGGGTACGTTTTTCCTTTGGGAGGGATATTGTTAATTCTTTTGAATTAAAGCAAAAGCCGAGATATTTACATGTCTTTTTTGGAATTAATGAACTCTTTTGGTAGTTTACAATAAAACCCAATTTTTTGAGAAGGTTTTTTGTAACTCTTACATTACGTTCACATTCGACGTATGAATCACCCTTTCGCCATATATCATCTAAATAAATTACAGACAAATAACCTAAACAACGTAAATGTTGCATTACTGGCTTCATTAGTTTTGTGAATACAAATGGAGCAACATTTAGACCAAATGGTAATACACAAAACTCGTAAAGTTTTGACTTATATTGGAACCTTAAGAACTTGCGATCATCAGAATGAACATTAACTAATAAGTAAGCATCCGTTAAATCAATAGTACACATATAACAATCACGAATAATTAATCTTATTACAGATCTATAATCTTCTAATTTAAAATGAGACGTCGATATGAATCTGTTCAAGGATTTTAAATTTAGAATCATGCGTTTTTGTCCATCAGGTTTATCAATTAGAAATATCCTAGATATAAACTGATCCGGACACGGAGAACATTCCCGGATTGCGCCCTTAGCAATTTTTTTTTGTGATAAATGGAAGTATAAGTTTTATATAAGTATGTTTCATATAAGTTTTATAACAAAACTATTTTTTTTCGCAATAATAATAATAATTATTATTATTATCTATTTAATTTTGTTGTCATTGTTAAATATTCAAATTTATATTGAAAATGTCGAACCTCAAATGTTATCGTTCTTGTTTTGTACCATTATGTACGAATACTACAAAAACAACTCCTGACAAATGTTTTTAAATGTTCCCCAAGATGACAAACGTCGAAATAAATGGTTTCAAGCAGTGCACCGTGATAATCCCACAACAAAATCGATTTTTTTTGTTGTGAAGATCATTTCGATGTAAGTATTTCTTAACACCATTGTTATTAATTATTATTTATCTAAGTATACAAATCAAATAATTATTATATACTTCTTATTATCACACATAGCTAATCGAACCAACTAACAACTCGTTTTTTAGCAATAAATTTTCAATATTATTGTCTAGTCACGTGTAATAGCCGTAAACGCTGTACTGTTATTAAATAGCTATAACATTATGACATCACAACTATGGTGACCAATCATGGCGCGTTTATAGTCACGTGATCTTTTTTAAATTTTATAAATTTTTAATTGTTTATAATTAATTGAAAATTTTTTTTTTAAGTTTTTTGCATTAAATATCAATATTATTAATAATACAGTTTAAAAATACATAAAAAAACGATATTTTTTTGTTTTCAATATCCCAATTAGCGGGTGGCAAATATTTTTTGACTAAATCTGAACGAATCTCCTTTTTAATACCCTTCTGTAAGATATTATTCTATCGAACAGCAGAATGAAGAATTCAGTAAGGACATTTACTTGCATATGTAAATGTCCTTACTGAATTCTTCATTAATTGTAGGATCCTCGCCCTAATATCGACAAAATATCATCCGTAACCTCCTCTTGTGGGGCAACTCCAATAAAGAGGGTAGGCATGAGAAAAAGAAATAAGCCGCGTGCGACATTCAGTCAGCACTTGCAACGTTAACTAAACTGGGCGATCGTCGCGTGCGACATACAGTCGACACTTACAACCCCCGTTTAGTCATTACGTGTGACCTTCAGTCGACACCTGTAATGCTCGATAAGGTACGCACTTGCGTTTCTACACTATCCAAACATTTGCAACATGAGGGTAGTTATTTGTTTTAAAAAATAAAAATTGGGTACCTATGTTGTAATAATGATTTGTTTTATGCTGCATTGATTAGACATTTTTGCACTAAACTGACCTTCAATAGCATTGTTGTCCTGTTCTGAAGAGTCACTTGAAATGATCCGACGCCGAGTTCGTTTGCGCGGCGTTGAATATTCATGCTCAGAATCTGAATTCGACTGCGAACCCGAGAGCCTGTCTTTTCTGCAACCGACGAATTCTTTCTCGAATTTGTGAATTTCTCATGTTGCGTGTGAGCAACGGCGCACAAGAACTTAGAATGAGACCGAAGTGGCGGCCCGGTTCGGGGTAGCTAATATTCGGTGTTGCTAGCTGTTTTGACGTTTGTTTTGTGGGACAACGGCAGTACGAGGGCGCTACTACAAGTAAATATGATCTTTCGGAAGAACCAGTGAAGAATAATTACGTAGATAGTAAAATTATGCATGATTTTTTTGCAATTGTCTTTCTATTAGTTAGAATTATATTACCAATTTTATTGATTAATTGAAACCAAATTTATTGATACACCGGAAAAAACGAAAACGTTGTTAACAAACAATTTTCACAAAGTGAAATGTCTTTTCGTGAATATGAATAAGGCTATTAGATATGCAAGCTCATTACTTGTTTTTGCATAAAGATGCATTGACATTTTGACGTTTCCATTACGCTATCCCCATTGGAATTCGGAGTTAGATTATCTTCCTTTCGAATAAATGTTAATTGGTATGAAAATAGGTCACACTTAAAATATTTCAACAATATTTACTTAGGAGAAACTGCACTGTTTTCGATCAGGAACTTGTTCTCTGAAAGTATTTTTTCACTCGTGAACTCTGGTATATATGACGGACGATTTGGCACAGTGGTAAGGAGCATAAGCCGCTCCGCCCACTGGGTCGAGTAGTCGAGGGTTCGATTCCCACACAGGACAAACTTTGTGTGACCCACAATTATTTCTTTCGGTCTGGGTATGGATGTATGTGGATTTTCATGTTTGTGAACGCACCCTCGGCACAGGAATAAGTCCTAGTGAGGGACTATGTTTTTTAAAATGAAAAAAAAAAATTAAAAATGATATGTACATGTTTAGACTTATATATTTTGTATCACTAAAGGCCACCTTTAGTGTAGTTATTTATTGGATGCATGATGAACACGAAGGAGTTTCACATCACACATCAGTTTGAAATAACTTTGTATGTGAGAATAATTGTCATATAATATTACCTCTATTAATTTTTCAAGTATATTTCATACTATTTATTTTATTGATTAAAATGCTCGTACTGACATTTGTTCATTGTGTGTTTTGAAAAGATACGTAATCACCCATATTTTTTTTACTGGGTGATTCGGAATTGAGAAAGTTTGTTCTATACCTTTTTAATTTTTCGCGTTTTTTTCACTTGCTCATGATAGTACACTCGATCATCTAGCTAAAAAAAACACTATGTATATATATTTATTTGTTGTTGTTGTTTTAGTGGAAGAAAACTTATTTGATATGTATTGCATATATTCAAATCATTATTAATGTTGTTCTTTTCTAACGAATACTAGGGTTTCAAAGCTATGAAAACACAATCACGTATTAAGGATTTTTAGTTAACTCTCACTAAGCCAAATCTATAATATAAAGTTTTCAATAAAAATATATAAATAACACATATAAAAAACAAAAATATATACAAAAATAACACATCTATGGATAATCTTTGTATGTATCATGATTGTTCCAAACCTTATAGGATTTAGCCCATAACACATGGGTAAATAGTAGATTTTAGGGTTATCTTGTAATAACACAACTAAGAGCGTCTGGCGCAGCTGGATGCAGTATCCCTGGTGTATTCTGACGATTTAATGGACACTCTAATTATGATGTCTGGTAACACAATTGACTATTAAGCCTATAACAACGGCTAACTTCCAAAAATACTCCCGATTTGCAGAAGTTTCTTCAAGAATATATTTGCTAGGTGAAGTATATATATCATCATCATCTCAGCCATATATTTGTCCACTGCTGAACATAGGCCTCCCCAATCCAGCGTAACCGGTCCGATGACACCAGCATCCAACGACTTCCTGCGATTTTCACAAGATCGTCGGTCCATCTGACAGGCGGTCGTCCCACGCTGCGCTTGCCAATACGTGGTCTCCACTCTAGAATCTTTCTGCCCCAACGCCCGTCCGATCTACGCCCTATGTGACCCACCCATTGCCACTTCAGCTTGCTAATCTTAAGGGCTATGTCGGTGACCTTGGTTCTTCTACGAATCTCCTCATTCCTGATTCGATCGCGTAGAGAAACGCCAAGCATAGCTCTCTCCATAGCTCGCTGAGCAACTCTGAGCTTTTTTATGAGACCTTTTGTAAGAGACCACGTCTCTGATCCATATATCATCACTGGTAACACACATTGACTAAAAACTTTAGTCTTAAGGCACTGAGGTATTTTGGATGAGAAGATGTTGCGCAGTTTCCCGAACGCTGCCCAGCCGAGTTGGATTCGTCGATTGACCTCTCTCTCAAAGTTGGACCTACCTAACCGGACTACCTGTCCCAGGTAAATGTATTCGTCGACAACTTCAAGAGTAGAGTTCCCAACGGTGAGTGCGGTGGGTACCACATGGATGTTAGACATTATTTATGTTTTTTCCATGTTCATTATAAGACCCACTTGTTGAGATACTCTGTTGGGGTCACCGAGCATTTGTCCTAGATCTTCCAGCGACTCCGCCACGACCACAATGTCGTCGGCAAATCGAAGGTGAGTGATGTATTTGCCATTGATGTTGATGCCAAGTCCTTGCCATTCCAAGAGCTAGAAGGCGTCCTCTAAGGTGGCCGTAAACAGTTTCGGAGAAATGACTTCTCCCTGTCTTACTTCTCTTTGTATCGCTGGAGAGATCTAAGAACCGCCCAAGTCTCGATCGAATCGAAGGCTTTCTCATAGTCCACAAACGCCAAGCATAGTGGCCGATTATACTCCTCGGTCTTCTGTATAATCTGCCGCAGCGTATGTATGTGGTCTATGGTACTAAAACCTTTCCGGAAACCGGCTTGTTCGGGAGGCTGGAAGTCATCAAACCTGCGTTCGAGACGATTCGTGATGACTCTCGAAAACAACTTATAAACATGGCTCAGCAGTGTGATGGGCCTATAATTCTTTAGTAAAGTGTTATCACCTTTCTTGAAAAACAGTAATACCACACCCCTGTTCCATGCTTCCGACGTTTTCTCTTCAAGCAAGATGGAATTCAACAGCCTCTGAAGAACTTTAAGTACCGGCGTTCCGCGTTCAGAAGCTCTGCGGTAATTCCGTCTTCGCCCGGCGCTTTGTTATTTTCGAGTTATTTTTTTTTTTTAAAAAACGTAGCCCCACTAGGATATATTCCTGTGTCGTGGGTGCGTTTACAAACATGAAAATTCACAAACAAATACCCAGACCGGAACAAATAATAGTGGATCACACAAAGATTTGTCCCGTGCGAGAATCGAACCCGTGACTATTCGACACAGTGAGCGGAGCAGCTCAAGCTCTTAACCACTGCGCTAAATCGTCCGTCGTATTTGAGAGCCATCCTAATCTCGTACAGGCTGATGTCCGGGATATCTTCAGTGTAGTGTCGGGTTAGCTTGGCTCTTGGGTCTTTTACCAAGTCAACAACAGGTTCAGCTACTGAGGTATACAGCTGCCCATAGAACCTCTCTATCTCCCTGAGCACCGCTGACCTATTCGACGTTACGTTTCCGTCCTCCGTCTTCAGCTTCGTCAACTGGCTTTGCCCAATAGACGCGTCTCTTACGAACACTTTGGAGCCCTTGTTTTGAACTATGGTCTCCTCAATACGCCTTGTATGTACGTAAATCGTGTCGCAAGGACTTCAATATCTGTCCATTGAGCTGCCTATAGGACTTAGCATCATCGGAGGTTTGGAGCGTCATGGAACGTCGCTCAGCCATGAGGTTTCGGGTGTAGTTAGATAGTTTTTGAGGTCTTTTTTTATGGTGGGGCTTAAAATACTTGGACCCGACCGTATGGACGGTCTCTACCAGCCTGTTGTTGATTTCGTCCACTGATGCGCTGCTGTCTAGCAATTCGAAGCGGTTTGCCAATTCAAGTTGGAAGTTCTCGGGGTTTTGGATATGTGCATAAGAAGGTCGGAGCGTAGACTTCATCAGACGCGATCTTTCCATTTTGACATTAATATTTAATGTGCCTTGTACCATACGGTGATCACTGCCAGTTTTTACCCTGTGAATCACGGAGACATCATTAAATATTTGTCGCTTGGTGCTCATGATGAAGTCTATCTCATTTTTTGTGAAACCATCAGGGCTCATCCAGGTCCATTTCCTATGAGACGGCTTCTGGAAGAAAGAGTTCATCATAAAGAGTCCCTCCTTCTCCAGAAATTCGGCCAGCCTCTGACCCCTGGGGTTGCGCTGCCCATATCCAAATTGCCCCACTCTCAACTCATCATCGCCCCGTTTGCCCAGCCGCGCATTGAAGTCACCCATAATCACTGTAAAGTGTATGTGTGCTTTGGAAGTATGTATGGCTCTACTAATGTCCTCATACATAACTTCGACGTCATCATCTGAGTATGCCGAGGTCGGTGCGTAAACCTGTATGACCTTTAGCGAATATCTTTTGGATATTCTGAGTATCAGGTACGCTACCCTGCTCGACACACTAGTGATAGTCACAACGTTGTCTATGAGTGACTTGTAGACGATAAATCCGACGCCACCTTGGGACTGCTGTTCGCCTTCCCGGTAGTAAAACAAGTTGCCGGATTTTAAGGTTATCGTGTCCTCGCCCTTTCTTCGGACCTCCGATAAACCAACAATATTTCACCGCAAATTGTTTATCTCTTCTTCCAGCTCAACAAGCTTCTCATATGTCCTCAACGTGCGTGCGTTGTATGTCACCACGGCCAATTTTCGTTGTTGGTGGTAGCCGAATTTCTGCTGAAGATTCGTAGCACCCCTTGTCCTGTCGTTACCATGGCTGCTACCGTGGCCAGGACGAACAGGACTGCCGGGGACTAGGGGCCTGGTTTTCATCTGTTCTTCCATAATTTTGATTTGGGGGGTTTGCCATACTCGCCACGCTTGGCAGGCCGGTTGGCGAGCGCAGTTTTTGGTCGTAGAAGTGTTAAGGGAACGCTGCTGCCTATTCCCTAGTTTTCCCTTAGTCGCCTTGTACGACACCCGATGGGATGAGATGGGTTGTTCCTATTCTAAGCTGGGAACCACATATATATGAAAATAAAGATAAGAATGTCGCGAAAACATTTTATCAAAAAATATAATTTGATAAGGTTAATATTCCAATTAAAAAAAGTTCTAACAAGCTCTTTTTTAATATAAATTTGTATGGTAATAGACAATATTTATTTTAAATGTTTATTTATTTTAAATATTGTGTTAATTTTATTGCCAATTTTTGTAAAATAATGGTTTATACCATTCTAATTTTATATTGATAGAATTAGGTAACACATGAGGATTTTTATGAAAATGGATGCACTTTATACTTTTTTTCTTTTGTAATCCTTATACGTATAAGTGACACTGAGTAACTTATACTCGGATTTACTTATATTTGATTTATACATTCAAGAATAATATTTACCGTAACTAGCTAATACTCATTTAATAATAGCACGATCCGAGAGTTCTCGAGGATCTATCATTTATTAAATTTTGTCTTCAATCTTCAATTCGCATCATAATTAAAATAGAATCGTTTGCGGCGCACTTTATCGCTAAACGTTCTCTGACGATTTATAGATTTCCAATTATTACGTGGCAATTTGAATGTAAATTAATTATAATAATAATAATAATAGCCTTTATTCAGATCAACTTAATCTATTAAAATTATTCTAAAACAAATATAAAACAAAACTTATTCTAGTATTTCCTGCTTTTTTATTTTCTGTAGATCTGTTTGCCAATCGGCAAAGGCCTCCTCCAACCTCTTCCACTCTGATCTTTCTTGAGCCACTCTGTTCCACATAGCTCCTGCCACTTCTCTGATATCGTCATCCCACCTTTTCTGTGGTCGACCTATTTTCCTTTTACCTTCCCTGGGATACCACCTTGTCACCTTTTTACTCCATTTGTCATGACCTCTTGTTGTGTGCCCTGCCCATTTCCACTTGAGTCTTTTAATTTTCTGTACTACATCTAAAGTTCTTGTTTTATCCCTGATTACACGATTTTTCAGTCTGTCTGATCTTTTGACATTCAGCATGCTCCTCTCCATAGCGTATTGGCAAGTTGCTAGTCTGTTTGTCATTTCCTGAGTTAAAGTCCATGACTGACAGCCATACATAAGGACTGGCAGTATGCAGGTGTTAAATAGTTTGCTTTTTATGTTTATATGAAGTTGTTTGTCTTTCATAGCCTCTCTCAAGCTCCAGTATCTTCTCCAGCTGTTCGTAATTCTTCGCTTTACTTCCTCGCGCATAGGATCTTTTTGGGTTATAACTTGTCCCAGATAGACGTATTCATCGGTGTAGTTGATTTCAGTGTTTTTTATCTGTATCGTGGTTTTCTTTCCATTTGTCATCACTCTAGTCTTTTCTGGGTTAAGTTTTAATCCTACTCTCTCACTTTCTATCGCTAGGTCTTCTATCATTTTATTGATGGTTTCAGGTGTTTTGGCGAATAGCACTATGTCATCAGCAAATCTTAGATGCGTCAGTGATGTGCCGTCTATATTGATCCCGAAATTTTCCCAATGGAGTTGTCTGAAAATTGATTCCAGTACAGCCGAGAATAATTTTGGAGACAGGGGGTCTCCTTGTCTGACGCCTTTTCCTACTTTGAATGGCTGACTTTTCTTTTCTAACTGGATTCTGGCTGTACTATTGCTGTATACGTTTTTTATTAATCTAATGTATTTAAGTTCAATCCCTTGTTCCACTAATGCTTCCCATATGGTTTTATGTAAAAGAGAGTCAAATGCTTTCCTGTAGTCGATAAAAGCAATGTAGTATATAAGCTGGTATTCGTTGTATTTCTCTACAACTTGACGAACTACATGGATGTGGTCGATCGCCGAGTAGTCCTTACGAAATCCCGCCTGCTCGATGGGTTGGTGTTCGTCTAGCGTTCTTTCAATCCGTTTTAAAATGATCTTAGCGAAGATTTTGTAGATGTTTGACATAAGACTGATGGGGCGATAGTTTCCGATTTCATGTTTATCTCCTTTCTTATACAACAGGATAATGTTAGACTCTGTCCATTGCTGGGGAATTATTTCAGTGTTTATGATATTGTTGAACATATCTGTAAGGACAGGTATTAACACTTCTTTTCCTTGTCTTAAGATTTCGTTGCTTATACCGTCAGGACCTGGTGTTTTGTCAACCCTTTGGGTATCTATAGCTTTCTCGACTTCAGCATAAAGAATGCTAGGAATGTTTGAGGTATCCACCAAATCAATTTCGCCTTCTGTTGCGTTATTTTCATACAGTCTCTTGTAATAAGATGTTGCTATATCTAATATTCCTGTTCTACGATGATTCCATTTTCCACTGTCATTTTTCATTTTAACGATCCAATCCTTTGAATCCTTCAATTCTCTGTACGCTTTTTTTACTCCACCCGTTTTACTTATATACCTTTCTAAAATTTTCATTCTGTTTTGTTTTCTATCCTTTCTTATGCTATCTTTAATTTGTTTACTAATTTTCGTTAAGTGTTTTCTTCTGTCCTGTGTTTCTTTAGCGCTAATTAAGTGGTTTCTCGCTTCCAGTAGTTTTGTGGTATTTGTTGTTAACCATTTTTTCGGTTCAGTTTTGGTATTTGCAATTAATTGTATTTGGGTTTTTATGGTATTCTCTATCTAATTGTATTTTTCTTGTGTTTCTAATTCTTTTGTGTCAGATTGGTATTCTGTTAACTTGTCTCTTAGAGCGATTATTACTTGTTCTAACTGATGTTTTCCGATCTTTACCTTTTGTGAGTCGTGTCTTGGTCTAGGTTTTTTTGGTTGGTTTGATACTAGTTCTGCTCTAATTAGTTTATGATTGGTATTAAAGTTCAATTTCTTGATTACGGTAAAGTTAGTGAAGTAGCTGTTTCTGTTGGTCATTATAAAATCAATTTGGTTTTTTGTTTTACCGTCCGGCGAGATCCAGGTCCACATGTTTTTCTTATTTTTCATGAACATAGTATTGAGGATGGTTAGGTTATTTTCTAGTGCAAAGTTCGTGATATGTTCTCCATTTCTACTTCTGGGTTTATTACTGTATGTGAAAGGTCCTAGTACTTTTTTTTCTTCCGGGCGCCTTTCTCCAAGTTGGCCATTACAGTCTCCCATTATTATAAGGTTTTTATGACCGTGCTCGTGGATCGCATTATGTAGATCAAGGTAAAATGTATTTATTGTATCTGGGCTCGACTGTTCAGTAGGCGAATATATTTGTACTATTGACCAAGGATCTTCATATCCAGGTAACTTCAAATTCATTATCGCAATACGCTCCGATATACCTACAAATTCTTCTACATGTTTTGTTATTTGTTTTTTAACAATAAATCCAACCCCATGGAGTCCCGGGGTCTCGCCTATATGGTAAAATGTGTAATCTGGATAAGCTATAATATTTTCACCCATTCTTCTCACTTCACTGAGGCCAACGTTGTCCCATTTGATATGTTTTAAAGCATACATGAGTTCTGTAAGGTTTTCTTCATTTCTCAGGGTAAGTACGTTAAGTGCTGCGATATAGATTTTAAATTCTTGATGTTTATGGTTTTTGTTCTTATTATTGTTGCTGTTATTATTTCTGTTGTTCTTGTTGTTATTGTTGTTTATGTTCTTAATGTTTTTGTTGTCACTTATTGTTGGAGGGTTATGGTCTCTTTCCCCCACGAGGACCAGTCGGCTTGGGGGAGGTTGGTATATTCTTGTTTCGTTGTTGCCAGTTTCTTCGGTTGGTTTTAGTTTCCGTTTGCCGATTCTTAATTGTTATTGTTTCCCTGTAGCAGATATATTAGAAAGAGAGTTGGACCTACCCCGCATTATATCAAAAGCATTTGTCCTGTTTGCCTTGATTGAAGATACAGTCTGTTGTTTTTTTGATTGGTTACTATAAGCAGGGGGTGAAGCAGATGATTCTCTTTTCCGTTTATCTTGGCTATTTTTGTTCTCTTTAACGATTAGTTTGTCATATTTCAAATATGTTAAATTGCCCTTTTTCCTCTCTTCAACAAGCTTGGCTTGTAACATTTTCCTCTTTTCCAACACTTTCTTTGAGTAATCTTCACTGATATTAATTTTGTTTAGGTTCTTTTTATTTTTAATAATTTCGTTCTTTTTCCAATTGCTTATAAACGAACATAGTACCGGCCTCGGTTTGTTAATTTCTCTGTTTTTAATACCTAAGCGGTGGATTTTGTTGATTTCGTAATTTTCTATAGTAATGTTTAGATCTTGGTTCAGATTTTCCTTAAATTCTTGTAGTAATTCGAAAGTTGATGTTTCTTTTTCTTCCATGCCATACACTATGATATTATTTTTCTTCTCCTCTCTTTTCAAAAACTCAATTTCTTTTACTAATTTTTCTACTTTGATTTTTAAGTTTTTGTTTTCTTCTACTAAAGGAATTAACTTATCATCCATTTTGTCCATAATACTTTTTGTGATAGAATCCTTCAATTCAGCAGTTTGGCTTTGCATCTCAATTTTCATTTTATCAAATAATATTTGAAATTGACCTTCCATTATATTTTTATGAAGTTGTGTTTGCGTATGTTGGAACGTAATAGTAGACAATTGTAGAATTTATTTTTGTGATTGGCCACACTATCTGTACTGTCAGTGTCGCAAACGCCAGTCTTGTTGACGTTGTTATGTCTGATATCAATCAATAGTGTCTGTTATGCTTTCTAACCTCAAATATGTGAGGATATTGTGCTTCTAATTTATCAACGATCACCAACAATCACACAAATCTGAATATCTATAAACACTTCACAGACGTTTTTCTTACGATTTCTGACGAGGATTAAACCAAAAGCTCACTGTAACTATTTTTATTCGCTTAATTTCTTCACTAGGTTATCACTGTGGTGTTGACAGTTCTATCGCCGGAAACGGAAAAAACTTAACTTTATTATATAATTAATTTTGCATAAACACAAACGCTAACCCCAGACCTTTTTTTAAAACTGAGCCCTCATTTACACGAGCGTCTTTTCAAAGCGCGTCAATAAAGCGCTGGAATGAAACAAATGAAAACAGATGGTAATTATCTTACTTTACTGAAGTTTTACTACTATCTTTAGCAAAACCATTTTAATTTTATTAATATTAAGTACTAATTAATATAAAAAACAGAGCGAAGCTATAAACGGCGCATATCCACATTTCTTTTATGTCGTTTCGATTTTGTTGTTGTCAACAACATGAGCAAAATCGAAACGGATATATGCAGCTTAGAGCTTTGTAGTCTCTGCCCTGTTTTTGTACGGCACAATAAGATTGAAATAGTTATTCTAAAAAGTGTTGTGGTATTATTGTGGGATATTTTTAAAAAAAGCGCCTATAGCTCTTTATCGGACTATAAATTAGATTACACAGTTAAAATAGTGCAGATTCCTGTACAAAGGCAAGAGTATGTGCAGTTTATAGGTCTGTCGATGTTTAACACCAATGTAAAATTAAAATACTCGTGCTAAAAAAGGTGGTGGTAATTCGTGGTACATTTAAAAAAGCGCCTACAGAGCTTAAAAATATCGCATTGGAAAAACGTTCGTGCGAATGAACGGGTTCAAACTAAAACTGCATTACACAGTTGAAATAGTGCAAAGTCCTGTTCGAAAGCGATACATGCTAAACGCATATAGCAACGGGGTTGTGTTCGGCGCCCCGCGGTGTCCCCTAGTAAGCACATAATACCACGCTGGGAAATGGCGAAACGGTGTTAAGTGGCCTTCCACTGACCTCCTGGAGGTAACCTTGCGATAGTATAGGCGAGAACAGGGGACTTGTATTGGGAAAAAATTAAGGTCAATTAATTGTTATAAATGTCGGTGTTGACAAAATTTCCGCGCTTTATTTTGCTTGTGTCAGCTGCGGATTCGTTTAATGAGTGTCTAATTCTCTTATTATATAAGCAATTTGCAAAAAATGCTATTACTCCTTTAGTGCGCCTTAATAAATTTAATTAATTATTGATTCAAACCAATACGGTGATTTTAAATGTATTTCTAAATAAGCACACATACACGTACGAGTTTCATTGTTAATTGGGATATAAAAGTGCTTAAAAAAGGGGTAAAAAAAATTCATTTGGAAAAATTGTTTTCGTATTGAATTTGTGAAGTTATCGATTTCTTGGATTTACGCTAATGTTGCTCATAAAATAAAATCATTTGTGAAGTAAAGTATAGCAGTGATAGCCTAGTGGTTAGACCGTTGGACTGCAAGGTCAGAGGTCTCGGGTTCAAACCCAGGCACGCACCTCTGTGTTTTCGAAAGCATGCGCGTATTAAAAATTAATAATCACTTGCTTTAACGGTGAAGGAAAACATCGTAAGGAAACCTGAATGCCTAAGAGTTTCTCGAAGGTGTGTGAAATTCGCCAGCCCGCACTGGGCCAGCGTGGTGGACTATGGCCTAACTAAGCCCTCTCAGTTTGAGAGGAGGCCTGTGCCCAACGGTGGGATAGTTAACAGGGCTAACAGGGCTAATATTAATATTTCTAAAGTATTTGAAACGTCGAAAACTTAAAATTGGAAATAAATATAAAAATAAATTGATATTATTTTGATCTCGTAAAATTAGGTAAATGATAAACCTGCGAATCCCGGCTTACAGGAGTCACAGTGGTGGAAATGAGTAGTGGGCTTAGTACCAAAACCTATTATCATTTTAATAGCACATTATATTAAATATACCTATGAAGTTTCCATAATGTTTTTAACATGAACTGTCTTATTATCATACAAATTGAAGACTTCGTGACGTCAATAATACTTAACACTAGCGATTACCCGCAACTTCATGAGCATTATTTTTTTTTACTCCAAAGGTAGCTTATGTTAGGACACAGAAAAGGCCTCAGGATGCTATTTACCTCCTGGACAAATTTTATAGAACTCTGTTCAGCGGTTTAGGCGTGAAAAGGAAACAGGTAAATAGACTGAAAGTTACTTCTGAATTTATAACATTAGTATGGATTAGAATGGATAACATTCAGAATCATTCCCATAATGTATGTTTTAAGATTAAGTTGTGTTACTTCCGTAGGTACCTCCTCCTTGCGTTGATCTCCACAGTGTTGAGGGTCGTGACCTCCAGGAACAATGCAATCGCGAATTATGTTCTGGCAACCAGCTCGGTTCTCCTCCTTTGTATCGCCTCAGATATTGTGGTGTCCAGTACGGCTCGTATTTTTTTTTAAACGTAGCCCCACACTAGGAATTATTCATGTATCGTGGGTGCGTTTACACACATGAAATTCACATGCACAAATACCCAGACCGAAACAAATATTTGTGAGTCACACAAAGATACGTCCCGTACGGGAATCGAACCCGCGACTTCCCAATCCAGTGGGCGAAGCGACTCAAGCTCTTAACCACTAATAATCATAATAATAATAATAATCTTTATTCACATAAAATATTTTGACATAACCCTATGAAGTCCCTGACTCCTGAGCTAGGTTATATGATCTGTGTTACAGAAGTGAGTGTCTCCTCTCATGTTGGTTCGACACTATACAATTTTATGGAAATAAATGCAAAAAATTTGAATAAAATATTATAATGAGTGTGTGTGCGTGCGTGTGCGTGTGCGTGCGTGTGCGTGTGTGTGCGTGTGTGTGCGTGTGTGTGCGTGTGTGTGCGTGTGTGTGCGTGTGTGTGTGTGTGTGTGTGCATATGTAGTATAAAATCACAAAACAGATACTTTTAATTCAATAAGTTTTTAATTTGATCGTAATCTAAATTTAATAACCAGTTTTTTATTTTTATTTTCATATCTTCTTCTTCTTCTTCAGCCGAAAGACGTCCACTGCAGGACAAAGGCCTCCCCTAAAGACCGCCACAACGACCGGCTTTGTGCTGTACGCATCCAACTTCTACCCGCGACCTTCACCAGGTCATCGGTCCATCTCGTAGGGGGCCTACCCACTCCACGTCTTCCGGTACGTGGTCGCCATTCGAAAACCTTTCTGCCCCAACGGCCGTCAGTTCTACGAGCGATGTACCCCGCCCACTGCCACTTAAGTTTAGCAATTCTGAATGCTATGTCAGTGACTTTCGTCCTCCTGCGGATCTCCTCGTTTCTGATTCGATCCCGCAGGGTAACTCCGAACATAGCTCTCTCCATCGCCCTTTGGGTAACCTTGAGCCTTCTTATGAGGCCCATCGTAAGCGACCATGTCTCAGTGCCGTAAGTCATCACTGGCAACACACACTGGTCAAAGACTTTTGTCTTGAGACACTGCGGAATTTTGGACGAAAAGATGTTACGTAGCTTCCCGAACGCCGCCCAACCGAGCTGGATTCGACGATTGACTTCTTTCTCGAAGTTGGACCTACCTAATTGGATTCTTTGTCCCAGGTATATATAATCGTCAACAACTTCGAGCGTAGAGTCTCCAACCTTTATAGAAGTTGGTACTACATGGACGTTTGACATGCTTAGCACCCCCTGCCCCGCCGTTACCGTGGCTGCTACCGTGGCCAGGACTAGCGGGGCCGCCGGGGACTGGGGGCCGTTTAATATTTGTGGATGTCATTAGGGGGATGATGCCATAATCGCCACGCTTGGCAGGCGGGTTGGCGATCGCAGTATAGCGTTAGTAGGTATTAAGAGGACGCTGCTGCCCATCCTCTCATCTTACAAGCCCCTTAGGCACCACTTACGGCACCTGTAGGCTATGATCTCCTAGCAGTAACCCAACTAACTAGGGCTTTGGATGCCATGTGTATCGCCATTCCAGAGAGTGGTGCCCTGCTTCCGGCAACACTCAGCCCAAGCGAGCCCTCTTCCGGTGTGGCATCAGAGTACTGCCTCGCTTGAACTACCGCTTGCGGTATTTGTTGCTGGATTTTGTCGCCTCTTACGACCCGCTGTTAGGCCAGCATGCGGTGGGGAGAGTGTATTCTTGATCCGTCCTCACACGGATAATTTTCATATCACGAGTACTTAATGGGTGGAAATTAATACTTTTGTTAATTTTGTTGTATAAATATACGGCCATGAAGCTTTGTTGTCGTCTGGCTGCAGCTGTGTGACATCTTACAGGTATACAAACGTATGACACTGTACGTTTTAAAGTATAAGTTTCACCGTTATAGGGGGTGACTTTATGTTGTGTAGTAAGTAGTTGCTGTATATACAGTTGCCTCACTGTTAGCACCTGGCATTCTTCGAATAGTAGTTTTGTGGGAAATCTATATGGTTTAAACGACATATCTTTCAACAACGACCTTTGCGCTTTTTCTAGATCAATCATGTACGTTTTGCAGGCACCACCCCACACCTCCACACAGTATCTGAGGACAGACTGTGCAAGTGCATAGTAGATCATGCGCAGAAGTGTAAAGTCGGCTACATATCTCAACCTCTTGAAGACCCATATCAACTTCCTTATACGTGTAGTTGTGAGATCTATATGTAGGCGCCAGCTTAGCTTGTCATCTATAATTACACTAAGATATTTAACTTTTGTGGATCTGGCAATTATGACACATGAGCAGTTTCTATTAAATGGATAATCACATGTATGAGCCTTTACTTCTATATTATGTGCTAAGTTAGATTCAGTCAATGAGAAGTACACACATGTGGTCTTTGAAAAATTAAGTGTTAGGAGATTTGTACATAACCATTGGTAGACTCGATGAAGGCCCATTTCTGCATTCCTACGAACCTCGTCCCAGGTCCTTCCGTGAAATATTAAAGCAGTGTCGTCGGCATAAGTAAAAATATTTCCATTCAGTAGAGGTTGTTGGCACAAGTCTTTTATATATATCAGAAAAAGACTCGGACCAAGGATGCTGTCCTGTGGAACTCCATAAGTAACTGGTGCATCAGAGCTCACTAGTTCACCAATTTTGACCTGTTGTACACGATCGCACAGAAAATCCCTTAGGATTGCAAGAGCACTACCGCGAATACCAATACGTTCTAGCCTGTTCACAAAGGTAGGAATCGGGACAGTATCAAACGCTTTAGCTAGGTCAAGGAAAACACCTATACATTTACGTCTTGCATCAACTTGAGCAGTTACAAAATTCGTGAGATCACTAATTGCATCTACAGTAGATTTCATTTTCCTGACCTAAAACCAAATTGTGAGTTTGATAGCATATTATTGTGTTCGAGAAATTTTATGATCCTATTATTTAAAGATTTTTCTAGAATTTTGGAAAGTGACGGTAAGACTGAAATTGGCCTATAGTTTGATACTTCGTCTCGAGACTCACCCTTGTGAACAGGAGTTATAAGCTATCTATCTATCTATAACCTCACGCCAGATCCCTTGCGGGGTAGGCAGAGAGTACAGAGTTCCAACAGGTTCTTTCCTTACATACCTCTCTGGCTTCCTCGACTCTCATAGTTCGTCTCATACACGCTCGCCGGTTACGGAGACTCTTGACTTTTCCATCAGATAAGACTCGGTTTATTTGGTCGTGGTAAGATAGTCTAGGTCTTCCCCGGTACCTGCATCCTTCCACTTTCACATTGTATATCTGTTTTGTCATTCTTTCCTCTGGCATTCTTTCTATATGCCCGAACCAACGGAGCATGCCCTTTCTCATCTTTACACCGATACTATCTTTCATACCTACTCGCTGTTTTACTATGCTGTTGCTAATGCGGTCGGTCAGCTTCACTCCGCACATCTTCCGCAGAGCTCGCATTTCTACCGCATTTATCCTACTTTCATTCTCCTTCTTACATACCCAGCTCTCGCTACCATATAACAGCGTTGGGACAAGAACTCCGTTATGTATGGCCAGCTGCGCCTTATGGCTTAAGTGCCGGCTCCCGAGTAGCTTTCCCATCGCACCATTCACTCTGTTCCCTGCACTCACTCTTCTCTCTATGTCAGCGGTGTATTTCCCATCCTTACTGAAGGCGCATCCAAGATATACAAACTCATTCACTTGCTCCAGCACATCGTTACCAACCACAATCCTTACATTCGTTCTGGTTTCTTCCCTTTCAAAAACCATAATCTTGGTTTTCTTCACATTCAAGTGTAAGCCATTGATCATGCAGTCGTCTTTCATAACTGTGACTAGTGTTTGCAGATCAGTGGCTGTTGGCGCTATTAAAACCGCGTCATCTGCATAAAGTAGATGGTTTACCACTAAGTCACCCATTTGTACACCTTCATTCATCGCTTTCAGTCTTTGAAGACTTTTGTCCAGATATATTATAAACAGTCTAGCGGACAACACGCAACCCTGCTTGACGCCGATTTTAACGTCAAACCAGGGTGACCTGTTACCACCCACCCGTACGCATGCCTTGCAGTCCACATAAGTGGACTGGACGGCTCGCAACAGAGTGCCATCTATACCATACTCTGGCAAAATGTCCCAAAGTCTCTTTCGCACAACTCTGTCAAATGCCTTCTCCAGATCTACAAAACCGCAGAAAACCTTCCGGCCCACTGCCAGATGCTTCTCTACGATGTTGCGGAGTGAGAAGACTTGATCCGAACATCCTCTTCCAGACCTGAAACCCCCTTGTGCCTCGCAGAAGCGGGTAGCAAGTTATAAGCGATCTTTTAAAAACCTTTGGAAAGATTCCTTGTCTATAGCATAACTGAACCAGTTTAGTAGGCGGAGGGACTATAATATGTTTAGCTAATTTAAGGAGTTTCACAGGGATTAAGTCCCAACCAGTGGCACAGTTATTTTTAAGATCCATAATGATTGAATCCAGTTCAGCTTCATCAGGCGGAAGTAACACCATAGAGTTTAATGCAGGTCGTATGTCAAATCTGTAAGACGGATGGTTTTGTGTATTATAGATGTCAACAGCATCAGCTAAATGCTTACCAGTATTTGAAAAGTATTTATTAATATTTTCAATATCATGCACCGCACTTCAGTTGGAATGCAGTAAGGCCTCAGCTGATGTTTTTGGTTTCGAAAAGTCCATAATTGATCTAATAGCACTCCGTGATTCTTTATTGGTTTTTGCATTAAATAGCAAAGACCTTTCGTAATTTATTTTACATTTTCTT
Organism: Phalera bucephala; assembly: GCA_905147815.2. Taxonomy (NCBI): domain Eukaryota; kingdom Metazoa; phylum Arthropoda; class Insecta; order Lepidoptera; family Notodontidae; genus Phalera; species Phalera bucephala. Next base: position 2,887,305 of record CAJHXA020000004.1, on the reverse strand, counting down.
AATAGTAAATTACAGAAATTCCGATATCGTTTATATGTTACTTCGAGAATATAATTATTAGGATCCCTATTATATCTTTTATGAAGTTTGTCTCGGTTGCGTATACATCGTAAAAGCCATCGGTGTCAACCAAGGTTTAATTATTTTTTTCTTGGACGGAATGTGACAGACTCTAGAGTTTAATTCAATAGCTGTAGTCAGCTTGTCAACAAATAAAGCAGTGGCATCATTGGCATTCTAGTAAGAGTGATAAATGAAAAATCTACAATCTCTAAGTGCCTTACACATGCGTCATAGTCAATTCTTTTCGTAAAATTGGGCTTGTTCGGTTTAGAGTGAGAAAGACAGACATTGAGTATTAACATAGCATGATCGGTAATGGTAGTGTTATTTACATAAACTGATGCACGATGTTCAGTTTTTAACATAACATGGTCCAGGCAATTGTGTAGTCTTGTAGGGTAAGTACGAGGCATGCCTTTTAAGTTTTGTCGTTTGAAGAAAAAAACACAACTAGAACCTTATAGTACTTTTATTTTTTTTTCAAAGCATTCACCACTTTTCCATTCGCTCAAACCAGTTATTATAACATTTATTCCACTCTAAAGTGCGGGTGTTCAAAATGGCTGACTTGAAAGCGTCGACTACTTCTTCATCGGACTGGAACCTTTGACCACAAAGACTTTTCTCAATTTAAGGAAATGTAAAGAAATCGTTAGGGCTAAGGTCAGCACTGTATGGAGGATTGTCCAGAATTTCTACTTTTTCCTGCTTCAAATACTCAATCGTTTGAAGAGCGCTGTGTGAGCTTGCGTTGTAGTGGTGCAGGATGATGCGTCGCTTTGAGTTAGATTTTCAAAGTTCGGCAATGACTTGTGGTAAACAAACTGTGGTATACCACTCTGCGTTAACCGTTCTACGATTTTCAAGTGCAATAGTTGCAACATGGCCGCAACAACCAACGAACGTGGCCACCATCTTCTTTGAATTGCTTCGAGAACGAACAGCTTTAGTCGGCTTTGGCTCGTCTTGAAAGACCCAGATTGTAGATTGTTGTTTGGAATCAGGATCGTAGGCATAGATCCAAGATTCGTCACCACTGATGATGTCGTAGGTGTGATTTGACTCTTCGGTTGAACCTTTGCAGAGTTTTCTTACACCGTCTGACGCGGGCCGCCTTGTGATCGTCGGAAAGCAGATGCGGTATCCAACGGCAAACTAGCTTTCTCACACCAAGCGCTTCATGCAAGATCTTCTGAATGGTTGTCCCTCAGATGCCTAATAGAGCCTCTATCTCTCGATACGTTACATGACGATCTTCGAGAATTAGTTGTCTCACAGCAATGATTTTTTCAGGTCTGGGAGAGGATGTTCGGATGAAGTCTTCTCACTTCGCAACATCGTAGAGAAGCATCTGGCAGTGGGGCGGAAGGTTTTCTGCGGTTTTGTAGATCTGGAGAAGGCATTTGACAGAGTTGTGCGAAAGAGACTTTGGGACATTTTGCCAGAGTATGGTATAGATGGCACTCTGTTGCGAGTCGTCCAGTCCACTTATGTGGACTGCAAGGCATGCGTACGGGTGGGTGGTAACAGGTCACCCTGGTTTGACGTTAAAATCGGCATCAAGCAGGGTTGCGTGTTGTCCGCTAGACTGTTTATAATATATCTGGACAAAATTTTTCAAAGACTGAAAGCGATGAATGAAGGTGTACAAATGGGTGACTTAGTGGTAAACCATCTACTTTATGCAGATGACGCGGTTTTAATAGCGCCAACAGCCACTGATCTGCAAACACTAGTCACAGTTATGAAAGACGACTGCATGATCAATGGCTTACACTTGAATGTGAAGAAAACTAAGATTATGGTTTTTGAAAGGGAAGAAACCAGAACGAATGTAAGGATTGTGGTTGGTTACGATGTGCTGGAGCAAGTGAATGAGTTTGTATATCTTGGATGCGCCTTCAGTAAGGATGGGAAATACACCGCTGACATAGAGAGAAGAGTGATTGCAGGGAACAGAGTGAATGGTGCGATGGGAAAGCTACTCGGGAGCCGGCACTTAAGCCATAAGGCGCAGCTGGCCATACATAACGGAGTTCTTGTCCTAACGCTGTTATATGGTAGCGAGAGCTGGGTATGTAAGAAGGAGAATGAAAGTAGGATAAATGCGGTAGAAATGCGAGCTCTGTGGAAGATGTGCGGAGTGAAGCTGACCGACCGCATTAGCAACAGCATATTAAGACAGCGAGTAGGTATGAAAGATAGTATCGGTGTAAAGATGAGAAAGGGCATGCTCCGTTGGTTCGGGCATATAGAAAGAATGCCAGAGGAAAGAATGACAAAACAGATATACAATGTGAAAGTGGAAGGATGCAGGTACCGGGGAAGACCTAGACTATCTTACCACGACCAAATAAACCGAGTCTTATCTGATAGAAAAGTCTAGAGTCTCCGTAACCGGCGAGCGTGTATGAGACGAACTATGAGAGTCGAGGAAGCCAGAGAGGTATGTAAGGAAAGAACCTGTTGGAACTCTGTACTCTCTGCCTACCCCGCAAGGGATCTGGCGTGAGGTTATAGATAGATAGATAGACAGCAATGATGTTATCTTCTATGTCCTTCGCGAGATTTGGCACTAATACTAGTATGTCCACGCTGGAATTCTTAATACCAGCGTTCGACAGTCCGCAGACATGGGGCTTCATCACTGAACACAGATGCTAGCTCCTCAAAACACTGAAGCCGTGTCAGGCCTCTTCTAAAGTTGTAGAAAATTATTGCACGAACATTTTCCTTAGAAAGATTCATTTTCGTACGTAACCTGACACATTCCAGTCGACGCTGTGAATAAACAATAGCATTAATCCTAATACTTTCAACTGTTTTGAGATTCAAAATTTAAACACATTCGAATATAGAACAGTTCCAAATTCAAAATTGCCGGGAAATATGGAAACGACAGAACTTAAAAGGCATGCCTAGTATGACCCGGTAACATGCCTAATTTAGCAATTAAGTTTAAGTAAGCAGTACTATTTTTGTCGTTGTTATTTGTTTTTACATCAATATTGATATCACCTATGAGAATTATGTTTTTCGTAGAATTTATTGCACTAATAATACTTTTTATCGAATTTAAGAAAATATCGGTACATCGTATCGACGGTGATCTGTATGCGGCTAAAATATATATGTCTGGATGGATTTTGATCGAAAGGAAATTAGCTCCCATAGGTTCATGTTCTTCTATGGAACATTTAATATTTTTATTGACATAAATAACAATACCATCATTTTGGTTCAGGCATTTTCGGATGGAATAAGTTATGTAATTGGGAATGTTAGGAATAGATTTTTGATCGTTCAACCAGCATTCTGTTAAAATAATTATGTCTATTTCAAATGTAAATCTAGATAATTCAGCTACTAGGCTATCAAAGTTTTTGTATATGCTTCGAATATTTTGGCAAATAATGTTAAGAGACTTAGAACAGTTATTAATTTGCATATTACACGTTTCTGAGTCATAATTATAGGCTGAGGCTACACTTATATTATTGGGTTCTTAGATTTACGCGAATATAACACATGAAATAAAACTATTTTACGGATTTTAACCCACACTTATATTATCCAATTCATTAGAGATATATTGGTTTGAATCAGTCATTGTTAAGATAGCTTAAGAAAGGAGCACAAATCAATATTTGATATTTAAAGAAGTTACTTATCAACGGCTTTTAGTCAAAATTTGAGTAAAATAGTGCAAAACTTATTAAATGTTGTATCTCTATGTATCTGTTTGTGTTGGAGTGTGCGTAATTGTGTAGTGTGTGTAACTGATCGTAATAAACATATTATGTAGAATATTAGATGTGTTGTTAACGTGATATAAACTAATAGCATAAATAATTTAAGTTCATTCAAAATAAAACAAAAAAATGAAAATGCAGTTGTATTACAATGCTAGTCACGTTGCCACAGAAAGATTTTTAAGGTCTGCCTCCGATTTGATGAGTATTTGTTTCTGGCCCTCTGTTTGTCGAAAAAAAACCTTTCCGAAGGATGTCCAGCGATACTTATAGCCGTGTTCTTTAGCAAAATTACGTACAAGATGATAGATGCGAAGGGCTCTTGGTGTTAATCTTTCTGAGATATAAATAGGCCTGGAAGGTCCTTTTTTAAATGGGTCGTATTTAACTTGCTATTTTTGTTTTTGTTATTAAACTGCCGTGCCCGCCTAATAATAGGACTGGACTGGATCAAGCCGAATCTGATCGGACTAATGCACAGGGCTACGACTTTTTTTTCCTTCTACTTTTGCCTGTAACCAGTAGCTTTTCGCCGTTGTCACCCTTTTTCCTGGCTATGTGGCCGAAAAATTTGAAGATCTTCGAGTGCAAATGGTAGAGAGTCTCACGGTGATATTGAGCTCAGCCAATATGGATGCATTGGTACTACTTGCGGTCCATGGTACTCGGAGCAATCAGTAGGTGCATAAATAAACTCAATCCTGTTATCGAATCATTGCCAAGGACTTCCAAAGTTCAACTGTGCTCAAGCAAGTGGTATTATCAGGTAATAGTCCGAGTTCCGAACAGTGATTATGCAGTGCAAACAACAGGAATTAGCTCGGCTTTGAAGCCTTACTTATTTGCAACTAACTTAATACGGACATAATATTTGAGATTTGAGACTAGATGGAGGAATTGTGGTCATTATTTAATCTACACATGGCTCGTTTTAAAAAAGAATATTAATAACAATAATATAATTAGTTTTTGAAATAATCCTACTAATATTATAAATGTGAAAGTTTGTATGTTTGGATGTTTGTAACTCAATCACGCGATAACGACAGAACGGACTTGGATAAAATTTGGTACACGGATAGTTCATTATCTGCGTTAACACACAGGATACGTTTTATCCCGGAAATATGTTAGATTCTGGTCCACGCGGACGAAGTCGCGGTCAGAAACTAGTTGATATTTTTGGATTTAATATCTTTCAATTGAATTTAAAATTTGTAAGTTTATTGAGCCCTTAATGTTTTGTTAATATCACATTACATTATTTTGAATTGCCGACGATTTGTGTGCACATCAGCAGCACTCATAGTGAATTCTTGGTCCTTTTTTGACCATGGATGCTGCAAAAAACTTATAGATGGATACAAAATCAATTATAATTTAAGAAATCGCCTTAAATTCGTAACAATCACTTAAACCAAAACTAAATAGCGTCATATTTAGTTTTTTCCCTCTTTAAGGTGGCATCCTATGACAGACCTTGCCAAGATTTAGCGATATAAAATAAGTTGCCTACTGGCAGCCTTGGTAATGATCATAGGTAATCTCGATTTCTCTGTATAAAGCTAAAGCTCTTTTGAATTCCTTTTACTGGCGGAATGAATAAAAATATCAAAATAAAACTTTACGTGATCGAGGTAAAAAGTGACGTTATAATCAGCAAATGGAGAAGTAACAAGTGATTTTGTCTTAGAATAAATATAATCTAGAAGCCGCGGGCGCGCACCAAATTGAAGCAACATTTACTATCAAAGCAATTGCAAAGCAAGTACCCACACGTTTACGCAAGTAGTCACTTTGTGACCTTCGCGCGAAATAACGTGCTCTGCGCGGGTCAAATTAAATTGAATTATGCCGTCTTGTATCGATCGCGCCTGTAAAAATGTTGTTGAGTTCAAACTTTATTATATTTCAAACGTAAGTAGCGCATGCACGTGCCGTATTATTTAAATATCGAATTAATTCTTCCATCTGTTATTGTTAGTGTTGCTAGTAAAACAATTTTATTTTTCCGTACATTTATTTCCTGAGGACATTATAAAGTGGCAATCTTTCCGGGCTGCCAATATTACGCGGGTCGGAAGTGCGGTAAGTGCGGGGCGTTTGGTGAATTTTTGGCTTCACCGCAATTACGCGCAGTCGCGGCTCTGGATATATTATTCTAAGGATTTTGTATAGTTTATCTGCACATGTATGTACATACTTGCAAGATAATTGATTGAACGATCGAACGGCCGCACTCGTAAAATAAAACTTCACCGGTTTTTATATCTTTCCGAATTAATCTTGTTGAATGCTCGTGTTTATACTGGATTTGGTTGTCATGTGGCTTGGAAATAGTCTTCATTACCGACAAAATGTATGTTGTTTCTATCTGCTGTCGTCTGAACACACAAGCCTTTAGGCTTGTAAAAAAAGGGGGGCATGAAGCATCTGTTGTTGTCTGAATGAAAGCTTGCCGAGAGAGGGAGGAGCGCGCTTGTGAAGCGAATTAGAGTTTTAAATGGTGATGTAAGGCTAGAAGTTGTAGGCGTTCTCGCAAGTCGGAATTTATGTAGTAAGACTTCTGTACTACTGCTGTATAGAATTTGTAATCAAGGCATCGCCACACCAGATATTTAGGAAAATATATTAGCACGATCGAGTGCTATAGAGCATCTACTACACTATAGAGCTTATATTCTTCATGCTCTTATAGTTATTTTGCTTTCGCAATTTATAGCGGATTCGTAAAATGTAACGTAACTCGTGTTTCGAATATATCTCTTCGATGTTTTTTGGATCCCTACAATGTTTAATTATTAAAGCAAGTAATATCTAAGGAACTGATAATACGACTTAAACCATCTAGAATTTAAATGTGCACTGTTTACTAAAATGTTAAAGATGTGATTTAGTGTTTATTATTAAATCAGCTGTTGAGCAGCTTGTTCGTAAAGGCTTAGGTTATTTCGCTTATTAAAATAAATCTCTCATAATATTCTTTAAAGTTCTCTAAATGATGAGATCTTACTTTCAGCTGAAGCTGGCAATATTGTACTTTTAATAATATCCTTACAATAAAAACTTAAACGTCTAAACGAAAATTAACAATGTCGAAATAATTCATTAAGTTTCTTTGAAAATAATAACTTTCCCGTTAATTTAATATTGCATCCGAGTTATTGAGACAGGAGCTTTAAAAGTTTGTATAATTTTATTTTTTAATGAAATTGGATGTCTAATAATTTTATCGTTTATTTTTCTGTCTCGAATTCGTACTTCTCGTTCACTATTAGCTAAGTAGACGCTTGCGGAGAACCCTGACTGACGCCTTTGAACCCGAACACCTCATTAGTTCAACTCAGTTGCTCCATACATACGCATACAAAAGGCGTTCCCGGTTCAGTCGGCTAACAGACTTTGTTGCGTACGCACCCCATAATAAAAATCAGAAAAAAAACTGTCGAAAGTGTACTCAAGGGTGTCAAAAGTGTACTCAAGGTTGTGGAAACATTGCGCAAGCGATGGCGGCGGAAACTCGCGAGGTCGCGATACCGACATCCTGCGGGCGTCCTTGGCCCTATTGATATCGCCTATCAGTCGTTTGTATTCAAATTTCTTCGGCGTTTAGGTGTTAACGTCAGTGGTGTTTCAATCTGTGTGATGGTGCATCGCTAAAATGTTTCGGAGTAGGAAAGGTCAGGCGAATAGCGAGGCGGACGTCCGCAAGGTGAAGGGTTATCAGAACCGCTCGAATACCACCGGATCCCGGCTTCGCGTCCGCCGAGGTTCGAGTTTGACGGACTTGGACAAGCTCAGTGGTGGTTAGAGTGGTGGCGGTTCTATAGGCGATCTGATGAACATGTTCAGTGGCAGTGTTAATTCAGTGGGCAGTGACACTTTGGTGGCTCGGACTGTGCCTTTGGAAACTGTAAGGCGGAATGTCCCGCCTGCGTCGACGCCCCCGTCGCGTCCGCCTTCCTCTCCGCTCATCCATGTATCCAGTCCCGTTGACCCTTTGACGATGGCGCAGAGAACCTTGAGATTTAGCAGGCTTCTGAAGTACCAGCCATGTTCAGCCGATGTTCTTATTACGTTGGTAAGTGCTAGTCGTAAATAATCAACAGGTGGTTTGAAGTTATTGTTTGTTTATCTTTGTGTATACGTTTTGTAGCTATCATAATCGGTTTTCGGTCGATTGATGTCCGTATATTCGACCTGTCTTATGTATTATGCAAATCAATCAACATTAGTATTTTTTTTGAAATATCAACTGTGTTATTTATATCTGATCATGCATATCACGCCATTATGTATAAGAGGTATACTTCGTGCCTTATAAATTTAATCTTTACCACGTAATCTGTAATAGTAATAAATTCAATTATTTTTGACTGACATTAAACCATTCCCATTTACGTCATGTTCAAATAGTATACGTACTTATGTAAAATAGAAAACCAGAAATTATCGGAATTGTAATAATAAGTGATAAGATTATAGAATCCCATAGCTAAAGGCCAAGCTAAAATAATAGGAATTTGGAAGATAAATAAGAACGATAGAACACACTGTGTCATTGGTCTAGTGATCTCGACGTACTGGGTTCAAATCCTAGCTTGAAAAGTGTTGGGGAATATACGCGTGGGGAATATAGAAAAATTCTCAGTATTATGACTGCCTCATTAGTCTAGTGGCAAAGCTCATCGCTTTGTGATCACGAGATCCTGGGTTTAAATCTTAGGTCGGACAAATGTAGTTTTTTTAACGGAAACTTTCCAGTACGAGTCCGGAGTCTGGAATTGTGCCAATAGCAATTGTGGCATTAGGCTCGCCTCTATTACATGGGACCTAAAATTGTCGGCGAAAACTGGGTGTACTCAGTACACCTCTGCCACCCCCGCTTGGGGAATATAGGAGTGACGGTGTGTGTGTGTGTGTGTTTTTTTATTAGTACGGAGTCTAGAAGTTTGCTCGGTGTTACAGCTATAAACACACCCCTATTAAGTTGTGATTTGGATTGAAACCACGCCATTGGATTCAAATTGGAAACATGCTAAAAGAATGTAGGCGTGATACTTTTACAATTTAATTCGGATAATTAGGTATTTTACTAAAATAGGCAAGACCGTGTCTTATATAAATGACAAATCTAGTCTTTTTAATAAGCAAGCCTGTATGAAACCAAACATGAAAGTTGAGGAAGTATGAAAATTAAACCTATTGGAACGATGATGCAAAAAGACCTATAGGAACTTAAAACTCTTTGCCAATGGTTCAAGCGCGATTCTATAGATAGAGTTCAATGGTACTTTCCATCTCATAAAACCCATCAGACCATTACCAGATAATTGCGATATAACTCTATATTAATTGATCATTCTGATAACACAGAACTAAAGAGAGTTAGTTGTTGGTTATACAAGTATTAAACGTTTCTGTGGTATAAGTTCAGTGAAAACGAGTAATACATAGGTGTAGCGTGTACTATTATGCTCTGTGAGCATCAATTGTATAACGGTATTGTAAAACGGACAATAAACGATACTTAATGTAAGCGGACGTGTTTGTCTCACTATCACCCAATACCACAAAAGCATACAACGCTATATGGCGACACTGCCAGTCCTGGTACGTCTACTGCTCTTTGATATTTATCACGTAGTTTAATATGAATTAACTATGGGATAAAGCCAAACAAAGGAAGAGGTTGTCATAGCTCAGGCTGCTACTGGAGGAGAAAACCACGCTAAGGCGACAGCTGAGCATTAAAACAAATAATGTCTTATTGACCATAATTGCGTCGTGTTTGTTGCTGGCTGGAGTTATCGGCCTATAAAAGAATTGTCACACCAAGTGGATTCGGAAGGACTTTCAGCGAGAAGCCATGGAGCGTGTCTTGTCCCGGTTGAGCTACCATCGGAGAGACGCCAGAGGCCCTACTGACCCCGCTGCGGTATTATAAAGTGTGTAAGTGACAGTGATAAGAGTAAGGTGCGAGTTTTAATTATGTTTTAATATATAATATATCTATTATTTTTTTTTTTTCAGAGAAAGGTTTTATAATTTCGAGAGTATTTCGATTTTTTTATGTAGACATTATAATCGAAAAAAATAACTAAGTAGAAATGAGTTAGATTTAATAATTATTATTATTTTTTGTTGATTATGGTAACAATATTAGAGTTATCAGACATTTATAATCTGTTAGAAAAAAATAGAGAAAATATCAGTAAATTAGGTCCTAAGAGAAGAGTAGGAAGTAATTGATTTTAGAGGCAAAATGTTTATATAAAACTTTTCGAACTTATTTAAGTTGCTTAGAGTCAAAAAGTGCTGATGAAATATTGATATTATGTTGCAGGTTACGAGGTGTAACGTAAAATTTTGAAGTTTGAGGAAGAATCTGTTTTGTCTAGTAGTCTTACAACGAAATAAAACATGCCAGGTGAGAAATTTTCTTTAAAGACTGCTGTGAGCCTCTTGCCAAAAATTACTGGAGATCAAAGTGTTACTCAGGATTTAATTGAGGCTATTGGATTGTACGACCCAATGTTTGACGATGATGGTAAGAAGTTGCTTATAAATTTCGTATTAAAAGTAGATTAACAAGTGGAGCGAAAATGCGGTTATCAAGTGCTAATACTACTATTAGTTCGCTTTTAAAGGATATGCGTATTCATTTATTAACTAGAAAATCCGACACTGCCTTAGTCTAAATTACAAAAAGCTAGACAAGGCGAAGGTCTGTAACCGAATTTGGAGAAGAGATCGAAAAACTGTTTGTGGACTTAACCATTTCTCAGGCAAATGGTAACGACAAGGCTTATTATGTTCTCTTAATGAAAAGAATGCCATTAAGCGTTTTGCCGATGGGTCAAAAAGTCAAAGATTAGGCATAATTATTTCGGCTCGCAATTTAACTTCGTTGAAGGATGCAATTCGTGTGGCGGAAGATGAATCTAGTTCATCTCCGGACTATCAGGTAATGTCTTATGACAATAGAGTTGGACGAAATAATTATTCTTTTAGATTTCGACTACGAGGTCACAGATTTTGCAATAATTATAACTCTAATAATACCACGTATAACAAGTCGATGGCGTAACAAAATTCAGCTGCGTCAGGAGGTTCGCGTCGAGGCCGCGGTGCTTCAGGTTACCGTAGGAATTTTCGCAATTATGCGAATCGTAGACATGGTTATGTCGCATTTCGATCTAATAATAGAACCTTGAACCATTTTACTACTAATAATTGTTGTTCATCTAGTGAAAATACTGTTTAAGAGCATTCTAACGAGTTTTTTTCGTTCCTAATCAAATTTTAGCTTGCGATAGTATTAATTGGGTAAATTCAAGTCTAGGTAATAATATACGGGTAGAATTTTTAGTAGATACGGGGGCCTCCTTATCAGCAATTAGCTATAATGTTTAAAATATGAAGAAATTAGATTTATATGAGTGTAACTTAAGTATAAGAGGCATTGGTGGTAGTTTAAATGCAATAGGATATGTTTTTTTGACGCTACAATATAATAATATATTTTTTGAGCATAAGTTCTATGTTTTTGAAGACCTACCTTGCAAAGCTATAGGTATATTAGGTCAAGATTTTATGAAAAATTATAGAGGTGTCATAGATTATGAAACAGATACTATTTCGCTTAGAATAGGTGAAAGATAGGTTGCCAGTAAGCAGCCGCGGGAAAATCCTGCATCATCCATCTCAGAGAAGAGGTCGCGAAGGCCTGCGAAGTGATCGTGTGGTATCACTTCTGCCTCGTCAAACACTTCCTTCGTTCACTTTTTACCTTCACTCACTATTGTTTACTAGGTAGTCAAATATAAAGGCCGGCGTGACTTTATAAAAATATATTTATTTCACAATACAAATTAATAATAGATACTCAAAATATTAATGCAGTCAATTAATATTACTTAACGTTAGTGCGAACGGTAAGAGAGCTGAGTCGATATTAAATGTACTTTGCTTGGCGATGGCTTTTATAGGCATCGTCAAGTAAACAACTCTTTCTAGAATGAACCCACGCGTTATACGTCTTATTAATTGATATCTGCTTATTTAGCAAAACAGTTATGAGAATTGGACTGAGACTAAACAAGTAACCTGATATCTGTTTACATGATTAATACGCAGCTGAGGCAAGTTAAGCTGATTAAGCAAAACAGTACTTGGAATTATATTCTATGAGCAACAGTCTGTTTATATTGCATCATCTTTTAAAGTACTTGCACTGAGCTGTGTACTGGTCTAGTATACATAACTCCTCCCTCCATAAGTTCAAAATCAGCGTTCGATTTTTGAGAATGTTGATTTTGCTTATGTTTACATAAGGACAATATTTTAGACTTATAAATATATAAAACAATCAAAAGCACAATTAATAATATTACATAAATGATTATAGAACCTAAACTTATGCTATGCACATTCACTGAATATACGTGGTTTTCACTGAGTTTTTCACTTTTACTGTTTAACACATGTGACAGGAACTGAAGATCTTCTAAGTTGACTTCATCTAGGCTGATTGGCTGCTTGTAGATTTTCTCTGCTGCTGTGATGCTTGGTAAATTTATAACTGGAACTTGATGGAAGACTTGATTAGTTAATTGAATGAGACGTTTCCTTAATGTGATGTTCTCTAATTTAGCTTCACATTCATTATCTAAGGTTAATATATAGGTGCCAAAAATGTTGAACTGGTTGAAATCATTTTCACAGTGCTCTGTGAGAAATGTCTGTTTTCCTGAATATAATAACCATGTGTCAGGCCGAATAGATTTGACCTTGACTTTTGAAGATTTTACTGTAAGTGGAGAACATGATGTAATTTGTGAAGAAAATTTCATCAAATCTGTAATGCATAAGTCTTCATTAGTGACAGATAAATTATCTTCATAACACAGGAATTCTCCTTCGTCTATTTCTTTGCATGATTGTGATAGTGGAAGTATATCTGACCCTCTGACCAGGATTTGGGAATATTGAGGCGTTAATAGGAATGTTAGGTTTAAATGAGGATTATACATGGGAAAAGGATGAAGGTTGTAATAGTTATAGAAATCTAATTGGACAATTGGTATCGACATAATAAACGTTATTCGTTTGTCCTTAATATATGCTCTTATGTCTATACAATGTACAATTTTGATCAAATTATCGGTATTTACTGGATACATTAATTTATCTATTTTCTCTATGTCTTTAAGAGTTGATAAAAATTTATCTATGTCTAAAATGGATTGGTGTAAAATATTTAATCTACTAAAAGCAATAGCTGTTTCAACCTCATCTAACCTAGCTAACAAAATTTGAAAATTATGGATAATTAAATCGAAAGTATTCAAGACAATTTCCTTACTATGTTGGAATTGAGTTTTATTCAGAATGGATTCTATTTCGTTAATTGTTTTGTCTATTTCAATAAAATTATTTCTCGTAGAGTTTGTCAGATTTACTAATACTCCAATTGTTTCGGAAACTAATGATATTTTGTTATCAATAGCGTTTTGTTTAGATTGAATATGACTTATTAAGGAATCGTATCTGATTGCGTCTTCATTGTCTAAATTGCCTGTAATGGCTTTAACTATTGAACCTAGGGGATTTAAAATACCTCTTTTAATTCTAATTGTTGGGACTAATTGATTATAACGCTCTAATGTTAAACTCATAATACACTCAGTTTGCATTTGTGCATCTATGATATTTCCGTCTAAGAAATATACATTTAATTTTTTTTTTAAATAATCGTTAACTTCATAATACTTGTTAACGTTATATTCGATACTGTTACTAACAAATTTTAAATCTAATATTTTAATTATATTCCAATTATAAGTGCTAATGAATGCTTGTCCTTCCTTAACTGGGAAGATTCCAGGATTATCTTCAATTTTCTGAAGTTGAAGGGCCAGGTTTTGGGCTGCCTGTACGAGGATCAGGAGCGCGAACCTGCGGAGGACGTTTTATATCTTTTATTGGGACTTTTGTGTGTCTCTGATGAGACTCTACCGGTACTGTATTTCTATTAATTGTTCCAATAATGTTTGCTTTTTTATAACGCGGTTGGTCTTTACTACGCCTAATATTGACACCTTTTATGAAGACGGTGTCTCCTTGTTTAAATTTTATTCTTTCTTCACCGCCACGTTTTTCTCTAATTTTAATTTTATTATTTATCATTTTATCGGTTAAGAAATCATATAAATGTTTAGTTCGTTTGCGATGCTCTAAAACAAGTTGCTGTGTATAATTTTTCTCGAAATCAACTTCAAATACATTAGATGAATCTGTATGACCAAAAACTACTTCAAATGGCGTAAGACCAGTTGTTGAATGTATGGACTGGTTATACGACATTATCGCATATGTCATTACTGAGGCAGTATCTGTTATTTTCCTTTCATATTTTGCAAGTCTATAAATTTCTATTATTGTGGAATGAAAACGTTCAACAATGCCCATTGAGTTGGGGTTATGGGGTGTTCCAATATGTAAATCTATTTTATAAAATATTAACATTTCTTTAAGTAAATTATTATTGAATTCTGAAGCTGGATCTGAACTTATTTTTCTTGGTACTCCGTAAATGGAAAAATATTTTATTAATGCTCTAATTATTTCTGGAGTTGTTCTATTTGAAACTTCTATGGCTTGTCCTAATTTACTAAAGGAGTCTACTATCGTTAGGAAATATTTGCCTTCTATGGAAAATAAGTCTATGAAAATTTCCTGAAAGGGTCTAGTTTGAGTTTGAGTTAATTGAAGTTTAGGATTTAAAGGCTTTCTATCGTATTTCATGGTTTTGCATGTTTCACAAGAATTAATTATACTTGATACGGTTTGTTCTAAATTTTGCCAGAAAAATGTTCGTTTAAGATGAGCAATGGTTTCTTTTATGCCACGGTGACAAGTTTTGCCAATATGGTATTTTAACACTATATCACGCTGCTCATTTTCATCTTCAACGTACACTACACGTTTTGTGCATTCTAAGAATTTTACTGAATCTTTTTTAAATAAAGTTATAATGATTTCTGAAAATTGTTTACGATGACGTTCATCGTCAAAGTATATGAAATATTTTATTTTAGGCCTAATATATTCTTTAAGGAATGATTTTATTAACTGGGTATTATTTAATGGTAAATGAACTTCTAATACTTTTTGTTTATCTCTGGATAAGTTTTTAACAGTAAATTCATTTCTGTTCCAGGTGTACACAAGTATTTGATTAGGTTTAGTATCAATTGCTTCTTGTAAAATAGGAATATTAGCAGAATCCATGTTTTCTTCTGAATGGACAGTTATAAAAGATGATTCTGATTTTTCAGATGCGGTTAAGGTGCTACTATTTAAAGATGGAACTGGGTTAGTTAATTCTGATTTGCTAGAATTTTCGGAAGATATTGTTATGGGACTAGAGGCATTAACTTTCATTGATAGATTATCTTTTAGTATATTAATTTTTGCACGTGAAAGCGCATCAGCGTTTCCATTTTGTTTACCGGGTTTGTATTTAATTTCGTAATCAAATGCTGTTAATTGTAATTTCCAATTAGTAAGTCTACTTCCGGGTTCTTTAACGAAATTTAACCACATTAGGGGTTTATGGTCACTTAATATGGTAAATTTATTTCCATATAAGTATGGCCTAAATTTTCTACACGCCCATACTATGGCTAATAATTCTTTTTCTATTGTACTATAACGGGTTTCTGCGTCGTTTAAAGTCCTACTAAGATAAGCTACAGGCTTGTCACTACCTATCGGTCCTTGTGATAGTATAGCGCCAAGGGCATAATTGGATGCGTCGGTTGTTAACAAAAATGGTTTAGTAAAATCGGGGTATTGTAAGATTGGGGCGTTTGTTAAAATTTCTTTACATTTCTCAAATGCATCAATATATTCTTTGTTAATTATAATTTTGTGTCTTTTCTTTAAACATTTAGTAAGAGGTTGTGTTAATTTGGAAAAATCTTTAATGAATTTTCGGTAGTAACCTACTAATCCAACAAAACTACGTATTTCCGAAGGTGTTTTAGGTAACGGAAATTGTAATATGGCTTTAATTTTATCATCATTTGGTTGAAGACCATTTTCTGTAATAGTGTGACCTAGGTAAAGAACTTCTTTTCTGAGAAATTCACACTTGTCTAATGTTACTTTTAAATTTGTTTGCCTAAGTCTTTCAAATACTTTTTCTAATTTTTCTAAATGTTCTTCTAAACTACTTGAGAATATAATGATATCATCTAAGTAAACTAAACAATGGATACCCTGTAAACCTCTAAGTATGTTATCCATTGCACGTTGAAATGTTGCAGGGGCTGTTTTTAAACCAAATGGCATTCTAGTAAACTCATAATGTCCATTTTGTGCTGTAAATGCTGTTTTAGATTGATCCTGTTTCTCTACTTCTATCTGATGGTAACCACTAGCTAAATCTAATGTAGATAAATAACACGCTTTTCCTAATTTATCGAAAAGGTCTGAAATGTTTGGTAATGGGTATTTGTCGTCTACGGTTATTTCATTCAATCTTCTGTAATCTATGACCATGCGAAATTTTCGTTCGCCCGAAGCGTCCATTTTTTTCGGAACTAAGTGAACTGGGGCGCTCCATGGAGAGTGCGATTCCCTAATGACATTGTTTCTTAATAATTTATCTATTTGTTTTCCAATTTCTTTATTTTCTGTGGGGGCATGTCTATATGGTTTTATATATATGGGATCTTCATTAGTGGTTCGAATTTTATGTTTAAATTGATTCGTAAAAGTTAAAGGAATATCATCACAATAGAATATGTCTCTATATCTGTAACATAATTTTTGTATGGCTTGTTTTTCTTCTTTCTTTAAATGATCTAATCTTAATTTTGAAAGGTTTTGTTGTAGCAATTTATTTTTATTTGTATTTAAATTTAAGGTATTGAGATTATTGAAAAATTTTTCCTCAAATTTGTATACTTTTAATGGATTATCAAATTTTAATATAACATTTTGATCTGTAGAATTTTGTATAATTGTTTGAGCTATTGAATTTTTACAATTTACTATGGCATCGGGCATTCTAACTCCTGGTTGAAATTCTAAAAAATGTAATATTGCTTCACCATTTTTAAGATTTGTCGGAATTTTAACACGAGTTTCTGAACGCGGTGATAATTTAATTTCGTAGGGTTTTCTATACAATATCGGAATTTTAGTATTTCTGGTTTTTAAAACTTGATTTTTCATATCTATTGTGGCTTCTAGTTCTTTCAACAAGTCTGAACCTAATAAACCTTCGTATCTGCTATCTACATCATAAATGTAAAATTTGTGACAAAGTTTGCTTTTAAAAGTTTTGGTTAAGGGCATATAAGCTACTTTACTGTGCCTACTATGTCCATGTGTACTAATTATTTCAAAAGGTTCTAAAGTTATAAAATTATAAAAGAATTTGTTTGCTATTTCGGGGCTAATGAAGGATCTAGTGCTTCCTGTATCTATCATAAATTTTGAATTAATTTCTGGTATTATAATATGTGGTAATTTTAAGGTTTCACTATAATTAAGTTTAACTATTTCGGGGGATCTTGGACCGGATCCATTGGAAAATTTTCAGGTGGAGAAACATTATTATCGGGGTTTTCGTCGTCGACTTCATCGATTGTCACTGGCTCATATTCATTAAAGTATTCGTCAGTCTCAAAGTCAATGTCATCTACGTCATTCTCATATAAATTTTCAATCATGTTGTTACGAACTGCTGTCCTCATTGTGACATCATTATCTGTTTGATTTTTATTTATGAATTTATTGGGAATACCGAAACGGAATTGTTGATTTGGGTTGGGTTTGAAGAACCCAGATTGCTTGTAATTATTCATATTGTAAGGTAATCTTTGATCATTTTTAAATACTTTTTGTTGATTTTGTTGAATTAAATTAGGATTAAAGTTAGGTCGGAAGTTTTGATTCATTAGTTGTCTTTGTGGGAAATTACTTTGAAGGAATCTATTTTGAGGTATGCCAAATTTATATTGGGTCGGAATTTGTTTGGTTGTTTGTAAACTATTATTTGATTTGACTTTACTTTTTGCATTATAATGGTTATGGAAATTTACTTCCTCTGTAACTACTCCTAAGGCTGATTCTAAATTAGCGCATTTATTTAACCTAACGATCCTTAATAGGTCTTCTGGTAAGTTAAACAAAAAGCTATTTAACGCGGAATGATTGTAAATAATCATTTTAGCGGCTTTAACGCCTTCATCGGTTAACAAATTTACTTTGGCTATAACTGAACTTTTTACGTCCTGGATTCTATGAGCTAAATCTATATATGATTCTCCTGATTTTAATTTAATGTTTTCTAATTCTACGGCAATGCAATCTTCTGTTCTAGGATCTCCAAAATGTTCTATGAGGAGTTCCTTTAAGCTATCCCAAGAATTGATAATATTTCTTTCACTCACTAGTTTCGCGGCTTTATCTATTAATTTACTCGTCAGACTATGGTAAATGTACATTTGTTGTGCGGCATTATTTTCGCGACTAAAACTTCTAATAACATATTCGCACTTTTGGATGTAAAAATTTAACAATTGGTTGTTACCGTCGTAACGTGGAATTAAGTCGAGAATTTCTTTCGGAATAATTTGAATTTGATTCATTTTGAATATTTTAAACACTTATTATTCACTTTTACAAACACAATAAGATAAATATTACACACAAAAAATAAAAAAAAATACAATTTAAAATAACACACACAAAAAAAAATACAATTTAAAAATAACACGTAAAAGTTTACAATAAAAATTTTATAATAGAAAAAGTTTATAGATTCGGCGATTTTTGTCCGAAAATATAACTCTTATCAATTATTATTTAACTTAGCCTTTATAGGCAGAACAACGTTTATTATTTTTTTTTTATAATATTTAATTTCTTTTCATTAAGATTTATTTTCTTTTCAATATTTTACGTTCTCAAGTGGACCTTGTGATCACCCCACTGGAAGTAATTTTCTTTTCAATAAAATACGACAATGTTTTACGTAAGTTCAGCGATGCTTGTCTGATTCTTACGGCCCTAAGTGGTGATCTACGGCTTAGCGATGCGTGTCTAAATCCCGTGAGATCCTAAATTCTAATCACAAATTAGCGATGCTTGTCTAATAATGCGATATCCTTTTATCCAAATAATTCCCGCGATTTTTGACCGGAATTACAGGCTCGGGGTCTGAATGAAATTAGCGATGCTTGTCCAATTAAATTCAGAATAGACAGAAAAATAGGAACATGTGGGAAAGGTCAGAACTCACACAATGCTGCAATTTTTCATGCCGAATATCCGCTCTTTGAGTATCAGCAGGCACTTCTTGACAAAATTTCTTTGTTCGAAGGTAGGGTAGGTCCTTTTCTAGGATTCAGCCAGGCGATTGTGGTCCGGAATCGATGCTTGTACTCCTGCACGGCGTTGAGCTTGTCTGGTATGACTACTGCAACACTTATCGCGACTGAAATCCTACCGTTCGGCTGCGCCAGTCAAATATAAAGGCCGGCGTGACTTTATAAAAATATATTTATTTCACAATACAAATTAATAATAGATACTCAAAATATTAATGCAGTCAATTAATATTACTTAACGTTAGTGCGAACGGTAAGAGAGCTGAGTCGATATTAAATGTACTTTGCTTGGCGATGGCTTTTATAGGCATCGTCAAGTAAACAACTCTTTCTAGAATGAACCCACGCGTTATACGTCTTATTAATTGATATCTGCTTATTTAGCAAAACAGTTATGAGAATTGGACTGAGACTAAACAAGTAACCTGATATCTGTTTACATGATTAATACGCAGCTGAGGCAAGTTAAGCTGATTAAGCAAAACAGTACTTGGAATTATATTCTATGAGCAACAGTCTGTTTATATTGCATCATCTTTTAAAGTACTTGCACTGAGCTGTGTACTGGTCTAGTATACATAACTAGGTACCTGTAATTTATTTACAATTTATTTCATGTCAATCACCTCGCTGACTGTAAACCTTTGACATTTGTTTGACACATTGATATATGTGTATAGTGTATTTATCCATTGACAATTGGTGTGAACGTTCAGAAACAATGCGTTTGAATCATAGCACTTTTATCTGTATTCCGCAACCGCCGAGTGCATCGAGGGTAAAATTATGTATTTTTTTTTTTTTTTTGTTTTCGTTTGAAGACATTTCAATTTAATAATTTATATATTATTTATTAGTGGTATTATATTTTATTTATTTATCTTATTTTATTCAAGGTAATAGTATCTTATTTCAAGTATGGATTTATTGGATATCAGCAATGATAGTTATTACGAATCGTCTCGAACGAAGGCTTGATGACTTCCAGCCTCCCGAACAAGCCGGTTTCCGGAAAGGTTTTAGTACCATAGACCACATACATACGCTGCGGCAGGTTATACAGAAGACTGAGGAGTATAATCGGCCACTATGCTTGGCGTTTGTGGACTATGAGAGGGCCTTTGATTCGATCGAGATTTGGGCGGTTCTTAGATCTCTCCAGCGATGCCGCATTGACTATAGGTATATCGAAGTGTTGAAGTGCTTGTATAATAACGCCACCATGTCAGTCCGAGTACAGGGGCAGTGCACGAAGGCAATCCCCATAAAAAGAGGAGTAAGACAGGGAGACGTCATTTCTCCGAAACTGTTTACGGCCACCTTAGAGGACGCCTTCAAGCTCTTGGAATGGCAAGGACTTGGCATCAACATCAATGGCGAATACATCACTCACCTTCGATTTGCCGACGACATTGTGGTCATGGCGGAGTCGCTGGAAGATCTAGGACGAATGCTCGGTGACCTCAATAGAGTATCCCAACAAGTGGGTCTTAAAATGAATATGGACAAAACAAAAATAATGTTTAATGTCCATGTCGTACCCACCGCACTCACTGTTGGGAACTCTACTCTTGAAGTTGTCGACGAATACATTTACCTGGGACAGGCAGTCCGGTTAGGTAGGTCCAACTTTGAGAGAGAGGTCAATCGACGAAACCAACTCGGCTGGGCAGCGTTCGGGAAACTGCGCAACATCTTCTCATCCAAAATACCTCAGTGCCTAAAGACTGAGAAAGAAGTTTTTAGTCAATGTGTGTTACCAGTGATGACATATGGATCAGAGACGTGGTCTCTTACAATAGGTCTCATAAAAAAGCTTAAAGTTGCTCAGCGAGCTATGGAAAGAGCTATGCTCGGCGTTTCTCTACGTGATCAAATCAGGAATGAGGAGATTCGTAGAAGAACCAAGGTCACCGACATAGCCCTCAGGATTAGCATGCTGAAGTGGCAATGGGCTGGCCACATAGCGCGAAGATCGGACGGGCGTTGGGGCAGAAAGATTCTAGAGTGGAGACCACGTATTGGCAAGCGCACCGTAGGACGACCGCCTGCCAGATGGACCGACGATCTTGTGAAAATCGCAGGAAATCGTTGGATGCAGGTGGCATCGGACCGGTTACGCTGGAAAGCGATTGGGGAGGCCTATGTTCAGCAGTGGACAAGTGTAGGCTGAAATGATGATGATGATGAATGATAGTTTGGTTTCTTGCTCTTCTGAAATGTCCGACGTACAGTATTCAAGTGCTTTTAGTGATGACGTTGGTTCAACACCTCTACGAAAACAACTTTTTTCTACTTTCTCCACTCTCCGGAAATTCTTCAATGTTGTGCATATTAACTCTCAAAGTATTCCTGCTCACTACCCCGACCTCTTAGCTTCCTTCGACTCTGAATATATACATGCGATTTTGGTAACCGAAACCTTCCTCAAACCTTCCCTACCTTCAGTGCAGTATGCATTGCCTGGATACAAGCTGCTACGTAATGACAGAACAGGCAAGAGGGTGGTGTTGCTATTTATCTTCGTGGGGATATCCCTTACAAAGTGATTGATCAGTCACCAAGTGAGTACTCTTAATTTTCTGAACATCTTTTTATTGAGCTCAATTTCCTTCATACAAACCTTCTCCTAGGCGTTTATTACAGCCCATCCTGTCATATAGATTCCTTCTCCCCCTTTGAGTTAAAACTAGAGTATTTCTCTTCGTTATACGATCATACTATAATTCTTGGTGATTTTAACACTTGTTTATTAAAAGGGGATAGTCGTAGCAACAAACTCCGGTCCCTTGTCTCTTCTATCAACATGCATGTCCTACCGCTAACAGCTTCTCATCGCGCTCCGCATAGTTCTCCATCACTCCTAGATCTTATTCTCGTTTCGGACGCTAGCCATGTAGCTGCACACGGCCAGATTTCTGCTTCTTTTTCGTATAATGATCTGATATTCCTTTCCTATAAAATTCGCTCTCCAAAACGCTCTTCTAAATTTCGTTTCCTTCGCAGCTTTGAAGATATTAATACTAAGCAGTTAAGACTGGACGCGAGCAGTGTAGACTGGACTTCTGTTTATAACTGCGTTGACGTAAACGAAAAAGTATCTATATTCAATAAAACAGTGCTGGGTTTATATGATACGCATGCGCCGGTAAAAAAAGTGAGAGTTAAGCATTGTCCCGCGCCTTGGTACTTCTTCTTGATATCATCTTGATACCATCAAGAAAATGATGGCTAAACGTGATAAGGTGAAGAGAAGGTACAGAAAGTTACCTACGGATGTAAACTGGAGTCAGTACAAACAACTGAGAAACCGCTGCAATCGTATGTGTAGGGATGCAAAGAGGCGTCACATACACAGTTCCATTCAAAATTTCAATACAGCACAAGTTTGGCAATTTCTCAAGTCGTTTGGTGTTGGCAAAACCATTACTCCGAATGTTCCTAATGTGGACGTTAACGCATTAAACGCACACTTCTCCAAACCTCCAACTTCGGTTAAACATGACATAAAATCGTCTACTCTCAAGTATCTCTCCAATCTTCTCTTGCCAGTATGTGCTTCTTTCTCCTTCAGCCCGATTACGGAACAAGACATAAAGAAATCCATCTTGTCCATTTCCACGAAGGCGGTTGGTGATGATGGCATCCAAATCCAAATGCTCTTCCTTCTCTTGAATGAACTTGGGCCTGTCATCACGCACATAATGAATTCTTCCCTGGAGACTCCCGTTTTACCCGATATTTGGAAAAAAGCACATGTTCTCCCGTTACCCAAAACTCAGAACCCTTCGTCCTTATTCCATTTCCGACCTATCTCCATCCTTCCCTTGCTATCCAAGGTGCTCGAGAGTGTTGTTCAAGGTCAACTGTCTCTCTAGCTCTCCTCTCATGGCATTCTAAGTCCTTATCAATCTGGTTTAGGCCAGGTCGCAGTACAGTTACAACTCTAATCAAGATAACTGATGATATTAGACTGGCTATGGAAAATAGACTTCTTAGTGTTAGTATTATTGGATTTCAGCAGTGCTTATAATTCAGTTGATTTTGACATCCTCTTAGGCACCTTATCTTCTCTGAATGTCTCCGCTCCGGTAATTGCGTGGTTTAACTCTTATCTTCGGGGCCGCTCCCAGTCAGTTCGCTTTGAAGGAGTTTCCTCTGATTGGTGAAATCTTACTGCGGGTGTGCCTCAGGGTCACGTCCATTCACCTCTACTGTTTTCAGTTTTTATAAACTCTGTTACTAAAGTGATTACTTCCTTCTATCATATTTATGCCGACGATTTGCAGCTGTATCGACATTTTAAAATTGAGGAGCTTAATTATGCAATCAGCGTCATCAATGATGATCTAGAAAATATTAGCAAGTGGGCAAAATCTTTTGGCCTTCTTGTTAATCCGGCTAAGTCTCAAGCTATTATCATTGGTGGCAAATACTACATGAACGCACAAGTTATGAATTGACATTCTCGCCCTCCAATTGTACTTGATTCTGTATCCATACCCTACTCTGACACTATTAAGAATCTAGGTATTTTTATGGACTCCAACCTTGCATGGAGCACTCATATTACTGAGGTAAGCAGAAGAGTCTACAGCTCCTTCCAGTCTCTCAAACGTCTTCAAAAGTTCTTGCCTTTCCAAACTAAAATTAACCTTGCTCAGTCTCTTCTCCTACCTCTTCTTGACTATGGAGATGTCTGTTTCCTTGATGCAACAGAAGAGCTAGTGAACAGGCTCGAACGTTTGCAGAATCTGTGCATCCGCTTCATTTTCGGTTTGCGTAAATATGATAACGTATCAAAGTTCCGGGGAAAATTGAAGTGGCTGCCTATTCGGCGGCGTCGAGACTTACATGTTCTTTCTCTTCTCTACTCCATCCTCTATAGTCCTAAAGCTCCTATCTACCTACGTGAGCGTTTTGACCTTCTTGTTCCTACATATAGACCCTGTCGCAGTGCTACTTCTCTCCTTCTTCGTACTCCTCTTCATTCTTCCAGCCGATACGATAAGTCTTTTACTGTTCGTGGTATCCGTCTTTGGAACTCACTTCCACACGCCCTACGTGCGAGTTCATCTCTGGATGTTTTTAAGAGAAGAGTCAGGGAACATTTCCTATCTGTTTGCTAATTGATGCATACATACAACTTTTTGTACTATTTATGTATGTGTATGTAGGTATATTATATTTATTATATGTATGCAGTATTTGTGTAGTGTATGTAATTTATTTATAATTATGTTTAGAAATTTTATATATTTTCCTTTTTCTCTGGAATGTGTGATTGTATAACTGCCCTCTTATTTTTCTGTCTCATCTCTCAACACTCAAAGGTTCGCTGGAAGAGAACTCATATTCTGAGTTAAGCTCGCCTTTGTATATGACTTTTGAAAATGAAAATTACCTCTGTTCAGTATACAATAAAGAATAAAAATAAATAAAAATTTATATTGCCTATGAATTATTATGATTATTCTTTGACAATCGGACCACGGTGTGAGGTAATTAATATATGCCAACACGTGTTAATTATGAGTGTGTTGTTTTGCCTAAAGAGGTGTGTGATGGTGTTTTTATAGCTAGTGTAGTTACTTAGCCGAAAAATGGGAAAATTCCTATAAGACTTTTAAATACAACGTCAGACGAAAAAACATTTAATTTAAAAGATATTGAAATAGATAGATTAGACTACTATAATTTTTGTACATTTGAAAAAATCGGATGTGAGAGTAGATAGAGATAAGCAATTGTTTTCTTTACTCAAGTTAAAAAAATATTTAGGAAAAGGAGAGCCATTATCTATAGAGCAAACATGTGTGAAATATTCCGATATATTTCATTTACCAGGTGATAAACTCAGTGTTATAAATGTTTACGAACAGTCCATACATTTAAAAGATCGCGTAACGCCTGTGTATAAAAAACCATATAGAATACCTTTTGCGCAAAAAGAGAAACTTAATAAACAGATAGATCAGATGTTAGAAGATGGGATAATAGAAAAAGCTAGTAGCGATTGGTCTAGTCCATTATTATTGATACCTAAAAAGTTGGATAGATGCGGTAAACAACAATGGCGCGTAGTTGTCGATTATAGGCAATTAAATGAGCGCGTTCAGGATGATAAATTCCCTCTCCCAAATATAACAGATATATTAGATTCGTTATCAGGTGCTATGTATTTCAGTCGTTGATTTGAGTAAAAGTTTTTTTCAATGTAATTTACAAAAAGAGTCACGAAAATATACGGCATTCACAACTGACAAAGGTCAATTTCAAATGTGTAGATTACCTATGGGATTGAAGATATGTCCTTCAGCATTTAGTAGATTAATGACAGTTGCCCTGTCAGGCCTTAATTATGATAAATGCATAATTTATTTAGATAACCTAATTAGTTTTGGTAGAAATTTATCAGATCATAACAAAAATCTCATGTCAGTTTTCTCACGATTACGAAAGGTAAATCTAAAGTTGAATCCATAGAAATGCGAATTCTTAAAACGACAATGTTTATACCTAGGGCATGTAATATCAGACGGCGGCATTTTACCCGACCCGACTAAAGTCAGAGTCATCGAAAGTTATCTGATACCGACTTCGGCGGACGACGTCAAACGTTTTGTTGCATTTAGCAATTATTACAGGAAATTCATACGAAACTTTGCTGAGATTGTTTTACCTTTTAATAAATTAAGTCGCAAAAACACTAAATTTAAATGGACTTTAGAATGCCAAAATGCGTTTAATACTTTAAAAAGGTCACTTGTCAAACGCACCGATTTTAGACTATCCTAATTTTTTGCCCGAAAATGAATTTATTTTGCAAACTGATAGTTCAAATTATGCATTAGAATGTGTTTTAAGTAATTCAAATGGAAAACCAATTGCTTATGCTAGTAGAAATTTGAATAAATCTGAATTAAAAAATGCAACCATTAAAAAGGAACATTTAGCGATTTTTTGGTCCGTAACACACTTTAGACCGTATTTATATGGTAAAAAATTTACTATTAGAACCGATCATAGACCATTGATATATTTATTTAATGTGTGAAATCCTTCAAGTCTTTTAACTAAATTTCGTTAAGCGTTGGAGGAATATGATTTCAAGGTAGAATACGTAAAAGGAAAGGAAAATGTACGTAGACGCTTTATCGAGAATCGTTATTACATCTGACGAGTTGAAAGAAATGAATAGTAGATTAGTGTGCGTTTTAACTAGAGCACAAGCTAAAAAGAACAAAGCAAATAATAACCCTGATTTGACGAGTAAACTAGAGACTTCAACTGACGATAGGTTTGATCACCCTAAAGTTGTAGAGGTTTTCAAAATATCGGACACGGATTATTTTATCGGAGAATACGCTGCGAAGAATATTAAAGAAGATAGACAGTACTGCTTTATTTCTTTCGAGGAATAAAAACTTAATTTTTAGTAAGAGTAAAGGAAAAATATTTGCGAGTCAACATTCTTTATCGAAAAACTCACGAGATGATTTGTTGAAAGAAATGGCTAATTTATGCAAATATTTTAATATTACGAAAGTTGTTATAATAAAAACGCGTAAAAATAAAAATATTATAAAATGGCTAGCTACGAATATAATGAAAAACAAAACATTAACTTTACCTAGGTTATGTATTGTAAAAGACGTTCAAAGAATTTATAATTATTTATTTTATTTTATTATATTTTATTGTATTATAATTTATACAGAAGACGAAAAAAGGATTACAATGAATAATTTTTATTTATTACCTAGTAGTGGTCATGTAGGTATTAGAAGAATGGTTAATAATATAAGAAAATATTATTTTTGGACTACTTTACAAAAAGACGTTCGGTGTTATATCGAAAAATGCGATAAGTGCCAAAAACAAAAGTATACTAAAATTTATAAAGAACCATTAACAATTACAACTACGGCATCTTCTTCATTTGATAAAATATTTTTGGATGTCATGGGTCCTTTAGATAGAGAAGACGAAGGATTTTGTTACATTCTTACTTTACAATGTGAACTGAGTAAATACGTAGAAGTATACCCTTTAAAAACGAAAACAACGACAGAAAGCGCAAAGAATTTTACAGAGAACTTTATTTTACGTTATGGCATACCGAGAGAAATAGCGAGTGATAGAGGTACCGAGTTCGTATCAAGTGTAATGTCGGAAATGTGTAACATTTTAGGAACTAAGCAAATTATAGCAACCGCGTACCATCATGAAAGTATTGGATCATTAGAAAATACTCATAATATGTTAGGAGCCTATTTACAAATCCAAACCAATAATCATCCGTCATCGTGGAGTTCATGGCTACAGTATTGGTGGTTTTCTTTTAACACTTCAGAGCACCCTGAGACTAAATACACTCACTCCTTATGAGTGTGAGTCTTAGTGTTTGTACAAGTATGTAGATTACCTAATAATTTGTGCTATGCAGTTAAAACTTTATATAATTTTGATAATTATGCTTTGGAGTTTAAATATCGTATTTAAAAAGCCCAAAACCATGCAAAAAATATTTAGATTTTGAGTAAAAATATTAAAAAACAAAAGTATGACAAAGCAATTAATCCAGTTATTTATGAATCAGGTGACCAACTGTTACTGAAAAACTAAACCGGTAATAAGTTAGATGCATTCCTTGTTTTCTTTGTTTTTGGAATATTTGAAAAAAAAGTACCATGTAATTTTTTTTATTATTTTAGGGGGATGATGTAACGTGTACTATTATGCACTAAAAGCATCAATTGTATAACGGTATTGTAAGACAGACAATAAACGATACTTGAAGTAAGCGGACGTGTTTGACTCACTATCACCCAATAGAACAAAAGCGTACAACGCTATATAGGTAGTCAAATATAAAGGCCGGCGTGACTTTATAAAAATATATTTATTTAACAATACAAATTAATAATAGATACTCAAAATATTAATGCAGTCTATTAATATTACTTAACGTTAGTGCGAACGGTAAGAGAGCTGAGTCGATATTGAATGTACTTTGCTTGGCGATGGCTATTTATAGTCATCGTCAAGTAAACAACTGTTTCTAGAAGGAACCCACGCATTATGTGTCTTATTAATTGATATTGCTTACTAAGCATAACAGTTATTAGAATTGGACTGAGGCTAAACAAGTAACCTGATATCTGTTTACTTGATAAATACGCAGCTGAGGCAAGTTAAGCTGATTAAGCAAAACAGTACTTGGAATTATATTCTATGAGCAATAGTCTGTTGTTATTGCATCATCTTTTAAAGTACTTGCACTGAGCTGTGTACTGGTCCAGTATACATAACTCCTCCCTCCATAAGTTCAAAATCAGCGTTCGATTTTTGAGAATGTTGATTTTGCTTATGTTTACATAAGGACAATATTTTAGACTTATTAATATATAAAACAATCAAAAGCACAATTATTAATATAACATAAATGATTATAGAACCTAAACTTATGCTATGCACATTCACTGAATATACGTGGTTTTCACTGAGTTTTTCACTTTTACTGCTTAACACGTGTGACAGGAACTGAAGATCTTCTAAGTTGACTTCATCTAGGCTGATTGGCTGCTTGTAGATTTTCTCTGCTGCTGTGATGCTTGGTAAATTTATAACTGGAACTTGATGGAAGACTTGATTAGTTATTTGTATGAGACGTTTCCTTAATGTGATGTTCTCTAATGTAGCTTTACATTCATTATCTAGGGTTAATATATAGGTGCCAAAAATGTTGTAATTTGTGAAGAAAATTTCATCAAATCTGTAATGCATAAGTCTTCATTAGTGTAAGATAAATTATCTTCATAACACAGGAATTCTCCTTCGTCTATTTCTTTGCATGATTGTGATAGTGGAAGTATATCTGACCCTCTGACCAGGATTTGGGAATATTGAGGCGTTAATAGGAATGTTAGGTTTAAATGAGGATTATACATGGGAAAAGGATGAAGGTTGTAATAGTTATAGAAATCTAATTGGACAATTGGTATTGACATAATAAACGTTATTCGTTTGTCCTTAATATATGCTCTTATGTCTATACAATGTTCAATTTTTATCAAATTATCGGAATTTACTGGATACATTAATTTATCTATTTTCTCTATATCTTTAAGAGTTGATAACAATTCATCTATGTCTAAAATGGATTGATGTAAAATATTTAATCTACTGAAAGCAATAGCTGTTTCAACCTCATCTAACCTAGTTAACAAAATTTGAAAATTATGGATAATTAAATCGAAAGTATTCAAGACAATTTCTTTACTATGTTGGAATTGAGTTTTATTTAGGATAGATTCTATTTCGTTAATTGTTTTGTCTATTTCAATGAAATTATTTCTCGTAGAGTTTGTCAGATTTACTAATACTCCAATTGTTTCGGAAACTAATGATATTTTGTTATCAATAGCGTTTTGTTTAGATTGAATATGACTTATTAAGGAATCGTATCTAATTGCGTCTTCATTATCTAAATTGCCTGTAATGGCTTTAACTATTGAACCTAAGGGATTTAAAATACCTCTTTTAATTCTTATTGTTGGGACTAATTGATTATAGCGCTCTAATGTTAAACTCATAATATACTCAGTTTGCATTTGTGCATCTATGATATTTCCGTCTAAGAAATATACATTTAATTTTTCTTTTAAATAATCGTTAACTTCATAATACTTGTTAACGTTATATTCAATACTGTTACTAACAAATTTTAAATCTAATATTTTAATTATATTCCAATTATAGGTGCTTATGAATGCTTGTCCTTCCTTGACTGGGAAGATTCCAGGATTATTTTCAATTTTCTAAAGTTGAAGGGCCAGGTTTTGGGCTGCCTGTACGAGGATCAGGAGCGCGAACCTGCGGAGGACGTTTTATATCTTTTATTGGGACTTTTACCTTCCTAGAACGGGATTTATTTTTGCCATGGTTTGATAATATTTTATCATCCTGTTTTACTTTACGTTTACGTTTCTTTTTAACTTTTATTTTGTTTGGATTAAAGTCTTTGATTGAAAATATTAAAGGATTCGATGTATTAACCATCATTGAAAAATTATCTTCAAATAAAATAGGAATATCGGAAGAATCTATGTTTTCCTTTGAACGGATAGTTATAAGGGATGATTTCGGGTTTTCAGACACGGTCAAAGTATTACTATTTAAAGAAGAAACTAGGTTAGTTAATTTTGATTTAATTGAATCTTCGGGGGATTTTGTTGTGGGACTTGAGGCATTAACTTTCATTAATAGATTATCTTTTATTTTATCAATTTTTGCACGTGAAAGCGCATCAGCGTTTCCATTTTGTTTACCGGGTTTGTATTTAATTTCGTAATCAAATGCTGTTAATTGTAATTTCCAATTAGTTAGTCTATTTCCGGGTCCTTTAACGGAATTTAATTACATTAGGGGTTTATGGTCACTTAATATGGTGAATTTATTTCCATATAAGTATGGCCTAAATTTTCTACACGCCCATACTATGGCTAATAATTCTTTTTCTATCGTACTATAACGGGTTTCTGCGTCGTTTAATGTTCTACTAAGATAAGCTACAGGCTTGTCACTACCTATCGGTCCTTGTGATAGTATAGCGCCAAGGGCATAATTGGATGCGTCGGTTGTTAACAAAAATGGTTTAGTGAAATCGGGGTATTGTAAGATTGGGGCGTTTGTTAAAATTTCTTTACATTTCTCAAATGCATCAATATATTCTTTGTTAATTATAATTTTGTGTCTTTTCTTTAAACATTTAGTGAGAGGTTGTGTTAATTTGGAAAAATCTTTAATGAATTTTCGGTAGTAACCTACTAGTCCAACAAAACTACGTATTTCCGAAGGTGTTTTAGGTAACGGAAATTGTAATATGGCTTTAATTTTATCATCATTTGGTTGAAGACCATTTTCTGTAATAGTGTGACCTAGGTAAAGAACTTCTTTTCTAAAAAATTCACACTTGTCTAATGTTACTTTTAAATTTGTTTGCCTAAGTCTTTCAAATACTTTTTCTATTTTTTCTAAATGTTCTTCTAAACTACTTGAGAATATAATGATATCATCAAAGTAAACTAAACAATGGATACCCTGTAAACCTCTAAGTATGTTATCCATTGCACGTTGAAATGTTGCGGGGGCTGTTTTTAAACCAAATGGCATTCTAGTAAACTCATAATGTCCATTTTGTGCTGTAAATGCTGTTTTAGATTGATCCTGTTTCTCTACTTCTATCTGATGGTAACCACTAGCTAAATCTAATGTAGAAAAATAACACGCTTTTTTTAATTTATCGAAAAGGTCTGAAATGTTTGGTAATGGGTATTTGTCGTCTACGGTTATTTCATTCAATCGTCTATAATGTATGACCATGCGAAATTTTCGTTCGCCCGAAGCGTCCATTTTTTTCGGAACTAAGTAAACCCCAGTTCACTCCATGGAGAGTGTGATTCCCTAATGACATTGTTTCTTAATAATTTATCTATTTGTTTTCCAATCTCTTTATTTTCTGTAGGGGCATGTCTATATGGTTTTATATATATGGGATCTTCATTAGTGGTTCTAATTTTATGTTTAAATTGATTCGTAAAAGTTAAAGGAATATCATCACAATAGAATATGTCTCTATATCTGTAACATAATTTTTGTATGGCTTGTTTTTCCTCTTTCTTTAAATGATCTAATCTTAATTTTGAAAGGTTTTGTTGTAACAATTTATTTTTATTTGTATTTAAATTTAAAGTATTGAGGTTATTGAAAAATTTTTCCTCAAATTTGTCTACTTTTAATGGATTATCAAATTTTCATATAATATTCTGATCTGTAGAATTTTGTATAATTGTTTGGGCTATTGGATTTTTACAATTTACTATGGCATCGGGCATTCTAACTCCTGGTTGAAATTCTAAAAAATGTACTATGGCTTCACCATTTTTTAGATCTGTCGGAATTTTAACACGAGTTTCTGAACGCGGTGATAATTTAATTTCGTAGGGTTTTCTGTATAATATTGGAATTCTAGTATTTTTAGTTTTTAGTACTTGATTTTTCATATCTATTGTGGCTTCTAGTTCTTTTAACAAGTCTGAACCTAATAAACCTTCGTATCTGTTATCCACGTCATAAATATAAAACTTGTGACGAAGTTTACTTTTAAAAGTTTTGGTTAAGGGCATATAAGCTACTTTACTGTGCCTACTGTGTCCATGTGTACTAATTATTTCAAAAGGTTCTAAAGTTATAAAATTATAAAAGAATTTGTTTGCGATTTCGGGGCTAATGAAGGATCTAGTGCTTCCTGTATCTATCATAAATTTTAAATGGATTTCTGGTATTATTATATGTGGTAATTTTAAGGTTTCACTATAATTAAGTTTAACTATTTCGGGGGATCTTGGACCGGATCCATTGGAAAATTTTCAGGTGGAGAAACATTAATATCGGGGTTTTCGTCGTCGAATTCATCGATTGTCACTGGCTCATATTCATCAAAGTATTCGTCAGTCTCAAGGTCGATGTCATCTACGTCATTCTCGTGTAAATTTTCAATCATATTGTTACAAACTGCTGTCCTCATTGTGACATCATTATCTGTTTGATTTTTATTTATGAATTTATTAGGAATCCCGAAACGGAATTGTTGATTTGGGTTGGATTTGAAGAATCCAGATTGCTTGTAATTATTTATGTTGTAGGGTAATCTTTGATCATTTTTAAAGAATTTTTGTTGATTTTGCTGAATTAAATTAGGATTGAAGTTAGGTCGGAAGTTTTGGTTCATTAATTGTCTTTGTGGAAAATTACTTAAAGGAATCTGTTTTGAGGTATGCCAAATTTAAATTGAGTTGGAATTTGTTTAGTTGTTTGTAAACTATTATTTGATTTAACTTTACTTTTTGCATTATAATGGTTATGGAAATTTACTTCCTCTGTAACTATTCCTAAGGCTGATTCTAGATTAGCGCATTTATTTAACCTAACGATCCTTAATAGGTCTTCTGGTAAGTTAAACAAAAAGCTATTTAACGCGGAATTATTGTAAATAATCATTTTAGCGGCTTTAACGCCTTCATCGGTTAACAAATTTACTTTGGCTATAACTGAACTTTTTACGTCTTGGATTCTATGAGCTAAATCTATATATGATTCTCCTGATTTTAATTTAATGTTTTCTAACTCTACGGCTATACAATCTTCTGTTCTAGGATCTCCGAAATGTTCTATGAGGAGTTCCTTTAAGCTATCCCAAGAATTGATAATATTTCTTTCACTCACTAGTTTCGCGGCTTTATCTATTAATTTACTCGTCAGACTATGGTAGATGTACATTTGTTGTGCGGCATTATTTTCGCGACTAAAACTTCTAATTACGTATTCGCACTTTTGGACATAAAAATTTAATAGATAGATAGATAGAGTACTCTTTATTGTACACCAGTGATATTAACAATTAATTACATACAAGAAAAAAAAAATAGGTACAATTGGCGGTCTTATCGCTAAAAGCAATTTCTTCCAGACAACCAATGTATTGGAAGAAGCAACATACGGAATAGTACGTACGTACACTATAAACCTCAATAATACATTCTGTCATCATTTTACTTACATACATATCATAGTTATAATACAACATTATATACATACATATATACACATATAATACTATGCAAATATATAAATATATCTTACACACAATACAGAGAGTGTGCAATGAAAAATTTATAAATGAAGAAAGTGGTGGTGAACCATATTTTTAAAGGACGCCAACGACTGTGCACGACGGACTGTTACAGGCAATGCATTCCACAAGCGAACGGCTTGATTAGAAAAGGATTTATCGAAGTAGTTGGTAGAATGCATTGGTGTTTTCAGCCTTAGGTTCTCCGATGACCTTAGAAACCTTGAATGTGTGTCGTGAAGGAATTCAAATCGTTCTTTGAGGTAAGTGGGAGATGTTGGATTAAATAAGATATTATAAAGAAGAGATAATATGTGAGCATTCCGGCGAAGGCGAATTGGTAACCACTTGAGTCTTAAACGAAATTCAGAAATGTGATCATATTTGCGAAGGCCAAATATAAATCTAATGCAAAAATTTTGAAGTCGCTCAAGCTTGTTATATTGGTTCTCTGTGAGATCAAGATAGCTGGCGTCTGCATTATCGATTATAGGGAGTAGAAGGGAATGTGCGAGAGCAATTTTAGTGGCAGTAGGGAGAAAATTGCGCAGTCTTCTCAAGGACCCTGCAGAAGCAAAAACTTTGCGACTAACTTCTTGAAGTTGCCCAAGTGAGATTTCTGTCAATATAAACCCCCAAATTTTTAACAATTTTGCTTATTGGTATGGTAATATCGTCAAACTTAATTTGGGGTAATTGTGACCAATCAATCCGGGAAGTCATTCTAGAGCTACCAATAATAATAACCTGTGTCTTAGTTGGGTTGACTTTGAGACCAAATTCCTTACTCCAAGTACTTATTTTGGATAGATCATCATTAATAGTGTTAACAGCCTCCGGCAACCTGACTAACGGAGCTTGAGTGTAGATTTGCAGATCGTCAGCATAAAGGTGGTATGAAGATTGTACTTGGTTGGGAATAGAGTTAATAAAAACAGCGAAGAGTAAAGGAGAGAGAACGCCACCCTGTGGAACACCGGCATTAGTGTTGCACCAAGAAGAGTAGTTTTCTTCAATGCGAACACGTTGCCGACGCCCAAACAGGTAGTTACGAAACCAGTCAATCACTGTTGGAGATATGTTAATAGAGCGAAGAATCCCAAGTAGAACATCAAAGTCCACAGTATTAAAAGCATTGCTATAGTCAAGCAGTGCAAGTATTGTTAAATTACTATTTTCCATTCCTGACCTTATATCATCCGTAATATTCACCAACGCAGTAACGGTACTGTGACCAGGACGGAAGCCAGACTGGAAAGGATTAAGAAGGGAATTTTTATTAAGGAATTGACTCAGTTGATCGTGGACGAGGCGTTCGAGAACCTTTGATAGAAAAGGTAATATAGATATGGGACGATATTCGGAGAAGGACGTGGGATTGCATTTTTTCGGGAGAGGCGTTATTTGGGCTTCTTTCCAAGAAGATGGAAAGTGGCCGCTGGATATGGAATGGTTACAGATATGGCAAATGACAGGAAGGATTTCATCAAGGATAGGTAGGATAATATTACGGCTGATACAGTCACTGCCGACTGCATTGGATGTAATCGATTCTATGCTCTTTTTAACATCACAAGCAGGGAATTGACTAAAAACAAATGGAGAATAATCGGGCGCCGGTATGGATAAAAGAAAATTAAGAGTATTTGATTTTAATGTCTTATCCATGTGAGACGAAACAGAGAAATGTAGATTTAGGAGATTAATATCTAAGTCTTTAGAAATGTTGTTTTGGCGCGACTTGCCGACCCATTGATTTAAGAAATTTCCAGACTTTTGCTGGATTTCCGTTTTGTACAGAAGTGTGAATATGTTGGCGTTGAGCATCCCTACACACCTTATTGCAATGATTTCTAATGGCAACATATTTATTCCAATTGGAATCAGTGGTTCTAGCTTTGTATCTGGATTTAGTTGCCACTTTTTTGCTCATTAACAACTTGATATCATCAGTCAGCCAAGGAGCCGGAAGATGTTTTACTCTAATAGAGCGAATAGGCGCATGGACATCGAATAACCGTATTAAGGTGGATGTGAAAATATTAACTTTATCATCCAACGAGTCCGACATTAACAAAGAATTCCAGTCAATGTTGGCAGCATCTTCACGAAGCATCTTAAGGTTAATGTCACTAAAATTGCGCTGCATAAGAATTTTAGCTTTAGCCTTAGGTGGCCGGACTTTATAGGATAGGAAAACTAAATCGTGATAAGAAAATGCATCAGCTGAGCACTGCCCATGCTTAGCAACGTGTTCAGTTGAAGAAACAAAGATAAGATCAAGAAGTGACGGAGTTGAGTTCGGAAAATGATGGGTGGCCTGAAGCGGAAGCACGGATAGGTTACAGGAGCCAAGAACTGAGTGAAGATTAGAAGAGCGGGAGTTATTTTTGAGCAGACATGTGTTGAAATCTCCCATAATAATGCTATGACTGTAAGAAGGAACCAAATTTTCTAACAAATTTTCAAAAGAAGAAATATAGTCTATACTTGACGAAGGACAGTAATAGACACCGAGAAGTAATTTAGAATGATGAAGCTCGATCTCAATGAAAAGATGCTCACCAGCATTTGGTGGTGGGGGTTGTGTCGATAGTTCAATTAAAGAAAAGGGAATATTAGATCGGAGATATATCGCCACACCACCGCCACCGCCCGATGAGCGGTCGTTCCTAATGAGATTAAAGCCCGGAAGTGAATAGAGTGTAGATGGGAGACACGGCTTCAGCCAAGATTCAGAAACGAGTATAGCGTGGATATTTTTACAGTCAAAGCTGGCCAGCATATCGGAATAATGAGCCGGAATACTCTGAGCATTAATATGAACGACATTAAAGTTTCTAATGACATCAGAGAACATCGATGTGAGAGTGTCAGCAAGAGATGGGACACTAACAAAACTTTCATCGCCACTTTCCACAGAAAAAAACGATTCCGAATCGCTGCAACTGTTATGATCAGACATAATGTTGCATATACACTAATAATAATAAATTACTATTTAAATAGCTATGTAATGTACATGTAGTATTTAAAATATATATTGTGTTTACTAAATAATTATATAATATGACTCTATATGACAAAAAGAATAAGTAAATATAAATAGGATACTATATACTACAGCTAATTTCAACTATACGTATATAAATTCGTCCACCTGCCGAACGTGTTATAACAAAAGAAAATAAGCTAAAAGAAATAAAATGAAATTACAGCTAAATTAACAATGCAAAAACATTTTCTATAAATAAGAAAAAAAAAATAAGTTTTAGGATCAAAAATAAAAAAAAAACAAAATAAATATGGATGATAAAATGGAAATAAAAACAAAAAAAGAAAATAATCAACTGTGATGCAATTGCATTTTGCAAGAAGTTAATGCCGAGATACTGAGTGAAAACGGAACGCATTAATAATTTAACAAAACGGAACGTCGCTGACATTGACAATCTTGGCATTATTGACGTTTAGAAAAATTTTAAACATAAACAACACAGTGACAGATAAAAAGTAAAATGTGTAACAATGTTTGGGTGTTTAAAACAACCATGTCAATCAAAAAGAGGAACAGGAAATGTTATATTAAAGAAAATTGTCTTGCGAATGACACTGCTGTTCACACACACACGCACAAAAAACAACAATCACTTTTTCACCCGTTTGGACTTCGGTACTGTGCCGGTCTTAACAGCAGCCGGTTTAACAGGGTCTTGTGTGATAGCGCTTATATCTGCTATAGACCGCACACGGGCCTGTGCCCCATCAGAATTAAGGACATACACTTCTCCATCTTTTGACCAACTCTTCGTTACGCCAAATTTCGCCCTCGCAGCGAGAAACAAGTTATGCCGCGTCTTAGTGAGAAACTCGGAGATTGTCACCCCCGAGCCTTTCAGTTTTGTCTTGGCGAACCACACTCTACTGCGAACAGCGACATCCACGAATTTTACAAGGATTGGCCTACTATTTTGTGAGGGCCGCCCCATTCTGTGGCATCGGCGTATATTGACGGTGTCAAAGTCACTCAGGCCCAGACGACCCCGGATGATGCTCACTACAGCTAGCGGTGTGTTCTCCTTGCTGTCCTCGGCCACACCATGTAGCAGAAGGATCTTTCTCCGGCTTCGTGTCTCCATTGCATCAACGGTTTGAGCCATCATAGTCAACTGCTGCTGAAGAGTGTTCAGAGCTTCAACTACAAACACTCTAAAGGCAGCAAACTCTGCAACCAGGCCTTCCGACGATGAGGTGTTTGGGGATTTCTGAAGTTCACTCTCGAAGTCTTCCATTTTTTTAAAAAACATGGCTGACAATTTTGACATGTTCTCTTGAAGTGAGTCCATTGCAACCGAAGTGTAAAAGTAGAAATTAAGTGTGCTGTACTGGAGAAAACACTTATTCAGCAGGTATATAAGGTTAGTTAAGCATTGAACTTATTGTGTACGTTAATGAAGTAGTATTACTATTAAAATTAATAATTAAAATATGGAGCTACAATAATTACGTGTTATTACTACAACCACCCGCAAAAAAAAAAAAAAAATTGATCGTTACCGTCGTAACGCGGAATTAAGTCGAGAATTTCTTTCGGAATAATTTGAATTTGATTCATTTTGAATATTTTGAACACTTATTATTCAATTTTACAAACACAATAAGATAAATGTGTGTAATACACACACAAAATAATAAAAAAAATACAATTTAAAATAACACACACAAAAAAAAAATACAATTTAAAAATAACACATAAAAAAAAAGTTTACGATAATTAAAAAAAAATTATATAATAAAAGAAAAAGTTCATAGATTCGGCGATTTTTGTCCGAAAAGATAACTCTTATCAATTATTATTTAACTTAGCCTTTATAGGCAGAACAACGTTTATTATTTCTTTTTTTAATAATATTTAATTTCTTTTCAATAAGATTTATTTTCTTTTCAATAAAATTTATTTTCTTTTCAATAATATCTTTTTCAATAAAAATACGACAATGTTTTACGTAAGTTCAGCGATGCTTGTCTGATTCTTACGGCCCTAAGTGGTGATCTACGGCTTAGCGATGCGTGTCTAAATCCCGTGAGATCCTAAATTCTAATCACAAATTAGCGATGCTTGTCTAATAATGCGATATCCTTTTATCCAAATAATTCCCGTGATTTTTGACCGGAATTACAGGCTCGGGGTCTGAATGAAATTAACGATGCTTGTCCAATTAAATTCAGAATAGACAGAAAAATAGGAACATGTGGGAAAGGTCAGAACTCACACAATGCTGCAAGTTTTCATGCCGAATATCCGCTCTTTGAGTATCTGCAGGCACTTCTTGACAAAATTTCTTTGTTCGAAGGTAGGGTAGGTCCTTTTCTAGGATTCAGCCAGGCGATTGTGGTCCGGAATCGATGCTTGTACACGGCGTTGAGCTTGTCTGGTATGACTACTGCAACACTTATTGCGACTGAAATCCTACCGTTCGGCTGCGCCAGTCAAATATAAAGGCCGGCGTGACTTTATAAAAATATATTTATTTAACAATACAAATTAATAATAGATACTCAAAATATTAATGCAGTCTATTAATATTACTTAACGTTAGTGCGAACGGTAAGAGAGCTGAGTCGATATTGAATGTACTTTGCTTGGCGATGGCTATTTATAGGCATCGTCAAGTAAACAACTGTTTCTAGAAGGAACCCACGCATTATGCGTCTTCTTAATTGATATTGCTTACTAAGCATAACAGTTATTAGAATTGGACTGAGACTAAACAAGTAACCTGATATCTGTTTATTTGATAAATACGCAGCTGAGGCAAGTTAAGCTGATTAAGCAAAACAGTACTTGGAATTATATTCTATGAGCAATAGTCTGTTGTTATTGCATCATCTTTTAAAGTACTTGCACTGAGCTGTGTACTGGTCCAGTATACATAACTAGGTATATTCTCCAAGTCAAAGTAGTAGATATGTTACATAGTGCAGCGTAAGTGTTTCTTTTAAAAAAACGTAGCTCCGTATAATTAATTATCCTTGTATTGTTAGTAAACGCACCCACGTTTACTAACATTTAACTCATACACAGAAACACCCAAACCGAAATAAATGTTTGTGGTTACCACAAAGATTCGTCCCGTTCGGGAATCGAATGCGCGTATACTTAATCCAGTGGGTAAAGCTACTTAAGCTCCTAATTAAGCATCCAAAATGTCATTGACTATGTTAGATCCCAATGTAAAAGGAACCAAATCTATTGCTACCAAACGGGGTACAATTAGACTTCGGAGCGTTATTGGGATTATTTCTACAAGAAAATTCCAACAACAGGTTTTCCGACCAACGATTTGAACCCATGATTTCGTAATAGCCCTCGTACCACGTGCCATTAGGCTAACGAGGCAATGTATGCTAGACCAATTTATACATCAGCTATAGAATAGCGTAGGTAGAAAGTAATCTTTATTCCTTTGGAGCAAATAACTCTGCTGTGTTAATAATGGTGACTTATGTTGGCCGTGGCAATGTCGCACGATTTCGGTTGATAACTTGTACCGACTGTTTCTGAAGTGTGTAGACTTCAGCTTTATCAGCTTCAAATGTTTTCACTTGAGCTTCCGTTATTTTGTCAAGTTGTAACTTGACAACATAACGAAAGCTCATAACTACCACCAAAGATAGATAACACTGTTGTTCCACCAAAGATTTTACCACAGTAGATATATGTAAACAGAAGACCAACAGTAAAACAGAAATCTGTCGAGAAGCTGCATGCTGCGCCATGTGTGAAGCGGGTAGTTTCTTGCTTAAACTTGCCGAGAAGCTACGTAGAGTACTAGGCATGCCTTTTAAGTTCTGTCGTTTCCATATTTCCCGGCAATTTTAAATTTGGAACTGTTCTATATTCGAATGTGTTTAAATTTTGAATCTCAAAACAGTTGAAAGTATTAGGATTAATGCTATTGTTTAGTCACAGCGTCGATTGGAATCTGTCAGGTTACGTACGAAAATGAATCTTTCTAAGGAAAATGTTCGTGCAATAATTTTCTACAACTTTAGAAGAGGCCGGACACGGCTTCAGTGTTTTGAAGAGCTAACATCTGTGTTCAGTGATGAAGCCCCATGTCTGCGGACTGTCGAACGCTGGTATTTAGAATTCCAGCGTGGACATACTAGTGTTAATGACAAATCTCGCGAAGGACGCCCAAAATCCGCCTTCACTGAAGATAACATCATTGCTGTGAGACAACAAATTTTCGAAGATCGTCATGTGACATATCGAGAGATAGAGGCTCTATTAGGCATCTCAGGGACAACCATTCAGAAGATCTTGCATGAAGCGCTTGGTCTGAGAAAGCTAGTTTGCCGTTGGATACCGCATCTGCTTTCCGACGATCACAAGGCGGCCCGCGTCAGATGGTTTACACCATGAAAACCACCAAAACTCTGTAAAGGTTCAACCGAGGAGAGTCAAATCACATATACATCATCAGTGGTGACGAATCTTGGATCTATGCCTACGATCCTGATTTCAAACAACAATCTACAATCTGGGTCTTTCAAGACGAGCCAAAGCCGACTAAAGTTGTTCGTTCTCGAAGCACTTCAAAGAAGATGGTGGCTACGTTCGTTGGAAAAACCGGCCAAGTTGCGACTATTGCACTTGAAGATCGTAGAACGGTTAACGCAGAGTGGTATACCACAGTTTGTTTACCACAAGTCATCGCCGAATTTCGAAAATCTAACTCAAAGCGACGCATCATCCTGCATCACGACAACGCAAGCTCACACAGCGCTCGTCAAACGATTGAGTATTTGAAGCAGGAAAAAGTAGAAATTCTTGACCATCCTCCATACAGTTCTGACCTAAGCCCTAACGATTTCTTTACATTTCCTAAAATTAAGAAAAGTTTTCGTGGTCAAAGGTTCCAGTCCGGTGAAGAAGCAGTCGACGCTTTCAAGTCAGCCATTTTGAACACCCCCACTTTAGAGTGGAATAAATGTTATAATAACTGGTTTGAGCGAATGGAAAAGTGTATTAAGCTACGTGGTGAATACTTTGAAAAACAATAAAAAGTACTATAAGGTTCTAGTTGTGTTTTTTTATTCAAACGACAAAACTTAAAAGGCATGCCTCGTATTCGTCTGATCGTGACTCTTATTCGGAACGCTAGTCCTACGAGAGAAAGGTTTCAGCCTGAAAAATTGCGATTATCACTTAAAAAATGTTTTTATTTTTCTACTTAATCCCGTACCGTACCGTAGTTGAGGAACAGATAGAAGTCTGAGAGTGTCAAATCAGGAGAATAGGAGGGATGTCCGAGCAAATCATGCCCCAAATCCCGCAGTTTTCCCATCGCCAACGCACTCTTGTGTGCAGGTGGGTTGTCCTGGTGAAAGATAATTTTTTTTCTTCAAGCCGGACCTCTACTCGCGAATTTTGGCATCTAGCTGGTCAAAAAGATTAACATAATATTTGCCTGTAATTGTTCTGCCGTTTTCAAGGTAATCAATTAACAGGATCCCTTCCGCATCCCAAGATACGCTGCCGTGACCTTTCCGGCAGATGCGATCGACTTCACTTTCTTTGGCGTTGAACCATCGGCTTCCACTCACTGCTTGGACTGCTGTTTCGTTTTTGGCGTGTAGTGGTGGACTCATGTCTCATCCATGGTGACAATTCGCCGCACAAAATCTGTCGGATCCCTATTGCATCGGTCCATCTGCGAATATCGTTTGCACATTTGCTTTGGATCGGTATTCAGCAAATACCGCACCCATCTTGTGCAGAGCTTTCGCATCCCTAATTCTTCGTACAATATATTTCGCACCCATTCTTCCGATATCTCCATAGCCTCAGCTTTATGTCACTCACCTTCACTCGCCTATCGCCCAACACGATATCATGCACTTTTTCGATAGTTTTCGGTATGGTGGCGGTTTTTGGTCGTCCTTCACGTGGGTCATCTATGAGGGGCGTGCGACCACGTTTAAATTAAGTTGCCCACTTAACGATTGACATGGAAGGAGCAGAGCGACCGTAAACTTTTATCCATTTCGAATGAATTTCTTTAGGGCTTAATCCATCCAAAACAAAAAAAAAATATGACCGCACGATATTTAAAGTTATTCATTTTTACGAAAAACACGCAAGACGTCTACTGTAAAAAATCATGTACACAAACTACTTGAGAGAACAAGTTGAAACTTGTCATACGCACTAATAATACATACACCCAGGCAGGAAATATATTTTTTTGTTGATTAGAACGCCATATCTGTATCAGACCGAGAACTTTTCACCTTACCCTCTAAAGGTACGACCAAACCATTTTATCCATTTCGGATGAA
Source organism: Phalera bucephala (assembly GCA_905147815.2). Classification (NCBI taxonomy): domain Eukaryota; kingdom Metazoa; phylum Arthropoda; class Insecta; order Lepidoptera; family Notodontidae; genus Phalera; species Phalera bucephala. The sequence continues at coordinate 2,844,037 of CAJHXA020000004.1, read as the reverse complement.
TTTCTTTAGGGCTTAATCCATCCAAAACAAAAAAAAATATGACCGCACGATATTTAAAGTTATTAATTTTTACGAAAAACACGCAAGACGTCTACTGTAGAAATCATGTACACAAACTACTTGAGAGAACAAGTTGAAACTTGTCATACGCACTAATAATACATACACCCAGGCAGGAAATATATTTTTTTGCTGATTAGAACGCCATATCTGTATCAGACCGAGAACTTTTCACCTTACCCTCTAAAGGTACGACCAAACCATTTTATCCATTTCGGATGAATTTCTTTAGGGCTTAATCCATCCAAAACAGAAAAAAATATGACAGCACGATATTTAAAGTTATTCATTTTTACGAAACACACGCAAGACGTCAACTGTAAAAATTCATGTACACAAACTACTTGAGAGAACAAGTTGAAACTTGTCATACGCACTAATAATACATACACCCAGGCAGGAAAAATATTTTTTTGCTGATTAGAACGCCATATCTGTATCAGACCGAGAACTTTTCACCTTACCCTCTAAAGGTACGACCTTACCCTCTAAACCAACGCGTTCAGCCGCGGTCGCGGTGATGTCCGCGGCAGCGATCACGGTGGCGATTTGCTTATGATAGCGCCTGCAGACGCCGTCCAAATATTGAGTGCAGGACGCAGGACGCGTTGGTTGGAACATTTCTCTACAAATATTACTGCAGAAGCTGATCATCACTGTGCACGCTACTGCGGCCGCGGCTGAACGCGTTAGTTTAGCCGTGCTCTACTGTTTAGATAACTACCCTATTTACGGTGTTGATACCCTGCAGTGGGAAAAAAGAGTTGGAAGTAAACGATAGTTACTCCGTATAAATAACGGTGATAAATCGATATAGGATTGACTAAGTTCGCCATGAAATTAGAAATAAAAGCTTCAATAACCGACATAGGATTGGCTAGAAAGCTACAGAGACTATTCGACAGCCAAAAAACCGTGGCGATCACAAAACAATATTCTTGTCAATATTTATCGTATTATTGTAAAAAAATCTATACGAATAGACATCAAATAAAATTGGCTAGGGAAGATTGCTTTAAACAAACGCCTTTCTTGTGTCGTAAGTGGTTTTCTATCAAGATATGGTGTGAAAACTGTGCTAGAAATTACAGTTTTGTTAAGTTGTACTTATAATTATGGTTAATTTTGTGTTAACACTGTTTGTAATAGACGCTAGATATTCTTTTCATCCTTTTTGTAAAATATTAATTTCATTTCAAATCATCATTTAACATACTTTTAATTAACAAAATAACCGTAAAACTAGGGCTACTAAACGTCTTATAAAGAAAATAAAAAATGAAAATATTAAACCATCACGCATCAACTGTTTTTTATATGACCTTGCCCAATTTCCACTTTACGTTTTAAGAAGAAAATAGTGTTTTTCTGTGTTCTGTTTATCGTTTTGATACAATATTCCTGCGAAATGTACCTTAATATAAAATATAAATAATAAATATATACAAAAGAAATTATTTAAGAACTGAAGCATGAGCAAAATATTCACTCATGGTTCAGTTCCTAGGATCGAATGAAAAGCAATGCATAAGATAGCATCGATGTCAGTCGACGCTGAGCTTTCATGAATTTTCAACTACCTTCCATTTTTATTTAAATTTTTCCATTTACATTTTCAATAAGTAAATAAGAGAGGTTCGTATATGACATACTAATTTTAGAAGTGAATAGTTCAGTTACAATGCAATGAACAAGTACTTAGTAGTCTTTTTTTCCGCTGTGCGTTTGTTTTGTACTACGAACTTATAATATTTTTCACATAAGATTGGTAGTGACAGTTCTAAGTGCCAAACGAAATTAATATTTAATTCAATGGTATTAAGGCATAAAAAAATAAGTATAGAAACGGGTCATGCCTCTTATTGCCATTGAGTAAAGTATAATTTTCTTTGACACTTGCAACTGAAAAATACTATAAGTATGATACATAGGTATTTATATGGGTCACAGTTGTTCGAAAAGTTTGTAGATAATTTTAGCTAAATCCCCTTTGAATTTAGTTACTGAAATCAGTTTCACTGCTTCTGCAGTGCAATGTATAGCTTCATTAATTTATATTATTTGTATCTTGCGTTAAAATATCTGGTATACTTCTGAATCCTTTCTAGACAAAGCGCAGTACTTATACTATGAGGCTGTAAAAGCTAACATAATTACTTATGCTTACACACAAAGTTCTGGTGCCAAGTAGAACTAACAAAAAACCTTAACAAAGTTTACCGTTTGGATCATTTATAACGATAACAAGATATAAAATATTCTGTAAGAAATGACTAAACATTATTATAATAAAGCATTTTACCTGGAAGCCTAAACAATTTACGAGGTAAGTAAAACGAATTTCAATCTAAATTTATTTATTAAAATCATCAATCTTGTAATATAAGAACATGTTTTTACACACCAAACCGATGAAGGCTATACTACTTTTATATGTTATTTACAATTTAAAGAATATTTACCTGTTAAATTATGTAGCTGCATTTTAAAATACGAAAGATGATTACCTACCATACATAAATAAAAAGACTGCTATTTTCATAGATATTCATTTCTATGGTATTATGGCTACTCTTGCGTTCGAATTCAAATTTGTTAGGTGACATTACTCTGTTGACGAACTACGAGAGTGGAGGAAGCCAGAGAGGTCTGTAAGGAAAGAACCTGTTGGAACTCTGTACTCCCTGCCTACCCTGCAAGGGACTTGGCGTGATGATATAAATAGGCATTACTCTGTCTCGTAAAATTTTTTCACCTTTCTGTCAGATATTTTTCTAGTTTAGAAATACATATGTAGGTTTATTGTAGCAGGTCATCATTTGACGATCAGTTATCATTAATAAATAGTAATCATTTCCACAAGATGACACTTATAGCCGGCTTCAATATTTAACTAATGCATAGATTTATACTTCTGTTAGTAGTATAGATTTTCCATTTAAAATATGTCCAAATTCTACTGGTCCTAGATAAATCCATATTTGAGTTAAATATTGAATCGGCCATTAGTCATGATAATAGACTTTCAATTATCAAATCATCAGCCACACTACAATCTTCTTGAAAGATTTAATTTTAAAAATGGTCAAATATCTACCCTATTTTAAAAATCGCCTCCATTTACTACATTTAGGTCATTCATCAAGCATACTTCTTCATAAACTTGAGGTAATACTTCAGTTTTGGCATCTCTATGTTGTGGATACACCGGTTGAAGTCGCCGATCACTTCCACTGACTGGGTCATCATTCTGGAGATAATGTCCTTGAGGCAAACGCTCAAGTCCGAGACTTCTTTGAATCCGTGTATCGCTATTTCTGTCATTACCACTGGGAACGGTGAAGTTCCGTACAGGAACTGGCAATTAAGAATTCAATATGATTTAAATATGAAAAATACATGTCTAGTAATTGGTTTACTTTTATAAGAAAGCCCAACTCGATTAACATCATCTAGATTTACTGTAGTTGATAGGCAAAGTAAAATGTATTTTATGTTAAATAATAATTTACGGCTACTTAATGGTGGAACTTTTACGTCCAAGAAAATCTAACAAGTTTTCGAAAGAAGTCTGAATAATGGGCCTGAAGAGTGGCAATAGGTTCATTCCTTGTTACATCGGCACCAAAAAGATCAGCGATATGTGAGTGTGCTGTATAAACTTCAATCAAAGTAATAATCATAAAGCTTCCATTGGAAAAAAATGGGCACGAGAAGACATGAGGTAACATCAAACTTCCATTACGTGACGAATTTCAAATAAATAGAGAGTATGGTCAAAATTGGGTAAGCCCAGGAAGTACCAGACCATTCCATATGTCTATTCCATTACGTGGTGCTGGATTCTAATTTCACACTTCACGAATGTCAAAGCGTCGTGAGGAAATGTAATTTAACGGAACATGTCACGTGTGTGTGTGTGTGTGTGAATGATGTACGCTGTTGGCCGCGAGGCCTTTACAGCTTCACCGGACTTAAAGGCGAGCGTGCAATCATTACGCTCTAGCCAGCCAGAAGGGCAAGGGGCGACATACTCGAGGGCGCCTCGAATAGAGGCGCCCTCGGTTGGGACAGTCGCTGTAGGGGGACGGGTGCACTACTAAGTGCACCGGTCAACCGCCGGCTATGGGAGGGGATCTACGACTACGTCTTCGTCGTCGCCCGTATTCTGAGCGGAAAGAAGGGATGACAAAGCATCGGGGGGGTCGGTGAGAACATGTCGCGGCCGGCGGTGGCGGCAGGGGTCGGGGGGGAGATCGTAGTCGGCGGCGGCTACGATCAACGGATTCGCATGGGTAGATGCGTTCGCGAAGTGTCGTGTTGTCGCCTTTTTAATATACGCGCGAATAGGTTCGAGACCCAGATCGGAGTGGAGATCGACATTCCGTACGAACCAGGGGGCTCCTACGGCTTTACGGAGGAAGCGGTTTTGAACCACTTGGAGTTTATCGATGTGAGAGGGGTTGAATGCCCGAACACAACACACGCATAAGTCATGATGGGTCGAACGCAAGTTTTGTAAAGCGTCACCTTATTTCTAAGGGACATTTTACTCCGCAGATTTTACTCCGGTGACAGACCCGCTTGATGTGCGGGCCGAAGGACATGGTACTGTTTAGGGTGACCCCTAGATATTTGACCTCTTTGACCCAGGGAATGGGTCGGTCGAACATGGTCACTTGGCCGAGATTACTTTTAGGGCGGCGCAGGGAGTGGCGCGGGGTGGCACCTCTGGAGAAGAACACCGCAGCGCTCTTGTCCGGGTTCACCTCAATACGCCACTTCCTGAACCAATTCCCTAGGGAATTGGCGGTTGTCTGAAGGTCTCTGGTAATGAAACCCTTATTCCTATGCGAGACATAGAGAGCGGTATCATCCGCGAATAGGGCTAGATGCGCCTTACTCGAACGAGGAATGTCGTTCGTGTAAAGGCTAAACAGGAGCGGAGAGAGAACTGAGCCCTGTGGGACTCCAGCACTGATGGAGTGGGAAGTGGAGCGCGTCATTTCGACGCGATAACGGAAGGCGCGATTCGACAAGAAGTCTCGTATGATGAGCACGAGTCTGTCCGGCACACCCATTTGGTAGAGCTTGTAGATCAAGCCGTTGTGCCAGACTTTGTCGAATGCCTTCGCGACATCTAGGAAGAGGGCGCCCGTGTAGACGGGTTTGGGTCTATTGAGACCGGAGAGGATGTGCTCCGTGATGCGGTGCACTTGGTGGACGCAAGAGTGTTTGGCTCGAAAGCCGAATTGCTCGTCGATAAGGATACCCCTGGACGTTACGAAGTCTTTGAGCCGCGCCAGAAGTAGGCGCTCGTAGATCTTGGCCAGGGAGTTGAGGAGACTGATAGGGCGGTAGCTCTCGGGGAGATTGCGAGGTTTGCCGGGCTTGGGAATGCCTATGACGTCCGCCTCCTTCCACTTAGCGGGGAATGTGCACTTCGTCATGGCGGCGTTCAGTATGGCCACTAAGAGGCAGATGAGTTGGGCGGGCAGGCATTTCAGAACGCGATTCGAAATGCCGTCGGAGCCGGGGGCTTTTTTAGTTTTGAGACCCATAATGAGATCTTCGACCTCCGTTTGGGTGATAGGAGGTAAGGAATCGGCGGGGGGCCGGGATGCCCTGCGCTCGACTTCCCTGTCGACCGCGTCGACGTGGGACTGGTCGACGGACTGAGAGCTAGGGGTGCATTGGCTTTCGAGGGAGTCGGCGAGAAGCTCGGCCTTTTCGTCGTTGTCGAAGGCTGGGGGGGCGCCTGAAGGGCGGGACAGCGGGGGCATTTCAGTCGTGGAGTCGGTTTTGAAGCCGTGTCAGGCCTCTTCTAAAGTTGTAGAAAATTATTGCACGAACATTTTCCTTAGAAAGATTCATTTTCGTACCTAACCTGACAGATTCCAATCGATGCTGTGAGTAAACAATAGCATTAATCCTAATACTTTCAACTGTTTTGAGATTCAAAATTTAAACACATTCGAATATAGAACAGTTCCAAATTCAAAATTGCCGGGAAATATGGAAACGACAGAACTTAAAAGGCATGCCTCGTATTTGATACAAATATTAAAGATTATAGCATCTTTGGACACGCGACATTGTTAGTTATACTGAGCAAGTGTTAAAATAAAGAATGCGTTGCAGTAGGTTGTGTGTCAGAAAATAGAATGAATATAAAAATCTGTATGAAGTGGCTGGAGATACTTAATATTACTTTACAGTGGAAGATCGCCACATTCATCCAATTGCTTAAACGAATAAAATCATTAAAACAACGATAAACTGTAACAGCGGGACACCGTTTAACAAAAGCTGCTTGGGATCGTTTTGATGATTTATGTTCGTACGTACAACTTACAGGATTCCGAGAACTATTTGAGCTTTTCAGTGACAAAATATGATCATTTATTTTATTTTTATTTTATTCTTCATTGTATACAGTACAGAGGTAATTGTAATTTTCACAAGTCATATACAAAGGCGAGCTTAACTCAAAATATGTTCTCTTCCAGCGCACCTTTGAGTGTTGAGAGATGAGACAGAAAAATAAGAGGGCAGTTATACAATCACACATATAAGAAAAAAAAAGAAAAATATATAAAATACCTAAATATAAATATAAATAATATACATACACTACACAAATACTAAATACATATAATTAATATAATATACCTACATATATATACATAAAAACTTTTTGTACAAAGTTATATGTATGTATCAGTCAGCAAACAGATAGGAAATGTTCCTTGACTCTTCTCTTAAAAACTTCCAGAGATGAACTCGCACGTAGGGCGCGTGGAAGTGAGTTCCAAAGACGGACACCACGAACAGTAAAAGACTTATCATATCGACTGGAAGAATGAAGAGGAGTACAAAGAAGGAGAGAAGTAGCACTACGACAGGGCCTACCTGGAGGGACAAGAAAGTCAAAACGCTCACGTGGGTAGATAGGAGCTTTGGGACTATGAAGGATAGAGTAGAGAAGAGAAAGAACATGTGAGTCTCGACGCCGCCGAATAGGCACCCACTTCAATTTTCCCCGGAACTCTGATACGTGATCATATTTACACAAACCGAAAATGAAGCGGATGCACAGATTCTGCAAATGTTTAAGCTTGTTCACTAGTCCTTAAGTGGCATCAAGGAAATAGACATCTCCCTAGTCTAGAAGTGGTAGGAGAAGAGACTGAGCAAGGTTTATTTTAGTTTGGAAAGGCAAGAACTTTTAAAGACGTTTGAGAGACTGGAAGGAGCTGTAGACCCTTCTGCTTACCTCAGTAATATGAGTGCTCCATGCAAGGTTTGAGTCCATGAAAATAACTAGATTCTTAATAGTTCTAGAGTAGGGTATACAGAATCAAGCAGAATTGGGGGGAATGCCTGTAAATTCATGACTTGTGCGTTCATGTAGTATCTGCCACCAATGATGATAGCTTGAGACTTAGCCGGATTAACAAGAAGGCCAAAAGATTTTGCCCACTTGCTAATATTTTCTAAATTATCATTGATGACGCTGATTGCATAATTAAGCTCCTCAATTTTAAAATGTCGATACAGCTGCAAGTCGTCGGCATAGAGATGATAGAAGGAAGTAATCACTTTAGCAACAGAGTTAATAAAAACTGAAAACAGAAGAGGAGAAAGGACGCCACCCTGAGGCACACCCGCAGTAAGATTGCACCAATCGGAGGAAACCCCTTCGAAGCGAACCGACTGGGAGCGGCCCCAAAGATAAGAGTCAAACCACACAATTACCGGAGCGGAGACATTCAGAGAGGATAGGATGCCTAAGAGAATGTCAAAATCAACTGAATTAAAAGCATTGCTGAAATCCAATAAGACTAACACCGTAAGAAGTCTATTTTCCATAGCCAGTCTAATATCATCAGTTATCTTGATTAGAGTTGTAACTGTACTGTGACCTGGCCTAAAACCAGATTGAAAAGGACTTAGAATGCCATGAGAGGAGAGATAGAGAGACAGTTGACTTTGAACAACACTTTCAAGCACCTTGGATAGCAAGGGAAGGATGGAGATAGGTCGGAAATGGGATAAAGACGAAGGGTTCTGAGTTTTGGGTAACGGGAGAACATGTGCTTTTTTCCAAATATCGGGAGAAACGCTAGCCTCCAGGGAAGAATTCCTTATGTGCGTGATGACAGGCCGAAGTTCATTCAAGATAAGTAAGAGCATTCGGATTTGGATGCCACATCACCAACCGCCTTCGTGGAAATGGACAAGATGTATTTCTTGATGTCTTGCTCCGTAATCGGGCTGAAGGAGAAAGAAGCACATACTGGCAAGAGAAGATTTGAGAGATACTTGAGAGTAGAAGATTTTATGTCATGTTTAAACGAAGTTGGAGGTTTGGAGAAGTGTGCGTTTAATGCGTTAACGTCCACATTGCGAACATTCGGAGTAATGGTTTTGCCAATACCAAACGACTTGAGAAATTGCCAAACTTGTGCTGTATTGAAATTTTTGAATGGAGCTGTGTATGTGACGCCTCTTTGCATCCGTACACATACGACTGCAGCGGCTTTTCAGTTTTTTTGTACTGACTCCAGTTTACATCCGTAGGAAACTTTCTGTACCTTCTCTTCGCCTTATCACGTTTAGCCATCATTTTCTTGGTGGTATCAGATAGCCAAGGCGCGGGACGATGCTTAACTCTCACTTTTTTTACCGGTGCATGCGTATCATATAAACCCAGCACTGTTTTATTGAATATCGATACTTTTTCATTTACAACAACGCAGTTATAAACAGAAGTCCAGTCTACACTGCTAGCGCTGGACGCTAACTTCTACTTCTTAACTGCTCAGTATTAATATTTTTAAAGCTGCGAAGGAAACGAAATTTAGAAGAGCGTTTTGGAGAGCGAATTTTATAGGAAAGGAATATCATGATACGAAAAAGAAGCAGAAATCTGTCCGTGTGCAGCTACATAGCTAGAGTCTGAAACGAGAGATCTCGGAGTGACGAAGAACTATGCGAAGCTCGATGAGTAGCTGTTAGCGGTAGGACATGCATGTTGATAGAAGAGACAAGGGACCGGAGTTTGTTGCTACGACTATCCCCTTTTAATAGACAAGTGTTAAAGTCACCAAGAATTATAGTATGTTCGTATAACGAAGAGAAATACGCTAGTTTTAACTCAAAAGAGAATCATAATCATAATCATATCTTTATTTGCGAATATGGGTATGTATTACATAAGATCTTCAGTGTTTGAGGTGTTTCACCATATCCAGCTTCATGGCATGCAAATATTTAGTGTCTTATAGGCTAAAATTGATAAGCATATAAAATTCTTAAAATATAATATTCACATATCATATATTATTATTTATTCATTCATCATAGTATTATTTAACATATCATTTAGTTATTTATTTAATCTTCTCTTAAACAGTTATTTGTAAATACTGTTTTAATTATTGTCAATATACGAATACGAATACGATTAATCATAAATAATATTGTTTGATAAATTGGTAATACGTGGTTCCCGGCTTAGAATAGGACCAACCCATCTCATCCCATCGGGTGTCGTACAAGGCGACTAAGGGAAAACTAGGGAATGGGCAGCAGCGTTCCCTTAACACTTTTACAACCAAAAACTGCGCTCGCCAACCCGCCTGCCAAGCGTGGCGAGTATGGCAAACACCCCCAACCAATATGGAAGAAAGCACGAAAACCAGGCCCCTAGTCCCCGGCGGTCCTGTTCGTCCTGGCCACGGTAGCAGCCATGGTAACGACAGGACAAGGGGTGCTAAGAATCTCCGGCAGAGATTCGGCTACCACCAAAACCGAAAATTGGCCCTGGTGACATACAACGCACGCACATTGAGGACAGATGAGAAGCTAGTTGAGCTGGAAGAAGAGTTAAACAAGTTGCGGTGGAGTATTGTTGGTTTATCGGAGGTCCGAAGAGAGGGCGAGGACACGATAACCTTAAAATCCGGCAACTTGTTTTACTACCGGGAGGGCGAACAGCAGTCCCAAGGTGGTGTCGGATTTATCGTCCACAAGTCACTCATAAACAACGTTGTGTCCATCACTAGTGTGTCGAGCAGGGTAGCGTACCTGATACTCAGAATATCCAAAAGATATTCGCTGAAGGTCATACAGGTCTACGCACCGACCTCGGCATACTCAGATGATGAGGTCGAAGTTATGTATGAGGACATTAGTAGAGCCATACATACTTCCAAAGCACACTTTACAGTAATTATGGGTGACTTCAATGCGCGACTGGGCAAACGGGGCGATGATGAGTTGAGAGTGGGGCAATTTGGATATGGGCAGCGCAACCCCAGGGGTCAGAGGCTGGCCGAATTTCTGGAGAAGGAGGGACTCTTTATGATGAACTCTTTCTTCCAGAAGCCGTCTCATAGGAAATGGACCTGGATGAGCCCTGATGGTTTCACAAAAAATGAGATAGACTTCATCATGAGCACCAAGCGACAAATATTTAATGATGTCTCCGTGATTCACAGGGTAAAAACCGGCAGTGATCACCGAATGGTCAGAGGCACATTAAATATTAATGTCAAAATGGAAAGATCGCGTCTGATGAAGTCTACGCTCCGACCTTCTAATACACATATCCAAAACCCCGAGAACTTTCAACTCGAATTGTCAAACCGCTTCGAATTGCTAGACAGCAGCGCATCAGTGGACGAAATCAACAATGGGTTGGTAGAGACTGTCCATACGGTCGGGTCTAAGCATTTTAAGCCCCACCGTAAAAATAGGCCTCAAAAGCTATCCGACTACACCCGAAACCTTATGGCTGAGCGACGTACCATGAGACTCCAAACCTCCGATGATGCTAAGTCCTATAGGCAGCTCAATGGACAGATATTGAAGTCCTTGCGACACGATCTACGGTCCTTCAACACAAGACGTATTGAGGAGACCATAAAGCAGAACAAGGGCTCCAAAGTGTTCGCAAGAGCCGCGTCGATTGGGCAAAGCCAGTTGACGAAGCTGAAGACGGAGGACGGAAACGTAACGTCGAATAGGTCAGAGGTGCTCAGGGAGATAGAGAGGTTCTATGGACAGTTGTATACCTCAGTAGCTGAACCTATTGTTGACTTGGTAAAAGACCCAAGAGCCAAGCTAACCCGACACTACACTGAAGATATCCCGGACATCAGCCTGTACGAGATTAGGATGGCTCTCAACCAACTTAAAAACAACAAAGCGCCGGGTGAAGACGGAATTACTGCAGAGCTTCTGAAAGCGGGCGGATCGCCGGTACTTAAAGTCCTTCAGAGGCTGTTTAATTCCGTCTTGCTCGAAGGAAAAGCGCCGGAAGCATGGAACAGGGGTGTGGTGGTACTCTTTTTCAAGAAAGGTGATAACACTTTATTAAAGAACTATAGGCCGATCACACTGCTGAGCCATGTTTACAAGTTGTATTCGAGAGTCATCACGAATCGTCTCGAACGCAGGCTTGATGATTTCCAGCCTCCCGAACAAGCCGGTTTCCGGAAAGGCTTTAGTACCATAGACCACATACATACGCTGCGGCAGATTATACAGAAGACCGAGGAGTATAATCGACCACTATGCTTGGCGTTTGTGGACTATGAGAAAGCCTTCGATTCGATCGAGACTTGGGCGGTTCTTAGATCTCTCCAGCGATGCCGCATTGACTATCGGTACATCGAAGTGTTGAAGTGCTTGTATAGTAACGCCACCATGTCAGTCCGAGTACAGGGGCAGTGCACGAAGGCGATCTCCATAAAAAGAGGAGTAAGACAGGGAGACGTCATTTCTCCGAAACTGTTTACGACCACCATAGAGGACGCCTTCAAGCTCTTGGAATGGCGAGGACTTGGCATCAACATCAATGGCGAATACATCACTCACCTTCGTTTTGCCGACGACATTGTGGTCATGGCGGAGTCGCTGGAAGATCTAGGACGAATGCTCGGCGACCTCAACAGAGTATCTCAACAAGTGGGTCTTAAAATGAACATGGACAAAACGAAAATAATGTCTAACGTCCATGTCGTACCCACCGCACTGACCGTTGGGAACTCTACTCTTGAAGTTGTCGACGAATACATTTACCTGGGACAGGTAGTCCGGTTAGGTAGGTCCAACTTTGAGAGAGAGGTCAATCGACGAATCCAACTCGGCTGGGCAGCGTTCGGGAAACTGCGCAACATCTTCTCATCCAAAATACCTCAGTGCCTAAAGACTAAAGTTTTTAGTCAATGTGTGTTACCAGTGATGATATATGGATCAGAGACGTGGTCTCTTACAATAGGTCTCATAAAAAAGCTCAGAGTTGCTCAGCGAGCTATGGAGAGAGCTATGCTTGGCGTTTCTCTACGTGATCGAATCAGGAATGAGGAGATTCGTAGAAGAACCAAGGTCACCGACATAGCCGTTAAGATTAGCAAGCTGAAGTGGCAATAGGCGGGCCACATAGCGCGAAGATCGGACGGGCGTTGGGGCAGAAAGATTCTAGAGTGGAGACCACGTATTGGCAAGCGCAGCGTGGGACGACCACCTGCCAGATGGACCGACGATCTTGTGAAAATCGCAGGAAGTCGTTGGATGCAGGTGGCATCGGACCGGTTACGCTGGAAAGCGATTGGGGAGGCCTATGTTCAGCAGTGGACAAGTATAGGCTGAGATGATGAATTGGTAATAACAATGACGTCATATGTCAATACTAATTATACAACTCTTCTATAACTTATCATTTAAGTAGTCATGCACCGAATAGTAGGTCTTTTCAGCTAATAATTTTTTAACGGTATGTTTAAAAACATGGTTATTACTTAAACATAAAACTGACTTCGGTAGGTTATTATAAATACGAGGGGCCATGCAAAAAATACTTTTATTTAAAAAAGCAGTTTGATTTGGTGGGAAACAAATTTTATAATTATGACGTTTGCTGTTAAGTTTCTTATAATTATTTATGTTATTTCTAACGAATAATATCGTTTCAAAGATATATAGGCAGGGAAGTGTCAGAGTGCGTAACTGTTTAAAGAGAGGCTTAAAGCTCTCAGTCGGTTTCATACGGCACATCAATATGACAGGATGGGCTGTAATAAACGCCTAGGAGAAGGTTTGTATGGAGGAAATTGAGCTCAATAAAAAGATGTTCAGAAAATTGAGAGTACTCACTTGGTGACTGATCAATCCCTTTGTAAGGGATATCCCCACAAAGATAAATAGCAACACTACCACCTCCCTTGCCTGTTCTGTCATTATGTAGCAGCTTGTATCCAGGTAATGCATACTGCACTGAAGGTAGGGAAGGTTTGAGGAAGGTTTCGGATACCAAAATCGCATGTATATATTCAGAGTCGAAGGAAGTTAATAGGTCGGGATAGTGAGCAGGAATACTTTGAGAGTTAATATGCCTTTTGGCTTAAGTGCCGGCTCCCGAGTAGCCTTCCCATCGCACCATTCACTCTATTACCTGCATTCACTCTTCTCTCTATATCAGCGGTGTATTTCCCATCCTTACTGAAGGCGCATCCAAGATATACAAACTCATTCACTTGCTCCAGCACATCGTTACCAACCACAATCCTTGCATTCGTTCTGGTTTCTTCTGGCTTTCGCGACCTCTTTTCCGAGATGGATGATGCAGGATTTTCGCGCGGCTGCTTACTGGTGCTCGCAACCTCGTGAGCAGGAGGGAACTGCGCCAGCACTTCCCCCCTGCTCACGAGGTTGCAAGGAGACGCAATTCAGCCGCAGACTCGATTTTCCTCCCGGATTTGTCTGACAGTTGGATGATAATTTGGCCATCGGAAGTCCAGCACTGTTTAATACCATATTTTGTGCAAGCGTCCATAAACACCTCATGTCTATGATCTTCATTAAAAACTCGGAGAGAGTTAATCGGGAGCCTTTTAGAGCGGCTTTTTTATTCCATACTTCACCACGCAGAGAAGAAGACTGAAACCTGATAAGAATGGGACGTGGCTTACTCATATTTACTCCCAGAGGGTGGCACACAGCGATATCAGCAGGATTTATATTTGGTAGCTGCATTGTATACTGGAGAATTTTGATAACTTTGGTTTTACACTCCGAAACGTCAGACATTCCATGCAAGAGAAGTACCTTTCTGCGAGATGCGATTTCATTTCGATCGAGCCCAAGTGAGAGCAGGTTCACTTGTGCTTTTAGTGCTCCCAAGGCTTTCCAGATAAGACACGTGACAGGCTGGCTATGGTTTTATGAGCTGCAGTGCTCTCAATGTTGGCAGCATTCTTGAGATCTTCTTCGTAGGTGTCCGTTCTTGAAGTAAATAGTGCAGTCAGATCCTCTATAGTATTGGCCAGCTTTGCATATAGGTCCATAATGATATAGAGAAGTTGATAACACACGAAGCATTAGATTGTTGTTTGAAGTGTAGCGAAGATAGATAGATGAGAAATAGATAGGTGAAGGAATGCACCAAAGGTAACTAAGAACTTTTACTACTCAGTTTTGTTTATTAAAGTTTTGTTTATTTAATATTAAAATAAATATAATTATCAGCTGATAAAAATTCTGTACTTTATACCTTGACTACCCTCAAGAAAAAACATCATGTATCAGATGAAATAAAACTATTTTACGGATTTTATCGCGGTTTAGTTTTTTTTTTTCTTAGTAAATCTAAGAACTCAATATCATGTATCAGAGTTCCGAAGAAAATTGAAGTAGCTGCCTATTCGGCAACGGAGGGACTCACATATCCTTTTTCTTTTCTTTTCCGTCCTTTATAACCCCAAAGCTCCTATTAATCTACGTGAGCGTTTTGACTTTCTTGTCCCCAAGGACTTGCCTGTCGTAATGCTACTTCTCTCCTTCTTCGTGCTCCTCTTCATTCTTCCAGCTGCTATGATAGGTCTTTTACTGTTCGTGGAGTGCGTCTTTGGAACTCACTCCCACACGCTATACGCGCAAGCTCCTCTCTGGACATCTTCATGAGAAGAATCAGGGAACATTTCCTCTCTCATTTTTGATACATATTTATAATTTAATATACTATGTGTATTTTTATGTATGTTTATTTTATAAATAATGTATATTTAGTTTTTGTATAGAATGTATTTTATTTATATTTATGTTAATTTTATTGTATGTTTGAATGTGTGATTGTATAACTGCCCTCTTTTTAACATTGTCATCTCTCAACACTTAAAGGTTCGCTGGAAGAGAGCTCATATTTTGAGTTAAGCTCGCCTTTGTATATCACCTGTAAAATTGCAACTGTGAATGTACTGTATACAATAAAGGATTAAATAAATAAATAAAATAACTTTATAAAAAATAAAACATGTATAAACATTTCATCATACATAGAATTTGAAACCATCATATATAGCAAAATTTAAAATGAAACACAGAATTTAGGGAAAAGAACGGTTTATAAAATGGTTCAGTTCTACTGACTAGAACTGAACTATTTTATAAACGGTCATCTTTTAATGTGAGTGATACCTAGATCCAAAAATAAATTGTATTAAACTTTGTTAGCACTGATATTATTCTCGATTGAGTAAAAGACCTGGGTAACAAACGTAATGCACATATAATAACAGTGTTGAAAACTAGGACACAAATTCTAATCCTGTTCTAAGTTAAAATTTTAACAGTAACTTGCTTCTTTAGTGCAGTAATAATCGATATTCAATATTCCGGTCGTATATTCGTGCAGACAGTGTAGATTGTTGCATTCCTAAGAGGAATCAAGTGTAGTTATAAATTCAATTTCTCGTATGTATCATGGTGCTACTCAACTACCCTCTCGGGACATGAAACTTGCCCTACTGAACTTGTATGTATGTCACGTGATCCCCCAATTTACTTGCCATCCATATAAGTTTCTTTAATATTCCTTTCTTATGTGTCCAAAAAATTAACACGTGTATCGATCGCATCATCCTTCAAAAGAGGTGAGTAGAAAACACTCGGTATGCTAAAGAATTTCTACTGTTCAAATTTCACATAGAATCAATATTCTATTCGGTTCGATTGTAGAAAAGGATTTTATTGCTTTAGTTGTACTTATACGAAGATGTAGCGCTGTTTTACTTGGTATATGTAATAACATTGATTCCGGAAATATATTGAAATAATATCACATTACATTACTACCTACCAAGTTTGTTCCTACAACAAGGTCGCAGAAAATTACTTAGGAATTTATTTGTCTATGTAAACAAAATGTGCATGAAGAGTTAAATAAAGTAACTAAATTGTGGTATACAGTATAACTCTAAGCAAAACCAAGTAGAAATAATATAAAAAAGAAGAAAGAGTGAAAATACTCATAAATTGCTCTATAGAAGCAAGACTTGTGGACAACGACATCATTATCATATCCACTCTGTCGACACCTTTCTAAGCCAACTCAGTAAACTTATAAGAGATAAGTGGGAAAATAGGACATATTTATGATTTTGCCTTTGTTATCACAAAAATGGATCGGGATTTGTGTCTGTAGATTTGGATTTTCTTTGAATTTATATAACAAGGGCTTTTCCCATGGATTACGTTCTGTTTGTTACTGTCATATTCATTTTATGTGAAGTATTATAATAATATATGTATCTATCTTTACTGTCCTACGGATGTCCTCCTTTCATAAATGGTGGTAAGAGAGAATGGGCTATCACGCGCGATTCCATCACGCGAATCCAGTGTGGATTGGTCGGAGGTTTGTGGCCACCAGCTGTTGAAAACCTTTCGAACCGTCCATAAGGCTTCCAATTTGGCTTTACGACTACCACATAAAGTGCTACCACGTGTTTTACAGCGGATAATAATTTCAAATAAGCATAGCTTGAAAGTGTTGTTCTGCCTACAAATATTTCAGAAAATGATAAATATCTTGATGGACCTTGTTAGAGGTTACACACAAGTACTGTTAGAATACTACTTACAACTGTCCTTTCAAGATCCTGACTTTCATGGGAGCAATTTCCACCGACTTGCTGCTGCTTCTGGCATTCAAAGAGCTTCGATGCTGAGTACTTCTTTAAATTCTCCAAGGTCTCAAAGTGGGCTTGGAGCTTTTCTATAAGCAAAAAATTGTACTTGGCTGATCTCCTCGTATAATGAAACAAAATAAACTATTCCAAAAAGTATTTTTTTATCGTCATTATTAAGGTGATATTTTTAAAATTTAGTAAAAGAAATTAAAAACTTTAGTTTAGCGAAAGAAGTATGTGGCTGCTCAAAGAAGCATAGCACAGCAAAAGGGGATGCATGGTGGGACACAGAGTTAAAAAGCTCTGTAGAAAGTAAGAAGAAAGCGTGGCAGGACTATGTCTCTTCTTTGAATCTAAATGACAGTATGACGGAGATGAAGAAAGAAATATACCGGTAATGCAAGAATGCCACCAAAACTTTAGTGAAAGAAAAGCGTAAAGGGCTAGTGTGATTGAGGAGGAGAGGCTGACGAAGAACTTCGAGAATAACACCAAACTCTTTTGGAGCAAGGTGAGAAAGGCTCGAGGTGATTCGTCAGGCTCCAGAATGGAAAAGATAAAATCTAAGGATGGTGACATTCTTGCAGACACACAAGCTGTGCTAAACCGGTGGAGTGAATACTTTGGAGAAATGTATGAGAATGCCCCGGATGCTGGTGCCACAGACGAGCCCAGAGGCGAGTTTGCGGCACCAGAATCCACAGAGGACATCACTATGGAAGAAGTTGAATGGGCGATACGAAGTATGAAAAATGGTAAAGCTGCGGGAATAGACATGATATCTGCCGAGACGATTAAATACGGTGGAACTTGCGTCCGGGACGCTTTTTGGGTCCTCGCAAATCTTTGCTGGAAGACCGGTAGAGTCCCTACAGATTGGCGCCGCGCAGTCATAGTCATCATCATCATTTCAGCCTATACTTGTCCACTGCTGAACATAGGCCTCCCCAATCGCTTTCCAGCGTAACCGGTCCGATGCCACCTGCATCCAACGATTTCCTGCGATTTTCACAAGATCGTCGGTCCATCTGGCAGGCGGTCGTCCTACGCTGCGCTTGCCAATACGTAGTCTCCACTCTAGAATCTTTCTGCCCCAACGCCCGTCCGATCTTCGCGCTATGTGGCCAGCCCATTGCCACTTCAGCATGCTAATCCTGAGGGCTATGTCGGTGACCTTGGTTCTTCTACGAATCTCCTCATTCCTGATTCGATCGCGTAGAGAAACGCCGAGCATAGCTCTCTCCATAGCTCGCTGAGCAACTTTGAGCTTTTTTATGAGACCACGTCTCTGATCCATATGTCATCACTGGTAACACACATTGACTAAAAACTTTAGTCTTTAGGCACTGAGGTATTTTGGATGAGAAGATGTTGCGCAGTTTCCCGAACGCTGCCCAGCCGAGTTGGATTCGTCGATTGACCTCTCTCTCAAAGTTGGACCTACCTAACCGGACTGCCTGTCCCAGGTAAATGTATTCGTCGACAACTTCAAGAGTAGAGTTCCCAACGGTGAGTGCGGTGGGTACGACATGGACATTAAACATTATTTTTGTTTTGTCCATATTCATTTTAAGACCCACTTGTTGGGATACTCTATTGAGGTCACCGAGCATTCGTCCTAGATCTTCCAGCGACTCCGCCATGACCACAATGTCGTCGGCAAATCGAAGGTGAGTGATGTATTCGCCATTGATGTTGATGCCAAGTCCTTGCCATTCCAAGAGCTTGAAGGCGTCCTCTAAGGTGGCCGTAAACAGTTTCGGAGAAATGACGTCTCCCTGTCTTACTCCTCTTTTTTAACCGACTTCAAAAAGGAGGAGGTTCTATGTTCGGTTGTATGTATGCTTTTTTTTTTTTTTTTTTTTTTTTTTTATGTATGTTCAGCGATATTTCCGTCAATTGTGGACCGATTTTGATAACTTTTTTTGCATTGGGTTCAGTATATCTCCAAGGTGGTCCCATATTAATTTTATTGACATTGGACTTTGGACTTAGAAGATACATCAGGGAACTCCTTAACGACAAACAATAGGCATGTGTAAATTGCGATATTATGGGTATTACGTCAATCCTATAGGTACCCTACTATAGAATTCACTGGTCACTTAAAATTGTAAAATAAAAATCTTTTATAAAAAAAGGTAAACCGACTTCAAAAAGCAAAAAAATAAATATTTGAAGTCGGTGCCAAGTAACCGACTGCACCAACCAGCACCGACTTCAAATATTTATTTTTTTGCTTTTTGAAGTCGGTTTACCTTTTTTTATAAAAGATTTTTATATGGGGATCACCTTCTTGCACTGCCCCTGTACTCGGACTGACATGGTGGCGTTATTATACAAGCACTTCAACACTTCGATGTACCTATAGTCAATGCGGCATCGCTGGAGAGATCTAAGAACCGCCCAAGTCTCGATCGAATCAAAGGCTTTCTCATAGTCCACAAACGCCAAGCATAGTGGCCGATTATACTCCTCAGTCTTCTGTATAACCTGCCGCAGCGTATGTATGTGGTCTATGGTACTAAAACCTTTCCGGAAACCGGCTTGTTCGGGAGGCTGGAAGTCATCAAGCCTTCGTTCGAGACGATTTGTAATGACTCTCGAAAACAACTTATAAACATGGCTCAGCAGTGTGATGGGCCTATAGTTCTTCAATAAAGAATTATCACCTTTCTTGAAAAACAGCACCACCACACCCCTGTTCCATGCTTCCGGCGTTTTCCCTTCAAGCAAGACGGAATTAAATAGCCTCTGAAGGACTTTAAGTACCGGCGATCCGCCCGCCTTCAGAAGTTCTGCAGTAATTCCGTCTTCACCCGGCGCTTTGTTGTTTTTTAGTTGTTTGAGAGCCATCCTAATTTCGCACAGGCTGATGTCCGGGATATCTTCAGTGCAGTGTCGGGTTAGCTTGGCTCTTGGGTCTTTTACCAAGTCAACAACAGGTTTAGCTACTGAGGTATATAACTGTCCATAGAACCTCTCTATCTCCCTGAGCACCTCTGACCTATTTGACGTTACGTTTCCGTCCTCCGTCTTCAGCTTCGTCAACTGGCTCTGCCCAATAGACGCGTCTCTTGCTAACACTTTAGAGCCCTTGTTCTGCTCTATGGTCTCCTCAATACGCCTTGCATTGAAGGATCGTAAGTCGTGTCGCAAGGACTTCAATATCTGTCCATTAAGCTGCCTATAGGACTTAGCATCATCAGAGGTTTGGAGCGTCATGGAACGTCGCTCAGCCATGAGGTTTCGGGTGTAGTCAGATAGTTTTTGAGGCCTATTTTTACGGGGGTCTTAAAATACTTGGACCCGACCGTATGAACAGTCTCTACCAGCCTGTTGTTGATTTCGTCCACTGATGCGCTGCTGTCTAGCAATTCGAAGCGGTTTGACAATTCGAGTTGAAAGTTCTCGGGGTTTTGGATATATGCATGAGTAGGTCGGAGCGTAGACTTCATCAGACGCGATCTTTCCATTTTGACATTAATATTTAATGTGCCTCTGACCATTCGGTGATCACTGCCGGTTTTTACCCTATGAATCACGGAGACATCATTAAATATTTGTCGCTTGGTGCTCATGATGAAGTCTATCTCATTTTTTGTGGAACCATCAGGGCTCATCCAGGTCCATTTCCTATGAGGCGGCTTCTGGAAGAAAGAGTTCATCATAAAGAGTCCCTCTTTCTCCAGAAATTCGGCCAGCCTCTGACCCCTGGGGTTGCGCTGCCCATATCCAAATTGCCCCACTCTCAGCTCATCATCGCCCCGTTGGCCCAGCCGCGCATTGAAGTCACCCATAACAACTGTAAAATGTGCTTTGGAAGTATGTATGGCTCTACTAATGTCCTCATACATAACTTCGACCTCATCATCTGAGTATGCCGAGGTCGGTGCGTAGACCTGTATGACCTTCAGCGAATATCTTTTGGATATTCTGAGTATCAGGTACGCTACCCTGCTCGACACACTAGTGATGGACACAACGTTGTTTATGAGTGACTTGTGGACGATAAATCCGACACCACCTTGGGACTGCTGTTCGCCCTCCCGGTAGTAAAACAAGTTGCCGGATTTTAAGGTTATCGTGTCCTCGCCCTCTCTTCGGACCTCCGATAAACCAACAATGCTCCACCGCAACTTGTTTAACTCTTCTCCCAGCTCAACTAGTTTCTCATCTGTCCTCAATGTGCGTGCGTTGTATGTCACCAGGGCCAATTTTCGGTTTTGGTGGTAGCCGAATCTCTGCCGGAGATTCTTAGCACCCCTTGTCCTGTCGTTACAATGGCTGCTACCGTGGCCAGGACGAACAGGACCGCCGGGGACTAGGGGCCTGGTTTTCCCACTTTCTTCCATAATTGGGGGTGTTTGCCATACTCGCCACGCTTGGCAGGCGGGTTGGCGAGCGCAGTTATTGGTCGTCGAAGTGTTAAGGGAACGCTGCTGCCCATTCCCTAGTTTTCCCTTAGTCGCCTCGTACGACACCCGATGGGATGAGATGGGTTGGTCCTATTCTAAGCCGGGAACCACGCGGCAACACAAACACTGCGGCGCGCAGTCATAGTACCCTTGTATAAAGGCAAGGGCTCACAATATGACTGCGCCAATTACAGGGCCATCAGTTTGATCATCTTGGCCGCTAAGGTGTATGGTAAAATTATTGAACGGAGAATGCGCGAGAAGTCCGATGGAGTGTTGTGTGAGGCACAGGGAGGTTTCAGGTCTGGAAGAGGATGTTCGGATCAAGTTTTCTCCCTCCGCAACATCGTAGAAAAGCATCTGGCAGTAGGACGGAAGGTTTTCTGCGGTTTTGTGGACTTGGAGAAGGCGTTTGATAGAGTCGTGCGAAAGAGACTTTGGGACATTTTGCCAGAGTATGGTATAAACGGCACCCTGTTGCGAGCCGTCCAGTCCACCTACGTGGACAGCAAGGCATGCGTACGGGTGGGTGGTAACATGTCACCTTGGTTTGACGTTAAAATCGGCGTCAAGCAGGGTTGCGAGTTGTCCGCTAGACTGTTTATAATGTATCTGGATAAAAGTCTTCAAAGACTGAATGCGATGACTGAAGGGTAAAAATGGGTGATCTAGTGATAAACCACCTATTGTATGCAGATGACGCGGTTTTGATAGCGCCAACAGCTACTGATCTGCAAACACTAGTCACAGTTATGAGAGATGACTGCATGAACAATGGCTTACATTTGAATGTGAAGAAAACCAAAATTATGGTTTTTGAACGGGAAGAAACCAGAACGAATGCAAGGATTGTGGTTGGTAACGATGTGCTGGAGCAAGTGAATGAGTTTGTATATCTTGGATGCGCCTTCAGTAAGGATGGGAAATACACCGCTGATATAGAGAGAAGAGTGAATGCAGATAATAGAGTGAATGGTGCGATGGGAAGGCTACTTGGGAGCCGGCACTTAAGCCAAAAGGCGCAGCTGGCCATGCATAACGGAGTGCTTGTCCCAACGCTGTTATATGGTAGTGAGAGTTGGGTATGTAAGAAGGAGAACGAAAGCAGGATAAATGCGGTCGAAATGCGATCTCTGCGGAAGATGTGCGGAGTCACGCTGACCGACCGTATTCGCAACAGCGTAGTAAGAAAGCGAGTAGGTATGAAAGATATTATCGGTGTAAAGATGAGAAAGGGTATGCTCCGTTGGTTCGGGCATATAGAAAGAATGCCAGAAGAAAGAATGACAAAACAGATATACAATGCGAAAGTGGAAGGATGTAGGTGCCGGGGAAGACCTAGACTATCTTACCATGACCAAATAGACCGTGTCTTAACTGAAGGGCAAGTCAAGAGTCTCCGTAACCGGCGAGTGTGTATGAGACGAACTATGAGAGTGGAGGAAGCCAGAGAGGTATGTAAGGAAAGAACCTGTTGGAACTCTGTACTCTCTGCCTACCCCGCGAGGGAGCTGGCGTGATGATATAGATAGATAGAGATAGAAATTAAAAAAAATATATAAAATCGATTAAGAAAACTTCTTAAAGAGTCTTGGTACTATCGTAATTTTCTGCCTTTCTATAATATTATGGACAATAAGAAAATCTCGTTGGACTGCATCTTCGTCTTGCGTCGCGTTGGTCTAGTACAGGCATGTCAAATATGCGGCCCCCTGAGCATTTTCCTGCGGCCCGAATCAATTTTAAAACAGCCAGATAACGCGGCCCGCGAGTGTGTTAAAAATCGTTTTGGAAATATAATACATATACTTGTCCTATAATAGTACTTTTTTCTTTAAGATTTTCAGTAGTTCGTCTTCTTTAAGATTAGGTTTTGCGGCCCACCTAGTCTACGGTCTTCATGCTTTTGGCCCACCAGTGACTTTGAGTTTGACATGCAGCCATGTCTAGTATCTTATAGTGTGGCTATGGATCACGATATTCTGGGTCGAAATTCGAATCTCAGGTCGAACGTCTCAGGTAATGTTGGATTTTTTTTTCATCAAACATCATCATCATTGAGTGTGTTGAATCGTACCCGTTGAATAGCAAACCCCTATAACATTGGTAGCTATCATCATTGACTAAAATATTTTGCGGACACGATACATGTCCGCCACCCCCTCTTGGGGTATAGGCGTGATGGTGTTTTTTTTTAACAAAATAACATCGCGCGAGGTTCTTGGTGTAAGGTTGCATCATCCAATAATTAGTGCCTCGTCAAATAGCCACTTTTAACTTTATCCATTTCCCAATCAGAGGAAACATGGTTAAATCACCAAACCAAACTTTCGATAGTATTTCATAGAATATGAACTCTACGCAAAGCGGAATTAGCAACACACATTTACAAACTTTTGTTATTACTACCCGTCCCATTGTGGTTTGTTTTGGCTACCTGCATCCACAAACGGAAACATCGCCGTTGATAAATAAGGAACATTGTCCCAAAATACGGGCGTATGCAGGTTGACAAAGGTACCGGCTAACCGGAGACCGTTCCGCAAATAATTTAGATTTTAAGTAAACAGGACACGCTCACGGATGCTCTATTTACTTTTGTAATTCTCAGGTTTGTTTTTTTAAACATGCAATTGACGTTAAGTAGGATTTGGGTACTTTATTTTGTCTTCGATATAGTACCGACCTACTTTTGGGTTATTAGGGGTAACTAAAATACTGAAGGAAATTATATATGTTCAGGTAACCTTAACATCAAGTGTTATTTCTAGAAACTTTAGCTTCGACAAATATGCTGTTAAAGATAATTCATAATCATAATCGGATACCTGTTGGAACTTTGCATTCTCTGCCTATCAAGAGATATGACGTGATGATATACATAGATAGATCATTATTAGTCAATCGAGCACTTTCTGTGAGCAGATTGTCGATAAATTTCTATTTATCTATCAATCAATCTATATATCATGTGCGATCACTTGCGAGGACTGAAGAGAATACAAAACCATCATTATCATCATCATCATCTCAGCCTATACTTGTCCACTGCTGAAGATAGGCCTCCCCAATCGCTTTCTAGCTTAACCAGTCCGATGCCATCTGAATACAACGACTTCCTGCGATCTTCACTAGATCGCAGGAATAATAGTAGAATACAAATTAGCAAAGAGTTATTGAGATCGACGCAACCTATGCATGTTGCTTAATTTTTTTTGCCCATAATGATTGATAATTGAAAAATTTTATTGAACATTGAAATCGTATATTAAAACTAAAACACTGCAATAGCCAACTATATTTTTTATTTATTTTTTCTGTGAAATGTGGCCGCTATAAACTCAATAGGCTCGCCCCCTATTACATTATAGGACCTAACGTCGTCGGGGGAAAGTGCGTGTACACAATATAACTCAGCCATTCCCGTTTGGAGGATATAAGCGTAGATCACTTTTTAAAATTCTTGTTACATTCAAATTACCTATATCAGTATAATGCAAAAGAGTAGATACCTATGTCTGTTATTACATTTGCACAAATGTACCTAGCAATCTCTGGACCCTCTGGTAGCCGAGAGCGAGGCACAATGTGACGTTCTCATCCGCCAGTTGCAGGTTCTCCCCGAGCAGCTTTACGATGCTCTCTTTGCAGTATGTCCCGTTCCGAGGTTTACGGTCGTGTATTATCACCTGGGCGGATTGGAAAATGGACAGTAGGACGGTATACAGTAGACTATGTTATGAGTAGGCTAGTTGTATACAACTATACCTTCCCTCTGACTAGTTGTGCAGAATGGAACTAGATGAAGAATTTATTCGAATCAAAGCTAATTGACGTAAAGTTAAAGTGATTAGTTACAAGTATATTTGATTGGGGGAAGTATTCAATTCGTATTAAAATGTATTTTCTTAAGCGTTTAACTGATCCGATTGTAAACAGATAATAAATCATCTTGTGTATAATTATCAAGATTAAAGATAATGGTGTACAGAATATCTCAGCGCTCTTTTTTCAATAGAAATGGTGTTTCCGTTTGGAGGATTGTATTGTTTTTATTAAGCACTAGCAATTTTCCGCCACTTTGTGTCCGGTTGACAACAGTTCCATATACCCGATCTATGTTATATAGCTTCTGTCACTTCTGGATAATGTAGTTTTCTAATGTTGAAAGAATTATTAAAATCGATTTAATAGTTTCAGAGTTTATCGATTACAAACAAACAAATCTTTCCTTTTTATAATATAAGTATAATTTGACTGCTTTGATAGTCTAGGGGTAAAGCGCATCGCTTTATGATCACGAGGTCCTGGGGTCATATCCTAGGTCAGACAAATGTAGTTTTTCCAAGAAAAAATTCAAAGTATGAGTCCGGAGTCTGGAATAGACACGTCCCCTATTACATGACACCTATCATCATCGGTGAAAAGTGGGTGTACTCAGTAACCCCTGCCACCCCCGCTTTGAGAATATTATAGTATAGATTGGGCCTTCATTATTGCACAAGTCGATATTTGATTTCATAGATGATATTATTTTATCTGGGAACATCATCATACTTCGTAAACATCTCTGAATTATAGCTTTTTTTTCTCCACCACTTTCATACTTTATAATAAAGACACTTACTTGAAATTATAGTGAAATTTGTTCAAGGTACACGGTCATGTAATTGATAGCTTTGTCTGCTTCGTTCTTCATCAGCAGCTTTATTTGGGACACAAGTGTGTCCATATCCTCCCGGGACTTCTGCGTCCGGATCTGAAGGTCGGCAATCGGGGACCGGTATCCATTTATTAAGTTATCCTAAAAATCTGTCGTTTGAAAGATAAGGAGAGATGTTGTTAGTCCTTGCCAATGAGATTAGTGTGGGGAAACCGTGGTGTAATTTAGAATTTTCTCAAATCTTAAAAGGAACGTTTTGGGAATTTGTTTTTGTCGTATGTATGTACGCCAGATCCCTTACGGGGTAGGCAGAGTGTACAGAGTTCCAACAGGCTCTTTCCTTACATACTTCTCTGGCTTCCTCTACTCTCATAGTTCGTCTCATACACGCTCGCCGGTTACGGAGACTCCTGACTTGTCCTTCAGATAAGACCCGGTCTATTTGGTCATGGTAAGATAGTCTAGGTCTTCCCCGGTACCTACATCCTTCCACTTTCGCATTGTATATCAGTTTTGTCATTCTTTATTCGGACATTCTTTCTATATGCCCGAACCAACGGAGCATACCCTTTCTCATCTTTACACCGATACTCTCTTTCATACCTATTTGCTTTCTTACTACGCTGTTGCGAATACAGGCGGTCAGCTTCACACCGCACATCTTCCGCAGAGCTCGCATTTCCACCGCATTTATCCTATTTTCATTCTCCTTCTAACATACCCAGCTCTCGCTGCCATATAACAGCGTTGGGGCAAGCACTCCATTATGTATGGCCAGCTGCGCCTTTCGGCTTAAGTGCCGGCTCCCAAGTAGCTTTCCCATCGCGCCATTCATCCCTGCACTCACTCTTCTCTCTATGTCAGCGGTGTATTTTCCATCCTTACTGAATGCGCATCCAAGATATACAAACTCATTCACTTGTTCCATCACATCGTTCCCAACCACAATCCTTGTATGTTATTTCATGTTTAAAGTTCTTATGAACTGGTTATTTGAAATAGTCCAAAGCGAGTGTAAACAAAGGTTGAGAGAGAATAGAGAAGATCGTTATTTCAACATTACCCGTTAAGTTTTCCTTTGTTTTGAATCATCTACAAACGCTAGTTGTATTCTCCTAATTGACTTGGTCCGAAGTATTTATTATTATTATTAAGCGTCATTGACCTTGAAGTTCTCATCATTATTCATTATTAATTAATATTACTGACTGCTGCTGCTAAATGAGCTGAATTGATATGAGCTATGGTAATGGCTCATATCAATTTAATTCATTCTATTTGTTGTCTTGTTTACGTTTCATTATATTGAAGCGATTCAATTCTTAATTCTTCATTGTACACACACAAAAAATGTTACAAAATGAAAATAATAATAAAATAAAATGTACAAAGGCGAGCTTAACTCAAAATTGAGTTCTCTGACAGCAAAACTTTGAGTGACAGAGAGACAAAACATTAAAATAAGAATAGAAATAAGTGTACAACACGAAGAGAATAGTTTTAGATAATAAAATAATAGAATACATATAGATAGAATATATACCTATAAATATACTATACACTATACGATAACATAATATATACTACTTGATATAATACATACATACATATAACTTACATTGATAGGAAATGTTCTTTAATTCTTTACTTGAAAATCTGCGGAGTGGAGCTATCGCGTAAGGAGTGTGGAAGAGAATTCCACAAGCGCACAGCACGTACAGTGAATAAGCTATGATACCGGCTCGATGTATGCCGAGGAGTACTAAGAAGAAGAGAAGATAAAGAGCGACAGGGTTTTCCCCAGGGAACTAAATACTCAAAGCGTTCCCGAAGATATGCAGGGGAGTTAGGATTGTGAAGCACAGAGAAAAGTAAAGAAAGAATGTGAGTATCCCGACGCTGCCGAATAGGGAGCCACTTCAATTTAGACCGAAAATCTGACACATGATCATACTTTTGAAGGCCAAAAATGAAGCGAATGCACAAGTTTTGGAGACGCTCAAGTTTATTGAGAAGTTCTTCAGTTGCATCAAGAAAACTAACATCAGCATAGTCGAGTAGTAGTCGAGTAGTTAGTAAAAGAAGGGATTGGGCGAGAGTTATTTTAGTTTTGAATGGCAGGAATCTCTGGAGCCGTTAGAGACTGGAATGAGTGATAGATTCTCCTGCTTACTTCCGCAATGTGTACATTCCAGGACAGATTGCAGTCTATGTAGACACCCAAGTTTTTGACGCTACTCGAAAAGAGTATCGGAATGGAAGAGATTGGTGATTTAGAAGATTGTAAAAGTGTCTGCCACCAATAATGAGAGCTTGCGATTTTGCTGGGTTGACCAGGAGACCAAAAGTTTTTGCCCAATTATTAATATTTTGAAGATCATTATTGATGGCAGCATAGTAATCGTCAACTTCGAAATGACGATAAAGTTGCAAATCGTCCGCATAGAGATGATTATGTGAAGAAATAACATTAGTGAGTGCGTTAATAAAAACCGAAAAAAGTAAAGGAGAGAGTACGCCACCTTGCGGGATACCTGCAGTCAGATTACACCACTCGGAGGAGAACTCATCGGAGCGAACCGACTGCCAGCGACCGCGAAGATATGAGTTGAACCAAGCAGTTACAGAAGGAGAGACATTTAGAGAGGAAATAATTCCCAAGAGAATTTTAAAAATCAACAGAATTAAAGGCACTGCTAAAGTCTAACAGAACTAATACAGTAAGAAGTTTATTCTCCATGGCCAGACGTATGTTATCAGTTATTTTAACTAACGCTGTTACCGTGCTATGGCCAGGACGAAATCCTGATTGGTAGGGACTTCGCGGGCCATTAGTGAGAAGATAGTGAGATAGTTGATTTTGAACAACACTCTCGAGAACCTTAGACAGAATTGGGAGTATGGATATAGGACGAAAATGGGAAACTGAAGATGGATTCGAAACATTGGGAAGCGGTAAGACATGAGCCTTCTTCCAGGCTGAGGGAAAGGTGCAAGATTGCAGAGAAAAGTTAATAATGTGGTGTACTACAGGAATAAGATCATCTAAGATGGGACGAAGCATTTGAATTTGAAGACCGTCATCACCCACCGCCTTTGCGGAAATAGATAGTATTGATTTTTTTATCTCCCCTTCTGTTACCTGGTGAAAAGAGAATGAAGTACATCTTGGCAACGAAAGATTAGATAACCTGTTAAGAGTAGCAGATTTAAGGTTGTCATCCAGAGTGACTGGTGACTTGGAGAAATACAAATTAATTGTGTTAAGGTCTATATCGGGTATACCATCACAAGGTGCCTTCTCGATACCAAGAGACTTAAGAAATTGCCATACTTATGTTGTACTTAAATTTTCGATTGAGTCATGGATATGGCGTCTCTTAGCATCTCTACACAAACGGTTGCGACGATTCCGCAGCTTTTTATATAGAGACCAGTTCGCTTCTGTAGGATTTTTTTTGTAACGTCTCTTAACTTTGTCTCTTTTTGACATTTGTCTTTTAATATTATCGGATAACCAGGGTGCAGGGAGGTGCTTTATTTTTACTTTTTTCAAGGAGCATATTTATTATATGTATCAAGAACAATCCTGTTAATGGAGACACTTTCTCGTCGAGGTTATTGTAGCTGTACGTACACAGGAGACCAGTCAATACGGGCCACATCCTCCCTCAAACGTTCCAAATTAATGCTCTTAAAACTGCGAAGTGAGAGAAATTTGTATTTATGTTTAGGGGCACGAATTTTGTAGGATAAGAAAATGAGATCGTGATAAGAGAAGGTGGCAGCAAGCTGCCCATGCGTAGCTACCCTGCTAGGGTCAGAAACCAGAATTAAGTCTAGTAGAGACGAAGTACAATGGGGGGCATGATGAGTAGCCTTAAGCTGAAGGATGTGCATATTGACAGAAGAGACAAGGGATCGAAGTTTGCGGCTACGCGCATTATCCTTGAGCAAGCAAGTATTGAAGTCTCCAAGGATAACAAAGTGGTCATATATAGGACAAAAATATTCTAACTTGGATTCAAAAGAAGAGAAGTAATCAATTTGATTAGGGGGACTATAATAGACACTTAAACGAAGTTGTATATGATTAAAAGTTATTTCAATAAATAGGTGTTCAGCAAATTAGAATAATCGCTTGGAGACTGATCAATAACTTTGGAGTCAATATCTCCACGGAGATAAATAGCAACCCCACCACATCCCTTGCCTGTTCTGTCATTACGCACTAATTTATAGCCGGGCAAAGAGTATTGTGTGGAAGGAAGAACAGGCTTGAAAAAAGTTTCAGAGACAAGGACAGCATGAATAAAATCAGCATCGTCAAGATAATAAGTCTGATTAATGTGCAGGGACGCTTTGAGCATTTATGTGGACTGCATTAAAAAGTTTCTGAAGCCAGAGAAAGTATCTATAAGTTGATCACGCAAGTGGACAGAATTATCACCGAACGCACTGGCATAACTCTCATCAGATGTACAAGAAGAAGAACAAGATGCGAAACTGTCGTCAAAATTATCAGACATATTGAAAATAGTACAAATATATAACCTAATATAAATATAATATGATTAACTAATAATAATATACTAAAAATATATAACATAAATATAAATATATAAATTTACAAACATATTTGTCCTCGATGCACTCGCTAGTTTACATGCAAGTTGACAAAATAACTTATATCCAAGGTCGCAATTTATACCTATTTTAGAACGAACACTCGAATGTCAATGTCACACGAAATGTTTTGTTTTTCTTAATGACGTTTTTATTCTGTGTAGTGAGTGAGCAAACAAATTGAGAAATATATTAGTAGGTAGCAAGTAACAAAATATCAATTTAGGAAAAATATCTATCGAGTGACCGTCGAGAGAAAAAAAAATAAAAGTAAATAACAAAAAGATATAAAATATAAATATGCGCAACAAAATACGGGTACCATTACTTGGCCTGTTTTCGTGACTTTTTGTCAGGCACCGGCTTGGACTTTCCAGTTGTGCCCACATTCACAGCAGAATCCGTGAACTGCGCTACTAGTTTCCGCAGTTCGGATGCGGACTCAATCTTCCGTCGCGACTCATCAGGAAGCTGAATGATAATTTTACCTTCGGAGGTCCAGCACTGTTTCACTCCAAAGTGTTTGCGAGCTTCCATAAAAGTGAGAAAATCCGAAAATACCAGGCTAGAACCTTTTAATTTGGCTTTGTTACGCCACACCTCGCTGCGTGAAATTTGGCTCTTAAATCGTATTAGCAGTGGACAAGGCTTGCTTGAGTTGTTACCGAGGCGATGGCAGGCTATAATATCTGAAAAGGTGATATTTGTCAAGTTCAACCTCTTTGTTAGTGTTGTAATAGCCAGGGATGTTGGGTGTTCATCCTTCTGCTCAGGATGGCCATGAAGGAACAGGACCTTCTTGCGTGCGCCATTTCGAGCCTATCCAGACCCACTATTAAAAGCTCCATTTGGGACTTAAGTGCACTCACCGTCTTCCAAATAAGACACTTAAATTCTGTGAACTCCCGTGAACTACTGAAGTTCCTGAGGTCATCTTCGTACTGATCCATCCGCGTTGTAAAAGTGGCAGAAAGGTCCTCCATACAGCTTGATAACTTTGCGTAAAGGTCCATGATGTGCAGTATGGCTAATATGCAGTAAAAGTGAGAAACAAAGGAGAAGTAATAGTGTGACTGTGTGCACCAGAGGACAAACTAAATTCTTAGTGCATATGCAACATGTAAATAATAAATATAATTATTTTAAATTAAAATATTTGAGAGAGCTCAAAAATTTCGTGTTCACTCTAGACTACCCTCACAACTTTTCAATGCTCAGGACGCAGGAGGACTAAAAAAAAATCGATTATTTAAAATTTAATTTATTGAAATAAAAATGTATTACAAATTATTGATAACTATAAGCTAAATGAAGCGACTTGCTCGACGTCTGAGCTAAAAGTGTACGGCACGGCGTGATGATATGCTTCCACGCGCATTGTCCTAGTCAGCGCTTTACGCGGATATTGGGCAATACGCACGGGCTGGCGGTGTGCGGTATGCATCAGCATTCTATATAATAGCGATCTCTATAGCACCTTCCCCCTCAGATCAGCGACTATTTCAGATTTTAAGATGAAATATCGCTGGCATCTTCCGTTGTTCTGGAGGTAGTGGCTGATCTTTTTGATTTTGTAAAGATCCGGGTTCTGCGTATGTGGGATCCGCGTCTGTAGTCGTCATTAGTTTCATGCGGCGCATATACACGCGGCATAGTAATGTACCACCTCGTACAACTGCACCGAGTAGTATACCATATAAGAGGATAGTTGTATGGTATAAGATTGGACTGTTATCTATCTGAACTAATCTCTGGCCATCAATCCTATCTTGAATATCGTGCAGTTTCTGCAGACTTATCGAATTAATTTGGAGAGGGATCGTTGTTAACTTATCGATAGATTTATCTGATACGCTGGTTACCTTTATAGGCTGTCCACTGATCTGATCATTAACGTTGACTATGGTGAATTCATTTGTTCTAAGCTTGCAGTTATGTGGAATCGTAGCTAAGAAACTTCCGACCGCGATAATCGATTCCTCTCGTTCACAGATAAGCTGGACTTGTGCCGGGTTTGGGAACACGACGGCGTACCGACGGTCATCTAATTTTTCCATGGCTGCTTTCGTCAGGATAAGGGTCATCTTCTTACAGGAATTGTCGGCTGTTCTTCCCTCAATGATGCCGCAGATGCAGTCTTCGTGAGATCTCATTTGATGATGAAGTTCTTCTTCACAGAGATACCTTGTACTAACCTTCAGGCATTCTGCCTCTATGTACACGTGAATATTATTTCCAGTGGTTGCAAGGAAAGGAGAGGGATAAATAATTGCTTGCCTACTCTTATTAGGTATTATAACTAATTTGTACAGTGAAAACTCTAATGAAGATACTATAATAAGATGCTGGTCTGATCACATCGTAATATTCTCTTATGTTTGATCTTTACTATAAAATGTTCGAAGTTTAGCTAACATAGATTTTATTATGTTTGGACTTAACATTAAATGATGAGTGCGCGATTCGCTACAAAGTGCTATTGCATTTTCTCACCTACTTAATTCGCCTATTAAGCTATCGGTATTGTCACTAATTATTCCTAACATTTGTGCGAATTTAGCAAACCTAATAAGTGCATAATTTTTATAATTATTGGTGTCAAGTAAAATATGCAGGGTTTCGTTTAACTGAATTTGATTCGCTACAAGTTTCGTAATTATTTTCGTGTGTTCATCCATTAGCTCTTTGCTAAGGCTAATATGATGATTCTGCTCTATTGTAATCCTATGTTGATTATCACTAAGGGCCTTTAGGGCGTTATCATTCTTAATAGCGTCATTGTAATCTAGATTACCTGTAATGCTTTTGACTATAGAACCGAAACCATCTATCAAACCTCTCTTAAAACGATTTGGTTCCAGACTTTCCAAATGAGATGAAGCTTTATTTAATTTAGCATTTAAATGATCTATTGGAATATCATATAGGGTGTACATATTCTTATCTAATTTACCTATGACCTTAGCCAGTTCAGTTCGCACTACCTGGATATTATTAGCGATATCTGATAGTTCTATGTACTGTAAAAATGTATGATAATGAGTTGAAAGCTGCATAGGCCAAGGTCCAACGTCGAGAGATTCGAGCTTTATCTCTTGTGCCTGTATTAGGCTGAGAGCCAGCATCAGG
Organism: Phalera bucephala; assembly: GCA_905147815.2. Taxonomy (NCBI): domain Eukaryota; kingdom Metazoa; phylum Arthropoda; class Insecta; order Lepidoptera; family Notodontidae; genus Phalera; species Phalera bucephala. The sequence goes on along the minus strand of CAJHXA020000004.1, from coordinate 2,810,165 downwards.
AGTATCCTGTAACAATTTCGATGATTTAGGGACACGTTTTAGCCTAGACTTTGCTATGGGCCTTTTTTTCTTAGATGTATAAATGTAGATTGGTAAATTCGCTAAGACCGTATCTTGAGTGTATCTGGGTGCGAGTTTTGATTTACTAGCTAATGGATTGCTGATGAAAATTTGCTGGTCAGGCAAATATTCTGTTTCAGGTTCTCTAGTTTTATTACGGTTCTCGATAATATGGGTCCTATTCTCAAGGGATGCTTCGTTAATACGATCATATACGTTTTTCATACAATCTCTGTGGGTCTCAGTATATTGCTGTAAGGGGTGTCCTGTCGAGTCTATGTCAGTAGGATCCCGTGGATCAGTGTGCCCTAGAATGAGATCGTAAGGTTTGCATCTAGTGAATGAATGAATTGAACTATTATACCCTAATATAGCATATGGCATCAAATTAATGACAGGTTCATCTTTGTGTTTCAACTTCAAGATACGAAGGTGCTCTAATATCGTTGAGTGAAAGCGTTCGATGTTACCATTGGCATTGGGTGCATGGGCGAGAGTCTGATGATGAATGATCTTATGCAATTTACAAAATTCTGAAAACATTTGGTTAGTAAATTCCGTTCCTTGATCTGTGATAATGGTTAATGGTAAGCCATGATGCGTGCTGAATGTTAATAAGGCTTGTATTATACTAACAGCGGTGCTATCTCTGAGTAAGTATGCTTAACCGTATTTTGAAAAGGCATTTATGATAGTTAGGTATTTTTCATTTTGTGCTGAAAAAGTGTTTTTATTTTATATATATTTTTGGAAGACTATCAGCTATTATGGTATGAATATGATATAAAATAGAGATAGACAGCCATTTACAAGTCTCCACTAATAGAAATAGAGTATAATTAATCGATCCGACAGAAATACCAGTGTAACAAAAAAAAATATACCTATATATAGTTACAAAACAAAATATAAAGAAAAAGAAAATCATTCAATGAATATTAACTGCTCAACTAGTCGAACTACTTCAGTTTGGTGTTAATCTTCTCGTCAAAAAATACCGATACAAGCTTACTCCTGAATATTGATAGACTTGTACCAGTAATATCAAGATCACTTATGTTAGAAATTCTGTTATACGCCGCACAAGCACGGTACAGAAAACTGTTTTGGCGATAATTAGTGGCTGCGAATGGAAGAGCAAAAAATGGACTACGACGTAAAGTATGCTTGGACACATAGAAGTCAATTTTACTGAGTAGCCCTGGACAGTCTATAGCGGACCCAACAATACGTGCAAGAAATAATAAATCAGCGATATCCCGACGCGCATGAAGTGGTAGAAAATGATGGTGCTTACAGGTTGCATTGTAGTTGTGTGAAATCATTTTGGTACGATAGTTTAAATATCTCATAAACTTCATCTGAACATTTTCTAAGCGAGAGATATAAATGTCATATCTAGGGTTCCAAATTTGTGATGCGTACTCCAAATGTCAGCGCACATAAGTAGAATACAATATTTTGAGGGTTTTGGCTTGCTGAAAATCTTTGGATGAACGCATAATGAAACCAAGAGCTCTAGAAGCTTTATTGACAATAGCAGTAATATGGTTTTCAAATATTAATTTCGAATCATGTACAACTCCTAGATCCTTAACTTTCTCCACATGTAAAAGTTCATTATTTTTGAGCGAATATTTAAATGCTATGGGATTTTGTTTTCTTGTAAAAGTAATACTTGTGCACTTGCTGACATTAAGATCTAGTTTGTTTTTCATACAGAAAGAGTCTAAACGCGCTAGATCAGTTTGCAAGGCTTCAGCATCTTCGACACACGTTATTGACTTAAATATTTTCATATCATCAGCAAAATTTAGAATAAGTGAGTTACGGAAGCAGCTATCAATATCCGAAATGGAAATGAGAAATAAGAGTGGGCCTAAAAGTGAACCCTGTGGCACACCACTTGGAATACGCATCCACCCAGACATATAATTTCCTAGAACGACTGTTTGACTCCTATTATCAATATAAGAACTAAACCATCTCAAAAGATCACCCCTTATACCAGCGCATTCGAGTTTACAAATTAAAATTTTGTGATCTATACGATCGAATGCTTTACTATAATCCGTATATATTACGTCAGCTTGATGACCATGATTCATTGAGTCGGTAATAAATTCATTAAAAAGTATAAGATTGCTGGTAGTTGGTTTACCTTTTAAGAAACCATGTTGCGAATTTGGGAAATAATTTTTTAAGGCGTCGTACAGTTGCTCATAAATAATTTTCTCAAATACCTTGGCTATAATACACAGTTTAGAAATTGGGCGGTAGTTAGATACCTGATGTTTGGATCCTTTTTTATGTACTGGTGTTATAAAGGCACTTTTCCAAATCGTTGGCATATTACCAGTCTGAATGGACTTGCACATAAGGTAGGTAAGAGGAAAAGATAGTGTATTAGCACATTTAATAAAGAATAGAGGGGGGAAGTTATCTGGGCCAGCTGATTTACAAGGATCTAGTTTTTTCAACTTGGACCGAACAAGTGCTGGTGTTATATGAACTGTTGCCATATTTGCATCAAGGTTTAAATCAAACGTCAAATCATTACGGTTACAGGCGTTTTGGGGCTGAGAAAATGAAGAGTGAAAGTAATTGGCAAAGAGTGTGCAGATTTCATTCCCAGAAGTTGCCAGGACGCCTTCATAATACATATTGCTAGGAATAGTGGTAGATCTAGATAGTGACTTTAAGTGGGACCAAAATAATTTGGGATTATCTTTAATAGAAACTTCTAACTTAGCCAAATATGTACGATAACAATTTTCTTCCAGCAACTTTGCTCTTCTACGAAGAAAATTTAGTGTACTTGCATCACATAGCATACCGTAGCGCCTAAATTTTTTATGATACTTAAACTTCTCTTTGAGGACTTTTTTAAGAGCAGGTGTATACCATGGGGGATAATAATTATGTTTAATAATCCTCTTAGGAACATACTTTTCTCGTAACGTATTCAGAACTTGATAAAAGAATTCAATACAGTCATCAAGTGATTTGTCCTGGAAGCTATCTACCCAATCAATATTAAACAAGTTAGTATTTATGTGGTCATAATTTGCTTGGCCAAAACTATACTTAATTCGAGGGGCAGGCTTTAGCATTGCTATAGATTTAAGTCGCAAAGAAATACTTAATGCGTTATGATGAGGATCGAGCGGGACAAGGGGATCAATACATTTAGCTACATCGATCTCATCATTTGAAAGCACCAAATCAAGTAATCTGCCGTAGGTATTCGTTACGTGGTTATATTGGCACAAATCGACTACAGCAAGCTCGTCAATAAAATGGACTTCGTTGCTGCCAAGGATATTTTGAGCTTCTAAAAAACGTACATTGTCGATCTGGACCCATTGAATAGTACTCATATTGAAATCCCCCGCTACAACAAACTTGTCAGTAGGATGAGTATTGACTATATCGCGCAAAATGTTCAGAAAGTTGTGCAATTGTTGTGAAAAGTTGAGGCCTTTATTTTGGTTACACAAATAAATGACACAAATATGTAAATATTGATTGGTACCTTCAAGTTTCATCGATACCCATTGGTCCTCAGCGGTAGATAACCATTCTGAGCGATCCAGCACATGGAAGCCTTTACGCGCCGCAATTAGTACTCCGCCGCCCAAAGCTTGCCCAGTAAGGTCGTAACAACGATCACGCCGCCATACAGCGTATCTTTCGTCGAAAAGTTCACCATCGTGTATGCCGTCAAGTAACCACGTCTCGGTTAACAGTATTATATCATAATTACTTTGATGAACATTCCGCCTAAACGTACCCGTCTTAGTTCGCAGGCCCCGAACGTTTTGGTAGTAAAGTACTATATTCGTCATGAGTACGGCCTAAACAATAGTACAATAGAAACTGTGATACACCTATATAGATAGGTGTTTTGGTTAAAGGTACGTGCCGAGTGCATAAAACAGATTTTTACATTCAATAAGGTAGTTAATTTTATATCTACGAGGTAAGCCAGGTAGTTTAAAAGAATAAAGTACGCGGTTATAGTTTGGATAAAAGATATTAATAAAGGATAGCAATAATAAGAATTTATGTTATAGGCAGGAGTAAGCAGGATATACATAATTATTAACGAGTTGACGTCAATAAGAACGGAATCTACTACCTGAGTTGACCCTTTGAGCAGGTAATATTTATGAACAATAGGTTCGCTAATGAGCTCAGAAATTGACAACATTTTGTGCAAGTTTTTAAATTCTAGGTAAGAAGCTATATAAAATATGTAAAAAATAAAAAATATAGATAGTAAAATATCTAATAGAATGTTTACCAAACATATTATAAACATAACTATTTTACTTTTTTTAAATCCAACGGTGAATTTATTACAATAATATGAGATGTATCGTCTTTGCGAACGTGAATCTTCGAAAATTTCACCCAGACGTGTCCATGTGTACAATTTCGAAAGGCCTAGTAGCAGGGGGTACTATATTAAATTTAGGATTTATTGGGTTTCTGTCATACTTGGCTTGCCCACAGACAGTACATTCATTAATGAATCTGGTTATTTGTTCTTTCATTTTTGGCCAGTAATATTTAGTGGATAGGGCCATGTAACACACACACGGTGGTTGGTTTTACCCTCGTGGTAGTGACGAATGACTTCTTGTTGTCTTAGGTATTCTTTAACTTTTTCAAACTCTCTTTTTGCCAAAACTAGACTCATAGATGAACTTCTAAAGTATTTTTGAATTATAGGTATTATTTTGTACATGGCAAGTGGTAGATTTATGAGAAGAGCGGTTTTAATTTTAGGGTTCACGAACTCTTTAATAGCATTAACTAGGTCTTCTTCCAGATTAGATTCCGATAACTGAACGGATGTTCGAGTGTGTGTGTCAAAGGGTTTTGTTGCTATCGTTCGCTTTTTAATGTCCCCTACGACTGTTAGACATAACTGTCGGTGAAATTTGTTTAAGGGGTTATCGGTTATGGGTACTTCAAATATAGGATTTTCCTCCGCAGTGTGAGCAGTCAAAGTATTTGAGTTAGCTAGGGATGGGGGTCTGTCAGTCGCTTTGGCAATAATTGAACTAACTTCTTCGTTACAGATCGCAATACGAGAAAGAGCATCGGCATTGGTGTTGTGTTTGCCCTTTTTATGGTTCACAGAAAAATCATACTCCCCTAACCTCAACCGCCATCTTGTTAGACGCGAATTGGGTTCTTTGATGTTCATTATCCACTGTAAAGGTTTGTGATCTGTTACGATTTTAAACTTACGGCCCAAGAGATATGGTCGAAAGTACTTTGTTGCCCAATCGATAGCGAGTAATTCTTTCTGTATGGTACTATAGTTTATTTCGCTATCGTTTAGAGTACGTGAAGCGTATAGGTTTATCAGACCCAATTATGCCTTGTGAGAGAACTGCACCAAGCGCGAAGTTAGATGCGTCAGTTGTATGTCAATATAAATTCTTTCTCAAAGTCTGGATATCTTAATACGGGGTCGTTTGTTAGTAGGGTTTTGCATTTCTCAAAACAGTTAGTGTATTTGAGGCTAAAGTTTGTCTTCTTTCCTTTCTTAACGCACAGTGTCATAGGTTTAGTAATTCGAGCCAGATCTGGGATAAATTTTCGATAATAACCGAGAAGTCCGAGAAATTGTTTAATTTCTTTAGGGGTTTTGGGAATAGGGTAGTTCTAAATGGCTGTGATTTTATCTGGATTAGGTTTTATACCTTCTGAAGTGATAATATGTCCTAAGTATGCGGTTTCGCGTTTTAAATATTCTGACTTATCTAACTGGATTTTAAAATTAGATTCACGCAGTCTCTGGAATACTTTCTCTAGATTAATCACGTGTTCCTGGAGGGAAGTACTTTATGTCGTCTAAATATACAAGACATATAACGTTCTGAAGGCCCCTAAGAACATTATCCATCACACGTTGAAATGTGGACGGAGAATTTTTAAGTCCCATGGGCATTCTCAAAAATTCAAAGTTTTTATGTTGAACATGGTTCAACATAAAATGCGGTCTTGGGGATGTCGCTGGGTTGCATTTCTACCTAATAAAATCCAGACGCTAGGTCCAGGGTGGTGAAATATTGACACTTGCCTAATTTGTCAAGGACGTCATTCATGTTAGGGATAGGATATTTGTCGTCGATAATCTTTTCGTTGAGTTTTCGAAAGTCTACGACCAAACGCCATTTTTGCTTTCCAGAGGCATCGGCCTTCTTTGGAACGACCCAAATAGGCGAGCTCTATGCGGACTCTGACGGCCTTATAATACCCTGTTCGGGCAATTTTTCTATTTGATCGCTAACTCCGTTGCGATGAATGAACGGGTATCGATAGCTCTTAGTGTATATGGGGATTTATCCTAATACTATGTTTTACTTTATTTGTGAAAGTTAAGGCTTCGCCTTCGATATAAAATACGTCAGCGTACTTTGAACAAAGTCTTGTTAAATTTGCCTTTTCTTCCCCATTAAGATGTTCAGTACGTAGTCGTGGTAAAACTTCTTTAGCTCGTGGTGATATTTCATTAGAGCTTGCGCACTGAATATTAAAAATAGTCGCTTGTGTAGCGTGATCCAATGTGAATGTGACGTCATTTTTAGTCGGATTTATGACTTGAACTACACCACGATTACTACTGACTTTAGTGAGGCATTTACTAATTAAACAGTTACAGACGAGTTGTTCCTCAATCAGAACCTCGCCATCCCGGGCGTTGATAGGAAGTATAAGTAATTTAGAGCTTTCGGCTGGTATTATTCCCTCATAGAGGTTCGAATTCCGTGAATTGTAAATTTGGATGGGGTTAACTGAATGTTTAGTTAACAATGTAAGCTCTTTGAGATCTAATTTGGCCTGCCACTTTGTCAGTAGGTCCATTCCTATCAAGCCATCGAAGTGTTCGTGAAATTTGTACACGAACAACTTCATGTCCTCCGAATCATTTATTTCCGCAAAACAAGGATGGTTAATTAAATATTCGTTCCTACTAGTGGCCTTGGTGTAACCTTGAACGGGTCATAGTTCAAAGGTATCTCGGAAAAATATTTTTGGACCGCTACAGGACTAATAAAAGATTGGTTTGCGCCGGTTTCTATAAGTAAGTTTAATGGAGGATCACTGATTCAAAGGTACGGTAACTGTCTTTGAGTTTGTAGATTTAATTCTATCCTAAGTTGTCTGACTTCGATGCCTTTGGAAAATCCTGAGTGTTCGAGGGTTGCGACTGGTCGTCAGTAATCTGTGTGTCGCTGTCAAGGTTGGAGTCAGGTTGAATAGGGGTGTTATAGTCATATGAGTAGTCATTATAATAATAATAGTCAGCATAGTAGTTAGGGTCTGCATGGTAATTCTCTCATTGGTCAGGGTAGTTATAGTAATCATCATAACTCAAGCATTCATTCACGCTAACGCGAGTTTTGAAATAATTAGACCCTGGCGGTGGCGCACTGAACATATGTTGCGTACGTGTCGGACCACGTGTTGGCAGCATGGGTGACCTAAATTGGGTTTGAGGTGGTGGCGGCTGCCACATGGTTTGTGACCTAGATGGTCCTGGCATATTAAAATTTGGTCTAAATGAAGATGTCGGTACTATGTTAGGCTGGCTAGGTATTTTGAAATTCTGTACAGATCGCTGAGGTGGCATTGGAATTAGAGATTTTCTGTCCGTAACGCTATCTTTCCTACTCTGCAAATACATCATATTAATCTCTTCTTGTACAAACTCTAATGCCTTTTCAATAGTTCCCGGACGCGTACACCTTATACGTGACCCTAAGGGGTCCTTCAACCCGCGAAGATACGCTTGCAATGTTAGCTTACGGTACAAATCACGTTTAGCTTTAATGGTTGTCTCTACTGTATCATGCAATGAAACATAAGTCATAATTGTTCTGAAAAGGTTAAGCGATCGTAAAATTCCTTGGGGTGTGCCTGAACCCTGTGTCAAAAGAGCCAAATCGTTATAGAGTGCTGTTTCGTCCCTCTGATCAGCAAAATTATTAATGAGAGCTTTGCGAATATCCACCCAGGTATCCGGGATGCCATTCGCATTGATAAGACGGGCGGCCGATCCTGTAATTTTATTGAGTATGCCATTCAAAAGCGATAAATTGTTTAACTCTGATTGCCCCTGACCATACTGGATGACTAATTGGTCACAAAGTTTAATAAATCTGATTAGTACGTGTGAGTTTCCGTCAAACTCCGGAACCACACGGAGGGCTTTGAAGATATTGTCTAAATCAGCCATATTTAAACTATTCTCTGAATCTATATTACGTCTAGAATCTACTGCAATTTCTCTACTTGTAACTAACCGAGGATTCGTAGATTTTTGTGGATGAAAAATCTTGGGAAATATTGCACTAAAATTGCACTTGCACAATCTCTTCTCCTTCCTATATTAGATTATGCAGACGCCAGGTTACCCCAGGATCTTACTTAGAGCCAACTTGATAAACTTGAGCGCCTTCAAAATTTTTGTATAAGGTTCATATTTGGTTTACGCAAATATGACCATGTTTCTGAATTTCGTGGAAGACTCAAGTGGCTGCCAATCCGCCATCGCCGGAATGCTAACATACTATCGCTTTTATACAACATTTTATATAATCCGACAACTCCCTCTTACCTCAAAAAACGGTTTGAATTCCTTCATGAAACGCATTCGAGGTTCCTAAGGTCATCAGAGAATCTGAGGCTGAAAACACCAATGCATTCCACAAACTTCTTTCATAAATCCTTCACTTATCAAGCTGTACGCTTGTGGAATGCATTGCCTGTTACGGTCCGACGTGCAAAGACGTTGCATTCTTTTAAAACAATGGTTAAAGATCACTTTTTCCTGGTTGGATAATTTAATAATTGACGCATAATTGCATTGAATTAGATTTATATGTTTAGTATATCAAGTCCTGTGTATCAATATGTATGTAGTAGTATCTTATAGAATATATATCTTTATAGTGTACGCCACCAACTGCCCTCTATTTTTATCTGTTGCTTCTTCCAACGTACTGGTTGTCTGGAAGAAATTGCTCTTAGCAATAAGACCGCCAATTGTGCCTCTATCTTAAGTTAATATCACATTGTATTTTTCTGTTCGCTGGTGTACAATAAAGAATACTCTATCTATCTAACACCTAATAGAACAAAATGTTCCTACCGGCAATTGGCAATAAACACGTGGAAATAAGAACTAGGGAAATGTAAGCAACCACTAAAAAAATTCAGTGTACTTACATGAGCATTTCGATTTTCGTTGAGCGGTATCAATGCCTGGATCTCCGGCTTTGTCTTCGTTATTCAGGATATCCCGGCGCGACGTTGAAAGTCTATCGTATCTACAGCAACGCGGTGCGATTTTAGCTAACCGACTAATCGCAATACGACTCGGGAATCCTACCGATTGCGCCAATTACGAACTCCGACGCAGGAGGACTCAAAAAAAATCGATTATTTAAAATTTAATTTATTGAAATAAAAATGTGCATGAAAAATGGCTTACATTTGAATGTGAATAAAACCAAAATTATGGTTTTTGAACGGGAAGAAACCAGCACGAATGCAAGGATTGTGGTTGGGAACGATGTGCTGGAGCAAGTGAATGAGTTTGTATATCTTGGATGCGCATTCAGTAAGGATGGAAAATACACCGCTGACATAGAGAGAAGAGTGAGTGCAGGGAACAGAGTGAATGGCGCGATGGGAAAGCTACTTGGGAGCCGGCACTTAAGCCGAAAGGCGCAGCTGGCCATACATAATAGAGTGCTTGTCCCAACGCTGTTATATGGCAGCGAGAGCTGAGTATGTAAGAAGGAGAATGAAAGTAGGATAAATGCGGTGGAAATGCGAGCTCTGCGGAAGATGTGCGGTGTGAAGCTGACCGACCGTATTCGCAACAGCGTAGTAAGAAAGCAAATAGGTATGAAAGAGAGTATCGGTGTAAAGATGAGAAAGGGTATGCTCCGTTGGTTCGGGCATATAGAAAGAATGTCCGAATAAAGAATGACAAAATTGATATACAATGCGAAAGTGGAAGGATATAGGTACCGGGGAAGACCTAGACTATCTTACCATGACCAAATAGACCGGGTCTTATCTGAAGGACAAGTCAGAAGTCTCCGTAACCGGCGAGCGTGTATGAGACGAACTATGAGAGTAGAGGAAGCCAGAGAGGTATGTAAGGAAAGAGCCTGTTGGAACTCTGTACTCTCTGCCTTCCCCGTAAGGGATCTGGCGTGATGATAAAGATAGATAGATAGAAATAAAAATGTATTACAAATTATTAATAACTATAAGCTATATGAAGCAACTTGCTCGATGTCCGAGCTAAAAGTGTACGGCACGGCGTGATGATATGCTTCCACGCGCATCGTCCTAGTCAGCGCTTTACGCGGATATTGGGCAATACGCACGGGCGTACGCATGGCGGTGTGCGGTATGCATCAGCATTCTATATAATAGCGATCGCTATAACACTTGTATAAACAACCAGACGGGCCATATTGACAATCAAAACAAAATAGCTACAATTATTACAATCAACAGTGTTGTTACCTTTTATTGACCGATGGGAATCGATTACTAAAGCGAAATAATTGCTAATCGATCTAGACTTGCTATTGTTCTATGTAATCTTATGTTGCGTATTTTCTTGGCCTATAATTATATTAATGAGAAGCCTTAAGTGTTTAATGGTTACGGAATTATAATTTGTATAGGAGAACACGTAATGACAGATGTCGGGACCGGCTATAAGCTATCATTAGTAAGCCGTAACAAGCTAGGCTGGGAAGCTAATAAGTTCAGCGAATTACCTTTAATCGATTTGCTGTCTATTTATTAGGTTTTACATGGCTGTGGTTATTGCTATGTTTAATTATTGTACACATTTGAAATATTAATCATTGGATTGAGATGTAACAATGGACGGATGTTTACAAATCTTTGACACCGTTTACATTCTATACAAAAAGCTGTCTATCTATACTAATGACAGACGGCTTGGTACGGTCGTTAAGAGCTTGAGTCTCTCCGCCCACTGGATTGAGAAGTCACGGGTTCGATTCCCGCACGGGACAAATCTTTGTGTGACCCACAAATATTTGTTCCGGACTGGGTGTTTGTGCATGTGAATTGCATATGTGTAAACGCACCCACGACACAGGAATAATTCTTAGTGTGGGACTACGTTTTTTTTAACAAAAACAAATATAAACAGGAATGATTTGTTTGTTTGTAATCGATAAACTCTGAAACTACTAAACTGATTTTAATAATTCTTTCACCATTAGAAAGCTACATTACCCAGAAGTAACGTGGGCTATATTGTATTTTATTTAAAATTGGTGGGCGCTTAGGCCGCTCCGCTCACTGAATTGAGAACCCGCGAGTTCGATACCCGCACGAGACAAATCATGACCCATAAATGTGTTTCAGTCTGAATTTTACGCATATTATTATCATATTATTATTTTGAGCAAGATTCTTTAGTTCCATATGAGTTTTGTAATTTTTTTATTCTTTTAAAAGAGTACTCTTTTACGACTTCCTCGCTGGTCTAGTGGCAAAGCGCATGGCTTTGTGATCACGAGGTCCTGGGTTCAAATCCTAGGTCGGACAAATGAAGTTTTTCTAACGAAAACTTCCCAGTATGAGTCCAGAGTTTGGAGTTGTGCCCGGTATATGGCAATAGGCTCGCCCCCTATTACATGGGACCTAACATCGTCGGCGAAAAGTGGGTGTACTCAGTACAACTCTGCCGCCCCCGTTTGGGGAAAATAGACGTGACGGTGTACTCTTTCACGCATATTAAATCTTCTAAACAACCCCTTATGGTTTAATTCGAAATTGATACCTAATAATTTTTATTTTAGTTAACGTAGCCCCATGCTAGAAATTATTCCTGTGTCGTAAGTGCGTTTACAAACACGAAATTTATATGCACAAACACCCAGACCGAAACAAATATTTGTAGGTCATACAAAGATTTGCCCGTGCGGGAATTGAAAATAGGTAATCTAAATTAATTGTATTTATTTGCACGTTGAGTTCAAGACCGTATATAACGTAGTTTCTAGCTTTAAGCAAGTGATACCTCACTAAAAAAGTACTAATGAGACAGCTTAAATGCTGCACTTTACTCTCAGAACACATTACACATTTTCCTTTAAAAGTACATAATGTAGAAGAAATGGCCGTTATTCAGGTCACTCGAGCCATAAAGCTAATGGAGGACGCTTTGTTTTAGAAACCAAAGCTCAATTTTGAGACATTAAAATCTCTTGATGTTAAGAACCTATTATTTCTGAGTGGTTTTATGAAATGTTGGGGCGCGAAAGATGTGGTGCACATAATGTTTTGAGCCAGGGTCTCTGATTATTAATTATGAAGAGATAATGATATTCTCTCAAGTAGGAAGGAATTATGTTTTTGAATTTTCTAAGAGTGTACCAATTGTTTTGGTTATTTTGTGGGTAATCAAATGTAATAATCGCAATGATATATGGAATTTGGTCAGGTCATTTCTAGTTTTGCAATGATACCTTTTATTGCTAAATCTATTACTATTGGACTCAAATTCATTATATTACTGCGATTATATAGAGATCCAAATGTGGACCCAGTGCATATTGGCGGACGCAGGTTTGTGACCGCCCGCTGTTAGAACTTCTCAAAGAGTAACGTAAGGCTTCTAACTCCGGCTTAATTACTACTACATTATGTGACCCTCGTAACCATTTCTAAAGCATGATACGCTTAAAAATGAAATTTCCACAAACTGTCACCCATTTCAGACTGGCAGAGTTTAACGTTGCTTAACGATGGTGATTGCTACAATTACGGCTGCCTCACGTTTTACATAAGAATATTTTACGACATCGTTATAAAAGCTAAATTAAAAGAACTGTTGAAGCCTCCCCTTCAGTTTGGCTTGAAAAGCCTCCGTCGGTAAATAGACTCCGGGTACTTTTTAAATAAGTAATGATTAAAGCACGTCATTTTCCGGAATTTTTGCTTGCGTTTCTAAATTGCCCTATCGTGAATCTGTTACGACTCCGTTTGGAAGACGTAGGTACATAATCCGATTTTGTAAAAAAAAAAAAATATCTTCCTCATTGTTCTGGTGGTGCATGGTGTGGGTGGTGAGGTCTTGGATTCGAGTCTTATATCGGACAAAAGAAGTGTTATTAAAGGCTTTTCTGTAAAATTAACTCAGGAGCAGTCTGGTGTCTAGAATTTTGCCTGTTATAGTGGTAACAAGATCGCCCTGTACACTCTAATGGTTTTGCCACATAGCGGACGCAGCGCGACGAGACCGCGACGGTGGCGCGGCTTGGGGAGTGTACGGAAGACGCCACACAGCGCAGCCCCGCTCGGCGCGATGGCAAACGTCACGACCGAACGTAGACGAGCGCTTCTGTCACGCTCCCGCCGCGCTCCGTCGGCTATTTGACCAAACCTTTGGGCTTAATATAGTCAGCACAATATGGGTGCTCACAGTACGCCCCAGCCACCATTTTAGAGGGAATATAGGCTTCATATTTTTTTTAACCATCATCGTATGGCGATGTACTTTTGATAATGCGACATATGATCAATATTTTATGTCAGTGGAGTATGCATTGTTTAGCGTGGTGTTAGCTGGTGCAGCCTCTCGAATCCGCCGCTGAATTTTCTAGTGGATCAGTCCTCTACAATGTGCTGGATAGTCTACACTGAGTCTCCACAGTCACAGTAAAAAGATTCAGTACCAGTTCAGTTTTTAACAATTAAAATTAAATAATGATTAACCAATTGTTTTCCACCGGTAGAGGTAAAGTAATTGTTTGAAACATTTGATATGTTTAATACGATAATATAATAGAATTACCCAGGTCACACATAAAGTGAAAAATTAAAAGAAATGCCACAGACACTATTAAGTTTAAGACTGCGACATAAAACTAGTGGATAGTTAAACTAAACGACGAAAAATTCCTGCTAATTAAACTTTTGAAATATTTAATGGAGAAAATAGAACTTTTAAACTCATCACATTTCGTATTTGGGTGACGTATGCTTGTTTAAGAATTCGTCGTCAGACACTTTGGTACACCAAATTGAGCTCATTGTCGATATTTCGTTGGATATTTTTTATTATAAATAAAAAACTGCCTCGTTGGTCTGGGGTAAAACGCATCGTTTTGTGCAAGTCATTTGGATTTGAGCCCAGGAGGGTTCAATCCTAAGACATATGGATTAGCTTTTCTAATGAAAACTTCCCAGTATAAGTTGGGAGTTTGGAATTGTGCCCAGTATATGGCAATAGGCAATCCCTATTACATGGAACCTAATATCATCGGCGAAAAGTGGTTGTACTCAGTACACCTCTGCCCCCCCGCTTGAGGAATATAGGCGTGACGGTGAATGAATAAAAAAACACCTACTATTACGACCTTATTGTTCAAGCGGATGTGGCAGAAGTGTACAGTTACACTTACATATCATCGACGATGTTGGATCCCAATTTAATATAGGAGAGAGACAAAGAGAGAGAGAGTATTTTCATTATAAAGGGCACAATTCTAGATTTCAGATGAACCGTAGATCTTCCGCTGAATAGAAAAGAAAACTCTTTATTGTACACTAAATTAAAAATAAACAATAATATAAGGTACAAAACAATATAAGGTACAATTGGCGGCCTTATTGCTTATAGAAATTCCTTCCAGGCAACCAAGTCGAAAGAAATACCACAAAGTATAGGGCAGTTGGTGGCGTACATTTATTAAGATTAAAAGTAACTAATATATCATCATCATCATCATCATCTCAGCCTATACTTGTCCACTGCTGAACATAGGCCTCCCCAATCGCTTCCTCATATATATATGGGAATAAGTTGTTTTAATTTAAATTTTTATGTCTAGTATTTCTTAAGATTTTAATGATAGCAACAGTAAATGTCAGTTTAGAATGACGTACGTAAAAATAAGAGATTGTCAAGAGGTTGGAAAAAAAAGACGCAGGACTTTGTTCAAAATAAAGATCACTAATGACAGCAGAGAGGAAGTGGTTCTTAACCATCGTTTTAAAACTAGCCAATGTCTGTGCACGTTTAATTGACAGAGGTTATGCATTCCACAAACGGACAGCTTGCACTGAAAAGGATTTATCATATAAATTTGTGGAATGCATGGGTGTTTTTAGTCTGAGATTTGGAACCTGATGACCTTAGGAACCTGAAATGTGTTTCATGGAGAAAGTGAAATCTTCGTTTGAGATAGGAGGGAGATTCTGGATTAAACAGGACGTTGTATAAAAGCGATAACAAGTGAGCATTCCGGCGAAGGCGAATTGGCAGCCACTTGAGCTTAGCACGAAATTCTAAAGCATGATCATATTTCCGCAAACCAAATATGAATCTTATGCAAAAAAATTTAAGTCGCTCAAGTTTATAAAGTTGGCTCTCGGTGAGATCGAGATAACTGGCGTCTGCATAATAAAGTATAGGAAGAACGAGAGATTGTGCGAGTGCAATTTTAGTGGCAGTGGGAAGAAAGATTCGTAGCCTTCGCAATGAGCCTGCAGAAGCAAAGATCTTGCGACTAATATTTTGTAGTTGTGGACCCCACGTGAGATTTGTGTCAATATAAATCCCCAAATTTTTTATAGTGGTACTTATTGGTATTGTGACACCGTCAAATTTAATTTGGGGAAGTTGGGATCAGTCGACACGTGTACTAAACCTGGAGCTACCAATAACAATAGCTTGCGTTTTAACTGGGTTGATCATGAGACCATAGCTTTTACTCCAGTCGCATATTTTATTTAAATCATTATTAATAGTATTAACAGCCCCCGACAGCCTGGCCAACGGAGCTTGTATGTAAATTTGGAGATCATCTGCATAAAGGTGGTATGAAGAACGCAATTGGTTGGAAATAGAATTAATAAAGACAGCGAAAAGCAAAGGAGATAAAACACCACCCTGCGGAACACCGGCATTGATATTGTACAAAGAAGAGTAAGTATCTTCGATGCGAATGCGTTGCCGGCGACCAGACAGGTAATTACGAAACCAGTCAATCACCGTTGGAAATATGTTAATACAGCATAGCACTCCAAGTAGAATATCAAAATCCACTGTATTAAAAGCATTGCTAAAGTCGAGCAATGGAAGTATAGTTAGATTACTATTTCCCATTCCAAGTCTGATGTCATCCGTAATATTTACCAGGGCAGTAGCGGTACTATGACCAGGACGAAAACCGGACTGAAAAGGATTAAGGAGACAATTCTTGTTAAGGAAATTACTGATCCAATCATGGATGAGGCGCTCAAGGAACTTGGATAGGAACGGCAATATGGATATGGAACGATTATCGGAGAGGGAAGTAGGATTCGATTTTTTAGGTAACGGAGTGAACTACTAGACCAACGAGGCATTAATCATCATAATAATATCAGCTTCTTACACTCTCTCTCTCTCCTTGGCAATTATTATTCTCATCTGATGGTGGGATCTGCCTTCCTAATTATCTTCTTCCACTTCCCTCTGTCGGACGTGTAGTGTTCGGAGGCATTGCAAATACATAGGTCCTTCTTGACCACATCTGCTCATCTTGTTTTTAGCCACCCTCTGGGTCTGGGCTCTGATATGTTAAGATTGGCTGTAATATTATCCACATAATCGGAAAGTCTTCTCTTTATGTGACCACACCAACGAATTCTACTTTCTTGTAGCTTGTCAGCGATGTCGCGAACATTCACACAAAATTCGCAACGAGTACTTTCGCGGGAGCTCGGTAACTCCCGCGAAAGTACTCGTTGCGAATTTTATCAAGTCTCGTCACCCCGCACATCCACCGAAGCATCTTCCTTTCAGCGACTTGAATGGAATTGATTTGGGGGTGCGTTACGGCCAACGTTTCGCTACCATATGTTAAGACTGGCCTGGTCATGCTTTTGTACACTAAGCCCTTAAGCTTTAGCGTCAGCTTCTTAGACTAAGACTTTTAATTCATCTAAGATCAGCTATCACTATCATGTTGGGCAAAGGCCTTCTCACAAATTGGGATAAGAGAGATGAGATCATACTCCACCACGCGAACCCAGTGCGGATATGTGGAGATTACACTTTAATTATTTTTTCATAAAATAAAGCTGCGCATTCGTCTACAAAAGAAAAATAATTCAATGTTGGTTTAATTTCTATTTCTCGAGTACTAAGTCTAATACTTTCATTGTGTTTTGTGATTAGGAAAAATACATTAGTACCAACACTGTTTGATATTTTTTCACTGTTTCACGTGACCATTGTTTTTTCAGAGTGTTGCGTTTTGTGGGGTTATACCAAACCGCGGAATGTAAATTATGTATTGAAAATTACGACTTTTGAAAATTATTTGGTGCTTTGATGGCACTGAGCATATATATTTTTTTAAATGTTTAAGTAACATATTGAGTTAATGTGTTATTGGTAAAATTATATTCATTTGATACATACATAGTTTTACTGGTACGTTAGCTATGAGAAATACTGTAAGATAATCATTCGTAGTAACGGCTTCGTCCAGTAGTTAAGAGCTTAAGACGTCACAGGAATAATTGCGTGTGGGGTACGATTTAAAAAAAAAATGATAAAATAAGTGTGTGAGATGTTAAATAGTTCACATTTACACCAGCCAGTTTGAAATAAAAAATATTATTTTATTTGACAACATATATTTACGTACAACACACGTTTCAATTTTGGTTCCATTTTCAAATTTGATGCTTTCAAAAAAATAAAAAGTTCCACTTACCTGCGAAGTGACGACGACTAAAATCGCGAATACAAAAAATAATCTAAGCTTCATTTCCTTTTTTCTTTTTCACATCCCGCAATCAACTTTTAATGCACGACATCATTCTTTTTTTGAATTGAGTATAGATAACATTGGATTTTTTTAAATACGCAAAGTGAATTTTTATAATCGATTAGGTTTTGACGATTAGGAATTTAAATAGTTTTTTTATTTATACGGCGTATGGTAATGTTGATCGAATCGTTATCGATGATCGACTGGGTGTTTTCGTGAGGTAGTTTTGCTTGTGGCTGCCGATTGCCTGGTTGTTATGATTTCCCTCAAAGCCGACCGATGACTCGCTATTGCTGTAGCGTAGTTGATACAAACTGGATCGTTTTATTTCTGAGTCGCGGGCTTGGAGTTCTACAGCGATATAGGAAAACGGGGTAGATCAATGAGATGATAATTTTTAAACTTATGTAACTATTTTAACTTATATAAATATTCCCTTTAATTAATAATAATATTAGCCCTAATAAGAAACTGACCCACCGTCGAGCACGGGCATCCTCTCAAACAGAGGGTTTAGGCCATAGTCCACCACGCTGGCCCAGTGCGGGTTGGCGAACTTCACACACCTTCGAGAAACACTTAGGCATGTAGGTTTTCTCACGATGTTTTCCTTTACCGTTAGAGCAAGTGATAGTTATTTCTTAATACGCACATCTATCTATCTATCTATCTATATCATCACGCCAGATCCCTTGCGGGGTAGGCAGAGACGGGGCACGCACATGCTTTCGAAAAGACAGAGCTGCGTGCTCGGTTTTGAACCCGTGACCTCTGACTTTGCAGCCCAACGGTCTAACCACTAGGTTATTACTGCTTTCCCCTTAATTAAAATATTTTTTATTGTAGTTTAGGTATTACAGGGAATGTATTTTTGGAGAGAATGAAAAAAATAAACCATTATTCAGCAACACGAAGTACACAAAAATAAATAAAATAAAATTAAGTTAAAATTAATTGGGGCGCTGAAAAGGTATATACTCAGCATAATGTCTAGGTACCTCAGAGTGCCACCTTTCGGGCACTCCTAATAGTGAGACGCTGGTATTTCGTGTATACTAGTTCAACGAAATGATTTTGTTGGCACGGTAGGAAAATGGGGACAAATCTTACAATGGCGTTATTTTTTAAAAAACAGATTGCTATAAAATTAGTGGGTTCTGTTATCGCTAAAATTAAACTCACTTATGGTAAACACGATATTGCGTTTATACTTACCATGATTTAGATACGAGAACGGACGGCAAAAAGTAAAAATGAGTAAATGTCGACCACAAAGTAGATGTCGTCAAACCAACTCTTCATATTAAAAGAAGTCCATTACCACACCATGGTCCATTTGAGAGTTTTCAGACAATGCCTTACAGGTCATGAAAATACACAAAATATGGCGTGAAGAACCACTATATGATAAAAAACCGAACACGCTTAACCGTAGTTCGTAATATTGTAAACAATACGGCGCGACAGCGAATATGTGTCAGCTTGAATATGTTTACATCTTCGAATATAAATAAAGCCTGTCCACTTCGCTATCCGCTAGAACGGGGCATGGGAATAAGTACAGCAACAGCTCTATTAAAAAAATATATTTTAAAATCTATTATATCTATAGATAGAAATTCTATTATATTTGCCAAAAAAAAATTGATAAATCGTCGCATCTTCACGGCGGTTGTTGTTCAATAAAGCGGTTTTGCCTATGTATCTATCATCACGCCATATATTTTATTCAGTAGATTTATTTTTCTTATTGTGAATCCACATTTGTACACGGGAATCTGTGTCGTGGGTACGTTTACAAACACCATTTTTAGGCATAAATAGAAAAAAGTATCTACAATATCTACGATCGTACAAAATATTTCTTTTTGCGCGGATCGGAACCGTGAGTACGTGACCTAGAACTAAATGACTATTAGACCAAGCAGTCTTTCACCGACTTTGAAAAGCGCGGATAAGATTTTGTGAAGCACATTTTATGATCAACTCTAACTATCCCTTCAATGATGCGATAGTATCACATTCACTCTTTGTTAGTTTTTTTAATTCAGCGCCATCTATTGTCGTTTTCCCGGCTTCAAGAAAAAGAGTGCGAGATTTTCATTGAATTGCTATGAAGTATTATAGAAGGCACGGCACCACTGTGCTGTTATTTTTTGAATTTTAATTTTGAGAATATGAGCTCAGTTTAACTGGAGTTGGAGAATATTGTGCCACATTGATTTAGAAAAAGTTAGTGTTACACGAGAAAACAGTCAAAATGGGTTACCTCAGGTGTTTACATACTAATCGTATCAGTCTTCTTATAATATACTTTTACAAACCAGAAGTAGGTTTAATTAAAAAAAAGAAACTGAAAATAACCTAAATCACAATCTTTAATTCTGTTACATTTACAATTAGACTTAATCCAAAAAAAATACAATTGGAATGAATAATTCTAATAGATCTCTAAACACGTCCAGCACACCCAAGTGCTCCAGCAAAAGTGAGTCCCAACGACACTGTCGCGTCGAAATCTGCCACTATCCCCACTAAGCAATCCCACTCCACACGCGTCACGATGACGTTGCGCTGGGCTCCGCCTCCTTACTGGGTGATAATTCTAACACGGCTTCTCCTGACGGAGCGTCGTCCTCGACCGCTTGTCTCTGGTTGGGTCCCTGGATAGAACCGCTCATGGTGGCTTCGGTAGAGTCGTCGTCTGAAACGTAGTACCGTTAGCAACATTTGGGGACAACTTCTACCATCAGAATGGAACGCGCAAGCGTGCACTCAAGCGGTTCCAACTAAGGCAGATAAAAGGTAAGAAAAGGCAACAAGGCAGCTAGGAAAACCTAGTAAGTACTTTTTATAACTAAGGTGGCACCACCAAGGAAAACGATACTAATTAACTAAGGGTAAACGGTTCGCGGCATAGGTAGCTGCAACTTGCAAGCCCCAGCAGCCTATATCCGCACCATAGGATATCCTCGTCAAACATGACTACTACTCACGCCAGAGGTAGCCGCACAAAGGCAAGCGCGCGTGGTTCGACACGTGCCATAGGTAGCTGCACTGATGCAAGCGTGCACGGTCTCGACACATGCCATAGGTAGCTGCACAAAGGCAAGCGCGCATGGTCCCAAAACGACTGCTCACGCCATAGGTAGCTGCACAAAGGCAAGCGCGCGTGGTTCGACACATGCCATAGGTAGCTGCACTGATGCAAGCGCGCACGGTCTCGACACATGCCATAGGTAGCTGCACAACGGCAAGCGCGCATGGTCCTAAAACTACTGTTCACGCCATAGGTAGCTGCACAAAGGCAAGCGCGCGTGGTTCGACACATGCCATAGGTAGCTGCACAAAGGCAAGCGCACATGGTCCCGAAACATGCCATAGGTAGCTGCACAAAGGCAAGCGCACATGGTCCCGACACATGCCATAGGTAGCTGCACAAAGGCAAGCGCGCATGGTCCCGACACATGCCATAGGTAGCTGCACAAAGGCAAGCGCGCATGGTCCCGACACATGCCATAGGTAGCTGCACAAAGGCAAGCGCGCATGGTCCCGACACATGCCATAGGTAGCTGCACAAAGGCAAGCGCGCATGGTCCCGACATGCCATAGGTAGCTGCACAAAGGCAAGCGCGCATGGTCCCAAAACTACTGTTCACGCCATAGGTAGCTGCACAAAGGCAAGCGCGCGTGACAGCCAGTCACCCGCCACGAAGAAAGCTGCACACGTCTCGCCACGGCATGTGCCTCGCCATAGCACACGCCTCGCCACGGCATGTGCCTCGCCATAGCACACGCCTCGCCACTGCATGCGCCTCGCCATAGCACACGCCTCGCCACGGCATGCGCGTCGCCACGGCACGCGCTTCGCCACGGCATGCGCTTCGCCACGGCACACGCCTCCGGCGTCCATACGTTCTGCAGCTGCTCGAGTCCGCTTGCCACAGGACCCTGCCAGACGCTCCAGCCCATAACAGCAATGAGGGAGGATCTCGACGACCTTGCAAGGACCCCCCCCATGCAGGCATCCAGCCTCCCGAAGCTCCGCGAAATCCTGCCAACAAACAAAGCCACCCAAAGCATATATAGGAGGTTGCCTCCGCCCTTCATCCACGCGACAATCCCGCTGTCGTCGACCAGATTCCAACAGCTCCAAGGTACGCCGTTGTCCCAAAGAAATCAATGCCCCGCGGTTCCGACGAGAACTGTTGAGGGCTACATTCCCCATCAACGTTTCTGTAATAGTAAGACAGCTCCGTAACCGATCGCACTAGCGTCTGTATGAAGTTCAGTAGGCAATTTGGAATCAAATATCACGAGCACAGGCTCCTCAGTTAAACAACGAATGATGTAACTACGCGACGCGTCTTGATCGCCACCCCAAATAAAAGGTTCTCCTCTTTTTTGTAAGATTTGCGATGCAAGCTGTTTTGGCTGCGTAATTAGCGATGTATCATCTAAAATACCCGGCCAGACCCAAAAATTGCCGTACTTGCTTGACGCCAGTGGGCTTCGCTGATTTTACCAAGGCATCCACCTTCCCAGAACTCGGCCGTACCTGACCTTGGCTAATGCGTCGGCCCAAGTATTCTACCTCAGTCTTTAGGAAGGCGCACTTCTTCAGATTTATAGAAAACCCCGCAGTAGTTAGAACAGCAAGCACCTGGCTCAACAAATCCAGACCATCAACCGAATCAGTTAAAAGCAATACGTCATCGATATAGGTAAGGCCCAGTATCTAAAAGAGTTTTTAAAGTGCTTGATATGATTTTTTTGATATACCACAGGTGCATTGGTCAGACCGTAAGGCATCTTGGTGTATTCAAAATAGCCTTCCGGTGTAACGAACACTGTTTTGCTAATAGATTCATTATCCCTCATTGGTATTTGATGAAATCTGGTTGTCATATCAAGACTAGTGAAAAGTTTACTACTACCTAACTTGTCGATATGGCCATCTATCAAAGGCAAAGAAAATCAGTCTTTAATAGTAATCGCATTTATAGCGCGATAGTAACGCACATCCCATCAGACCCGTCTTTTATCATAACTAGCATGAAAGGACTCGCATACTCAGATTGAGACTCCCTGATTATTCCCTTACCGAACAAGTAATTCAGGATATCAAGAACTCGCGCTGTCTCATCAACCTAGAGCTTATTGGGCCGATAGCGCACCGACACATCACTATTTACCCTTATTTCCATACAGCCAGTATTGTCAGTGAACGTCACAGTGCCATTAACGAATGACTCTGAAAACTCCTTTACTAGCGAAAGTAGTCGATTTCTCTCCTCGCCTACCAAGGAGGTATCGATGAAATCTGTGTTGCGTCAGTGAAGCACCCGTGAATCACTTTCTACCCTAATGAGCCGTTTTATATCACCGGTGCGCATATAAGCTACTTGTTTCTGATTTAAGACATCGGTGCCTATTACAGAAGAACTACAGTACAGTACAGAAGCACCGATGGTTTCAGATGGCACTACGAATAGATTCACCTCTAATGATATCTCTGGACACTTAATATCAGTTGTGACATAGCAGGTAGACTCGATGAGTTGACTACCGATTACACGCATTGAGCGGTATGAGGGAATCCTATTGCAATTAAGATGATTAAAAACTGGCCTAGAAATAAAGAGATATTAGAACCGCTTTCAACCAAAACGTTTACTAGAACCACTCTGATGGTTGCTGTCATGATGTTGCTGTGTCGGGCAACTTCTGACAAAATTTTACTTTAGACGGAGTTGTCAATTTGTTGTGCTGTTTATCAAAACATCTTCCAATAGAATGTCCCTACCTTGTGGCAGTACATGCAAGATAACAAAGGTGACTTATTAATTGGCATTGCAGATTTCGCTTCTGTGTTGTTGGATTCGGATTTCTACTTTTTAGGGCAACGTGATTGCATATGGTCTACACCGCCGCATTTAAAACATTTCATAACCGTTTGTGAAGTACCGACTGGACGCTTGTGAGGTTCAAAACAATTTTCAGTTAACGGATGGACAAATTTAGTAGGGGCATTTCTAAAATCCTATTTAAGTTTCAAGTATATTGAATGAAATTCCACCAGCTCACTAGTTTGCGACTTGGCATTGTATGCGACAGCTTGTACTTGCGGGTCCGTTATACCACTGATGACAATATCGGTTTTTAGGTCATCCGATAGACCTTTCACAATATTCAAGCGCAGCAAAGACTTTCGTACGTATTACGCATAAGTGGTAAAATTCGTCGAATCAACACACATTACTTCGAACAAAATGTTAGCGATATTGACGCTCCGCGGACAGAGTGAACGAATTCAAGTTTTAAATTTGTCCACGTGCGATCGTCGGACACCCAATCGTTCAACCACGTGCGTGCATCACCCCTCAGACATTTTCCGATGCGTGACAAGCACTCATGGTCGTCCCAACGATTGAGCTCACGTCCACGATCAACCTCTGCGCACCAAACGTCAAAGTCATGAACACCCGGATCAAAATTGGAGATGTAATAGTGACTAGGCTTTACTTGCAGCAAAGATGATAATGCACTCACAATTTTGTCCGCACTGTTCTCATTAAAATTTGGAACTGACTCACCAAATTCGCTGACCTTACCACCTGGGAGTGGTGGTGATGGAGTTTGGGGTTCTTGTGCTGGACGTGATGCTACTGAGCTTGAGGTAATTAGCTTAACCTCAATAGCAGTTAAAAC
This sequence comes from Phalera bucephala, assembly GCA_905147815.2. Classification (NCBI taxonomy): domain Eukaryota; kingdom Metazoa; phylum Arthropoda; class Insecta; order Lepidoptera; family Notodontidae; genus Phalera; species Phalera bucephala. The sequence continues at coordinate 2,785,536 of CAJHXA020000004.1, read as the reverse complement.
TACTCATGATGGTATCCAAAACTTCGTTAGATGAGCTGTTTTCACGACGTCGCGATCGTGATCTCTTCGAAGAATGTTCGCGTCTTTTACTACGTTTTACTGGATCGCCACTTTTACTTTTAGACCGCGAAGAACGACCCGACATTATTAAAATAAAAGTACTTACAGCTTAACAGAACACAACATTATTAAATTAACGAGAGAAAAAAAATAAAAGCGGGTAGAAATTTAAAAAAATATTAAAAAATGAAAAACACGGATTTCGCTGCAGATCAGCAGGCAGTCACGTGGGCTTTTGTTTTCGAATCCCACTTCTGATTTTACAAACCAGAAGTAGGTTTAATTAAAAAAAAGAAACTGAAAATAACCTAAATCACAATCTTTAATTCTGTTACATTTACAATTAGACTTAATCCAAAAAAAATACAATTGGAATGAATAATTCTAATAGATCTCTAAACACGTCCAGCACACCCAAGTGCTCCAGCAAAAGTGAGTCCCAACGACACTGTCGCGTCGAAATCTGCCACTATCCCCACTAAGCAATCCCACTCCACACGCGTCACGATGACGTTGCGCTGGGCTCCGCCTCCTTACTGGGTGATAATTCTAACAATACATTACTAATAACATACCTTATGGTATATTAGTGGAACAAAGCCTAGGTACCTTATTGCTATCAAATATAGTGTATGAAGAAATAGGTTTCCCAGTAAACAATACGTTGTTTATGGTTTATTGTCTTGATATTGATGGACTCGGTCAATCTTCAGTTAAATAACCACGGATGTGTTTGGTATAAACAGATTTATTTCCCAACAGCGATTTAACAACACGTCTGTGCTCCTTCTTCTTCTTTCTTGTCTATGGCCTTCTGTGCTCCTTCAACCGGTGATGTCAAGTGATGTCAAATCGAAATACAAGTTACGAAGTCTACCCTCAACTGTCAACTTGCATTAGTTGTCTTTGATCAGATCATTCGATTGCATAGATTATAAAAGTTAAGTCTATTATTAATCGATTGACATATCGGTTGTGAAACGAACAATATCGAAATCATTAAATAAAGAGTATCGATATCAATGCTTACAGTAGTCGATGCTAACTAAATCGATGCTTACAATATCTACTGTTCGTATTGGGTTTTAGTTTATTGTGTTTAAAGCATCGTAAAGTAAATAATATTGTGTGGATTTTACAAGGGCACTAATTTAATATCATCTACACTAATATTATGAAAAGGAAAGATTTGTTGCTTTGTTTTCAGTCGATAACCTCTCAAATAACTGAACCGATTTTCGAAAGCTTATTATCTAAAAGTAACATATAACCGGTAGATGGCGCTATTATTGACCGAGTTCAAAGCCGTGGAAAACTGCTAGTGAAATGTATAAAGGGGTAAAAAAAATAAACACTGCCTCGTTAGTCTAGTGGCATAGCGCTTTGCTTTGTAATTACGAGATCCTAGGTTCAAATCCTAGGTCGGACAAATGTAGTTTTTGTAACGAAAAAATTTCAGTATAAGTCCGGAGTCTGGAATTGTGCCCGGTATATGGCAATAGGCTCGCCCCCTATTACATGGCACCTAACATCGTCGGCGAAAAGTGGGTGTACCCAGTACACCTCTGCCACCCCTGCATAGGGAATATAGGCATGACGGTGTTCCAAAAATATACACTGTCTCGCTTACTCGCTTTTTTCATTTAAATTTATTTTATAATAAAAAGTATAAAATAAATTTAAATGAAAAAAGGCGCCGTAATGAGTTAAAAAGGTTGATAATGATTGTTTTGTATATCTATGTTCTGTCTCAATCGAATCTTAACAGGGTATTATTTCCTTCGTCCCGTATTATTCCTGTATCGCTTCTGTTATACAAGTTTTATTTTTAGGGTTAGTATAAACTGAAATTCCAGTATTCAGTGAAAATAGGACGACGTTGTTACGTTAACCCTTTATGTAATCTATGCAATGCTTACGTACTCCGATTCATCATGCATCCTGAATTAAATCCGAATTCGTGTCGGATTTTAAAGTCGTGATGAGCGGTGTTGGTTAACAAATCATTGGCGATTCGATATCGATAATCGGTATGAAACTATTTGAATTGATTCTGATTTTGCTTGTAATCGGAATTTAATAGAGACAGTATTGTTACTGGTTATTAAAGCTGTTAATGTATAGCTATCGCATTAATTATTTTTTTTTATTTAATTTTTTTAAAAAACGTAGCCCCACACAAGGATTTATTCCTGTGTCGTGGGTGCGTTTACAAACATGAAAATTCACATACACAAATACCCAGACCGGAACAAATAATTGTGGATCACACAAGGATTTGTCCCGTGCGGGACTCGAACCCGCGACTATTAGACGCAGTGGGCAGACCGGCTTAAGCTCTTAACCACTGCGCAAAATCGTCCGTCAAACCTATTGACCTACGTCACGTAAAAAATACTTTTTCAATGTAACGTTTGATTTTAAATAAAATAGTATAATAAAAAAAAGTTTATTTCAGACTTTTGTCCATATTTTGTCAGTATTACAAAAACTTAGGACTACGTTAGTACCACATGAAATAATAATAATTTAAAATATTATTTTAAGAATTTGCCAGGACGCTACATGCACATGTGTGTGCACCCAGTGTCTCAGTTTTAGAATTGATAAAATTTTAATTATGTTAAAATTATACTGTACGAGAAAAAAGAGAATAAAATAGAGGAGGTCTTATTTCATATCTTGATGTAATTTAACGTAAGATAATAAAAATATTGAGGCGCCTGAAGCGCTGTGCGACCGCGGTGTTCTTACGGATCACAAAGGTTAAGCAGCGATCAACTCGGTCGGCCTGAGATGGCTGACCGTTTGTAGCATTTTCTTATTTGACCGTCTTCGTGCTTCGGGAGGCACGTGAAGCCGTTGGTCCCGGGTGGCACTTAATGTGGTAGTCGTTGAGTCGAGATGGAAGCCTTAAAGGCGGCTTAATAAGTTCCAACAGCAGGTAGGCACAAACCTGCCTCCACCAATCCGCACTGGGTCCGCGTGGTAGAGTGTGACCTAATCTCTTTCACCTCGATTTCTGAGGGGAGGCCTTTGGCCAGCAGTGGGACAGTATATCTCTCTATCTATCTATATCATCACGCCAGATCCCTTGCGGGGTAGGCAGAGAGTACAGAGTTCCAACAGGTTCTTTCCTTACATACCTCTCTGGTTTCCTTTACTCTTATAGTTCGTCTAGGGCAGTATAAGCTGATCTGTCTATATCATCGCGCCAGATCCCGTGCGGGGTAGGCAGAGAGTACAGATTTCTAACAGGATCTTTCCTTACATACCTCTCTGGCTTCCTCCACTCTTATAGTTCGTCTCATACACGCTCGCCGGTTACGGAGACTCTTGACTTGTCCTTCAGATAAGATTCGGATATATATAAGCTGATATTATTATTATTATAATCAAAATATCAGCATAAAAGAAAATCGATATTCATGTTGAGTAAGCGATATGGATATCGATATCTCGGTTTATATAGGTATCAATTTTGTTACTACATACCGCTACTGAGAAGTGTAGGTGTTTGTGAACATTGCCAAATGTAGATCATGTTTAGAGCTCGTATCTCAATAACAGAAGCCGCAATAATCGCGTGAATGGATTAGATGATTGAATTTTGATTTTGACATTTGCATTATTCTGTTCAATTATTTCACAAAATCGTTATGCGGTGGTATTTCGTGGAATAGGATAGTATCCTTAAGATATATAGGATATGGAGGCGCTCGTTTCACTGTGTGACCACGGTGTTCTTACCGATCACTAAGGTTAAGCGGCGTTCGACTTGGTCGATCTAACATGCGTGACCGTTTGTGGTATTTTAATATTCGAGCGTCTTCGTCCTTCGAAAGGCACCTTAAGCCGTCGGTTACTATAAAATGTGGTAGTCTTTAAGCCAACTTGGAAGCCTTATAGGCGGCTTGATGAGTTCCAACAGCAGGTGGCCACAAATCTGCTTTCACCAATCCGCACTGGATCCACGTGGTGGAGTATGACCTAATTTCTATTAGCTCGATTTGTGAGAGAAGGCCTTTGCCCAGCGATGGGACAGTATAGGATGATATTATTATTATATGTAGGTATATAATAGTAATAGATAGTATTGGTGTAAAGATGGGAAAGGGTATGCTCCGTTGGTTCGGGCATATAGAAAGAATGTCAGAAGAAAGAATGACAAAACAGATATACAATCCGAAAGTGGAAGGATGTAGGTACCGGGGAGCATCTTACTACAATCAAATAGACCGTGTCTTATCTGAAGGGAAGAGTCTCCGTAACTGGCGAGCGTGTATGAGACGAACTATGAGAATGGAGGAAGCCAGAAAGGTATGTAAGAAAAAAAACCTGTTGTAACTCTGTACTCTCTGCCTACCCCGCAAGGAATCTGGCGTGATGTTATAGATAGATAGAGATATATATAGGTATAAGTACAAGTCACACCTATTTTCCTCAAGTGGTGTGGTAGAGATGTATTGTGTAAATTGTACACATGGTGTACATCCACGTGGAGCTGACTGTGTTAGGTACCAATGTAGTGAGGGGTGCGCCTATTGCCAAGTTGTGTGAAAAGTAGCAACAACCGTTTACGTAACCTGTTACTCTACACATGTTACAATTACTATGAGTAGAGTTACAGCTTAGGCTTAGCATTAACACCGTGATGCCTATATTCCCCAAGCGGGGGTGGCAGAGGTGTACTGAGTACACCCACGTTTTGCCGACGATGTTAGGTCCCATGTAATAGGGGGCTAGCCTATTGCCATATACCGGGCACAATTCCAGACTTCGGACACATACTGGGAAGTGTTTTCGTTAGAAAAACCTAATTTGTCCGACCTATTGAATTTGAACCCAGGACCACGTGATCACGAAGCGATGCGCTTTGCCACTAGACCAACGAGGCAGTCTTAGGCCATTAAATTTCATTTATTCATTTCTAGTTTCTGCCCGCGTTTTCGTCCGCGTTGAGTTTAGACAGGAACCTAACATTTTTCCGGGATAAAAAGTATCCTATGTGTTAATTCAGGTTATAAACTATTTGTGTGCTAAATTTCATCTAAATCCGCTCAGCTGGTTTTGCGTGATTGAGTCACAAACATCCAAAAATCCAGACATCCGAACATCTGATCATCCAAACGTATTTTCACATTTATAATATTAGTAGGAAAATCGTATTTTGCCCCGCTGCAAAGTAAAGTCCTCTCCTTCATTCTTTCAGAGGCCAATTAATTTTCTGAACGATAAAAAATAACTTTATCAAAGTCACAGTTTTTTTGTGATTTAAAAGTTCAAGCTTCAAGCATAAGTAAGTATAGGTTGAGTGGCAAATTGGCAAACTTTTATATACAACTAGTTTCTGCCCGCAACTACGTCCGCGTGGACTTTAGACAGGAACCTAACATTTGTCCGGGATATAAAGCATCCTATGTGGTAATAAAATATCAGTATGCCAAATTTCATCCAAATCAACCGTTTTTGAGTGATTTGATTAACAAAGATCAAACTCACACGACGAGCCCAGAGGCGAGTTTGCGGCACCAGAATCCACAGAGGACATCACTATGGAAGAAGTTGAATGGGCGATACGAAGTATGAAAAATGGTAAAGCTGCGGGAATAGACATGATATCTGCCGAGTTGATTAAATATGGTGGAACTTGCGTCCGGGACGCTTTTTGGGTCCTCGCAAATCTTTGCTGGAAGACCGGTAGAGTCCCAACAGATTGGCGCCGCGCAGTCATAGTACCCTAAAATAAAGGCAAGGGCTCACAATATGACTGCGCCAACTACAGGGCCATCAGTTTGATCAGCTTGGCAGCTAAGGTGTATGTTAAAATTATTGAACGGAGAATGCGCGAGAAGTCCGATGGAGTGTTGTGTGAGGCACAGGGAGGTTTCAGGTCTGGAAGAGGATGTTCGGATCAAGTTTTCTCCCTCCGCAACATCGTAGAAAAGCATCTGGCAGTAGGCCGGAAGGTTTTCTGCGGTTTTGTGGACTTGGAGAAGGCGTTTGATAGAGTCGTGCGAAAGAGACTTTGGGACATTTTGCCAGAGTATGGTATAAACGGCACCCTGTTGCGAGCCGTCCAGTCCACCTACGTGGACAGCAAGGCATGCGTACGGGTGGGTGGTAACATGTCACCTTGGTTTGACGTTAAAATCGGCGTCAAGCAGGGTTGTGTGTTGTCCGCTAGACTGTTTATAGTGTATCTGGATAAAAGTCTTCAAAGACTGAATGCGATGACTGAAGGGGTAAAAATGGGTGATCTAGTGATAAACCACCTCTTGTATGCAGATGACGCGGTTTTGATAGCGCCAACAGCCACTGATCTGTAAACACTAGTCACAGTTATGAGAGACGACTGCATGAACAATGGCTTACATTTGAATGTGAAGAAAACCAAAATTATGGTTTTTGAACGGGAAGAAACCAGAACGAATGCAAGGATTGTGGTTGGTAACGATGTGCTGGAGCAAGTGAATGAGTTTGTATATCTTGGATGCGCCTTCAGTAAGGATGGGAAATACACCGCTGATATAGAGAGAAGAGTGAATGCAGATAATAGAGTGAATGGTGCGATAGGAAGGCTACTTGGGAGCCGGCACTTAAGCCAAAAGGCGCAGCTGGCCATGCATAACGGAGTGCTTGTCCCAACGCTGTTATATGGCAGTGAGAGTTGGGTATGTAAGAAGGAGAACGAAAGCAGGATAAATGCGGTCGAAATGCGATCTCTGCGGAAGATGTGCGGAGTCACGCTGACCGACCGTATTCGCAACAGCGTAGTAAGAAAGCGAGTAGGTATGAAAGATAGTATCGGTGTAAAGATGAGAAAGGGTATGCTCCGTTGGTTCGGGCATATAGAAAGAATGCCAGAAGAAAGAATGACAAAACAGATATACAATGCGAAAGTGGAAGGATATAGGTGCCAGGGAAGACCTAGACTATCTTACCATGACCAAATAGACCGTGTCTTAGCTGAAGGGCAAGTCAAGAGTTTCCGTAACCGGCGAGTGTGTATGAGACGAACTATGAGAGTGGAGGAAGCCAGAGAGGTATGTAAGGAAAGAACCTGTTGGAACTCTGTACTCTCTGCCTACCCCGCGAGGGAGCTGGCGTGATGATATAGATAGATAGAAAGATCAAACTTTCACATCCAACCAATATTTTAAATGTGAAAGTTTGTATGTTTAGATGTTGTAGCAATGAACGGATTTGGATGAAATTTGGCACACAGATAGTTTATTACTTAGATTAAGATATAAGATACTTTTAACCCCGAAAAATGTAAGGTTCCTGTCTAAAGTCAACGCAGTGGAAGTCGCAGCCAGAAAATAGTTTATACTAATAGTAGGATAAGAGAGTTCGCTACGTATTTCTTATCTGCTTGACACTTAAATTCCAAACTAGTTGTTAATATTCTAAATTAGTAATGTATCTATCTACAAATTAATTCTGGTATTTGGTATATAAGGAACATTGGTATACGTGGAATTCCCTAGTTCAAGCAAGATGGAGACTAGAATATTGCTCCGATAAAGGAAATGGAGAAATCTGCGAATATTTAACCTTTAGCGATTTCATTTGACCCTATCTGAATGCATATATTCATGGCAATATCCACGTAGAGATAGTTGATGTTGTGATTATTCAGTGTACAGTATTTAATTTAAATATCTATCTATCTATATCATCGCGCCAGATTCCTTTCGGGGATCTTCCTCTTTAATTAAAATATTGTCGTCATTAAGTAGCAATGGGCGGCGGATATTGCTTGTAGAAATGTTAACCGTTTACGCAGAAAGGTTTTTGAATGGATTCCACGAATTGAATGACGTGGAGTGGTCAGGCTCATGCAAGGTAAATTTGGTATCGTACAGCACAAGCTGATCGTCGTTGCAATCTTGAGGGGGGCTGATGATGTTAAATGTCAGGCTGCTTCCGTAGGCCGGTGCTTGGGTGACCGGCGTTCACTTACTTTATTTAAGTGTTCCCATCGTATCTGGAATTAGAACCGTCATAACTGACTATACCATTATACTTTTCAGTTTCATAATAATTTTAGTTATCTTCAGCCAAAAGATGTCTACTGCAGGACAAAGATATAGTCGCGGTCAAAGACGGCCTCCTAATGGCCAGTTTCAATTCTATCCATAGTTGGCAAATCTATCCTTGAGTTGAATATTCGGACACGCACGGGACAAATCTTTGTGTGATCCACTATTATTTGTTCCGGTCTGGGTATTTGTGTATGTGAACTTTCATGTTTGTAAACGCACCCACGACACATGAATAAATCCAAGTGTGGGGCAACGTTTAAAAAAAAATTTAAACCGGTCATAAGATGGCCACGATAACCTGCGTTGTGCTATACACAACTACCTTTTACTCGTGATCTTCCCCAGGTTGGGTTTATATAATTTATAACGTACATCCTCACAGTTCCAGTACATTTCATTCCATTGATTATAAAATTCTACTGCAAAATAAAATTTAGTTCCCGGCTATAGCGTAATAGCCTTTCAACGCTGTATATTATATAGCTTTACCTATTTCCAAAGAGTCAAGTATACAAATAGCAATGTATGACTATAAAACTGTGAAAGCTATGTAATTATCGATAGTAGAATCAAGTCATTTAAACTTCCTGCGTATGTCGTAAAAGGTGACAGTAAAAGATTTTTTTAATTTTTTTTCTTAAGTAAAAACTTTTCGACACACTTAATCATAGGGATTGGGGGGTAAATAATAAAAATACAGAATGAAAAAAAAGAGAAAAAAGAAGTGAAGTTATTCCCCAGTGCTTTAATAAGTCACATGCATAAACAGTCGGATTGAAAGATACATGTATCTGTAGATCAACGATTTGTCCAGTGAGATTGAATTTGCAATCACTAGATTTGATAAGTCGAAGCGGCCTTAGCTACTCTCCAATTACTAGCTCAAATAACTAGACCTTATGATTTAACTGTTTAGCCTGTCGCTCGTAGCACTGTGCTACAGCGGTGTTCATAGCGATCACTAAGGTTAAACAGTGTTCTGCTCAGTCAATCTGAGATGGGTGACCGTTTGTGTTATTATAAATTTCGAGCGTCTCCGTGCTTCGGAGTCACAGTAACCACTTCATTTAGTACTCGTTAAGTTGAGTTTAAAGTCTTAGGGATCGATAGTAGAATCTTTGGGGTCTGATTACGAGCATCACATCATCATGGGCGATTTCAACACTAATCTCCTGGCCACAAATTCTCCCCGTTCTCGTTCCTTCACCTCATAGAGTCAGCCAGCTTGCATATTTTGCCTCTTCAAGCCATACCTCATAACATTAATGGTAACGATACCTGGCTCGACCTTATACTTACTTCCAATCCTTCACTCGTTTCCGCACATGGTCAACGTGATGCCTCTGGTTTTTCGCATCATGATCTTATCTTCCTCTCTTATGTCCTTAAGCCCCCGAAACCCCATCCTAAGGTTCTGCACAGGCGTTGCTTTGCTCGAATGAATATTAATAATCTAACCTATGATGCATCCAAAATTGACTGGAAACCTGTCATGGAGGCCGATGCAATCGATAAGAAGATACGTTTGTTCAACAGAGAGGTCATTCAGCTGTACGACACCCATGCCCCTATCAAGAAAGTAAGAGTGAAGCGACCACCTGCACCTTGGATGACAAGTGGTATCCGTATGTCAATCAGGAAAAGAAACCTAGCTTTCCGGAATGTTAAAAAAGATCGCTCCGAGGACAATTGGTCCTATTTTAAAATTGCTAGGAACCGCTGTAACAAGATGATACGCGACGCTAAACGCCGACATATTCTAGACAATATTACTTCTTCTTCGCCTGCTGACATCTGGAAATTCTTAGGAACCCTAGGTATTGGCAGAGCGCGACGTGCAGATCTCCCAAAAACAATAAGTTAAGACGATCTCAATTACCATTTCTCCACTGTCCCTCTCGTAGATCGTCTAACTATTGATCATACCGTAACCTAGCTAGGTGGTCTTGAACGTCCCGTCATCAACACTTTCTACTTTTCTCCAATCGACTCCCGCGAAATCAAGAAAACATCCTATCCATTAAATCCAAGGCAGTGGGCTGTGACAAAATATGTCGCTTTATGATCGAAGCAATTCTGGACAATCTCCTTCCCGTAATCACTCACCTTATCAACTTTTCTTTAGAGTCCGGGACTTTTCCGTCTCTGTGGCGTAAAGCCTTTGTGCATCCCCTTCCTAAGATCCCCAACCCCTCCCTTTCAAGCCACTTCCGTCCAATATCCATTCTTCCTTTTGTTTCAAAAGTGCTCGAGGCCTGTGTTCATAAACAATTCTCCTATTTTATCTACACCAATAATCTTATGAGTCCTCTTCAATCTGGATTTAGACCTGGCCACAGTACCGTTTCTGCTCTACTTAAATTGACTGAAGATATCCGAAGAGGCATGGAAAATACCAAAGTCACAGTCCTAGTCTTGGTTGACTTCTCTAATGCGTTCAACACAGTTAATCATGATATCTACTGTCCATCCTTTCTTATCGCATGTGCTCACGGGAGTCGCTGGATTGGTTATAAGTGACGAGTCGTCATTGTCCTGTAGGAGTTTAGAAACTGGCGTTCCCCAAGGCGGTATACTTTCACCTCTTCTTTTTCGATTTTCATTGATCTAATAACTTACGAATTTCAGTGCGCGTATCATCTTTATGCGGATGACTTGCAATTGCACTCGCAAGACAGTGCCGATCAAATCTGACGCCATTTGCAAATTAAACCAGGATTTGCGAGCAATTAAGAACTGGTCCGACAAGTTCGGAGTTGCAGTGAATCCAGCTAAGTGCCAGGCAATTTTGGTGGGTAGCTCTAGAACTATAAGCAAGGTGAACGTTGCAAATCTACCTGCAATTGTTTTCAGTGGTAGAGTTATTCCCTTTAGTTCCAGTGTCAAAGATCTTGGCTTACATATTGAAAACACACTCAGTTGGCAAACCCAGATCAGTGCCGTCGGTCAAAAGGTCACCAGTATGTTGCGATACCTGTATCAATTTAAGAACTTGCTCCCATCAAATACAAAAGCAATGCTCGTGCAGGCCTTGATTTTTCCCATTTTCGACTATGGTGATGTGTGCTACTTCGACCTGAATGCAAACCACCTCAACAAACTTGACCGTCTTCTTAATAACTGCATTCGATTTATCTATAACTTGCGTAAATTTGACCATGTGTCTGTGTCGATTTCTCTTAAATTTTTTGCCTATTCGCCAACGCCGAACTCAGAGGGCATTGACAATGTTGTTTTCCATTCTTAACTCTCCCACTTTACCTGATTATCTTTCATCTCATTTTCAATATTTATGTTCCAATCATAATAAAAATCTTCGATCCCTAAATAATCGTCTTCTTCAATGTTCTTCTCACCGTTCGGACTTTTACCACTGGATGTCAGGATGGCAAACGATCATTTTTATTTCAGAACAAAAGTGCAAGATTATCTGCACAAAACATTGGTAGAATCATCTCAACGTTATCATAGTATAAGTATTGTATTTTTATATCTAATATATATGTATATATAGCTATTCGTATATATTTTATGTTTATATAATTATGGATATGTGTGTATTATATTATAGGTCCATATATATTTTTACTTCAGATAGTGAGATTTAATATTTATTTTTCGCTATTTCTATCTTTCTTTCTCACCCAACTCGGATTTGCACCTGCTTCACTAGTTTCTGCATCACCCTAAGGTAGACTGGCAAAAAATGCCTAAGGCATTAAGTCCACCCATGTACCAACTGTGCATAAAGTATAAATAAATAAATAAGTGCCTATAGCGTGTTACGTGCGCTGCCTACACCAAAACCGCTGAAAAGCGTAATGATGATACCATTTGCGTCATTCGCCGTTATTGCACAACGGGGACATTGCTGAGTCGACGCCTCGTGTTGCCGTTGCCGCTTACCTAAATGCGCAATAGCAAAAGTGCTGATGTAGCTTCCCACGCCGATCGCCATCGACCATGTTGCCAGGGCACTTCGGTACCAGCAACGACCGAACTTAGACATAAGCTTTTAATGTATTAATTTCAATTATTTTAATATATTCTTTTTATCATATATTTGTTTTTTTTTAAGCCTGTCGGCTGTGACTAACATAATTGGCGCAGTCGGTAGGATATTCGAGTCAGTGCGTGGCGCGTTAGAACTAACAAAATCGTTGTTCTGCTGACTCCGCATAGTCGCTGGCTGCACTTTCAAGTGCTTCGTCGAATATCCTGAATCTACGAGCCACAGCCGCGGGTGTATTCTGAAATCAATACGCGAAGAAGACCAAAGAAGTAAACACACTCAATTGGCAAACCCAGATCAGTGCCGTCGGTCAAAAGGTCCTTAGGTACTTTGTCCTCTCTCAATGTCTCTGCTCCTGTAATAGCGTGGTTCAACTCTTACCTTCGGGGCCGCTCGCAGTCGGTTCGCTCTGAAGATAATTCCTCTGACTGGTGTGACCTTACTGCGGGTGTGCCTGAAGGTGGCGTCCTTTCTCCTCTTCTCTTCTCTGTTTTTATAAACTCTGTTACTAAAGTGATTACTTCTCATTATCATCTTTATGCAGACGACTTGCAGCTGTATCGTCACTTTAAGGTTGGGGAAATCAATCACGCGATCGATTCCATCAATGATGATCTTGAAAACATCAGCAAGTGGGCAAAATCGTTCGGTCTCTTGGTTAATCCTGCTAAAACTCAAGCTCTCATCATTGGTGGCAAACACTACATGAACGCTCTCAATAGCAATCTGCAGACACTCTCTCTAGTTGCCCTCGATTCTGTCCCTATACCTTACAGTAACCAAGTTAAGAATCTAGGCGTTCTTATAAACTCCAATCTTAATTGGAGCTCTCACATAGCAGAAGTAAGCAGAAGAGTCTACTGCTCCTTTCAATCTCTCAAGCGTCTGCAAATCTGTCTGATGATGATGATGAATCTCTCCTTCTACCAATTCTTGACTATGGTGATGTTTGCTTTCTTGATGCTACTGAAGATTTTGTCTATAAGCTCGAACGCTTGCAGAATCTGTGTATTCGTTTCATTTTCGGATTACGTAAATTTGATCATGTATCAGAGTATCGGGCGAAATTAAAATGGCTACCTATTCGACAACGACGGGACTTGCACATTCTCTCGTTACTCTACTCCATTTTACATAATCCTAAATCCCCTGTTTACCTCAGGGAGCGTTTTGACTTTCTTGTTCCAAGGGATTATCCCTGCCGTGCAGCTAAATCTCTCCTTCTTCATGCTCCTCTTCATTTTTCTAGTCGTTACGATGGATCCTTCACTGTTCGTGCTGTGCGTCTGTGGAACTTACTTCCACAGTCCATTCGTGCGAGCTCATCTTTGGATGTTTTCAGAAGAAGAATCAAGGAACATTTTCTATCCTGATTTATTTAGGTATGTATGTTTATGTATTTATTATAATTATATGTATTTAATATTTGTATAGTAAGTAACTGAGTATATGTATTTATATTTGAAAATATAGTATTGATTTCATTGCTATTTTCTATTAACATTATATTGTATAACTGCCCTCTTATTTCGCTTTCTCATCTCTCAACACTCTATGGTTAGCTGGAAGATAACTCATATTTGAGTTAAGCTCGCCTTCTGTATACTTTTAAATTGTAAAATTATTTCCATCCCAGTGTATACAATAAAGAATAAAGAAGTATGAGATACATTTAAGTGCTTGAATCTTTCTCAAGTGTTGCTTCCTATCCCTTGCAAAATTTTCCATCCAAGGAAAACTGGGGAGACAACTGTCTCAAATCGACAGTTACATAGACAGTAGGTTAGACAAAAATAGGAGTTTAGAATTAGAAGATTTAGGTTTAGATAGATTATTTTATAGTGCAAATATGGCTTTAGACCCCGACACTATCTATAAGGCCTTGCGCCCAGTGCCGGAATTTGATGGTAATCCTAATATACTTACTAGGTTTATACGAATTTGCGACCAAATCGTAACTCAGTATATGAAAGATGGGGCGGAACATCAACTATCAAATTTATGCCTTATAAACGGCATACTTAACAAAATCGTCGGTTCAGCTGCGACGACTATTAATTCGAACGGCATACCGGAATCTTGGTTAGGTATACGAAACGCTCTAATAAACAATTTTTCCGACCAGAGGGATGAGACAGCCCTATATAATGACATTGCTAGGCTTACCCAAGGAAGTAGCACCCCTCAGGAATTTTATGACAAATGCCAGACCCTTTTTAGTACCGTGATGACTTACATTACGTTACATGAGTCCGTCGCTACCACTATCGAAGCGAAACGCGAGTTGTATAAAAAATTAGCGAAACAAGCATACGTCAGAGGTCTTAAGGAGCCTCTAGGGTCACGAATTCGTTGTATGAGACCCGAAACTATAGAGAAGGCTCTGGAATTTGTCCTAGATGAGTTAAATGTCATGTACCTACAGCAAAGAAACGAGGGCGTACCGGATAAGCGACCGCTTCCAGGTCCGCAGCCCAGCGCTCAAGCCTTTAAACCGACAGGTATGGTTCAGGCGCTACCTAAATTTAATATCCCACAGGCAGGTCCCAGCTGGCAGATGCCCACGCAACAGCCATACTGGACACCAGCATTTCGCTTTAGTCAACCCCCGTCGAGACCTAACATGCCGAACCGCACTCAGCAAATGTACCGAGCACCCCCGCCGAATTATAACGCCCGGAGTAACGTATTTAAATTACCACCCCGAAACGATCAACCCCATTATACAGGTCCCAAAAATATGAGTGGCGTCAGTCATTACGTAGCAAAGCCGTTGCCACCAAATATTTCAGGTCATGATTGGCGTAAGTCAGGAAACCCACCACCTAGTAATTACTTTAAAACTCGCGAAATGAATTATAACGAAATTTTAGATTATAACGAAGCGAATTATTATCCAGATAATTACCGCGATATTCCCCTAATCCATTACGACTATAATCATTATGATAATACTGCCGTATACCCAGACTATCATTACGACTATGACTATGATAGACAGAACGACACCGCATACTATGACGTCCTTGAACCGCCACAGTCTGAGAGTAACGTACCGGATTTTTCCCAGGACATCCCCAAAACCGAACCAGAATAGAGCTTAATTTGCAAACTAATAAAGAGCTTCGATACATTCAGATATCGGAACCCCTGCTCAAATTACTTGTAGATACCGGTGCCAACCAATCTTTTATTAGCCCGGAAGCTGTTCAAAAATTTTTTTCCACACGTACCCTTAAATTTAGACCCCTTTGAGGTAACGAACTCGCGAATAACTAGCGTCCATGAATATTCCATCACTATCCCCAATTTCCCCGAATTTAATAGCTATGATAATGTGAAATTTTTCGTCTATAAATTTCATAATCATTTTGATGGATTACTTGGGCTAGATGTTTTAAACAACTGTCAAATCGACTTACGAGGTAATTTTTTGATTACCGAATACGCGTCTATACCCATGAAATTTTATCGGTGTAGGAAAATTAGTATGCACGAAACAATTCCAGCTAATAGTTCGAAGTTAGTTAACGTTCCTATTTATAATCCCGACGGAGATGTACATGTCGAGGAACAGATCATGTGTAATTGCATAATTCATGAATGCATTACCAAGGTCACGGATCACTCAGGTTACGTAGAGGTAGAGAACCCGACTAATTACGAGATTACCATTTCCTTTGATAAAGTTATCCATCCATTGCAAGTACAATTATTCAATTCAGAGTGCACGCGTACTGAACATAAGCCAGAGCGTGCCCGCGAAGTACTATCACGTTTACAGTTAGACCACTTAAACGCCGAAGAGAGGGCAAATATTGAAAATTTATGTAGTAAATATGCTGACGTATTTTATGTTGAGGGCGAACAGTTAAGTTTCACTAATAAAATTAAACACCGCATTAAAACAACGGATGAGGTATCAATATATACCAAGAGCTACCGCTATTCGTATGTTCATAGACAAGAAGTTCAGGACCAAATCATAAAGATGTTAGACCAAGGTATTATACGACCTTCAGACTCAGCCTGGAGCTCCCCTATATGGGTTGTACCAAAGAAATCAGATCGATCTGGAAAACAAAAATGGCGAATAGTTGTAGATTATCGGAAATTAAACGAAAAAACGGTGGATGATAAGTACCCCATCCCCAATGTCGCAGATGTACTTGATAAGCTTGGCAGGTGCCAATATTTCTGCACCTTGGATCTTTTTTCTGGATTTTTCCAGGTCGAAATGGACCCTTGCGATATCCCTAAAACCGCTTTTAATGTCGAGCACGGACATTAAGAATTTTTATGTATGCCGATGGGATTAAAGAATTCTCCATCCACTTTCCAACGGGTAATGGATAATGTACTCCGCGGCCTACAAAACGAGATCTGCTT
The DNA here is from genome assembly GCA_905147815.2 of Phalera bucephala. Taxonomy (NCBI): domain Eukaryota; kingdom Metazoa; phylum Arthropoda; class Insecta; order Lepidoptera; family Notodontidae; genus Phalera; species Phalera bucephala. Next base: position 2,769,024 of record CAJHXA020000004.1, on the reverse strand, counting down.
AGTCTATTTTGACGATATAATAGTCTTCAGCACATCCCTTCAGGAGATGATGGTTAATTTAGAGAAAGTTTTCACGAGATTGCGCGAATCCAATTTCAAAATCCAACTAGAAAAGTCTGAATTTCTAAAACTAGAAACACCGTACCTAGGACACATTGTTAGTAGGGAAGGCGTGAGACCAAACCCTGAAAAAATTTCAGCTTGAATAGCTGCTTTAACTACCCCATTCCGAAAACCATTAAAGAGATAAGACAATTCTTAGGACTTCTCGGGTACTACCGAAAATGTATCCCTGACCTAGCTCGAATAACTAAGCCAATGACTAAATGCCTGAAAAAACGTGGAAAAATTACGTTAGATTCCGAATATATCGAGTGTTTTGAAAAATGTAAATCCCTGTTAACAAATGACCCCATTTTGCAGTACCCCGACTTCACTAAAGAGTTCATCCTAACAACAGACGCTTCTAATTTGGCATTAGGTGCCGTACTTTCTCAAGGCCCTATTGGATCTGATAAACCCGTAAGTTATGCCTCTATCACCCTTAACGACAGTGAGATTAATTACAGCACTATCGAAAAGGAACTCAAAGCCATAGTCTGGGCCACAAAATACTTTAGACCCTATCTTTTCGGTCGAAAATTCAAAATTATTACGGACCATAAGCCCCTCCAATGGTTAATGAATCTTAAAGACCCAAGTTCCCGCTTAACCCGATGGAGACTACAGCTCAGTGAATATGATTACACTATAGTCTATAAAAAAGGCAAGTGTAACACAAATGCAGACGCGTTATCTCGAGTCGAAATTAACAACGAAGAGACCGATTCGATGATAGCTAATCCATCTGAGAAGCCCCTTTCACATACAAGTTCTACCACTGCCACTGCTCATACCAGTGCTGAAAATCCAATTCTGGAAATCCCTATAACTGACGAACCCTTAAATAAATTTCATCGACAGATATGTTTTACCATAGTAGGAGATTTCAAACGTAGACCAACTGCCACTAAACCATTCGCTACACATACTCGAACCTTTATTCAAGTCTCAGAATCAAATTTAGAGCAGGATGTCGTTAATGCTGTCAAGGAATTCGTAAACCCCAAGGTCAAGACCGCCCTTAAAATTACACCGCCGTTAGGTATGTATTCAATTATCCCGATTATCCAAAAACATTTCAAAAATTCATCTATGAACCTTGTCCTTACAAAAGTCGAACTAGAAGATGTAAGAGAGTACTTACAGCAACAGGATATCATTAGGCACTATCACGAAGGGAAAACCAATCATAGAGGTATAAATGAATGCTACTTATGCTTATAGCATAAATATTTTTGGCCCAAGATGAAAGAAGAAATTACTAAATATATAAATCTATCTATCTATCTATAACCTCACGCCAGATCCCTTGCGGGGTAGGCAGAGAGTACAGAGTTCCAACAGGTTCTTTCCTTACATACCTCTCTGGCTTCCTCGACTCTCATAGTTCGTCTCATACACGCTCGCCGGTTACGGAGACTCTTGACTTTTCCATCAGATAAGACTCGGTTTATTTGGTCGTGGTAAGATAGTCTAGGTCTTCCCCGGTACCTGCATCCTTCCACTTTCACATTGTATATCTGTTTTGTCATTCTTTCCTCTGGCATTCTTTCTATATGCCCGAACCAACGGAGCATGCCCTTTCTCATCTTTACACCGATACTATCTTTCATACCTACTCGCTGTCTTACTATGCTGTTGCTAATGCGGTCGGTCAGCTTCACTCCGCACATCTTCCGCAGAGCTCGCATTTCTACCGCATTTATCCTACTTTCATTCTCCTCCTTACATACCCAGCTCTCGCTACCATATAACAGCGTTGGGACAAGAACTCCGTTATGTATGGCCAGCTGCGCCTTATGGCTTAAGTGCCGGCTCCCGAGTAGCTTTCCCATCGCACCATTCACTCTGTTCCCTGCACTCACTCTTCTCTCTATGTCAGCGGTGTATTTCCCATCCTTACTGAAGGCGCATCCAAGATATACAAACTCATTCACTTGCTCCAGCACATCGTTACCAACCACAATATATAAATGAATGTACAATATGCGGACAGTCCAAGTATGATAGGAATCCAATCAAACCCCAATTTAATATCGTACCCCCTGCAATTAAACCCCTAGAAATAGTACATTTAGATCTATTCACAGTTCAAAGTGAAAAGTACATAACCTTTATGGATGTGTTCTCTAAATATGGACAAGCATATCATTTGAGAGATGGTACAGCTGTTAGCATATTACAAGCTTTATTAACCTATTCCACACATCATGGTCTCCCACTAACTATCGTTACTGATAATGGCACTGAGTTTAATAATCAGCTGTTTTCCGAATTTATCCGATTACATCAGATCATTCACCATAAGACCCTTACTCACTCACCCAACGATAACGGAATAATCGAGCGATTCCATTCTACCCTGTTAGAACATTTACGTATCCTGAAACTGAAACAGAAAGATGAGTCGATAATTAATTTAATGCCTTACGCAGTACTAGCATACAATAGCTCTGTACATAGCTTCACTAAGTGCAGGCCACATGATTTAATAAGAGGACATTTTGACCCTCGAGATCCACTCGAGATTAAGCTCACTGAACACCTTATGCAACAGTACATTTTAAATCACCGAGACCAAATGAAGTCTGTGTACGAATTAATTAACGAGTCTTCACTTGCTAATCGTACTAACTTAATAGAAAATCGCAATAAGGATAGGAAAAAGGAAGTCGAATATCAGCCAAATCAGCAGATTTTCGTACGCAACCCTGTAGCTAGTAGACACAAAACCGCACCCCGCTATACACAGGATACTGTTTTAGCGGACTTGCCCATTCATATTTATACGTCCAAAAAGAAAGGCCCCATTGCCAAAAATCGTCTTAAGCGCGTTCCTAAGTCGTCCAAATTGTCGCATATTAATCCTGACAACAGCCCTCCATCTGACCCAGGCGGCCGAGATAAGACTTGAGAGCTTGGATAATGGACCCGGACTTCTCCCATTTAATTTAGGACCGACTAGACTCATAACTCACTATCATACCTTTATACAATACCTTAATCTCTCAGATATCGAGTTTAGATTTAATTCCGTAGAATCACAGTTAAAATCATTCGAATCCACTCTGGATAATAATACGTTAGTTTTATATGAATTACAAACTAACTACCTTTCTGATAAATTAAATAAAATCCGCGATCAAATTACCAGCCTTGAGCCCAACCGCGCGAAAAGAAGCTTACTTGACGGATTAGGATCTATTATAAAAAGTATCACTGGTAATTTAGACCATTCAGATGCACTAAAGTACGATTCCGCGATTAGAACATTAGAAAATAACGAAAATAAGATGTCATCTGAACTGAACAAACACATAACTCTTAATAAAGAGTGGATGATTCAGCATGATAGTTTATTAGACCAGATTATCGAAAATCAAGCGAAAATAAACGATACCATAGATTTACTACTAAATAAGAAACCCTTTCTTATGAAATTTATTAAATTCGCTCAACTTTTATCTATAATCAGCAAAAATGCTGAAGATTTACATTTAAGATTATTAGAAATAGAGGATAGCTTAGCATTTGTACGTGCATCGAGCACACATCATAGTATGATAAGTTTAAAGGTCTTAAGAAACATGATCGATAAGCTTATATCTTTATATGGAAAGGATCAAGTATTAGAATCTGATATAAGGGAATATTATAAAATAATTAAACCCGGTTATTATTTCATAGATAAGAGGATAGTTTTTATATTTAAGATACCAGTTATCTCCCCAGACACGCTCCAATTGTATAGATTAGCAATCGTTCCTAATAAAGCCTTTCAGACTATTATCCCACCACATCCTTTTCTAGCAACCAACGGGAAAGCATTCATGTACATGGAGGCTGAATGCCCGAAGTTCAATCAGCATCATATCTGTGAGGAAACTGGAAATAATCACCCGAAAGAACACCCAGACTGTCTACAAAGTCTCATTCTCAGCCAAACCGTGGACAAGACATGCCAGGCGACTAAGATAGTACTTACTGGACAAGCACTGGAGCAACTAGACGACCAACACTATATTCTTATTTTCTCCAAGCCAACAAAAACGGAATTGAGATGCGGACGTCAAGAATTTATCACGCTACACGGAAGCTATCTTGCAACCATACCCCGAAAATGCTCCCTGCAAACTGACGAAATTACAATCTTTAATGAAGAAAATAGAATTAAGGGCCAGCCGCTAAAGATAGCCGAGATACCTAAATACGAGATGAATCCATCAGCCGCTGTCCAGCATATCAGACTTAATTCTGTAAATCTGAGAAGTCTGCACAACTTAGAGAATAAAATCCTGTTACAGCAGCCGTCCGAGCTGGACCCTATTCAAGTCGACGATGCAATCTATCATACGACTATCCCTTTTTATGTCGTACTATCAGGAGCTCTTATACTTGCAACTGCAGTCATCGCACGTCACTATCACCAACGAGCGAACCCGAAAAGTAAGAAGCTGTCCAGAGACGAAATCTACGCTGTTCCTGAAAAGCCTTCAGGCTTTTCCACACCACAGCAACCACCACAGCAACATTCTCGCTCAAAGTTCTCCAATAGTTGCTGTCTTAAGGGGGGAGGTGTTACGTGCGCTGCCTACACCAAAACCGCTGAAAAGCGTAATGATGATACCATTTGCGTCATTCGCCGTTATTGCACAACGGGGACACTGCTGAGTCGACGCCTCGTGTTGCCGTTGCCGCTTACCTAAATGCGCAATAGCAAAAGTGCTGATGTAGCTTCCCACGCCGATCGCCATCGACCATGTTGCCAGGGCACTTCGGTTCGGTATCGACCGAACTTAGACATAAGCTTTTAATGTATTAATTTAAATTATTTTAATGTATTCTTTTTATCATATATTTGGTTTTTTTTTAAGCCTGTCGGCTGTGACTAACATAATTAGCGTATAGTGTAAGTAGTGGCCACAAATCTGCATTCAACAATCCGCATTGGGTCTCTCTAATCTCTTTCACCTTTGTGATTTGTGAATAAAGTTACCACCGATTTGGGAATAAAGGCCTTTGCCCAGTATAAGTAGCTTGTCACGGCAGTAGACTCAAAGCAAGAGAGAGCCTCAAGGGGAGTGTATGTTGCCATAGATATATTCTAAGAGGGCTTTTAAGATTTGAGTCTCTGACAATGACTTCTAGTATTAGGGTCTTGATGATGTGAAAATTGCGGCCTGCGTTAAATTCAATGCATAAATGCAAAGGAAGTTCAGTCCTCCCGCTAAGAGAAATTGACCGCGACTGTATAAATTAAAATGGCTTCATTTGAATATCAAATAAGCAAAAGGTTTGTCAATTAGCGGATAATTGAAATATTATCCGCTAATTGACAAAATAGTATTTTTATTGCATCTATAAAGCTTTTAAAAAATAAGGTGATACGTGCTACAACTGGCTACCTTAAATTAAAAGCTTTAGTTTGACTTATGAAATGTTAGTCTTATATATTATGAACCGGGAAAAAATTGTAGGTTAAAAAAATATTCGTTTTTTAAAACGTAGCCCACACTAGGATTTATTCTTGTGGTGGGTTTACAAACATGAAAATTCACATACACAAATACCCAGACCGAAACTAATAATTGTGGGTCCCGCAAAGATATGTCCCGTGCAGGAATCAAATCGGCGGTCGATGGTAATAGATGCGTAAAAGACTTCACAAATTTTGCTTAAATCCTATTTCCGGTATATTATTGTGTATTTTTATAGGCTATTGAAATGAAATCTAAATTATGACAGGACATTAATAGCATATAGTTTTAAAGTGACATAACATAATATCTAAGGTAGACTGACAGAAAATGCCGCAGGCATTAAGTCCGCCTATGTACATAAGTGCATAAAGTATAAATAAAACTATATATTATTTGATAGTCATATATTATTGCTGGCCATACATTGGCGACTATCGAGTGTGCGCTAATCGGTCGTTTTATTTATCGGTTGATGAGGCGACTTACTACAGTATTTTAATTATGATTTGCTATTGCATCGAGTGGGATGTCAAATACTAGAGAAGCGATATTTCAGTTTATATAGATAAAATGCAATATCTCACTACATATTATACAACAAAGTCCCCCTGTCACGTCTGTCTGTCTGTCTGAACGCAATAAACTCAATAACTACTGAACGGATGTTCATATGGTTTTCACCAATGGACGGAGTGATTCAAGAGGAATGTTTATGTGTATAATTCACCCGTGCGAAGCCAGGGCGGGTCGCTAGGTATACATAAAATATACCAAGTGACAGAAAACAAGTTTACTATATTTTAGCGTTTATTTTGTAGTCCTAATATATGTCGTTCTTATGGTAAAGCGACTGAACGGTTGCACATAAACTATGACTTATCTAAATTAGCTGTCAAAACACACTCAATAGTTAAGTTCCACACATTTTTTCTACATTAAACGAAGGTCACCGAAAATAACTAAAATGCGGACCTAGCAATTAGTATCGTTCAAGTATATTATTTACTTTAAAGGGGATGTCAACCACCGTTATAAATTTGTGATTGGTTACTGAGGCCATGACTGGCATATCATTAAACAACCATTTCAGGAAGTTATGGTAACAAGCTGCTTTACGTGTTTTATTGGTCATATTGAATAAGGGTTCTAAACTTGGTTGGTTTGTTTATATTTTTATTAGTTATGTGCGAAGGCAACACAAATCGAAAGCATCTACATGTTTAGCATGCCAGGTAATGTTCGAACAAAAACATTGTACCTTATAGAATGACAGTGCTAGAATTGAATTTGACATTTCCACCCCTCCCTTTGCCTCTCTCACCCCGCTAACGCCCATGACCAGTTGGCGGCCATTTTCTTCCACCCGTCAAAGAAAAGTTTGTTTGGGTGAGAAGTTTTTATTTAAGTATCGTATGTCTATTAATACAAATTAATCTACGCTATAGTGTACAAATATTGTGCGCCTGAGTGCATCAGATCACGTCAAAACACTAAATTTTATTAGTTGCCCTTTTAAGAACGAAAACAAGAAAATGTATTAGTGAGAGAAAACGTAGTTATTATATTCTCATAGCATTATGTACCGAGTTGTTAGCGAATGAAAATGCCTGTCATAAGCATGTTGAACAAAGGTTGTTGTGTTCGGGCATTTGGCCCCCTCTCACATCGATAAACTCCAAGCGGTTCAAAACCGCTTCCTCCGTAAAGCCGTAGGAGCCCCCTGGTTCGTACGGAATGTCGATCTCCACTCCGATCTAGGTCTCGAACCTATTCGCGCCTATATTAAAAAGGCGACAACACGACACTTCGCGAACGCATCTACCCATGCGAATCCGTTAATCGTAGCCGCCGCCGACTATGATACTCGAGGGCGCCTTAAAGAGGCGCCCTCGAGTATGTCGCCCTTTGCCCTTCTGGCTCGAGCGTAGTGGTTGCACGCTCGCCCTTAAGTCCGGTGAAGCTGTAAAGGCCTCGCGGCCAACAGCGTACATTACTCACACACACACACACACACACACACGCGGGGAAAAAATCATCTGAAGAGTTATGCCTATCTAAGTTTGTTCACCGCCTCGAAAATTTCTTCAGGAAACCCGACAAGTGTCTTCAGAAACAGGTAAACTATCCAATATTCTATATCATTGATCATAGTCATTATTTATCTAGCAACTAAAATTATAAAACTACCAGTATTTCCATACCATACTATGTCATACCAGAAATATACCTTATTATATAACTTATAATGTTTATTGTTAAATTTAAGTCCTTTCTTCCATTTAAGAAGTTACAGTGCTAAATTATTTTTACTTTTGTCTTCAGATACATACAAGACTACGAATACTGAAAAGTGATGAAGTGCCACATTGATCATTCATATGCCTTTTCAAGCTTTTTGATACCTAATTCAGTATTAATAGGTAAGCGGGTTAGTGTTAAGTAGATAACTGATCATTGAAATATCAGAGTTGATAGTTCATTTGTCTTATAGATATTTAGATACTCATAATTTAGATCTCACCTGATGGAAAATAGTAATGTATGAACAATATTAGATAAGTACAATAGCATTAATTTTATTAAGTATGTACTTCTAAATGCAACCCAGAATTGAGGTACTAGGAAGAATGTTGTTGCATTTGTATCAAAGAGGATATAATGTTTGTACATCGGCCTAGACAACTTTTGCGCTACAACTTTATATAATTTTTTTATATCCAAAAAAAAAACAAAATTGATCAAGTTATCTTAATGATATTAAGTTATAAATCGCGAAAACTATAAAGTTGTAGCAAATTAATACTTTAAACTTTATGATCATATAAATCAAATGAAAAAAATAAACCGAAGACAATTTCTGTATATTTATTTGAAATGTAATAAAAGAAATTGTATTAGCATATTATTTGATATAACCGTTTTTGTTTGTTTTCACTTGTGAAATTTACATTAGGTTTTTTACTTGTAATATATTTTTTTAAATACCTTAGGTATATGTTTCTTATTGTGAATATGGTTTTTATTAATTGTGTAAAGGAATCATATGATTTTTATGAATAAATATATTTATTTGAACACAGCACTAATTTTAGTAAAATATAAAGTACCTACTAGAAGTATGTAGTGGCCCGACCTGTTATAGGCTGTATGATGAATTACCCTTGCCTCTCTTGCACTAATATAATTCAAAAGTATAAATGTCATGTTCAATTCTAGCACTTTCATTCTTAAGGTACATGAAGAATGTTCCCGACATGGCGGTCTGAGCTTGCACTCTTACTAGTTTGTGATGTTTAGGCGCTAGTCGCCAATGTGTGGCCAGCCTTTTGTACGTGTATTCAAAGTATCTCTGCCATGTAATAAGCTATTGTGTACTTAGTCTTTTTGAAACTAATGTAATAAATGATGAGGAGACAAGGAGTGAATAGAGATACGATTTGATGATGCTACGTGTGTGTGTGTGTGTGTGTGTGTGTGTGTGTGTGTGTGTGTGAATGATCTACACTGTTGGCCGCGGGGCATTTACAGCTTCACCGGACAAGAGGGCGATGATGCTACGTTTCTGTATCTATATTACTGGAGGTATCTTGATAGTGTGATATTTTCTGATCTATCTATCTATATCATCACGTCAGATCCCTTACGCGGTAGGCATAGAGTACAGAGTTCCAAAAGGTATTTTCCTTACAGACCTCTGTCTTCCTCCACTTTCATAGTTCGTCTCATACACGCTCGCCGGTTACGGAGGCTCTTGACTTGCCCTTCGGACAAGACACGGTCTATGTGGTCATGGTAACCTTACTATGACCACATTGACCGTGTCTACTACCTAGTCTAGGTCTTTCCGGTACCTACATCCTTCCACTTTCGCATTGTATATCTGTTTTGTCATTCTTTCATTTCTGATCCTCGATTTTTATCCAAGACTCGTCCCGATGGAAAGTGTCGATGAAGCCGAAGATATAGCTCTCTGACTCAGTAATATCTTATTTACTCTGAAATAGGCTGAGAAGACAGATGTTAAACAGAGTTCCAAATCTGTATGATTGGGCTAGACCTGTTTTCTTGTAAGGCAATTATGCGCAATATACCGGATTCTGCCCAACATTCTGGTTGTAATTCTCAACTGGGCTATTTGGCGGTATGACTTTGCTGGCAGGGTGGTGACCAGTCACAGCCGTAACTTACCAGCGGTGAAGGTGCTGCCCGTATAGTACTACCTAGGGATCACGTGTACGGAAGTGAGAGTAAATCCAACGGACGCGAGCAACTTCGGCTCTGAATTGTGGTCCCTGAGATTTGTATAAGCAGTTATCATATCTTGAGAAGTGCCTTTATGAGTTCCTGTACTTTCTTCTTTGGCTATTTAATATGAAATAAGCGACTAAGTGTTTTTTTTCTTATTCCCTTTGTTTTTAAGCTGTAAATTTCAGTAAACGGCCGTACATCTAAGCAATTAGTCGGTTGATAGAGCTAAATTGGATCTGTAGACATTTAGTGACTTTCTAATTAAATTTGTAACGGGTTCCTAGGAAGGTAGGAAGTTAAAAGCCCTCCTCAAGTCACTACGAGATTCAAACCTTGGTGTCATCTATGGAGACCATTGTGAATCCAGAATTACAGGAGTTACAGGGGTGGGACTATGTGGCGGACTTAGTCCCAAACCTAAAAAGGCAACTTATCATCACAGCAATGGATTTATCTTCGTGATTCATCTCTAGTCTATGAACTGTTTGAGATAACGTTGGTAAAATGTAAACGCTTCCGAATATCTCTATCTAAACTTTTACGGGTAAAATTACAATATTTTGCACTATTCCACTGTTGGTAATAGGTCTACTTATTCAATGCTTATGATCTTTTATGCTTTGAATGCCTGAACGTAATTTTGTACCTTACAAAACATTCATTACAGTATTTAAATTAGGCAACTTGTCTATCCGACTGAAAAATAATTAATGGTAGCAAAAAGAAGTAACAGTTCATTATTTACTTTTTGAAATAAGACACAATATTAAGTAAATAATATGATGTTTTATAGGTAGTAAGTACAATTTAATAATTGGGCGAATCAAAATTCACCTTTTTGCTATGAAAATGTTGGTTCTGTATTCTCCTTTTTCCCACTGATCATAGGCTTTTTGATCTTCTACTCCATATTAAGAATATTCTGAGCGAGTCTTGAAAATATTTTGGTAAGAGTTTTAACTTTTCAAGATCCCGCTCGCTCCAGAGCTTCTCAAGATAATATTTTCGCGGCAAACAACTGAGCCAAGATTTCTTCCGGTATGCTATATTCTATTTTTGATGAATCATGAGTATTAACTGCAATATTTTTCATAAATAATCATATTAGGGCGCTTTTTCGCTACAACAATTAAACACGTAATGATACTATCGTGACACCCGTGTCACGATAATATCGTAAAATAATCGTGTAGTGGTAGGGTCTCCAGAAGCATCCAATTATGATCTATAGCTCCATCGCTAACTGATGATTCTGCCAATGTCAAGTTTGACAAGACATTAAAAAAAGTAACAAATAATCGGAACAAGCATTAATTGAGCGGTAAAATCTTTGGGTAACTCCAATATGTGGTTTTTAAACTTCTTGAATCGAACTGAATAGAGATGTAGAGATCTGGGCTCAGCTGGGTTAGTGAGAAGTATTTACTAAATTGAGTGAACTATACATAGAATTAAACTATTAATTGACAAAATTCAATGAGTAAGTAAATCAAACTATTAATTTTATTCATAGTAATACCTTAGACCCCTTCGTAATAATCTTGATAATTATAGGTATATAACTATCAAGATATTTTTACAAAGGCGTGTATAACAGCTATTTAGGAATACAGATAATATTGAAACAGTTATTTTTTTATCACAATGTTACAATGAGGTTTGTTATACAAGAGGTAACATAATAAACGCAAGACCTGAAAGTAGTTTTGTTCTAAATCGATAACTGAATTGATTCCAATTATTTTTAATGTATCTTACATTTTTTAAATTTGCAAAAAATGCTCCTTCAGTGCGCTATAAAACCTAAATTTATTCTTGATTCATAGCAATAAGGAGATAACAAATGAATTCCTAACCCGTATTTCTCAAAATGCACACATACACATACAAGTTTCATTGTAAATTGGGGTATAAAAGTGCTTAAAAAAGGCTTTCGTTTTGAATTTATGAAGCAATTCTCTAATCGGGGTGCGAGGTCTTGCGTTTATTATGTTACACCTTGTATAGAGGTTAGATTGAACTACGATTCGTTTTAACAAGATAAGAAAACGTGTTTATTAACCTCAACATTACATAGATACTCATCTGCTTACCCTGTTAAAGCGAACGATGTCCACTAATAAATTAGAACTAACAGCAGTGTTTCCATTACTTAGCATCAAACAACAATGACTGTCTTACGAAGAATTCAACGTGTCTGAAATTGTCGAGACATGAACTATTGTGGAATTAAGTGAGAATATTTGATAGGATACGTTATGAAAAGGTTATAATAAAAAAAAATCGTTAAATAGACGTAAATAATACTTTCTATCTATATTCTGTAATGATTCGTTATAAAGACGTTTTTGATAAATGTATTCGTAATTTGAAGGTATATTTTGCATTAGCTCTTACGGGCAGTTCTAAGGGATTTCGAAAAGTTTGTTAAATCGAAGTGTCACGATTTCCGGTTACAAATTATTTATTTTGTATGTTAAAAGTATTTTATCTGACTTTTAATTGTTATAGAAAATAAATAGTACTTAATTTGATTTGTTGATTGAACGTAAACGCTGATTTTAAATAGTATCTCATTTGATTCAACTAAAAGTATAAATTGATGAGGCCGGCCATTTTTAAGTTAATTCGATTCGAGCGTTCGAGTGGAGTAGATGAAAGAATCGGGTGGCCAGGATTTGTTAAAAAGTGTATCGTGTACCCACACGGAATTAATGATCGAGATTAAAGGTATGATAACTTTATATTTAACGTGTTTTATTTGCTTTTTAACATCTTTTTTAACACATCAGAAGCGGGACAAACCAACAAGGTATGCTCAGCAATATTTAGTATCTTTTTTTTTTCTTTTCTTTTGTTCTACAACTAAATGAATACATGAAAATATATTCGCATTTTATGATGATAATATTTTAGGCCACAATGTTTTAGTATTCACCTGACTATATAACTATTGTAAGACTGTACATATATCACGTTGCTAGGAACCCGATGTACGTTAAATTAAACTCCACAGAAACACTTTAAATTATATTTTACTGAGCACATCTTTACACAACGATGTCAGGCGATAATCTGCCTTAAAATAAAAACAGTCGCTCCTCGCGCTCTCGACCAACCATAGACAAACATAAAAGGTGTCAAGCGCGAGTCGCATGACTTAACGAATAAATTATATAGATTATGAAATCGACTATACAAACTGACATTGAATTATCTATTTGATTATAATCTATTATGACAAGGATGACACAATTAACGTTGAAATACCTATTTGATTACATTTGGCCAATTCTGACCATGCACGCGTCTTCGCGTGATGTAAAGACACAATTACATATATTATAGATAATTATATGTTTGAGAAAGTGTATTTAAATATTTCGTAAAGCGTACTTAGTCAACTTTTTTTTGTAATTATAATCTTTTAACAATTTACTACCTAATGCCTAAATAAAATAAATAAATAATTTTCACACGTCATCGGTATGCACCAAGGCCCGCGCTACTACATTGAGTGTTTTGACACAGCACATCTCGCCATAGCACACGCATCACCACGGCATGCGCCTTGCCATAGTACACGCCTCGCCACGGCATGCGCCTCTCCACGGCATGCGCTTCGCCATGGCACACGCCTCGCACCGGCACGCGCCCCGCCATAGCACATGCCTCGCACCGGCATGCGCCTCGCCATAGTACACGCCTCGCCACTGCACGCGCCTCGCCATAGCACACGCCTCACCACGGCATGCGCCCCGCCATAGCACACACGGGCTTGCCACCACGAGGGCTGGTCGCCACGAGGGCTGGTCGCCACGAGGGCTGGTCGCCACGAGGGCTGGTCGCCACGAGGGCTGGTCGCCACGAGGGCTGGTCGCCACGAGGGCTGGTCGCCACGAGGGCTGGTCGCCACGAGGGCTGGTCGCCACGAGGGCTGGTCGCCACGAGGGCTGGTCGCCACGAGGGCTGGTCGCCACGAGGGCTGGTCGCCACGAGGGCTGGTCGCCACGAGGGCTGGTCGCCACGAGGGCTGGTCGCCACGAGGGCTGGTCGCCACGAGGGCTGGTCGCCACGAGGGCTGGTCGCCACGAGGGCTGGTCGCCACGAGGGCTGGTCGCCACGAGGGCTGGTCGCCACGAGGGCTGGTCGCCACGAGGGCTGGTCGCCACGAGGGCTGGTCGCCACGAGGGCTGGTCGCCACGAGGGCTGGTCGCCACGAGGGCTGGTCGCCACCGAGGGCTGGTCGTCATTTGGCGATTAATCACTGCATGCATACAAATACTGAAGATCTACAATCATTAAAATCACTTATATGATACACATACAACTTACCACTCCTATAAATGTTAACATTTGTCTTTTTTTTTTTTTACTATTGTCTTTTTATATCATTCACATCTCTGACTCAATCAGAATCACTTGCCACTAGGTCGGTAGAAAATACAAGCCAGGGATAGATCTTGTCCACCGCATATACTCCTCGGTACGTAGGTTTCCCTGTTTGTTTTTGGTTATCGGTGTGTCTTCAACCTCATACCTATCGTTCTCTAAAACTTTAATGATTTTATAAGGTCCACTAAACTTTGGTTGTATCTTTTTTTTTATTTTTTTTTTTATTTACTGATACCAGTCATAACATGAACTTCTCTGTCTATTCGAACCAACTAACTTTCTAACTATGTGCTTCTTTCCTACCTCTATCATAACGCTCTTTTTGCTTTTCTTGTTCAATGACTACTCTCTCACTAACTTCCACTACCGGGTTCATTATACCATCCGATACGCCAGTTGGTACAACGCCTAACAGTATCTCAGCTGCAGTCCTTCCGGTGGATTTGTTAACCGTATTATTAAGACCCCATTGCACTCGAGGTACCATAATATCTCACTCACTATCTGGCTTCCCATGGTTACTCGCGGCGAGAGCATCAACGATTGAACGGTTATATACCCAATAATTTGTTTTTTTTTTGAACTCCTCACTAGTAAAACTGGTGCCTCTGTCTGTAATCAAACGGCGAGGTACTCCAAATAACGAGAAATATTACTCAAATATGTTAATAGTAGTACTTTTACAGTTCCTAACCGGTTTAATATGTATGAATTTATTGAATGAGTATAATGGCTAAAGGATAGACGTTTCGTTTTTTGCTTAACGGGAATGGTCCGCATTGGTCAGCGTGCAATGTGTCGAATGGCTTACTAGGTTTCAGTATTGGATGAAGCATACCTTCTTGCGGACCGCTAGGTAATTTTTGCAATGCAGACAAGCCTCGCAATACTTTTTAATGCACTTTTTTTTATCCCATACACCCTTCGAATCCTGTCATATGTTCTATCTGATCCGAAGTGCCTGAGTTCGTCATGGTTACTCTTAACTATCTGCCATCTAACTGATTTGGGTACGACCTACAACATGCTGATGCCACCATCTTTCATACATGTGCGGTACAATCTATTATTCTTAACCAAGAAATTGTTCTTTATCTCTACTACGTTATCATTGTTTTGATCATTTAATATATCGATAATTCTTTGTTTTTCATCGTCAGTCTGTTGTACAGTCTATAGCCAGTTCTCATCAACACATGTTTCAATTAACGCGGAATCAATACGAAAAACGTTCGCATCGTCGTCGCGTGATGATGGCTCTTTTGCATCGATCGGGTTTTGGCTCAAAGCATCCACATCTGCCATTCTGGCACCTGGCCGATACTCGATCTCAAATCATACTCTTGCATAACTATCCACTATCTCGCGACACGTAGAACCAAATCCTTTTTAGTCATCGTACTTCGAATCGCATTGCAGTCGGTCACTAGCTTAAATGATACCCCCAAGGAGGTATACTCTAAATCAATTAAGAGCCGTGATAACCGCAACTCTGGAGAGGTTTGGCGGCTATAATAAGCGATAGGTCTAAAACCTTTACCGGTATCTTGTAAAAGAATGGCACCAACCTTGCTCGTATCTGTATGAACTTGAAATCAAACCTTTGGATCATACAACGCGAGAACTCGCGGGTGGGTAGCTCTAGAACTATATGCAAGGTGAATGTTGCAAATCTACCTGCAATTGTTTTCAATGGTAGAGTTATTCCCTTTAGTTCCAGTGTCAAAGATCTTGGCTTACATATTGATAACACACTCAGTTGGCAAACCCAGATCAGTGCCGTCGGTCAAAAGGTCACCAGTATGTTGCGATACCTGTATCGGTTTAAGAACTTGCTCGCATCAAATATAAAAGCAATGCTCGTGCAGGCCCTGATTTTTCCCATTTTCGACTATGGTGATGTGTGCTACTTCGACCTGAATGCAGATCACCTCAACAAACTTGACCGACTTCTTAATAACTGCATTCGATTTATCTATAACTTGCGTAAATTTGACCATGTGTCTGTGTACCGATCTCTCTTAAATTGGTTGCCTATTCGCCAACGCCGAACTCAGAGGGCATTGACAATGTTGTTTTCCATTCTTAACTCTCCCACTTCACCTGATTATCTTTCATCTCATTTTCAATATTTATGTTTCAATCATAATAAAAATCTTCGATCCCTAAATAATCGTCTTCTTCAATGTTCTTCTCACCGTTCGGACTTTGTTCACTCTTCTTTCGTTACTCAGTCCATCTTGCTATGGAATGCGCTACCACTGGATGTCAGGATGGCAAACGATCGTTTTTGTTTCAGAACAAAAGTGCAGGATTATCTGCACAAAACATTGGTAGAATTATCTCAACGTTAACAAAGTATAAGTATTGTATTTTTATTTTATTTTTTTATATATTATATATATGTATATATAGCTATTCGTATATATTTTATGTTTATATAATTATGGATATATATGTATGTATATTATAGATCCATATATATTTTAATTGAGTTAGTAAGATTTAATATTTATTTTTTTGCTATTTCTATCTTTCTTTCTCACCCAACTCGGATTTGCACCTGCTTTCACTAGTTTCTGCATCACCCAAAGGTAGACTGGCAGAAAATGCCTAAGGCATTAAGTCCGCCCATGTACCAACTGTGCATAAAGGATAAATAAATAAATAAATAAACTCTCCTACTAATAAGACCATCTTTTAACTCGTTAAGAGCTGCTATCTGTTCACATCCAAACTACAATGGTTCATTCTTTTTGGTGAGAGTAGTAAGCGGTCTAGCGATTAATGAAAAGTTACGTACAAATTTGCGGAAATAGCTCGCCAATCCTACAAATTGGCGAACTTCGTGGATATTTTCGGTATAGGAAATTCTTTTACAGCGTTAATCTTGAACGTTCCACGTCTTATAATAATAATAATAATAATTTATTTCGGATACTTGATCCATAATTTTAGGGTTAGTAATACATGTATTAATATTAATGTTAGTATTTTTACATAAAAAAATAAAATTAAAAAAGAATAATAAAATAATAAAAATTACTTTAACGTCAAAACACCCCGATGCCCAAGACGCTTGATTATTTGACTACATGTAGTCGTATCCAGCGCTCGAGCATCGGCGAGTCCCAACGCTCAGCTAATGCTCTCAGGATGCCATTAGTACTGCCACGCACGCGCTGCATCATGGGTGCACATCGCTTTCGCATGATCGTACTAAAGCTATCCGTACGGGCCACGGCAAACATGCCAGATGCACTACAAAATCGTGGCAGCCCCATTAGCACCCTAAAAGCATTGTTATATTGGACGCGCAAGTCGCCATAAGCCCTCTGCGTATAGTTAACCCACAGGCTGCACGTGTAAAAGGACTGGCAGTACGCCTTGAATAAAGTTACCTTAACGTTATCAGTACATCGTGCAAACCTGCGAGCCACCATATTACATCGGACAGCTAGAGACCTGCGTTCCCGTTCAATATCAGTATTGTCACTCAAGTCATCGGTGATCCAGTGACCCAGGTACTTAAACTTTTTCACAACATTTAAGAACGTACCGCAAAGACGAACGTTCGGTATATTATTATATAATTTCTTTGATGATTTGAAAACCATGATTTCACTCTTCTTTGCGTTGTACCTGAGTCCGTGGGTCACCGCATATGCCTCACAATTACTGACCAATCTCCTGAGGGCACCGACCGAGGGGCTCAGAAGGACCATATCGTCCGCGTAACTGATATTATTAACACATCAACCGCCTATATGACATCCGACGTTGGTACTCCTGAGACCCTCTATCAGTTCATTTACATATAAATTAAAGATACGAGGAGAGGACAACCCCCCCTGTCTCACCCCACACTTGAGTCTATACCCATCCGAAAGCGAGCCTGCCCATCTTACAAGGTTCTTCTGGTTATTATACCAGTGTCTAAACAAAAATACAATTTCCTCGGCAACACCTGTATTCCTTAACTTCTCCCATAGTATATCATATTGTACTAAGTCAAAAGCTTTTGACAGGTCTAGGAAGCAGAAATAGACTAGTGTATTTCTCGACGTATAATATTGGACAGTCTGCTTGAGAGACAGGATTGCACTCTCTGTCGATAAACCCGGACAAAATCCGAATTGTGCAACACTTAACTTGAGAAATTTCTCCAAGTGTCGGTCAAGCAGACTATCCAATACCTTAGCTATAATAGTAGCTAAGGAGATTGGCCTGTAATTAGATACATCGGATGTATCTCCGGTTTTGTTCTTGATCACGGGTACCACAGTGGTATACATTAATTTCTCAGGGAGGTGAGTATGACTTAAACACAGATTAAGAAACAGGGAAAGAATTCTAGGCATATGAACTCCCGCGAACCTTAGATGCTCAATGCTAAGATTGTCGTGCCCCTTCACCATTTTCTGTATCACTGAGGCTATTTCTTTTGTTGTAAATCTCACAGTCAAAACCGGCACACGCCCCTCTAAGCACTAAGCATCAGAGGAGGCGCCGTACATGCCGGTCCAATTGGCAAATCCACTTTAAAGTGCGACTTAAAAATATTAGCTATATCGTGAGGCTCGTGCACCCCGGACACACTCACGGGAAGACTCGGTCTGTGATTCATATTGTTCGTTTTTTTCCAAAACTTCTGGAAGTTTTTATTAGAATGATGTTCAGCGAAAATATTCATTTTAATCTGATCTTCGTTGTTTTGGCACCATTTTAATTGGGATTTAAAAATACGCCTTGATTCACACACTGCATCAAAAACAACTCCGACTCTTGGTTTATTATATAATATCCACGTCTGATAGCATAACCGGGCCTTCGCGTGAGCATCGCGAACATATTTATTCCACCCTGTAACATATTTAGAGTGCCGTTTCTTATCTTCATTAAAGCTACACTCTGCTGCCTCGGTGAGAATATGTACAATGTCGTCATACATTTTGTCTAACACAAGTTTATGATCCGAATTATTACACATTTTATCTGCACAGGATTTGAAGTTTGCTGGGAAATTAATTTCTCGCAGCTTAGAATTACAGTATTCATGAAAATTATCTACTTAAGAGTCACGGTCTCCCCAAATTACTTTATTTTTAACTATATTAGATGATACAATTTTATTTTTCAATATATTTAAATTACATTTCAAAGAAATAGGAAGGTGGTCAGACCAGTATGTTCCATATAAAACGGAACTATTAACAATCGCATGTCGCGCAGCCTCCGTCACTATGCAGTGATCTAACCAGCGACGACTTCCATGTGCATCACAGACAAACGTGTGAGTGCCCGGGGGTAGTAATTGCATGTCGATACAAGTCCATAGTTGGTCAGCACAAAAGCTTAAAAGTTCAGATGCAAACAACTCACCCGGGTGTGCATTGAAGTCCCCAAGAATAAAAACACTTTCCACATTGGTTGTTTCAATTATAGCGTTAATTTCACTCAAACACTGTGTAAACTTAACTAAATTTTCTCTACAATCCGTCGGCATATAAACAGAAAATATCAGTACTGACGAATCACTTAACGTAACATTTACCGCAGCCAGACGCACACTTGCACATTTTATCACGGTAGCTTCGGGAAACTTCGCCTTATTCCATAATATAGCAACACCTCCATACGGCCTGCCTCGCAGTACACCAGAAGATGTGTCGACCGCGGATGTACCCGTGTATGCAAAGCTATCTTCTATACTCCCTAGGTACGCCAAGTCATGCGGCAGCAACCACGTTTCCTGGAGTGCTATTATATCGGCTGTGCTACAAAGTCGTCTTATACATTCGACCGATCTCATAACATTCTTGCAGTTAAAGCTTATTAAATTAAACGTATCCATTAAATAAATGTTTACATTTCATTTCATAACCGGTTTTTCACTCCGTCACGTGGTTTATGACTAAAGTCTATAAAACGGCGATAGCCAATACCATCTGGCCAAAACTCTTCTTGTAAAAATTCATCAAGTTTATGTTTAGGTACATATATTTTATATGAATCATAATCCTTCAAAACTTTCATCTTCATTTTCTCAATTGATACACTTGTTTTTGTCTTTGTTTTAATGTAATTAGAGATGTCAGTCTCAGACACATCTTTCGACACATTATAAATGTAAATCGGAACTTTTGTTTCAGCTGCTTTAAATATTGTGTTAGACTCGGTAACAGCTGTCCCTTTCTTGCCCGTAAAACGATTTCTGTATCTCCTTCTCTGTACTGTTATCCACTCGTCAGTCTGTGTCTGAGGTTTCCAGCTACCTTCCCGCACAATCTCTGCTAATGATTTTTGCTGTGAAGATATTGCATTATTATCAACATTTACACTGGGATGACGCATACGCTTCTTATCGCATTCCGATACACCGGTACCTGTCAGCTGTGATGCATTAGTCATTGCACCGCCGGTCTCTGATATATTGTTTATTTTCTTGCCTAATGAATCTGTTATTTTGATTCGGGATGACTCAGTAAATTCGGCCAATTGGGTCTCTTCTAGTAATCCTAAAGCCTGCGATTCTTTTGCAAATGTACCCTCTAACGGATATTTACTGTTGTTGAGTATTACAAAATGCCTTTTTAGGTGATATTATCACATGTTGATTCCGAATGTTTTCATCACATGCAGTTAAGAGCGGCAGGGAGCTTTCATTTTCCTCAGATCTGTCTTCAACATGAACACAAAATCTTTTATCAGTCTGCGTATGACTAGAAATATTTATTGTTGGCACACTCGCCTGTGCCATCAAATGAGACTTCAGCACTTCTATCTGCTCATTTGTGGCATAATCTTTACGTATTTGTCTGATGTCTTGTTGTATTTTCAATAAGTCTTTCAGAATTTTTGTAACATCAACGTGATCGAATAAAACAGGGGGTAACTTGTGAAGATCCCTTGCAACAAAAACTGGAATCTCATCGGGATCCATGCTTTTCAAAACGCTCACAATGTCATCAATGTCTCGAAGGGATTTTCCATCACCTTTTCTTCTTTTCTTGCGTTCGGTTGTTGTTATAGACTCAAACAATAGGTTTTTCGCCGTTACAATTTCACTTTCCGAAAAAGCACTTGCACAGATACGTCCAATGCTAACTTCATCCATTACATCCATTTTGTTACTAACATATGCTAAAACTTCGTTAATAACAATATTACAGTTCGAACACTTTAACAACTTAGTTACCATTGTCAATTAGAAATCTCGGAACGACCACTCAGCGGGACGCGCAGGCGCATACAATACCATCCTTAGAGATTTCATAACCTATATATTCTACACTCTCTTGAAAGAAAACTCACTTTTAAAGTTCAATGCCAGTATTGCATTTCTAAGCATGGCAAAACCCCTTTCGAGCTTATATATCCCTCGGGAATAGTCTTTGATGGCACTAATAAATTATCCATGTAAGCCAATACCAGGTTCTGGCTTGCGCCGTGATGCATGGTACTAATAGACCTTTGAAAAACGCTTGGCGCATTAGCCATCCCAAACGGCGTACGATTAAATTCATATAGACCATCAGGGGTGATAAAAGCTGTGATGTGTTTACACTTCAGCTACTGGCACTTGATAATAGCCGGAAGCTAGGTCCAGGCTATGAAAGGACGCATTGTCTCCTAAGCTATCCAACTTATCCTCTTTCTGTTTAACGATAATCAACGCACAATCTCTTTTGACCATTTTTCTTATTTACTAAGAGCACGGGACTTGCAAACGAGGACAAACTTTCTCTTAATATACCATTTTTTAAGAGGTCTTCTCTTATAAGTGAAAGCTTACCCTTCTCTTTGAAAGACATTGTCTGACATAAACCACAGGCATGTCGTTTTTTAATCTTATAGCCATCTCTGTGAGATCTGTTTTACCGAGTTCTGACATATTGAGAGCAAAACAATCGTGGTGTCGTTCCAATAATGTATAAAATTTCAAAGACTCCTCGGACCAATTTTAAGGTCGCGAAGTGGCAAGGGAGCCTTAACGTTAGTGTCAGTCATAGTCATTCGAATACAAGCCTTATTAATTTCAGTAAAAGTATGTCCTCAAACAACAGGATTTTTCTCAAGCAACAAGTTATTGTTAGTTACATTAGTTATCATCATAAAACTTTTTTACCGCCATTAAAGCTATATATATACCGGGTAATATAAAATATCTATAGTTAACATTATTACAAAAACTTGCCGGCACATATAAAGATCCCGAAAATTTGGACGCGGAGTCCACTTCTAACGGAGAAGTGATGTATGACTCTAGATTAACTTCAGCTAATGTACTTAATGTATCTTTAGTTCTTAGTTCACCACAGTCGCTACTAGGTACTTCACAGAAAACTAAATCTCATGTCTAAATCAATGTCTCAAAACGCATATCATGTATTGATCCGCAACTACCATTAAATCAATATGAGCTTAAATCCCATCAATCATGATGGTACCTTTAACTACACCTAATGGTGTCACGCTAGCATCACCAAAGCCTCTAAGATTCGGTAATCGAGAGTTATCTTGCCACTTGCCAAATATGTCTTTAGCGACGGACTCTTTCAATAACGTGCAATTTACTGCCGAAATCGATATAAGCACTTCGCGCAAAGCCTTCAATAATAACCTCCTTAAAATATTTGTCGTTATCAGTCACAGTTGACTGAATACACATTACGTCGCAATCTGAAACCTTAGTATGAGGCTGTGAAGAAAAGTTTCTGATCCCTTACCAGAGCCTATATTTGTTGAGCCTGGTTTAATACGGCAGTCTTTGGCTAAATAGCCCACCCTATGACACAGATGCGAAAACTTTTTTTTTTTTGGTTTGGTACACCCAGATCAGTAATGGCCCGCTTCACCACGATTAAAACAAATAATGTCACTTATCCCCTGCACTACTAATAGACTGACCGTGAGTAGGTCTCATATCCCTTGTCACATAAGTTTTATGTCTATTGGGTGCATAGTTATCGTTCGGTGCCAAACGAAATTAATATTTAATTCAATGGTGTTAAGGCATAAAACCATAAGTATAGAAACGGGTCATGCCTCTTATTGCCATTGAATAAAGTATAATTTCGTTTGGCAATTAGAACTGTCACTACCCATCCTATGTGAATGATACTATAATGGACTATGCAAATGGCATGTATTCTTACATGCTTTCCATGTTCAAATCTACTATCTATCATTTTAAATACACACCTTTCTGCATAGATTGGACCAAGCAAAAGTAATTAAGAAGTTTGAAGGAGCTCGGAATAACAATTATAATATGTTAGCATCAAGCACGTCAGTCCTTCGTCCTTTCTGTGACTATTACATATCAGGCGTCCCTCGATGATCACTAGTGTAGTCTCCTCTTTTCCTGGTACCGGTGCCACGATTTTCAAATCATTAAAAAAATGCTTGTAACGGAACGCACTCGCTGGTTTCCCCCGGAATGTGCTGTCATCTGTCAACTTCATTCTTTTTTTTCGTGTGCCGGTGCACGGGACGTTTTTGTTCATATAAAGTGTTTTAAGTGAAATTCAAGGAGTTATAAGTTATTATTGTAGCTTGCCTATAAGAAAACACTCAGATGAACATCTGAGTAGAAAATTAATGAGATTAAAATGAAAGATTCGACGGACATAATGTTTTATCCGACGATGGCGGTAAGTCAACCTACTTGAAAAAATAAGTTCAAGACGCAAAAACCGTCACGAGATCGGTTATATATTTGCTTTAGATCGATACGGGGGATCGATTATTAGCAATAAAGTATAAAATACCTAAGATCGACACTGGGGGGTCGTTTAATGGCAGAATCCACGTCTAGGATTGATACTGTGGGATCATTCAATGACCTTATCGCCTAGGATTGGTACTGGGGGACCTTTCAATAGCGTATTCTACTGGTTCTACCAGCTTTAAACAAGGAGGGGGTGAGACAAGAGGCCAACTGAGTACTTGGAGGAGTGGAATATATGTGGAACATTACTTTTTACAACAGGTGAACAGGTAAAATTATTTTCTTTGTCTTAGATGTATCATACAAGGAGAGGCCGAAGCTGGATTCCTATTTGGAGCTAGTACCAAACTCTAACATTATATTAAACTTGAGCTTACACAGTAAAACCCTCAGTCTCTACCTGAAAATGAGCCTCAACCTTAACCGGAGGCCCTGCCTCAATGTGAACGGTATTGGACAATGGAGTTCATATATCTATCTATCTATCTATAACCTCACGCCAGATCCCTTGCGGGGTAGGCAGAGAGTACAGAGTTCCAACAGGTTCTTTCCTTACATACCTCTCTGGCTTCCTCGACTCTCATAGTTCGTCTCATACACGCTCGCCGGTTACGGAGACTCTTGACTTTTCCATCAGATAAGACTCGGTTTATTTGGTCGTGGTAAGATAGTCTAGGTCTTCCCCGGTACCTGCATCCTTCCACTTTCACATTGTATATCTGTTTTGTCATTCTTTCCTCTGGCATTCTTTCTATATGCCCGAACCAACGGAGCATGCCCTTTCTCATCTTTACACCGATACTATATTTCATACCTACTCGCTGTCTTACTACGCTGTTGCTAATGCGGTCGGTCAGCTTCACTCCGCACATCTTCCGCAGAGCTCGCATTTCTACCGCATTTATCCTACTTTCATTCTCCTTCTTACATACCCAGCTCTCGCTACCATATAACAGCGTTGGGACAAGAACTCCGTTATGTATGGCCAGCTGCACCTTATGGCTTAAGTGCCGGCTCCCGAGTAGCTTTTCCATCGCACCATTCACTCTGTTCCCTGCACTCACTCTTCTCTCTATGTCAGCGGTGTATTTCCCATCCTTACTGAAGGCGCATCCAAGATATACAAACTCATTCACTTGCTCCAGCACATCGTTACCAACCACAATCCTTACATTCGTTCTGGTTTCTTCCCTTTCAAAAACCATAATCTTGGTTTTCTTCACATTCAAGTGTAAGCCATTGATCATGCAGTCGTCTTTCATAACTGTGACTAGTGTTTGCAGATCAGTGGCTGTTGGCGCTATTAAAACCGCGTCATCTGCATAAAGTAGATGGTTTACCACTAAGTCACCCATTTGTACACCTTCATTCATCGCTTTCAGTCTTTGAAGACTTTTGTCCAGATATATTATAAACAGTCTAGCGGACAACACGTAACCCTGCTTGACGCCGATTTTAACGTCAAACCAGAGTGACCTGTTACCACCCACCCGTACGCATGCCTTGCAGTCCACATAAGTGGACTGGACGGCTCGCAACAGAGTGCCATCTATACCATACTCTGGCAAAATGTCCCAAAGTCTCTTTCGCACAACTCTGTCAAATGCCTTCTCCAGATCTACAAAACCGCAGAAAACCTTCCGGCCCACTGCCAGATGCTTCTCTACGATGTTGCGGAGTGAGAAGACTTGATCCGAACATCCTCTTCCAGACCTGAAACCCCCTTGTGCCACGCACAACATTTCATCGGACTTCACGCGCATTCTCCGTTCAATAATTTTACCGTACACCTTGGTTGCTAAGCTGATCAAACTGATGGCTCTGTAATTGGCGCAGTCATATTGTGAACCCTTGCTTTTATACAAGGGTACTATGACTGCGCGGCGCCAATCTGTAAGGACTCTACCGGTCCTCCAGCAAAGGTTTGCAAGGGCCCGGAAAGCGTCCCGGACGCAAGTTCCACCATATTTGATCATCTCGGCAGATATCATGTCTACTTCCGCAGCTTTACCGTTTTTCATACTTCCTATCGCCCATTCAACTTCTTCCAAAGTGATGTCCTCCGTTGATTCTGGTGCCGCAATCTCGCCTTTGGGCACGTCTGCGGTATCAGCATCCGGGTCATCTCCATACATTTCTCTAAAATATTCACTCCACCAGTTTAGCACAGCTTGTGTGTCTGCAAGAATGTCACCATCTTTAGATTTTATCCTTTCGATTCTGGAGCCTGACGAATCACCTCGAGCCTTTCTCACCTTGCTCCAAAAGAGTTTGGTGTTGTTCTCGAAGTTCTTCGCCAGCCTCTCCTCCTCAATCATACTGGCACTTTCACGCTTTTCTTTCACTAAAGTTTTAGTGGCATTCTTGCATTGCCGGTATATTTCTTTCCTCATCTCTGTCATACTGGCATTCAGGTTCAAAGAAGATACATAGTCCGCCACGCTTTCTTCTTACTTTCTACGGAGCTTTGCAACTCCGCATCCCACCATGCGGAGTTGCCCTTTTGCTGTAATATGCTTCTTTGAGCAACCACATACTTCTTTCGCGGATTCCACCAAACTCTCTTTCAGGCTATTCCAGCATTCATCTACATTTGAGTCCGAAGAGCCTGCTGTCAAAAGCTTGTCCCGGATTCTGTCTTCATACATTCTCCTCACGCTCTCATCTTGCAACTTTTCAACCTTTAATCTTTCAAGGTCTCCGAAGGGGATACGCTCTCGCCAGTGCCTCCACTTCCTGAACAGACCACTAAACCGCGCAACTACGAGATAGTGGTCTGATTCAAGAGTGGGGCCTCTATACGCACGCGTATCTTGTAGTTTGCTTCGGAGACGGTTATCAACCAGGATCAGATCTATCATGCTTTTTTGTTCATTCCTTCTCCACTTATACATATGTATGTCCTTGTGCTGGAATATCGTGTTAGACACAAGGAGACCCCTTTCCAAACAAACATCTACAATGAGCTTACCTGCATCGTTCACTCTCTTATCACCATAAGGACCCAGAGCAGCGTCGCAAGTTTGCCGCCTGGTTCCTACCTATCCGTTCAGATCGCCACACAAAATCACCTTTTCGTTAGCCTCAGCCAAATCCAGAACTTCCCTGACATTATCCCAAAACTTCTCAAGGTCCTGGGGTGTCGACGAGCTTACGGGAGCATATGCTGCGACCAAAAATACTCTAGTGACACCCAGTTTTAAACGGACCCAGAGAAGTCTCGCATCGCACAGGCCATAATCTCTCACTTCAGAGGCCAGGCGACGGGACAGCAAGATACCCACCCCCATGCTGGCACGACTGCTCTGCGGTACCCCAGACCACAGAGCCATCGTTCCATCAGGAAGATCACAGGTTTCACTGCCCCTACGCTTAATCTCTGTTACACACAGAGCATCCAGGCGTCTCTTTCATCACATCAATCACCTCATGCATCTTATCTTCCATACCACCTCTTACATTCCAAGTGCCTATTCGGCACTCTGCACCCCACGACTCGCCAGTTCGGGCCCGGCGTGATGGGTGGCGGCCCCCATCGCCGCTTCCACCTATATTCGTACCGACGGGGGCGGGCCGGTACGGGTCGCCTCGGGGGGACGCCCTAGCCTGCACTGCGGAACGTCTTCGGTCCAAGATTGCAGCCATAATGACTGGCAGGGGTCGCGACGAGCACGTTCTTGGACAGATCCCCAGTTCATATAATATTGACAAATGACTCAAATAGAATGACTCCTAAAAGATATTGGCCCTAATGTCCACAGTAATAATTAGTTCAAAATTTGCTAATGTTAGGCAGTATGCATAGAAATTTAATATTAAAAGATGTTATTTCATAATATACTGACAAAAGATGCAAAGCCAGGGTGTTACTGGAATTGCATGGGCCATTGACAAAATAATACCGGAGGTGCACCTCCAGTTCTTAAGGCTGTTAGTGTAGCCTTCAGTTTTTAAACTAAGACTATTAGAATATTTATATATAACAAAAATTGTTATTGATATTTTAAGGAAAATAAAACTAGAACTAATTTATTTACTCCAAGTTAACACAAGGAAATAAGCAGTGTATTATTGGGAAAAATCCTGACAAATATTTGTTCAGAGATGTTTTTTCGTATAAAAAATATTTGATTATTTTAGTAACATTCATGTACATGTAACTGAAGATTCCACAAAAACCAAAGTACACTGAACAGTTTAACTGGAAAGGCCCAGTGCAGAAAATTTAAAAGCTTTAGCACCCCGAGTCACACAGCATCGAGAACAACAACTGCGATCATATCAGTACCTCAGAGAAGAGAACAACGTCTATGATAAGGAACTATTAGAAGTAGAACTATGTCAACCATAACCATCAGCTGAGTGACTATTACAAGTGGACATGTTACCTTATTTTTTTTTATAATATCTGGTGAAATATAACTAAGGACTCCAAAATACTTAGCCGGGTAAAAGCTTTAGTATTCCTTTTAGTGGATATGTAGTTCAAACATATTGGCCTACCATGTAATTATTCTATATCTACTGATGAAGAGATTATAAGATGAAAAAAAAAATAACGTATACGTATGTAGTAGGAATACTTTCAGATATATATATATATATATATATGCAAGGAGCAAGTGAATGCAGGGAATAGAGTGAATGGTGCGATGGGAAGGCTATCTATTTATATCATCACGCCTAGCTCTTTCCTAACCTTCCTTTCCTTTCCAACAGGTTCTTTCCTAAACCTTAAAAATCTAAATAAGTTGATTGATATGAAACATTTTTGAGTACAGTTTCCAATTTATTAAGTAATACTTATTTAGTAAGACTGGTTTTTGGACTGGTAAGGCCCATTCATTTTACTAAACTTCTCAAACCAATTAATGTCTACCCTAAGGTCTTGAGGCCATGTATCATTTCGGTACCCTGATGATTTTTTGTGTATTGACACAGACTATAGTAAATGCAGCAATAATATATTTTAAACCAGTAAACTATTAGGTGCAGATTTTAGGTTTCAAGACTCAGTTTAATAAATCTAGAATAGTGTTATTTTTTTAAATTCATATTTGATCCAGAACAGGTACCTTGTTTACATTCAAATATCCGAAGAGATGTTTACAAACATATTATCTAGTTTAATTAACAGTTTATTAGCAAAAACAGTGTTCTGCAATAATAGCCAGAGCATAGAAATTAAGTTCCATAACTTCTATTAGTCCATCTATTTTTTATTGTTGTCTGTATACAAAAAAAAAAAACTGTTAGTTACAATGATTATTAGGAAATTACATTTATAAGTATGTATAAACACCATTTTGGTGCATCAATGATTTGAACTGTGGCAAGATAATGTATGCACAGTAGTAGCACCCATCAGGAAGTACCAATATAAACCAGAAATATTTTCTGATGCAGTTTTATCAGGATTGAGTGCAGGTTGCAAAGACCAAAGAGTAAAAGGCTCTTGGATTTCAGAAGAAAAGCACCTTTACATATATTCAAGCTACATCTTTGGGTCTCGAATCATTTGCTGGTAATATATACAAAGATCAAGGGTTATTAAGGATAGTCAACACATATACTATACTAATAGGATAGGTAATTTATAATTCCAACAACTAAATTGATTTTAGGGGAATTTGTGGATATAAAAAAAAAACATGTTTGTTGTGCATATATAATTATGTTCTAGAGAAAAACAGATTACTGAAACATATTACCTAACTAGAAAGGAGCTTAAATAGAAATGCAATCTAATATTATTATAGGAGCTTATTCATTCTCTATAGTATTCAAAAGTATATAGTATTCAAAGTGTATAGTATTCAAAACGTAGTACGTTTAACCTACAAGGTAGATATTGCACGGTGTTAAAAGTAGATTCGATTTTTAAATCGATTCAAAAAAATCGACTAGTGACGGTACTGCCACTGTGTCATTCCTACATCCTCATTAGTTTCTCGTGCAAGGTAGAAAGCGCACGTATTAACTATGTCTAGAAGGTTTTCAATCTACCTTCAGTTTGATTTTAAAAGTATTAAAATGCCGAAACGTAAAGCCGAACGGACAAAGACGTGCGATGAAAAAATACGAAGATTTGAAGAGAAAAAAACAAAAATTTTACCATATAAAAAAAACCGACTTTACAAAAAGAAACTATTCCAAAACAAACTAATACGCATTAAAAAGAAAAAAATAATTGCATGTTCTTCTACAAATTAATAATCAACTTACTTTTTCTACTTATCAATATGTAGGTACGATCTATGTGTTTACCACGCAAGAAGGTAGGTAGGTACCTATCCACTTCAAATCTAACTCAACACACACCTATGAATAACAAACAATGATCAAAATATTTTTAAGAGTTTTCCTAAGTAAAATGAAATGAAAAATATTAGACTACTTAAAAGTCAATCAAATTATTACGATAATATAATGTAGTTACAATTATTGTTATTTTTGGAGAGTAGGCCAGATGCTATAATAAACCTTTCCCAAACCCCTCGTTTAATTCCCAGAATCCTTCTACTTCTAAAATATGTAAATATTGTAAAAATGTAGGCCACGATATTAGCGACTGTCGTAAAAGGCAATATAACTAACTAATCGTCCCAAACCCCCTTTACCTCTCCTATACCTCCTATTTCTAGTTATAATAAAGTGCATAACATAGACAATAGTAATAATTTAGAGTCTCAATCCAATGACATTGAACACGAATTTTTAAACTAAATCGGGTCCCGTGTCCGCGTCGTGCGGAATCCACCGTACAAACCGACGCTGTACAACATCATGTGTCTATTCCAAGTTATTCTACTAGATCAGCCCAAATTCCTAATCCTCCTATGTCTCCTAAGCCATGTGTTCAACTTGAAGCGAATGTACCTACTATACCTGCTAAACCTATTGCGTGTACTAAGTCTATGTCGAATCCTACTATATCTACTAAATCCTCGAATCCTACTAAATCGGCTACGAATTGTAGTCTTCCTAATTCTACTAAATCTACTATATCTACCAAACCTACTCAATCTACTACATCTACCATATCTACTACATCTACCAAATCTACTACATCTACCAAATCTTCGAATCCTACTAAATCTACTAATTTTAATAAATTTCCCAAGCCTACTACATCTACTAGGTCTACCATATCTACCAATTCCACTGAATCTACTACATCTTCTATACCTATAAATTCTACTAAATCTACCAAGTCCTCGAAAACTTCTAAGTCTTCCACATCTCTTAATTCCACTGCTTCTCCTGTATCCAATAAATCCGAATCCAATTGCCAAACTATCTATAAAATACTTTATAATGATAAAGTTCATTTGCCTCATATCTATATCAAATCCCAGTACTCTAACAAACCTTTAACTCTTTTAATAGACACAGGTTCTAGCATTTCTATTCTCAAGAAAACATCACTAGATAGGCAACCAGACCTCATACCCGAAATAATGAAATTCAAAGGTATTGATGCAAATTCCCCGTACTCTGAAAGTTACGGTCATTTTCAGTTAGACATTAAATTAAATAACTCTAAAATAATATTTAACAAATTTCATCTAGTTTCAGAATCACTAGGTTTCAATTTTGACGGTATCCTAGGCAATGATTTTCTTAAACTTAATAATTGTAGTATTCAATACGGTAAAACTGTTCGACATCTTGATAAAGGTCACCTAGAAATTCACTTCACTAAGCCTCAATATATTATTCCAGCTCGTTCAGAAATGATAATTGAATGTAATGTATCTAATCCTGAAATTAAATCTGGATTTGTAGAAAAATCTGAAATTCAGAAAGGCGTATACTTATCTAGCTGTCTCACTTCTCTGAAACCTAATAAACATGTTAATGTCTTTCTCCTTAATACGAATAATAGAGATGTTATCATTCAAGCTCTTTACGTAACACTTCATCCATGCGATATTCTAAACCAGTCTACTTCTAGCTCTGATGACGTTCAAATAATTGCCTTCACAAAAAGTAAAGAAATTAATCGTACGACTAAACTCCAAAAACAAATTAGAACTTATCTTAATTTAGAAGAGTCTGAATCCCTTCCATGCCAAAAATACTCAGATCTCTTTTTCCTTGATGGTGATTCTCTTTCATATACCAGCACTATTAAGCACGAAATCAAGACTATTAGTTCTCAAGCCATTCACGTTAAAAGCTATCGATATCCTGAATGTCATAAAGAAGTTAACAAACAAATTCAGAAGATGCTCGACCAAAAGAATATTAAGCCTTCAAATTCTCCCTGGTCCTCTCCTTTGGATTGTCCCAAAGAAGCAAGACGCTTCTGGGCAAAAGAAATGGCGTATCGTTGTCGATTACCGTAAACTTAATGATATCACTATAGGCGATGCCTAACCTATTCCTAACATTACTGAAATCCTAGATCAACTAGGGCACAGTAAATACTTCTTCACTCTAGATCTTGCTTCTGGTTTTCATCAGATTTTAATGAATGAAGAAGACTCCGCGAAGACCGCATTCTCAGTCCCTAACGGTCATTTCGAATACACAAGAATGCCATTTGGCTTGAAAAATGCTCCCGCCACATTTCAATGTCTTATGAACACTATTATCTCTGGTCTCCAAGGCTTGCACTGCTTCATATATCTTGATGACGTAATCATCTATTCGCATGATCTCCAGTCCCATATCGATAAACTTAAAATTGTATTTGATGCTCTCAGAGAACATAATTTAAAATTACAACCAGATAAATGCGAATTTCTCAGAAAAGAAGTCGCTTATCTCGGTCATGCTATAGCAGATAAAGGAGTATCCCCTAATCCCGACAAAGTCAAAAGCCGTAGTCTCTTATCCTATTCCTAAAACCGTGAAGCACGTAAGAAGTTTCCTAGGTCTTGTAGGTTATTATAGGAAATTCATCAAAGATTTCTCTAGAATTACTAAGCCTCTGACATCTTTATTACGAAAAGACGCAGAATTTGTATGGTCTACTAAACAAGATGAATCTTTTAATACTCTTAAATATATGCTTACTAATGCCCCTATCCTTCAATATCCCGATTTTTCTAAGCCTTTTATTCTAACTACCGATGCATCCAATTATGCATTAGGTGCAATTCTATCTCAAGGAGAAATAGGTAATGACTTACCTATAGCATATGCCTCTCGAACTCTAAACAGAGCCGAAGGTAATTATAGTACTACCGAAAAAGAACTAACAGGTATTCTATTTGGTACTAAAACTTTTAGACCCTATCTCTATGGTAGAAAATTCAAGATCGTTACTGATTATCGTCCTCTTGTCTGGTTAATGAATTGCAAAGACCCTAGCAGTAAACTATTACGATGGCTATTAAAACTCGAAACTATGATTATGAACTTGTTTATAAAGCAGGTAAAACTAGCTTTATTCTCAGACCACCGACAGATTGTTTGCGAGTTGCTCTATGGATGGCATATTCCATAGATTACATATGCGTCCGCAGTACAGATAATATATTACACCTTCACCCCAAAATCACACAAGTGAATAAAATTACAAACTAAAGAACTTAAAGTTAAGTTAACAACATTACCGAAAAAACACAATAACACAGTAATTTTACATGGTAGCTAACAAAACCCGTATCTTTGTGGTGGCCTCCGACAACGGCGTTGCTCAACAATTGCTGGCGCCTCCTCACAAGAATCTAATATATGATCCTCCCTAACGCCGTCACTGCCGCCTGACCTACTTTCACTTTGCGTGCTGCCCGCCAACGCTGCACCTGAGCCCCTCGAACCTCGCAAGACAGCAGACCCCTCTGGTAACCTGGTAGTTAAAATAAGACCCCGTGATGCCTTGCAATGCTCTGATGATGGTTGAGGGCCACTTTTGGATTTAAATTTGAGTTGATCAATGTGTCGATGTACCACTGTGCCGTCGATAGTACGAACGTTATAATCCGTTGTACCTATTTTTTCTATGACCTCACCCTCTAACCACTTAGTATGCCCACGATAAGACCGATACCATACAGCATCACCCACTTGTACAACACGGTGTCCTCCACCAGCTGCTCGCCGCTGTCGCTCTTGTGCCATATGTACCTGTTGTTCTCGAGATAGTTTTAAGCGATCTAACCGTGTGCGCAAAGACCTTCCTAATAGTATTTTCGCGGGACTCTCATTCGTGGTGCTATGTTCTGTATTACGGTATATTAGTAAGTATCGCTGTAGTGCTACATTAATATCTAAACCCTGTTTAATTGCTTTTAAAATAATTTTTTTACACGTCTTTACGGCATTCTCGGCCGCTCCATTTGAAGCGAGGT
Source organism: Phalera bucephala (assembly GCA_905147815.2). NCBI lineage: Eukaryota > Metazoa > Arthropoda > Insecta > Lepidoptera > Notodontidae > Phalera > Phalera bucephala. The sequence continues at coordinate 2,734,762 of CAJHXA020000004.1, read as the reverse complement.
GGTATGGTGCTGAAAAGATGTGTTCAACACCATTATGTACCAAAAATAAATTAAACTCTTCGCTACTAAAAGGTGGACCGTTGTCACTTACAACTTGTTTCGGAATACCAAATCTTGCCCATATTTCTCTTAATTGAGAGATAACGGCAGAAGCCGATGTCGACTTCATTTGACAGACTTCTATCCACTTAGAACATGCATCTACCATAACCAAGTAACGTCGCCCCTCTAATGGTCCTAAAAAATCTATGTGTAGCCTCATCCAAGGACGACTCGGTCAGGGCCACGGATTAGGTGCATGTTGCGGCGGCGCTTCAGCTGTTTCTGCACACACCCTGCACTCCCGACACATCGCCGCGATGGCCTCGTCTACTCCCGGCCACCACACGTAACTGCGCGCTACACTTTTAGTTTTAACTATACACATGTGTGTGTCATGCAATTCTAGCAATACCTTATTTCGACAAGCTGTCGGCACTACTAATCGGTGACCCCACATCACGCAACCTAATTCGGAGTATAATTCCAGTCGTCTATTAAAATATGGTTTTAATTCCTTGATCTCCATTTCGTCCGGCCAGCCGTCTCTTATGTAACTCATCACCCGACTTAGTAAATAATCTTTCCCAGTTTCTCTTTTTATGTTCTCAAAATCCAATAATAAAGCTTCCGAAGCAAAGTGAAGGTAAGTTTGCTCCGGCTCCTCCCCATCACATTTAACACTAGTAGCTTTATAACTATCTACCAAGCGCGATAAAGCATCCGCCGTGTTTGCCTTTGTGTTGATATATTCGATTGTAAAATTATAAGCTGATAACAACAATGCCCATCGCTGCATTCGACTAGCCGTCATACTTGGAATGCCATATTCAGGCCCAAATATACTCACTAACGGTTTATGATCACATCTTAACAAAAAAGGTCGCCTGTATAAGTATTGATGAAATTTTTTCACCGCAAAAACAACAGCTAACGCTTCCTTGTGAATCTGGCTGTAGTTACACTCAGCCGGCGCGAGTGCGCGCGACGCATAGGCTATAACTCGTTCCCGAGCGGAGGAGTGCCTCTGCGCGAGTACCGCGCCGATACCACGTGAGCTCGCATCGCACGTTACTACGACGGGCTGTGACTCATCGTAATGCGATAACACCTCCGAACTTACTAATAATCTTTTCACATATTGAAATGCATGGTCTTCGCGTTGCCCCCAAACCCACCGTTTGCCTTTTTTTAATAAATCATACAAGGGAGATGTATGGAAGCTTAAATTTTTTATAAATTTTCCATAAAAATTAATCATACTCAAAAACGACTTCAATTCCGAAACATTCCTCGGGGGGTCCATTCTCACAATAGGCTCAATTTTATTTGGGTCTACTCTAACTCCCTGCTCACTAATGACAAACCCTAAATACTTGCCACGCCTTACTAAAAAATCACATTTTTCTTTCTTAATTTTCAAACCACTGTTTTTTAATATAGTCAATACTTTGTCGATTGTATCTATGTGGGATTGCAAACAAGAATTACTAATTAAAATAACATCTAAAAATACTGTGACATTTGGCACCTTTTCAAATAATTGTGACATTATTCTTTGGAAAATACCTGGACTGGATGCTAGGCCGTACACCAGGCGATTGTATCTGAACAACCCTTTATGTGTGTTAATAACTGTAAGGTTACGAGTATCATCCAACAAAATTTGGTTATATGCTTGCGAAAGATCCAGTTTTGTAAAATACCTACTACCATTTAATTTAGATAACAGATCATCTATCTTAGGCACAGGGTACTTATCCACTTGCAAAACTTTGTTTAATGTTACTTTATAATCAGCGCAAATCCGTAAAGCTCCATCAGGCTTATGCACAATTACCAGTGGGGTCGCCCAGTCAGAGCAATCTACAGGCTCGATGACGCCGGCGCGCAGCATGCTCTCGAGCTTTGCGTCCACCCGCTCGCGAAGGGCGTACGGCAGTGGCCGCGCGCGGCAGAAAACAGGCTCCGCCCCTGGCCGCAGGCGCAGGGTAGCCCGACCGCCCGTGAAACACCCAAGGCCACCATCAAATGGTTCATTATTCCTAGAAATAATATCCATAACAATATTTTTTATTTGTTCTGTGGACATATGTTCAGCTCTTATGTTGTAATTGTTTACATTAGCAAATGAGGGTATGGATATATTCAGTTCCGCTAACCATTGTCGTCCCAACAGACTAGTCATACCAGTCTCAAACACATACAGATCTAACTGTTTTAAAATATTTCTATATCGCACCAGTACTTCCAAGTAGCCTAAAGGTTTTACTTTACTACCATTATAAAATTGAACTGACAACGTACATTGTTTTAAAACTACCCCTTTAAAATATTTCCTATAATCTTCATTTGAAATACATGACAATGGAGAACCTGTATCTACTTCCATTGTCAAATTAACATTATTAACACTTAATGTTATGCTCACCGCTTTATAGCCACTCAATGTCATCTGATATATAGGTTCATCCTCTATATCATTCTCTAGATTTTTTTGTATCTCTTCAACCTCCGCCCAGTGCGTTCGCGACGTAACGACCTTTGTACCCGGCCTCGACTTGCTACCGCGTTCGCTCCGGTAACTTCGGCCCCTGCCTTTACTCTCATCTCTCTTCACAATAAACCGCGTTGAAGACATAATATTCGAACTCTCAGGGCACATTCGCCGTAGATGTCCGATTTTCCTACATCTGCTGCACTCGTATTCCCTGAACTTGCATTCCCCCTTCCTGTGTCTGAAATCGCCACATGCCAAACACCCCGCGACCTGTAGGCGATGCATGGAATCATCCCCGCTCGGCAACGACTGGCGTGCCAACGAGAACCGCGGAGCCGGATCAGACGACACCGGCCGTGCCCCCGGCACTGACAGCGCTTGTCCCGCACTGCCCGATGACTCCACTACCGCTGCATCCCTCACAGCCGCCTCCAATGACACCGCTATAGCCACTGCTTCTTTGAAGGTTATGTCCGCTTTGGTGAATAATTGCTGTCTTATGACATCGCACTTAATTCCACAAACAAATTGATCCCTCAGATTCTCATCCAAATTTTGGCCAAATTCGCAGCTTCTTGACAGTTTTTTCAGTTCTGCGACATAAACTTGTATTTTTTCGTCTCTTTGTTTTCGCTGGCGAAACATAAACCTTTCCGACATTATAGATGGTTTGGGATTCAAATGCTGTTGCATTATTTCTATTACTTCCTTCAAGTTCATTTCCGCAGGTTTTTTTGGACTTGCTAAATTGACTAAAAGCTCGTAGGCGTGTTCTCCCATGGCCGTTATTAGCGTCGGCAATTTTAAATCTTCACTTACCCCATTCGCTTTAAAATACATTTCCAACCTTTCCGTATACAACTGCCAATTTCCATTTTCCATATCGAATTCAGTTATTTTTCCCACTGACATTGTCTCTTTTCTTTATCTTTTCCTCGATCGCCACTGTTAAATCAAACACCGTTTATTTCAAACTAGCTTTATTCTCAGACCACCGACAGATTGTTTGCAAGTTACTCTATGGATGGCATATTCCATAGATTACATATGCGTCCGCAGTACAGATGATATATTACAGTAACACTGACGCTTTATCTAGGTATCCTATTCATAATATTGATGGTATTGAGCTCAATGATAACTTAACTTATGAATCCTTTTTAAAATCTCATTCCAGTCCTACTTTATATGATACTCAAATCACTGAATCTAATCAAAATCTACTCGAAACAACATGCTCTTTTATATCCTACATCTATCGACTTAGACGATTCCAACCCTTATTGCGATACTATTCTAAACACTTTAGAAAATAGAACCGAATTTGAAAATTCAGAAAGAGAATTATAAAATATTAAAACCTCTGAATCTAATAATAAGACTTATTTTCAGTCATACACTAAAGTTCATCATTATGACTCTGCAACGTACAGAGATGTCTTTCAAGTCTTAAAGGTATTACGAAATAATTTAATCATATTCTATCCCCAGGTCAACGAAATCTCTATTTCTGATTTTGATAATCCCTATGATAAATTCAGGTTCCTATTAATCTATGAAATTATAGCATTCCTATTCCACAATACTAAAATTAAAATAAATATCTATCATAATAAAATTACTTATCCTACTCCTAGCGAAATCCCAACAGTCCTTAAAGATAATCATGACTCTCCTATTGGTGGTCATATTGGTTCCAACCGTATGTACAACAAACTTAAAGATACTTACTATTGGAAAGGCATGAAGAAATATATAGAAAGTTATGTTAAAAATTGTCTTCAATGCCAACAAAATAATGCATTAAGAGCTATTAATAAAGCTCCTATGGAAATTACTTCTACGTCACATGATGCATTACAAAGAATTTTTACTGATATCGATGGTCCATTACCAGAATCTGGATCTCAAAGATATCGTTATATTGTCACTTTCCAAGATGATTAAACTAAATATTCTATGGCCTATCCTATCGTCCAATCCACTGCTGAACAAACCTCACAATGTCTTATTAAATTTATTTCTCATTTCGGTATACCTAGAACTATATTATCTAATCAAGGTGTCCATTTTATTGCTGAAGCATACCAACAAGTTGCATCTCTATTTAAGATAAAACATCTTTTCTCATCTCCTTATCTCTCCTCAAACTAACGGTGCTCTAGAAAGAAGTCACGGTACTCTTAAAGAATACCTCAAATCGTATGTCAATGAAAACCAAGACAATTGGCATAAATATCTTCCTACTGCTACTTATCCTGATTATATTAAGAACCTTAAACATAAATTAAACAATACTAGGAATATCTAGAGAAAATATCCTAAGAAGTAAAGAAAGGTCAAAGAAATAATCAGCATACTAAAGAAAAATCTTATAATGTTGGAGATATGGTTTATGTTAAACAATATCATAGATTACGTAAAGCTCTATCTGCCGTCTGGAAAGGTCCCTTCAGAATCTTACAAGTTCATAGTAATAATAACGTCACTGTATTAATGAATAGAAGAAAAATGCGATATCACATTGACGAAGTAAAATTAGCCTTTGATAATTCTATTCCAGGGCCATCGCGCCAGATACCAACGCCTCTACAGGACTAATCTCTCCGATTGTAGACAGTCCAGGCTTGTACTTCGATAATTTAGGAACTTTAAGATTTTATAATATTTATTGGAATAAAATAGCCGCGTGGTTCCCGGCTTAGAATAGGACCAACCCATCTCATCCCATCGGGTGTCGTGCAAGGCGACTAAGGGAAGGCTAGGGAATGGGCAGCAGCGTTCCCTTAACACTTCGACGACCAATGACTGCGCTCGCCAACCCGCCTGCCAAGCGTGGCGAGTATGGCAAACACCCCCAATTATGGAAGAAAGTAGGAAAACCAGGCCCCTAGTCCCCGGCGGTCCTGTTCGTCCTGGCCACGGTAGCAGCCATGGTAACGACAGGACAAGGGGTGCTAAGAATCTCCGGCAGAGATTCGGCTACCACCAAAACCGAAAATTGGCCCTGGTGACATACAACGCACGCACATTGAGGACAGATGAGAAGCTAGTTGAGCTGGAAGAAGAGTTAAACAAGTTGCGGTGGAGTATTGTTGGTTTATCGGAGGTCCGAAGAGAGGGCGAGGACACGATAACCTTAAAATCCGGCAACTTGTTTTACTACCGGGAGGGCGAACAGCAGTCCCAAGGTGGTGTCGGATTTATCGTCCACAAGTCACTCATAGACAACGTTGTGTCCATCACTAGTGTGTCGAGCAGGGTAGCGTACCTGATACTCAGAATATCCAAAAGATATTCGCTGAAGGTCATACAGGTCTACGCACCGACCTCGGCATACTCAGATGATGAGGTCGAAGTTATGTATGAGGACATTAGTAGAGCCATACATACTTCCAAAGCACATTTTACAGTAGTTATGGGTGACTTCAATGCGCGGCTGGGCCAACGGGGCGATGATGAGCTGAGAGTGGGGCAATTTGGATATGGGCAGCGCAACCCCAGGGGTCAGAGGCTGGCCGAATTTCTGGAGAAAGAGGGACTCTTTATGATGAACTCTTTCTTCCAGAAGCCGCCTCATAGGAAATGGACTTGGATGAGCCCTGATGGTTCCACAAAAAATGAGATAGACTTCATCATGAGCACCAAGCGACAAATATTTAATGATGTCTCCGTGATTCATAGGGTAAAAACCGGCAGTGATCACCGAATGGTCAGAGGCACATTAAATATTAATGTCAAAATGGAAAGATCGCGTCTGATGAAGTCTACGCTCCGACCCACTCATGCATATATCCAAAACCCCGAGAACTTTCAACTCGAATTGTCAAACCGCTTCGAATTGCTAGACAGCAGCGCATCAGTGGACGAAATCAACAACAGGCTGGTAGAGACTGTTCATACGGTCGGGTCCAAGTATTTTAAGACCCACCGTAAAAATGGGCCTCAAAAACTATTTGACTACACCCGAAACCTCATGGCTGAGCGACGTTCCATGACGCTCCAAACCTCCGATGATGCTAAGTCCTATAGGCAGCTAAATGGACAGATATTAAAGTCCTTGCGACACGACTTACGGTCCTTCAATGCAAGGCGTATCGAGGAGACCATAGAGCAGAACAAGGGCTCTAAAGTGTTCGCAAGAGACGCGTCTATTGGGCAGAGCCAGTTGACGAAACTGAAGACGGAGGACGGAGGACGGAAACGTAACGTCAAATAGGTCAGAGGTGCTCAGGGAGATAGAGAGGTTCTATGGACAGTTATATACCTCAGTAGCTAAACCTGTTGTTGACTTGGTAAAAGACCCAAGAGCCAAGCTTACCCGACACTGCACTGAAGATATCCCGGACATCAGCCTGTGCGAGATTAGGATGGCTCTCAAACAACTAAAAAACAACAAAGCGCCGGGTGAAGACGGAATTACTGCAGAACTTCTGAAGGCAGGCGGATCACCGGTACTTAGAGTCCTTCAGAGGCTATTTAATTCCGTCTTGCTTGAAGGGAAAACGCCGGAAGAATGGAACAGGGGTGTGGTGGTGCTGTTTTTCAAGAAAGGTGATAACACCTTATTGAAGAACTATAGGCCCATCACACTGCTGAGCCATGTTTATAAGTTGTTTTCGAGAGTCATTACGAATCGTCTCGAACGAAGGCTTGATGACTTCCAGCCTCCCGAACAAGCCGGTTTCCGGAAAGGTTTTAGTACCATAGACCACATACATACGCTGCGGCAGGTTATACAGAAGACTGAGGAGTATAATCGGCCACTATGCTTGGCGTTTGTGGACTATGAGAAAGCCTTTGATTCGATCGAGACTTGGGCGGTTCTTAGATCTCTCCAGCGATGCCGTATTGACTATAGGTACATCGAAGTGTTGAAGTGCTTATATAATAACGCCACCATGTCAGTCCGAGTACAGGGGCAGTGCACGAAGGTGATCCCCATAAAAAGAGGAGTAAGACAGGGAGACGTCATTTCTCCGAAACTGTTTACGGCCACCTTAGAGGACGCCTTCAAGCTCTTGGAATGGCAAGGACTTGGCATCAACATCAATGGCGAATACATCACTCACCTTCGATTTGCCGACGACATTGTGGTCATGGCGGAGTCGCTGGAAGATCTAGGACGAATGCTCGGTGACCTCAATAGAGTATCCCAACAAGTGGGTCTTAAAATGAATATGGACAAAACAAAAATAATGTTTAATATCCATGTCGTACCCACCGCACTCACCGTTGGGAACTCTACTCTTGAAGTTGTCGACGAATACATTTACCTGGGACAGGCAGTCCGGTTAGGTAGGTCCAACTTTGAGAGAGAGGTCAATCGACGAATCCAACTCGGCTGGGCAGCGTTCGGGAAACTGCGCAACATCTTCTCATCCAAAATACCTCAGTGCCTAAAGACTAAAGTTTTTAGTCAATGTGTGTTACCAGTGATGACATATGGATCAGAGACGTGGTCTCTTACAATAGGTCGCATAAAAAAGCTCAAAGTTGCTCAGCGAGCTATGGAAAGAGCTATGCTCGGCGTTTCTCTACGTGATCGAATCAGGAATGAGGAGATTCGTAGAAGAACCAAGGTCACCGACATAGCCCTCAGGATTAGCATGCTGAAGTGGCAATGGGCTGGCCACATAGCGCGAAGATCGGACGGGCGTTGGGGCAGAAAGATTCTAGAGTGGAGACCACGTATTGGCAAGCGCAGCGTAGGACGACCGCCTGCCAGATGGACCGACGATCTTGTGAAAATCGCAGGAAATCGTTGGATGCAGGTGGCATCGGACCGGTTACGCTGGAAAGCGATTGGGGAGGCCTATGTTCAGCAGTGGACAAATATAGGCTGAAATGATGATGATGATTGGAATATAATTACTTTTACAGATTTTTCTTATATACAACCTCACCTAGAAAATATTAAACATATTATGCACAGTGTTAGAGAAGTGTGTAATAGTTATAAATCTTCTAAAATACAATCAGATTGTTCAAATACTCTTAATCCTTTAGATAGTCTTCTATTCAATGTCGATAATAATTTCAATTCTCTATCTCATCTTACTAATGATAAAGGTCGATCTAAAAGATCTTCGTGGTTCGGTTTTGGTGGACCCATTCTTAAACAACTCTTTGGTTCTTTAGATGAAGATGATGCTAAGACTTTCACTGATGCAATTAATGCAGTTCAAGATGATCAAAGACATCTAGCGTCTTTAATGAAAGACAACATTCATGTTATCTCCTCTACTATTATTAAATTCAATAATACTATTCAGAGATTGAATGATAATGAACAAATTCATATTGCTAAATTAGATAAAGTATTAGAAAGTGTTATGCAAGCTACAAATAAATTAGAAGCCACTTCTTATTTAACTATGACTTTTAGTGCATTAGAAAGTTCACTAATGACACTTAACTTCAATCTTAAAGATATCGTAGATTCAATTCTCTTCGGTAAACAAAATATAGTTCATCCATCTATTCTATCTCCTATGCAATTATACTATGAGCTAAGCTCAAATAAAAATAACATAGCTCAAAATTTTCCTATTTCCATTAATATTGAAAACATGCATACTTTATTTGATTTATCTCAAGTTTCTAGTTTTGTCACTGGTTCTAGGTTAATATTTGTTATAAAAATTCTTCTAACTCTTATACAAGAATACAATCTCTATCACGTTTATGCTCTTCCTACTCCACATGATATTAAAAACCCAAATTCATTTGCTATTATCAACCCTACAGCGAAATTTCTAGCTATAACAGATGATAAGTTAGTGTATTCTACTATGGACTCAGTGAGTGATTGTGAAATCGTTTCAAAGGACTATTATTTGTGTAAACTAGGTAATATTCTATCTTCTGTGACAAACCCAATTTGTGAAGTGTCTATTTTAACTAATTATATTAATAAAATACCAGATTATTGTGATTATAAAAGAATGTTAAGCGAAGTCGATGTATGGCAGAAACTTAAAAATAATAAATGGATCTATGTTCAATCTCATATAGCTAACTCATAATGTTCGAGCAGCTACTCATTTTGAAACTCGTAAGAAATCATTTGATGTATCTACTAGTAGCTCTGAAAATTCTCCTACTAGGCTAAGGAGAAACTTAGAATATTAATTATAACAAATAGACTTTCTATTTCATTTACTATGTCACTATTGTGTTATGTTACTTTTAATGTTTTACCTTTGTTACTATTAATCTTTTACTTAAATTAATTCATTTAAACTATTCTAATTCTACTATATCCAGTTACTATTTCCAATATTCTAATTCTACTATATCCAGTTACTATTTCTAATGTACTATTGCTAATTTTCTAGTTCTGCTAATTCTAATTCTACTATATCGAGTTATGTTTAATACTAGTTCTACTATATCGTTGTAATTACTATTTCCACTGATTCTAAATAAGTTGTTTTTATACTAATTCCTATTTCTATATCAAACAAGATTCTATACTTAAGCTTGTTTTATATACATTTTCTATCGTTATTTACGTTGTTTTAATTATAAATACTATTCTTAAGTTTTAATAAATGTCAACAATTATTCTATTTCGCTATTATTCTATTTCGTATAAATGTTAATTCCATTTTATATTACTAAATCATTGTAATACTTATGTCGCTCACGTCTCGTCTCTATCTCGTTTCTTTTTCTTCTGTTTCTTTTCTAACTCGCATCTTTTAAACTTAGATGCTTCGTCTTAAAGGGGGGAGGTGTTACATCCCTAACTCCCACGGCTATATTGCTGAATTGCAGTTCCCACATTCTGCTATTTCTGTTAAAGCAAATCAGCAATATATGCCTTTATAAACCCCGGGTTTTCAACAAAAGGCAGTCATTATTCATTTGGTAATTAGTCTAATTGCTGCCCAACTACGGACCTGGTTTTTGCCTGCCGGTTGGTTCAGTAGTGAAAACTAAGCTAGCTACCAAAGGGTTCTGAATTCGGCAAAGACCTTCAGGAGGTCTCGCGTGTGAGCGACAAAAGTACCGCGTTACAAGTGTAGTCGGTTATAATAATTGTGGAACAAAAATAAATAAGTGTCTAGTACTCGTTGTTTTTTTTTATTACAACTAAGTGCCCGGACCTAACAGATCGTCTATCAAATGAGACGGAGGCGGAACGTGCCCACCGACTCAGCGTAATTCACTATCGTCTGTCCAAAGAGACAGAGGAGCAACGTGCAAAGCGTCTCAGCTTGATCCGCGATCGCTTATCCCAAGAGACGGAGGATCAACGTGCCCACCGTCTCGGCTTAATCCACGATCGTCTCTAATGAGACAGAGACAAATGAACAATCTTTTGAAGCGGCTATTAATATTTTCGCTGATGTACCATGTGCCGTTTGCAAAAGAACTCTTTATCCACAACAGCGTTCCAATTTACGAGCAGATTTATATAGTACGCTATTACTTTAAGAACTGATTACTTTAGGTACAATATCTACCTGCACTCGCTGTTACAATAATATTAGAAAAAGGAAAATTCCAGCAACTGCATATTGGAATAAAATGATGCCAGCAGAAGTACCGCCTGAATTAACTAATTTGACAAGAGCTGAAGAACGGTTTTTAAGTCGTATTACACCATTTTTAAAGATTGTTAAACTTAATAACCGTTTCAGTCAAAATTGGTGTAAAGGGCAGGTCATATTATTTGCAAAGGATGTTGTGGAAATAGCTGAACAGTTACCACTGACACCACATCAAGCTGGTTTAGTTTTGGTAGTGGAAAGTCTCGAGAACCTTTCATGTTCTAAAGAATTCGTCGTGGATATGCAAAGATTGAATCGAGCATTAACATGGTTAATTTCCAATAACCATCTTTACAGAGATGTTCAGGTGCATTTTGAAACTACCCTGAATATACCTCATTTAGTCCAAATAGCTGAAAATTCTATTTTTGAACAAGATTCACTTAATGCTAATTTTAGACTTATATAGTTTTCTCATGGGTGCCATTGTCAGAACTGGACCAAATTGAAATGGGACCACACGGAAAGCACCAGCTTTCAAATAAAAAAAGAATCATTAAAATCGCTTCGCCCAGTCGAAAGTTATGAGGTAACAAACATAAAAAAATAAAAAAAATACAGACGAATTGAGAACCTCCTCCTTTTTTGAAGTCGGTTAAAAAGCGGCACAACGCCGCCGCCGCATAATTTCATCATCAGATTCGTCTGATTTGAAAAAAAATGCGGTAAGTTTTTACATGCATATTTAACGCAATAAGTTTCAATGTGAAAAGTTATTCTTGATCCTTTCTATTACCTAACTAAAGCCTGGGGGTTGGTCGAGAATCAACACGATGGCAAGAACTTTATAGTCACTTAAATAGGTTTCTAATTACCTATCTATGAGTTATATATTAACGAACTATCAATGTTTAAATAACATAAATGCCTGGGGGTTGGTCGAGAATCAACACGAAGGTTATATACCCACCTTATTTGATCATGAATCAATAAGAAAAAAGGTAATACTTTAGGTAGGTACCTAGAGACCTACTTTTTATAATAGAATAAGCCCAGTGATTGGGCGAGAATCAACACGGTGGGCAAAATTAATCCAATTATGAGTTAATTCGTTAAAAAATTGTCTTTTTCGTTGGGAAATATTGTGTAACTACCTACCCGGGACATAACACAGTAGACTGCATAGTGACTGTAAAAATAATAATTGTGCTTCTTCTCTATAGAAGTCGAAGAACTCAACAAAGTCGAAGAACCCGAAATCGTCACGGCACCGTCATTGATAGGCGAGATACCAGCGGAGACAAATAGTTACGCAACCCTAGCTGCTTTAGCGGATCTATCCTCCAGAGAGCCTATAAACCAAGAGGCCCTAATCAAAGAATAGATTCCCAAATTTTGACAGCACTCGGCGCCAACACAGTCTAAGGCCCAGAATATGGAGACAATATTCATAAAAATTTTGCCCAATTGTGGCTCCCCCTGTTAAAGAAAGGTCTACCAAAATACGACAGGGAAAAACTCCTTAAGGATAACCTTGTCCCACAGAAATGCAATCTTTTACAGGCACCGAAATTAAATCCAGAAATTTCGGCAGCTATTACTAAAAGCGCTCGAACCCGAGACAAGAAACTGGTTAGTTCACAGCTGGGCGCAGGTGTAACTGCCATTAATAGAGCGATGGATTTACTCCTGACTAAAGAATATGATAAATTCGAGGTTATCAAACACCTAAGCGACGCATGCCGCATACTAAGGGGTCTACATCATCGTGAACGCCAAGTAAGAATCAAGTTGATTATTCCAAGTCTGGATAAAAGGCTCCTACATATAATACAAGATAATTGTAGGGACAAAACTCTCTTCGGCACAAAGTTATCCGAAAAGATCAGAGCCTCGAAAAGGCCATCGAAAAGCAGGGTCTCCAGATCAAGAAGACCTTCGTAAGCCCTTCTGTTCCATCGACATCTGCAGGCTCACGACTCCCTCAGTCTCGGGGAAACTGGGCAGCCCCTCCCCGCTATCCTGCGTATCGCGGTGGCAACCAGGGGGAGGCGGAGCAGGATGCCGGCACCGGCGAATGTGCGCAAGCCATCTGCAACGCACCCTGCACAGTCGAGGTATTTAGCCAGGACACAAACTCGACCTCAAACCCAGCAGTAATACAGGTACCACATGCTGGCCCAGTTCAATTGTTTTATAGTATCTGGCGATATATCACTAAAATTCATTGGTTTTGGAGTGGATTCGTGATGGTCTCAGCATTCCGTTTCATAAACGTGTAACACAACAAACAATTCCTCATACTTCTTGGTCTGTTGACAAAAAGTATCAGATGTTTCTAGCCATACAAAATTTATTGAATTTAGGTGCTGTTGCACCCTGCTCGCCGTTACCAGACGAACTTATTTCGAAATTTTTTCTCGCACCGCACCACAACCGCACCGAAACCAAACGGTGGTAAGATTTATTTTAAATCTTAAAGCACTTAATAAATTCATAAAGGCAAAACATTTTAAAATGGAGGATCACAGAACCGCTTCAAAACTTATACCAAAAAATATTTTTTTGGCCACGATCGATTTAAAAGAAGCTCGTCTATTAATACCGATAAATTTACATGATCGAAAGTATTTGCGATTTCAGTTCGAAAACGACAATTCACAATTAACAACTTATGAATTTAAAGCTTTACCCCACGGCCTTTCAGTAGCGCTTCGGGTATTTAGTAAAATTATGATGGAAGTTATTACATTCCTAAGATCTCGCGACTTTAAATCTGTCCAGTATCTAGATGATATTTTATGTGTAGGTAGTGATTATTTAGAATGTTTAAATAATGTAAACGAGACTTCTTCTACTGCAGTGTATCTTTATAATAAATTATGAAAAAAGTAGTTTGAAGCCACAAATTTCTTGGCTTTACATCAAACTTAAGTTTATTACTACCAGAGGAAAAACGCAACAATATTGCGCGATTAATTAAAACGTTTCAAAGCTCGGCTCGATGTACTATCAGAGAATTTGTTCAGTTCATAGGCGTGCGGTTTGCAGCTTGCCCAGCCGTCAAATATGGCTGGTTGTATACAAAAAATCATGAAAGAGAAATGTACGTTTTACTTCAAAGACAATAATAATTATGAAGTCGGAGTGATTTTGTCTAGGAGAATCCAAGACGACGTGGTTTGGTGGTCGCAAAACATACACACAACTTATAATCCAATGAGAAATTTGTTTTATTGTAACGAAGTCTTTACCGACGCTTTAATGACTGGTTGGGGCGCATTTTCTGATGGTATTCGCGTCAGTGGGAGTTGGAGTATCAATGAAAAAACTTTCCATATCAATTACCTCGAGCTCTTAGCAGTATTTCTTGGTTTGAAAAGTTTAATTCGCGACAAAATTGCGCAATATTGTTACGCGTGGACAATACAACCGCCATCTGTTATTTGAACAGAATGGGCGAGATACAATATCCTCACTTAAATGATATTGCAAGACAAATTTGGCAGTGGTGTGAGAAGCGGCAGATTTGGTTGTTTGCATCTTATATAAACACTAAAGACAATAAAGAAGCGGACGAAGTATCTCGGAGAGTTAATCCCGATATAAAATGGGAACTTTCACATTCGGTTTACCAAAATATTGTTAAGTGCTTTGGAGCACCACAGATAGATCTGTTTGCTTCTCGCATGAATGCCAAATGTGACTTATTTGTCTCTTGGAGGCAGGATCCTGATGCAATGATCGTAGATGCATTTACATTAAATTGAAATCAGTATTATTTTTACGCATTTCCACCATTTACACTGTTATTAAAATGTATTAGAAAGATAATCGATGACCAAGCAGACGGAATATTAGTATTCCCTTACTGGCCATCACAGCCATGGTACCTTATGCTATGTGGGATACTAGATTCTGAAGTAATGTTTTTTGGGCCTAATAAAGACCTATTAATATCTCCCTCCAGGGAGCATCATCCTCTGCAAAAACAACTTACCCTGGGTGTCGCGAAGCTCTGCGGTCGGCGTTCATCCAACGGGGCTCCCCAGCAATAGCCTTAGAGTCGATGCTTGCGTCTCTCTCCGACAACACCATCAAACAATATAGTACATCCCTCAAGCAGTGGTGGCAATTTTGTATCAATCAAAATATTGACCCTCATAAAGGTAATAACGAAATGGTACTATCCTTCATCGCTGAACAATTTAATAATGGGGCTAGGTACCTAGCAACTCGCTCGGCTATATCACTATTGTTGTATAGTAATATAGGAGATGATGATAGAATAAAGCGTTTGCTTAAAGGCGCTTTTAGACTGAAACCTTCAGCACCTAGGTATAGTTCAACGTGGGACCCACAGTTAGTTCTCAATCATATTGCACAATGGGTACGTCATCATGAAATAACAGTTACTCAACTTACTAAAAAGTTAGCTGCGTTACTAGCTCTATGTACGGCGCACAGAGTTTAGACACACACACACACGCACATGCATACGCGCACGCACGCACGCATTTCGATTTTTGTAAGTAACAACTTTCCCGCGGCTTCGCACGCGTTTATTTTTTAATTTGACATAGGTAGGTAGGACTTTTTAGGATAGTATTGTTCCAAGACTTAAGAGGCACCTCCATATAAGTTTCTTTTCAATCCGTTCAGCCGTGTTAATATGGAATAATAAAAACTATCCCCCAGGAATCTTGCATTTCCCGAGCTATAAAGTAGTCTTAAACAATCTCTGAAAAATCCTCCATTTTCCAGTAATAGTGTATTTAACCGGTTCCGCCGTTCTGGATATTAACACGGAAAACCATATTTTTTTATTGTGCCCGTATGCGCATAAAATATCTTCTTTATTGTGAAATCACAAATCCTAAATCAATATTCCCGTGCGCTATGCGGGGATCGTACCTTCGACTATTTGACAAAGTAAGTTAAGCAGTCTACGTTTTATCGCATAACCCAAGTCGATTTTGTTTTGCAAAAGTATTTATAAAGTCAACTTAAATATGAGTAAATTTTCTTTGTAGAACAATTTCAGCAGGTTCCCAGTCGCCTGTGAAGAAAAAGAGGGAAATCGAAAAATTGCCAGGCTTTTCTTTAGCCAAAATATGATAAATATCTTTGGGCCTTCATGCAGGCCGGTTAAAACCCACCAAATGCATATAATGCAGGATAATATCGGCATGATCTAGTGTGTAAACAAAGTTACCTATTTCATATTATTATTTTACGACTTAAGATACTTTAATACTATCTATATCATCACGACATATCCCTTGCGGAGTAGGCAGAGAGTACAGAGTTCCAACAGGTTCTTTCCTTACAGACCTTTTTGGCTTCCTCCACTCTCATAGTTCGTCTTAAACACGCTCGCCGGTTACGGAGACTCTTGAATTGCTCTTCGGGTAAGACATGGTCTTTTTAGTCATGGTAAGATAGTCTAGGTCCTTCCCGATAATCTTCACAGATTCTACCGACTGACAGCGGCGTGGAGCCATTTGACCTTTTGTAAATATTTTTTTTTTTTTACCACCGCTTTTTTTTTACAAAATATGTAAATAGTTGTTTTTCTACGTCCTTCCACTTTCGCATTGTATATCTGTATGGTTTTTTTCATATTAAGTTTCTTTGTAATCCGTTCAGTATGAATAAATAATAGATATTCCGCAGAAGTCGTGCTATTTTTTGAGATTAAAAGTGTTCTGTATTATTTTATGATGTGAGACACCTTCATATAGCGTTTCAGTTAAATTGGTTTAGCCATTTTAATATGAATAAATAACAGCGATATCGCAAGAACCGTGATTCTTTCCGGGATAAAAAGTATTTCGAATATTATTTCAAGACCTAAAACACCTTGAAAGTGTTAGTTAGATCCATTCTATCATTTTAGTAGAAAGAAATAACAGCTAGATATCCCGGGAGAACCTTGTAGTGAATATATTGTATATTTTATCAACTTCCACCAGACTTATGTCTCTATAAACTATCTCTATCACCGGGTTCAGTCTTAGCCCCACTTAGCCAACACAGGTGGTCTTTGTAAAATATAAACTAAAAACGAGCTTTACCGGATCTTATTCAATTAAACATATACAATACCTTCCTTTTCAAGAAGGATTATCAGTTTATCTATTTATTTTTAAATTATCGGTAAAATGGTTTTTGAAAGGGAAGAAACCAGAACGAATGTAAGGATTGTGGTTGGTAACGATGTGCTGGAGCAAGTGAATGAGTTTGTATATCTTGGATGCGCCTTCAGTAAGGATGGGAAATACACCGCTGACATAGAGAGAAGAGTGAGTGCAGGGAACAGAGTGAATGGTGCGATGGGAAAGCTACTCGGGAGCCGGCACTTAAGCCATAAGGCGCAGCTGGCCATACATAACGGAGTTCTTGTCCCAACGCTGTTATATGGTAGCGAGAGCTGGGTATGTAAGAAGGAGAATGAAAGTAGGATAAATGCGGTAGAAATGCGAGCTCTGCGGAAGATGTGCGGAGTGAAGCTGACCGACCGCATTAGCAACAGCATAGTAAGACAGCTAGTAGGTATGAAAGATAGTATCGGTGTAAAGATGAGAAAGGGCATGCTCCGTTGGTTCGGGCATATAGAAAGAATGCCAGAGGAAAGAATGACAAAACAGATATACAATGTGTAAGTGGAAGGATGCAGGTACCGGGGAAGACCTAGACTATCTTACCACGACCAAATAAACCGAGTCTTATCTGATGGAAAAGCCAAGAGTCTCCGTAACCGGCGAGCGTGTATGAGACGAACTATGAGAGTCGAGGAAGCCAGAGAGGTATGTAAGGAAAGAACCTGTTGGAACTCTGTACTCTCTGCCTACCCCGCAAGGGATCTGGCGTGAGGTTATAGATAGATAGATCGGTAAAATATTTCTGATTTAAATCTAGAGAAGATTTTTGACCTTCCCTGCCAAAGAGTACAATCTCGCGTAATAATGTCTAAAAACGGTACGTTTGCTACCTAAGTATGTAGCAAAGTTTTGTCAGTACATTTTTAACCGTCGTTAAAGTTTCGTATCCGGCCCATTTATCGTTAAGAGTGCTCTCCTGATCCTGAATGCATCATCGGTTCATGCACAAAACCATGTTTGAGTGTTTAAATCAAACGTGTATGAACAATTTTGAGTGAGTGCTTTTAACCACTGAAAAGTTTTTCGTGAGGAGACGAACCTGAGTCCAATATCAATTCATGGATAAATTCATGTGTAGGCAAAAATCACATATTTTACATCGTAACATTGCAGTTCGGGACAAATAGTAATAAAGTTATTCAATCTATTTTATTTTATTTATTTAAATCGACTTTTTTTTTGTTTCCTCAAAAACTGTTGGATTTTTTGAAAATATAAGTATAAAGAGTTGTGATCTTTAGTACAGGCTACAATTACACAAAATTTCAGTTAAATCCTTCAAACAGGTTTGGAGTAAAGTGTATTTTTAGAAATCCAATGTTTCGCATATTTCCGTCTTTTCTGGAGAAACCTTTTGATTTTTCGGCATAAATACCTATGTAACGTGTTAGCCAACATTTAAGGTATCCGCATGCAAAGTTTCATAAAATCCACTTGGTAGTTTTTGCGTGAGGATGGTTCATACCCTTGGACAGGCAGACAGATTTTCTAAAACTTAATTAACTATATTATCTGTCATATGAAATATCTCCGTGCTAAGTTTTACTGACATCTGAATAGTAGTTTTGGAACAATGAATGATTTATCAAAATCAACTTTTTTGTACGTTCCTCAGAAACTCTTAAATTTTTCGAAAATATAAGTATACAGAGTTGTGATCTTTTGTACAGGCTACAATTACACAAAATTTCATTAAAATAATAATAATAATTTATTTATCTCTAGGACTTACATATAATGATAGTATTGTTTACTTAATAATATACATAGTTGTTTAAGCAATTGTGACCTATAGAATTACAATATTCATATGTGCAAAGAACCATCAGCATCTTTCTAGGATAGCACAAGATGTTGTACATTTAAATGAGCTTAAAAATATTGCGGAATGTAGTGTTATATTATGTACGGTAATATCGGGCATATTTTTATGTCTCAATGCAAAAGTCATATATTTAGTTTTACTTGAATTTATTACAAGACGACTTCTAGAAAACTCTGAGGCAATTTTGTTGAAACCAATTTCGGCGTTATGGAATGTTTCCTCCCAGCTTTTCCCTTTGAACAATAATACAGTATCATCAGCAAAGCATATTATTTTGCCATTAACAATCATAGTTTCACATATATCATTGATATAAGCCAGAAAAAGTGTAGGACCGAGTATACTGTCCTGTGGTAGTCCAATAGTAACAGGAAGTTCAGAGCTAATGTAGTTTCCTATTTTAACACATTGCTTCCTGTTAATGAGGTAGTTATGAATAAGATCAAGCTGATCTCCTCGAATACCTAATTATTCAAGTTTACCTATTAGGAGTGGTATGGGTACCGTATCAAAGGCTTTAGCCAAGTCTAAGAAAATAGCCAAACATTTTTCCCCTTGGTCTAAAGATTTTACAATATAATCGTTTAGGTTGAATAAAGCATCTGAAGTCGACCTACCCCTACGAAAACCGTATTGATTGTTTGCTAATAAATTATTCTTTTCTAAGTAACTAATTAATCTATTATTGATCAGTCTTTCAAAAATTTTTGATATTGCTGGTAATATAGATATAGGTCTATAATTTGTGACTAACTTTTTATCTCCATTTTTATGTATAGGGTGGACAGGGGATTTTTTGAATGCATTTGGAACAATACCTGTTGAGAAACTGAGATTACATATATGCGTTAAAGTACCAGCAAGATAATGCCCATTTTGTTTAATTACTTCTGCAGGTATGTTATCCCAACCAGTGGAGCAATCCGATTTTAAATGATTTATAACTATTAATACCTCTTGCTCGGTAGTTTCAAGGAGGCCAAATGAGTTAAGAGATACCGGAAGTTTGGTGTTATAGGCTAAGTTATCACATTTTATTTCCTCTGCTAATTGTTTACCTATATTTATAAAAAAGCTATTTACATTTTCTGTGGCAGCTTCTGGACTTGGGTAGTAATGTATAAGGTCTTCGGGTATAATTTTCTTAGGTTTGTAATTAGTTATTTTGCCTATCACTTTCCACATTTTCTTAGAATCATTTCCAGCATTGAGCAGTTCATTTTTTTCATAAGCGTGCTTTAGTTTGCGTAGAAGATTTGTGCTAAAGTTTCTATATCGTTTATAAATGATTATCCTATCTTCATCAGCGGGGGACTTACGTAACCAAAGGTGTAACCTATCTCGATGCCGCAAGCAGCGTAGTATACCAGGTGTTACCCATGGTTTAATTGGCATTTTATTCTTTCTATATTTAGTGATAATAGTGCCATTTTGTATAATCTTTTGTAATTTGTCAATAAATACATTGGTTGCTATGTTACTATCGTTAATATCTAAGATCTTAGTAAGACTTATATTAGCTATTTCGTCAGAGATTTTTCCATAATTTAATTTAACATAAGTGTTTTTCGGTTTATTTAAATGAAATTGAAAATTTAAAGCTAAGAGAACTGTAAAGTGATCCGTTACACTATTTCTTACAACTACTGATATATTCTCAAATGTAGTTTTAATAAACACGTGATCAAGGCAGCTTAATTGCCTCGTGGGAAATGTGTGTGATGGAAGAAGGCCATAAGTGGCCATTAGGTTCATGTATTCCCCTGACCTACTGTCCGAGGAGTCTTTTTTTATATTTATATTGAATTGAAATCCATTAAACAGATTTGGAGTAGTGTCTTTTTAGAAATCCAATGTTTCGCTTATTTTCGTCTTTTCTGGAGAAACCTTTAGATTTTCCGGGATAAATACTATACAACATTTTAAGGTATCCGCATGTAAAGTTTCATTAAAATCCGCCTGGTAGTTTTTGTGTGATGATGGTTCATACCCTTTGACAGACAGACAGACAGACAAACAGACACAAAAGCCAAAACTTGCAGAATTGGCTTCTACATCGATAGTACGATACCTCTGGGATGTTATTTCATAAAAATATTCCATGTACAGACACGACTTCCTTACAGTTTTATTTTATGTATAGAAGATATTTTAGTTACCCTTACGCAAAGTCAGTCAAAAACGTCATACTCATAGTCTTAGGTCTCAATTTACAAGTTTTTATTTAACTTGCACTGTTTGTATGTCTGTCTGTCTTTCCAGTTCAAATTTTGTGATCCATTTGTCAAGTACTTGCGGGTATGCGATTGAGCTGAAATTTGGCATACGTATGTAAGTTCAGTGACAATGCCATGTACCATGGAACTGATGATGGAGTCGGAAGGAGGCCATGGGAACATATCAACTACACAACATGATCCCCTCATGTTTAGGCTTGTTGGAAGAGACAAGTAGTAAACAACCTTATGGTGTTTAGGGTCTGATGATGAAGCCGGAAGATGGCCAATGTAACTGCCCGACTACTCAACATAACCTTGCCGTGATTAAACTCAATGGATTTGTCTTGGCGAGTACTGTAGACTCGGATGGTGATGATGGAACCGGAACCGCCATAGGAACTCTTTAACTAAGCATAATATTTCCGTTGCGTTTTCGCTGTAAAAGTTTGTTTTCAAAAACATTTCTTTAATTTAAAAATATTATATCTTAGTACTTTAATCTGCTGATGGTCTTTCTATCATCTGGTCTGGTTAGATCGCTCTTCATATTCCTTCATTTTCTATTGATCTCAGTAGGTGGCTTACGTAACATTAATTTTACATGAAGGGCCTCTCCGTTTAAAGCTTAGATGAGGATATGTGTGGGGGCTTTTCAAAGGTCCGGATAAAACCCATGATTCTCCGAAATATACACCACTAATCCTTATCATACTGAAATCATATTAGGCTAAAATGTATAGCTTGATTGCGGAAAATGGTCTGTTGAATAAGTAATAAGGCCGGCTCATTATCACGATATGTTAGCATCTCTAGACCATAAAAACATACATGCCATACTTGTCTCCGAATCCTGGCTTAAACCTTGTCTTCCGTCTACATCTTATTCTCTGCCCGGTTTTGTTCTCATCCGGAATGACCGCGTCGGTGGTGGGGGCGGTGGTGTGGCTATTTACCTTCGCGCTAATATTCCTTTCACTATCGTAACCAAGTCACCGCAACCTCCACCCGCGAACTGTGGTGAGCACCTCTTCGTAGAAATTCTTCTTTCACACACCAAAGTACTTCTGGGAGTCTATTATTGCCCATCACTACGCATAAACTATTTCTCTTCCTTTGAAAATATTCTTCTTGAACTTCTCCCTTCATATAGTCATACCATTATTATGGGAGACTATAATACCTGTCTACTTAAAGGCGATCATCGTTCGCAATCTCTGGAATCCATCGTTAGGTCTAGCAACATGCAAATACTACCTCTTAATGCTACACATCATTTTCCTAATTCCACCCCTTCACTTTTAGATCTCATGATCGTATCTTCTTTACAACATGTTGCAAAGCATGGACAATGTCCTGCCGATTTATTTTCGTACCATGACCTAATTTTTCTATCATATAAAATACGTCCTCCTAAACTTAAACCTCAAATTATTCTGCAGCGCAACTTTAGTGGTATGGATCATGAGGCATTTCTTGATGATGCTGGGAAGATAGACTGGTCTCCGGTTATGAATGCTCAAACGGTGGATGAACAGCTTGCTCTTTTCAACTCTTACGTTACGCAATTATACGACGTTCATGCACAGTTTCGTTCAATTAAAATTAAGCATCTTCCGGCACCTTGGCTTACAGATAGCGTTAAATCTCTTATGAATAAAAAAGCCAGAGCCAAAACCAAATACAAGTTTAAACCGACGGATGTAAACAAAGCTAATTATGTTCAGGCTCGCAATCAGTGCAATAAGGTGTGTAGGAATGCTTTACGTCGTCATATCCATACATCTGTTGAGGATGAAGACCCAGCCAGGGTCTGGAAGTTTTTTAGGTCGCTGGGAATTGGCAAACCACGTCATGAATCCATGTCTAAAAATATTGATATCAATTCTCTTAATGCGCACTTCAGCTCTTCTTCCGAAATGCTTGATTCGGACAAGAATGCTACACTGCATCACCTTTCTACCACTAAAATTCCCGACCATGCTTCTTTTGTGTTTACGCGATTCACTGAATGTGACGTTAAGAGAGCCATGCTATCAATAACCTCTAACGCGGTTGGTGGCGACAGTATTAGTCGGAACATGTTGTTGCCCTTACTTGAGTTCATCCTTCCTGTCCTCTGCTGCATCTTCAATAATTCTATCCTTAGTGGTGTATTTCCTTTCCTTTGGAAAGACGCTCACATTATTCCTTTACCTAAAAAACCCAATCCCAAATCTCTCACTGACTATCGATCCTTCCCTTTCTATTAAAAGTCTTGGAGCGTCTGGTACACAGACAGCTCAGCTACTTCCTTTCCTGTCATAACCTTCTCAATCCTTTACAATCTGGTTTCCGCCACGGACATAGCACGTTTACGGCACTCGTTAAGATTACTGATGACATCCGTCTTGGTATGGAGAATGGACAGTTAACCGTGCTATCATTATTAGATTTCAGTAATGCCTTCAACACTGTTAACTTCGATATACTTCTTGCTTTACTTCGCTCTATTAACGTATCTCCATCAGTGGTCGACTGGTTTCGCAGTTATCTGCTTGGTCGTCGGCAGCGTGTTCGCCGGGACGAGTCTGTCTCTGCTTGGTGTGACGCAAAAGCCGGCGTTCCTCAGGGCGGCGTTTTATCTCCTCTTCTTTTTACTATTTTTATTAACTCAATTTCCCGATATTTTACTTCTTCCTACCACCTTTACGCAGACGACCTGCAAATTTACTCTCAGGCCTCACTCTCAAATCTTAGTGAAGCCATTGAAAACACAAACAAAGATCTATACCAAATTACTAAATGGACTAAATCTTACGGATTGACAGTGAATCCCGTTAAAACGCAAGTTATCATTATAGGAAGCTCTCGAATGATCAATAGAATTAATTGGTTAACTCTCCCACAAATATTCTTCGACGGCACTATAATTCCCTATAGCGAATCTGTGAAAAATCTTGGAGTTTTGCTAGACCGTTGTCTGACATGGGGTCCACAACTAGAAGCTATTAGTTGTAAAACATTTGCTACAGCAGCCTCTTTGCGAAGACTTCGCAATTTCCTACCCACTGCCACTAAGGTTGCTCTGGGACAATCTCTCCTCCTTCCTATTCTAGATTATGCCGATGTGTGCTATTTAGATTTAACGGAGAAACAGCTAGATAAACTTGACCGGCTCCAAAATTTCGCAATTAGGTTTATATTTGGCTTGCGCAAATATGACCATGTATCCGAATTTCGTACAAAACTCAAGTGGCTACCCATTCGACTTCGCCGGAACGCGCATATTCTTTCCCTTCTTTACAATATATTATTTAACCCTTCTTCCCCTTCCTATCTTAAACAACGTTTCGAGTACCTGAAAAGCACTGGCACCCAATGCTTCAGGTCCTCAGAAAATCTGACCCTAAGAATGCCCCTTCACAATAGCAGCTTCTATGATAAGTCTTTTACTGTCCACGCGGTACGACTGTGGAATACTATACCTATCAGTATACGGCGTGCATCGTCGCTCGAGAGCTTCAAGGGCCAGGTAAGGAAGTATTACTTATCTACTTGTTCACCGGGTCCTGCCGTCGTATCGTGATAGTTAAATATGTGTATGTGTAGTAAAATTTTTGTAGTATGTATTTGCTTTTTTATATTATATTTAAGTATTTATTGCTATAAGTTAAGCTTCTATGTAATAAGTGCACCCCCGTTTATTCCACAACCTAATCGTTCCGAAGGTTGCCTGGAAGAGATTGCTTTTTACCGATAAGGCCGCCCTTTGTGTAACTTTAAGTTCTTTTTTTTTTTGTATTTTAATATCTATGTAATTGGTGCACAATAAAGAGTTATCTATCTATCTAAGTCGCTTTCGCGGTCAACGAACCCGTGCAGTCGCATACGCTTGCAATCGCACACAATCGATATACCCACTTTTTAAAATATTTATCTCCTTGAATGTTTCTCTAAGGAAAGCTCTAGGGGCCAAATTGTAAATTGAACGAATAGCCCTTTCTTGCAGAACGCAGATGGTATTCAGTTCATCAGAACATCCCCAAACCAGTATGGCATATGACATATTGCTATGAAAATAAGCAAAATAAACAATTCTAGCTGTTTCAATATCAGTCAATAACCTAATTTTCTTTACGGCATATGTCGCTGAGCTTAACCTATTAGAGAGTGGTTCAACACGTGGGCCCCCCTGTAGTCTGGCATCAATAGTATACCTAGAAATACAGTTGACTCTACAAGCTCCAATTCTACACCATTCAGGTGTACATTAGTTCCTACCTGTCTTACATCTAGTAGAAATCTCAATGATCTGAAACTTGATTATCAGAAACTTGCCTTCACAAATCTGCACTGGATTAAAACCTACCTCAATTTCTGAGAAAAGGCCTTTGACCCGCAGTAAGACAGCATAAGCTAATTAATTATTTTCGCAGTTTTTTTTTATTGATGTGCATTTATAAACATAAAATATACATAGCCATCCATCTTCGTTCGCGTTAAACGTAGATTTCAAATTACGCATTTCATTAAATTTAGCAAAAGGGTTAAACATCTACGTTTAATGAAATCTTAATTTAACCAAATGAACGATCACGTTAAATGCGGCGTAATATGAATAATTCATGGGTTGAGATCATTTTAAATTACAAATCTGAAAAGAAATGGAATTGAGAGTTTTAAAATATATTTATTTTCACCAGATTAGCTTAAAATTGTCTTTGAGTTCTACAAAATGAGGCCTACAAAGTTAGTAGGTATAATTATATTTAATAAGGGTTTCAATATTTTGTTTATAATTATTTCTTTCTTTGAGTACTTTGTATATGTTGGTGTATTGTTAGTATTATTATAGTAAAGTTGGTCTTCGTTGGTATAATTGGTCTAAATTACGTGGGCTTGGGTGCAAATTCTCGTTCAGACATCTTAAAATAAAACATTTTTGAGAGTACCACTAATTCTCATTTGCACTCCCGAGTCTGAAGCTGTGTCCGATATAATGGTAATAGGTTCGTCTGCCTGTTTCATATGAATGTAGCATCTACAATCTCTGCTCTAGGAATGTTGGCATAATGGTATTTTTTAACTTTTACACATTCAGTTATACTGGATTGATTGCCCTTTTAATCAGTTTTTGTAAGGTGAACATCTAAGCAATTTCGACAAAAGAACGAATTATTCAAAAGAGTGGCTGCCACACAAACAAATTGTATTAAAAATGCTAACAACATTATTATAATTTCAAAAAATATTGCCAACGAAAAAACTCTCACGGTACAATAAGCGTGCTTACTTAACCCGAAGTTAATTGAAGCTTATTATGGTAATTGCGATTATGGCGGTGGTAACATTTCTTGCCGCTGTTCGTAAATTTATTCGTTTGATTCAAATTCGTAGCGTTAAGTGTTGTAGTAAGTTTTGTTAAAATATATATAATTTTATCTCTATCTATCTATCTATCTATCTATATCATCGCGCCAGCTCCCTCGTGGGGTAGGCAGAGAGTACAGAGTTCCAACAGGTTCTTTCCTTACATACCTCTCTGCTCCCTCGACTCTCATAGTTCGTCTCATACACACTCGCCGGTTACGGAGACTCTTGACTTGCCCTTCAGCTAAGACACGGTCTGTTTGATCATGGTAAGATAGTCTAGGTCTTCCCCGGCACCTACATCCTTCCACTTTCGCATTGTATATCTGTTTTGTCATTCTTTCTTCTGGCATCCTTTCTATATGCCCGAACCAACGGAGCATACCCTTTCTCATCTTTACACCGATACTATCTTTCATACCTACTCGCTTTCTTACTACGCTGTTGCGAATACGGTCGATCAGCGTGACTCCGCACATCTTCCGCAGAGATCGCATTTCGACCGCATTTATCCTGCTTTCGTTCTCCTTCTTACATACCCAACTCTCACTGCCATATAACAGCGTTGGGACAAGCACTCCGTTATGCATGGCCAGCTGCGCCTTTTGGCTTAAGTGCCGGCTCCCAAGTAGCCTTCCCATCGCACCATTCACTCTATTACCTGCATTCACTCTTCTCTCTATATCAGCGGTGTATTTCCCATCCTTACTGAAGGCGCATCCAAGATATACAAACTCATTCACTTGCTCCAGCACATCGTTACCAACCACAATCCTTGCATTCGTTCTGGTTTCTTCCCGTTCAAAAACCATAATTTTGGTTTTCTTCACATTCAAATGTAAGCCATTATTAATTTAAATATAGGTATAGGTAAATTTATTTTATATTAAATGGTGAACGGTTACCGGAAATACGTTTTAATGTATCAAATAATTTATAAATACCAAATAACATGCTTTATAACGAGATAATTATTACAAAATAATGGTGAACCTTACAATATTAATTATGTTTATTATTAATTTAAATATAGGTGTCGGTCAATTTATTTTATTATAAATGGTGAACGGTTACCGGAAATACGTTATAATGTATTAAATGATTTATAAATACCAAATATAATGCTTTATAACGAGATAATTATTACAAAATAATGGTGAACCTTACACTCGTCCATCCTGAACTCGTGTATGTCCCCATACACGTATCAGGTGAAACCTTACACTTGGCCTTTTAGTACCATGTATTTATTAACTAGAACAAAATACTAATCACAAATAATTAATTCATACAATTCACGTCTATCCTCTAATAGTACGTGACTATCACTACTTGCTCTACCTCGAAAGGTTCAATCTAAGAACTAGTTACTGATTTCTGAAAAATTCACTCCAAAAATCAGTCATTACGCTTATCCTGAATAATTCACTTCAGGGACTTAAAATAAAGGTACCTCGAAATATTCACTTCGAGGACCATCAGTGCCAGTCCTTGAAAAATTCACTCCAAGGATCAGTCACTTAATTTGACCTTAGAAAATTCACTGTAAGGACCTCGAAAAATTCACTCCGAGGGTTTTCTAGTACCTTGGAAAATTCACTCCAAGAACTAATAGTGCAAATACCTGAAAAATTCACTCCAGGCATGTCACTTAATCAACCTTAGAAAATTCACTCTAAGGACCTCGAAAAATTCACTCAGAGGGTTTTCTAGTACCTTGGAAAATTCACTCCAAGAACTAATAGTGCCAATACCTGAAAAATTCACTCCAGGCATGTCATTTAATCAACCTTAGAAAATTCACTCTAAGGACCTCGAAAAATTCACTCCGAGGGTTTTCTAATACCTTGGAAAATTCACTCCAAGAACTTATAGTGCTAATACCTGAAAAATTCACTCCAGGCATCAGTCACTTAAACTACCTGAGACAATTTAATCTAAGCACCTTGAAAAATTTATTTACATATACGCACTTAAAGCACTTATTTTTACATACGTTGCTTACGACATTTAACTTTTTTAATTTTTTTTTGTATTTTTTTTTTACAAGAGGTATCAAAAATGTTGACTATAACAATTGAATATACGTAATGATCTACTTAACACTCGCTTAGCGAACCAATTTCATTATTGTAAATAGTTTAAATAACTCAACCAAACTTATTAAAAATAAGTATAAAACAAAAATAATATATATGCATATATAAGGTGCATCGTAAATAATAAAAGACTTTTTAAGCGGTTTCATTTTATTACTGGCTACAGTATTCCTATGCCTACCTCTGATTTCCTCGAATACAGGCATTAGAGCCCCTTTGTAACGATATTTACCCAGAACCTATACCACTTAGTAAGGTTCCTCATAAAATCGAAGTAGCTCTTTCCCTGGTTCCGAAATGCTGTCTTGGTGATGTTCACCAAGTAACCCTGACTTTGTCATAATATTGTTTTGGTATTAGCTGTTGCTCATCCATCCTACTCTTAACTTCATTTTGTATAGTTGCCAAATCTTCAAATTCCCGACTGGAACCGCCTGATATCTCTTTCATCTGTGGGCTAACTTTGCTTGCTATTGAGCGGACAAAAATTACTTCAGTTCCAGTTGTCTTTTGTATGGCATTGCGTGAAGCAGTATCAATCTGTGAGGAGTTCGGAACGTGTCACAAATTGTTTCCGAATTATTGATCACATTTTGTGTCCCAGTATTCCTAACAGGTTTAAATAAAACAAACTAGGTAAAGAGGCCAAGACCACAAGGATGTGAGTATACTTCAGCTTAGATTTAACAAATGGCCCAAGGTGGTCAATGTGTAGCGTGAGAAATGGCTTATCAACTTTAGCTATAGGGTGTAAAAGACCCTCGCAAGTAATATTACTTTTCTTGGCGTATGTGCATTCAATACACGTACTCACATATTGCTTTACGGAACGCGCCATCTTAGAAATAGAAAACCAGTAATTTTTCTTAATTCTGTCTAGAGTCTTCTCGAAGACTACATGCCCTATATCATCGTGATTTAGCTTGCACACTTCTCACCTCGCACCCTTCGGGACCACCCAAGGAACGTTTTTGTCACCACCTATACACCTGAACAATTTATTATCGCGTATGACCAACAAACAAGTTGGAGCTTTCTGAGCAACCAATTCTGAACACTAGTCGTCATAACTGCCAGAACTAATTCTAGACTGAGTATGAATGTCAGAAACTGGGTTCTTAGATAAAGCATATACATGCGACATTTTTTTTTTTTTCATCCTATATTTAACCGGACAAACAAACTATTGTAGCATGAAATAAAACTATTTTACGGACTCCATCGCGGCCCACTTCCCATTTCCAGTTCTCGTTTTCGCTCCCGCCACCGACTGTTGTTACGGCTGCGGCTTCGTGCTCGCCGACAAGACCACCTGCCTGTGTAGCTCCGGCTGCGTGACCGACTTCGCCTCATGATGCTCTGGTCCCGACGGGATGAGTCGCGGACCGGGGTTATGAATGTACGTCGCCTAGCGTCGCGACTGCTTTTATCATCCTCGTACATTTTCCTCGTAAAACACAAAAGGAGTTTGGTTGGTCTTTAAATCCAAACTCATCAGAACACCCTAATTATGTTCATTTTATCCATATAGTAAGTGGAAATAATATGTTAAGAAAAGTATATATATAAAAAAACGAACCCTGTCTCATGTCATTTATCTGCATACGAGCCAATCTATATGGATACCATTTTTCACTAGGTATATAACTCATCAAATTATGAGCTCGTATAAAATATTTATTTGTGAGAATAAGTATACCGCGTGGGGTAGTGGCATTTTCAGCATCGAGGTGTATTATTCCAACCACGATTGTCGAAATTACACAACTTACATACTCGTCAAAATATAAGATTAAAATATAGGGTTTTACGTCATTAATATGGGACTTGTAAGAAATCAACGATTAATTTTCTACAGAATCGCTACTTGGCTGATATTAAATTAATCATGCTGATTACTAGCCCAGGCTTATACATAACGACAAAAATAAATAAATTATGATAATATGGGCGGGTACTTACGCCTTTTAACGCTTTCGATCCCACTTCTGACTTGTAGGAAAGCCAGCAGGGTCAGCAGCAAAACACTTCATAGTTCTGATTTTTCCTTTTATTTATCTTTGTTTGTTCGATATAACACTTAAATCACAATTAACAATACACGCACTTTAAACACACTATCAACCTCCACCGTCTTTCCTGTCCACCGTTCACCAAACAAATCGTCTTCCAACCGTCAGTCTTTCATTTTTATGCCCTTTTACCAAAACTACAAAGTCATTTCACCATCTTAACTATGTGTCATCATGAAGTATTTATTGATATAGCAACATATGTATTAATTTGATGATGAGGGTTTCCTGTCCCCTACTAATGTGATAAGCAATGATGAAAAATTATTAACTGATGATTTATTATTACATAACTTGCACCAGTATAACGAAGTTCTTAATAATTATGGCAGGATATTAGATCTTGTTTTGTGTAATGATTCCGTATCTGTTTCTGAATGCCGTGACGCGTTGGTACCGATTGATCCGCACCATAATGCACTTATAATTCAATTATTGTTTTTTGAATATGCATACCTTACACCTGGAGTACGAGAAAAATATGTTTTTTCAAAAGGTAATTATGATGTAATAAATTCCAACATATCAAGTATCGATTGGTCTACGGTATTTTCTAACGGATCGGTGGACGAGTCTATTCTACTCATATATCAATAAATTCATTGAAATAAATGTTCCTAAAAAAGTTTGCAAAAGAGATTCGTATCCAGTATGGTTTACCTCGGCATTAAAAAAAGTAATCAAAGAGAAACATAAATATTTTTTGAAATTTAAAAAATATGGTAATCGTTCAGATCGCGATACGTTCAAACTGCTTAGGGAAAGAGTAAAAAGACTGGAGGCGGAATGCTATAAAAATTACATAAGCGCCGTTGAAAAATCTATTATCACAAATCCTAGATATTTTTGGACATATGTTAAGTCTCGCTATAAATCATCTAATATACCTAATACGATAAAATATGGTAATAGGACAGCTAATAATGGCAATACTATATGCAATTTATTTTCAGATTATTTCTATTCAACTTTCCTCCAGCCTTCTTCTACTGGTCCCCTTAATCGTCCATCTCTTGAACACACTCCACCTTTGGCAGATATCTTGAACATTCAATTAAACCTGGACGATATAATTAAGCTTCTCTCAAGCTTAGATATCAATAAATCTGCTGGCCCAGACAAACTACCTCCAATTATTTTTGTTAAATGTGCTAAAACAATATCAATACCTATTTATTCGCTGTTTCACAAGTCTCTGGCCGATTGCATAGTACCATCCATATGGAAGTCTGCTTTTATAACCCCAGTCCACAAAAAGGGAGCAAAGACAGAAGCAACAAATTATAGGCCTGTATCTAAATTGTGCATACTGGCCAAAGTGCTTGAGAAAATTGTTTATAACCAACTTTTTGCAGTTATTAAGAGCTCCTTTGATGATTTACAGCATGGTTTTCTTCAAGGACGCTCAACTGTCACTAATTTAGTACTATTGAATGATTACATTACACACTCAATGGGCAGTGATGCACAAGTGGATGTCGTCTACACTGATTATAGCAAATGCTTTGACAGAATTGACCACAAAATGTTAGTTTTTAAGTTAGAACTTATTGGCATTAGAGGTGACTTGTTGAGATGGTTAACATCGTATATATCTAACAGATCTCAGGCTGTTGTCATTAGTAATTATATTTCTAGTTGGGTTATTGCGCCAAGCGGAGTACCGCAAGGTTCAATTCTAGGTCCACTTCTGTTTTTAGTCTTTGTAAACGACATCGCTACTTGTTTTCGTCACTCGCATTTACTTTGATTTGCAGATGACATGAAAATTTTTAAATCAGTGTCATCAATGTCAGATGCCATAAATCTTCAGTCCGATTTTAAGCGTCTTGATGAGTATTGCGCCCTAAACCAACTTGATCTTAATCCCGCCAAATGTTCAGTCATAACGTATAGTCGTAAGCATAGTATAATTCACTATGATTACTCTTTAAAAGATCAGATGCTGAATAGATATCTGAAGATACGTGATTTAGGGGTGTGTCATGATTCCAAATTGCTCTTCGATGATCATATAGATAATATAGTTACAAAGGCTTCTCAAGCTTTGGGATTTATAATGCGTATTTCAAGGGATTTTAAGGAGGCTAAGTCTTTTAAAATACTATATTGTACTTTTGTACGCAGCATATTAGAATATGCTTCTGAAATATGGAATCCAAGGTACAAGGTATATATTTCTCGTATTGAGAATATACAAAAGAAATTCATTAAATATTTATGTTATCGTCTTAAAATACCCTACAAGTCTGATAATTATTTAAAGTCTTGCGCCAAATTTCATCTCCTCCCTTTAACTAAACGACGTGAAATCGCAGATATAGTATTTATCTTAAAAATTATATCCAACAATATTAATTGTCCCGAACTTCTTTCTAAACTGAAATATAATGTCCCAGCAAAAACGGTAAGAAACTTTGTTCCTATTCATGTACCCTTAGTTAAATCCAATTATCAACAAAATACATATGTATGGCGAGCAAGTAACAGTCTTAATAAATTTTGCAAAGTAAATGATTTTGATATATTCAATGGCAGTGTGTCGACGGCGAGGCGAATATTAGGCAATGAATTTTTCTCATCTATGTCTTTGCAATAGAACGTTGTAATGGTCTGGTTAAGTCTTCTTCACCTGTTTTCTTTTTTCTTTTAAATTAGAATTATATTTGGTCATGTTCGTGATAATCTTAAGCCTATACTGTGTTTGAACGTGAAGATCAGTAATTGGCCTTCTGCAGCTTAGACTTACATTTATTGTATCTGTACGTAATGTATCATGTGCTGTTGATCTTCCTACAAATAAATAAATAAATAAATAAATAAATATATTAATTATGTTTATTATTAATTTAAATATAGGTATAGGTAAATTTATTTTATATTAAATTGTGAACGGTTAACGGAAATACGTTTTAATGTATCAAATAATTTATAAATACCAAATAAAATGCTTTATAACGAGATAATTATTACAAAATAATGGTGAACCGTACAATATTAATTATGTTTATTATTAATTTAAATATAGGTGTCGGTCAATTTATTTTATTATAAATGGTGAACGGTTACCGGAAATACGTTTAAATGTATCAAATGATTTATAAATACCAAATAAAATGCTTTATAACGAGATAATTATTACAAAATAATGGTGAACCTTACACTTCGAGCTGAACTACGTGATACGCGTGAAAGAAAAGTAGAGAAACAAAAAACATTAGATAAGTCACGGGTGAACAATAACCAACAAACTCAAGTGAGGTCGGTAACTGAAGCGTCTGCATAAGAAGTGTGAAGATACTAATAAGCACGAGTAAAGTCGGGACAAGGGCAATCAAGAAGTATTACTAACAGTTCGAGAGACACTTTTAAGCTAACTGAAACAAATATCATGATACATAGATCAAAATCTGCTGCGTCTAACACTCCGGCTGCGACGTCCCATTATCAACAATAAAATGATCTTTTAGCTTGAAATTGAACAGTTGTAGTAAATAAAAGGCGACCTAGGGTCTCTATCCGTGGTGTAGGCAAGCCTGATGATGAACTGAAAACTGTAGAGCGAATCAAGCGTATCCACCTATGGTCACTTAAAACCGATACAACCGCAGATAAGGTTATTGATTACATGAAAAGGAAAAATCCAGCGGGTGAGCAGAGTTATGCCGCTGAAAAGCTTCCTTTGTTATAACGGTACCAGAGAGTTTTTTCAGCTTTTTCATTAGTACTGAAAACTGGCCGCCAAATGCAAGAGTTAATGAATGGTTTCGGAAGAGAAACGTGGCGCGGAGGCAGGAAGGGCAAACACGCAATGAAAGTCTAGCATCCGACCGCTACATCCAATAATATCAAGTTAGTAAAAGCTTATTATCAAAATGTGATTAGAAAAGAGGATTGCAAACTAAGTTACATGACTTTTCGATGGCTCTGACAACCTTAGATGTTGACTTATATTTTATAACAGAGAATCGGTTAACGGAAGGCATTACAGATGAAGAGGTAGTACCAGATGGATATTCAATAATTCGTAGTGACCGACCGGGACCAAGACGTGGCGGAGGAGTGGCCATAATTGTCGCGCCTGGATACCAACTCAGAGCAGTTTATTCTTCCGTAGATACAAGTGATACAGTGTGTGAACTAGTTTCAGCTGGTGTATACCGTGCTAGCAATTAAATTATGCTAGCTGTTTGTGTTTATGTTCCTCCAAATACAAATGAAAGTGTATATTATTAATGTTTTAATCGTTAGAAGACATTTGTGCTTTATATAAACTTGTTTTAGTATGTGGCGATTTTAATCTTTGTTCTAGTCAAAGTAATGTTTATGGTAGGTTGGAATATCTGTTGTCGTTTTGTGAGCTTGCCCAAGTTAATGAAATAAGAAATAATACACATCAGATTCTTGATTTGGTACTGGTGAGTGAGGGACTGAATAAGGTATTCGTCGAAAAGGAAGAGGACTGGATAGTCCCACCCGATGGTTATGATCCACCATTGGCCATTGAATTGATGTTGGAGTATAGAGTATTTCAACCAAATGATGGTGATTCAGTTGAAAAGGTGGAGGTATGGAATTAAAAAAAAAACAATTTTTGTGAGCTATATGAAAATATGAGAAATATTAATTGGGACGTGCTTTATAGTTTAAATGATCCACGGCAAGCTGTTAATTATTTTTATCAAATTATAAACGAGTGCATTGACTATTCTGTTCCAAAAAAATCTACTGTAGTTGTTCAGCCTAGGTATATATATCCAGTGTGGTACACGGCAACTACTATAAGAAATATACGCGCGAAAGCACGCTTTCATCGCATATAAAAGGCAACTGGCTGACCTACCAATCGAAATAACTTTATGAAGTGGAGGGCTAAGGTTAAGCTTAATTTGAAACATGACTTTAAGTGCTATAGAGAAAAGAATGGAAAAGGATTTACAGAGAGATCCATCTAAGTTTTGGAAATATATTACTTCTAAAAATGCATCAAATAGGGCCGGCAAGAAGTTGATGCAGGATGTGCAAGTTGTTACGGATAATCGCGCTGCTGGTTGTTTCGCGAAGCATTTTCACTCTGTATATTCAGCTAGCCCGCCGAAGTTAGATGCAGAGGCAGCAATTAGGATGGGAAATAATGATAGTACTCGCATACATATTTCTACTATATTGAGAGGTGATGTAGAGCAAGCCATTAAAACAATGAAGCCAAAGCATTCACTGATGGAGTTCCACTATACATAGTGAAAGACTGTAGTAAGGTATTGATCAATCCTCTGTATCATCTATATAAGTTGTGTTATGACAATGCTTACTACCCAGATGTGTGAAAGTTGTCACGTGTGATACCTGTTCCTAAGGGTAAAGGGATGGATGTGAGTGATTATAGACCCGTGGCTGTGCTATCAGTTTTCGGTAAATTATTAGAGTCCATATTGCAGAGTCGCATTAGTAAGCAGGTCGAAGGTAAATTATCATATGCTCAACACGGTTTCAGGCTTGGTCATTCAACCGCGTCTAACCAACCTGCTTTCATTCTGGACGTATACCTCAGAGGTAGTACATAGGGGGGGGGGGGGGGGGGGGGTTGCAAGTAGACACTGCCTATTTCGATTTTCGTAAGGCATTTGACACTGTAGATAATGATGTGTTGCTTGAAAAGCTGTCCAAGGCGGGATTTACCCCAGAGTTGCTCCGGTTATTTAGTACTTACCTACGGGATCGTCGGAAATATGTTCAATACAAAGGATATATTTCAGACGCATACTATACGTACTCAGGAGTTAGTCAGGGAAGCAATTTAGGTCCTCTGGAATTTCTATTGATGATAAATGATTTGCCGGAAACTGTAAACACAGCGCATTGTTTGTTATTTGCAGACGACCTTAAACTGTTCATGAGAATTAATAATCCAAGCGATAGTATTCATTTCCAACAAAAAATACACAATGTGTGACAGTGGAGTAAGCGTAATAAGCTCTTTTTTAATAAAAAGAAGTGCTCTACTATCACCTTTACTAGGTCTAAGAACCCAATAGTGATGAATTATCCCCTTGGTGAAACATCTCTACCGAGGGTAAACACTGTCAGAGACTTGGGGGTAAACATGTGCGCTGATTTATCCTTTTGATTACACATTGACCATATGTGTACTCAAGCCTCTAGAATGCTAGGATTTGTTTTACGTCAAGCTCGTCATTTGAATAGTATGTCTGCGATGAAAGCCCTCTACAATGCTTTTGTTAGAAGTAAAATGGAGAATAGTGCTATTATTTGGAATCCATACGAAACTAAGTATATATTGATGGTTGAACAAGTACAAAAAAAAATTCCTAAGATGGATTTATTTAAAACAATATGGATATATTGTGGGATTTCCGTACATATATCCTAGTGAGTTTCTGTTGGGTACGCTAGAACTAAGACGAACAGTCTCTCTTATAGGATACCTCTACGATATAATTAGGGGACGTAAGGTTATACCGGCAGTACTGGAGCGCATATCTTTAGCTGTACCAGATAATTATTTAAGGGCTCGTCGACACAAGCTCTTATGTGAGCCGTGGTCCAATACTGAATTGGGCAGGAATTCCCCGATCTCTAGAGCAATACGCATGTTGAATGCAATGCTTGAGTACTACCAACAACTAGACCTTTTTCATTGTACTCGTAGCGAGTTTCACAGGGCGGCAATGGATTTTTTTACTATGAGGCCAAAGTGCTAGGCGAAATGTAAATAAGTTTTTTGTACATAGGTAGATCTTATAGATTAATTTGTTTAATTTTACAATGCTTCACAGTTTTAATTTTTTTATATTTATTTTTTAAGAATATTTATAATTGTTGTTAGTATAGTATAAGTTTAAACATTTAAGTTAATTGTAAGAGCTTCGGAGAGTGATTTGGAAAGCTGTAATGCTCTCCCGAAGGCATGTAAGAATATAAATAAATAAATAAATATTAAGTTACTAGCTGTTCCCCGCGACTTCGCCCGCATGTAATTTAACAAAAACATATTTTTCTAAAATAAAAGTAGCCTATGTTACTCCGTATAACATCAGCTATCTGCCAGTGAAAGTCCTGTCAATATCGGTCCAGACGTTTCGAAAATTAGCCGGATCAAACAGACAGACAGACAAAAATTTAAAAATTATGTTTTTGTTATAAGTACCGTATATACTTTTATATGCATTTATTAAAAAGCTGTTACTTTGACGTTACAAACAGACACTTCAATTTATTTATTTATTAACTTACATTTGTTGTGCAAAACTTAGGTTAAAAAAAAACAAGAACTTTAAGCCAATTCTATCTCGCCTAAGGGATCCCAAGATGTTATTTTACTTAATGGACATTACAAAACATGTTAGGTACATGCTTTGTAATGTCCATCAAGTTTGCTTTTTGTTGAAACAGAACGAACCATCCGATAATGTAAACTTTCTTTAAAGAGCACAAAGGTACAAACTAAGAATTCGGCAACCACCCGATGTTAAGCTCCCTTGTTCTGACACAAAACAGTTTACCAAATTAAATTAAATAAATTCTGTCGTCCTAGAATTTAGACTGAATTCTCCCTGATTAGTGGTCGTAATTCTCGGTCTGGATATAAATTGGCGAAGATATAGTATAGACTGCTATGGCGAATCCTGGTGGCATTTTCGGAATATGTAGTAGACGAAGTACTTAATTACTCTTCCCAAGCTTCTGCCCGCGACTTCGTCCGCAATGACTTTAGACAGGAACCTAACATTTTTCCGGGATAAAAAGTAACCTAAGTTTTAATCCAAGTAATATAAAATATCTGTGTGCCAAATTTCATCCAAATCTATTCAGCCGTTTTTGCATGATTGAGTAACAAACATACAAACTTTCACATTTATAATATTAGAAGGATAGTAGGATGACTTACAGCAAAATATATTATTTAATTTTACGCGATATTTTTACAAATACTGATTAGACAGTAAATGAGAATTAGCGATGCGCGACTGCGAATGATTGTATTCGAATTATTCGAATGATTCACGAAAATTAGTTACTAACTGTCTCCCATTCAACTTGCTGCACCGATTGAACGAATAATTAATCAAAAGTTCGGTTAATGAATTTACCTATCGGTCGCACCACAGAGTACAAAGGAAAGTAAGTTAGCATCATTCGGACCGCAGCTTACCATCACGTTCGCACGGGCGTTTTTGCTGCTTTTGCTGGGGCTGAAGCACTGTAAGCGCTTTTAAAAAACGTACTATTTGCCGTTTGTTTCACGGATTATATTTAAATTCTTAACTAGAAACTATTAAAACGCACTTTTGAACATAAACCAGCAAGAGCGTTATTAATTAGTTTAGTTGTTACTAGGGAACAGAGTGAATGGTGCGATGGGAAAGCTACTCGGGAGCCGGCACTTAAGCCATAAGGCGCAGCTGGCCATACATAACGGAGTTCTTGTCCCAACGCTGTTATATGGTAGCGAGAGCTGGGTATGTAAGAAGGAGAATGAAAGCAGGATAAATGCGGTAGAAATGCGAGCTCTGCGGAAGATGTGCGGAGTGAAGCTGAAATGAAAGATAGTATCGGTGTAAAGGTGAGAAAGGGCATGCTCCGCTGGTTCGGGCATATAGAAACAATGCCAGAGGAAAGAATGACAAAACAGATATACAATGTGAAAGTGGAAGGATGCAGGTACCGGGGAAGACCTAGACTATCTTACCACGACCAAATAAACCGAGTCTTATCTGATGGAAAAGTCAAGAGTCTCCGTAACCGGCGAGCGTGTATGAGACGAACTATGAGAGTCGAGGAAACCAGAGAGGTATGTAAGGAAAGAACCTGTTGGAACTCTGTACTCTCTGCCTACCCCGCAAGGGATCTGGCGTGAGGTTATAGATAGATAGATAGATAGATAGTTGTTACTAATCACTCGCACACGTAATTGGTTTTGGCGCGGAAATGGCGCGAGAAGCGGCGAATCATTCGAATAATTCATTCATAATCGGGCGAGAGTCGCAGATAATCTAATCTAATCACCATTAGTAGTTACTAATTAGTAGTCGTCATTCGAATATAAAAATTAGTATATTAATAATGTTCAAGTCGAATCAAAAAATTAGTACTTGTAGATGATTCGAATAGTCAGATTATTCGCAGTCGCGCATCTTTAATGAGAATCATCATTAGCTGATGTAAGCAATACTCTATCATGCAATAGGTATGTAGATCGTATTGCATTCATTCGGACAGACTGTGCGGACGGGACACTAGGGTCGATATTATCGTGATTGTGGCCAAGATAAAAAAAATGCTTCCAAAAGACTAAAATATCTATCACGATTAAGATTATTATTCGACTAAAAATTCTAATATTTATAACATCCTAAAGTAAATAGCCAAACCAACCTAGACTGACCAGCGAAATAATAAATGTATTATTTGAATAATGTCACCCTTTTCAACCAAAGTTATTTTATTCCAGTTTGACCCTTATCCCTATCCCTAAACTAGACAATAACGGAGCGAAGTTGTCGTCGCTTTAAAACGGGGACAGTGCTATCGCAAACTTGCCGTTCAGAAAATATTCTAGCGGTTATTCAAAGGGGAAGAGATTAGATTCAATGGTATAAAGATTCTTTTTATTATTTTTAAACACCCTGTACAGGCTTCCCATGTTGTTACTAAAGAGATTATGGTCTTACTGTGTCCTTCTGCATGTCAAATTGTCTATACGAGGTTGAAATTTCCTTTTCATTATTTTGATGGTACCGTTTGGTGCAAGATTTTCTGTAATTATACTTTAACCACTTCAACCACTTAACTTTTTTACCTATATTTCTGTGGAATCATTGTGGAATTAAAACGAAAATTATCTCTAGGAAAACAATGTTTTTGCAAAAAGTGTTTTTGTAATTGCTTTTTATCATTTCCGAGTTCACGGTTTCCTTTGGATTTCAGTTTAATTCATTAAGCCGACGACGATTTTATTAGAGCAACTTTTTTCGCTTCTGATTATAATTTTCCACAATGTCTTTTGCTGTAATTAAGATTACTGTCGTTTCGCCGCCTTTTTGCTGATTTTTTGTTAAGTGAATTGAACTGTAAACGTATTTTTTTCAAAGAAAAATAAAACAATAGAAATAATGAAGTAATCAAGCTTTTCTAAAAATTCTGCAGTTATAACATCCGTACGGAATTGTTATAAATATGTTTTTTATTTATCTGTGGTATTGTAGTTCGTGTGTATGAACCAATGTTAATAGTTTTCTTGTTATTTGAAGGTTGAACGGAGAGATCGAGAGGATCACAGTTAAAAATTGTTTTTATCGTTTAAATTTATTGCCTTTAACTATGCCCATCGAGATACTTTTAATCAGAACGAACATGAAAAATATTTCAAGAATATGGTCGTGATTTACGCTACTTGATGACTTTAAACACTTCAACATTTATTTGGCAACGTTTGTAATAGTTTCTCAAACGTTCTTATCACATCCATAAGAATTATATATGTATGTACATCAAAGAATTATATACGCCCAAATAGTTGTTACTCTCGTGACCAGTTGTTGTCAGGCGCCTCACGTCCTCGGAACTCGTTGTCCCATCCAATCCTGGCCGTTCCAGCATGCATATTAATAGGCATACGAATGACGAATAAAAATGTAGCTTACGTGAGAATCGCTTCGATTCCCGGATATGAGCGAGTTGGTTAATTGTCCTAGTTAGTTTTTACCGCCTTGGATAGCACGTTGTTAATAAGAGAGCAGAAATATGCTTTCCATTTATGCCATCCAAGAGTTTCCTACGAATATGCAATGATGATGTAGATAGTAGATGGCTCTTGTAATTAGCTAAACATGCGTAGATCTCTAGATGTAGCTGGTTTCTCTAGTTTTTAAGCGGTTTAGTGCCAATTTGACAAACGTTTTCTCGCAGTGGTTAAGAGCTTAAGCCACTCCGCTCACTGGGTCGAATAGTCGCGTGTTCGATTCCCGCACGGGAAAAATCTTTGTGAGACTCACAATTATTTGTTTCAGTCTGGATATTTGTGTATGTGAATTTTCATGTTTGTAAACGCACTCACGATACAGAGTGAGATTTTTTAGGTTTACTATAGGAGGCTAAGAGGAGGAGCATATTTCAGGATTATAATGTAATTAACATTATGTTTTATTTAACATATTATGTTTAAGTAAATTATTTAGACTTCTCCCAGTAAGTATTTAAAAATAGATCCATCAAAACAGAAATACAGTTAAGTGGTAAAATGTCAAAGGAAACTTTATTGACGGTTCAACGTGGATCCTGTTCACTAAAATAGAACAGAATTGATTTCAGAAATTCAAATGCAAATCTATAATATTTTTTCAAGTTTTCCACTTAAAACTGGTAGGCACCTTGCAAATAGAATGTTGCAGGCAAAAAACCCTGTTAATTCCACATCCAATGAGGGCTCTGTAGGTACTTAAATAGAAGTTCGTTTGGCTCTCCATTAACCCATTCCCATGCTGTCTTAACTTGTGTGACATCACACTGTTTTTTTTTGTTTTTTATATTAGAATTGGTTAAAATTTAATATTATAACAACAAATCTTGATAATTTTACGTAAAACCCCGAAAAATAGCGTCAACGCAACCTATGCGTTGGTGGCACATGCAAAAATAATTTTCGTGAGCAGTGCCACCAACGCCAGGTTTGCGTGCAGTATTGTATGATGTCATGCACCAAATTATTTTATCAGTAAGAAAATAAGATCAGTGAAGTTCAATTTTCAAAGTTCAATTTCGACCTTGCAGATTAGGTTAGGTAATGTAAAGTGCCTATCAAGTAAAAACACTAAATTATAACCAATTTATTTATTAAGCTTTAATAATTGTGGTATTTACTAAAGCAATCTACTTTACATAGGCCCGGTTTATCTGGGCAGTCAGGACAATATTTCGGAGTATCCTTTTTGTCTTTTTGTTTTATCTAGCACTGTTTACACCTCCGCCGTAAGCTGTACCTCTTGGTCCCTGATTTGCGGGGACACGGTTGCATGACATGCACCTTTTTTTTGGGGTTTTTCTACACTTTCTTTTTCCTGGCCTGTTTCAATATTGAGTAACTTCTCTATTACTTCTAATCTAAAGTCATAAAAAGTCTTTTTTGTGTTGAAGATGTTGTGCAATGTGTGGCTGTTGTATAACAGTTGCTGGAACATATGTATGCCTATTTTTTTATACCATCTGATAGTCTTATGTTCGCATGAATAATATGCCAGCATTTGGTCCTGCTGGTCAATTCCACCCATGTATTTATTATAATGGGTAACCATTTCTGGCTTGCTGACTGTTTCTCCACGCTGTGTTGTTGTTTCTTTCATATCTGGTCCAAATTCTGAGGAAATAAGCGTAACATCCTGCCGGTCCCTCCACTTCATAACGCAGATATCATCACAAAATTTAGCTGTTGATTCTCCGCGTTTTAGTTTGCTTTGTACAACATCTTTGGGCGTATGTCTTCGATTTGCTCGCAACGTTCCAGTGCAGTATGTTTTCAATGTGAGTAATTGTCTACAAAGGCTGACTGAGTTGTGAAAGTTATCCATGTAAACAGAATACCCTGCGTTCAAATAATTTGAAAGAAGTTCCATAACGACTTTGTCAGCATGTCCAGTTCCTCCAACCAATGGATCTCCAGCACCAGCATAAACTATAATTTTAAGTACCACACCACATTCATTAGCCAAAATATATAGTTTAATCCCATATGGATGCCACTTTCCTTTCATATACTGGCGAAAAATTATTCGCCCTCGGAATAAGACCATAGATTCATCGATTGACAAATTCCGTGCAGGAGCGTATATTTCATCCATTCGATTATTGAAATATCTAACCAAAGGATCAATTTTGGAAAGTCTGTAATTTGTCACACCTGGATCCTCAAAGTTTAAGACTCTAAGAATCAAAAGGAATCTATTCCTGCTCATATGTTGTCCAAACACTGGAATGTTCAGCAAAGAGGTTTTTTTCCAATAGTCGTTTATTCGATTTAGTTTTATGGTACCCATATGAAAGAGTAAGCCAAGAAACTTTTTCATTTCGGGGACAGTAATGTCCTTCCAGGAATTCAATCGGCTGTGGGCGTCTGTAACTTTTGATACTAGTTTCTCGGCATTCTTGTTAGCTTTATATACAAGTAGATTGAAAAACTCTTCATTAGCAACATGATAAAAAAAGTCGATGGGGTCATTACCAGGTGGCACAATCTTAAATTGTTTTTGAGACCTTTCAAATTCTATTGTCAATTTTGCCATTGCCTCATCAACCCAGGACAAATTATTGCTGATTTCTATTTCATCAACGTCTTCAGTATTTTCATTTGACGGTGGTCTCTCATTATCTTCATGAAATTCTTCATAATGTATACTAACATTGTCGTCGTCATATATATGATCACTTTCATCATTATCTAAAACAACTTCATCTTCTTCTGAGTCTATATCGTTAAGAACTTCAATTAACTCTGCATTGGATAAGCGCCTATTTGAAGTAATTTTGTTTAATATGCCTGGTTCTGGTATCTGGTTCTTCTTCAAAAATATGGCTCATTTCAGCAAATATATTAGAGTCTATAGTTGGTGTACTCGGCTCATAAACATTGTTTTCAACGTTTACATTCTCCACCATTTTAGAAAGAATATCAGAATCAACGTCTGGTAGAAAATTTTAGTGACATTTTTGTTTTTCGTTTTTGCCATTTAAACCACACGTCAAATCCATTAAATTTGTATCAATATTTGCTAATGCCCTTGGTTCCTCGTGTTTTTTATTGTCGTGTGAAACATCCGAACAAATACGAATATCATGAAAAAACTTTTGCATTATTTCATTTTCATTCAGTCTGGGGTGTAATACTCTTACGCATCTTTTTTTAACAGAGCCTCCTCTGGTTCTAACATGGCTTCTATGTATTTTTTCTAAAACTGGCGATTGCATAGAAATATGGGATGACTCACGCTCCTGTGTCTCACAGTCTTCTTGGTGAATTTCAACAGTGATAGTGAATATTTTTGTTTCTGATGGATCAATGAAATCCACACTTGTGTCTGAAACTGAAGCATTGTCTATGTCAGAAGCTCGGGTCAAAAGCGATTTTGTACGCCTAGATATTTTTCCGCCATAAACTGTAGATGAAACAGTCTCATAAGCGCTTGGGGAAGGCACTTCATTAACGCTGTAACGGCGGCTGG
Organism: Phalera bucephala; assembly: GCA_905147815.2. Taxonomy (NCBI): domain Eukaryota; kingdom Metazoa; phylum Arthropoda; class Insecta; order Lepidoptera; family Notodontidae; genus Phalera; species Phalera bucephala. The sequence continues at coordinate 2,689,763 of CAJHXA020000004.1, read as the reverse complement.
GTGTATTTTCTTTCTTTTGAAGTCGTTTTTGTGGTGTCTTTGCAGTATCATCTGCATCTTCAGAAAACGTACTTGACTCCTTCTTCTGCAATACTTTTTGTATCATAGACAGCGATCTACTACGTTTCATTTTCTATTAACTAAAACAAAAACCAATTCAATAATCTCAGACCAGATTTAAATATTACTCAAAAATATTACTTCAACATATAGTTTCTTTCTTCTTTATTTCATATAGTTTCTCTTTATTTCTTAGGAATATTTTCCAAGGTAGTGAATACATGGTCTGTGTGCTCTACTGTCTCCAATCTTCTTGGGCTGCTTCTTGGGATGCTACAATACTATCGGTATGTTTTGTTGTTTTGAACTTGTTAGGTGTTTTACTTATCGACTTTTCGTCGTGTCGTTCATATTTATCGTAAGCCAGCATTTGATACAACTGTCAAAAGTAATAACTAAACAATAATCATTTTTTTTATATATACTGAGATATTTTTTTTATTTTTACAATATATTCCTATTTTTATTTATTTTTATTAAAAGATAATTAAAAGAGATAATTGTTGAAGTAATATTTTTTCGTAATGTTTTATGCTGTAAGCTCCACTGGTTCCTATAGGTACACACTTCTTGCATAAGCCCATTCAAACATGTTTGATCAGCCTGTGCCACTGAACGCACAGTTTGAGTTGAACGTCAATTACTCTGTTATTAATAATATTACATCAAAACTATTGTATTTATGCCAAGATTAATTTACCTTCATCACATTACATCAACAATTCAATGAAAAACTGCAATGCAACCGTAATTTCGTTAAAAATAAGATTCTCACTAAACACCGCCAACAACTTCTTCTTTCTTGTTTATGGCCTTTGTGGGGAGATCGCCACAATTTTGCCAATGTCGAGTATATAGATAGACCAACAAACGAAGGCAGTTTTCCGGTGCAAAATGTAATCTTAAATCAGCTTGATTTATAAGCAGACGAACGGACGGTACAGTACACAGTAAAACAACATCACAAAAATTGTAACATAGACAAACAATATTATAAATAAATAATAAATCACACAACGACATATAAAATACGATAACACGGTAATAATGTATAATGAAAATAGTATTTACAATTTTATGTTGTTACTTTTAATATATTTACATAATATTTTTACAAAAGGGGAAAATACAAGGGGGAGGAGGCATTTAAAGGAAGTGGGGCGAGGGATATTAGGAGGAATGACGTCATAAAGGGAAGAGTGCATTTTAGGGCAGCAAAAGAACAAGTGGTCCACGTGTCCTTCATCCAAACCACATTCACAGAGTGAAGAATCCCTGATCCTAAGTTTAGCCAAGAAAACTGGGGTACATGAATGGTTTAGTCGTAAACGGCAAATAATGGATGTTGTAGACTTATCAATGAAGTTGTATTTGCAAAACCAGGGTTTAGAGGGAATACTGGGTTGTATGTCTCCATAAAATTTACCTTTTATCTGTCTGGACATTTGCCATAATTTGGACCATTCACTGTATAAATTCCGTTTAAGAGAAGAACAAATGTCATGACAGTAAATAACAGAATGCTTCAAGGAGCCTGTCGTAATGGCGTTTTTAGCACAGGAGTCGACTGATTCGTTCGCCAACAACTGTAGCTCGTAAAAAATAAACTGAGCGCTCAAATGACAGGCCGACGAGGTTTGTACACGTAAAAAATACAAAATAATGTTGCCGGACTGAAAAAAAAGTCATTTTAGTATATAATAATCGATAAAAATGGAAAAAAGATGTATGCATGCTTCAACTCAAATAGTGCGTTGAAGGCATGCAGGTGTAATTTCATGGAACTCAAACGTTGCGTTGGCGGCACCGAATGGGTTAACTGGCTTGACTTTTGGCTTCATCATCAGACCCTTAACACTATCTCGTTGTATATTTCTTACCAATACCAATCTAACAAGCCTAAACACGAGGGGGTTACGTAGTATAGTTCACATGTTCCTATAGCCACCTTCCGACTCCATCATCAAACCAGCTCTGTGGTACCAAAATATTGCATTATTATCGAACTTACATACGTATGCGAAATTTCAGTTCAATCGGATACCCACAAGTGCTTGAAAAATGGATCACAAGATTTGAAACGGAAAGCCAGATAGACATACAGACAAAAAGCTTGTAAAAAATAGTAAGCGTTGAAATAATAAGTCGACACAGATCAAAATTCTATGTGATAATTCAACAAATAAAGATACAGAATTCTTATACGAACACAACTTCCATAAACAATTTCTGACACAAGCTTCTAGTACAAAACATCTCACGTAAACAAATGTCTGCTAGAATTCTGTTCTAATACTAAGAAATATAAATATCCTTAACATATGAGTCGGCACGAGGTGAAAAGTAAAAATGCCCGGGAGAGTACCCGCAGAGGCAAGTCGTGTATTAGTGACAGACCATTTTTCTTTGCATTATTCGCGCTTATGTTGTTAGTATAGTATGTTTGTGAAAAACTGTAAGTCCATTGCGCTCATTTTAGCTTAGTAAATATTAAGACAGGGGATGTAGACAATGGGTATGTTGGATCGGTCATTAGAAAAGATTGGACGCGAGCATAAGTTCTAAAAAAACACTGGATAATAAGTAAACTAAACGACTTCGTCTCTCTGTGCCTCCTTGATTGTTTCGAAATACAACTCGAGTCGGTACTAAATGACGCATACATTACGTATACACATTTTTTTCTTTAACCTAAAAACATAATAAAATAATCAACATTTAAAAAGTTATTAAAAAAAGTAAGGCGTAACCGATTTTACAAAATATAGAACAAATTCAAAACAAGTGAACAGTCATTATTTTCGTTGGCAATCCATTATACCGCAACGATAACAATCAAGATTAAAGTTATCTGTCAATACACGAAATTGAAGGTTATGTCTGTGTTGCCACACTTAATATTGAAATAGACGGTCATTAGCTTTTGTTGCGAAATCAACGTGAACAAAGAAACATGCCGTTGCCCTTAAAAAAATGTAGAATTAAGCCCTTATGAACCATAACCTTTAGAGGCCTAGTTTTATATTCAAGATATTTTTTCAGAATATACACATTTGGCAAACATTCTCTAACGAGTAACCTGATTCCAAGTGATCTTATTTTCTTTAGTAACACCAATCCGTCTGCTTTACCTCATTCCTACCTTATTTTCAAATTTCATTTGAGTTGTCTTCTTGTTCATCCTAATTACACAGTAAGATTAAATATCAGAAGATTTATAGTGTCTGTCTATATGTAACAACTTTTGTTGTTATTAATATAAGTACAGAAGCAACAACTTAGAACGTTTCCATTAAAGTATAAATGATGTGTTGAACATCAGCAAGCCCTTTATTGATAACACAACTTAAGCTCAAAGGCGTTCACAGTAGGATACAGACCTCCTCTAAACTATGCACTACTACAAGTAGATTTTTTGGAATATTTTCTATTAACACAGCACCCACAAATTCGTCCAAAAACCACTCTAGCTATCACCAATTAAACTTCAGAAATATCGATCGACACGAAAGGTCTAAAAAGGGAAGTGCTAAATGCTCACTTCCGAATTCCGCATCAAGTGAAATTACTTCGACATTCTCACTTCGAACCTTGTTTAACTTTGTTCCAAAATACGGCCCCTTTACTTACAGTTTGTTCCGATTTGTTGCCTTGTTAAAAGTATTAAGTACTCTTACCATAAATATCTTTAAAGATTTTTGTGCTTTTTTTATTACATCGAACGTTTATTTCGAGTTATTACAAAGCATTTTTATAACATTTAGTTGAAATGGTCACTTAAAGTCTTAACACAATCTTTTAAACTTTGTTGACATTTATCGATGCAGCTTTTATAGAAATTGGCAGCAGCGACTCTTGTTAAATATTGTAGAAGATTTTATTTTAAAGCGTACCATGTTCTCTGAACAAAACAGTTCAACAAGAATGGTCTCAATATTTTTAACTTCATAATAGCCAAATACTAGCCCTTATGTAATCCCGATCATAATCTACTGGGCTATGTATATTTTAGAAAGCATCCAGCTCTCCAATTTAAAGTTTCTTTACGTTTCCTCATAATTGATTGTCGACTGCGTTCAAAATGTATCGGTCTATGTTACCATAGGTTTAGGCTTCAATCATACTTGATTATCGAAATGAATGATAATGCATAGATTATCGTAGTTCCAGTTTATTGCAAAACCTAAGTTGATGCCCTATTGTTTCGCATTACCCTTAGCTTAACAACCAAATTAATATAAGTATTTCAGTTTAATCTTGGATGCTACTAGATAAAGTCGTGAGAGAATCTGGGACATTGCGAGCGATATCTCGGCCGAGCCGACGCTTGGAACTTATCTTAAGTGTATGTTTGGGTAAATCACGTAGTCATACAGCCATTTTGTTGATACGGTACTCGGTTATTTGTTATGAACAATTTTTCTTCAGCGGAAGAATATTTTAAAGGCAGTTTTGTCTTGTATGGAAATTTGCTATTTGCTTGTTGATTGTAATTGCTGTTTTGGTTAGTAGTTATTCTTTATGACATATTCGGCGTTAGCGTACTGTGAAGGTTGTATTTTTATAGAGGTATACTAAAACAAATTTAGTACATGAACGAATTTTAAACAGAACAAGCTTTAGTAGGGTTTATATTTAAGATTAATATTGAACGATGATCCTTCAATATTAATCCTAAATTACTGTATTTCACTATCTATATCATCACGCTAGATTGTTTGGGGGTAGGCGGAGAGTAGACTAGGGACTAAGATTGTTTCCTTATAGACTTCTCTGGCTTATTTCACGCTCATAGTTCATTTTATGCACGCTCGCCGGTTACGGAGATTCATGAGTAGGTTTTCAGGTAAGATATTTCGTCATATGTAGGCATTACTATAAAGTCACATTTTAACAAAAAAAATAATGGGTTGTGTGGTGTGTTTTGTGTTTCCTGTTTATGCTTCCGAACATCTAAGTCGCGCAAATACTTACGGAACATAACACTTTGGGTATTGTTTTCTTTTCTTTCAAACGAACTGTCATCCAGGCATGCATATGCAAAGACTTTGTATTCACAGCTTCTATAAGCTGCCGAAAATAATTAAATCGCGAACCAAAAAACATCACAAAAATAAATGCTAAGTAAGTTTTTATACTTCAAATGACCTTACTCTGATCTGTTTCTTAATTCAAAACATTTGCAATATAAAATAGCAGAGCAACTTTATTGTGGCATTCATTTGAGGCGTTTATTAAACCACCAGTTTCGTCTGCCAGGTACTTTTTGTTTCTTTGTTTACAAGCATACGTAATGAATACCTGCCCGAAATGCGTCGTTATTAAACTAGGATGACTAGGGTAACGTGAAAACGCTTTGATATATCGTTGGGTGTGATTAGTGAGGAAAGTAGTTTATGTAGGTTTCAAAGAAAATATTGTATGAGGGTGTAGATGAGATGAGAGTCGAAAGACGTCCACTACAGGATAAAGGCTCTCCTCCAAAGACCGTTATAACGACCAACTTTGTTCTGTACGCATCTACCTTTTACCCGTGACCTTCAGTAGATCATAGGTAAGTCTTGTACGTGGTGGTGTAGTCGGTATGTGGTCGTCACTAGAGAAGCTTTCAGCGCCGACGACCGTCAGTTCAACGAGCGATGTGCTCCTCTCACTGGCACTGGTATAGCAATTCTGAGTACCATGTCCGTAATTAGTAAATGTTAGACGAAAGTCTACCCTCTGTTACGACCGCCTGACGGCGGGTACAAATAAAAAAAACACAATTATAAAAAAATACAATTGTTTATTGAAAACAAAAAAATATATGTAATTAAACGCAAACAAATAAAAATCGTAATAAGAAGAAACAAAGAAAATTAAAATAAGTAATAACATTTTTTTTTTCACCCGGGGCGTGAATTCTCGGCACAGGGGAGTTTTCGGGTCACACAAAAAACCTATGGGCGCTGGGGACTTAACTTTCGGCCGTTCGATCCCGTGACGCGTGGGGGGTCTTCGGTAATCAGCCTCCACCGGCTAGATGGGGAACTTGGAGGTGCCCTGTAGAAGGCCCTCAGCCGCCGAGGTCAGCGGAAGTCGACGGGCAGAAGTGTGGCCTGCTGTCTCCCAAACCGTACTTTGGCAACCCGTACGGTGGACCCCCAATTTTCAAGGGGGTTGAAGAATTTTCAATATATTTGGGTGAAACATTCAAAAATTATGGCCAGGAAATCTGATACATCGCCAATATTTTTTATAAAAAGCGAAAACGATCTAACAAAAATCATATAAATCACTTATACTATTTGTTACTATTTGTATATTCTTTCTTAAGTTTATTTTTGTTATCCTTTAAATTTGTGAACAGTTTGAGAACCATACGCATTTTGCGATTCTTTTGTTCTATCGTTAATCACCCGGGTCACATAGGAGCGGACAACCAGTTATCGCATGTAAGTTCACAACCCTTCGCAGAGCTTTTGCTCGCGCGCACGGCCCTATACATGTCCTTTACGTTCACTATCGGTTGCGCTTTTTGTGAATCAAGTTCGCATTAGCTTGAGCAATGGTTGAAATGCGCGGGACGGGCGCTTAGAATCCATTGTTTGTCTACCCTAACTATAAAAATAAAAAGAAGCTATTCATTATTAAAGTCAGTCGTAAGAAGTGGCGGCGATACACACATTTCATATTATGCTTTTTTTGGATACAAATCGTTTAATTTTATAGTTTTATATCTGATTATTTATTTATTATACCGTTTAGGTCTTAAAATAGTGTGTTACATATTCTACTCGTGCAATACTTATATACAGGTATTTATTTTACAGGTGCTACTAGCTAGTCAACTTTGCATTTTATCGTTTAATTGTTTCGCTCGTGTTTTTATTTTATTAACTACTTATGGCTCCCACCGCAATTAGTGCATACTACCAAAACGCACGACTTTAAACGAAACCTACAACTGTCATCGTACGATGTTATCTCATTAGCCGAAACTTGGCTTTTGGAAGGTATAAATAACAGCGAGTTGTTTGATGATAGGTATGTTATTTGGAGACGGGATAGGCAGTATTTGTCTACGAGAGAGAGGTACGGAGGTGGAGTACTTTTAGCCGTACACCAGAACTTGGCAGCGGTGGAACGCCCTGAATGGCGTTCCTCCGCAGAGGATATCTGGGTGTCTGTTACATTGAATAATAAAAATGTTAACAGACTTAAAAATAAGCTTCATATCTGTACTTTATATCTCTGTAAGGAGAATCTTGGCAATTCTTTTAATGCACAGCTACATAATTTCACAGAAAATCTTTCGTTTGTAATTAATTCTTGTCCCAATGATTTATTCTTAATATTAGGTGATTTTAACCTGAGTAATATTGACTGGTACGGCGAGTTAAGCTCTTTACAGCCTTTGGGGGTTACTGGCGAGCCGCAGATGTACTTTTTTGATACATTAATTGAGTGTAACTTAAATCAATATAATTTAAATAGAAATATAAACAGCAGGTTATTGGATTATGTGTTATGTAACAAGGAAGTGACTGTAAACTCATGTAATGACCCATTGGTTCCGGAAGATCTGCATCATAAATCGTTAGAAATTACATTACACTTTACTAAGGAGAATTTGTTAGAATATAGCTCTAGGCTCAAATATTATTATGACAAGGCTAATTATGAAACCATCAAATCTTCTTTAAAAGCTGTCGATTGGAAGGTTTGTTTAAACAATATTACACTAGATGATGCCACTAATATATTCTATAGTTATTTGTATGATCTGCGCGATAAATATATCCCCCATAAATTAATTCCTACTTCGACTTTTCCACCTTGGTACAGCGCTCCCTTAAAAAAAATATTAAAGGAGAAGTATAAATATTTAAAAAAACACCAAATATATGGTAATAGTAGCGATTACGATACTTTCTGTTTACTTCGTGAACGCGCTAAAAAATTGGAGCATGAGTGCTATAAAAATTATATACAACATTCAGAAAATTCAATTATTAGCAATCCCAGATTTTTTTGGTCATTTATTAAATCGAATAAACGTGGTCATAATTCACTACCTTCGACACTCTATAATGATAGCGAATCTGCTAGCACTGGAGAAGAAATTGCCAATCTTTTTGCATCCTATTTCCATTCTACCTTCCGTCCCTCAACCTCTCAATGTGCTCAATTTCCTTCGGATAACTCATCAATTGTTAGTAATACATCCAACTATATTAGTGACATTGAGGTCAATGCCGATACAGTTTGTAAACTGTTAAAAACTCTCGATCTGACTAAAGGCCCGGGACCTGATAAAATCGTACCCAAATTTATCGATGCCTGTGCAGAGTGTTTAACTGAACCTCTCGTTATTCTCTTTAAGCGCTCTATTTCTGAAGGAAATGTACCCAAAATCTGGAAATCCGCGTTCATCTCTCCAATACATAAAAATGGTAGCAGAAACGACGTTAAAAATTACAGACCAATATCTAAATTGTGTATTTTTGCCAAAATATTTGAACGAATAATATATACTCAAGTTTATGAAACGGTTTCTCCAACATTTATACCTGAGCAGCACGGTTTTTTAAAAATGCGATCAACACTATCTAATCTACTCTGTTTCACAGACTTTATAACTTCAGGTATGGACTCTGGGGGGCAGGTTGATGCTATTTTTACCGACTACAGCAAAGCATTTGACCGCATTGATCATCAAATATTATTGCAAAAGCTGATTTCTGCAGGTATCCATGGTAACCTATACAGATGGTTTACCTCATACATTGAAAATCGCTCTCAGGCAGTAGTCATTAACGGCTTTACTTCTGTCTGGAATAATGTCCCTTCCGGTGTCCCACAGGGATCTTTACTTGGACCTTTACTCTTTAATATATTCATAAATGACGTTAATCTCTGTATCAACAACTCAAACATTTTTCTTTATGCGGATGATATAAAGATATTCAAAAAAATTAGTAGCTCTAACGATTGTCGGCTCTTGCAAGAAGATTTAGACAGCTTTGAACGTTACTGCTATTCAAATAAATTGGACTTAAATATTAATAAGTGTTTATTCATCTCTTTTACCCGCAAAATTAAATTTATCCATAGTAAATATTTTTTACAAGGACAGGAGCTGCAAAAGGTGGATAGAATCCGGGACCTCGGTGTCATACATGATACTAAATTAACATTTGAGAAACATATCGATCACGTAGCTAAACAAGCCTCCAAAGTATTGGGATTTATTATTAGATCTAGTTCACAATTTAATAACATAAAAGTGATCAAAATCCTCTATTGTTCCTTGGTGCGTAGCATCCTCGAGTATTGCTTTCAAGTATGGAACCCGCGATATAATATTTTTGTAAACAGGCTTGAATCCATACAACGCCGATTTCTTAGATTCTTGCAGTTCAAATGCCAATGTTTTGACTCCAATTATGAATCTCGTTGTCGTAAATACCATACACTGCCGTTGCACGAAAGAAGAAAAATAGCTGATATAGTGACATTAGTAAAAATTGCACAGAATATGTGTGACTCGCCGCTCTTGTTGTCTAAAATCAATGTTAAAGTTCCAAGTAGAATAATGAGGCGGCCAATATACTTGGATATTCCTCAAAGCTCTTCTAATTACAGACAGAATTCATTTTTTGTTAGGTCTGTTAATGAATTAAACAAACTGGTTGTCTTTCCTGAACTTGATTTGTTCAATTGTAAACCATACGCTTTTAAAAAATCTGTGACTGATTCTTGGTTTGGTTCTCTCGCTAGTACGGTTTCTTGTCATAAGAAAACGATCTAATTATTTTTTTTTTTTTAATTTCTTTGTAATATTTTTTTTTCTTAAGCTTTATAGCAATTCACATGTGGAAACATGTAAATGGTGTTTTTGCTATATAATTCGTTATTATTTTTTTCTATGTCAATATTACACTGTATGTTTTCCTAAGATAATAAAATAAATAAAATGTTGCTAATCTAAACTTTTATTTTTTATTTTAATAAAGCACTGTTTGAACTGAACTGAATTGTTGTCGTGCGAGCTCTGGCGTCGAAAAGGGCCTTGTTCCTGCGCGAACTCGTTTTTATATACTGCCCCAGGACGGCCTACTTCCTGCCTGGCAACAGTGCGCACTCCCCAGATCTCTTGATCCTTCGTCTGAGACGAGGACAGAGATATGGAAAGAACGGCTCAACCGAAGCAGATACGCCCTAAACTATTGTCTATTTTTTATAAAATTCTTGTGAGACTAAGATAGCAATAACCGAACCGAGCGAGATAGGATCATTGTCCCGTTGTTCGCTATTGTATTATTTCTAGATCCTTCTATGTTGTGGGCGTTTCTTATTAGGTGTTCTAGAAGGAATTTGATTTCCGGCGCCAACGAATACCTTATATGAAGAATGTTGAAGAATGTTGCTAATCTAAACTATTTTATTTTTATTTTATATTTTTAAAACTATGTTACGACGTAACACCTCTCAAATAAAGGTGAAAGAGAGTAGTGACCCAGTGCGAGCTGGTGGATTCAAACTTGTGGTGAAGCCGCTAATAAAGTTTCAACTGGGCTTAATATGTGAAGCAGAACCGATACGGCTTAACGTTCCGTTCAAAATAAGAGGACTCTTGAAAGAGCAGGAAATTCTAGAAATTGTTATTCATCTCCGGGTGACTGAACCAAACGCTGTTTAACCATGGTGATCGCTGGGGAACTGCGGTTACTTAGATTGCGCTCGTGTAGGATTTACTTAAGTTTTGTTCGGTATAAGATATGTTCAAAAACTAAATAAACGTCGCAAAACCTAGCCCTGAAGTTGCTTTCATTCTATGGGTATCTTACAATAGACTAAGGCTGATCCGAAGCGAACTAAAAATGTCTTTATTTTGTTCCTACTACACGAGAATCAAACATGCGGCTTCTCAGATCAATAAGTCGAGCAACCTACACTTGGATCTAATAAATGAAGATATCAATGGGTTCAACTCTCGGTCGTCGCGAGACTGCACTCTTTAAAATCAGTTGCAACCAGTCGCCATGGCAGCTGAGCTTCGCAAACGTCAGAAGAAAAATATACTTGAACAAACAAAATTTTTGGACGAAATCAACAACAGGCTGGTAGAGACTGTCCATACGGTCGGGTCCAAGTATTTTAAGCCCCACCGTAAAAATAGACCTCAAAAACTATCCAACTACACCCGAAACCTCATGGCTGAGCGACGTTCCATGACGCTCCAAACCTCCGATGATGCTAAGTCCTATAGGCAGCTCAATGGACAGATACTGAAGTCCTTGCGACACGATTTACGGTCCTTCAATACAAGGCGTATTGAGGAGACCATAGCACAGAACAAGGGCTCCAAAGTGTTCGCAAGAGACGCGTCTATTGGGCAAAGCCAGTTGACAAAGCTGAAGACGGAGGACGGAAACGTAACGTCGAATAGGTCAGAGGTGCTCAGGGAGATAGAGGTTCTATGGGCAGTTGTATACCTCAGTAGCTGAACCTGTTGTTGACTTGGTAAAAGACCCAAGAGCCAAGCTAACCCGACACTACACAGAAGATATCCCGGACATCAGCCTGTACGAGATTAGGATGGCTCTCAAACACCTTAAAAACAACAAAGCGCCGGGTGAAGACGGAATTACCGCAGAGCTTCTGAAAGCGGGCGGATCGCCGGTACTTAAAGTCCTTCAGAGGCTGTTTAATTCCGTCTTGCTCGAAGGAAAAACGCCGGAAGCGTGGAACAGGGGTGTGGTGGTACTCTTTTTCAAGAAAGGTGATAACACTTTACTGAAGAATTATAGGCCCATCACACTGCTGAGCCATGTTTATAAGTTGTTTTCGAGAGTCATTACGAATCGTCTCGAACGCAGGTTTGATGACTTCCAGCCTCCCGAACAAGCCGGTTTCCGGAAAGGCTTTAGTACCATAGACCACATACATACGCTGCGGCAGATTATACAGAAGACCGAGGAGTATAATCGGCCACTATGCTTGGCGTTTGTGGACTATGAGAAAGCCTTCGATTCGATCGAGACTTGGGCGGTTCTTAGATCTCTCCAGCGATGCCGCATTGACTATCGGTACATTGAGGTGTTGAGGTGCTTGTATAATAACGCCACCATGTCAGTCCGAGTACAGGGGCAGTGCACGAAAGCGATCCCCATAAAAAGAGGAGTAAGGCAGGGAGACGTCATTTCTCCGAAACTGTTTACGGCCACCTTAGAGGACGCCTTCAAGCTCTTGGAATGGCAAGGACTTGGCATCAACATCAATGGCGAATACATCACTCACCTTCGATTTGCCGACGACATTGTGGTCGTGGCGGAGTCGCTGGAAGATCTAGGACGAATGCTCGATGACGTCAACAGAGTATCTCAACAAGTGGGTCTTAAAATGAACATGGACAAAACGAAAATAATGTCTAACGTCCATGTCGTACCCACCGCACTCACCGTTGGGAACTCTACTCTTGAAGTTGTCGACGAATACATTTACCTGGGACAGGTAGTCCGGTTAGGTAGGTCCAACTTTGAGAGAGAGGTCAATCGACGAATCCAACTCGGCTGGGCAGCGTTCGGGAAACTGCGCAACATCTTCTCATCCAAAATACTTCAGTGCCTAAAGACTAAAGTTTTTAGTCAATGTGTGTTACCAGTGATGATATATGGATCAGAGACGTGGTCTCTTACAATAGGTCTCATAAAAAAGCTCAGAGTTGCTCAGCGAGCTAGGGAGAGAGCTATGCTCGGCGTTTCTCTACGCGATCGAATCAGGAATGAGGAGATTCGTAGAAGAACCAAGGTCACCGACATAGCCGTTAAGATTAGCAAGCTGAAGTGGCAATGGGCGGGCCACATAGCGCGTAGATCGGACGGGCGTTGGGGCAGAAAGATTCTAGAGTGGAGACCACGTATTGGCAAGCGCAGCGTGGGACGACCGCCTGCCAGATGGACCGACGATCTTGTGAAAATCGCAGGAAGTCGTTGGATGCAGGTGGCATCGGACCGGTTACGCTGGAAAGCGATTGGGGAGGCCTATGTTCAGCAGTGGACAAGTATAGGCTGAGATGATGATGATGATGAACAAAATTTATTTGTTTAATAAACTCAAAATTATATGCATTCATCAGACAAAACAACCTTTTTAATGCGGAAGAGCAGCGTCGAATCCCAGAAGCCACAAGAAATGTTTCTAACATAGAGTGAGTACTGTGAAATTAACTTGAACCAACTTTAAACAATTGAATAATGTGACAAGTAGGTGTGATAAGCGTAATGTGTACCGCCACTGCTACCAAGGCAGGACGGAGTTCAATTAGGAATTTGCATTCTGGGAACTTATTCGGTATTAAAAATTAAACGTAACGCGGTGCGTTACGAAAACTCAGTGAACTGAAATTGTACAGTGCGACAAGGATCTTGTTGCACGTGGCAAAATCTGAACTACTGCTGTCATCAACTGAACTATCACTTCATGACAGTCGCAGGGATGCCGTTTGCTATGAAATTCACCCTAAGTTATTTTTTTAATTAGTAGGAATGAAGTTTTTTTATTTATTTTGTTCTATATTTCAATTTGGTATACTGCGTCTACAGGGTGCAGCTTGATTAAGTTTGAACAAGTGTGTAAACTCTCTCTAAAGTTAGTTAAGTTAGTTACACCGTATGGACCCACTTATTGAAATATTTCCCTGGAAGTAGGAAAATGCTACTAAATGGTAACCCTGATTTCTCATCAACGCCGCCCTGTCAATGTCATCCACGTGCCAAAAAAATCTTGTCGGACTCTACTCTAGGACCTTACAGATTACCATCACATGAAAATTTTACGTAGTTATCGTAACACGGGGTGTTCTGGTCGAAGCGAATAAGGGCATTGCACACTCATGCAAACACACGGTATCTTCTTTACGTACAGGGCCTTTATTTGCTATGCCACATGAGATTCCCCGCAAGTAACGTGTGACGTCATAACAAGTAGTAAACGTAAACACGCTTCCTTGACGAGCCTACGCGTGGAATTACAAAATGGTATTCCGTATGCCGTAAGGAATGTTGTCTACCGCATTTTGTTTTTAATTTGAGATTTCGCTTGATTCGTTTATAATCTTACATCTCTTTATTTCGGTAAAGTATCGATTTTTTTGAATCTATCTATATCATCACGCCAGAGCCCTTGCGGGGTAGGCAGAGAGAACAGAGTTCCAACAGGTTCTTTCCTTACATACCCCTCTGGCTTCCTCCACTCTCTAATTCGTCTCATACACGCTCGGCGGTTACGGAGACTCTTGAGTTTTCCTTCAGATAAGACTCGGTTTATTTGGTCGTGGTAAGATAGTCTAGGTCTTCCCCGGTACCTGCATCCTTCCACTTTCAGATTGTATATCTGTTTTGTCATTCTTTCATCTGATATTCTTTTTATATGCCCGAACCAACGGAGCATGCCCTTTCTCATCTTTACACCGATGCGATCTTTCATACCTACTCGCTTTCTTACTAGGCTGTTGCTAATGCGGTCGGTCAGCTTCACTCCGCACATCTTCCGCAGAGCTCGCATTTCTACTGCATTTATCCTACTTTAATTCTCCTTCTTACATACCTAGCTCTCGCTACCATATAACAGCGTTGGGACAAGCACTCCATTATGTATGGCCAGCTGCGCCTTATGGCTTAAGCGCCGGCTTCCAAATAGCTTTCCCATCGCACCATTCACCCTGTTCCCTGCACTCACTCTTCTCTCTATGTTAGCGGTGTATTTCCCATCCTTACTGAAGGCGCATCCAAGATATACAAACTCATTCACTTGCTCCAGCACATCGTTACCAACCACAATCCTTACATTCGTTCTGGTTTCTTCCCTTTCAAAAACCATAATCTTGGTTTTCTTTACATTCAAGTGTAAGCCATTGATCATGCAGTCGTCTTTCATAACTGTGACTAGTGTTTGCAGATCAGTGGCTGTTGGCGCTATTAAAACCGCGTCATCTGCATGAAGTATGTGGTTTACCATTAGGTCACCCATTTGTACACCTTCATTCGTCGCTTACAGTCTTTGAAGACTTTTATCCAGATATATTATAAACAGTCTAGCGGACAACACGCAACCCTGCTTGACGCCGATTTCAACGTCAAACCCGGGCTACCACCCACCCGTACTGTGGACTGGACGGATCGCAACAGAGACACTCTGGCAAAATGTCCCAAAGTCTCTTTCGCACAACTCTGTCAAACGCCTTCTCCAGATCTACAAAACCGCAGAAAACCTTCCGGCCTACTGCCAGATGCTTCTCTACGATGTTGCGAAAGGAGAAGACTTGATCCAAACATCCTCTTCCGGACCTGAAACCCCCTTGTGCCTCGCACAACATTCCATCGGACTTCTCGCGCATTCTCCTTTCAATAATTTTACCGTACACCTTGGCTGCCAAGGTGATCAAACTGATGGCTCTGTATTTGCCGCAGTCATATTGTGAACCCTTGCCTTTATAAAAGGGTACTATGACTGCGCGGCGCCAATCTGTAGGGACTCTACCGGTCCTCCAGCAAAGGTTTGCAAGGGCCCGGAAGGCGTCCCGGACGCGAGTTCCACCATATTTGATCATCTCGGCAGATATCATGTCTACTCCCGCAGCTTTACCGTTTTTCATAATTCCTATCGCCCATTCAACTTCTTCCATACTGATGTCCTCTGTCGATTCTGGTGTCGCAAACTCGCCTTTGGGTACGTCTGCGGCATCAGTATCCGGGGCATCTCCATACATTTCTCCAAAATATTCACTCCACCCGTTCAGCACAGCTTGTGTGTCTGCAAGAATGTCACCATCTTTAGATTTTATCCTTTCCATTCTGGAGCCTGACGAATCACCTCGAGCTTTTCTCACCTTGCTCCAAAAGAGTTTGGTGTTGTTCTCGAAGTTCTTCGCCAGCCTCTCCTCCTCAATCATACTGGCTCTTTCACGCTTTTCTTTCACTAAAGTTTTAGTGGCATTCTTGCATTGCCGGTATATTTCTTTCTTCATCTCTGTCATACTGGCATTCAGGTTCAAAGAAGAAACATAGTCCTGCCACGCTTTCTTCTTACTTTCGACGGAGCTTTGCAACTCCGCATCCCACGATGCATCACCTTTTGCTGTACTATGCTTCTTTGAGCAACCATATACTTCTTTCGCGGATTCCATCAAACTCTCTTTCAGGCTATTCCAGCATTAATCTACATTTGAGTCCGAAGAGCCTGCTGTCAAAAGCTTGTCCCGGACTCTGTCTTCATACATTCTCCTCACGCTCTCATCTTGCAACTTTTCAACCTTTATTCTTTCAAGGTCTCCGAAGGGGACACGCTCTCGCCAGTGCCTCCACTTCCTGAACAGACCACTAAACCGCGCAACTACGAGATAGTGGTCTGATTCGAGAGTGGAGCCTCTATATGCACGCGTATCTTATAGTTTGCTTCGGAGCCGGTTATCAACCAGGATTAGATCTATCATGATTTTTTATTCATTCCTACTCCACGTATACATATGTATGTCCTTGTGCTGGAATATCGTATAAGACACAAGGAGACCTCTTTTCAAACAAACATCTACAATGAGCTTCCCTGCATCGTTCACTCTCTTATCACCATAAGGACCCAGAGCAGCGTCGCAAGTTTGCCGCCTGGTTCCTACCCATCCGTTCAGATCGCCACACAAAATCACCTTTTCGTTAGCCTCAGCCAGATCCAGAACTTCCCTGACATTATCCCAAAACTTCTCAAGGTCCTGGGGTGTCGACGAGCTTACGGGAGCATATGCTGCGACCAAAAATACTCTAGTGACACCCAGTTTGAAACGGACCCAGAGAAGTCTCGCATCGCACAGGCCATAATCTCTCACTCCAGAGGCCAGGCGACGGGACAGCAAGATACCCACCCCCATGCTGGCACGACTGCCCTGCGGTACCCCATTACACAGAGCCATCGTTCCATCGGGAAGATCACAGGTTTCACTGCCCCTCCACTTAGTCTCTGTTACACACAGAACATCCAGGCGTCTCTGTTTCATCACATCAATCATCTCATGCATCTTATCTTTAATACCACCCCTTACATTCCAAGTGCGTATTCGGCACTATGCACCCCACGACTCGCCAGTTCGGGCCCGGCGTTATGGGTGGCGGCCCCCATCGCCGCTTCCACCTATATTCGTACCGACGGGGGCGGGCCGGTACGCGTCGCCTCGGGGGGACACCCTAGCCCGCACTGCGGTACGTCTTTGGTCCAAGATTGCAGCCATAATGACTGGCAGGTGTCGCGTCGAGCACGCTCTTGGACAGACCCCCCCGTTTTTTGAATATTCGTTTAAACTTATTCAATTTCGGTAAAATATATTTATGTGTTTATAACATGGTTTTAAGTATGTGTGTATTAAATACTAAGTAAATAAGTAGGGCCTGATATAAGAAAGGCAGCTTTAATTAACATTAAACAAAGATCCAAGTTTTGGAACGTACGAATGTCAAATACAATAACCTATACCCACACCTAAACAAACAGAGACTTGTCCCACACATATATATAATCAGTTTTTTTTCTTAAGTGGCCAATTTCATAATAAAATATTGTGTGATAACTTAAGGCATATAATATATATATATATATATAATTATATAATTGGTTCAAAATTAGTTTATTTGATTCATTCATTGATTCAACAATCCTTGCTCTTTTTCCCAACCGACCATTTTAGTGTCGTTAGTTATCACACCATGTTTGTTCATAAAATTGGCCACTTCAGAAAAAACATACTTTATCTAGCACCATATCGATCTCAGCCTTAAATCTATTCGCACCAATATAAACGAGAGAACGAGAACCCGCTTTTTAGCTGCTGCCGCCTACGCACCTGACTCGCCGCCTATTAGCCGTTATCGCCACCCATGCCATATTCTCAGCGACCCTCACAATGCCCTTACTTCCCTCCTATCAGATACCGATATCACACACAGGATTAGACACCGACTTCGCCGGCGAAGTGGAAGAATCCCTTGTCCGCTGGCCAGTGCATCTCTGCACTGGCTAGCAGACAATGGATTCTTCCACGTTCACCACGGCGAGAAATCTAATATATGCCTTCCCCCATAGCAACAGCCCAAGTCGAGGCCTTTCCTCCCTGAACCGCCCTTAAGCTAGTTGCCCCTACGCCCTACTGCCCCCCACTTTGGGAATACCGGCGTGATGGTGTTTATTTTTTATTTTAAAATTTGTTGTGTAAATATACGTACAATGAACTAAAAGGTATACTGTTTTATTAAGTTTGCATTACCTTTATCTTCTATACAAGCTATCTACACAGATACATAGATAGATACATAATCTATGTATCTATCTAAATTTAAGAATCAATAAAGAAAAAAAATATATAATAAAAAATCATCAAGCCAGATCCCCTGCCAGGCAGGTCTGTACATAAATGAAACAAAAGTATCTGGTAAATCAACAAGTTTTATTTATGAATAACAAATCAATAATCATATGCAAGTCATTTGGTTTTGTTAAATGGAAACTTATAAGTCCTCATCAGAACAATGACCATTCTATATTATACCGTGTGGTATACCACACGGTAATAGTTCCACTTTGAAAGGTTACAACACATAATTATGTAGCTATAATTGAAAAACAAATTGAAATAAAAACATTTTTCTTTCATTCATTAGTATATAAATTCCCACCACAGATGACATCAGCGCACATCCTTCTCTACAAGAATGGGTTGACTTAGTGTTCTAATTTACTCAACCATCTGCAATTCTGTAAAAGAAGTTTCATATTAAAGATATGATTTTTAGAGGCAAAATTAGTGCTTTCTAATATAGGCAACACATTATTTGATAAACAATTAAGACTCACTCAAAGAAAATCCATAATAATAACCCTACATTTCACTTTTAATGAAAAATGATAATGAAAAGTAGCCTATTATGTTATTTTAGGTCATCATCATCTACCTATGCCCTAAATTAAATCAATGATATAAATATTTGATTCACCACAAAATCAATAATGTTATACACCACAAATTATTTGTTTTTGTAAAATAACAAAAGTCACACCTATTTTAGTAGATACGTACCTGTTTTCTATGATCACAGTTGGGTCTCCTAACGCATTTAATTGGTAGATTAGGTCTTCCTACATTTCTCGATGACCTTTCTTGAGGAGAAGAATTGATGTACCCAGATTTTTAAGTTAATTGTGTACACTATTGTTGAAATTGAGAAGTTCACTTAAATAGATGAGCCACCACAATTTTCCAATGTCACCGGTTATGAGTAATAATTTATTATAACGATGACGAAGCGATGATCATAAAATATCATTTAAATTGCAATAAAACTATTTGAAAATGTTTATTTATATTGAATTACCTTTGAACGTTTTCAACATGTTTTCAGTAACACGCAAGCGCGGCGCGTGTTATTTTGACAGTTCGAAACATGGCGTGTGACGAGCTTTGTCATGTTTTCAAGTCTGACAGTGGCATACAGAATTCTATTCCACGCCAATAACACGTATGTTGGATAACACGTCTTGTTTCGTGTTTAAATGGTCATAGCGAATAAGGGCCCAGTTCCGTCGTTTTTCGTATTGTGTTTTAGTGTGTAATTATTTTTTTTCGACAAATGTAATAATTAATTTTGAATTGTAGGAGTTAAGCAAACAAAGGAAATATTAACTGTTAAAGTTTTCATTCATAACTTGTGTGGAAGTTAAGTTGATCTTTTGGAATAGTTCTTATTTATATTTTTATTGCGGAAAAGTCCAGTGACTTAAAAAGTCGTACTAGCAGGTGGTCACAAACTTGACTCTACTATTCTACACTAGTAACACTTTCACTACTCTTAAGTACTTGTTCACCCCAATATGTGAGAAAAAGGCCTGCATCCAACATTGCGGCATTATTGGTTCATTTATTTTCAGTAACATTCTAAACACGTACTATGTTGTAAATTTTCAATAATTCAACAAATAATATTATTACACCATTCACAGATGAGATGTTTCCTGAAATATATAGTAGTTATTTCTTAATAATACTATATTTTATGTTTATTCACAGGTATGATTAATATTGCTATTCTAAGCCAGCAATTGTTTTAAAAAATATCCGACTTTAGCCCGTTTTCCAAGCGTAACCGTCCTGAATTAACTGTCGTATATCTCTTAGTGCTGTTTGGAACATTGTTTAAGGATTAGCAGAGTGTGGCATGCGTGCTCTGTAACCAGCTGTTCATCCTGTGTTTATTGCCTCGTCAATGCAACATCGCAGATGTTATTTTTGGTTATAAACTTGTAATTAAATAAATTTTATAGGTCCTCCTAGAATACCAGCGCTGCATCATGATAAAAAATTATGGTGCTGTGTGTTTAACTCAACCTCTGGTGTTTGTAAATGTGTATTTTGTTATTCTTAGTATTTCGCTGTTTGTGTACGTGTGTGGATGTATAAATGTCTTTTCTTTATTCTTGTTAATTTTTCCTGTGAAAACTTATAACTATTAGCAGTGCCTGTATGGATATTTAATGTGCAAATTTTTTCCTGGCTGGACGGTTAAGTGGTACATGATGTAGCTAGAGACCATAAGGATTTCCCAAGTTCAAATCTTAGGATTTTGACAGAGTTGTAGTGGTTTTTCTAATGAAATATCCTCGGTATCAGTTGGGAAGTCTGAAACTATGCCTATTATAATGGCTAAATGCTTGTCTCCTATTACATTGGGCCTGGAATGGATGTATGTAAATATGTTTAAGCAGAGGTAAGAGAAATGTATTGTGTACACTTAAAAATTGACAACGATGTTAGGTCCTTATATAATATAGGGTATATAAAGTCCTAAATTCATTATGCCAGGCACATCTTCAGGCTCCAAACTCCTACTGTAAATCTTTAAAAAACCATAATGTCCTACTTAGAATTAAATGATAGACAGCATTAATTTCGGTGTGCATTAAAAAGATTTTCGCTTATTGCTCACTCGTCAAATAGTTTTATTTTGTAGTCTAATCGTAGACGTGAGGGCTTAGCATGAATCAATTGACGTTACCGCGACGCTATCGTGATATTCCGTCCTTGTCACTACAAATTTACTAAATAAACATGAACGTGACAGCAAGTTTACTCACCTTTGTGATATTATGTATTCACAAAAAGCATAGGATAAGAAAGCGTGGGAGGAGGTTGTTTGAAGCGCTTATATACAAAGGAACCTATTGTTATTTTCACTGTTAGCTCTCAGTCTTGCAGTAGATTTTCTTTATTATAATTTTATGATTTTTATTTTTTTTGCAAATGATATATGTTTTTGAGAGAACAGACTTTAAAAGTTCGAAATATTTTACTTACTAATGAAGTAAAAATGTAATCATTGTATGTCCTTAATTCATTAAAATGATTTCACAAAATTCTCCTACATTTAAATCAAGTTACTATTTCTTTTGTTAAACATTCCAAATACACATTAAATGATTTTGGCCATTCAGTTTAATTGATTGGTAGTAATATATCAATTATTTATAGGTAACTAATATTATTATTTATGCGTTGTCTGAACTATCGGATGTATGTCAAGCAAT
Source organism: Phalera bucephala (assembly GCA_905147815.2). Lineage (NCBI taxonomy): Eukaryota > Metazoa > Arthropoda > Insecta > Lepidoptera > Notodontidae > Phalera > Phalera bucephala. The sequence continues at coordinate 2,668,100 of CAJHXA020000004.1, read as the reverse complement.
TATTTATTACCAGCTACGCATCAAAAAACTATAACATAAAGGATCATTATAAAATTTTTCTTAAATAAGTAGAAATATCTTTTCTCGCAATGTCAAAATCCATAAAAACAGTTCTCGGTATCACAAGTTGTGACTTAAGTAACGGAAGAGTTATAATTTCATGTCCACGGATTGGAAACTGATATATAGACATACTCTATGCCTTTAATAAATACTTGAGTGTATACTTCTTTTTTGAGTGTGTTTAGTTGTGAAGCGATGACAGATGTCAGATGAAAGACGGCGGAGGGCATTGCATTGTTATTCGATTGGCAACGGGGTGAGCGATCGGACGTATCGCGGAGCAGCTAATCTCACTGCTATGTGACTGTATTAATCTCCAACTATTGTGGGCATCCTCGGATATCAAGAAAGATCAGTTTACCGGACTAGACTCTAGTGTTATTTCAAGGTTTCCTTCATCTTTATCCACCATGTAGATGAAAATAAAGATAATTTCCCCTTTCACCGTTACCAGCATTGAAAGCTATTAAAATTCACTTATAGCCATGAGAAGAAGCAATTACTGTGGTATTTTTCTTTGCTGATTTTTACTGTAGAATCAATAGTAGATATTGCATTGTCTTTCCGAATGTAGAAACATGTCTTGGTTTTTCCGGAATTTAGATCCAAATGCTCTTAATTCAAGAAATTACTGCTGGATTCACCAAAATACTACCATGTCCCAAAATTTTGTAATGATTTTACCGAATTCAATTTTACCGTGTTTCCATTATTTGTTAAAGCAAAACAAACACTAAGCTATCCAATTAATACTATTACACACACCAATATTAATACTGTCACACAAGGCTCTTATTCGCTATGACCAAACGCGGCGCGTTACAAAAACTTCGTGAAATGAACGTGTAAATATCGTATGCTACTGAAGTACATTTAAACGATCTGTTAGGTCCGAGTACTTCGTTATTTATTCAAAAACACAAGTACACATTTGTATACTACTACAAGTCTTTGTCTAGTTCAGTCTCTTTTGATACTTAAAGTCATATTTACTGAGCCAACTGGCAAGCAGAAACCAAGTCCGCAGGGCGGTTATTAGACTAAGTACCAAAATGACTGACTTTTGATGGAAAATCAGGGTCTATTAAGGCATAGGTGTGATAGACACTTGAATATATGCTGATAGACACTTGAATATATATGTAGGTGGAAACTGCAATTCAGCAATATAACCCTGAGAACTAAGGATGTAAAAATCATCTCACGAAGTTATCGTAACGCACCGCGTGACGTGTTTTATTGGTCATAGGGAATAAAGGCCTAGTTTCATATCGTTTTTCGCGTTTATCCTCATTCTCTACGGCAGTCTAGGTTAATTTGACCTTCAAGTTAATCAAATTGAACTGTATTTATTTGCGTAAGGAGCCGTTTTCCAGGCCAACGTCGACTGTTACGGCTGGCATATTAATCACTTCTACCCTTGTGTTGGCTAGCAGAAGGTTCCGTTTGAAAAAAACAATATGATGAGTTCGTGTTTTCACTAAATTCGTAAGTATTTAAAAAAGCGATTGTTAATTTGGGCTATTTAGTCAACTGGACCCATTCGAAGTGGAAGTGGGGTCAGTTGACAAAATGCATATTTTTAATTGGTCAACTAGAACCGTTGACAAATTATGTAATACTAAATAAATACAAACACTCGGAAAAGATCTTTTTTTAAGTTTTTCTTAACTCGTATATTACGAAATATTATAATATCACAAAACAGTCGCAAACGCATTGCATTCGAGTCCAGTGCACTTGAAGTTCGACTATGTTAATGTATCAAAATAATATATAAAATGTTTCAAAATATAATTTGTTATGAATTTTTTGTACACGCCTGTACGGTCAGCTACTTACGTAGCTGAGTTTTTCAAATGAGTAATACTCTTTATTTTAGAGATATTGGTGAACTTTGTCAAAGCCAAATCATAAGCAACATATTCAAATATATTTAGAACAAGACAAATAATGGATTTGATGTAAAACAAAAGTGTGCAAACAATTTAAAAAAATGAGAATGTTAAGCTACTTATTTTGATGACTGTACATAGATTTAAAGTTATAATAATAATAATAATAATTCATTTATTCGCGTAGACAACATTGATCCATTATTTGTTAGTAAGCTTAAATTCTAGGAGTTAGTAGAAATTAATCATATTAAATCAAATCAAATTGTGGGTCTATTCGACTAAATAAAATTAATGATTACCCACTAAATAAACTTGATGACCAAACAAAATTATGATGAATTAGTCAAGTTAATTCCGCGAGTCCAGTTGACTAAAAAGTTTAATTTGTGTTGAATATTTCCTTAGAAATTTGGAACTTTTTATGTTATAATATTGAAAAGGTAAAGGAGAATATCATGCGAATCCGTCATGCTTTAATTTCCGCGCTATGTAATTTAATCCAAGCCAATTTAGTTTAATGGTCCGATAGTCAAATCTTAATCAAGGGATTATGAATATTTAAATACATCGGGAAGTTAGGATGAATCTATCTATCTATATCATCACGCCAGATCCCTTGCGAGGTAGGTAGAGAGTACAGAGTTCCAACAGGTTCTTTCCTTACATCCGTCTCTGGCTTCCTCCACTCTCATAGTTCGTCACATACACGCTCGCGGGTTACGGAGACTCTTGAATTGTCCTTCAGATAAGACACGGTCTATTTGGTCATGGTAAAATAGTCTAGATCTTCTCCGGTACCTACATCCTTCCACTTTCGCGTTGTATATCTGTTTTGTCATTTTTTCTTCATTTTTAGGTTGAATTAGATTGGAAAGAGCAGAAAAGCAACCAGACATAAAAAACACTGTTGTATTATTGTTTTTTTGAACACTGATGTTGATGCAAGTGAAATCATTTTTATGCTCAATAGTGGCTGTATACCTAAGATCAATACTATATCAACCAAACCAGCGATCGTTTTTTTCTAGACCAAAAACCCGTAGGTATGTTCTTTCAATTTGTACAGCATAGCGTTACTTGTTTCCTATTTCAGTATCTAAAAAAAAGGTATACACCGTCACGCCTATATTCACCAAGAGGGGGTGGCATAGATGTAAATACCCACTTTCCTTCGCCAGTGTTGGGTCCCATGTAATAGGGGGCAAGCCTATTGCCATTGTACCGGGCACAATACCAGACTCGGGACTGATACTGGATTTTTTTCTATAGAAAAATTACATTTTTGTCCGAACCAGGATTTCGTGATCGCTTCGCCTATTATTCGCCACAAGACCAACGAGGCAGTCTCATTATCTAACTATACACAAAGTGCCTAAAAAAAACATGTAAATCATAATTTTACTACTATGCCTTTAGATTTTATCATTGTTTATTTAAAAAATCTCGAAATGAAAACGAACGAAACTCTTTACACTTAATTTTATACTCCTTATCTACTTTAATGAGGAAGCGTTAATTTGATGATGTCGGTTATTGTTTTTGGTTAAAGGTTGATTGTTTCCTATGTTATTTAATGCTATGTACTTGAGAAGAACTTAATGGTTAGTCTTTAAATTTATTATAGGCATAAGGCATTACTTAAGATTGAATAATGAGGTCAAGCTGTTTTTTTTAGAAAAAAAAATAGTCTTTGGAGTGTCTGAAACATTTTACTTTCAGAAATTTTACGCTTTATCTTCAATATAGTTAATTGGATCAAAATGAATTTATGTGAAATTGCATCGGTGGCACAATCGTTGAAAAAAAAGTTTAATTTAGAAATTCAAGGGATGACGGAAATAAAAGGTTAAAAAACGCTTATATAGTGCGACAAGCATATTTTGGCCCATGGATGACATTAAAGGGGGGCGTTGGTGTAAAATTAGGGTAAACCTTTAGTAAAATTGCCCTACTTCCAAGGACATATTTCAACAGGTTAATAATTAAAAAAAGGATTTGGGTAAGTTTCATAGCAAGCGGGAACCGTGTGACTGTCATGAAGTGTCATTTCACTTGATCTTCTTGTTCTTCTTCTTCAAGTGCCTCTCACTTAATGACAGCATAAATTCCGATTTTGGCCGCGGGCCACCAGACAACCAACCAAAAACTCTTGCAGAATTGAAAACGTCCACTTTTTTACGTCACGTTTTATAATGTTTTTGAAAAAGTAATAAGTCAAATAAAGAGCATGCTGGTATTTACAGATAATGTTGTGTTCGTTTATCAACGAGCGAGAAATTCTTTTATTTTTTCACGTTTTTATAGCAGATGGGCATGACATCCTTTGCCATTCAACACAATGTTAGCTTTTGTTAAATTTATATAAATACAGTTAAAATATAAGAGACGAAATATTTACTTTGTTTTCACCACAAAGAGCTTAACATAGATATTCTTTCTTTTAATGCTCACTCTTTTAATACATCTAAACTGTGTTCGTTTTAGAAAAACACGACAAGGAGTTTTATATGTAAATAATTTGTAAGATTATTAAAATGTAATACACCGTCACGCCTATATTCCTCAAGCGGGAGTGGCAGAGGTGTACTGTGTTCACCCACTTTTCCCCGACGCTATATTACCATATACCGGTCACAATTCCAGGCTCCGGACTCATACCGGGAAGTTTTCGTTAGAAAAACTAGATTTGTATGCGCTTCGCTACTAGACCAACGAGGCGGTTGGATCAACGAGGGAGTCAGATTATTATAATATCATAAATATATTGCCGATGACCAGGTGAAGTTTGCAGGTAAACTTTGGATGCGTAGAACACAAAGCCGGTTGGTTGGGGCGAGGCCTTTGTTCTGCAGAAGAAGTCTTTAATCTGATCATCAGATGATAATGATGAATATATTGTTGAGAGTAAAGTGAGCTCGGCTGGGCAGCGTTCGGGAGGCTATGTAATATCTTCTCGTCCCAAATACCGCAGTGTCTCAAGACAAAAGTCTTTGACCAGTGTGTGTTCCCAGTAATGACTCACGGCACTGAGACATGGCCGCTCACGATGGGCCTCATAAGAAAGCTCAAGGTCACCCAAACGGCAATGGGAAGAGCTGCGCTCGGAGTTACTCTGCGAGATCGAATTAGAAATGAGGATCCGTAGGAGAACCAAAGTCACCGATACAGCTCTCAGAATTGGCAAACTTAAGTGGCAGTGGGCGGGGCACATCGCTCGTAGAACTGACGGCCGTTGGGGCAGAAAGGTTCTCGAGTGGCGATCTCGTACTGGAAGTGGAGTGGGCAGACCCCCCACAAGGTGGACCGATGACCTGTTGCAAGTCGCGGGTAAAAGCTGGGCGCGTACAACACAGAGCCCGTCGTCGTGGTGATCTTTGGGGAGGCCTTTGTCAGAGGAGAGGAAGTTTTTTAGCTAATCATCAGATGATAATGATGTATATACTGTTCGATGGACGATTTGGTGCAGATAAGACACGGGTCTATTTGGTCATGGTAAGATGGTCAAGTTTTTGGAACATTTCATTGCCACCTAAGTGATATTTTGTCTCTAAAAAATTATGGAAACTTCTATAAAAACCTAGGCAAAAATTGGAAGATAGGCGTACTATTCATATTTTTTATTAAGGACTGATCTGCGATTGACCCCTGTCCCATTTCATGGAAAGTCACGATGGGACCGAAGAGTTCAATGACTGAGTAATAGCGTATTCACTCTGAAATAGACCGAGGAGACGCAAGTTAGAACGAGTTCTGAATCTGTATGATCGGGCTAGACCCGACTTCTCGTACTTTTATGTGATAACAGGCGTTTATAATGAATATAATCATCTATCTATATCATCACGCCAGATCCCTTGCGGGGTGGGCAGAGAGAAAAGAGTTCCAACAGGTTCATTCTTTAGATGAATTACTCATTTCTTACAGAGCTCTCTAGCCTCTTCCACTCTCATAGTTTGCCTTTTATACACGCCCTCTGGTTAAAATATCATTAAGTGACATTGAATATTTTTCGCAATTTTTGTGAATTTAGCATTCATCGAAAGAATATTTGCCATATTATAATGACGCTATTTCGTATCAAACCCTGGACACAAAGTTATCGTAACGTGTTGCGTTACGTGTTTAATTGGTCATTGCGAATAACGCTGGCGTTATATCTGCAACGAATGATAGGTAAAATAAGAAACTGATGATTGATGATGATTGATCCGACCGATTTCGGCCATGGCGACCACTTTGACCCCTAGTCGGAGTAATGCCGCTGATGCGCTCGAAGATGGCTTATGTAGCCTATCTTCGCGGCGAAACTCCGTGCACACTGAGGGCACGTAAGTACGCCGTTCTCATAGTTGTATGATATGGCAGCAGGTGGGCGGGCCTTTACCTGATTGCGTTTGGCGTCAAGGTCAGCTTTACGCTGAGCCTCGAACTCGTGTACTTGGCTGTTCACCATCCTGCGCCATTCTGGCCGCTGTGCTGCCAAACGTTCCCAACGAGAGGGCTCTATGTTGCATCTCTTCATATGTCGCTTTTGGACATCCTTGTACCGGAGGAGGGGACCGCCATGATTCCGCTTGCCCTTCTCCAGTTCAGAGTAGAAGATGCGCTTCGCCACTCTTTCCTCCGCCATACGAGATACGTGACCGCACCACCGAAGCTGTCGACGCATTAAATAGGCCTCAATGCCACCAACATTGGCTCGTCGCAGAACTTCGGTATTTGGCACTCTATCGGACCATCTGATCCTCATGATCGTACGGAGGCATTTAAGGTGGAAGCGATCCAGAGTGCGAATGTGGCGGCGGTATACACACCACGTCTCAGAGGAGTATAGGAGGTTTGGCAGCACGATTGCCATATACACCGATATCTTAGTGGGCAACTTAAGGTTATGCGAGCAGAAGACCTTGGTACATAGCTTGCCGAATGCCGCAGCTGCGGTACCCACCCTGCTATTGATCTCAGCATCAAGGTCACACTTGGATGTTACAGTGTTACCCAGATAGCGAAATCTATCCACCTGCTTTAGCACATCTTCACCAAGTTTTATGGTCAGTGTCTCGTGACCGTGTATGTCCAGGGACATCACCTCCGTCTTATTGACACTGATCTTTAAGCCGAACTTACGGCAGGCTTGGTGGAATGCGGACATCAGCTGTTGCAGGCCGTCTAGGGATTCTGATAGGAAGCACAAGTCATCAGCATACATGATCTCCGTGATCAGTGTATAAGAGACTTTAGTGCGAGCCTTAAGTCTAGCCAAGTTGAAAAGGCTGCCGTCTGTGCGGAAACGGATGCGGACTCCCTGAGAAACAGTGTGTAAGACCTCTCTAACTACCACCGCAAAGTATAAGGCGAACAGATTAGGCGCTAAGACACATCCTTGCTTCACCCCACAGGTAACAGGGTAGAAGTCTGTCTGTTCACCGTCTACGGCAACGCAGCATTGCATGTCGTCATGCAGGAGTCTAAGAAGTCTCACAAACTTTTCCGTGCACCCGAGCTTACCTAGCACCAACCATAGAGCTTCCCGAGGCACACTGTCGAAAGCCTTCTCCAGGTCAACAAAGCAAAGGTACAGCTGACAGCCCTGTTCCCTGCTCTTTTCTTGCAGTTGACGCACAGAGAATATAGCTTCGCATGCCCCTCGGTCCGGTCGGAAGCCAAACTGGGTTTCAGGCAGAATCTTTTCAGACAAGTTCTTTAGGCGGTTTAAGAGAACTCTAGCAAAGACCTTTCCGAGGGCTGAAAGGAGCAAAATACCGCGGTAGGAGTTGCAGTCAGATCGGTCACCCTTGTGCTTGTAAAGAGTACTTATGCGCGATACTTTAAAGGTATCCGGAACGCGCTCCTCCTCCCACATGCGAACAAATAGTTCTCACACTAACGTGTGCAACTCCTCTCCGCCGTATCTTATCAGCTCTCCCGGTATAAGGTCAATGCCAGCCGCCCGTTTGTTTTGTTGCTGTCTGATGGCAGTAACAACCTCGTCACGCAATAAAGTCTCGTCCAGCTCAAAGGCGAGAGGGAGCTGAGGCATTAATGTCGAAAACAGGTGCCAAACCGTCGTCCTCAATGGTTTTTCATCCAGACCAATGACTGTCTCCTCAGGCGTACCACAGGGATCTCTATTAGCCCCGTTGCTGTTTACGATATTTGTAAATGACATATCTACCTGCTTTAAAAAATCTAAAATACTCCTGTACGCTGATGACATGAAAATACTCTGCCCCATAAAAAACAGTGAGGACACCACCTATCTTCAAGAAGATCTTGACAGGTTTCGACATTATTGTCTTGTTAACAAATTGGACCTTAATGTTGAAAAATGTTATGTCTGTTCATACACACGTAAACATATTCCAATAATCCACAGCTATAACTTAGCTGATACCACGATAGCTCGAGTAAATAGTATCAGAGATCTGGGTGTTACGTTTGATTCTAAACTCCTTTTCGACACTCATATTAATGATATAGTGCACAAAGCATCTAAGGCACTTGGCTTTATTTTGAGACTCTCGTCAGAATTTCAGAACATTAAAACTTTCAAAATTCTATACTGTGCTTTTGTCCGCAGTCATCTGGAATACGTCTCACAAGTTTGGAACCCTAAATATAGTATATATATAAATAGAATTGAAAACATTCAGAAAAAGTTTTTAAGATACTTACAATATCGATCAAAGCTTCACTTAGATAATTATTTTACTCGTTGTAAAAAGTTTCACATTCTTCCATTACAAGAGCGAAGACGAGTGGCTGATCTAGCATACTTATTTAATATAATTAATAATTCAGTTGACTGTCCTGAATTATTGACTAAAATTGGATTTCGCACATCATCAATTCTACTTAGAAAGCCGAACTTACTCCACGTTCCTACGGTTCACTGTGCTTACAGGCAAAACGCATACATAGTCCGGTCAAGCAGATGTTTTAACGCTATGTCTCATATAGTAGATATTGATCCATTTACTACGAGTACCACTAAATTGAAAAAGACTCTGTGTAACCATTTCTTCGGCTCAGGTGTTTAGAGATTGCTGGTATAACTATAATCCTTGCATTACTGCTTTCCTGCGTTATTACAATTCTATTAGTGGAAACTTTTAATTGGCCTTATTCTATTTATTGTTATGTACTTACTCACTGTATTAGCTGTAAGTTTTCTCAAGTATTAAAATAAAATAAAATAAAATTAAACCGATACCTTGCAGATCAGCTGATCGATCCACATTTAGCAGAATGTTGAAGTGCTCCGCCCAGCGGTTTAGTATATCCTCCTTGCTTGTCAACATGTGACTACCGTCTAGAGACCTTAAAGGCACCCGAGCTTGGTAGGATGAACCAATCAGCTTACGTACCTCACTGTAGAACTCACCCAGCTGGTTTGTGTCATTGAGCCATTGCATGTGACTAGCTTTGTTCTGCCACCACTTGTCTTTCATATGTCGAGACAGCTTGCGCAATTCGAGGTCACTAGCTTTAACAACCGCAACGCTTCCTCTCTGCCTTTTGTGCTGTCGCAGGAGATCTCGGTGTTTGTAGAATGCTGCCCGCAGGGTTTCATCATTTCCATCAAACCAGTCTTCGTTGCGACGGATTTTTTTACCCAGTACAGTTGAAGCGGTATCCATGATATGAGATGACATAGTTCCCCAGGCAGCATCAACATCACCTACTTCATTAGCTGGCATCAGCTTTTCAGACAGGGCTTCAGCGTATTTCTCCCTGACCGCGATATCTTCTAGCTTATCCAAGTTCAAAGAAGCAAGCTTTTTTATAAGAGATCTACGCGGGCGACGGAGGCGGATTCGTAGCTTAGTGACAATAAGTCGGTGGTCAGACCAGCAGTGCGCACCACGCATGACGCGGGTGACCTGTACTTGGCTGAGATCTTTTTGTCTCACGATAGCATAGTCAATCAAATACTAATGCTTAGATCTTGGGTGCATCCATGTTGTCTTGTACTTGGCGGCAAGTCTAAACATAGTGTTCGTAATTGCCAGACCGTATTGAGCACAAAGACTGAGCAGCAACTGACCATTGCTGTTCATGTTGCCAACTCCATGTCTACCCAGAACTCCAGGCCAAGCCTCGTAGTCCCCTCCAACCCTGGCATTTAAATCGCCCAGCAATAAAACCTGCTCCCTGGCGCTGAAACTATCGAGGCAATGTGTCACTTCCTCATAGAACTTTTCCTTGATGTCATCAGACTTGTCTAACGTTGGAGCGTAGACACTTATGACATTAAGGTAGTTGTCTTTGTCCAGGTGAAGGCGCAGTGTGGTTACGCGGTCTGAGATATGTACAGGGTACTCCTCTAAATGCTTTGCTAAGTGATTCTTGATGGCAAAACCTACCCCTGATCGTCGAGTTTCGGAGGCAGCGGTACCTTTCCAGAAGAAAGTGTAGCCGCCACCTACTTCCACCAGCTCTCCTTCATCGGGGAGATGTGTTTCGCTGAGAGCAGCCACATCCACGTTATAGCGATGAAGTTCCCGAGCTACTATGGCGGTCTTACGTTCAGCAGGCGTTGACATCTCGATCAAGCAGCGTTCTCACGTTCCACGCGCCGAATGTCATAACAGGTGTTCTTTTTAAATTTCCTTTGCGGTGTCGACCACGATTTGAATGATGCGATGATAGCCGCGGTTACTACCATCTGCCATGTCGGGACGAGCATTTTTTTAGGGCACCTTTTCTAGCCCCCTGCCCAGCTGAGCGGGGAAAGCAGTGCCTCCCTAAACAGGGCTGCTTTGACATCCCAAGTGCTGCCGAGCCCGTGCTGTCGTCCCAAATGTGCAGCGCGGAAACGACCACGGCGTGTTCTCACGCCCCCGGGACCGCCTGCATGCAGATATCAGACAAAGCCTAGTTTGCATCAGGCTAGACCTCTCTACTTTTACCCATCGCCACAGGACTTTTGCGTATTCGGAGTCCAGTAACGGAAGCGGTCAGATGCGCAGGAAATATTAAGGTGCACAAGTATACGCGCGAGACACAGGTGCACATACTCATCCTTATCCTTCTGGGCCCAGTGGAACGGAGACCGTTACGACCGGAGAAGGACTCAGACAGACTGAGCAGTATCACGGTGAGAAAGATACAAGGAGTCAGTATTTTTTCACACTCCCTTAATCGCCTTTTACGATACCCACGGGAAGATATGGGGTGGTGCTATTCTGCTCTGCCGGCACAACACGGTAAATAAGAAACTACCCTGAAGCTTAATCTGATATTTCTATTATAATTTCTACACAAACACCGCGAAAGAGCGTTTATTCAAACTGACAATGTGATATTTTTTGCTTGTTTTCCAAGCAAGTCACGCCCTTTTTAATAAACATCATCATTTATTAAATATTAGAAAAAAGAAGTTGTTTGTTAGATATGCGAGACGGACAAGTGAAACGATCGCTGGTTAGCTTAACACTGCTTTATTGTACGACGACTAATAGGGTCGTGGGCGCAGCCACGCACACATACATAACATTCGTCCCCCTAGTACAATAACTTCAATATACAATTAATATGAGTTTAAAAATATTTTTTAAAACAAATCTCAGGCCATTTACGTAACACCCTCTTTGATACCACTTTCGGGACATCAGCTTGTGGTTTTTCTCGAGCATCGAGATCTGTTTCTGCTTCATAAAATTCATTGTCAGAGTTCGATTGCATCTCTGCTTGATCTCGATTATCATCTTCCATCGAACCCTCTTGCGGTAGGTTCTCATTGATATTAGTCTGCTCAGTCTGACCGTCATGCTCCTCCTCTCTTGCCGGTGAAGAAGTTCTTGGTTCGTATAATCCTGCTCTTCTTCGAGCCAACCTGCGGGACGAAATATCAGCTGATCCGTAAACAGGCTCAGGTTCCGGCATACTCGTAGGCCTGAGTGAATGCGTGATGGTAGGCGATGAAGGCGACGGCGATTCCAGAGTCGTTAGTTGTAACGATGGATGTGGTGGTGGTATCAATGGGGAAGGTGACATCGCAGATGATCCAGGTGACTTTTCCCCTAAACTATTAAACACGTAGCTATTTTGCCCTTTATCCAACATTATTTGATTTATGTGTCTTTTATAACAAACTGAACTTTCAGTATCTTTTATTAAGTACAATACTTTTCCTATTCTTTTGAGCATGGTACCTCTGCACCAGGAAAATATTGTTTTATTCACCAATTTTTTATACAATACCGCATCATACTTTGTATAGAAAGAATGTAACTCTTTTAAAACTGTTTGATATAAACTCACCGGTATAACGACTTTGTGGCCTCTCATGACACACCCATTTTCATAAGATAATTGTGACCTGCACAAGTGATACGGCTTTAAACGTACGTCGCTTACTTTTGGTGTCCAGCCATTGATAATATATTGTTTTACTTGATTTAAAACCGCATCATTTTTTGTCTCCTCCCGTAATATATCCAACGTCACAGGCATGCAGCCGTCTACTACGAAACAAACGTAAGTAGCTCGGTCGTCCGGTCCCTCGCAGCGCTCGCATTGTTCGGTGCACGCGCACTCGCTTTCGTGCGCTGGCAGGGGCAGGCTCGCGCGAGACAATTAATCCGCACTGTTATCAGCGCTGCGCACGTATTCCATAACGTAGTTATAACTACTTAGGAATAAGGCGTACCGTTGCAACCTATTTGCAGATATCTCTGGTATTAGATAAAAGCGGCTTGTGATCCGTTCGTAAAACGAATGGTTCAGATCTGCCGTACAAATATTGATGATAACGTCGGACACCATAAATAATTTTGTATTTAAGCATATCGTTTCCCGGCAGAATTTAAAGTACGCAAAGCAAACGAAATGGGTTTTTCAACGCCGTCTAACCCTACTTGAGAAAGTATTGCTCCTAACCCACTTGGTGATGCATCTACCGTTAGTATTATTTTAGCGTTGGGGTTAAAATGCGCAAGAACTTGTTTTGACGTCATCAACTTTTTAATGTTTTTAAATGCAGCGTCATGGGTCTCGGTCCAGTTCCACTTGCAACCCTTTTTTAGCAAATCATATAACGGGCTGAGAATAGCTGATGCATTCGGTACAAAATTCCTGTAATAGTTAATTAGACCTAAGAACGCCTGAAGCTGGTTCACGTTTGTGGGAACTGGTGCCTCCACCATAGCTTTAATTTTTTCCGGCGCTTTTTTCTGTCTTTCGTGATAATATACCCCAGGTATCTAACTTCGTCTTGAAAAAAACTACACTTTTCTTTCTGCAATGTTAATCCAGCATTCTACAAACGTTTTAGAACGGTGTTTAAATTTTCCAAATGCTCTGTCCTATTCTTTCCGGTCACTAAAATATCATCTAAAAGGCATAAAACTCCATCTATGCCTGACAGTACCCCCTCGATGGCGCGCTGGAAAATGGAGGGCGCGCTGGCTAAACCAAATACTAGACGTGTACACCTATGTAGACCGCGGTTTGTATTAATGCATGTTAGGTTTTTTGACTCTTCATCTTATACGAATTGGTTATACGCCATAGATAAATCGAGTTTACTAAACTGTTGACCCCCATGGATTTTTGAAAACAGTTCATTAGTGATAGGGAGCGGATAGCTTTCTATCAACAACTGTTTATTTATACTAATCGAGTAGTCTGCACATAATCTTACCGTACCGTTTCGTTTTAGTACCGGAACTATTGGAGATGCGTACTCCGAGTACTCGATAGGTTCAAGAATACCTAAATCGACCAACCTGTTGATTTCTTTGTCAACCTTCTCTCGTAACGCGAATGCCACCGGAGGCGCTTTACAAAAAACTGGTTTTGCGCTGTCTTTTAACAACAATTTGATTTTGTATTTGTTAAATGTCCCTAACCTGTCAGAAAAAAGCTGTGAATATCTTTGTTGTAACCCTTTAATAGCGAGATTAGCATTTGCACAGTAATTTACTGGTATAAGTTGTAAATTAAATAATGATATAAAATTTCTGCCGAGAAGCGGCGGTCCGCCGTCGCGGACTACGTAAACAACAACGTGTTTTTCTCCGGCGTAGCACATTGATAGCATTAACGTACCTATGTATATTATACGGTTCCCATTATAAGACGTCAGCTGTTTGTGTGTACTTGATAATGGGTTATCTTTAAAATGATTTTGGTAGAAAGCTTCTGAAACTACAGTTACCGCAGATCCACTATCTATTTCGAACTTAAAAGCCTTATCCTCTATCAGAACTGTTTCTACCAGAGGTTCGCCTCTGACTGAACGGATATAATTAAACTTACCGTCATCATCTTAATCATCCTCATCCTTGTCACCGTCATTAACACATACATATTTCAAAATGCAAATCTATACTCGGATGATTTGTGATTCGTGTACCCACACACATTACACCTAGTTTTCACAACACTTCCATTTTTCTCGTTATCCGTGATCTTGAAAAGCTGAGATTCCGGCGTAGCCGGCTGGAAAGCGCGGCCTGTACTAGCCGAAGCCGCCGCGCGTGCGCGGCTCCCATTCTTAGCCATCTCTACTACCATGGCCAACGTGAGGGTGGTCATGTCCGTTGCGTATAGCTTCTCTTTTTCTGGCCCTGGCTGCATTCCCATGATGAATTTATCACGGAGTGCTTCTTCAACGTTCAGAAAGCCACACTTTGCTGTTAGCCCTCGCAATCTTGCAGCCCATTGTGAATACGTTTCACCTTCTTCTTGAGTGACCACGCAAAAATTGTGCCGTTCACCAAAGCCGACGTTCTTTGGGGTGAAATGATTATCCAGGGTTGATAAGAGTACTTCATAGGGTACATCCTCAACGGATTTAGGCAATACCAAGTCTGTTGCTAGTTTATAGGTACCCTCGGTGAGTGTGCTAAGAAGAATCACCTTCCTTTTCTTGCCCGTGGAATCTGTCCTTTTGTCGATGTCGTTTGCGATAAAATATTGGATTAAAAAAAAAAAAAACCGTCACGCCTATATTTCCCAGAGGGGGTGGCAGAGGTGTACTGAGTACACACACGTTTCGTAGACGATGTTAGGTCCCATGTAATAGGGGGCGAGCCTATTGCCATATATTGGGCACAATTCCAGACTCCGGACTCATACTGGGAATTTTTCGTTAGAAAAACTACATTTGTCCGACCTAGGATTTGAACCCAGGACCTCGTGATCACAAAGCGATGTACTTTGCCACAAGACCAACGAGGCAGTCGATTAGACGACCTTTATAGTTTTTCCACGTTTGAATATTGTGATCAAAACTATTCAAGATCCCAAATTGCGTATTCGACATATTTGCAATTTTTCCCGTTGACGAGGGTAGGTGTGTGGTGTACTCAAAAGATACACTTCTTTGGTTATCACCATAAATACACTTAATGCACAGACAACCGCTCATGGCGGCAGTCAACAAGTGAATGTCCAATGTCACCGTTCGCCCCACCAAGCCATCCCGTAGACTATACGTCACATGCCTCTTCCTTGTTACAAATAAATAAATAATGTTAGACATTTGAGTAAGATAATATGCTCAATTAATATACTCGCAAAAACAAGCAAACAAGCAAGCCTCTGCGCAAGACTCGTTCGATCTTATCGAGATACAATAATAATAATTCTTTTACCTTTAATGAAACCAGGTGAAGGTTTGAACTGAATAACAAAATAACCAAAGACAGAAGCACATGTCACATTTCCCTGAGCAAAGCTCCACACCTTTGACTTAGACATAGTTATCCACTTCAGCCGCTACATATTACTAACGAGGAAGCTATGGATTTAAATCAAATATTAATATTATCCTTCCCTCTCTCCTCCTTTCCATAATTTTCCACACTTCTTATACTTCCTTCGGGCATATCCGCTGGTTCAAATCAAGGGCCTGGGCATATGACGTACATACCTGGATAATTATTATGGACATTGTAAATGAGCAAAAAGCAGTCTAAAATAATGTGAAAATATGAAAACTCAAAAACTCTAACTCAAAATGTGAAAATAGTTCAGGAACAAAGTACCTTAATGCACTCCACCATCACAGATTTAAAATTACGCATTAACCAGCTTGAACAACATGCTCGGTGCAAAAATATAGAAATACAATTTCTCCCCGAAAAAAGGTCCGAAAACTTGGTCACCATCTTAAAGGAGTTGGGCAAAAGTATATCATGTGAAATAAAGGATGACAATATCATGCGTATAACAAAGGCCGCTAAAATTAATCCTGAGAACACACGCCCACAATCGGTTATAGTAGAGTTTAATAGCGTAAATAAGCGAGATCAATTTTTGGCGGCTACCATAAGCTACAACAGAGCAAACCCTGCGAATAAACTCAACAGTTCACACATGGGATGCAGCGGTGCGAAGCTACCAGTCTACGTCACAGAACATCTATCTCCGTTAAACAAATCACTCCACGCAGCAGCGAGAAAAGTTGCAAAAGAAAAGGGGTACAGGTTCGTCTGGGTAAGGAACGGCCGTGTACTTATTCGCAAGAGCGAGCACGATAAGTACATTGTAGTGAGGGAAATGAGTGTTTTGGATAATTTAAAGTAGAAAAATTAATTACTATGCACGAATCAATTACGTAACACTATAAAATTTAAACAAATAAAAATATATTATCAAAACACTCGTGGCCTGAGGACTAAAACACACTTATTTTTTCAGAACTTGATTACTAGCAGTTATGACATCATTGTGTTAACCAAAACTTGGCTGAACTCTGCCGTCTTAAGCACTGAACTATTTGATGACCGTTATATAGTATATAGACGCGATAGAGAGTCATCAGGTTTCCATGGCGGTAAGGAGGGAGGTGGGGTATTAGTCGCAGTCATGAAACACCTGACGAGTACGCGAATGATGGTTTGGGAGAGTAATTGTGAAGATCTTTGGGTTTTGATAAATATACCTCATTCCAAATCATTCAAACAATTGGCTATCTGTGCTGTCTACCTCCCTCCTCCTGTCCATTGTCAAATCTTGAAACACTATATTCAAAATTGTAACTCTCTACTTGATCATTATGGAGGTCACTCTTGCATATTAGGTGACTTTAATCTCAGTAATATTAATTGGAAAAGAGCTACAACAAGTCAGTGCTCGAGATTGGGTCAGTTTTTGGTCGATTTTGCACATGTTGCCAACCTATGGCAGCTCAATCAAATACCAAATAACAGGCAAAAATTTCTAGATCTTGTTCTGTCAGACGTATCATCCTGTACTGTGTCAGCAGCCCTAATCGCGCTTGCACAGATTGACCCTTTACATCCACCACTTGAAGTCGATGTATTGAGCGTGGAAAGTAAAGAGCTTGTTGTCAACCTTAATAATCGAAGGCTAAACTACCACAAGGCTGACTATGAAGTGATTAACAATGATCTGTCAATGATTGACTGGAACATGGAATTAGCGCAACGCACAAATGTTAATTCCATGCTATCGATATTCTATGCCAAACTCAAGGAAGTAATTTACAAACATGTGCCTCGCAAAAAGGCTGGGAACCGTAAATATCCACCGTGGTTTACTAAATCCCTCATTGCCATACTAAAAGAAAAAAATAACATACATTCTCGATTTAAAAAGTACCGGAACCCAAGGGACAAAATAGAGTTTAATTTGTTAAGCAAAAGGTGTTCAAAAATAGCTGAGAAGTGTTACAATCAATACATAGACGATGTAGAGAGTAAAATCAACCATAACTCCAAATACTTCTGGTCATATGTGAAGTCTAAGAAAGTGGAATCTAGTTTTTACCCTAGCCAAATGACTGACGGAACTTCTGTCAGCTACGATGGTGAGGGGATATGTAATTTGTTCGCATCTCTGTTCTCGCAGGTCTACAATAATGGGAATTCTAATAATAACTTCACTATGTCGAATAACTTAAAGCTTAAAGACAAGTTAAGCTTTAGTTTTGGCTCAGTGGTAGTGGACCAAACAACAATAATGAAAAAGCTAAATAGTCTAGATATATCTAAGGGCGCGGGCCCAGACGGTATTCCGCCAATTTTCATTAGAAATTGTTCGTCCAACTTGATAATACCACTACATATTATCTTTGCGACATCGATCTCATCTGGAATATTTCCGGATGAGTGGAAAGTAGCCAAAGTAGTACCTATTCATAAGTCTGGGGGAACGGAAGACGTGAACAATTACCGTCCAATCTCGATTATCTCTACCATAGCAAAGATTTTTGAGTCCATAATTCGTCCTCACATACAAAAGTATTTTAGTCAGTATTTATCTATCCATCAACATGGTTTCGTCCAGGCAAGGTCTACTTCAACTAACTTGGTCACATTTGTGGAAGACTTGGCTGAGGCAATTGACTGTCGTCAGCAAGTAGATGTAATATATACGGACTTCAGTAAGGCCTTCGATAAGGTGCCCCATTCTATACTGCTCCACAAATTATCAGTATATGGTTTCTGTGGAGGTCTTCTTAAATTGATCGAGACTTACCTGAGGAATCGCTCCTTCTACGTCGTAGTTAATAGTTTTAGGTCAAACTTGTTCTCTGCCTCTTCTGGTGTACCTCAAGGATCACATTTGGGTCCTATCCTCTTTAATATTTTCGTAAATGACTTACCTAATTGCCTTCTACATTCTGAACCTTATATGTACGCCGACGATCTAAAAATTTCACGCATTATAAAAAATACTTACAACGTAGCTCTTTTACAACAGGACATAGAACACATTACCCAGTGGTGCAGCAACAACCAAATGCACCTCAACACTAATAAATGCTACCACATGAAGTTCACCCGCAAACTCCATTTCATTGATTCTAGCTATTCTATAGAAGGCACTTCCATACGTGAAGTTGACACAATTAGAGACCTGGGTATTAATTTAGACAAAAAACTTACTTTTCAACCTCATATGGATGAGATAATTAAAAAAGCATCCAAAATGCTAGGGTTCGTCATAAGAAATGGTAAAACATTCAGAAAGCCGCAAACAAAAATACTATTGTACAATACCTTGATTCGTAGCATACTAGAATACTGTCCCACTGTCTGGAGACCGCATTATTCTACACATATTTTAAGACTAGAAAGGATTCAGAAGCGTTTCATGTGGCATTTGGCATTTTCTGCTGAAATATCCAAAAGTCATAAAAGTTATAGTGAAAGACTTGCGTTTTTTAATACACCATCGCTTGAAAAAAGAAGAGCGCTTCTGGATCTGAATTTCATGTACAAATTACTACACAACCAATTGGATTGTCCATCGCTGATTAAAAGTCTAAAGTTTAACGCCCCTCATCGGATACCCCGTAAAGCAATGGCAATAATGGTTCATCCATTTCGGAGCACGGTTTTAGGATACAATTCGCCGATTCCCAGGTTGTGCAGAGCTGTTAATAAATATTGCATAGACGCAATTGACATATTTTCAGTAAAATCGCATGAATTTCGTATACTTATTTTCGAAAACTTACCCAACTAACATTTATTTGCCAAACCTCATGACATTAAATAATTTAAAAAAAAAAAAAAAATTAAATTATTTGCAATTTTATTATAGTGTGATTAATTAATATTTCTTTGTATTTCATTTTAGTGTTATTATTTTTCATTCTGAAAGTTAGTGATTTAATTTTATTTTATAATTAATTATGATTGTCTAAGTAATAATATATCTGTCAATAATCCGTCAATAATATATAGAATAAATACTTGTTATGCATGCTGTATCCACCTGTAATTAGTTATGCAATTGGTCATGAACTTAAAATTTGTATCACTTGCAAATGAATTATTGTACATAACTGTTGGTGAATCTAATTAAATAAATAAATAATTTCCGTCTCTTTACATCTTCACGGATAAGTACTAAATCGCAATCACCACTAATAAAACTGTATAGGGAGAACGATTATAATTATACTTTATCATATAAATCCTGATGATTTCCAGCCTCCCGAACAAGCCGGTTTCCGGAAAGGCTTTAGTACCATAGACCACATACATACGCTGCGGCAGATTATACAGAAGACCGAGGAGTATAATCGGCCACTATGCTTGGCGTTTGTGGACTATGAGAAAGCCTTCGATTCGATCGAGACTTGGGCGGTTCTTAGATCTCTCCAGCGATGCCGCATTGACTATCGGTACATCGAAGTGTTGAAGTGCTTGTATAATAACGCCACCATGTCAGTCCGAGTACAAGGGCAGTGCACGAAGGCGATCTCCATAAAAAGAGGAGTAAGACAGGGAGACGTCATTTCTCCGAAACTGTTTACGACCACCATAGAGGACGCCTTCAAGCTCTTGGAATGGCGAGGACTTGGCATCAACATCAATGGCGAATACATCACTCACCTTCGATTTGCCGACGACATTGTGGTCATGGCGGAGTCGCTGGAAGATCTAGGACGAATGCTCGGCGACCTCAACAGAGTATCTCAACAAGTGGGTCTTAAAATGAACATGGACAAAACGAAAATAATGTGTAACGTCCATGTCGTACCCACCGCACTCACCGTTGGGAACTCTACTCTTGAAGTTGTCGACGAATACATTTACCTGGGACAGGTAGTCCGGTTAGGTAGGTCCAACTTTGAGATAGAGGTCAATCGACGAATCCAACTCGGCTGGGCAGCGTTCGGGAAACTGCGCAACATCTTCTCATCCAAAATACTTCAGTGCCTAAAGACTAAAGTTTTTAGTCAATGTGTGTTACCAGTGATGATATATGGATCAGAGACGTGGTCTCTTACAATAGGTCTCATAAAAAAGCTCAGAGTTGCTCAGCGAGCTATGGAGAGAGCTATGCTCGGCGTTTCTCTACGTGATCGAATCAGGAATGAAGAGATTCGTAGAAGAACCAAGGTCACCGACATAGCCGTTAAGATTAGCAAGCTGAAGTGGCAATGGGCGGGCCACATAGCGCGAAGATCGGACGGGCGTTGGGGCAGAAAGATTCTAGAGTGGAGACCACGTATTGGCAAGCGCAGCGTGGGACGACCACCTGCCAGATGGACCGACGATCTTGTGAAAATCGCAGGAAGTCGTTGGATGCAGGTGGCATCGGACCGGTTACGCTGGAAAGCGATTGGGGAGGCCTATGTTCAGCAGTGGACAAGTATAGGCTGAGATGATGATGATGATGATATAAATCCTTATATAAGCGTTCTTAATATATGTCTTAGAAGATACCTTATAGATTGCGTTTAGAAAAAATGAGATCTCCCATCCGGTAGATGTTAGTGAGGTTGTTATTAAATTGTCAAATATCACAAAAGGTCTAGAAGAACTTAATTTCAGTATATATAACCGTTCCTAATATTTGCAATAATTCGCACCTAGCTTCACAAGAACATATGTCTCATGTTGTAAAAGGCTGTTAGACTTGTTTATGGAAGTCACGGTACTATCTGGCCCGCAAATAAGGGTACCTATGGGCTAATACAGGTATGGAACATCTCCCAAAGAATACGTTAAAAATCATATGACATTTTCCTTCATTCATCGCACCTGCTACTTTTCCTCACGATAGCTGCTATAATCACAATTTGTATTAGTCACACTTTATTTGAGCTAAATTTGCTTACTACAGATACATAAAGTACGTCTAATCCAGTATGTTGAGGTTTTCATTTTCGGCAGTTCTTAATTATCCGTAGCCGAACACGGTCACAACTTATGCATCGCTTTATTTCCTGTGAAATTCCACCTATGAAGCCACAGATTCAGAACTACAATATGGAAATTAACTAAAATTTAAAATAATTTACATATTCACACTATTATAAATCCATTCCAACATCGACCCATGCTCGCACGGGGACTTCACGACCTTGATTGGGTTCGGTAGCCTAGGTGTAGAAGTAAATAACCTTAAATATTTAGGTCTCAGGGTCCCAGCCTTTTCCAGACCTTTAATCGCAGTAGGGACTCCATTGTGACAATTTCAGGATGACAACTATCCCGTAGTTAACTCAAAGAGTTTCTGCACTATAGAAGATTATTTAACAGTGGTCACCGCCTCTAGCACTGCTCAAGTATTGTGGACGTAGTAATGATTTCCACCCGAGGATTACATTTTAAACGGTTTACTTTTCCTAGATCAAATCATGTTCAGATTCGCAAACTATAGTTACAATAGTGACCAGATGCATGTTCCCACTACTTTATGAAAATAGCTAAAATAAGGAGCAATTTCTTACAAAATTATTATTTATTACAGGGTCCGGCTGCCTAATATGTAACTCTCATATAATCTGTTTTACTCGATTGTGTATATATACACCATCTATGCAGCCTTTGCTACATTCAACCATAGTCGGCATCTAGGTCTACATATACACATTATACATGTATACAAGCTGTAACATAATAAACGCAAGACCTGAAAGTAGTTTGTTCTAAATCGGTAACAGAATCGATTCCAACAATTTTTAATATATTTTACATTTTTTTTTAAATTTGCAAAAAATGCTTTTACTCCTTTAGTGCCCTATAAAAAATTAAATTTATTCTTGATTCATAGCAAGAAGAAGATTCCAAACACATTACTAAAACGTATTTCTCAAAACGCACACATACACGTACAAGTTTCATTGTTAATTGGGGTATAAAAGTGCTTTAAAAAAGGGTAAGCCTTTAAATTTGAAAATTTGGTTATCGTTTTGACTTTATGAAGCAATTCTCTAATCGGGGTGTCTGAGGTCTTGCGTTTATTATGTTACACCTTGTATATACACCATCTATGCAGCATTTGCTACACTAAACCATACGTTGTAGGGCCGGCACAATTTCTATGTCGCAGTCTGCCACATTCAACCATACGTTGTATGGTGGGAACATTTTGTATGTTGCAAATTGCGACATTCAACCATCCGTTGTATGGCGGCCACATTTTCTCACATTTTCTATGTTGCAAATAAGCACAATTAACCATACATTGTATGGGGGGCACATTTTGATGTTGCAATTTCCACAATAAACTATACTTGAGTATTCTCGGCATACTTATTTTTGTCTTAATATTCTATGTAGCTATTTGCCATAATAAACAATACTTTTGTATAGTCGGCAGTGTTTACTAAAGGTTTGCCATATCCAACCATACCCTTGTATGTTGGACACATATATCTATATATTACTTCGGTATTTCTATATAGTTGTTTGCTGTTGCTACGCTCAATGTAATATTTGATATTTATAGCAGTAGGCCAATTTCAATTTATTTACGTAAGTTAAATAACTTTAATGCAGGTAGGTATTTGTTTTGGACGCAATACCTACGTAAATATCGCATTTCTCTGTAAATTATATAAATTTACCTTCTAAAACGCGACAAAGTACACGTTTATTTTATTTCTACATCTTTCCTTATTTTGAACTATCATAGAAATAACCAAAGTGACCTTAAAACTGCATGAACTGATACTTTTGTCAGTCTATGAAGAACTCTCAATTATCCTTCGTATTATTTGCTTTATCGTATTATTTGGTATACTTTTTGTCGGTTCTCCAACTCGGCTAATACCTACAGGCACAATTTAATTGTGTGGTTGATAGCAATCTCTGATATATTTAAGTCCACATAATTAATTGTAGGTAGTTTTTTTTTCCATATATCTACCGTCACTCGCGAAATGTTAAAATTTAATCATGTTTAATTCTTTTTTAAATGCAATGAATTTATATTTACTGTAGTTTTTTATAAAATTATTATATAACCACAGTGTAACAGACAACCACACAACAATGAAAATCTTAGTCCTGCTGCAGTATTAGCAGGCACAAATGTTAGATTGACCTGACCGGAGCAATGAATGTGTTTGAGTATTTAAATCTCAGGACGACATAACTGGCAATTTGACTGTCTACCACCTTTTCCTTTTGAAAATAAAAAGATGATCATTATTGATCAATAATGAAGTAGTATGATCAAATAATAATTCTTAGAGTATTAATAATAAATAAGCAGAGTAGGTGGGTGCGGCCATTTCAATGTCAAGCATTTAATTATTATTCCGGTCATTTCCAGTCGTATAATTGCTTTTGTATGTATTACTCACATTTTTATCCTCATCGCCAATGTGGTGTACTCAAAAAATACACTTCTTTGGTTATCACCATAAATACACTTAATGCACAGACAACCGCTCATGGCGGCAGTCAACAAGTAAATGTCCAATGTCACCGTTCGCCCCACCAAGCCATCCCGTAGTCTATACGTCACAAGGTGTAACGTCACCAGTGTTAGATATGCGAGACGGACAAGTGTAACGATCGCTGGTTAGCTTAAGACTGCTTTATTGTACGACGACTAATAGGGTCGTGGGCGCAGCCACGCACACATACATAACGTTGTTCAATATAATATTTGCATTACAATGGAAGGCCATCAATTTCCCAGTTTTAATAACAACACAACATAAAAGAATGACGGCGTATTGTGTACAATATTGGACAAAAAGTTATTGAAAATAGGAAGTGATATTTTTAAAGCGACAGCTACGATAGACGCAAATAAATTTATGTTCTTATACGTAGGTAGTACCATGTAGACATACTTGAATATATTAAAGACTATGAACTACAGTTCTGTCACATATCAAGGAGGCCAATTAGACCAAGTTGGAAACCTTCGCGTGACTTGTTAAGTTTCAACAGCAGGAGATAAATCTGCCTCCACAAGTACGTACTAGTTTTTCATGGTGGAGCAAACTCTGTCAACAGTTGTCACCCACATATTTAGGTGAGATAGAATAGGTAAAAACCTACTCTGTCTTACCTAAATCTGTGGGAGAAGACTTGTGCACAGAAGTAGGACAGAATAGACTAATTTATTGAAGTACCTACACCTGCGAGTATTAAACCTACGGGTGCTTAATTGTGATTGATAAAGTTCTAGTACCCCATAACTTTAGTCTCCAGAACGACGTGGTGACTACAGCTGAGACAATTTCATACAAAATTGTACGAATGCTTTTTAAAAGACATTTCACTTCCGTACAGAGTTCCAACAGGTTCTTTCTTTAATACGTCTCTGGCTCCCTCCACTCTCATAGTTCGTCTCATACACGCTCGCCGGTTACGGAGACTCTTGATCCTTCAGATAAAACTCAGTCTATTTGGTCATGGTAAGAGTAGTCTAGGTCTTCCCCGGTACCTACATCCTTCTACTTTCGCATTGTATATCTGTTCTGTCATTCTCTCTTTTGACATTCTTTCTATATTCCCGAAGCAACGGAGCATACCCTCTCTTATCTTTACACCGATACTATCTTGGGGTATCAGGTTTTAAAGATAGAAGATGTTATATATCAAATGACTGACGATTTAGCACAGTGGTTAAGAGCTTAACCCGCTCCACCCACTGTGTCTAATAGTTGCGGGTTCGATTCCCGCACGGGACAAATCTTTGTGTGATCCACAATTATTTGTTCCGGTCTGGGTATTAGTGTATGTGAATTTTCTTTTATGTCAACGCACCCACGACACAGGAATTAATCCTAGTGTTCGGCTACGTTTTTTATAATTATCATAATAAAAAAAATCCAGAATTCTAGCAAATAAAACCAACAATGCAACATTTTATCAAAAAATTACAAGATTTTCGCATTGTCACGACAGATGTGGTAAATAAAGCGTTTTTGTATGGCTTGTAATTGACAAATTAGTCAAATTTTCACCTATAGCTCTTCATTGTCAGTTTTATCAAACAGCACAGGTGAAACTTCGAAGAAAATCTAACCCTTGTTTAATCAGAACCTTAAAGAGCCCGCTAACTCAAACTTTAACCTTGTATTTTAACTTGGAATGTTCCGCATACTGGTATGTGCTTAAATAATGTAGAATATATATTATGTTAAACAATGTTTCATATCATAGTTTTGAGTAGTTCATAGTTGATTCTTGGTAAAATCTGACCTTTTAAGCTATTTGTTAATGCTTGAAATTCTATGAACTAGTTTAAATGGATGGGTTGTCAGTAACAGCTAGCTGTTCGTTCTGTTCGTCGTTTTGTAATTAGAACGTCGAATCGTCGATCGAAACGTCGGGAACTAAAAATAAAATGTCCGTAAAATAGTTTTATTTCATGTAGAACGAAACGTTAGTTGGGAGCAAATAAGACACTTTATTTATTTTGTAATGTTAATAATAGAATTTGTAGACTTACTATGGTTTGTGGTAGATGATGTTAAGATTGCGATAGATGTATAATTTTTTCCTATGGCTACAGATTTACCTGCTTAATTATGCTATCTTTTGGCAAATAAAACTCAAAACTCATATCTGTCTATTGATACCGTTACGCAAAATCCCTTGCGGAGTAGATAAACAGTGAGTTCCCCCGAGGCTCACGAACATCCTAGGCAGGTGTTTCTCTGGGGAAAAAATGATGTAAGATTATACATAAAAATATTGTGTCGTGATGGTACACGAATAAAACTATATTTGAATAACCATTCAACATTTACTATTTACTGAAAACATCAATTTTAAACTAAGCTGCAATATCACTTTTTATCTTGATAATAATCAAGGAACTCGTATATTGTTGTTCATTTGCACTTCGACGTCTTACTAGACGTTCAAACGGCTTGATTAACAACTTGGATAGATATGCATCGAAACAATTAAGCCCGGCTTATTGTTGGCACGTAGACCCGATCGCGATGTGTGGCTATTGCTTTTCTTTGTTTATTGTGTCACTATTTAATATATAACGAATACTTTGTGAGCAATTTAATTTATACTAGAATAGTAGTTTCAATGTAAAGGTTCTTTAAGCACAACAGTGGCTAGAAATAAGCAAAATCATGTTAAACTCATTCAACGTGACATTCAAAATAAAACTCGTAGTTGTAGAAATAAATTTCAAATTTTATTGGCAATGTTTTGGCGTGTATTTTGTGTCGTTGAATAAACGTTTTTCTTTCATTCTTTCTGCTTTCGGGCCTTATTCGCCTCCTTATGTGCATTATACTCACATTGTCTCATAAAGTCTTTCTACAGTTTATTTTTAAATAAACTTGGTGTCTAAATACGTCTGTATTTTTAGATTTCTTATGATGTTTTCAGATCGCAGTCGCATACTTCACAATTTCTATCCACAAATTATAGTATTCCCCGGCAAATAAATAAAATCAGCGAGTTTGTTTAACAGTATCCTCGGCTTCGTATATTTATTAAATTATACAACCAGCTTGGAAAGAAATAATTTCATTGGAAACAACGTTCTGTGTACTCGTACTCTATTTTTTATATTGGATTTTATTTTGTGGAGTCAAAAACGGTTTTATTTGAAGACTGTTGTTCGATTTAAATCTGAAGGTACTAACCCGGATCTTACCCTGGAGTTTATGAATACGAAATGAAGGTAAACTAAACTTTTTTTTTCAAAAAAGTTGCCTTAGAGTATAATAAGTACTTGATAGAGTATAATAAGTACTAGATAGAGTATAAAAAGTACTAGATAGAGTTTAATAAGTACTAGAGAGTAATTGATTCCTGGGACGAAGGTGTGTTTATAAACACAAAATTACCATACACAAACACATAGACCGAAAGAGAGATTTGTCTTGCACGGGGATCGAACTCGCGACTACTCAATCTAGTGGACGGAGCAGTTTAAGCTTCGTTCCACTGGATCAAGCCTAGACCTATCCTCCTAACCACTAGACTTAACTCTATGAATAGTACTTCATATAGGTAAATTTTCTATCTATATCTATCTATATCATCACGCCAGATCCCTTGCGGGGTAGGCAGAGAGTACAGAGTTCCAACAGGTTCTATCCTTACGTTTGTCTCATACACGCTTGCCGGTTACGGAGACTCTTGACTTGTCCTTGTGACTAGGTATGTTTTATATGAAAAAATTATCAAATATAATTTTGAAGTCTAAATATTTGAAGCGTCCTTATTTTAGCAAAACTTTATATTATAGCAATTCATAAGTTCACTATCTAATGACAGATGGCGCTAGGATATTAAACGACGATTTGCTATACGTGTCTAGAACACGATTTTAAAGTTCGCATGACGCGTTACATATATAAGAATACCCGTCAGCAACTTTCGGGAAGTACACAGACACTCTACAGATTATGTACTTAATTTGATTTGTTGATTTAACGTAAACGCTGATTTTTAATGGTATCTGATTTGACTCGACTAAAAGTATAAATTGATGAGGCCGGCCATTTTTAAGTTAGTTCGATTCGAGCGCTCGAACAGAGCAGACTTAGTGAAGACGTAGGATTTGTTAAAGAGTGTATCGTGTACCCACACGGAATTAATGTTCGAGATTAAAGGTATGATAACCATATATTAAAGGTGTTTTATTTGCTTCTTCTCAAGATACAACACCAATTTGGCTGGAAAATCTTTCTTTTATATCCTGCTTTAACGCAACAGCCTCACTTTTTAAACTTCATCTTTGACAAAGACAAGTTGCAATTAAATTTATTCTAATGTTTTCGCTTAATGTAATCAAATTAAAATAAAGCCAATTTAATGTCACAAAACAAGGGAGAATTCGGGTTTTTAGGACCAAATAAAAACTAGACCTATTGAGGCTAAGCTCATTTCTCATACTCAAATAGGGATGAAATTCTCAACTGGTTTTTATCGTGAAAGTGGAACAAGCCCCGCTGGTCCCCGTAGGAGGCTATATACGTCTAATGTGTTGTTCTGGCGATGTTTGCAAGAGCTTTTTCACAATAAAAATTTTGTATAAACTAAAGTTGTTTGATGCAACATACTTATTTTTTTACTGGCTGGCTACTGTTAATTTCACTAGCTTACGTATGATTTGAAGTTTTGGTCTGGTTGTTAAGCGATTCTTTTTTAGCAATTATTGAGGGTATACTAACTACTTATTTCTTCAACAAACCACATTGAATCCGCATGGTAGAGTATGGCGTAATTTCTCTGTCTGTAAAAGAAGACCACTACCTAGCAGTGGGAGAGTGTAAGATGATTTCATAAAATTAAAAGAAACAAATTTACGAGCTTTTTTAAGCTTGTCTTTCAAGTCAAAGTTCAAGTACAGCCACGTCCAAATAAATTTCGATAACTGTTTTTTTTTTTTATTTTACACACAAAAATTACAAACAATAAAGTAGAACAAAGAGAAACGAACAGAGGGGAACTTAGACTAAAATTGAGTTCTCTAACAGCGAACCTTTGAGTGATAGAAAAAAAATCGATTCGGTCGTTTTATACTTCGCTTTTTTATTTCATGTTCAGCTAAAATATTTAAAATTGAATAAAACGTATTCCGTTCCATCTAATCTGCCGTTTCAGGATGACGAACTATAACCAAAACACATTTTCTTTACCAAAAAAGGCACAATTATCTAATTTCATTTCCTTTTTTATCTCATTTGTGAACAATGACCCCTTCTATCTTTGACCCTCAGTAAACAGTCATATCTATGTCACCAGCGCTTATAAAATATGTAGGTACATGTGTAAGGTAGATTTTTTGTTAACCCGTCCGTACATCAAAGCCTCGGACATTGTATATCTCACCGTATGTGATATTGTTGGTCGTACACGAGAATAATCTCGTTAACATTTTACCCTCGTCGCCACTCCGTTGTATATGAGTGGGGTTGGCATTTGCGAAGTTAAGAAATTATGAAAAAAGACTGAGTGGAATTTAAAATGGACCTGGTGTTAGTTCAGTGTTAGCAATTAGGTATGTAAAAATAAATGTTTACTTCACAAACGAGAAAGGTGAGAGATTTGAAATACGAATTTTCTGATATTAACTTAATTAGCTTTTTAGGTAGTAACTATTTTGAGGTGATAAAAATCTGTTTAATTAATGTTATTATTCGTATAAGACGAAACAGCTATGCTCATAAAATTTTAACTAGCGTTACCATCGTTTACATGCCCAGAATGTGTTAACTACTATAATACATATTAAACCAGTACAAAATCTATCTGTATCTGGAATTTTGTCCTGTATAATGTAAATGGTTGTCTCCTAATACATTAGAGCCTAACATCGTAGACAAAATTTAGGGTGTATGGTACTACCACTCCCGCTTCAGTAATGTAGTCTTAATGGTGAAAAAAAGCCAACAATAAAGAATTTATAACCATTTGACGTTTTAACAAAAGACTGATTGCGGTACATTCACGGGGTAAGAAAAAAAATATACCATAAAATTATGAAGTTAAAACAACTTTCTTGATACAAATCCCCTTTTGTCAGGGTTGCTGCATGCATAAAAAAGGATTTTTACACCAAATTAAAGCTAATAATATACGCGATCAACAAATATCCCTGAAAATGTTTGCGACTGGTAATCCTATTACATGCTTGTAGTTTATTTTTTTGCTGAAAGTCCAAACATTTGTGTTGGAATTTTCAGCTCACCCTATCGTTGGTAACTTAAATATATTCGTATTGTGAATATATTATAATGGATCAGGCTGTATATAAAAAGAACGATATAAAAACAATTTTAAAAGTGTACTTTTTGGCTCTTTTCCCCTTTAGAAATGATATTCCGACGCGGACCACTCGGACCTAGTGTGGATTGGTGGAGGCAGGTTTGTAGCCACCTGCTGTCGGAACTTAATAAGCCGCCTGCAAGGCTTCCACCTTGGCTTAACGACTACCACATTAAGTAGTAACCGGTACCAACGGCTTAACGTGCCTTCCGAAGCACTGAAACACTGTCACGGTTCTAAGTGTCAAAGGAAATTATACTCTATTCAGTGGCAATAAGAGGTATGACCCGTTTCTCTAATTAACTATGGTTATGCCTTAACACCATTGAATTAAAGATTAATTTCCTTTGACACTAGGTACTGTCACAGTACCCATCTTAAGTGAAAAATATTAAAGTATAATATACATATATTATTTGAGAAGCCAATTTTTACCACGACCTGTGGTAAAAGATTTATTATTATAAATTGTTAATGATCGTTATATAAAAAACTTGTTAGTCAACTTATTTTAATATAATAATTTTTAGAGCTATTGCTCTATCTATCTATCTATATCATCACGCCAGATCCCTTGCAGGGTAGGCAGAGAGTACAGAGTTCCAATAGGTTCTTTCCTTACATACCTCTCTGGTTTCCTCCACTCTTATAGTTCGTCTCATACACGCTCGCGCGTTAAGGAGACTCTTGACTTGCCCTTCAGATAAGACACTGTCTATTTGGTCATGGTAAGATAGTCTAGGTCTTCCCCGGTACCTACATCCCTCTACTTTCGCATTGTATACCTGTTTTGTCATTCTTTCTTCCGACATTTTTACTATATGCCTGAACCAACGGAGCATACCCATTCCCATCTTTACACCGATACTATCTTTTATGTCTCATAAAAAAGCTCAGAGATTCGTAGAAGAACCAAGGTCACCGACATAGCCCATAGGATTAGTAAGCTGAAGTGGCAATGGGCGGGTCGTATAGCGTGAAGATCGGACGGGTGTTGGGGCAGAAAGATTTAAGAGTGGAGACCACGTATTGGCAAGCGCAGCGTAGGACGGCCACCTACCAGATGGACCGACGGTCTTGTGAGGATCGCAGGAAGTCGTTGGATGCATGTGGCATCGGACCGGCTGCGTCGGTGAGCTATTGAGGAGGCCTATTTTCAGCAGTGGACAAATATAGGCTGATATGATGATCTTTCATGCCTACACGCTTCCATATTACGTTGTTGCGATTACGATCGATCAACTTGACTTCGCACATCTTCCGCAGAGCTCGCATTTCGACCGCATTTATCCTGCTTTCATTTTCCTTCCTACATATCCAGCTCTCACTGCCATATAACAGCGTGTGACAACCACTCTGTTATGTATGGCCAGCCGCGCGTTTTCGCTTAAGTGCCGGCTCCCAATCAGCTTACCCATCGTACCATTCACTCTGTTCCCTGCACTCACTCTTCTCACTATATCGGCGGTGTATTGTCCTTTCTTACTGAAGGCGCTTCCCAGATGTACAAACTCATTCACTTGCTCCAGCACATCGTTATCAACCAAATCCTTGCATTCGTTCTGGTTTCTTCCCGTTCAAAAACCATACTCTTGGTTTTCTTGACATTCAAATGTAAACATTGTTCATGCAGTCGTTTTTTATAACTGTGACTAGTGTTTGCAGATCAGTGGCTGTTGGCGCTATTGAAACCGCGTCATCTGTATATAATAGATGGTTTGCCAATAGGTCACCCATTTGTACACCTTCAGTCATCGCTTTCAATCTTTGAAGACTTTTATCCAAATAAACAGTCCGGCGAACAACATGCAACCCTGCTTGACGCCGATTTCAACGTCAAACCAGGGTGACAAGTTACCACCCACCCGTACGCATTACGCGCCCGTACGCCTTGCTGTCTGGACTGGACGGCTCGCAACAGTGTCGTTTATACCATACTCTGGTAAAATGTCCCAAAGTCTCTTTCGTACAACTCTGTCAAACGCCTTCTCCAGATCCACAAAACCGCAGTAAACCTTTCGGCTCAATGCCAGATGCATCTCTACGATGTTGCGGAAAGAGAAAACTTGATCCAAACATCCTCTTCCAGACCTGAAACCTCCTTGTGCTTCGCAGAACATTTCATCGAACTTTTCGTGCATTCTCCTTTCAATAATTTTACCATACACCTTAGCTGCCAGGCTGGTCAAACTGATAGCTCTGTAGTTAGCGCAGTTATATTATGAGCAAGCCTTTATAAAAGGGTACTATGACTGTGCGGCGACAATCTTTAGGGACTCTGCCGGTCCTTTAGCAAAGGTTTGCAAGGACCCAAAAGGAGTCCCGGACGCAACATCCACCATATTTGATCTCGGCAGATATCATGTCTATTCCCGAAGCTTTGCCATATTTCATACTTCCTATCGCCCATTTAACGTCTTCCATAGTGATTTCCTCTGTTTTAAAATACATTATAGTAAAAGTTATTATACACTTCACCACTTCGAAACGACTTCGACTTATTGAAAAGATATCTTTAAATCGTCAAAGGCCCTTTGTCCTTTGTCGAAGTCTCACAAAATTAACTCAATGCTAACTTTGTCAGAGACAATGAATCGAAAGTATTAAATCTAAACAAAGTACAACTGAGCTCAAATGATAAAAAAAAATAATTGGTTGTGTAGCACTTTCTTAAAGAAATTTCTATGAAATGGTTAAATGTATGTTTACAATACATGATTTTATTGCTTATATACATAGTTTAACTCCGCTTTGCTTAAAACTACCTATATTTTCAAATTAAATACTAGATTATTACGCTTTTAATTAAATGAATAACTATGTTTTCATGTTACCATCAAAGTTTAAATTAGATCCTATTGTAAAATTAGAACATATATCGTCGTTTTTACCACGTTTTTATCAACTCGCTGTGATGTCTGTTTGTCTGTTCTATTTTTTCTGTTCGGATGCTAAATTAAATTGCATGAGCTCCACGTTTTAAATTATTTTACATGTTTACTCTGCAAGGGATCTGCCCTGATGATATACAGAGAATAATTTATACTTTTTGGTTCGTTTAAAAAACGTGGTTTACTATAGTTTTTTTTTCTAATATCATTTTTTCTAAATAATTATTCCTGGGTCCGCGTGGTAAAGTACGAACTATTCTTTTTTAACTATATCTGATTTTCGGCCAACAGTCTTTGCGCATTTACTACATGATCATTGCATTCCCGAACTAGTTAAACATTGATTGACAAAAAGTCTGGTTTCAGCGATACGGGTAACTTTGACCTCATCACACTTAGTTGAATTCTATAAAAGCTAACTAGCCTAAAATCATACTTGCACTTTACCTACACGTAGAAATTTCTATTGAGTTTCTATTTAGAAATAATTTTTATATAAAAATTTAATGAATTGCTTATTATCACTTCACCATTAACCACAAATTAAAACAAGCTTAATTAAATTTGACTCTGAAACTTGAGTCACTTATTCGGCAGGATAATCTATCACTTTTTGAACTTATTTTCAAGAGGAAAGAGGTATATAGAAACGCGAAGGTCCCGTCCTTTTAATACACAGCAGAGATATGCCTCCGTTTCGCGAGATTACAATGAAATGGTTTTGGTCAAAATATTTAAAATTGTATTGAATTTTTGGTGAAAAATATGTGGAATAAAGATTCGTTGATGTTTCATGTAGGGATGTTAACAAAGGTGTGTTTTTATATGTTTTTACATATAATTTTTTTTTTAAACGTAGTTTTTTTTTAATACACAAATTCCCAGACCGAAACAAATAATTGTTGATCTCACAAAGATTGGTCTCGTGCGGGACTCGAACCCGCGACTTTTAGACACAGTGAGCGGAGCGGCTTAAACACTTAACACTGAGTTTGGGTTTGAGTTGAGGTAGATAATGTTTACGTAGTTAAACCTAGAGTATATGTTTTACTACAGTTGGACTTTATGACAGGATGTAAAATATAATTTTTATTCTAACCAATACTAATGCAAAAGACCTATGTTTTTAGAATAATCTTTCTTCATATAGTTATGTGAGTATGAAGTGTGCAAGGAATTATATAAACCCATACATATGCACACACACATACACGTGTGCGCGCGTGTTCGAAGCATCAGCTGAGTCGATTGTAAGATTCGCTGAAAGGTAGATAATTTTGCAGAATTTTCCAGAAATTATTTAAGGCTAAAGAAAGAATCACTATATATTTCGAAAGGAGTCTTTCTGGTAACTACAGATGACTTAGTTAAAATTTAATACTTATCTATCTATTTCAAATTACAAAACAAATGACGGACGATTTAACGCAGTGGCTAAGAGCTTAAGCTGCTCCGCCCGCTGTGTCTAATAGTCGCGGGTTCGATTCCCGCACGGGACAAACCTTTGTGTGACCCACAATTATTTGTTTCGGTCTGGGAATTTGTGTATGAGAATTTTCATGTTTGTAATCGCACCCACGACACAAGAATAAATTCTAGTGCGGGGATACGTTTTCAACAAAAAAAGAGCAAAATACATGCGAAGCCTCTGGCAACAGATAGTAGATAATATAGACATATTGCGGTAAAACGCAATATTATAAACGCCAAAGTGTGTGAGGATGGATGTTTGATTGTTACTCTTTGATGCAAAAACTACTAAGCGATTTTTTCTGAAATTTACAGTAATACAGCTTATACATCAGAATAACTCGGAAAGCTATAAATTCATAAAAATAATACAAAATAAACGCACGCGCCGGCTCGGGGAACATATTGTGGTAAATGATAAAGAAATTAATGATTAACGGGAAAAAACCAGAACGAATGCAAGGAATTTGGTTGGTAACGATATTCTGGAGCAAGAGAATGAGTTTGTATATTTTGGATACGACTTTAGTAAGGATGGAAATACACCGCTGACATAGAGAGAAGAGTGAGTGCAAGGAACAGAGTGAATGGTGCGATGGGAAAGCTGCTTGGGAGCCGGTACCTAAGCCAAAAGGCGCAGCTGGCAATAAATAACGGAGTGCTTGTCTCAACGCTGTTATATGGCAGTTAAAGTGGGGTATGTAAGAAGGAGAAAGCAGGATAAATGCGGTCGATATGCGAGCTCTGCGGAAGATATGCGGAGTCAAGCTGACCAACCGTATTCGGAACAGCGTAGTAAGAAAGCCTGAAGGTATGAAACATAGTATCGGTGTAAAGATAAGAAAGATTATGCTCCGTTGGTTCGGGCATATAGAAAGAATGTCAGAAGAAAGAATGACAAAACATATATACAGTACGAAAGTGGAAGGATGTAGGTACCGGGGACCTAGACTATCTTACCATGACCGAATAAACCGTGTCTTATCTGAAGAACAACTCAAGAGTCTCCGTAACCGACGAGCGTGTATGAGACGAACTATAAGAGTGGAGAAAGCCAGAGAGGTATGTAAGGAAAGGACCTGTTGGAACTTTGTACTCTCTGCCTACCCCGCAAGCTCAAGATCTGGTGTGATGATATAGATAGATAGATAATGGTTAAGTTAGATAAGATTTTCCCCTAAAATTAGTTCCAAGGTTGATTTCAGAACACCTACCTGTCTTAATAGGTTATATATACAATAGGATCACCCGTGACTGCCTCGTTAATCTAGTGGCGAATAATGTGCTTTGCGATCATGAGATTCTGGGTTCAAATCCTAGGTCGGACAAATATAGTTTATCAAACGAAAAATTCCCAGTGTCAGTCCAGAGTCTGGAATTGTGCCCGGTATATAGCAATAGTGGTCGCCCCCTATTACATGGGTTCCTACATCGTCGGCGAAAAGTGGGTATACATAGTACCACCTCTGCCACCCCTACTTGGGAAATATAGGCGTCACGGTGTCAGATCACTCGGTTCGAGACGGTGCGTCTCTCATTTGTTAATGGCTGACGATCAATCTCCATCAATTAATCCTCCTACCTACCCTATGATTTTGCGTTTAATCCCTACTCAATTTGCCGCCTTGTTTGTTATCGTATAAGTAGATAATGAAATTAAAATCTGTTGAAAATAATACTGAATTGATTCCCACAATTTTTAATGTATTTTAATATTTTTTTTATCTATCTATCTATCTATAACCTCACGCCAGATCCCTTGCGGGGTAGGCAGAGAGTACAGAGTTCCAACAGGTTCTTTCCTTACATACCTCTCTGGCTTCCTCGACTCTCATAGTTCGTCTCATACACGCTCGCCGGTTACGGAGACTCTTGACTTTTCCATCAGATAAGACTCGGTTTATTTGGTCGTGGTAAGATAGTCTAGGTCTTCCCCGGTACCTGCATCCTTCCACTTTCACATTGTATATCTGTTTTGTCATTCTTTCCTCTGGCATTCTTTCTATATGCCCGAACCAACGGAGCATGCCCTTTCTCATCTTTACACCGATACTATCTTTCAAAACTACTCGCTGTCTTACTATGCTGTTGCTAATGCGGTCGGTCAGCTTCACTCCGCACATCTTCCGCAGAGCTCGCATTTCTACCACATTTATCCTACTTTCATTCTCCTTCTTACATACCCAGCTCTCGCTACCATATAACAGCGTTGGGACAAGCACTCCGTTATGTATGGCCAGCTGCGCCTTATGGCTTAAGTGCCGGCTCCCGAGTAGCTTTCCCATCGCACCATTCACTCTGTTCCCTGCACTCACTCTTCTCTCTATGTCAGCGGTGTATTTCCCATCCTTACTGAAGGCGCATCCAAGATATACAAACTCATTCACTTGCTCCAGCACATCGTTACCAACCACAATTTTTTTTTTAAATTACAAAATATGCTGTTACTCCTTTAGCACGCTGTAATAAACTAAATTTATTCTTGATTCAAAGCAATACGGAGATTTCAAATGCATTTCTAAAACATATTTCTCAATATGCACACATGCACGTACAAGTTTCATTGTTAATCGGGGTATAAAAGTGCTTAAAAAGGGGGTACAAAATGTTAAATTTGGAAAACTGGTTTTCGTATTGAATTTGTGAAGCAATTATTTAATTATAGTATTTTTTACATAGGATGGGTATTGACAGTTATAATTGCCAAACGAAATTAATATTTAATTCAATAGTGTTAAGGCTGTGTGTGTGTGTGTGTGTGAATGATGTACGCTGTTGGCCGCGAGGCCTTTACAGCTTCACCGGACTAAAAGGCGAGCGTGCAACCACTACGCTCTAGCCAGCCAGAAGGGCAAGAGGCGACATACTCGAGGGCGCCTCGAAGAGGCGCCCTCGGTTGGGACAGTCGCTGTAGGGGGACGGGTGCACTACTAAGTGCACCGGTCAACCGCCGGCTATGGGAGGGGATTTACTACTACGTCGTCGTCGTCGCCCGTATTCTAAGCGGAAAGAAGGGATGACAAAGCATCGGGGGGGTCGGTGAGAACATGTCGCGGCCGGCGGTGGCGGCAGGGGTCGGGGGGGAGATCGTAGTCGGCGGTGGCTACGATTAACGGATTCGCATGGGTAGATGCGTTCGCGAAGTGACGTGTTGACGCCTTTTTAATAAAGGCGCGAATAGGTTCGACACCTAGATCGGAGTGGGATACAGTGTTAAGGCATAAAACCGTAAGTATGGAAACGGGTCATGCCTCTTATTGCCATTGAATAAAGTATAATTTCGTTTGGCAGTTAGAACTGTCACTACCTATCCTATGTAAAAAATAGTATAGGGTGTCTGACGTCTTGCGTTATTCACGTTGCAACATGTATATTACAGGATAAGAAATTTCCACAATTGGTTTAAATCAAACTAATTTTGTCGATTGAATCTCAGTTTTTTATTAATTTTATGTTCCTGGTGTTTTAATTACTTTAATGGATCAATGGTCATGAGAGGGCCCGGGGTCCCCTTAAATTATCTTCATTAGGTCCAATCTTGAAAAAAAAACCGGAATAAAATTCATGAAATTAATTTATAGTAAACGATATTTCTTCGATCTATATCATCACGCCAGTTCCCTTGCTGGGTAGCCAGAGAGTACAGAGTTCCAACAGGTGATAATAAAGGTGATAACAGGTATTTCTTAGTGATAATAATTTTAGTAAAATGACTTTTTTCAGAATAATAATCGGATTTCTAGTTTATATATTACTTAATCTACATATCGCTTCAAGTAGGACCCTTATTCACTATATTACGAACATTTCACGAAGTTATCGTAACGTGCCGTGTTTAGTCATAGCTAATAAGGGCCCAGCTGAGTAAAGTAATAATTATTACAATTTATTATTCCCACTTCGTCTATTTAGTTTATCAGCGAAGAGTCGCAATAATTGCCCCGGTCCCCAGTTTATTTGCAAGCTACAGACTTGGAAGATATAATACTGCCGTTCGATGCCAGTTGTAACGCTATAGGCACATACTTACACTCTCGCTTATATCCCCTAGGAGTTAATCGAGACTGGTTAAGTACTTGCATGATTTTGGCACATTTTTCTCATTTTATCTACATTTAAATCACGCATTTCCGTAGATTTGGGATGATACCTACTTGAATCTTAATAGGAATATCAAGACTATAGACGAGAAACTTCATTGCCATAATTTGTATTGTTTTGTTGCTGACTGGTGGTATTATGGTAGTGGTAGGAATAGTATTGATGGCTTTCAGATTGTTTGAACTACGCTGACACTAAATTGACTGACCCGCAACGAAAATTTAATTTCGCTAGGAAAAATATTTGAAAATATTCCGTCCTTGACAAAAATTACTTTTGCTTGTATGAAACATGCACATGAGGCAATTTGAATAAAGCAAAATATTACTTTCAACATTATGTGTGACTATAATAAGATAAACCTAATTACAAAATAATATAATACGTCTTTTAAATTTTACACACACCTCAACCAACTATAAACTGATTCATCTTGCAGTTTGAACATCTGCACCACAAAAATAGAGCTCTCAATAACTTCAGAATTTGGCTAGTTGCAAATGGGGCTCGTACTGTCTCACTCACGAAATTCACTATAAATTATCGACTAGAGACGTGAGAATAACGACTCTGGTTCACACTAGTAAGACAAAAATAGACTATTGCAATAAAACGGACGATTTGGCGCAGTGGTTAAGAGCTTAAGCCGTTCCACCCACTGGGTCGAATAGTCGCGGCTTCGATTCGAGCACGGGACAAATCTTTGTGGGACCCACAATTATTTGTTTTAGTCTGGATGTTTGTGTATGTAAATTTTCATGTTTGCAAACGCACCCACAACACATCTTAGTGTGGGGTGCGTTTTTCTAAAAAAAGTCTCTAGTGTTTTATTTTGGTATTTCGGTAGTTTATTTGTAACGCAATTTTTCTATTTTCTCCTGTCATCCTCAGTCCACTCATTCCACTAAACTTTAAGCATTGAAAATGAGATTTCGATACCCGATAATTACAACAATTCAGAGTTAATAATTCTATGCAACAAGTCCCAAAAGTTCGTAATTCCTTTCAAACATATAATTATTCTGAACACATTTGAAGTTGGTAAGTTAGACTCCACTAGGTAATGATAGAAGTAGCCTAAAGTTCTGATCAAAACTTTTAGTTTAGTATTAGTTAACAAAAGCTGTATTATTTGACGGCGAAATTAAAGACTGTGTGATACAATGAAATACTTGCTAAGTTAGGATTGTGGTCTCCGTGCAGGCATGTTAAGCCGTTGGTCCTCGTTGCCACTTAATGTAATGGAGCGGAGGCGGGTTGGATTCGGTCTACGTTCTGTATCATCAGCCTTTTTCACAGTGAATAGGATATTACTCAGGCAGCAAGTTACATCTTCGGCACCATCGTCATTTTTTATGAGATAGGGTTTAATCTCTGACCAGTCCTTAATAAAAAAAATCTCTCTAAAAAGTCTCTTACTCTCTGATAAAGAGAGTGAGAGAAATTAAGCTTTGAGTTTACCCGTTATATGTTTACCTCTAAGAAGAAGGCAGAAGTATTTTATGTTAGGTAGGTTGAGAGCCGATAGCTACTCTTCGGGCACATCGTCATTTCAAAATTATTACTATTATGAAAGAATGACAAAACAGATATACAATGCGAAAGTGGAAGGATGTAAATATCGGGGAAGACCTAGACTATCTTACCATGACCAACTAGACCGTGTATTATCTGAAGGACAAGTCAAGGGTCTCCGTAACGGGCGAGCGTGTATGAGACGAACTATGAATTCTCGTAGGAGGAAGCCAGAGTAAGGAAACAACCTGTTGGAACTCTGTACCCTCTACCTAACCCCGCAAGGGATCTGGCGTGATGATATAGATAGATAGATTTCTTCTATGCGGTCATGCAATTGGCCGCCGATGATGCAACTTTGGATTGCGATTGGTTGGTCATCGTGTGATATTTTTTCAAGGAACGGACAAATAATTGTGGATCACACAAAGATTTGTCCCGTGCGGTAATCGAACCCGCGACTATTAGACACAGTGGGCGGTGTGGCTTAAGCTCTTATCCACTGCGCTAATTCGTCCGTCAAAAATCTACTTACGGTGCCGTGTCCTTGACTTTTGCGTCTGTATGCATCCAAGTAATCAAGGTTCTCGAACAACTTCTCAAAGTTGTGGAGTGGGCAAACCCCCTACAAGGTGGACCGATGGCCTGATGAAGATGGTAGGTAAAAGCTGGGTTCGTACAGCACAAAGCCGGTCTTTGTGGAGTTCTTTGTGGAGGTCTTTGGGGAGGTCTTTGTCCTCCAGTAGGTGTTTCGGTTGTTAAGGATAAATCGATGTATCCAAGCAATAGATCAGTCGCTTTATCTCATGTTCATCATGACCTTAATGTTTACACGAAAGCGGTATTTTATCTCTTGTCGCATTTTGCAACGTCGTATACATAATTCATGTTGTATCAGCATCTTGCACACTTCGGTTTTGTGTCAAAATCGTGGGGCATAAATGATGTATGGGACAATAAATAAAAGGGCAATGGCTTCATCACATTATTCATTGTTATGCGTTGCGTCCATGTCAAATGCATGATTAATATTAAAATAAATAATAAAGTTTTTCAA
Source organism: Phalera bucephala (assembly GCA_905147815.2). Lineage (NCBI taxonomy): Eukaryota > Metazoa > Arthropoda > Insecta > Lepidoptera > Notodontidae > Phalera > Phalera bucephala. The sequence continues at coordinate 2,626,669 of CAJHXA020000004.1, read as the reverse complement.
TGAACTACTTTGTAAGAAAGAGTTGTAAATGAATTATGGTATCGTGTTCTCAATAATAATTTATCGAGAGATCAGAGGGCTTAGCACAAATTATTTATAATCGTAGCGTTGTCGAGAAATCATGCTGTCACATTCATCTATACAACGTGTAACATATATAATGCAAGACCTCAGATACCCCAACTAGAATATTAGTTTCGAATTCAATACGAAAATCAAACTTCCAATTTTATGGAGTTTTCTACCATTTTTTAAGCTCTTTGGTACCCAAATTAACCATAATAATTAAATTACTTTTGTATGCATTGAGGTGTGCGTAATAGAAATACATTTAAAATAGCCGTAATGCTTTAAATAATTATTAAATATTACTTACTGCAGCGAACAGTAACGAGTAACAGTTTTTTTTTAAATTAAAAAAAAAAATAACTTACTTTAAAAATAGTTGAAATCGATTCAGTTGCCGATTTAGAATAAACTACTTTCAGGTCTTGTGTTAATTATGTTACACTTGTATTTAGTAAATTTTTATTATCACAAGGATGGCATATCAACTCGATAGCGTTACGGTAACGTAAATATCCTCTGCCCTCTGGTTCTTGTGGTATAAATACAAATGACAAACAGTGTCATCCTAACGTGATGAATGTCTAAATGTGTCTCGATGCTTGTATTTTATTGGACACACATACAGTACACGTCACATGATGGATTGCGTTGTATCTCAGTGCATTTCGCGAGTTTGTACTTTTGTTAATTAAACTACATATAATTAAAACTACACTGCATTAAGCAAATTATCTAGTAACTTACTGCCACACTTCTAAGCAAAGACCTACAAATCTAGATGAGAGTATAATTATCTACTCGTATACCTCTTGTTGCGCTATTTTGGAGTTTAAATTGGAATAGCTATCTCAACAAAACAGTAGTCCATTAAGTATACTGTAGCTTAGCAAAACAAGCGTATACTGGTCCAAATAAAGGCAATCATCGTGGCGATCTTTGCCCCGAAGCAGACGAATTTCAGCTGATGATAATACTCTTATAGTTTTGGACGTTCTTAATAGTGATTCCTTGACAGTAATGTTTGTCATTTGAGTAATAACTAAGTTAAATATTTAAAGCAAATTATGTCAATTTACACTACGTTCAAAAGATAATGTCTTAATTACTTGCATGCCATCTGTATGAAATGCATGTTTTAGCAGTTGCACTGTAACAGTACCGCAGTAATTTCTGTAGTTATTTGCATAACGGCGATGTGTTTTTGTGTGTCACATTATGTTACTTATTGAAGTTTGGTACGTTATGGATAGCATAAGCCACTCCGGTTACTAGGTAGCCAATGTATGTTAAAAACAAAAGAAATTGTAAGCTCTCTCTCTTTTTTAACATGCAAACCAAGGAACAGTATCGGGACCGCCGCGGCTTCACACGGGATGGACGGACTGATATCATCAGTTTGTCAAATTTGGAACATAATATTCATCAATTTTATATATCAAGGGATCTGGCGTGATGATATAGATAGATAGACAGAAATTTTATATACACAAACCTTCCTCGTGTATCAGTCTGTTTATTGGTGAAAACTGTATGAAAATCCGTGTAGTGGTTTTTGAGATTACCGTGTACATCATAAAAGAAGCGTAGCGAGTGACTTCATAGAATTGTAAAAAGTATAAATGTCTCTCGAATACTTTGTTGGTAGCCGGAAGGTCGAGAAATTTATGTTTTTTTTTTACCGAAGAAGATTAACGCAAATATTTACATATTAAATAATAAAATTTAGCGAACGGACGATTTAGCGCAGTGGTTAACAGCTTGAGCTGCTCCGCCCACTGTGTCGAATAGTCGCGGGTTCGATTCCCGCACGGGACAAATCTTTGTGTGATCCACAATTATTTGTTCCGGTCTGGGTATTTGTTTGTGAATTTTCATGTTTGTAAACGCACCCACGACACAGGAATAAATCCTAGTGTGGGGCTACGTTTTTAAAAAAAAAAACTATTTTTCCAAATTTAATCGCGGTTTATTTTTTATTTTTAAATTCTCAACGTTTCGTCCCTTGAGTGACCAACCATGGAGACTGTAAAGTACTCAAAACGTTTAAAATATTTATTCTTTATTGTAGACATATATACACAATTTACCATTGCATAGGATTTTTCATGTACAAAGGTGTGCTTAACTCAAAATTGAGTTTTCTTACAGCCAACCTGAGCGATAGAGAGATGAAAAGTAGAGAGGACAGTAACAAGTGTACAATGGAATAAAACTATACATAAATACACAACACATTACATACACATATAAAACAACAAAATAATATAAATTAATGTACCTATTTATCCATATATACTTTATATCAATAATTATATATAATAGTATATACATACATATATAAATATATAATTCATGATGAAAGGAAATGCTCTTTAATTTTTCTCTTGAATACGTCCAGTGAGACGCTATCGCGTATAGAGTGTAGAAGTGAATTCCACAGCAGCACTGCGCGAACAGTGAAAGAACCATTATAAAGACACAGAAGGCATAGAAGTGTCACGGGGAGTACGAAGAAGAAGAGAAGATGTGCGGCAGGGCTTACCTCTGGGGACAAAATATTCAAAGCGTTCCCTTAGATAAGATGGTAAATTAGGATTGTGAAGAAGAGAATAGAGGAGTGAAAGAATATGAGTATCTGGACGACGTCGAATAGGCAACCACTTTAACTGCACCCGAAATTCAAACATGTGTCTGAATTTCGGGTGCTCGTACTTTCGGAGCCCGAAAATAAAGCTGATGCACAAATTCTGAAGTCGTTCGAGTTTATTAAGGAGCTCCTCCGTTGCGTCCAAGAAACAGACATCAGGATAGTCCAGAAGGGGAAGGAGAAGAGATTGAGCAAGAGTTATTTTAGTATGAAAGGGCAGGAACTTCTGGAGTCGCTTGAGAGACTGGAAGGAGCAATAATTAAATTACTTCTGCAATGTGAACATTCCACGAAAGATGGCAGTCGATATAGACACCTAGATTTTTAGCACTTGTGAAATAGACTATAGGAACGTCGTAGAGTACCGGTGGAAGAGCATTTTGATCCAAGAGAAAGAAGTAGTATCTGCCACCAATAATGAGAGCTTGTGACTTTGTGGGATTTACTAGCAGGCCAAAAGATTTAGCCCACTCGTTAATTTTTTTAAGATCATTATTGATAGCATCAACAGCTTCGGGAAGCCCATCTATTTTAAAATGACGATATAGTTTGACGGTAGACAGCTGACCGATCGCACGTACGCATACTTGCTACCTGTACTACGAGTTTCGCCAGTGGTTCTCAAACTTTTCGATACTTATCTCACTTGTATTGTCGCTGTAATGTTTACCTGCGACCGCTGTGAATGTCAAGTAGGAGACGCGGCTCACTGCTCCTCGTGTTTAAAGTACTATGATTTCAAGTGCGCGGGTATAACTGAATCAGGTTGGCGTAAATTAGGAGACAAAGTTAACACGGAAATGTGCTACTTGCAAGATCGCCGGAACTAGCAATCAACCTTCATCTCCCTCAGCTGTGGACTGGAATAGCATACTAACCGAACTCAAGACTCTCTCCACGCAGACTGCCCTAATACCTACCCTAATGGAGAACGTAAAAACTATTCAAAAGGAATTGGCCGAACTCAAGTCAATTAAAGAAGACATTATTGAAGTCAAAAGTTCCCTTGAGTTTGTGCACCGAAATATTGATGACTTGACTAGGAAGGTAACCAATCTAAATCTCGAGGTGGCGACCCTACAGAAGACTAAGGAGGAAGTATCTTCACTCCGTGAACAGGTCAATAATCTTAAAGGCCTGTATCAAGCAAATGAGCAAAGACAGCGAATGAATAACATCGAAATTAAAGGAATTCCTGACTCCGAAAGCGAGAATTTGTCCTCCATTGTTGCTAAAATTGGTGAAATAGTAAAATGAGACATCAAGAAGGATCAAATTAATTACATTGCAAGGGTGCCGATGCGACATGACCCTCGAAAAAAAACTATTGTCTGCTCTCTCCATAATCGATACCTAAAAGAAGATTTTGTTGCCGCGGCTAAGAAACACAAGCTAACCCCCGGGAACCTTGGACTAATGGGAGATAACATGATTTTCATTAATGACCACCTAACGCTTGAAAATAAATTGTTATTGAACAAAACAAAAACACTTGCAAAGGAACAGGGGTTTGCATTTGTGTGGGTCAAAGGTTGCAAAATTTTTATAAGAAAAAACCAAACATCTCCGGTTATAAACATCAAAACAGAACAAGATTTAAAAAAGTTCTTATAAAATTTATACAATACTTTAAAACCGTACGGTTCCTATTCCCGGCTATCGTTAAAACTTTAGGAATCACAGCCGTTGTATTTTTTGTGCTTTCTACCGGCCGAGGCCTTTTGTTTTCTTATCGCTCAATGCTAACCGACTCATCAATGGTTGCCTTTATGCTAATAAACCTTATATGCTTACGTGCAGAGATGCGTTTGGCTTGTTCCATGTAGCTTTTTATTTCAACAGGATATTTTTTGCATTGTTTTTTGTTAACGAGTTCTTTAATTATTTGTTTATGCCTTACATTGTCTCTATTCTGTTATTAATTGTTTTATTACTTTACAATGCCTATTAACCTTTATTATCAGAATGTTCGAGGATTGCGTACTAAAACATCTATTTTTTATAGAAATTTGCTTTTGAATTCTTTTGATATCGTTTGTTTAACCGAAACTTGGCTAATTGAAGATATTAGTGATTGTGAATTATTTGACGATCGGTACCTGGTATGGACACGTGATAGGTGTTACGGTAATACGAAACAGGTTATGGGAGGTGGGGTGCTTATTGCACTACGTCGTGAATTAGTGGCTAATGTACGCGACGAGTGGTGCTCGGCTGCCGAGGATATTTGGGTAACGTTAACGCTGCAACAGAAAAGTCCAAGAATCGCATATAAAATGCATATATGTGTCGCATATATTTGTAACCAGAATCTAGGAAACACTATGTCACTTCAACTTTTGAACTTTTCTAATAACTTAGTTAATATATTTTAAAAAAATCCAGCAGATGTATTTGTTGTACTAGGGGATTTTAATTTGCCTAATATAAATTGGTCCTCGTCAGCGAATGATTTGTCCTTGCAGCCCAGTAATTTGTGGTGCTACTCAAACAAGTTAATTTGACAATTTTAGTTTATGCAATTTGTCTCAATACAACTCTCACCGTAATATAAATAATGGATTATTAGACTTCGTTTTATGTAATAATATTGTGAACGTTAATTGCTGTACTAGTCCACTTGTACCAGAGGACCCACACCACAAAGCGCTTTTTATACTTGCTGACTTCGTACAAATTCATACTCTATCTTCAAAACCTTATATTAAATTCTTATATAATATAGTCAACTTTTCTTCAATTACAAAAGAACTGGATAAAATGGACTGGCAGGGCGAATTCAACGCCAGAACGTTAGAGGATGCTACAGTTTTCTTTTATGATACTTTATATAAGCTACGTTCGATACATGTACCTAAAAAGACTGTAGTACCCTCGACGAAGTATCCAGTTTGGTATAAACCGACATTGACTAAAATTCTTAAAGAAAAATCAAAATTTCACCACAAATATAAAAAGTACGGCAACTTAGCCGATTATCAGTCCTTTGTTACTTTAAGAGCACGGGCTAAAGCCTTGGAATGCGATCTATTTAATAATTACATAGCAGCAATTGAGAATAATATTCTAAAAAATCCAAAATCTTTTTGGACTTACGTTAAAACTAAAAAACAGTCTAATATCTACCCTGCAGTCTTAAATTAAGGTCAACAATCATCTAGTAACGGTGAAAAGATTTGTAACATGTTTGCTGATTATTTTCACTCTAACTTACATAATTCTAATACCCACACTGTAGACTCAAGCCTTGCTCGAATTGACGACCCTCGATACCCAGATATCAGTTCCATTGAAGTGTGCGATGGACAAGTTTTAAAATTAGTTAAAGCGACTAACCTGACAAAGTCTGCTGGACCGGATGATATCCCCCCCTATATTTGTGATCAATGGTGCTAAGAGCCTTGCCTTACCCCTTTCCTTACTTTATAGACGATCTCTTACAGAAGGACAGGTGCCCCAAAATTTGGAAATCTGTATATGTAACGCCAATACATAAAAATGGATCTAAAGACCAGGTTGCAAATTACAGATCCATCTCTAAATTATGCCTTTCCGCTAAAATACTTGAAAAAATTGTATATTCACAAGTATATTCCTCTCTTAAACATTCTTTTAATTTAAGCCAGCACGGATTTCTGAGCGGTCGTTCTACAACATCTAATCTTATTGTATTGACTGACTTTCTTACCGAGTATATGTCACAGCGGTCCCAAGTCGATGTAGTGTATACTGACTACAGTAAGGCTTTTGACAGAATTGATCATTCGATATTACTTCAGAAACTTCTTTTAATCGGTATAAGAGGAGATCTATTTAGATGGTTTACATCCTATGTTGAAAATCGGTGCCAAACTGTAGTCTTGAATGGGTTCTCCTCTAAAGTGTTATTTATTCCATCTGGAGTACCTCAAGGGTCTCTGCTTGGCCCTTTGCTATTTGTCATCTTCATTAATGATATTTCCCAATGTTTTAGGCACTCAAAAATACTTTTATACGATGATCTAAAAATTCTAAGCCCCATTACCACTGTCACTGACGCAATCAATCTTCAACATGACCTCCTTCGTTTCCAAAATTACTGCATTTTAAACAAATTAGAGTTAAATGCATCTAAATGCCACATATGTAGTTTTTCTAAAAAACCTAAACCTTTATTATTTAATTACAAATTAAAAGACACGCTCATATCTAGAGTCAACACTATTAAGGATCTGGGGGTGACATTTGAATCAAAACTTCTATTCGATGAACATATAAACATTATTACAAGAAAGGCACCGAAAGCTTTGGGTTTCATTATTAGGTTATCAAATGAATTCAAAAGCATTAAGACTTTTAAAATCCTTTATTGTACTTTCGTTCGCAGTCACCTCGAATATTCTTGTCAAGTTTGGAATCCCAATTACAAAATCTAACAACAGAAATCAGAATCTAAAACATACAGAAGAGATTTGTCAGGTATTTGCAATACCGCTCCAGCACTTATTTGCCAAATTACGTACATCGTTGCAAAAAATTTCATATGTTACCGTTGTATTAGAGAAGGCGAGCAGCGGATCTGTCTTTTCTTCTAAACATTGTAAATGATTCTGTTGACTGTCCTGAATTGCGAGAAAAGATTGGTTTACGCGTTCCCTCTGCATTTTTAAGGAAGCCAGACTTATTAAATATTCCATACAGCAGGTGCATTTACAGGCAAAACTCATTTCTCGTAAGGGCATCTAAATCATATAATGCGATAACGCAAACAATTGATATTGATTTTTTTACCACTAGAGTCTCTCAGCTTAAAAATATTTTAAATGGTCTCTTTTTTCTTTAATTGTATGTGTTTTCTTTGATTGTATGTTATTTAAGTTTTATCGTCACTTTATGTTCTGCCATGCTATATTCATGTTGTAATTATTTGTGGAAACTTATAATTGGCCTTCAGCATTTACTACTTAAGCCATACTTGTTCTTTGTTAGCTGTTATTGTTTCTAAAATGAATAAAATAAAATAAATAAAATAGTTGCAAGTCGTCTGCGTAAAGATGATAGTATGAAGGTAGAATTTTAGTGATAGCGTTAATAAAAACCGAGAATAGAAGCGGGGAAAGGACACCACCTTGGGGTACGCCCGCGGTCAGATCACACCAGTCAGAGGAGACCTCATCGTAATGGACCGACTGCGACCGACCCCGAAGATAAGAATCAAACCATTTGATCACAGAAGAAGATACCTTAAGAGAGAATAAGATCAACTGAGTTCAAAGCACTGCTGAAGTCCAGTTGTACCAAAATTGTGAGGAGCTTGTTTTCCATGGCCAAACGGATGTCGTCTGTAATTTTAACAAGAGCCGTTACATTACTGTGGTCAGGACGGAAACCAGATTGATACGGACTTAGCAGGCAGTTAGAAGAGAGATAACAGAACAGTTGACTATGGACAACACTCTCAAGGACCTTAGATAGGATTGGTAAAATGAAATTGGACGGAATTGGGATACAGACGTGGGATTTGCAACTTTAGGTTGGGGTAGGACATGAGCCTTTCCTTTAAAATGGGGAGAATCATCTGAATGTGCAGACCATCATTACCCACTGCTTTTGTGGAAATGGATAGGATATTTTTTTTTATATCTTCTTCTGTAACTTGGTGAAAAGAGAAAGAAGTACATGTTTGCATAGTTATATCGGAGAGACTGTTCAAGGTAGAAGATTTTGTGTTGTCATCCAAGATAACTGGTGATTTGGAGAAATGGATATTTATCGCAGTAAGATCCAAATCGAGTGTACTGTCGCTATGGGACTTACCGATGCCAAGAGACTTGAGAAATTGTCATACTTGTACTGTATTGAAATTGCGTATAGAGTTGTGAATGTGGCGTCTTTTAGCATCTCTACACAAACGATTGCAACGATTACGAAGAGCTTTATAAAAAGACCAGTTCTCTTCCGTCGGAAACTTTTTATACCGCCTTTGAGCTTTGTCCCTTATTGACATCGCTTTTTTGATGGCATCAGTTAGCCAGGGAGCGGAAAGATGCTTTACTCTCACCTTTTTTATGGGTGCATGTCTATTGTAAAGTTCTAAAATTAAGTTATTAAAAGCCGTTACTTTCATGTCTAAGTCATTGCAGTTGTAAACAAGAGACCAGTCAATGTTGTCCGCATCAGCTCTCAAACGATCCATATCAATGTTCTTGAAACTGCGAAGAAAAAATTTGGATTTGCGTTTAGAAGAGCGAATTTTATAGGATAGGTATATGAGGTCGGGGTAGGAGAAGCAGGCGGGTAGTTGACTATAGGTGGCCACTTTACTAGCGTCGGAAACTAGTATTAAATCTAAGAAAGAAGCAGTACAGTGGGGAGCATGATGTGTAGCATTAAGCTGAAGGATATGCATATTGACAGAAGAGACAAGAGATCGAAGTTTGTGGCTGCATACATTGTCCTTAAGCAAGCAGGTATTAAAATCTCCGAGAATAAGTGTATGGTCATATAAAGGAGAGAGATATTCTAACTTAGACTCAAAAGATGAGAAATAATCAAAAAATGTGGCAGGAGGGACTGTAAAAAACTCCTTGAAGAAGTTTACAATCATCATCATCATCATCATCTCAGCCTATACTTGTCCACTGCTGAACATAGGCCTCCCCAATCGCTTTCCAGCGTAACCGGTACGATGCCACCTGCATCCAACGACTTCCTGCGATTTTCACAAGATCGTCGGTCCATCTAGCAGGCGGTCGTCCCACGCTGCGCTTGCCAATACGTGGTCTCCACTCTAGAATCTTTCTGCCCCAACGCCCGTCCGATCTACGCGCTATGTGGCCCGCCCATTGCCACTTCAGCTTGCTAATCTTAACGGCTATGTCGGTGACCTTGGTTCTTCTACGAATCTCCTCATTCCTGATTCGATCGCGTAGAGAAACGCCGAGCATAGCTCTCTCCATAGCTCGCTGAGCAACTCTGAGCTTTTTTATGAGACCTATTGTAAGAGACCACGTCTCTGATCCATATATATATCATCACTGGTAACACACATTGACTAAAAACTTTAGTCTTTAGGCACTGAGGTATTTTGGATGAGAAGATGTTGCGCAGTTTCCCGAACGCTGCCCAGCCGAGTTGGATTCGTCGATTGACCTCTCTCTCAAAGTTGGACCTACCTAACCGGACTACCTGTCTCAGGTAAATGTATTCGTCGACAACTTCAAGAGTAGAGTTCCCAACGGTGAGTGCGGTGGGTACGACATGGACGTTAGACGTTATTTTCGTTTTGTCCATGTTCATTTTAAGACCCACTTGTTGAGATACTCTGTTGAGGTCACCGAGCATTCGTCCTAGATCTTTCAGCGACTCCGCCACGACCACAATGTCGTCGGCAAATCGAAGGTGAGTGATGTATTCGCCATTGATGTTGATGCCAAGTCCTTGCCATTCCAAGAGCTTGAAGGCGTCCTCTAAGGTGGCCGTAAACAGTTTCGGAGAAATGACGTCTCCCTGCCTTACTCCTCTTTTTATGGGGATCGCCTTCGTGCACTGCCCCTGTACTCGGACTGACATGGTGGCGTTATTATACAAGCACTTCAACACTTAAATGTACCGATAGTCAATGCGGCATCGCTGGAGAGATCTAAGAACCGCCCAAGCCTCGATCGAATCGAAGGCTTTCTCATAGTCCACAAACGCCAAGCATAGTGGCCGATTATACTCCTCGGTCTTCTGTATAATCTGCCGCAGCGTATGTATGTGGTCTATGGTACTAAAGCCTTTCCGGAAACCGGCTTGTTCGGGAGGCTGGAAGTCATCAAGCTTGCGTTCGAGACGATTCGTGATGACTCTCGAAAACAACTTATAAACATGGCTCAGCAGTGTGATGGGCCTATAATTCTTCAGTAAAGTGTTATCACCTTTCTTGAAAAACAGTACCACCACACCCCTGTTCCATGCTTCCGGCGTTTTCTCTTCGAGCAAGACGGAATTAAACAGCCTCTGAAGGACTTTAAGTACCGGCGTTCCGCCCGCTTTCAGAAGCTCTGCGGTAATTCCGTCTTCGCCTTGCGCTTTGTTATTTCTGAGTTGTTTGAGAGCCATCCTAATCTCGTACAGGCTGATGTCCGGGATATCTTCAGTGTAGTGTCGGGTTAGCTTGGCTCTTGGGTCTTTTACCAAGTCAACAACAGGTTCAGCTACTGAGGTGTACAACTGCCCATAGAACCTCTCTATCTCCCTGAGCACCTCTGACCTATTCGACGTTACGTTTCCGTCCTCCGTCTTCAGCTTCGTCAACTGGCTTTGCCCAATAGACGCGTCTCTTGCGAACACTTTGGAGCCCTTGTTCTGTGCTATGGTCTCCTCAATACGCCTTGTATTGAAGGACCGTAAATCGTGCCGCAAGGACTTCAGTATCTGTCCATTGAGCTGCCTATAGGACTTAGCATCATCGGAGGTTTGGAGTGTCATGGAACGTCGCTCAGCCATGAGGTTTCGGGTGTAGTTGGATAGTTTTTGAGGTCTATTTTTACGGTGGGGCTTAAAATACTTGGACCCGACCGTATGGACAGTCTCTACCAGCCTGTTGTTGATTTCGTCCACTGATGCGCTGCTGTCTAGCGATTCGAAGCGGTTTGCCAATTCGAGTTGAAAGTTCTCGGGGTTTTGGATATGTGCATAAGAAGGTCGGAGCGTAGACTTCATCAGACGCGATCTTTCCATTTTGACATTAATATTTAATGTGCCTCTGACCATTCGGTGATTACTGCCGGTTTTTACCCTGTGAATCACGGAGACATCATTAAATATTTGTCGCTTGGTGCTCATGATGAAGTCTGTCTCATTTTTTGTGGAACCATCAGGGCTCATCCAGGTCCATTTCCTATGAGGCGGCTTCCGGAAGAAAGAGTTCATCATAAAGAGTCCCTCCTTCTCCAGATATTCGGCCAGCCTCTGGCCCCTGGGGTTGCGCTGCCCATATCCAAATTGCCCCACTCTCAATTCATCATCGCCCCGTTTGCCCAGCCGCGCATTGAAGTCACCCATAACCACTGTAAAGTGTGCTTTGGAAGTATGTATGGCTCTACTAATGTCCTCATACATTACTTCGACGTCATCATCTGAGTATGCCGAGGTCGGTGCGTAGACCTGTATGACCTTCAGCGAATATCTTTTGGATATTCTGAGTATCAGGTACGCTACCCTGCTCGACACACTAGTGATGGACACAACGTTGTCTATGAGTGACTTGTGGACGATAAATCCGACACCACCTTGGGACTGCTGTTCGCCCTCCCGGTAGTAAAACAAGTTGCCGGCGTTTACAATGATTAATAATAATTTCAGTAAATAAAAGTTCACTAAATTTTAAATACTCACTCGGAGATTGATCAATTACCCTGTGAACGATATCTCCTCGCAGATATATGGCAATCCCCCCTCCTCCCTTGCCAGTCCTGTCATTACGCACAAGCTTGTAACCGGGCAACGCATACTGCGTAGAAGGAAGGGCAGGTTGAGAAAGGTCTCAGAGACAAGGATAGCATGAATAAGGTCAGAATCGAAAGATGACAGTAAATCATTATAATGTGCGGGAATGCTTTGAGCATTTATATGGATCAAATTGAAAAATTTGCTGAAACCAAAAAAATCCAAAACCAAAAAGTTGGTCTCGCAGAAGAACAGAATTATCACTGAACACGCTAGCAAAGCTTTTGTCAGATTCACAAGACAAGAACAAGAACCAAAACTATCTTCAGAATCATGATCAAACATCCTACCTAATAAACTAAAATAATAAATAAATAAGAATAACAATATATAATGTTACTATTAAATAAATAATAATACTAATAAATAACTATTGCATACCTTGTCATCCTCGATGCACTCGTCGGTTAATGTAAAATATTCTGGGTTAAAACACTCGTATCCAAGGCTCAAGAAATAATGCTGTCTGACATTTCTCGTTTTTGAACGAATGTTTTAACCTCAAAATGAAGGGTACAAAAATAAAAGAATAAAGTGACCGTCACATAAAAAGAAGCAATACAAAGTTAATAATTGAGAGTTAATATGCAGACATCACTTTTTTTGGGACTTCTTTTCTGCGGTCGACGTAGATGGCTTATCTCTGAGCTGCGATGATCTTGCTTTGGGGTCTTCACCGGACGTAACATTTCCTGCCGGGAACCGTGCGAGAAGTGGCCGCAGTTCCGCTACAAACTCGATCTTACGGCGCGATTTATCAGGAAGCAGTATATTAATTTTGCCCTCTGATGTACAACAATGACTCACACCGAAGTGTTCGCGAGCTTGTAAAATCACGTCATGCCTTGGCTTCGTCAGGAACACGGAAAATATCAAACCTATGCCCTTCAATTGAGTTTTGTTGCGCCACACTTCGTTCCGCAGATTGTAGTGTTGAAAACGGATAAGAAGAGGACGAGGATTGCCTGAACGAACTCCCAGGCGATGGCAGGCTGTGATATCTGAGGAAGAGACATTGGCGATCTTTCTTTTCCTTCATTGTTTTTATCGCCTGGACAAGCTGATCTTCATTCTGCTGCTCAGGAAGGCCATGGAGTAGCAAGACCTTTTTACGGGATGCCATTTCATGACGATCCAGGCCCACAGTTAGCAACTCCACCTGAGTCTTTAGTGCACCCATAGTTTTCCACATAAGACACTTAAACTCTGTGAATTCTCTGGATAGGCTGGCTATCGCCTTGTGTGGAGCTTCATTGTCGCTGTAAATCCGAAGATCCTTTTCATACTTCTTCATTCGCGCAGTAAAGGTTGTGGAGAGTTCCTCCACACAGTTAGATAGTTTGGCGTACAGGTCCATGGAGTGAATTTATCGTAGAAACTTTAAGTAAAATGAGTGCACCAAAGGATATGACAAATTTTATAGCATGTATATGATGTGTGTGCACTTTAATGATTTATTTTAATAAATAATATATGGAACTCAAAAATCTGTTGTGGCAACTTAAACTACCCTCACAAAATGTTTTATTTTATAACACATTCTAATAATCAATTATCGATAGAAAAACTACAGTCTGTTCGAACTACACTTCGACACTAGATCTTCGTGATCACCAGAAATAGCGTCACTAAACGAATGAGGCAGAAAAAATCTGACATATTCTCTATTGACCTAATTTCCGCAATGATATCGGTTTAATACCGGCTCTGGAGCGGTTTCCAACATCCATTTAGCAACCAGACAGACAGCCTCTACCCTAACGTTTGGATAGAGAAATTCGGTAATTTACATCTTCGCCTATTGCTTTTTCATGCGTATAATCTTTGGAAGGATTTATTTCTAGCGAAATGGTTTTTGGGTGAGCAGTTAGAAGCTAGTTAAGTAGTGATTGTTCTTTTTAAATAACAGTGATAGTTTGATGGTGATATTATACACATTAGGGTGGTCCACTTTTGTGTGGGAAAACAAAATAACGCGTTGCAGTCGTGCCATCGCCCGTTTTTTTACACATATTGTCATTATGTGAACAGAATTTTAACCTCCTATCTCATCTAGGCCCGTATAACGAAAATCAGTCGTGAATCTAGTTTTAAAACGAACGTTTTAGTACAAAAATCATTTTTCAATACTAGATTTACGACTGGTTTACGTTCTGTAATACGAGCCCTAGAGGGGAGTGCCCATCGCCTTGGACATATACAAAATACATTGTTCTGCACCCATACATAATTTGCCCCAGTACCAACAGCAATGAAAAAATCCTTGTATGATTTCAAATCATCCATAAACTCACTAAAGGCATTTATTATTAAAGGGACAAGCGGGGGAATCGCAATATTGCACAAAAAGTATTAGATTTTGAGGCTTTCATTCAGTAGCCATTAATACGTATGAGGTTATATTGTGTGTGTGTTGACATTCAGTAAAGATGTCGGCGACTTCGATAAGTACTTACAATACTTTGAAATATTCGTTTTAGGTTGCAAATTTTCCGTTAGATACGGATATTTTCCATTATTTTAATAAAATAGATAAATAATGATGGCATGGGTCAAATGTTTGTTGGTTCTGGAGCAATTTTCGACAATGTCCTTTTATGGAACAAAATATAATAAAGGAAAAAGCAGAATATTTAGTAAAATAACGTAAAATGGTCGTAAAATTAAGTATTTTTAATTGAAATTAGTAATATTAATGAAACGGCACATTCACATCTATATAAACAGCAACACACAACAAATATTGTTTTTTGAATACACTGTCTAAATACATAGTGTTTTATGTCAGTTTATCAATAGAATACTAAATCAGTTTTTATTTTCTAAAGGCAAATACCTTTATAACATATGAATTTTAACTGTAATTAAAGCCAAGTGAAATCAAAACTAAATGTTTTTCACTTTAGATCCAGTATCGATTCTCGATTGAGCGCTCTTTTACGCTAAAGCGAGGCAACTAAAATTTTGCAATGTTACACAGATACGTTTTACAAATTCATAAGGTGGCCAACCTTAAAACAATTAAAAGAAATTTGGGTCACCCTAATACACATCCATTAATGGAATGAATTTTAATATTATTAGACTCAGACTTAAAAGTAGTTTATTATCGTAAAAGTTATTTTTATTGCTTTATACTATCTTTTTTTTTCGGTCGTATGCACCTTAATTACACCCAGGTTCCAACTATTTATTTTGTATAAATCCTGCAGGGGCACTTGCAAGTTGTGAAGTTCACATTTTTTTTAACTCTTTAATCTACCACCGGATCGGAACAGCTCCTCCGCCGAGACGATCTGGCGAAGAACTTAGCGGTCTTGTATTTTTTGTTACTTTTCTATTGTACTTTATATATTAACCTAGAGTTGCAAAGTATTTTCCGAATCTACTTGATTCCGATAGAAAATTACGACTACCTTACGTAGATCATTAAAAACCTTCCTCGTATCACTCTATTTCCTAAGTGATATCAGTTTAATATTAGTACGAGAGGCGTACCAGGTCGATTCGGATCATTCCGGTTAGCGGTGACGTCTGTTTGACACACTGACAGCTCAACCCCAAGCGTTTGGATAGGGAAATTGCCATCGCAATGAGTTTCAATTACAAAGAATGTAGAAATAATCTATCTGTATCCTTACGCTAGATGCCTTATATGCTTATCATTATACAGGATATACATTCGCCAGTTACGAAGACTTTTAACTTGTTCGTCAGATAAGATACAGTTTATTTAATCATAAGATAATCTAGGGCTTCCTTGGTACCAACATCCTTCCAATTTGGCATTGTATAATATATATTTGTCATTATTTCTTCGGACATTCTTTCTAATTGTTTAACAAAAACGCTGCCCTAGGCTGTCTGCATTCTGACGTCATGAGAATTTTTTCGCGATGTCGCGAGCAATCTAAGATTCTCGTGTAATTTATAAAAAAATATATTTAAGCATAATAAAGTTTTTCTTAGTTTATTATACAAAAATACGTCATGTTCCGGTAACACCTTGCATCATTATTCATCCCTTTATTCACTGCAAACTTGGAAACTGACTAGAGACGTGACGGATTTTAAAACCGCGTCTAGAAATATTCGCTGAGAAATCCACTACATTTACTTATTACTATCCATTTCTTTTTCATGTATTTCAACCAAATCTGTTTCCATTTATGTGATATTTTATGGCATTCACAATGCCAGTTACAAAATTAGGCGAATAAAATCTAACACGTTTATTTGTAACATTCTTTTTTATTTTGTCCAAAATAGCTAGAAGTCAAAAACAAAATTCATTTAAACGAAAATAAAAATCTACCCGTGTTAGTATTTTTATATAATATTAAAATCTCTGAATTTATGTGGCATTGTATGGCATGTACAAAGTCAGCTACATACCTCAATCAATCAATCAATCAGCCTATCGTAGTCCACTGCTGGATATAGGCCTCTCCTAACACGCGCCATTGCACACGGTCCTCTGCCTTCCGCATCCAGTCTGTCCCAGCGACCTTTTTGAGGTCGTCGGTCCATCTAGCTGGGGGCCGTCCTACCTTACGCTTACCAAGTCGCGGTCTCCACTCTAGGACACGCTTGCTCCATCGGCCGTCGGTCCTTCTGCAGATGTGACCAGCCCATTGCCACTTTAGCTTACTGAGTCTGCGAGCTATGTCGGTAACTTTGGTTCTTTGTCGGATTACCTCGTTACGAATTTTATCCTTCAAAGAGACGCCGAGCATAGCTCGCTCCATAGCCCGCTGTGCGACTTTGAATTTGTGGACTAGTCCCACTGTGAGTGTCCACGTCTCGGCCCCGTAAGTCATAAACAACTTCGAGCATCGAACCATCGATGTAGATCGGTCCCGGCGTGACATGCTCATTAAACATGATCTTGGTTTTATCCAAGTTCATGCCGAGACCGACACCTCGAGAGGCTTCATTTAGGCTATGCAGCATTTCCCTTAACTGTTCCAGTGACTCTGCCACGATGACGATATCATCGGCAAACCGAAGGTGTGAGACGTATTCGCCGTTGATGTTAATGCCCCGCCCAGTCCAGTCCAGCGTCTTGAAGACGTCTTCGAGTGCATTGGTGAAGAGCTTGGGGGAGATTACATCCCCCTGTCTTACCCCTCGATGCAGCTCGATCGGGTTGGTCTTTTGGTCCTGGAGCTGGACGGTCATTGTGGCGGTATCATACAGACATCTCAACACCTCGATATAGCGCCAATCGATGCCACATCGCTGCAGAGCATCCAAAACCGCCCAGGTTTCGATGGAGTCGAAGGCTTTCTCGTAGACCACGAAAGCCATACACAGCGGCTGATTGTACTCTTCGGTCTTCTGTACAATCTGCCGAACAGTATGGATGTGGTCTACGGTGCTGTAGCCTTTTCGAAACCCGGCTTGTTCCGGTGGCTGGAACTCGTCAAGTCTTCTGGCGAGGCGGTTTGTGAGTACTCTCGAGACCAACTTGTAGACGTGGCTCAGGAGTGAGATGGGTCTGTAGTTCTTCAGCAAGGTTTTGTCACCTTTTTTGAAGAACAGAACCTTCGCACTCCCGCTCCACGCTTGAGGTGTTAAGCCCTGGTAGATGACGGAATTAAAGAGACTCGCTAGCTTTTTCAGGATTGGCGTCCCGCCTGCTTTTAGGAGCTCAGTGGTGATTCCGTCATCGCCTGGCGACTTGTTATTGAGCTGAGCTGCTCGAGAGCCACTCTGACCTCGTCCTGGTTGACATCAGGGATGTCTTCCGTGTCGTGGCGTGCCAGTGGGGCTCTGTGGTCGTCAGCGCTGGGTCTCGAGGGTTTAGCCATCCGTGATGCGTACAGGTCTTTGTAGAAACTCTCAATTTCCTCGAGTATCTCGAACTTGGAGGTCACGGTTTTGCCATCCGCTGTATTAAGTTTCGTCAGATGGGATTTACCTAGCTGGCGAGCGAAGACTTTGGTGCCTCTATTCTGTTCAATCGCAGCCGCGATGGTGCGGGTGTTGGAACATCGGAGGTCACGTCGCACCAGCTTCCGGATCTTCCGGTTGAGGTTCCTCCCATCCGGCGAAGACGCCTGCGTGGATGACATTTCCCGTCTCTGCCTCATAAGTTCGAGAGTCTCGAGCGAGAGTTTAGACTCTCTGTTACCGCTTTTGCCGGGAAACACCTTCGAGACACATCCTATAGCGTTTTAACCACTCTGTCGGTTTTCTCGTCAACATTGCCTTCGGTTTCCAGCAGGTCGAAACGATTTTAAAGCTCCAGTTGGAAATTTTCGGACCCTAAAGCTATTTGAGGCGCAGTAGGTCTGACAGTAGACCTAATCATGCGACGTCTTTCGGCCTTGAAGTTTATATTTAGAGCGCCTCGGACAAGTCGGTGATCGCTGCCGGTATTAAACCTGTTGATCACGGAGACGTCTCTAAATATAGACTTCCTGTCAGTCATGATTAAGTCTATCTCGTTCCTCATCACAGTGTCAGGGCTTCGCCATGTCCACTTTCTATGAGGCTTCTTCTTAAAGAACGAATTCATCAAGAAGAGCCCCTGCGACTCCAGAAAGTTGACCAGCATCTGCCCCCTGTGGTTTCGGCGCCCCATATCGTGGGGTCCGATTATCGTTTAGCCGCGTTCTTGTACTCCCACTTTGGCATTGAAGTCCCCCATAACAACATTGTAGTGAGCCTTGGTGGTGCCATGTAATGCCTTGGCTATGTCTTCATACATGGCTTCGGCTATGTCGTCGCAGTATGTCGAGGTCGGCGCATATACCTGTACCACCTTCAGGGTGTACCTGTTGGTGATTTTAATTATGAGGTACGCTACCCGTGTCGACACACTGCTGACTTCCACAACGTTGTTAGTGAGAACTTTGTTGACCAGGAAACCGACACCGCCCTGAGAGGGCCGGTCACCTTCCGGAAAGTAGAACAGGTGGCCTGACTCAAGGGTTATCGTGTCCTCGCCCTGTCTTCGGACTTCGGATAACCCCAATATGTGCCAGTTTATGCGACCTAGTTCTACCTCGAGTTCAGTGAGGTGTTGGTCCAGCCGTAGAGAGCGTCCATTGTACGTAGCCAGGGTCAGGTGTTTTTGGTAGCCTTGTGTCGTAGCCCGGAGATTCTTCGCACCCCCTGCCCCGCTGTTACCGCGACCGCTACCGTGGCAGCGGACAGCGGGACTACCGGGAACTGGGGGCCTTTGCGTTTGGTGTCTTAACATGTTAGGAGGTTTTTGGCCTACTATACCACGCTGGCCAGACGGGTTGGTATAGGGTTTGTTTCAAATTTTCCTTTTCTGGTCGTTGATCGGATGACGTTACTACCTTTGGTGGACTCTTACCACCAGCCTAGCAAAAGTATGGCTACATTCTAAGTTTTTCTTTCGCTCCCAGCCCAGTAAGGAAGCCATTTTTATTTATTTATTTATTTTAGGAAAACTTACAGCTAGTGTAGTAATAATAACTTTATATAGTAAAGGAAGGCCATTTAAAAGTTTCTACAGATAGCACAAGTAATAGACATAAAAAAGTAAGCCAGTAGAAATGAGGACAGAAATCAAATAAAAATACGCAAAGTTACACGAAACAACACTTATCAAAAGTAAGTTAGGAAAAGAACATTTTATTCAGCATGCGCTTAAGCTGAGGAACGCTGGTATGAAAAAGGTCTGTGCCTGTTTGGTTTAGAATTGTATTAAAGAGCCTAAATGACCTTATTAAAAAGCTATTTTGCCTGTATTTTGTCCTTCCTGCTGGAACATAGAGAAGACTAGGTTTGCGAATATTAGTGCGGTGCGTACATAGTCCGATCTTACTCAAAAGCTCGGGGCCGTCAATCTCACTAATCGCAATTTTGAAGAGTTAAGTCAGGTCTGCTATATTTCTACGCTCATAAAGTGGAAGAATATGATTTTTTTTACACTGTACGATGTAATTTCAGTGTACTTTCTTGTTTTAAATTGAAGAAAGCGAAGAAATCGTGTTTGTATACGTTCAATTCTATCCACGCATAGGTTATATATCGGGTTCCAAATTTGCGAGGCATATTTCAAGTGGCTATGGACAAAAGCACAATAAAGGATCTTAAAAAAATTTATGCTTTTGAAATCACTTGAGAGCCTCAATATAAATCCTAGTACTTTGGAGCTCCTGCTAACAATCTCCTCAACATGTTTGTCAGAAGAAAGAAACATTTATTAGATAGGCTAACAGTAAAGTACACTACACAATATGATAACTATAAAATAAAGTAGAACAAGTTACATGTACATACTATGTAGCCGCACTAATGGGGTACCACTCAGCATAAAGCTGTGTTGCAGCATGGACTACAACACAGCGCTGATTTTCAGTGGTACCCCAAGTGACGTGCGCGCATGAAGCTTAAAAACTTAAAACGAACGGTAAACTTGACACGAACACAATACCAGCACAACTTAAAACATTGTAACACATAGTTAGGTATGCACCCGCCACTCGGTTCGTGCGCCCGCGCCGCAAAAATATGATTCAATCGATAATACGTCGATTGCATCACTCTCCACAGCCGCAAGCGAGCGCCCGACCGGGGCGCGCAGTCAGCAGTCTCGAGCCGAGTCCAGTGGAGTGAGTGCGTGGTGAATGACAACACCGGTAAACAACGCATTAAGAAGCGAACGTAACAATTTCTAAATTAATCACATAAAAGTACATTTCTTTATTTAATATCCGTGATAGCTATATACACGGATGAATGAGAAACTGGTTAAATATGGTAAGTAAATACATGAATTAACACCAATCCAGCCAGAGTTGTATCTATTAATAATAATTAGGCAGCCACCCAAATATTCATCATCATCATCATCTCAGCCCATACTTGTCCACTGTTGAACATAGGCCTCCCCAATCGCTTTCCAGCGTAACCGGTCCGATGCCACCTGCATCCAACGACTTCCTGCGATTTTCACAAGATCGTCGGTCCATCTGGCAGGCGGTCGTCCCACGCTGCGCTTGCCAATACGTGGTCGCCACTCTAGAATCTTTCTGCCCCAACGCCCGTCCGATCTACGCGCTATGTGGCCCGCCCATTGCCACTTCAGCTTGCTAATCTTAAGGGCTATGTCGGTAACCTTGGTTCTTCTACGAATCTCCTCATTCCTGATTCGATCGCGTAGAGAAACGCCGAGCATAGCTCTCTCCATAGCTCGCTGAGCAACTCTGAGCTTTTTTATGAGACCTATTGTAAGAGACCACGTCTCTGATCCATATATCATCACTGGTAACACACATTGACTGAAAACTTTAGTCTTAAGGCACTGAGGTATTTTGGATGAGAAGATATTGCGCAGTTTCCCGAACGCTGCCCAGCCGAGTTGGATTCGTCGATTGACCTCTCTCTCAAAGTTGGACCTACCTAACCGGACTACCTGTCCCAGGTAAATGTATTCGTCGACAACTTCAAGAGTAGAGTTCCCAACGGTGAGTGCGGTGGGTACGACATGGACGTTAGACATTATTTTGGTTTTGTCCATGTTCATTTTAAGACCCACTTGTTGAGATACTCTGTTGAGGTCACCGAGCATTCGTCTTAGATCTTCCAGCGACTCCGCCACGACCACAATGTCGTCGGCAAATCGAAGGTGAGTGATGTATTCGCCATTGATGTTGATGCCAAGTCCTTGCCATTCCAAGAGCTTGAAGGCGTCCTCTAAGGTGGCCGTAAACAGTTTCGGAAAATTACCTCTCCCTGTCTTACTCCTCTTTTTATGGGGATTGCCTTCGTGCACTGCCCCTGTACTCGGACTGACATGGTGGCGTTATTATACAAGCACTTCAACACTTCGATGTACCGATAGTCAATGCGGCATCGCTGGAGAGATCTAAGAACCGCCCAAGTCTCGATCGAATCGAAGGCTTTCTCATAGTCCACAAACGCCAAGCATAGTGGCCGATTATACTCCTCGGTCTTCTGTATAATCTGCCGCAGCGTATGTATGTGGTCTATGGTACTAAAGCCTTTCCGGAAACCGGCTTGTTCGGGAGGCTGGAAGTCATCAAACCTGCGTTCGAGACGATTCGTAATGACTCTCGAAAACAACTTATAAACATGGCTCAGCAGTGCGATGGGCCTATAATTCTTCAGTAAAGTGTTATCACCTTTCTTGAAAAACAGTACCACCACACCCCTGTTCCATGCTTCCGGCGTTTTCTCTTCGAGCAAGACGGAATTAAACAGCCTCTGAAGGACTTTAAGTACTGGCGTTCCGCCCGCTTTCAGAAGCTCTACGGTAATTCCGTCTTCGCCCGGCGCTTTGTTATTTTTGAGTTGTTTGAGAGCCATCCTAATCTCGTACACGCTGATGTCCGGGATATCTTCAGTGTAGTGTCGGGTTAGCTTGGCTCTTGGGTCTTTTACCAAGTCAACAACAGGTTCAGCTACTGAGGTATACAACTGCCCATAGAACCCTCTATCTCCCTGAGCACCTCCGACCTATTCGACGTTACGTTTCCGTCCTCCATCTTCAGCTTCGTCAACTGGCTTTGCCCAATAGACGCGTCTCTTGCGTCTTGGTCTCCTCAATACGCCTTGTATTGAAGGACCGTAAGTCTTGTCGCAAGGACTTCAATATCTGTCCATTGAGCTGCCTATAGGACTTAGCATCATCGGAGGTTTGGAGCGTCATGGAACGTCGCTCAGCCATGAGGTTTCGGGTGTAGTTGGATAGTTTTTGAGGTCTATTTTTACGGTGGGGCTTAAAATACTTGGACCCGACCGTATGGACAGTCTCTACCAGCCTGTTGTTGATTTCGTCCACTGATGCGCTGCTGTCTAGCAATTCGAAGCGGTTTGCCAATTCGAGTTGAAAGTTCTCGGGGTTTTGGATATGTGCATTACAAGGTCGGAGCGTAGACTTCATCAGACGCGATCTTTCCATTTTGACATTAATATTTAATGTGCCTCTGACCATTCGTTGATCACTGCCGGTTTTTACCCTGTGGATCACGGAGACATCATTAAATATTTGTCGCTTGGTGCTCATTATGAAGTCTATTTCGTTTTTGGTGGAATCATCAGGGCTCATCCAGGTCCATTTCCTATGAGGCGGCTTCTGGAAGAAAGAGTTCATCATAATGAGTCCCTCCTTCTCCAGGAATTCGGCCAGCCTCTGACCCCTGGGGTTGCGCTGCCCATATCCAAATTGCCCCACTCTCAACTCATCATCGCTCCGTTTGCCCAGCCGCGCATTGAAGTCACCCATAACCACTGTAAAGTGCGTTTTGGAAGTATGTATGGCTCTACTAATGTCCTAATACATAACTTCGACATCATCATCTGAGTATGTCGAGGTCGGTGCGTAGACCTGTATGACCTTCAGCGAATATCTTTTGGATATTCTGAGTATCAGGTACGCTACCCTGCTCGACACACTAGTGATGGACACAACGTTGTCTATGAGTGACTTGTGGACGATAAATCCGACACCACCTTGGGACTGCTGTTCGCCCTCCCGGTAGTAAAACAAGTTGCCGGATTTTAAGGTTATCATGTCCTCGCCCTCTCTTTGGACCTCCGATAAACCAACAATATTCCACCGCAACTTGTTTATCTCTTCTTCCAGCTCAACAAGCTTCTCATCTGTCCTCAAAGTGCGTGCGTTGTATGTCACCAGGGCCAATTTTCGTTTTTGGTGGTAGCCGAATCTCTGCCGGAGATTCTTAGCACCCCTTGTCCTGTCGTTACCATGGCCGCTACCGTGGCCATGACGATCAGGACCGCCGGGGACTAGGGGCCTGGTTTTCTTCTTTTCTTCCATAATAGTGATTGGGGGGATTTGCCATACTCGCCACGCTTGGCAGGCGGGTTGGCGAGCGCAGTTTTTGATCGCAGAAGTGTTAAGAGAACGCTGCTGCCCATTCCCTAGTTTTCCCTTAGTCGCCTTGTACGACACCCGATGGGATGAGATGGGTTGGTCCTATTCTAAGCCGGGAACCACGCGGCGCACCCAAATATTAATCAGTCATTTTTTTTATAGGTACAGTATAAGGCTTTGCGTATGTCAATTGTTCAAGAACACGTTAGCTAATAATGCCTCGAGATAAACACCACACGCCAGCACCCGCCCGGGACTCGACACACCCACCTACCGCACGCAGATCAGAACCGTGATATGAGTACGAATTATCACGCCCAAGCTCCCCGCGCGGCAGACAGAGGGAGCAAAGCGCAAATTCTGTCCCGAGCTGGCAAATCTCTATAGACCCACCCATCGATAAAAAATTAAAAACATAAATCAAAATGAACATTTCTGTTCTTGTAAGAGATGTTTTTTAAAGTTAAATTTAAAAGTGTCACTGATTTTCAGGGATCTCTTGGGGGGCGGTAAAAGCAGTTTAGAGTCAAAAATGACACCAAGGTCCCTAATAGAAGACTACTTAACAGTGTCATGAAATGTATACTGGTAAATGATGGGTTTTGACTTGCGAGTAAATGAGCAAACATAGCATTAGGCACATTTAAATCAATTCTATTGATTTGACAGTAGGTCTCAAGATTTTCAAATTCCTGTTAGGTAAATACAACTCTCCATGTCAGAAATTGGACATAAAATCTTCATATCATCAGCATACAAAATGATTTTACAAGTCTTAAAAATAGCATCAATATCTTGTATAAAGATTGTAAAAAGTAATGGTCCCAACAATGAGCCTTGTGGGACCCCGGATGGTATTTGTAATGCTGACGAATAAAAGCCATTAAGGACAACTGTTTGACAACGATTGTTTATGTAGGATGAGAACCATCGAAACAGGTCTCCTCGGATACCTATTGCAAGTAACTTACGTAAGAGAATAATGTGATCTATTCTGTCAAAGGCTTTGCTGTAGTCTATATAGACTACGTCCACCTGAGATGGTTCAGACATACAGCTAGATACATATTCAAAAAATACGGTAAGATTTGATACAGTGGATTTATTTTTAAGGAAGCCATGCTAAGATTCACTAAATGTATTGCGCAGACAGGAATACACTTGTCTGTAAATTATTTTTTCAAATCTTTTAGCAAACAAGCAAAGTTTGGAGATAGGACGATAATTAATGACCTGATTTTTAGGACTTTTCTTGTGTATAGGCGTAATGTATGCACTTTTCCAAATAATAGGGACTAAACCTTCGCCTTAAGAGCGGCGAAACAAAATAGAAAGGGGCAAAGATAAACTTTTTGCACACCGAACGGCAAAAATTGCAGGGACACCATCAGGCCCATAACACAAGTTTATTCAGATTGCTGAAGGCGACCGATCCCGACGACGTGCCCGCTTGTGTGGCGAAGCAGCTGCATAGGCTGCCCCCCGTCACATTCGACCACGTCGATGTCACCAGGCTGCTGAAGGATATAACCACCCTAAAGTCCAGCCTGGCCGAGGTGCAATTCAGGTTAGAGGCTTCAGAAACTACCATCCGCGAACTACGAGAAGAGGTGGCGTCATTGCGTGGCGCCAGCCCGGAAAGTAGGTCGCACGAGGCCTGTAATATGAACGTTCGTCGCGGGGCGCAAAATGCATCCGTCGGCAGTTTCGAGTCAGCCGATCCCTCGCCAGCTGTTGCTACGGCCCTGCGCGATACACCGCGCCCCGCCACCCGCAGAACACCGCACCCCGCCGTTCGCAGTACACTGCGTCCCGCCACCTGCTCCACGGCCCCGCCGGTGACGTCAAACGTAAACACGGCTTCTCCTCGTCGTGATTACGCCGCCGTTGCCGCCCGCGCACCGGAGAGGACAACTGGGAAGGCACGTAAGGGGCCTCGGACCACCGCGAAGGGTCAAGTTGATGAGGAAGGCTTCATCAAGGTGGAAAAGAAGAAGAAGAAGCCTCCTCGAAGAAACCGGTGTGGGTCTGCACCGGTCGCCGATGGCACACTCCTGCGTTCAGCAGTACCGACGACGCTGCTGTACGTGTCACGGCTACACTACACCACCAAAGCCGATGACATTGTGAACTATGCCCGCAAGAAGTCTTTGTATTCTCTGAGGGTCGAGAAGCTGAACTCGCAACACAATGCGGCTTTTAATTCCTTTGTTGTGCAAGTTCCCACTGCCAAATTAGAGACCTTTATGAGCGAGGACTTCTCGCCGAGGGGTGTCGTTTTTAGAAGATTTCGTGGGAGACTGAGAGATACCCCCGTACAGCGCAACATGTCGCTGGCAACACATGTTACTTAATTTATAAGTTTATCTATATATATAAAAATCAATTGCTGTTCGTTAGTCTCGCTAAAACTCAAGAACAGCTGAACGGATTTATCTTATCTTGGTCTTGAAATGTTCGTAGAGGTCTAGGGAAGGTTTAAAAGGTGAGAAAAATTCGAATAAATGCCGGAAAACCCCTAAAACAGCCCTTTTCTTTTTCCCATATAAACGTTTTCTAAATAAATTGGAGTCAATTTGAACCTAATTGCTATTCAATAAAGTTCATATTAAATTATAATCACTCACTGTTTTCTAAGAAATGTAGGCGTGTGAAGTTAGGAACTTCAAAGAGTCAATTTGCAATTTATTACCGCTGCACAAAGTTCAAATTCAATCATATCTATCAAAATAGTCTTCGCGTGCGCGTTGGAGGATCTAATGTCGCGTTCCGAAACTTAACAAAAGTGATGATATCGCGAATGCGACCAAATTGTATAGTCACAAAATGTAATAGATCATTAGTAGTACTGATTTTTAATTTGGTCGGCTTCGCAAAACTTAATTTTAGCGAACTTCAGTTGTTAATCCATCAGATTATTTTGTTTTATAGATTGATAAATATTAAGTTTTGTCACAAATTAAATTTCTGAACGCAACCATAATATTTGACATTAGATTTGACAACCAACTAATATGTCAATCCATCCTGTCGCACTTCAGAACACGGAAAAAGTATTACGGTATTGTGTTACGATATCTATGAGTGCGCGAGAACTTTCTTTACTTTGGTGATCCTTTGTGATAGTGACATTCCAAGTAATGTGCTCTTTTTTTTTGATATTTTGTGATAGTGACACTTTACTGCTAAGTAAGCGAGAAATTTTCTCACTTTGATTAATTACAATTTACGATGCCGAGGAGAAGACGACCTGACTTAGGTCGTCGCAGTCAATCAAATGTGCGAAGAGCTACCTCACGTGCTAACCGCACTGATGACCAGAGAGAGACAGATCAAGAAAATAGTCGTATTGCTATGTCAGAATTGCGTTATTTAGTGAGTGACAATGAAGTAGATAGGCTTAGAATGCAACGAGTACGTGCACATCAAACACAACAACAGCAAGCACGACATAATGAAATTGAGCGAATCCGCAGACGCAGTGCTCCTGTGATTCTTGAACGAGCTGCATTCCACTATGATCCGGCAATTGATTATTGTGCCGACAAATCGGTAACAATTGGGGAAATGAAAATAATTTGTAAATATTGTTAGGCGTTAAAATACACTGGTGAATCTACTGGATTATGTTGTGCTGGAGGCAAAATAAAATTGCCACAATTGGTCCCCCCACCAGATCCTTTACGATCTTTAGTTTCTGGGATAGGAAATGATTCTAAGCACTTCTTGGCCAACATTCAGAAATATAACAGCTGTTTCCAGATGACATCATTTGGCGCTACACATATTATACAGGACAATTTCATGCCCACTTTCAAGGTATTATACCAGAATATTTTTTATAATATTCAATATGTACTAATATATATATATATATATATATATATTAGTACATATTGATATATATATATATATATATATATATATATATATATATATATATATATATATATCGGAAATAATTAATGGACAAATTTTTTAAAATTACAGATACAAGGACAAATTTATCTCTTACTGGGGGCACTGTTACCACTACCTGATGCAGATTATTAATTTTTACAAATTTATTTTATGGGCAATTCAGATGCGGAAGTTGATAATCGTTGTGGTCACAATCCAACAGTGAAGAGAACCATTGTCCAAGAATTACAAATGTTTCTTCAAAATAGCATTGGATCGGATGCCATCTGATAGCCATAATATTATCATTCGAGCTGACAAAACACCTGCCGGTGAACACACAAGGAGGTTTAATTCACCTACCATTGACGAAGTGGCTGTTGTCATTGTGGGAGAAAATTTACAATCTAAAGATATTGTGCTTCATCGTAGGAATAGTGATTTAAAACGTGTATCTGAAACACACAGGAGTTATGATGCATTACAATATCCTTTGATCTTCTGGCAGGGGAAAGATGGATACCATTTTAATATCAAAATGGTAAATCAAGTAACAGGTAAATAAATTGAACAAGATTAAATAATATTTTTAAATTCAATTCATCTAAGTAACAAATTAAATATTTATCATTTTTGATTGCAGGTGCTGAAACCAACAAAAAAGTTAGTGCTATTAATTTCTATTCATACAGACTCATGATCCGTCAAGGTGAAGTAAATCATATTTTGATGTGTCAAAGACTTTTTCATCAGTTTGCAGTTGACATGTATGTCAAAATTGAGACTGAACGATTGACATACGTCCGTTTGAACCAACGACAGCTACGATCAGAGGAATACATTCATCTCCGCGATGCTATAAATGCCGATGACAATGTGGATAATGTGGGAAGAATGACAATTTTGCCAGCCACCTATATAGGAAGCCCACGCCACATGCACGAATATGCTCAGGATGCTATGTCATATGTTAGGCATTATGGCCGCCCACACTTATTTGTTACATTGACATGTAACCCAAAATGGTGCGAAATCAAGAGGGAATTGCTACATAGCCAAACACCGGTTGATAGACATGACATAACTGCCAGAGTTTTTAAACAAAAATTAAAATCTCTCATGAATCGTTTTGTTTTGTTTTAAGATTATTTTATACAAAAGTTTAGGTCTTTTATTTATCGATTGAGGTAGTACGAAGTCTGCTAGTATATTATACTGTGTCCTTCGTTCTCGATATAAACGATATTAGCAGCTCTCTCGAGTCGCTTGGCAACCGCGCGTCATTTAGCCAATTAAAAAGTCAACGCCGCCTCTATGGTATCTGTGGACATAACCTCTGCAAGCATTCTTTTGAAAGCGCGGCAGCCGACACTTTGTAATAAAGTTTTTGGTCGACATTTAATTTAATAACTTGTTATTGCACTGAAATTATATAACAAAAAGGTTGTAATATACTCAAGTGACCTTGTGAAATAAATTTAAAACATCGTATAGGCAAATTTAGAAAAGTTTACGTCCTGGCAAAGAAGTACATTCTAAAAAGATCAACCGATAGTTGTTTATTTGTGGTGTTTTCAGCTTAACTTGTTTATTTATATAATATCTAATATTTGGAGACGTGAGTTTCGTCATATTAAAATTTGGGAAAGCTTCGTCGCCCGAAAAGTAAACTTATGAAGTCTACGTCCCTATTCGTGTACAAACAGTTTAACACGAAATATACCTGGAAACGATGATTAACCGTCTATAAATTGGCAATGTTATACCTCCAATAAGAGAAATTAGGGGGACGTTCATCAATTATGATGATTGTTCAGGATCGATGGTATTTTAAGGACACGGGTGATGTACGAGATACATCGACGTGGTCCGCAAGACTTGACGATAATTCAAGGACACGAGTGGTGTACGAGATACATCGGCGTGATCCGCAAGACTTGGGGCCCATACGAGATATGTGCTGAAGGTCATACTACTCATAGGTTTCATCCATGAGGTGTTCCTGTGCAGTTCACATTTCTATAATGGTAAGAATCAAAAATGTTACCTAAAATACATACCTTAAACATGCCTAAAACAGTAAATACAAAGACTATTGCTATAAACTATAAGCAATTTGTCATATTATATCTCCAAAAGGAGACTTACTGAAAGGGTAATTAAAGTGACATTGTTTATGTATAACAATACATTATTAATAACAAAAGTCACTCCTTTGCAGAAACATAGTGTTTTTATTGATTTCATTATTAGACATACTTGTATAATAATACTGAAATAGCCCAAACTGGAGCTTATTACACAAAGAATTGTGCAAAATTATGAGTACTTGTATTAAAAAAGTTAAATCCAGCAATACTTATTCCTGAACAGGGTTTATAACCAAATAAGCCAAAGTAATATACTAATGGCAATGCCTGTTGTAACTGACAAGCAACAGGACTGTGGATACATTCCAAATATAATATCTTATCCTACCGATGCTGCGGCAGGCAGGTTGTGGGATAATTTGTGTTATGCACAAAGATACTTAAAAGATAATATAAAATACCTGGTCTATCCAGTTAACATAGAACTAATAATTATTTATCAATATTATCAACCTAGACTCCTTGCAGGGTAGCCAGAAAAGATTAATCCTAACAATACAGTCATGAAACCTTTATTGAGATAAGAACCTTTAAGGTCAGCAGTATATATTTTGCATAAAAGGAGTGTTAATATAGTGGATTATCAATATGGAATTATTAACTAGCTAGTCATAACCAGTAGTTAAAATTTCATAAATCGACCACCGTTGTAACCAATATAGAACAACAATCCTCATCCTGGGTATGGAAATATTAAGTCACAGTATACCTATCAGTTCACCAAAAACAACATCACGTTGGACATTGGAAATCTTCTACCAAAGAAAGTGAGGTACAAAAAGCATGATAGGCATTTTACACAAGGACTTGGTTTTTAAGTTGCTGAAAAATTCAGAAAAACTATCAGGAATACAACATGGGTTTTACAAAGAAGCCATAATATTGGAGGCTAAAGGTATTCACTGACGGTGGTATGTATCTATGACACTAATAATGCCTTCAACGACAAACATAATTTTATTGGTTTTTGTGCAAGTACTTGCACTTCAGACAAGTGAATCTTGTCCTACATATGTTTAACATTATGTATAGAAACATTATTATTAGAAACACTATTGTTTAATAATTTGAAATATAATTTATAGCTATTTTTATTAAAAATAAAAATAAAAACTTTATGCTAACAGGTTAGACCTTACAGTCATAATAAATATACTAATAAAAAATTTATTAGTACCTATTCAGTTTTCTATCATGTAATGAGTTCAATGGTTTTGGGTTCTTGATTATTTCCTGCATCAATTATAGTGTACTTAATAATATTAGAAATTTGAGGCACACACAATGGAAAGCTATACATCAATTCATGATTTGGAGAATTAGATGTTTTTACTGTTTTTTGTTTGATCATATGATAATCAATAAATAATATGTAATTAAATAAGATTATTCAAGAAATTAATAACTATAAAAAATAGTTTTGTAATTAGTTTGGAATGTGTACAGTTATTTTGAACACCAGTGATGTTTTTTGGTATAGTTATGATAACACAAGTATAAACTGCTACCATTAAAGTAACAAGTTGGTTTTAGAGCATTATATATGTTGTAATTTATTTAAAGGTGTTTCAGTAAAAAATATTGGATTGAGATATCATACAAAAATTTGCAATTTTGGTATTGTTATACTTAAATTATTACATCCACGTGTTACATGTATCTTATAAATAGGTATCTATATATAAAAAGAAAATAAAGTCATGCAAATGACTTGATAATAATATCCATTTGAAAATTTAATGATATTATGTTGACAAGCTACGGTGGATGAAATATTGAGTTACAGTATTTGAAAGTATGGATTATCTTAAACAAGAATAATCAAAAGTATATTCTTATCACAGGTATGATAAATATTATGTAGTATCAGAAATAATCTAAGTCCTAAGGAACTTGATATTATTTATTTATTATTAATGGAGGATACATAATAATAAGTTGAGTAACACTCAATTCTCACGGTTGGACATCTAGAACTAACTAGAAAGTTACCCATTGCAATTTTTGTTTTTACTTATAAATACAGTCACATACAAAGAAGCAAAGGAAGTGTGGTATGAAATGAAAATTTCATGGTATGAAATAATTCAGTTATGAATAGGATTCCCAATATGATACAGTTGTAACCCATGGTTCGGTTTAGTCGACTGTAACTTATTCGCTTCTTAAGTTATTACTAAATTAGGAGTGTATTTTTTGGTATTTTTAGTATCAGTAATGTAATTGGTTCAGGAGTGGTCCAATCGTATTGCCAAAACGAACGTTCGCGGGCGTTATTGCGCAGGAACGAATCGTTAAGTAATACATAAATATTTATGTAGCCAAGGATTTATTTGTCGGCGCACACTCAGAACATGGAAATGATTCCGGGATAGTTTCGAAATTTAAATTGAATTAATAATAGTGGTATAGTAATAACACTGGGGTAGGTTATGTTTGTTTACCACGCATTAATACTGCCCTTCGTTCCAGACTCTAAAATTGGGGGGGGGGGGGGGGGATTATATAGGTAAAGCACATAGCCTTATGGGAGGAATATCTCCAGATAAGGTGTGTGTGTGTGTGAGTGATGTACGCTGATGGCCGCGAGGCCTTTACAGCTTCACCGGACTTAATTCCATATAAGTTCATTAGTACAAAGGCCTCTAGTACAAAAATTTTTAAATTTTGATATATGTACATCTTTAAAGATTAAAAATATAACTAACATTAAATATAGCCGAATGTTGATATTAAAAAAAAAAAAAAAAAAAAAAAAAAAAAAAAAAATCATAAATTAAATATGTAATGATAGCAAAACCATTCTTATAATCACCAAGTTAATTCGTAGCCTTCGTTTGGTACCGTACTCAAAAGGAGATCATTTGACAAAAAACAGTTGGAAGACACATTATTGGGGAAATAGGTTTCCCTGTTATATTTGTATCATATTGTTATAGATTGGGTACTAACAGACTTTGTTTTCAGGTCTAGTACACAGGAAAGGTTTCTAGCTATCTATCTATCTCTATCCATATTATGACGCCAGATCTCTTGCGGGGTGGGCAGAAAGTGCAAGGTTCCGACGGGTTCTTTCCTTGCATGCCTGCCTGGCTTTCTTCACTCTCATAGTTCGTCTCATAATGGTTGTCAATGATACAAGAATTATTATAAAGGATTTAATTTTATATAAACAAAACTCTAGATGGGCAGTTCCTCAACTCTTGTTATATAGAAGATATCTATAGAAGAAAGATCTCTATAGAAGACATAACAGATAGAGACTGCACTGATATCTGATAAGTAATGATTGATTAATATTACCCGGTATTAATGAATTTTGGACAACAGGTGTGGTATAAAGGTATATAACAGGTGCTTTCAAGGTTTTGTTGGGATGGATCTACACTACATAACATAATATGTTATAGAATTTAATTATATAAATTTATTTTAAATAAGTTAGACAGACTGGTTGTAAGAAACAATATATGTGTATATATTTGTTGTTTGTGTTGTATGGCAAAACAAAGAACGGGAATGTGTTATAGTACAAATATACTAATGATATGTTATTTTTTAGAGGTCACGCTCAAAAAAAAAAAAAAAAAAACCTTTATGTGGTATACTTCAACTTTACCCTTATAGCTCTAAACAGCTGCTAATATCGTTTATATCGAGAACGAAGGACACAGTATAATAAGTGATCAAACGAACTTACCTGAAGTGAAGTTCGATCATTATTATACGAAGTCCTTCGTTCGAAGATATAAGTACCCAACCCGCCCTGCCCGTTGGTAAAGTTGAAATGTACTACTTCTAAAAGGAATGCTTGCAGAGGTTATGTCCACAGATACCATAGAGGCGGCGTTGACTTTTTAATTGGCTAAATGACGCGCGGTTGCCAAGCGACTCGAGAGAGCTGCTAATATCGTTTATATCTTCGAACGAAGGACTTCGTATAATAATGATCGAACTTCACTTCAGGTAAGTTCGTTTGATCACTTATTATATGTATGTTAGTCTGTAAGGTATATATTCTATGGGCCCGTAAGTTTAACAAAATATTTTTGTAAAATTTCAGTTGCCTGGATTAAATGACTTATTATTATTATTATTCTTACTTTGGGTTCCAGAGTTTTCAAACCCCTATCGATGTCCATTTAAATCTAATTTATGTGTTTTTTAGTCTCTTTTTTTTTCTTTTTTAAAAACGTAGCCCCACGCTTGGATTTATTCCTGTGTCGTGGGTGCGTTTACAAATATGAAAATTTACATACACAAATACTTAGACCGGAACAAATAACTGTGGATCACACAAAGATTTGTCCCGTGCGGGAATCGAACCCGCGACTATTAGACGCAGTGGGCGGAGCGGCTTAAGCTCTTAACCACTGCGACATACAAACTTCTATATAACTGATATCCAATGCGGATTGTGACTGGGGTAAAGAGGAGCATTGTTCATATTGCATATCAGTGGGGTAAGTAATTGATTGTTTTTTACTTTTTACATAGTTCCAGAAACATTTTGGTGTTTTATTAATATTATGTACTATACTTGTAATGTATTCTTCATAAAATATTTGTTCAAGAGCTTTGCCACGCTCTCGTAGGATATTGAAAGACTCCAAATCAGACAAATTGCCGTATTTAATATATTTACAATGGAATTTATGTTTTCTTTTAATAATTTTATTTAAGGTGCTTTACACCAAGGCGGATGTTTTGATATCAATTTGGATTGTTTTTTTGGTACAAATTTATCCTGTAATTGTTAAATTTTACTATGGAAAAGAGATGTAGCATCTTCTACTGTACCGCCTCCAAGTCTATTTGGCCAGTCAGTACCATCCAATTCATTACTCATCAGATCAAAATTAGCTAAGTTGTATAAGAATTTAGTTCTAGGTTGGACTGGCAGGGTCCGATGCTGAGAGAAATTTACAAATACCCAAAGGGCTGGATGATAAGTATCCTCTGAGATTAATGGGTCAACACACCTTTTAACTGTAACGTTAAAATTACAAAAGATTAAGTCCAATGACTTATCATTACAGTTTTTCTGGCCATTGTATTGAAGTAGAGAGCACATATTAAGAATATCAATAAAGTTCGACTGTACTGAACTTTGGATATTTGTGGGATACAAAGAATCTCCATTATTAGAGGGATGCCATATTAGGTTCGGTAAATTAAAATCACCAACGATTAAAAATGTATCGGTTATGTTGTTCATTACAATATCATTTAATGCAGTGTGAAAATGTAATAATTGCGTCAATAAAGAGTAACCCTTATTTTGATTGCATATATACGCAACACATACATGTAATTTTAAGCATTTTAATTTAACGGTAATCCAAATATCTTCAGCTCAAGAGCACCAATCCTTACGCTCTTCTGCGATAAGGTCTCGACGTACCGCTATAAGAACACCACCCCCTAAGCGCTGGTCCAAATCAATATAATTCCTGTCACGTCTCAAAACTAGGTAACGGTCATCAAATATTTCACTGTCATTAAAATCTTCGTTAAGCCATGTCTCAGTCAAAGCTTATATATGGTAATTATTTAAAGCTACATTCCTACAGAAATTAGATGCCTTTGTCCGTAAGCAACGAACGTTTTGATAGTATAAACTAATAGCCATAATAATTATGTAGTTTTAATTTTAAACCAACGAATAGCGTTAGCTGCCGCGTGGTTCCCGGCTGCCGCGTGGTTCCCGGCTGCCGCGTGGTTCCCGGCTTAGAATAGGACCAACCCATCTCATCCCATCGGGTGTCGTACAAGGCGACTAAGGGAAAACTAGGGAATGGGCAGCAGCGTTCTCTTAACACTTCTGCGATCAAAAACTGCGCTCGCCAACCCGCCTGCCAAGCGTGGCGAGTATGGCAAATCCCCCCAATCGCTATTATGGAAGAAAAGAAGAAAACCAGGCCCCTAGTCCCCGGCAGTCCTGATCGTCCTGGCCACGGTAGCAGCCATGGTAACGACAGGACAAGGGGTGCGAAGAATCTCCGGCAGAGATTCGGCTACCACCAAAAACGAAAATTGGCCCTGGTGACATACAACGCACGCACTTTGAGGACAGATGAGAAGCTTGTTGAGCTGGAAGAAGAGATAAACAAGTTGCGGTGGAATATTGTTGGTTTATCGGCAATAGCCTCGCGAACCATCCTTGGTAGGAATCGGTGTTCTTTCACGAGGATTTGTGGTCTATCAAATCTGATGTTATGGCGGGTGCGGTCAAGGACATGTTCACAGACTGCAGACTCAAAGAAGTCTGCAGTCTGAAAAGTATTGAAATTAAAAAACATCCTAATTTCAATAGAGAAGATGGCTGGGTGCTTCCATCGTCTTGGGATCCAGTAATTAATATAATCAAATCTAAAACCAAGCATAACACTGCAAGACCTCAAGACACCGTGAGCTCATTCTGCGTAGATCGGACCAACAAAAACAAAAATAATTAAGAAGTTTGAGGGTACCCCGGAACAACTATGCCTTTTGGACGTCTAACACCTCAGTCCTTCCCGTGACCATGGGTGCTGCAAAGCACTCGAAACGTCGGGAACTTAAAAATCAAAATAAACCGCGATAAAATCCGAAAAAATAGTTTTATTTCATGTGTAATATTCGCGTAAATCTAAGAACTCAGTATATCCAAAAGATATTCGCTGAAGGTCATACAGGTCTACGCACCGACCTCGACATACTCAGATGATGATGTCGAAGTTATGTATGAGGACATTAGTAGAGCCATACATACTTCCAAAACACACTTTACAGTGGTTATGGGTGACTTCAATGCGCGGCTGGGCAATCGGGGCGATGATGAATTGAGAGTGGGGCAATTTGGATACGGGCAGCGCAACCCCA
Source organism: Phalera bucephala (assembly GCA_905147815.2). Classification (NCBI taxonomy): domain Eukaryota; kingdom Metazoa; phylum Arthropoda; class Insecta; order Lepidoptera; family Notodontidae; genus Phalera; species Phalera bucephala. The sequence continues at coordinate 2,589,726 of CAJHXA020000004.1, read as the reverse complement.
GGGGTCAGAGGCTGGCCGAATTCCTGGAGAAGGAGGGACTCTTTATGATGAACTCTTTCTTCCAGAAACCGCCTCATAGGAAATGGACCTGGATGAGCCCTGATGGTTCCACCAAAAACGAAATAGACTTCATAATGAGCACCAAGCGACAAATATTTAATGATGTCTCCGTGATCCACAGGGTAAAAACCGGCAGTGATCACCGAATGGTCAGAGGCACATTAAATATTAATGTCAAAATGGAAAGATCGCGTCTGATGAAGTCTACGCTCCGAACTTGTAATGCAAATATCCAAAACCCCGAGAACTTTCAACTCGAATTGGCAAACCGCTTCTAATTGCTAGACAGCAGCGCATCAGTGGACGAAATCAACAACAGGCTGGTAGAGACTGTCCATACGGTCGGGTCCAAGTATTTTAAGCCCCACCGTAAAAATAGACCTCAAAAACTATCCAACTACACCCGAAACCTCATGGCTGAGCGACGTTCCATGACGCTCCAAACCTCCGATGATGCTAAGTCCTATAGGCAGCTCAATGGACAGATATTGAAGTCCTTGCGACAAGACTTACGGTCCTTCAATACAAGGCGTATTGAGGAGACCAAGACGCAAGAGACGCGTCTATTGGGCAAAGCCAGTTGACGAAGCTGAAGATGGAGGACGGAAACGTAACGTCGAATAGGTCGGAGGTGCTCAGGGAGATAGAGGGTTCTATGGGCAGTTGTATACCTCAGTAGCTGAACCTGTTGTTGACTTGGTAAAAGACCCAAGAGCCAAGCTAACCCGACACTACACTGAAGATATCCCGGACATCAGCGTGTACGAGATTAGGATGGCTCTCAAACAACTCAAAAATAACAAAGCGCCGGGCGAAGACGGAATTACCGTAGAGCTTCTGAAAGCGGGCGGAACGCCAGTACTTAAAGTCCTTCAGAGGCTGTTTAATTCCGTCTTGCTCGAAGAGAAAACGCCGGAAGCATGGAACAGGGGTGTGGTGGTACTGTTTTTCAAGAAAGGTGATAACACTTTACTGAAGAATTATAGGCCCATCGCACTGCTGAGCCATGTTTATAAGTTGTTTTCGAGAGTCATTACGAATCGTCTCGAACGCAGGTTTGATGACTTCCAGCCTCCCGAACAAGCCGGTTTCCGGAAAGGCTTTAGTACCATAGACCACATACATACGCTGCGGCAGATTATACAGAAGACCGAGGAGTATAATCGGCCACTATGCTTGGCGTTTGTGGACTATGAGAAAGCCTTCGATTCGATCGAGACTTGGGCGGTTCTTAGATCTCTCCAGCGATGCCGCATTGACTATCGGTACATCGAAGTGTTGAAGTGCTTGTATAATAACGCCACCATGTCAGTCCGAGTACAGGGGCAGTGCACGAAGGCAATCCCCATAAAAAGAGGAGTAAGACAGGGAGAGGTAATTTTCCGAAACTGTTTACGGCCACCTTAGAGGACGCCTTCAAGCTCTTGGAATGGCAAGGACTTGGCATCAACATCAATGGCGAATACATCACTCACCTTCGATTTGCCGACGACATTGTGGTCGTGGCGGAGTCGCTGGAAGATCTAAGACGAATGCTCGGTGACCTCAACAGAGTATCTCAACAAGTGGGTCTTAAAATGAACATGGACAAAACCAAAATAATGTCTAACGTCCATGTCGTACCCACCGCACTCACCGTTGGGAACTCTACTCTTGAAGTTGTCGACGAATACATTTACCTGGGACAGGTAGTCCGGTTAGGTAGGTCCAACTTTGAGAGAGAGGTCAATCGACGAATCCAACTCGGCTGGGCAGCGTTCGGGAAACTGCGCAATATCTTCTCATCCAAAATACCTCAGTGCCTTAAGACTAAAGTTTTCAGTCAATGTGTGTTACCAGTGATGATATATGGATCAGAGACGTGGTCTCTTACAATAGGTCTCATAAAAAAGCTCAGAGTTGCTCAGCGAGCTATGGAGAGAGCTATGCCCGGCGTTTCTCTACGCGATCGAATCAGGAATGAGGAGATTCGTAGAAGAACCAAGGTTACCGACATAGCCCTTAAGATTAGCAAGCTGAAGTGGCAATGGGCGGGCCACATAGCGCGTAGATCGGACGGGCGTTGGGGCAGAAAGATTCTAGAGTGGCGACCACGTATTGGCAAGCGCAGCGTGGGACGACCGCCTGCCAGATGGACCGACGATCTTGTGAAAATCGCAGGAAGTCGTTGGATGCAGGTGGCATCGGACCGGTTACGCTGGAAAGCGATTGGGGAGGCCTATGTTCAACAGTGGACAAGTATGGGCTGAGATGATGATGATGATGAATAGCGTTATGTTATTATAACTAGTAATAATCTGAAACCAGTATAGCTGATAGAAATACCATAAGTTTAAATTCAAAACTACAAATCTAACCGAGACGCATACAAAAAACGATTTATATAAATAAACTATCATAAGAAAATAGGGGAAACAATTGTTATAATAATTACAATTTTTTACAACAAATATGGGTGTTAAAATTAAGTATTAAATTGGATATAGAATAATCTGATACCAGACAGCCTAGCTGACAGAAATACCATAAGCTTAAATTTAAAACTACAAATCTAACCGAGCCGCAAACAAATAACGATTTATATAAATAAACTATCATAATAAAATGGGATGGTATTATAACAATTGTTTTACAACAAATATGGGTGTTAAAATTAAGTATTAAATCGAATATAGAATAATCTGAAACCAGACAGTCTAGCTGACAGAAATACCATAAGCTTAAATTTAAAACTACAAATGTAACCGAGCCGCATACAAAAAACGATTTATATAAATAAACTATCATAATAAAATGAGAAGGTATTATAACAATTGTTTTACAACAAATATGGATGTAAAAATTAAGTACCAAATCGAACAGCTGTACATGAGTCAACAAAAAAGGGACCTTATCAATACCTACGTACGGTGTATTACTAAAGTTGCATTTAAAAGTACGATAGCCAGCCCCGCTCCTAGTAACAATAGAACAATAGGAAAGGGACAATACAATGCTAATGAATAGAACAAATATTTCAATTTGCCATCGTTTCTCAAACTTAGCGCACATGGACTAAATATTAATAAATCTTTTTTAGGTCCGAATCTGATTTTATTGCAAGTATTGGAGACGTCGCGTTTTTCCGCAGTAGAATCTTGCAATTCTTCACCAAGACATAACAAAAATTCCGTTCCTTAGCAAGAGTTTTAGCTTTATTAAGTAGTTTAAGTAACGATTATACAAGGATACTATGATGTTTTTATTACGGCTATCATTCCTGGACGGTACCCTGGCGATATAGTTTATCTGCTCCTTTGCGATATTAACGTTCACAATATTACATATTTTTGACATAATAGTAAAAAGATTTTCGATGTTGGTCACAGGGATACCTTTTATCTCAATGTTATTCAATCTAGTTCTCTGCTCCCCCTCGCGTATAGTTGCTTCCACCTTATCCATGCGTTGCTCAAGTCGAGTAATATCATTCTTAGTCTTCTGTAGGGATTGGATTTCTTGATCAATCTCTTTAAGTTTCTCCGTGCACGAGTCAATGGATGCATGAACGTAATCCATGGAGGAATTAACTTCTGACAGCTCACATTTCATGGATCTAAGGTCCGCCAGATCCGCTTGAATTATCTCAACATTTGCAAGCAGAGATGGCAGGCTAGACATCTGCTCGGAAAGCTTCTTCAGTTCGAAATGTATAGCATCCAGATCGTTCGGGGTGTTAGGTCGTCCAGCAACAGACTTTGCAGAGGTAGGGTTCAAAGATGACGTTCCAGTTTTGCAGGCTCCACACTTCCACGTAGCTTTCCTATCCCCAAGTTTGCGATAACCTGACTCGGTTATTCCGAAACATGGAAAGTCGAATTGGTTTAGACACAAGGAGCATTCAACGCCATCCCTGGCTTCGTTATTGCAACCATAACAGATGAACATGACTGTTTGGAATACGTAACCGTTGAAAACTTTGAGAATCGTATGCTGTTACGACTGCACAGCCCGGTTGCGTCCGCACTGTTCATAGTCCAATGACTGACTTTCGTAAATTAGTTTGCCTTAAAATAGCGAGAAGTTAACGCCATTAAAAAAAACTGAAAAATATAAATTAAAACCGACGTTGGCATTTTTCGATTGCAGTATGCATCAATTATATAGTCGGTACTAGTTTCTGCCCGTGATTTTATCCGCGTTGAATTGAGACAGGAACCTTACATTTTCCGGGATAAAAAGTATCCTGGTGCCGGCAGAGTAGAATAGCACCACCCCATCTTCCCGTGGGTATCGTAAAAGGCGATTAAGGGAGTGTGAGAAAATACTGACTCCTTGTATCTTTCTCACCGTGATACTGCTCCATCGCTCTGAGTCCTTCTCCGGTCGTAACGGTCTTCGTTCCACTGGGCCCAGAAGAACAAGGATGAGTATGTGCACCTGTGTCTCGCGCGTATACTTGTGCACCTTAATATTTCCTGCGCATCTGACCGCTTCCGTTACTGGACTCCGTGTACGCATAAGTCCTGTGGCGATGGGTAAAAGTAGAGAGGTCTAGCCTGATGCAAACTAGGCTTTGTCTGCTACCTGCACGCAGGCGGTCCCGGGGGCGTGAGTACACGCCGTGGTCGTTTCCGCGCTGCACATTTGGGGCGACAGCATGGGCTCGGCAGCACTTGGGATGTCAAAGCAGCCCTGTTTAGGGAGGCACTGCTTTCCCCGCTCAGCTGGAGAGGGGGCTAGATAAGGTGCCCAAAAAAAATGCTCGTCCCGACATGGCAGATGGTAGTAACCGCGGCTGTCATCACAAATAATTACGTAGACATACCAACAATGTCCGTTGCGCGATCGCCACCACCGAGTCGATCAATTAAGTATGATGATGGCAACAGTGATCTAAATGCGTCTCGTAGTGAATCTCAGCCAGACCTAAGATATACTGTAACTCCAGATTTAGATGGTCAAAAAATCCCCGTGAAACATCTACCACAAAAACCATAATAGACCATGTCAGTACTAACTTAAAAAACAATACATTTCACTTAGCTATAATAGAATCCGCCCTGTCTGATTATAAACACATCTATTTAGAAATACATCAATACAATCCAGAGAAGATAAATAGGACTACTTATGAAGCTAATAACTATTGTAAGCTTAAAAAAATTATGGAACAGTGGCTTACTAACAGCTATGTTGATGTAAATTATTAGCAGCTTGAGGCGAAATTACTCGATAGTATCAAAAAATCTAAGATAACAAAAACAAAAGTGCAAAACCTACCGAAGAATGAATGGATCAATAAAGAAATAATAGCTGCAATTAATAGAAGAAATCAGCTGTGGTACACACACCTTCGAACAACACCCAGGGATACCAAAAACAAAGAACTACTAGATGTCAGTAAACGAAGTACGAGAAAAAATACAAAGAACTAAAAATGAATACTACTGCAAATCGTTTAAAAACTGCGATAGAAAGCCTTTCAAGATGTGGAAGCTCATTAACTCTCTATGTACAAATAAAATAAAAGTATCTAATCCTCCGTCTAAACTTGAAACAGAATTAGGCCCTATTACGGAGCTGACTGATATATGTAATTTCTTCAACTCCTATTTTGTAAGAATAGGACCCACGTAAGCACAAAAAAATCCACCAATGTATTACGATAGCTCAACATGCAACAGACTATATGACAAACAAATACATCTGATAAATAACGAGCTTACCAGTTTTGCCCCAGCTACAACCGACAAAATCAGTAAAATCATCGACAACCTAAATTCAAATTGTAGCACTGGACTGGATGGCATATCATGCAAGTCATTAAAATGTGTAAAAAACGTAATATTATCAACATTAACCAACAGCATCAATAAATGTCTGAAAAGCGGAACCTTCCCGGATTCATTGAAAATAGCTAAACTCACTCCAATTTTCAAGTTTGGCAATAAAACAGACCCGTGTAACTACCGCCTCATATCAGCCCTACCGGTCATCTCCAAAATATTTGAGAAAATTATACATAATCGTTTAGACCGATATTTTACAGATACCAACTTCCTTTTCAATAAGCAGTATGGTTTCCGCTCCAAGTTCAATACTCTCTCGGCTTGTGTAGACCTAGTCACTAACCTAAAAACTGCACAGGAAACAAATAGCACTGGGAGTTTTCATTGATCTAAAAAAAGCTTTCGACACTGTTAGTCACAAAATACTCATGAATAAATTATACGACGCTGGTATAAGGGAAACTGTACTTGAGACCTTGCAATCTTATCTCTAGAACAGAAGACAAGTCGTGAAAATTCTCCAAGTCCAGAACACACTAGAATCGATTACCTATGGAGTACCACAAGGTTCTATACTAGGACCCCTTCTTTTCCTGGTCTATATTAATAGTATACGAGATCTGAACCTTTCGGGAGAGGTAACGTTGTATGCAAACGATACTTGTCTTTTCTATTTTGGTAGCGAGATTCAAGCTATTATGAAGCAAGCTCAAGATGATCTAAATATTTTAAGTACATGGTTCTAACTCAATCTATTGACTATTAACACTACAAAGAGTGACTATATGATTTTCAGTGCCAGACATAAAAGAGTACCTAACTGTCCGCATCTCTGCATCAATAATGAACCTCTAACTAAAGTGGAATCTGAAAAATATCTCGGTCTCAGTCTTCTATCTCTATCTATATCATCACGCCAGCTCCCTCGCGGGGTAGGCAAAGAGTACAGAGTTCCAACAGGTTCTTTCCTTACATACCTCTCTGGCTTCCTCCACTCTCATAGTTCGTCTCATACACACTCGCCGGTTACGGAGACTCTTGACTTGCCCTTCAGCTAAGACACGGTCTATTTGGTCATGGTAAGATAGTCTAGGTCTTCCCCGGCACCTACATCCTTCCACTTTTGCATTGTATATCTGTTTTGTCATTCTTTCTTCTGGCATTCTTTCTATATGCCCGAACCAACGGAGCATACCCTTTCTCATCTCTACACCAATACTATCTTTCATACCTACTCGCTTTCTTACTACGCTGTTGCGAATACGGTCGGTCAGCGTGACTCCGCACATCTTCCGCAGAGATCGCATTTCGACCGCATTTATCCTGCTTTCGTTCTCCTTCTTACATACCCAACTCTCACTGCCATATAACAGCGTTGGGACAAGCACTCCGTTATGCATGGCCAGCTGCGCCTTTTGGCTTAAGTGCCGGCTCCCAAGTAGCCTCCCCATCGCACCATTCACTCTATTACCTGCATTCACTCTTCTCTCTATATCAGCGGTGGTCTCAGTCTTGATAGCCATATTACTTGGAAACCCCACATAAGTAGGATACGGTCTAAACTATCTGCATTGTTGGGTATGCTATATGGAACAGTTCGTTGTTTTCCTAAATCTGTCCGTTATATAATATACAACTCTCTAATCAAGTCTCACTTAACTTACCTCATCGAACTTTGGGGTGGAGCTGCCAAGACCAATACCAACCAAGACCAACACAAGAGTTGCAAACAACCCAAAATAAATTAAAGAAGCAAGGATGCGTCTTAGCGCCTACTCTGTTCGCCTTGTACTTTGCGGTGGTAGTTGAAGAGGTCTTTCCTACACACTGGTTCTCAAGGAGTCCGCATCCGTTTCCGCACAGACGGCAGCCTTTTCAACTTGGCTAGACTTAAGGCTCGCACTAAAGTCTCTTACGCACTGATCACTGAGATCATGTATGCTTGTGCTTCCTATCAGAATCCCTAGACGGCCTGCAACAGTTGATGTCCGCACTCCGCCAAGCCTGCCGTAAGTTCGGCCTAAAGATCAGTGTTAATAAGACTGAGGTAATGTCCCTGGACATACACAGTCACGAGACAGTGACCATTAAACTTGGTGAGGATGTGCTAAAGCAGGTGGATAAATTTCGCTATCTGGGGAACACTGTAACATCCAAGTGTGACTTTAATGCTGAGATCAAGAACAGGGTGGGTACCGCAGCTGCGGCATTCGGCAAGCTATGTACCAAGGTCTTCTGCTCGCATAACCTTAAGTTGCCCATTAAGATATCGGTGTATATGGCAATCGTGCTCCAAACCTCCTATACTCCTCTGAGACGTGGTGTGTATACCGCCGCCACATTCGCACTCTGGATCGCTTCCACCTAAAATGCCTCCGTACCATCATGAGAATCAGGTGGTGCAAAATACCGAAGTTCTGCGACGAGCCATTGTTGGTGGCATTGAGGCCTATTTAATGCGTCAACAGCTTCGGTGGTGCGGTCACGTATCTCGTATGGCGGAGGACAGAGTAGCGAAGCGCATCTTCTACTCTAAACTGGAGAAAAGCAAACGGAATCATGGCGGTCCCCTCCTCCAGTACAAGGATGTCCAAAAGCGACACATGAAGAGATGCAACATAGAGCCCTCTCGTTGGGAACGTTTGGCAGCACAGCGGCCAGAATGGCGCAGGATGGTGAACAGCCAAGTACGCGAGTTCGAGGCTCAGCTTAAAGCTGACCTTGATGCAAAACGCGATCAGTTAAAGGCTCGCCCACCTGCTGCCATAACATACAGTTATGAGAACGGCGTACTCACGTGCCCCCAGTGTGCACGGAGTTTCGCCGCGAAGATAGGCTACATAAGTCATTTTCGAGCGCACCAGCGCCATTATTCCGACTAGGGCTCAAAGTGGTCGCCATAGCCGAAATCGGTCGGATTAATCATCATTACAATCCAGGTAAAAATCTGTGTGCCAAATTTCATCCAAATCCGTTCAGCCGTTTTTGCGTGATTAAGTAACAAACATCTAAACGTACATACATACTTTCACATTTATAATATAAGTAGGATCAAAACGCACACAAGTCATCAGCCACATAAATTTCATTAGCGTTCCTATTCGTTAGCGCGCTAAAGCGTAACAGTCTTCATCACGTTGATCATCAGATTGTGTGTGTGTGTGTGTGTGTAAATGATCTACGCTGTTGGCCGCGGGGCCTTTACAGCTTCACCGGACAAGAGGGCGAGCGTGCAACCTCTACGCTCAAGCCAGAAGAGCAAGGGGGCAACTAGCTCAAGGGCGCCTCAAGGAGGAACGGCCTCGGCTTGGGCAGTCGCTGTGGGGGAGGGCGTATACTAGGTGTCTCGCCGTGGTGCTCTGCACCGGCCGGCGGGCAAGGGATTTTTCGACCTCGCCGGCGAGGTCGGTGTCTGATCCTGTGTGCGGTATCTGTATCCGAAATAAGGGATGTAAGGGCATCGGGAGGGTCAGTGAGAACATGCCGCGGACGGCGATAGCGGCTAATAGGAGGGGAGTTAGGTTCGTAGTCGGCGGCGGCTACGATTAGCGGATTTCTATGATTGGACGCGTTCGCGAAATATCGGGTTGTCGCCTTTTTAATAAAGGCGCGAGTAGGTTCGAGACCGAGATCGGAATGGGGATCTACATTCCGTATGAACCACGGGGCTCCGACGGCTTTGCGGAGGAAACGGGATTGAACCGTTTGGAGTCTATCGATGTGAGAGCGGGCGGCGTGCCCGAACACCTCACAAGAGTACGTCATGATGGGCCGTATACAAGTTTTGTAAAGTGTCACCTTATTCCTAAGGGACAATTTACTCCGCTTGCAGATCATCGGGTAAAGACGACCGATCACAAAGGCTGCTCGGTTACGGATTCGCTTGATGTGCGGTCCGAAGGTCATGGTATTGTTTAGGGTGACACCTAGATATTTGACCTGTTTGACCCAGGGAATAGGTAGGTCGAACAGGGTCACTTGGCCGAGATTACTTCTGGGGTGGCGCAGGGAGGGGCGCGGGATGGCACCTCTGGAGAAGAATACCGCAGCGCTCTTGTCCGGGTTTACCGCAATACGCTACTTCCTGAACCAATCCCCTAGGGTATTGGCGGCTGCCTGAAGGTTTCTGGTAATGAAACCCTTATTCCTATGCGAGACATAGAGAGCGGAATCATCCGCGAATAGGGCTAGATGCACCTTACTCGAACGAGGAGTATCGTTCGTGTAAAGGCTGAATAGGAGGGGGGAGAGAGCCGAGCCTTGTGGGACACCAGCATTTATTGAGTGGGGGGTAGAGCGCGTCATTTCGACGCGATACCGAAAGGCGCAATTCGATAGAAAGTCTCGTAAGATGAGCACGAGTCTGTCTGGCACACCCATTTGGTACAGCTTGTAGATCAAGCCGTTATGCCAGACTTTGTCGAACGCCTTCGTGACATCGAAGAAAAGGGCACCCGTGTAGACAGGTTTGGGTTTGTTGAGGCCAATAAGGATGTGCTCCGTGATGCGGTGCACTTGATGGACGCTAGAGTGTTTGGCTCGAAAACCAAACTGCTCATTGATGAGAATACCCTTAGACGATACAAAGCCTTTGAGCCGTGCCAGGACCAGGCGCTCGTAGATCTTTGCCAGGGAGTTGAGGAGACTGATGGGGCGGTAACTCGTCGGACGGTCACGAAGTTTGCCGGGCTTAGGGATGCCTATGACGTCGGCCTCCTTCCACTGAGTGGGGAAGATGCAGTTCGTCATGGCGGCATTAAGGATGGCCACTAACAGGCAGATGAGTTGGGCGGGTAAGCATTTGAGTACGCGATTAGAAATGCCGTCAGAGCCGGGAGCTTTTTTCGGTTTAAGACCTTTAATCAGGTCCTCGACCTCGGGGGGAGGGACGCCCTGCACTCGACTTCCCTGTCGATCGAATCGATATGAGCCGAGTCAACGGGAAGAGAGCTGGGAGTGTACTGGCTCTCGAGGGTGTCGGCGAGAAGCTCAGCATTTTCGTCGTCATCGAAGGCTGTGGTTGCGCCTGAGGGGCGGGTCAGCGGGGGCATGTCAGACATGGAGTCGGATTTAAGGGTACGCGCCAGGTTCCAGTAAGCCAGATGCGATGGCGTGAGTCCCTCTAAGAAGTCACTCCAGCGATCATCCCGGACCTCCGCGACACGACGCTTTACATCACGTTGTAAGGCGCGCATCCGAGCCCGGTTGGCTTCGGTGGGGTAGGAGTCGTACGCTCGGACTGAGGCATTTTTAGCCCGAATAAGTTCCCTAACATCGTCTGGCAGTCTAAAGCGGTTGAGATCCTCCGCCTCGACTTGCTTTGACGACCGACTGACAGCTGATTGGATATGGGCGGTGAAGGCCTTTACAGCCTGATCGGTGTCTTGAGGGGACGGGGTAGAGTCCGAGCTGAAAGGAAGGGGGGGTGGGTCGGCATCCGCTAAGGCTGTACGATAGATGGAGGCAATCACAATGGGTTGATGCCCAGTGAGAGAAATACGACAGACCGAGGCTTCAATGTTGGTGAGCGCAGGGGGGTCTAGAGGAATACAGTGCAGGGATCTCCTGTAGTAAATGAGAGTACAGCCCCTGTCATTACGCACGAGGTTGTAGTTTGCGATCCTAGGATCGTGATGGGCGGGCTTGAGGAAGGTTTCCTGCACCAGAAGAAAGTCCAGTTGATGATCCCGGAGGAAATCACCAACTTGGTCATGTTTGGAGTGGAGGCCGTCGGCGTTAAAGAACGCCAGGGATAGGCTATGGGGCTTAATGTGGGAAGGTCTTAAATCCATTATGGATTGTAGCGGCGATGTGATTTAAGGGAGGCCATGGCGTCGTGAACGTCCATGTACGTCATAAGCAGGGTGAATTGCTCCTCCCAGCTAGTAGCGGCGCGGAGCGTTTGGGCGAGCTCGCAAATCCTGTTGACGCATACCGCGCCATAAATCTTTTCCAGCATAATAAAGTCCAGGACGGCGTCGGCTGGCGGAGGAGGCGCAACCACCGGCGTGGGTTTGGGGAGATGTGCGGGGCCCACAGGTGGGCGAGGGGCCGTGGTGTAAGGGAGTGGCTTTGCCCACGCGTTGGCACCGAGTGTCGGCCTAAGCGGAGGTGAATACGTAAGCGCCTGGACGCGGGAGCGCGGGGTCTGAAGTCGCTGGAGGGAGGGACGCTGAGGGCGCCGGGTGAGGCTGCGCTGAGGGAGCGGGAGGGTATTGCGCTGAAGGCGCTGGGTGAGCGGCCACACGAGGGCGGCGTCGACCGCGCCTTGTCCGGCGCTTCCCCTTTGGGGCATTGGGGCAACCGCGATAGTTAGCAGTGTGTCCCTTGGTCCCGCAGAGGACGCAGCTGGGCGGCCCTGTCGCCGTCTCCCTCGAGCGGGAGCATTGCGAGGTCGCGTGGTCCCCGACACATTTGACGCATCGAGGGCGCGCTTGGCAGTAACGGGCAGAGTGCCTGTACAGCTGACAGTTGTGGCACTGCCCGGGTGTGCCACGTTTGTGTAGGGCCTCCACGGAGAGGCCAGAGATGTGGCATACGGCCTTTGTGTCAAAGACCTTGCGACCGGCTACGGTGCGGTCGAGAACGACCAGCACCATGTCGTATGCCTGTTTGTTTTAGCCCTTAACCATCCTGTGCACCTGGTGCACCGGAAGGTCTTGGGCTAGGAGGTTTTCCTTGAAAACGGAGGTGTCCAGCTCCTTGGAGAGGCCACGAATGACCACCCTGAGCTCTCTCTCCTCCTCAAGGGCATAAGTATGATAGCCGATTTTCTCGGTGCGGAAGAAGTGAGACAGACGGCGGTGGTCGTCCGAGGACACCACCTTTACAGTTATCCCTTGCGCGGTGGATCGCGCATGGGTATAATTGATGTGGCGATTATAGATCGCCTTGGAGATACGCTCCCAGGCGCTCTTGTCATGGATGACAAGGGGCGGGGGAGGGATGGTTGGACGCGCGGGGCGCGCAGAGGAGGTACTCCTCGGGGCCGCGTTGGGAGAAAGCTGGAGTGCAGGGGTGCCAGGGCCAGGGGAAGCCACGTCGCTTCCGGCTCTCTGGATTTTGGGGGTAGGGAGTCCCGCGGCTTGCGCGCGCGCTTTTTCCCGTTCAAGACGGGAATGAAGTCGTCATCCGATGAAGATGACGAAGGGGGCTGCACGGCGGGCCAATGTTAGCTCGACCTTCATATCGAAGTCCGAGTGAGGCTCGGAACCGCACGCAGAGACGGGGCGGTTAACGAGGGTCGGGGGGCGCGCGAAGGACGCGGTAACAAGAGTTACCGGCGCGACGAAGGGGGTCGCGAGGCGCGGCGCGCGGCGTCGCACATAGCGGCGTGCGATCGACGCTTGCGGGGTACGCGGGGGGAGAGGGGGCCGTGTAGTAGTCAGGTGTCTCGGGACAACCGACCGGCGAGGCGTCCGGCGGAGCGGGGTAGTACGTCGCCTCGAATTGCCGGATGAGCTCCGGGGACTTCGAGGCGATGAACTCGACCAGGTTTCGAAGGAACTCTGGTGAGTAGTTAACTGCCATATCCAGGATATGGCAGGGCGGGTGAAGGGAGTGGAAACCCAAAGTCCCGTGGGCTGGACCTTGCCCCGGGGATGAGTAATGCCTGGGACCCCCCGCCGGGTGTAGGCGGGGGGTTGTGTGCTACCGTGAGACTAGCGTGCGTCCTTTCGCCAAACTTGTGTGCGAAAGGGTGTGTGCCTATCACTAACTGCTTCGGGGCGAAGAGAACCGCCGCACGGAGAATAGGATTTTGGAAAGGAAAAAAGTAGGTCCTGGTGAAAGGATGAGCTTTTGGATGATGGATGCCCAAGGCCAGAACTCAAACCCTTTCAAATTAACCGCCCTCTGAAGGAGGGAGGCGAGCGCTTCGGTCCCGCTCAAGACTCGCTTAGTTGGCACCGTTAGGTATCCACCAGTCTTACCACGAACGAAAAAAAAGTCGTGGTTTTAAAAACAAACTGCGACTAGTCGCCAAATACTAGGGAAAGGACGACAGCGCCTTCAAAACGGCGCGTCGTACCTACCGAACGTAAATACGTGCGCGCGAGCGGGAGGGCGGACTGCAGCGCGGAAAGTGGTGATCGTCAGTAGCATAAGATTAACAAGGATATATGTAAGTCAGATACCAGGAATTGTATGCGCAGATTTAAAATCTGTTTTTTTATTATGTAGCCAATTTTATAAATATGCTAGCAGTTTTCCGCGGCTTCGCACCCGGTGGACAACAACGCCACCTACCGGATCTATGTTACTTCTGAATTATATAACTTTGTTATGGTGAAAGGATTATTACAATCAGTTTAGTCGTTTTAGAGTTTATTCATTACTAGTTTCTGCCTGCGACTTCGTCCGCGTGGACTTAAGACCGGAATCTAACATTTTGCCGGGATAAAAAGTATCCTATGTGGTAATCTGGGTAATAAACTATCCCGACGCGCCCTGGAGGAGTGGCGCGCGAGGCTCAGCCAGGAGCACATCGCGCGCAAGCGCGTCGTCCAAGCCATCTTGCCGTCATTCGAAGCCTGGCAACAGCGGAGAAGTGGGCGAATCTCCTACAGGCTTGCTCAGATAATCACCGGTCACGGCTGTTTCGGTAATTATCTGAGCAAGATCTGACGGGCGGGATTCCGCAGAGCACACGCTTGTCGAATGCCCAGCGTGGGCCTCCGAGCGGCGGATCCTGGTCGACCGGATCGGACCGGACCTCTCCTTGCCGGCAATAGTAGCGGCTATGCTGGCAGGGGAATCGGCGTGGGGGGCCGTATCCTCCTTCTGCGAGACTGTAATGTCCCAGAAGGAGGAGGCCGGGATCGGTCCTCTCCCGATACCACTCGCCGAAGGCGACGGCGCCGGGGTGGAGGCACAGCCAGCCCAGGCCCCCCAGCCCAATAGCCCGGGGCTTTATAATACGGGCTAACTTGTGTCCCCTGCTACAACATCTGGTGGGGGACCCCCCTCCTGCACCAAGACCGCAAGGGGGCCTTCGGGGTCGTGGGACGCTGGGGCGGGGGCCCTAAGCGTCCTTCACGCGCGACCCCGAGGAGGATAGCGGCGTGGTGTGGCCCACGCCGCCGTGAGCACCGCGACGGTGTAGGGGGGAAGCAAGCTACAAGTTTCCCCTCCCAAGGCGGGCTTTTCGGAGCGCGGCACAAGGGGGGCACCAGCGAGTTCCACACGGAGATCCCGGAGCCTCTCTGACACGTGCCAGTGCCGGCCACCGTGGGGGTTTTATTCGATAAGAGTCCGACATGCCCCGGCAGCTTCCCCCGAGGCTGGCGGAAGTCCATGAGGATTTCCCCACGTACAAAAAAAAAGGTTAACTATCTGTGTTCCGAATTTCATCCAAATCCGTTTAGCCGTTTTTGAGTAACAAACATCCAAACATCTAAACATACAAACTTTCACATTTATAATATTAGTACTACAAACAAACTAACAAATCTTTAATCTATTTAATATTAGTATCGATATGACCTGGCCATTAAAAACTATAAAATTGATACGGTTGGGAAATCACTGAATAAATAAAATGAATAAAATTTGTTACTTCCTTGATTTTTGCAACTGTTTTGTTAGTCATACAAGGATTTTTTGGCCCGTGGTCAAAATCGGATCTAACGCTATCAAGTGCAATGTCACTTTATGACAGTCACAGACTTGCCGTTTGCTATGAAATTTACCCAAGTCCTTTTTTTAATTAGTAACCGTGCGGACCCACCTGTTGAAATATTTCCCTAAAAGTAGAAAAATTTTACTAAATGATAACCCTCATTTCACACCAACACTGTCAATATCATCCACGAACCAAAAGATGCTTGTCGCATAATAATTAATAAATTCAACTATATTAATTTTATTGTCTTTAATTGGCACGCTATGTTTTTTATAATATTGGTCACGTAAGGAACTTGTTGGTTATGCCCATACCGAAAACTTAAAATTATTTACTAATATTTATACACCTATATTATATTATATTATATTATATAAAGAAATGTATTCGCATACTAGTTAATATCGAACAGTTAGACAGCTGTAAACCCTTCTTCATAAAATATAAAATGCTAACCTTACCATGTATCTACTGTAATAAATTAACGGTTATTCTTTTAAATTACATTTTATTACAAGCACCAAGAATGACAACCAAAGACCAAAAACCATAAACAATAAACTCCAGATAACTAAAACAATACATGGTTCCTCCCGTATGGTCTAGTGGCCAGGATACCTGGCTTTCACCCAGGAGGCTCGGGTTCGATTCCCGGTACGGGAACCAGGATTTGCAGCCAGGAGATGAGGTTGTTGTAAAAGGTGATAAACACAGTATGTATGTCCATTCTAGGGCGCGACAGCCGCGTTCTTATTTTCTTACAAATAGACATGGTAAGCTAGTACGACGCAATAGGAGGCATTTGCGTAGATTGGAACAACCTTTTGATAAGCAGGAGGAAGTCACATCCTCTGCTTCCTGGGAGAGGAAGGAGGATGATGTTGATGATATGAACTTAGGTCAGTTGGAGGTCGCAGAATCGCCAGTTGATGATTCTCAGGGTATGAATCGTTTAGGGCGGGTTCAGAGGGAAGCGGCACGAAGAGCTCGCGATCTTATAGGATATATATATAAGTGATTAATGTTTTAAGTTTTCTAAAGATGGTTATGATTTGTTTTATTTTATTTATAATATTGTTATACACTATTTGTTTTTGTTGAAGGGAAAGATGTTGTATTGTTTTAGTTATCTGTAGTTTATTGTTTATGGTTTTTGGTCTTTGGTTGTCATTCTTGGTGCTTGTAATAAAATGTAATTTAACAGAAAAAAAAAAAAAAAAAAAAAAAAATATTACATCTACATTCTGGAAATCTGTAAATTCACACGCAAACACGCAAGTTTTTTCACAAGGCGGGAAGACCTGCATAGAGAACGACCAATTAGACACAAAAACATGTTAATACTTCCGACCTCCCGAATAGCCCTGCATTCTTCCAGTCCTTTTGTAATGGCCATCAAAATACATAATAAGCTACCCGAGTCAATAAGAAATGAAGTCAATACCAAATTATTCATAAAACATCTAAAATCATTTTTTAATCAATAAAGCCTACTATTCTATAAATGAATATATGTCTGACAAATAAGAGTATAAACAAATTAAAATACAATTAAAATATTAATGAATAATAACTCTAAATAAATAATTACACAATAATAAATTCAAATACAAATCTATTTATAATAATATCCTCCTCTCTCCTACTTTGTATCTTTTGCTGTGCCCTGCTGGGTCCACAACTGTCTCATTTGCAATGTAATTTACCATCTACTACGTACATATAGTGGAATGCAAATAAATGAATATAAATATTATTTTGCTGAGTTGTGTGTAGGATTGTTAGATTAACCATAATAACGGAATCTTAAAATGCGTGCTGCCGTTAAGGAGTCCCCTGGTGTATCTTCTAAGTCCAAACTTCAACACCGATTTTATTAAAATGGTACCACCTCGAAACTATACTAAACTCAACGCAAAAAGAATCATGAAGATCAGTTCATAGATAAAGACGTTATAAAAAAAACACAGACGAATTGTCAACCTCTCCTTTTTTGAAGTCGGTTAATATTCTGATTAGTTCTATGGCAGGGTACCTTTAGGATTGACGTAATACCCATAATATCTCAATCCACGCATTCGTCTTGTTTGTCGTTAAGGAGTTCCCTGGTGTATCTTCAAAGTCCAAGATCCAATACCGATGAAATTAAAATGGGACTACCTTGAAGCTATACTAAATCCAATGCAAAAAGAATAATCAAAATCAATTTATAATACGCGGAATGATCGCGTAACATACATACAAAAAGAAAAAAATACAGTCGAATTGAGAACCACCTCCTTTTTTGAAGTCGGTTAATAAAAAAAAATAAACACTGTCTCGCCTATGCTCCTCAAGCGAGGTCGGCAGATGAACACACACCTTCGCCAACAATGTCAGATACGAGACCAGCATATTTATTTGAATATTTAATACTTTATGCACAACAGGTACAACCGCCCTCCGTCCCGAATGCGAGAGTGTTCGCGCCCGCGCCGTAAACAGAACGCGGCGCCAGTGTGTGTGCTTGAAACATGGGCTTGGAACTATCGCGTTCGCAACCGACGACGCGCAGCTCCGTAAAACATACTTAAAATTACTCTTAATTTAAAGAATACCAAAAGTCATAATCATAATAGAATTATAAACGTGGCGCGATGATTTGGACACCTTTGCGGGTACTTTGTGGCCCAAAATGGCAATAGATCGACAGTTGTGGAAATATAAATGGGAGGCCTTTGCTCAGGAGTAGGACAGTAAAACAGGCTGAAAAACAAAAATAAAAACCGTGAGTGCTGGTGAAAATTTGCCCGTCAGCCCGTCCCGGGACGTTAGTTTGAACCTAGGTGCAAAGCTGGTAGAGGAGGAGGTAAGTTGAAGGCCCAAAAGTAATTGCACCGTCCACCTGAGTTATCGAACCGTACACCGTTTATTTAACTTTATTTCGACCGTTTTAAAAATATACTGCTTAAAATGCGGCTGTTACAGCGGTGAGGTCATTGCGAGTTATTATAAACACATTTTACAAGCTTTTCTGTAACTTGCAATGTTCGTATGTCTGTTTGTCTTTCCGGGTCAAATCTTGTGATCAATTTTTTAAGCACTTGCAGTCATCTACTTGAGCTGAAATTTGCCATACGTATGTAAGTTAGATAAGAATGCAATAATATGGTACCATGGAGCTGGTCTGATAATGAAGTTGGAAATTACTTCAATTCAATTAATCGGTTTTGATGATTATTTTTGCAATGGGTTTAGTATAGCTCCAAGGTGGTTCCATTTTAATTTCATCGGTATTGGACCTTGGACTTTGAAGATACACCAGGGAACTTCTTAACGACAAACAATACGAATTCGTAAATTGAGATATTATGGGTATTACGTCAATCCTATAGGTACCCTGCCATAGATCTAATCAGAATATTAACAGACTTCAAAAAAGGAGGAGGTTGACTATTCGTCTGTGTATTTTATAACGTCTTTATCTATGAACTGATTTTGATGATTCTTTTTGTGATGGGTTTAGTATAGTTTCGAGGTGTCCCATTTTAATGAAATCGGTATTGAACTTTGGACTTGGAAGATACACCAGGGGACTCCTTACCGGCGAACAGCACGAATGTATAGATTCCGTTATTATGGTTATTATATCAATCCTGTAGGTACCTTACTGTACAACTCAGCAAAATAATATAATATTGGTATATAAATATAAGTAAATAATTCTCGTCACTTAAAATTGTAAAATAAAAATCTTTTTAAGAAAAGGAAAATAACTATTTGAAGTCGGTGCCAAGTAACCGACTACACTAACCGGTACCGACTTCTATATTAAATATTTGCTTTTTGAAGTCGGTTTACCTTTTTTTTAAAGATTTTTATTTCAAACCGATTAATCAAGTAGCTCGAGAGTACAGACTTTCAACAGGTTATTTCTTTATAGACCTCTCTGGCTTCCTCATACACGCTCGCCGGGGTCTGTAGTGATGATATAGATAGATAGATTACTCAAGTCTTTTTTTTTACTGTGCCTTTATACCTTATGACTTATTATATTATAACTTCGTGCAATGCTCGTTTGGTAGTACTCGAGTGGCATATAGAATACCATATCACGAATATTCCACAAATTTATCGTATCGCCCCTCGTTTGGTCGTACCGAATAAGGGTACTGGAACGAGTTCGTTATATTAAAAAAGAAACTTTTCATAGAATAGGTTTGTTATTCGGTATTTTCTTCTTCAGCCGAAAGACGTCCACTGCAGGACAAAGGCCTTACCCCTAAAGACCGCCACAACGACCTGCTTTGTGCTGTACGCATCACACTTCTACCCGCGATCTTCACCAGGTCATCGGTCCATCTCGTAGGGGGCCTACCCACTCCACGTCTTTCGGTACGTGGTCGCCATTCGAGAACCTTTCTGCCCCAACGGCCGTCAGTTCTACGAGCGATGTGCTCCGCCCACTGCCACTTAAGTTTAGCAATTCTGAGTGCTATGTCAGTGACTTTGGTCCTCCTGCGGATCTCCTCGTTTCTAATTCGATCCCGCAGGGTAACTCCGAGAATAGCTCTCTCCATTGCCCTTTTGGTGACCTTGAGCCTTCTTATGAGGCCCATCGTAAGCGGCCATGTCTCAGTGCCGTAAGTCATCACTGGCAACACACACTGGTCAAAGACTTTTGTCTTGAGACACTGCGAAATTTTGGACGAGAAGATGTTACGTAGCTTCCCGAACGCCGCTCAGCCGAGCTGGATTCGACGATTTACCTCTTTCTCGAAGTTGGACCTACCTAATTGGATTCTTTGCCCCAGGTATATATAATCGTCAACAACTTCGAGCGTAGAGTCTCCAACCTTTGTAGAAGTTGGTACTTCATGGACGTTTGACATGATCTTCGTCTTTTTAATGTTCATTTTAAGACCTACTTGTTGAGACTCTACTGAGGTCGTCGAGCATGGTACTGAGGTCTTCCAGGGTATCAGCCATGAGCACGATATCATCGGCAAATCGAAGGTGAGAGATGTACTCGCCGTTGATGTTGATACCTAGTCCTCTCCAGTCCAGAAGCTTGAAGACATCTTCCAGCGCGGTGGAGAACAGTGTAGTAGTCTACTTGGCACTGCTGAAGGGACTGTAGTACAGCCCAAGTCTCGATCGAATCGAAGGCCTTCTCATAATCCACAAAAGCTAAGCATAGTGGCAGGTTGTACTCTTCAGTCTTCTGTATGACCTGCCGCAGCGTATGAATGTGGTGCTGAAGCCTTTTCGGAAACCGGCTTGTTCGGGAGGCTGGAAGTCATCGAGTCTGCGCGCGAGACGATTCGTGATGACTCTCGAAAACAGTTTATAGACGTGGTTCAGAAGTGAGATGGGTCTATAATTCTTCAAGAGGGTTTCATCACCTTTTTTGAAGAAGAGAACCACCACACTTCCACGCCATGACTATGGCGTTTTGCCCTCGAGGATGACGGTGTTGAATAGATTCTAGAGAGCTCTCAATATCGGCTTTCCACTAGCGTTGAGAAGCTCGGCTGTTAAACCGTCATCGCCTGGCGCCTTGTTGTTCTTGAGCTGTTTGAGAGCCATACTTATCTCGTACAGACTGATATCCGGGATGTCTTCGGTATAGTGTCGGGTCAATTTGGCTCTTGGGTCTATGGCCGGATTGCAGACAGGTGGTTGTACTGATGTGTATAGCTGGCCGTAGAACTTCTCGACTTCCCTCAAGAGTTCCAGTGTAGAAGATACAATCTTGCCGTCTCCAGTCTTCAGCTTACTCAACCGGCTCTGTCCGATAGACAGATCTCTTGCAAACACTTTAGGACCATTGTTGCGCTCGATAGTCTCTCTTATTTTGTCAGTATTATACTCGCGTACGTCGCGAGTCAGAGACTTAGAGATCTGGCATTCGGAAACTTCTTCTGGAGACTGCAGGATCATCCTGCTTCTTTCCTCCATAAACTAGAGGGTAGCGCCTGAGAGCTTTTTTGTTTTTTTTGTACGGCGGGTTTTAAAGAACTTGCGCCCGACCGTATGGACAGTTTCCACTACCCTGCTGCTATAATCGTCCACGTCCATGCACTCACCTAGACCTTCGAAGCGATTCTGCAGTTCGAGCTTAAAGCTATCGGATTCCTGAATCTGGATAGGTGCTGGACCGAGTGTAGACTTCAACAGTCTAGACCTTTCAAGCTTGAAATTGATATTCAATGTGCCTCTTACTAGTTGGTGATGGCTTCCAGTTTTAACTGCGTTGATCACAGAGACATCATTGAATATGTGCCGCCTCGTCGACATGATGAAGTCTATCTCGTTTCTTGTAACACCGTCGGGGCTCACCCAGGTCCATTTACGGTGTTCCCGCTTCTGGAAAAAGGAGTTCATCATAAAGAGTCCTTCCTTCTCCAAACAGTCAGCCAGCATTTGGCCCCGGGGATTCCGTTGTCCAGTACCAAAGGTTCCCACTCTCAGCTCACAGTCGCCTCGTCTGCCCAGTTTTGCGTTAAAGTCCCCCATGACAACGGTGTAGTGAGTTTTAGCGGTATGTATGGCTCTAGATATATTCTCATACATTACCTCTACTCATCGTCGGGGTTTGTCGAAGTCGGTGCCTATACCTGTATAATTTTCAGTGAATACCTTTCGGTCATTTTGGATATCAGGTACGCTACCCTGGCGGACACACTCTCGATCTTGACAACGTTGTTCACGAGAGACCTGTGGACTATAAACCCGACACCACCCTGGGACTGCTGGTCGCCCTCCCGGAAAAAGAGCAAGTTACCGGATTTAAGTGTTATCGAATCCTCCCCCTCTCTTCGGACTTCAGATAATCCTATGATATCCCAGTGTAACTTGCTCAATTCTTTCTCCTCCTTCCTCATTCGGTATTTTATATAACAATATTCATTCTGTTATGTCTTTGACACTTTGAACCGAACGTTGTGAAAATAATATCATTCACTCATGTTTTACCAACAAAAAATAAACTTGTTGCTCCAATGAAATAAAACTATTTTTCCGATTTTATCGCGGTTTATTTTTGATTTTTAAGTTCCCAACGTTTCGAGAGCTTTGCAGCACCCATGGTCACGGGAGGGACTGAGGTGTTGGACGTCCAAAAGGCATAGTTGTTCCGGGGTACCCTCAAACTTCTTAATTATTTTTGTTGGTCTACGCAGAATGAGCTCACGGTGTCTTGAGGTCTTGCAGTGTTATACTTGGTTTTGGATTTGAATATTAATTACCGAATCCCAAGTCGATGTTCATGTTATTATAAGCTTTTGTGATTATTATATCTACAGATATTTGTCTTAAAAAACATAGCTGCCTTGTTGGTCTAGTGGCAAAGCGCATCGCTTGGTGATCACGAGGTCCTGGGTTCAAATCCTAGGTCGAGCAAATGAAGTTTTTCTAACGGAAACTTCTCAGTATGAGTCCGGAGTCTGGAATCGTGCCCGGTATATGGCAATAGGCTCACCCCCTGTTACATGAGACCTAACATCGTCGGCGAAAAGTGGGTGTACTCAGTACACCTCTGCCACCCCGGCTTGGGGAATATAGGCGTGACGGTGTTTTTAAATAAAACGTAGCTCTACACTAGGAATTATTCTTGTATTGCTGCGTTTAAAAACACGAACCCACATATTACCTGACCGTAACAAATTATTTATTTATTTATTTATATTCTTACATGCCTTCGGGAGAGCATTACAGCTTTCCAAATCACTCTCCGAAGCTCTTACAATTAACTTAAATGTTAAAACTTATACTATACTAATAACAATTACAAATATTCTTAAAAAATAAATATAAAAAAATTAAAACTGTGAAGCATTGTAAAATTAAACAAATTAATCTATAAGATCTACCTATGTACAAAAAACTTATTTACATTTCGCCTAGCACTTTGGCCTCATAGTAAAAGAATCCATTGCCGCCCTGTGAAACTCGCTACGAGTACAATGAAAAAGGTCTAGTTGTTGGTAGTACTCAAGCATTGCATTCAATATGCGTATTGCTCTAGAGATCGGGGAATTCCTGCCCAATTCAGTATTGGACCACGGCTCACATAAGAGCTTGTGTCGACGAGCCCTTAAATAATTATCTGGTACAGCTAAAGATATGCGCTCCAGTACTGCCGGTATAACCTTACGTCCCCTAATTATATCGTAGAGGTATTCTATAAGAGAGACTGTTCGTCTTAGTTCTAGCGTATTATAACCCACCATACCCAACAGAAACTCGCTAGGATATATGTACGGAAATCCCACAAAATATCCATATTGTTTTAAATAAATCCATCTTAAGAATTTTTTTTGCACTTGTTCAACCATCAATATATACTTAGTTTCGTATGGATTCCAAATAATAGCACCATTCTCCATTTTACTTCTAACAAAAGCATTGTAGAGAGCTTTCATCGCAGATATACTATTCAAATGACGAGCTTGGCGTAAAACAAATCCTAGCATTCTAAAGGCTTGAGTACATATATGGTCAATGTGTAATCGAAAGGATAAATCAGCGCACATGTTTACCCCCAAGTCTCTGACAGTGTTTACCCTCGGTAAAGATGTTTCACCAAGGTGATAATTCATCACTATTGGGTTCTTAGACCGAGTAAAGGTGATAGTAGAGCACTTCTTTTCATTAAAAAAGAGCTTATTCCGCTTACTCCACTGCCACAGATTGTGTATTTCTTGTTGGAAATGAATACTATCGCTTGGATTATTAATTCTCATGAACAGTTTAAGGTCGTCTGCAAATAACAAACAATGCGCTGTGTTCATAGTTTCCGGCAAATCATTTATCATCAATAGAAATTCCAGAGGACCTAAATTGCTTCCCTGACTCACTCCTGAGTACGTATAGTATGCGTCTGAAATATATTCTTTATATTGAACATATTGCCGACGTAGGTAAGTACTAAAGAACCAGAGCAACTGTGGGGTAAATCCTACCTTGGATAACTTTTCAAGCAACACATCATTATCCACAGTGTCAAATGCCTTACGAAAATCGAAATAGGCAGTGTCTACTTGCCCCCCCCCCCCCCCCCCTGTCTACCGCCTTTGAGGTATACGTCCAAAATGAAAGGAGGTTAGACGCGGTTGAACAACCAAGCCTGAAACCGTGTTGAGCATCTGATAATTTACCTTCAACCTGCTTACTAATGCGACTCTGCAATATTGACTCTAATAATTTACCGAAAACTGATAGCACAGCCACGGGTCTATAATCACTCACATCCATCCCTTTACCCTTAGGAATAGGTATCACACTTGACAACTTCCACACATCTGGGTAGTAAGCATTGTCATAACACAACTTATATAGATGATACAGAGGATTGATCAATACCTTACTACAGTCTTTCACTATGTATGGTGGAACTCCATCAGGTCCTACTGAATGCTTTGGCTTCATTGTTTTAATGGCTTGCTTTACGTCACCTCTCAATATAGTAGAAATATGTATGCGAGTACTATCATTATTTCCCATCCTAATTGCTGCCTCTGCATCTAACTTCGACGGGCTAGCTGAATATAAAGAGTGAAAATGCTTCGCGAAACAATCAGCAGCGCGATCATCCGTAACAACTTGCCCACCCTGCATCAACTGCTTGCCGGCCCTATTTGATGCATTTTTAGAAGTAATATATTTCCAAAACTTAGATGGATCTCTCTGTAAATCCTTTTCCATTCTTTCTCTATAGCACTTAAAATCATGTTTTAAATTAAGCTTAACCTTAGCCCTCCACTTCATAAAGTTATTTCGATTGGTAGGTGAGCCAGTTCCCTTATATTTGCGATGAAAGCGTGCTTTTGTGCGTATATTTCTTATAGTAGTTGCCATGTACCACACTGGATATATATACCTAGGCTGAACAACTACAGTAGATTTTTTTGGAACAGAATAGTCAATGCACTCGTTTATAATTTGATAAAAATAATTAACAGCTTACCGTGGATCATTTAAACTATAAAGCACGTCCCAATTAATATTTCTCATATTTTCATATAGCTCACAAAAATTGTTTGTTTTTGAAATTCCATACCTCCACCTTTTCAACTGAATCACCATCATTTGGTTGAAATACTCTATACTCCAACATCAATTCAATGGCCAATGGTGGATGATAACCATTGGGTGGGACTATCCAGTCCTCTTCCTTTTCGACGAATACCCTATTCAGTCCCTCACTCACCAGTACCAAATCAAGAATCTGATCTCTATTATTTCTTATTTCATTAACTTGGGCAAGCTCACAAAACGACAACAGATATTCCAACCTACCATAAACATTACCTTGACTAGAACAAAGATTAAAATCGCCACATACTAAAACAAGTTTATATAAAGCACAAGTGTCTTGTAACGCATCAAACATTTTATAATATAGACTTTCATTTGTATTTGGAGGAGTATAAACACAAACATAATTTTCTTTTTTTGTTTTTTTTTTTAAAAACGTAGCCCCACACTAGGATTTATTCCTGTGTCGTGGGTGCGTTTACAAACATGAAAATTCACACACAAATACCCAGACCGGAACAAATAATTGTGGATCACACAAAGATTTGTCCCGTGCGGGAATCGAACCCGCGACTATTAAACACAGTAGGTGGAGCGACCTAAGCTCTTAACCACTGCGCTAAATCGTCCGTCAGAAATTAAAATTAAATTGCTAGCACGGTAGACACCAGCTGCATCTAGTTAACACTCTGTATCACTTGTATCTATGGAAGAATGAACTGCTCTGAGTTGGTATCCAGGCGCGACAATTATGGCCACTCCTCCGCCACGTCTTGGTCCCAGTCGGTCACTACGAATTATTGAATATCCATCTCGTACTACCTCTTCATCTGCAATGCCTTCCGTTACTAAGTCTCTGTTATAAAATATAAGTCAACATCTAAGGTTGTCAGAGCCATCGAAAAGTCATGTAACTTAGTTCGCAATCCTCTTACATTTTGATAATAAGCTTTTACTAATTTGATAGTATTGGATGTCGCGGTCGAATGCTGGACTTTCATTACGTGTTTGCCCTTCCTGCCTCCGCGCCACGTTTCCCTTCCGAAACCATTCATTAACTCTTGCATTTGGCGGCCAGTTTTCAGCACTCATGAAAAAGCTGAAAAAACTCTCTGGTACCGTTATAAGAAAGGAAGCGTAATTGTTGTGTTTTAATTCCAGCTTTTCAGCGGCATAACTCTGCTCACCCACTGGATTTTTCCTATTCATGTAATGAATAACCTTATCTGCGGTTGTATCGGTTTTAAGTGACCATAGGTGGATAAGCTTGATTCGCTCTACAGTTTGCAGTTCATCATCAGGCTTGCCTACACCACGGATATAGACCCTAGGTCGCCTTTTATTTGCTACAATTGTCCAATTTTCAGCTAAAAGATCATTTTCTTGTTGATAATGGGACGTCGCAGCCGGAGTATTAGACGCAGCAGATTTTGGTCTATCTATCATGATATTTGTTTCAGCTAGCTTGAAAGTGTCTCTCGAACTGTTAGTAATACTTCTTGATTGCCCTTGTCCCGACTTTACTTGCGCCGTATCTTCACACTGCTTATGCACAGACGCTTCAGTTACCGACCTCACTTGAGTTTGTTGTTTATTGTTCACCCGTGACTTATCTAATGATTTTTGTTTCTCTACTTTTCTTTCACGCGTATCACGTAGTTCAGCTCGAAGTAATTTCACTTCAATCTCTAAATCATCCAACGCTTTTAGTTTTATTTTACTTTCGCGCAAATCTTCTCGTAACAGTACCATCTCCTCCTTTAACAAACTCTTATTGCTGTTCAGAGTATATATTTCTTTCATGAGCTGTTGTACCACCGTAATAAGCATCTTGATGTTATTCTCGTCTTCAGGCAACACCGGTAGCTGCTCACTAACCAGCGGCGAGACATAGCCTTGTTCTACCTCTCCTTGATTTACATCATCTTCAGTATAGTATAATGCCATTCCCCTAACAGGAGTAGATGAACTATTATCCCGCGGTATGTTGGACCTACAGCAAGGACACATCCACGCCGAAGACACCCTCATCTTCTCAGGAATATTACCACAGGTTCTATGATAAACTCCTGCGCACTTGTTGCATTTAGCGCCATCTTGCGCCGACAGAAATTTTCCAGAACCTCCACACTTAAGCATTGTTATTAATGTGCGTTTACAAACATGAAAATTTACATACTCAAATACATAGACCGTCCCGTGCGGGAATCGAACCCGCGACTATTAGACACAGTGCGCGTAGCGGCTTAAGCTTTTAACCACTAAATCGTCCGTCATTTTAAAATAATAATAGGTCTGAAACACACCCGTTACATAATTAAAAAGGAGACATAATTTAACCAAACGGACCGTCCAATAGATATTAAAATAATCCTTATATTTATGATACGAGTTGTACTTATGTAATCATGTTTAGAAAATAATTTTGTAAGTTATTTCCAGATATTGTTTATATGAAATAGTCGTATTGTATGTCTATCTATCTATCTATCTATATCATCACGACAGATCCCTTACGGGGTAGGCAGAGAGTATAGAGTTCCAACAGGCTCTTTCTTCACATACCTCTCTAGCTTCCTCTACTCTCATAGTTCGTCTCATACACGCTCGCCGGTTACGGAGACTCCTGACTTGTCCTTCAGATAAGACCCGGCCTATTTTGTCATGGTAAGATAGTCTAGGTCTTCCCCGGTACCTACATACTTCCACTTTCGCATTGTATATCAGTTTTGTCATTCTTTCTTCGGACATTCTTTCTATATGCCCGAACCAACGGAGCATACCCTTTCTCATCTTTACACCGATACTCTCTTTATACCTATTTGCTTTCTTACTACGCTGTTGCGAATACGGTTGGTCAGCTTCACTCCGCACATCTTCCGCAGAGCTCGCATTTCCATCGCATTTATCCTACTTTCATTCTTCTTCTTACATACCCAGCTCTCGCTGCCATATAACAGCGTTGGGACAAGCACTCCATTATGTATGGCCAGCTGCGCCTTTCGTCTTAAGTGCCGGCTCCCAAGTAGGTTTCCCATAGCGCCATTCACTCTGTTCCCTGCACTCACTCTTCTCTCTATGTCAGCGGTATATTTTCCATCCTTACTGAATGCGTATCCAAGATACACAAACTCATTCACTTGCTCCAGCACATCGTTCCCAACCACAATCCTTGCATTCGTTCTGGTTTCTTCCCGTTCAAAAACCATAATTTTGGTTTTATTCACATTCAAATGTAAGCCATTTTTCATGCAGTCGTCTTTCATAACTGTGACTAGTGATTGCAGATCAGTGGCTGTTGGCGCTATCAAAACCGCGTCATCTGCATATAGTAGATGATTTACTACTAGATCACTCATTTGTACACCTTCATTCATCACTTTTTGTCTTTGAAGACTTTTATCCGAATATATTATAAACAGTCTAGCGGACATGTTACCACCCACCCGTACGCATGCTTTGCAGTCCACATAGGTGAACTGGACGGCCCACAGCAGAGTGCCATTTATACCATACTCAGGCAAAATGTCCCAAAGTCTCCTTAACACAACTCTATCAAACGCCTTCTCCAGATCGACAAAACCGCAGAAAACCTTCCGGCCCACTGCCAGATGCTTCTCTACGATGTTGCGAGGGGAGAAAACTTGATCCGAACATCCTCTTCCGGACCTGAAACCCCCTTGTGCCTCGCACAACATTCCATCGGACTTCTCGCGCATTCTCCTTTCAATATTTTTTTTTTGTATTGAATGCATTAACTTTTAGATCGTTTGAGTACTATTGTAACGGATGCATTGAGTTATAGCTATTGTGCTTTAACAAGCACATAGTTATAAAAACTTGATTACTGTCAGATTTGTGTGTTGTTAGATTTTCCTTAAAAGGTCGTTATGTCTTTGCAACAACCCGTGCGGTGAAGATTTACACAGTATGTACAAAATGTTTACTAATTTTTATCAAAACAGTCTGTGTTTTATTTTTATTACAATAATGATTCTCCTTGTTATATTTTTTTAAATTGTAGTTATTAAGTTTTTCAGATTAGCATTACTTCTATCTATCTATATCATTATGACAGATCCCTTGCGGGGTAGGCAGAGAGTACAGAGTTCCAAGAGTTTCTTTCGTTACATACCTCTCTAATTATATTGAAGTAATGCTATATCAAAAGCTTAATTTAGCTGAATAATATTCCACACAAAATTCCCTTAAACCTGTACAAAACCGTAAACCGTTTTATTTGCCACTCAAAAAAAGTTTTAATTTTTTAATGGCTGCGAAAACATTTAAAAATTTTAATTCTGATTTCCTCATCCAGCTGACCTACTGTACCGTACAATGTGGCTGAAGTTTAGCAACAGTTGAGATGCGTAAGGGGCTGCGCCGGGGTACGGGGGCTGCAAAATCAATAGAGCAGCCCGGACTTGCCCCTCCCCGCCAAAAACTACTACCCTTGATATGAAATCCCCTAACTCACGTTAGGGGATTTTTATATTGCCTATGTGATTTTTTAATGTGTACTTAGTGTTCGTTTCCAGGATTAACCAGATTGTGCTAGTCTTTAGCGCGTAGCTATAAAGGGTATGTTCAAACTTCGGATTTCTTCTGTGTTGAGAGAGTAAGTATAAAAAAGGTCAAGTGGAAATTTATTGTTATTGAAGTAAATTTTGTTACCTGTGTTGTACTTTTAGGAAAAAAACTCAGCAAAATGTAATAATACAGTTTTGTAGCATTGCGTAGTCTCTTTTGCATTGGATAGAGGGCCAAACTTTTCAGTTTTTGCCATAGACTTGTATATAGGTAATGGATACTTAAATACTTCAAAGCAAAAGTTAAGCCGAGAATCCCGGCTATTATCATTAGAGTACTCTTTAACCCATGTCTACCTCCTACAGGAGCCTTCATATTTTCCATCAAGCAAACACAATCAAACTAAATAACGAACATATTACAACTCATTTTCCCAAGTAATTCTTCATAAACAGGTAATTTCCTCCCTTCAACAGCCACGATTTTGGCAAGCATTGATTCTCCCCATCTCTTTCTCCCATTGCGGGGAACATTACGAGAGAGTGAATTAGTTTCGCGGGAAAAAAAACAGCTGATACCTTTTCCATATAATGTATCACTCGTGGGTAACTCTTAGTATTTTGCGGTTTCTTAATGTTTTGTAGGTTATATTGTGATAAATTGTAAGGCTAATTTTTTCTTTGCTATTATGTTTTTTGATATGAGTTTGGTTCTATGAAAGTTTACTTACTATAATATTTTGGTTTAGTGGCGTATAGAACGATTGGTGATGTTTCGGAGTTTAATACTAGGTCAGACTAATTGGTATTGGGGTTTTATATAGAAATGTTATCATTAGCAGTCTTAAGTCTGGAATGCCTAGAATAATGGCAATATTCTCGCCTCTTGGAACCAAACATCGTCAGCGATATGGAGAATAGGATTATCCCGTATTACAAGGGCTTAAGATAGTTATGACATAAATTAGAGAAACGGTAGTATTAGACTTATCTTATATTGACCAAGTCGAATTCTTTTTGTCTTTCGTGATAGCTAAAATACAGCAGTTCCACTGCGATACGAATGCGTTTCAGTATGATACTGAAATTTAAAATTCATCATCATCATCTTAGCCTATACTTGTCTACTGCTGAACATAGGCCTCTCCAGTCGCTTTCCAGTGTAGCTACTTCGATGCCACCTGCATCCAACGACTGCGACAAGATCACGGGCAAGCAGTCGTTCTAGGCTGCGCTTGCCAATACGTGGTCTCCACTCTAAAATCTTTCTACCCCAACGCCCGTCCGCAACAATGTGCTATGTGGCCTGCCCATTGCTACTTTACTTGCTAATCCTAAGGGCTATGTCGGTGACCTTGGTTCTTCTACAAATCTCCATATTTTTCGTCGTGTTTGAAGTCGTTTAACTTGTCTTGATAAAAACTTTCGACTGAGATGATGTCCAGGGTCTGATGATGGAGCTGAAAAGTATCCAACGGAACTTCACAACTACTCAACATAGCCCCGTCGTGTTTGTTCCTCTTCCCCCCGGATCACCTTACGGTGTAAACGTGTTGAACCATACTGCAATTATTTTAAATTAATTCTAAATTTGAAATATTATTCAGTTTAATCTAATCTTCAAAAATAGGAGTGTATAGCACTGAGGAGGTGTAGTTGATTCTGATATCTGCAGACTGCGCGGCGTCCCCCGGAATACTCCACGCAGCGTGTGCGCCTGGTACAAACCCCTGCCACTACGCATGGTCACCCCCGCCACTGTTATACGTAAGACCCTTCCTTAATCAATCAGCGCAAAAGCTTTGCGCCGCCATTGTGGATTTACATGCAAGCCACGCCTACTACCACAAGACTGGATATTGACAGCTACGCCAGGCTCGCCTACTTGGACGAAGCTTATAGACAATAGAGGACTAAGCAATTAGCGCCACCCCGTCATTAGTGTATAACCCGCCATTTTTACAAGCGGAACTTCCAAGCCCATCGCCTTTTATTCCTGCGATTTTAGTACCGAGACACTGAAATATGGAAAAATTTTCGTCTGAGGCGGAGGCTACCATGATGGCTGAAGACAAGACTCCACCTAACTTTGTATTCCAACGAACTAAGAGGGGTAGAGAAGATATGGAGGATTCAATCACTAGACAGTTGGAAGATTTTAAGGAAGAGATGAAAAAAATGATGTCTAATTTCTCAACATCGCACGGGAATGAGCTTCAACAAGTAATTATTACTCTAAAAGAGATACAGCAATCGAACCCTAATATAGAGAATTCTATTACTTACTTAGCTGTGCAGAATGAGGAATTTAAGAAAAAAATAAACTAGCTAGAGGCCCAGGCAAATGAAGATAGAAATTATATACTAATTTTAGAAAATAAAATCGAGGACTTACAAATGGGAAGTCGAAAAAACAATTTCGAACTGAAAAATGTGCCGAAGAAGAATAATGAGACTAAAGAAGACCTTATTGAGATGATTATGTGTCTTACCCAGAACATAGACTGTAATATATCTAAGGTGGATATAAAGGACATATATAGAGTCCGTGCTAAAAACAATGGTAAACAGAACACGCCCATTGTCGTAGAAACGGGCTCTACTCTGCTAAAGACCAATGTCCTAAAAATGGGGAAAGCCTTCAACATAAAACATAAGTCTAAATTATGTTGTAAGCATCTTGGCTTTAAAACACAAGAAGACACTCCTATCTTTTTGTCAGAGCATTTGACTGTAAAGGGAGCTCGGCTTCATTTTCTTGCCCGTGACCTAGTAAAGTCTAGAGCTTACAAGTTCTGCTGGACAGCATATGGTAAAGTATACGTGAGAAAGGACGAAAACTCCCCTATTATTACGATTCGAAGTGAAGAGCAGGTCCATCAATTATTGTTAGAAAAATGACTACTTGTACCAATACTGAGTTCTTAGATTTACGCGAATATTACACATGAAATAAAACTATTTTTTTTTTCGGATTTTATCCTTTTATTTTATCGGTCCTTCCCGTGACCATGGGTGCTGCAAAGCACTCGAAACGTCGGGAACTTAAAAATCAAAATAAACCGCGATAAAATCCGAAAAAAAAAATAGTTTTATTTCATACTTGTACCAAGTTGCTACTGTTTATCTCGCCCAACTCAAAGCTATAAGACGTATGTATCCCAGAATGTAACTATATTATTATCACTTTGTTCTATGCATTCCATGGTGCTCTATGGTTGTCTATCCTATTGTGAATGGATAAACTCATGTGTTACTAATATTCACAATTATATACATAAACACTCACGAACTTTAAACACTTGTGCATCTACGAAAAAACTCTACTTTAGTATACACCTTATGGATATCCACGTAAAAATAATGATGTCCACTTTAAATCTCACAATCCCTCAGCCCTTACTCGACTTTATAAGACAGGATTGTTATCATTATTATATACGATTGCTAAGCTATAAATATTACATTAAAATAGTACATAAAAAATCTATACTCACAATAATGACTTATGCTAAAACAGTGCAAACTGTCAATCAAACAGATAACATAGACATTGCAAAAATAAATAAATCCAATAAATTAGAGCTCTCAAAGTTACGTGAAAAATATTATTTGACTATTATGTGCCTAAGCATTAATGATGAAATATATCATGGATAGTTCTCTGTCAGCATTGAAAGAAATAGATGAAATCGCTAAATCTATTTACTGCGATATCGAAGATCTAAGTAAAAACATACTCATAAATAAAAAACATTTGACTATTATTACACAAAACATCAGAAGTATATATAAAAATATTGATGACTTGCAAATTACTATTTCAAATTTGGACTTTGAACCTGATATCCTGATTCTTACGGAATGTGGACTCGACTTTAATAAACCTACACCGTTAATTAAAAATTACACATCCTATGTCACTACTCACCATCTTAATCGGAATGATGGTGTAACTATATATATTAAAAGTAATCTTAAACCGAAAATAAAGGAAATTAAATTGAACCAAGCTTCTTGTTTACAAGTGGAGCTTTTTAATTATGTTATTCTGGGAGTGTATAGATCTCCTGCTAATTCAAATATTAAGTTATTCATTGAATCTCTCAGTAAACACTTAGATACAATTACACATCATAAAAATATAATATTGTCAGGAGATCTAAACATCAACCTCATATCTAAAACAATTGAAAATAGTACTGATTACAAAAACAGACATAGTTATTTAAATATGTTATCCTCATATGGGCTGTTGCCCGGTCACGTTATACCCACGCGAATAAATAACTGCCTCGATCATTTTATATTAAAGCTACTTAGGGAGAAGATCCATGCCAGCATAGCAGTTCTAAACACAACTATAACTGACCATCAGATGGTGCTCTTGTGTTTGTCAAATGTTAAAGCGGTAAAATCGCGTCCTAGAGTACGCTCAACTATTATTGACTTTGACTTAGCCTTGCATAGTCTAGTCAACAAGAATATATCAGCTTAAATGTTCTGCAAATATCCTAATGCACTTGTAGAATCACTGATTTATCAAATCCAAGAGGCATTAAAGGATAATACAAAAATTGTGCACTTACCTAAAAGTAAAAGATTTTTAAAGCCTTGGATTACCCCAGGTATTCTGCGTTGCATCAGGAACAGAAATAACTTGCAAAAACAAACTAAATCTAATCCATTTGATGAAATTTTAAAAATAACATAAAAGATATCGCAACTACTGCAACAATTTGATTAAAAAATTAAAACGTAACTATAAAAAGGCACAATTATTAATAAAAAACCCTAAAAAATTATGGAATAACATCAAGACAATTACAAATATATCACATATTAAAAGTAACAACACAGAATTGCTGGATATCGAACAATGTCCTAAGAATGTAGTAAATTTTGTAAAACATTACTTTGCTAACATTGGTAAAGAATTAGCAGAAGATATTTTAATTAACAACCCTACCACGCAAATTAATTGTTGCCCACTAACATTTGACGCACATTCAACATCTTTCGTTATTTTAGACACTGATCCCGATGAAGTTAATGGCATAATAAAAAGTCTAAAATCAGATAGTGCCACGGGAGCGGACAATATACCTGTCAAATTTCTGAAAATGTCAAACAAAATAATCACCCCCATTATTTGCCATTTAGCCAATCTGTGTTTTTCCAAAGGAATTTTTCCTAACGCATTAAAACACTCCATCATTACACCTGTGTTTAAGGGTGGGGCAAAGGCGATGTCAACAACTATAGACTTATTTCAGTACTGTCGGCAATATCAAAAATCTTAGAAAAACTCATTAATGTTAGACTAATTAAATATCTGAACAAAAATAACATATTAGCGAATTCACAATACGGGTTTAGGAAAGGCAAATGTACTCAAGACGCTATCTTAGACTTGACTACAAAAATAGTTGACCATTTGGACCGCGGAAAGAAATGTCTGACAGTATTTCTGGACCTGAAAAAGGCCTTTGACACCGTCTCTTCTTCCACCCTTATACGCAAACTAGAGAGAATTGGTATTAGAGGTAACCAGCTAGAGTCACTAAAAGACTATTTAAGTGGCCGCATGCAAAAGATTAGAATAGGAGAATACACTAGTAGTAACCTTCAAACAACCTACGGTATTCCACAGGGCAGTGTGTTAGGTCCTACCTTGTTTTTGATCTATATTAATGATCTGTGCAAGAACAAAATTAACAATGGGCACATAATTTCATGTGCTGACGATACTGCCATCGTCTTTACCGGTGATACATGGGAAGAAATTCATCGCGCTGCAGAGTTCGGCTTGGCTAAAGTTGCTGCGTGGCTTAAACTAAATTTATTAACATTGAACACCTCTAAAACTAATTATATTTGTTTTTCTATCCATAATCGTACACAACCTAAACATTTCAATCTCAAAATCCATAGTCAATGCACCTTTAATTCACCAATAGTCTGTAACTGTCATATAATAAAACAAGTCGCCTGCACAAAATATTTAGGAATGATGATAGATCAAAGGTTATCATGGCACTCTCACTTAGAAATAACAACTGCGAGACTAAGAAAATTAATCTGGATTTTTAAAACACTTCGGTGTGTAGCTTCAAGTACACTATTGAATCAAGTCTACATCGCTCTAGCACAATCCCTTTTAACATACTGTATCCGAGTATGGGGTGGGGCTTCTAAGATGAAATTTCTCGAGTTGGAACGTGGTCAGCGATCTTTAATAAAAGTAATGTACAGTAAACCTTACAGATTCTCTACCGAAAGGTTGTATTCCATTAGTGAATTATTGAGTGTACGTAAGTTATATATTGTACATTTACTTGTAGAAAACCACAAAAGTATGCTATATGATCCCAAAACCAGCCATAAAAGAAGAAGGAATGTACATTATACCTAAGATGTAAGAACTAACTTTGCAAGTAATCAATTTAGGAGAGCATCTGAATACATATACAATAAGATAAACAAAAAACTGAATAGTTATCCCTTACACTCTCATCATTTAAAAAAACGGGTTACTGAGTGGCTTAAGTCATTAAACTACGATGAAGTTGAAGCTCTGCTACAAGTCATTAAATAGAGCACTTGAATTATCTATCACAAACAGACACTAAGTGGTACACTATATATTGAAATAATGAAATATTAATTGAAATTATGTTACATTTATTATTATGATTAAAATGGATTTGTCATTAGAAAAAAAAAAAATACACTTCTTATGATTGTATCGGATTAACTGGTTTAATTTTGTATCAATATTTGTAAGATATGGAAGAGCGGGACACCCTGGCACAGGTATTTGTTATACTTAAAAGGATGTCCCGTTATTGGATCATTCTATGTATTTGTAACTCTTAAAACCAAAATAAATTTATTATTATTATTATTATGGAGTCCTTTAACTTGTCTTGATAAGAACTTCCGACTGAGATGATGTCCAGGGTCTGATTATGTAGCCGAATAGTAGCCAACGGAACTCCGCAACTACTCAACATAGCCCCATCGCGTTTGGAGTCATTAAACATGTCTTGATAAGAACTTTCGACTGAGATGATGTCCAGGGTCTGATGATGGAGCCAAAAAGTAGCTAACGGAACTCCGCAACTACTCTACATATCCCCGTCGTGTTTGGAGTCGTTTAACTTGTCTTGATAAGAACTTCCGACTGAGATGATGTCCAGGGTCTGATTATGTAGCCGAATAGTAGCCAACGGAACTCCGCAACTACTCAACATAGCCCCATCGCGTTTGGAGTCGTTTAACATGTCTTGATAAGAACTTTCGACTGAGATGATGTCCAGGGTCTGATGATGGAGCCGAAAAGTAGCCAACGGAACTCCGCAACTACTCAGCATAGCCCCGTCGTGTTTAGGGTCGTTTGAGCTGTCTTGATAAGAACATTTGACTGATATATTAGTGATATTTAATTTGAACTTGTATAGTACCCTGACACAATGTTTTTCTTTTTTAAGAATTTTACAGTTACAAATTTCTAGAATTTTTATTTAGTGACATTTTAATTTTAATTAATTGTTTAACTTCCTTTTTCCCTGACGTTGTACTCCAATTCTAAGCAAGTCACCAAGATAATGACAGTGTTATTGCCAATTAACTAGTTTATTGTAATCAATTATAGTGCATGATGTGGTTGCCTATAATCGTAATAACATTTAAGCAATACACTGTAAACAAGTATTTTGAAATTGTATAAATTGATGTATATTCTGTTGGTGATCCCAAATAAATAAATAAATAAGATATGATATCCAGGGTCTGATGATGGAGCCGAAAAGTAGCCAACGGAACTCCGCAACTACTCAACATAACCCCGTCGTGTTTAGGGTCGTTTAATTTGTCTTGATAAGAACATTCGACTGAGATGATGTCTGATGATGGAGCCGAAAAGTGGTCAACGAAACTCCGCAACTACTCAACATAGCCTTGTAGCGTTTCGTCTCGTTTAGATTATATCATCAAGTATTTTAGACTCAGATGATGTACAGGGTTTGATGATGGAGCTGCAAGGTAATCATAGTACCTGCTTTCGTTACTTACATAAAATACCATTGTGTTTAGGAGTAATTTATTTGTTTGAAATAAAACTATAATAACTAGTAAAACTAAATAAAAAGTACGTAATTAAAAAAAAACCTAAATAAATGTATTTTAAAAACAACAAAAAGTGAGTAAGTAGTATTAGTAGTCTTTGCGTGAAAGATTACCAAATATTCATGCATCCATCTTCACAAAGTTTTACGTTTATTATTAGTAGGGTACCTGTCAACTGTTGTCTTTTTGTATGTTTCAAAAACCCAGATGTTTCCTGGCAGTATTAGTAAATGCTGAATTTAATTACCCAATACCTATATTTACTGAACTAGGTAGGTAATGCGCGTGAGTGTAGGTAAGTGTGGCAAAATGACGCGGCATCGCGCGGCGATGGGGTGTCCCCCCCCCGCGCCCGCACATACCTCAGCGGATCAATCCACTGTGTTATATACTCTGTGGACGGATTCGCATACAGATAAACCATTTCTACTTTATTCACAAAACAGGGCGTCCATAAACAATTCGAAGAGGAATATATCATGTTTACATACAGACCGTGATAGGAAAGTATATATAATAAGTGATACCATTTTATCAAACACCGTATACACTGTATATATGTAAGTATATACTTTTGTTTATGTACCCATTTTGATGATTCTTTTTGTGTAAGGTTCAGTATAATAACTTCAAGGTTTGTTTTAAAATTACTTACGATTTATACTTATAACTTGTAATGAGTAAAACGTTTTCAATAAAAATGATTTCCTCGAGGAATAGAATAGCCCTTTAATAATAGGTACATATAAGAGACTGCTTTAGGAAGCTGTTTCTCTGTAATACACTGTGCTGAAGCCCCGGCCGGGTTGCCGTGCGCTCGCGCCACTCTAGCATTTAGCATTGCCAATTTAGCTACTTTTGTGGCGATGAAATCCTGAATTCTGCAGAGTAGGTACCTACTTTGACCGAATTCCTTTGAGGTCGACCGAAACGAGTCCATTTTTGAGCAGCACCATATTAGATATTATCTACCTACTATTCTGCCCTAATACGAGAGGATTTACGCTATCACAGAATTAACTGACATTTTTTAGATAGTTCTTAGTTTTACGCGAATAATACACATGATATAAAAATATAAAAGTATGTACATATTTTTCTATCTACAGTACTTCATTAAAGAAATGAGAAACACGTTATTAAAAGGGGTGAGTCACTATCTCACCAGACAAATCTCATCCCACGTGGGTGAGTTGGTTAAACTTCGTATTATGAAATTAATTCTTTCCTCAACTAAACCCGCGAAGGTTTTTTGTGAAAATCTACGCGCGTCGAGATGCTGAAATTTAAAATAAATTACTTTTTGCTTTCATCAATTCATTCCACTCTTAGTTTTCGTCCAAAAAGTACAGTCAGGTGAAAACACTATAAAAAGGTTGTACTTATGGCAAGAAAATTTGAACAAAACTGAAATATTAGAGATGAAAAAGAAATTATAGACAGTTAAAAGTTGGTCCTGTACATCGAAACATTTTTTTCTAATCAGCCATTATTATCACACCATTGGGCAAAGACCTCCCTCCACAGCTTACATCCGGATTAGTTTAACGAAACAATACCGGCAGCCAGAGAGGAACCTCTGGCTGCTGGTAATTTATGCTTTCCTGGTACTTAAAAATGAAACCAACTTGAAATAATAACTATATTATTTAATGCATTAACGTGGTGCGCAATTTGCAATACCGTCTGGTATGGTTTAGTTGGCGCGCTCAATGGAATAGTGCCTCATTATGATTAATTGAACAGAAGATATTGAGCGAGCAGTTCATATGAGTATGAACTGTAATTATTATTACCGTTTTAGGATTAAACATTTCACTGTGTTCTACGAAGTATGAAAAATGGTAAAGCTGCGGGAATAGACATGATATCTGCCG
Organism: Phalera bucephala; assembly: GCA_905147815.2. Classification (NCBI taxonomy): domain Eukaryota; kingdom Metazoa; phylum Arthropoda; class Insecta; order Lepidoptera; family Notodontidae; genus Phalera; species Phalera bucephala. The sequence goes on along the minus strand of CAJHXA020000004.1, from coordinate 2,549,717 downwards.
AGATGATCAAGTATGGTGGAACTTGCGTCCGGGACGCTTTTTGGGTCCTTGCAAATATTTGCTGGAAGACCGGTAGAGTCCCTACAGATTGGCGCCACGCAGTCATAGTACCCTTGTATAAAGGCAAGGGCTCACAATATGACTGCGCCAATTACAGGGCCATCAGTTTGATCAGCTTGGCAGCTAAGGTGTATGGTAAAATTATTGAACGGAGAATGCGCGAGAAGTCCGATGGAATGTTGTGCGAGGCACAGGGAGGTTTCAGGTCTGGAAGAGGATGTTCGGATCAAGTCTTCTCCCTCCGCAACATCGTAGAAAAGCATCTGGCAGAGGGGCGGAAGGTTTTCTGCGGTTTTGTGGACCTGGAGAAGGCGTTTGATAAGGTCGTGCGAAAAAGACTTTGGGACATTTTGCCAGAGTATAGTATAAACAGCAAATCATTTGCTGTCATATCTAAGTACAAAAGGTTGCGCACTCATGCCTTGCTAATCACCTTAACGCCTGTCTATTTTTCGCTGCGGAATTTCTATTGTACTTCTTATCGCGCCGTTGTATTTAAAAAGGAATCACTAAATATTCTTGCCCCGCTCGCACTTGTGAACTTTACGTTAATTCGGTTACATATTTGTGGTCACTTACAAACACGATGTTTTTACCTTTTTTATGCAAAGTTCCTTAATTTATACCCTCAACGTAATATATTAACTTATTATAAAGGCGAGAATTGTACTTTAAATAAATGTCTATCAATGCATACAATTATAGTCAGTTATATTTATTGTGTTGATTATATTACTATTAATTATATACATCACAATGACTAGTTGTAGTAACCAGGACTTTACTATATTTTACCAAAATGTCCGTGTACTTCGCACAAAGACGGACACATTTTATAGACAAGTTTGTTAAAGTTCATACCATGTAATCGTTTTAACGGAGACCTGGCTTGCGGATGGCTTTTTAAGCACCGAATTATTTGACAATAGGTATATAGTGTGGCGTCGCGATCGCGACTACAGGTTGACACATCAGAAACGAGGTGGTGGTGTATTGATTGCGGTACGCAAAGACATCTCAGCTACCTCACAGCTCGGATTCCACTCGTCTGCAGAAGATCTCTGGTTGTCTTTACGGCTAAAAAGATCAAACTCTCAGAGTCATGCCTACTTACACATTTGTGTTGTGTATCTATGTAAACAAAATTTAGGTCTTTCATTTTCTATGCAATTAAATAATTTTCTCTTAAAATTAAATAATACTGTTCTAAATCATGCTTCTGACAATTTCCTGATTTTAGGTGACTTCTATATGAGTGCAATCACTTGGATGCCCACAAATGTTACTTGGCTTACCCCCACGAACATTATTGGTAACGATGAATACATGCTTACTGACGAACTATGTACCTTGGATCTGAACTACTTTCAGGTCTTGCGTTTATAATTTTATCTATCTATCTATCTATCTATAACCTCACGCCAGATCCCTTGCGGGGTAGGCAGAGAGTACAGAGTTCCAACAGGTTCTTTCCTTACATACCTCTCTGGTTTCCTCGACTCTCATAGTTCGTCTCATACACGTTCGCCGGTTACGGAGACTCTTGACTTTTCCATCAGATAAGACTCGGTTTATTTGGTCGTGGTAAGATAGTATCACTTCACATTGTATATCTGTTTTGTCATTCTTTCCTCTGGCATACTTTCTATATGCCCGAACCAACGGAGCATGCCCTTTCTCATCTTTACACCGATACTATCTTTCATACCTACTCGCTGTCTTACTATGCTGTTGCTAATGCGGTCGGTCAGCTTCACTCCGCACATCTTCCGCAGAGCTCGCATTTCTACCGCATTTATCCTACTTTCATTCTCCTTCTTACATACCCAGCTCTCGCTACCATATAACAGCGTTGGGACAAAAACTCCGTTATGTATGGCCAGCTGCGCCTTATGGCTTAAGTGCCGGCTCCCGAGTAGCTTTCCCATCGCACCATTCACTCTGTTCCCTGCACTCACTCTTCTCTCTATGTCAGCGGTGTATTTCCCATCCTTACTGAAGGCGCACACAGGCTTTATTATTTTACACCTTGTATAAGTATATTTTTATATTTTTTTCTTCAAAATAATTCTCTTTCTATTCTTTTTTTTCTTTTTAAAAAATGACTGACGAGATTCAAAATCGAACAACCATAGATCTTTTTGTTCATTCCTGAACTGGTACTCAAAAATATTCCTATAGTTAATATTTGGATATTTTCAGAATATGAGACTGCGTTGGTATCAGAATTGACTGTTCAAGAAAATAAATTATTAAACTTCACAAACACGAAGTGCTTCAAGTTTAGAGACTCAGTTTAAATTCAAGGGATTATATTCATTAGTCTCGAAGGGATAGTTTTAACTTCATTTGTTAGATACTAAGTTGTTTCATCTTTTTTCAAGATTATCGTCCTTTTCATACAGGGAGAGTTTAGTTGTGATTAACTACCATTTCCCAAATAGTTACCAGTGCAATATTTTTTTGAAAAATTCTTTGTGGGTGCATTTGCAAACATAAAACTCACTTACAAACACCCTGACTGAATCAAGCATATTGTAAGTCGTTGCAGGGATCAAATTGCAAGTATTGGATTCAGTTAGTTAAGAGGTGAATGCTCTAATAACTATACTAAAGCGTCGTGAAACGAGTTGTATCCTTCTATTTACACACTCAAGACTAAAGTTTTTAGTCAATGTGTGTTGTCAGTGATGACATACGGTTCAGAGTCGTGGTCTCTTACAATAGGTCTCATAAAAAAGCTGAGAGTTGCTTAGCTAGCTGTGGAAAGAGCTATGCTCGGCGTTTTCCTGTGTGATCGAATCAGGAATGAGGAGATTCGTAAAAGAACCAAGGTCACCGACGGGCGGCGGGCCACATAGCGCGAAGATCGGACGGGCGTTGGGGTAGAAAGATTCTAGAGTGGAGACTACTTATTGGCAAACGCAGCGTAGGACGACCGCCTGCCGGATGTACCGACGATCTTGTGAAAATCGCAGGAATTCGTTGAATGCAGGTAGCATCAGACCGGTCACGCTGGAAAGCGATTGGGGAGGCTTATGTTCAGCAGTGGACGAGTATAGGCTGAAATGATGATGATGATTTACACCCTTCCGATTTCATATTTATTCCCACTTTTTACCCATGAACACTTACATGCCCCACAAGAAAATTGAAATCTATTATACCTTTTTGTTTTTATATATAATGACCATTATTGGTTAGACCGGATTTCCACTTAGAAGATTGAAATTTTATGCCGGATTTAAAGACTTCGCATTCCTCTATCTCGTGGTTTATTGTTATTTATGATGGTACGCCATTAAACGCTAGAATTTAATCGTGGATGTAATAAATAATAATCGACTTGGTTATTTTGGCGCGTAAATTTGGAATTGAATTTTATACATAATTGAATTGTGGTTTACGAAGGTACTGTAATTAAACAGGTATATTTGTAACTACCTAAACCCACAACTTCGTTCGCGTTATTTTTGAGCGTGGATTTCACACCCTTAAGCTTTTTTTGAAGACAAAAGGTAGCATATGTCCTTCCCCTGGATAAAATCTATATCCTTGCTGATTTGATCAAAATCTGTTCAGCGATTTAGGCGCGAAAAGGCAACCGACAAACATACACACGGCCAGAGTTTCTTTCGAATTAATATTTGTATGGATTGAAGCTCAGCTCGGTCGGTGTGAGATGAATGATCGCTTGTGGCAATCCGATTTTTGAGTATTTCCGTTCTTTATACAGTACGCTAAGCTGTTGGTCTTGGCTGTGATAATCCGAGCCGAGTTGGATAACTTATTGAGCATAAGTTCCAACAGCAAGTTGCCACAAACCTACCTTACCAATGGGAATGGGGTCCGTGAGGTGGATGTCCTAATCTCTCTCGCCCCGATTTGTGACTTTGGACGGACGATTTGGAGCAGTGGTTAAGAGCTTAAGTTATTAGTGAAGTGTATGGGACGTGCAGTTGGTTGGATCATTGTGTAGTGACTCAATCTGTAAGACACTGTGTCAAAAACGTGTACGTGTATTATGACGCCGTATGGTCTGACCATTTACCTCTTATTATTGAATGTAACCTAAATATCTTAACACCGAAGTTACTTGAAAAAACTGTAAATAATAACGCGGTATTATGGGGGGAAAGAACTGAGGAACAGATTGCGTCTTACACTCATGTATGTCATGAACGATTGCGAACCATTGACTTTCCAATTGAGTTTACTAATTGTGCAGATCATTACTGTAAAAACCAAGACCATAGACATGTTCTGGATAGGTTATACTCTGACATTGTGACCGCTCTAACGGCTGCAGCTAAGGACAGTCGGCAAGGCACTCATACACAGGGGAGAGGTATACGCATTGTAGGGTGGAACAGACACGTTAGCGGCGCCCATCGGGATGCTAGGACGAAATTTAGAGAGTGGGTTATGTGCGGAAAACCAAAATACGGGTATGTCTACGACGTAATGTGTCAAAGTCGTAAGGCATTCAAATCTAGGCTTAAATGGTGCCAAGACCATCAGGACCAATTAAAAATGGATATACTGGCTGAAAAACATGCCAGTGGACACTTTCGACACTTTTGGAAATGCACCAAAAAAGTAAACATTAGGCCTGGCCTCCCGATGAGTGTCGATGGGATGAATGACCCTAAAGACATCGCAAATATCTTTAAAAATCAATTTACTATACAGTCTCCGTTGGGCGCAGCGTGGGCGGGACTCGATGCTGAGATGCCACATGAGAACGTGGGAACAAAGTTTAGCACCAAAGATGTGGCCAAAGCTATAAAATTAATCTCGAGAGGTAAATCCCCCGGCCACGACGGCCTCAGCATTGAGCACCTGCTTTACGCTGGCCCACATATTTCGAGAGTTTTAGCGATGTTTTATACGTTGTGCGTGAGTCATTCTTACCTTCCTTCAGATTTCATGAAGACTGTAGTAGTGCCTGTGGTGAAAAACAAAACCGGAGATTTGTCTGACAAAAATAACTACAGGCCTATTTCTCTAGCCACTAGCATTGCCAAAGTGTTTGACTGCATTCTTAATATTCAACTGGATAAGTACATAGTACTGCACGATAACCAGTTTGGTTTTAGGCCACAACTGTCCACGGAGAGTGCAATACTGTCTCTTAAGAGTGCGGTTAGATACTATACTGCAAGAAGGACTCCTGTGTATGCTTGCTTTCTCGACCTCTCTAAGGCCTTTGACTTGGTGTCCTACGACGTCCTGTGGGAAAAGTTTAGGAGTATAAATCTACCATGCGAACTCTCAAATATATTTAAATTTTGGTACAAGAACCAGGTTAACAGTGTCAGGTGGGCGAGCACAATGTCGGATTCGTATCGACTGGAGTGTGGGGTGAGGCAGGGAGGGTTAACTTCACCCACACTCTTTAATCTCTATGTGAATGATCTGATCGTCACGCTTAGCAATCAGCACGTCGGATGTCATATAAACGGAATATGCGTCAATAATCTTAGTTACGCAGACGATATGGTGCTGCTGAGCGCATCGGTCTGTGGTTTGAGGAAGTTATTACGTATCTGTGAGGAATATGCTGTTAGCCACGGTCTTAAATACAATGTAAGTAAAAGTAAATGTGTACTCTTTGAGGTTGATACAAAAAGTGGCCTAAGCGTGCCACCTGTTTGCATAAACGGTGTTCCACTCAGTTGGGTGAAACAGTTTAAATACCTAGGCCACATAGTCACAAGCGACCTCAAGGACGACGCTGACATAGAACGGGAGCGGAGGGCTTTGTCTGTACGGGCAAACATGCTGGCCCGCAGGTTTGCGCGCTGTACGAGGGAGGTAAAAGTAACGCTCTTCCGAGCGTACTGCACCTCCCTCTACACGTGCAGTCTGTGGGCGAGATACACTCGTGCGTCATACAACGCACTCCGCGTTCAGTTTAATAACGCATTCAGGGCATTGTTGGGGCTGCCTCGATACTGCAGCGCTTCTGGTATGTTCGCGGAGGCGCGCGTCGATTGCTTTTATGCGACTATGCGCAAGCGCAGTGCGTCGCTCGTGCGCAGGGTACGAGGCAGCGCCAACACCGTCCTGAACATGATCGCTGAACAAGAGGACTGTACTTACATACGACACTGCTGCGGCAGACATAACACTGTCATTGGCTGAACCGGTCGTTAAAGTACGGTCGATATACTATTTTTGTGTTTGTGTTGTGTGTACTTTTAATGTTTCCTTTTTAATATTTTAAAAGTTTGTACCTAATATGAGTCCCTGTCACTTGAAATAAATGAATTTTATTTTTATTTTTATTTATTTTTTTATTTAAGTCGCTCCGCCTACTGGGTCGAATAGTCGCGGGTTCGATTCCCGCACGGGACAAATTTTTGTGTGACCCAAAATTATTTTTTTCGGTCTGGGTATTTGTGTATGTGATATTTTATGTTTTTAAACGCACCCACGACACAGGAATAATTCCTAGGATGGGGCTCAGTTTAAAAAAAAAGGTGACAGTAGAGACTGATTTATGTATTACGTATTTCGGCCAAGAAACATTTTTGATTCACGAGTACGGAACAATTTAGCGTTACATTTGTCCTGAAGACAAATCTGTCAAACGCTACTGCGTCCGTCTCTAATTTAATTACTTCCGAGTAATGAGGAACAATAAGTTTGTGTTTCACGTTCATAAGCTTATGTAAGATGAAAAAAATGCGTTTTTTTCCGAGTAAAGAAAGTACTTTTTTTAATTTAATAATTATGATTTTTCAGTCCATGACACCATCAAATTAATGTTCTGTTTATTCTACATACGTATTCAAGCTCATTAGATTCCGCTAGGTAGGTATGTACCTAGTTTGGACTTTAATTTGAGGATGAAGTTATGTTGTTGCAGGTCACCAATTAAAAAGTTAACTAGTTTACGAAAATCTTTTAGGATTTCCAAATGAATGGTGATATATCTACCACCACTCTCTTTGACGCTCTCTCTCTCTCTCTCTCTCTCTCTTGTGAATTCTTCATATCTTAAGAATTTGGTCAATCAGAATTATTGACATGTATGTTGAAGAGCTGGCTTCGATAAGTAGCCATCGTGGATTTCCATACATAATCTATACTCCAACATAATATCCAAGTTTTCACTATTTAAACACTTCGTGTTTCAAACAAACAATCTTTCTTTGCCTAAGCGAATAATAATAAAACAAACGCCTTCATAATAGAATTTTCTCAAAGCGTTTTTCCCTGTTCCCCAAGCGAATTTCAACAGGATAAATGTTTAAATTTTCAACTCGGCTAAATAGATTTCAAGGTCGATGATCTTTCAATTTTCTCTTGTCCCCTTGCCTTTTGTTTAAAGGGCTTTGATTTAGCACAACATTTTGTGAACGGGGCGTTATTTAATTGTTAACATTTTTCTTGAGAGAATAAGGAAGACTTAGGGTTGATTTTTCAATCGTCAGATAAAGGTGATACTATCACGCCAGATCATTGTAGGTGAAGCAAAGAGTACAGAGTACTTACAGGTTCATTCCTTACCGACTTCTCTAGCTTCTTCGACTCTCAAAGTTCGTGTCATATACGCTCGCCCGGTTAAGGGGATTTTTGACTTGCCCTTCAGATAAGAGAGTTACCGAATTATATAAAAGGTGTAACATAATTAACGCAAGACCTGGAAGTAGTTTGCTCTTAATCGGACTAAAATTGCGTTCTTCGGACTCAAATATAGATGTATGCTGGAATAGTCTGAAAGAGAGTTTGGTGGAATCCGCGAAAGAAGTATGTGGTTGCTCAAAGAAGCATAGTACAGTAAAAGGTGGTGTTTGGTGGGATGCGGAGTTACAAAGCTCCGTAGAAAGCAAGAAAAAAGCGTGGCAAGACTATGGTTCTTCTTTGAACCTGAATGCCAGTATGACAGAGATGAAGAAAGAAATAAGAATACTGGTGCCACAGACGAGCCCAGAGGCGAGTTTGTGGTACCGGAGTCAACAGAGGACATCACTATGGAAGAAGTTGAATTGGCGATAGGAAGTATTCAAAATGGTAAAGCTGCGGGAATAGACATGATATCTGCCGAGATGATCAAATATGGTGGAACTTGCGTCCGGGACGCCTTTTGGGTCCTTGCAAACCTTTGCTGGAGGTCCGGAAGGGTCCCTACAGATTGACGCCACGCAGTCATAGTACCCTTGTAAAAAGGCAAGGGCTCACAATATGAATACGTTAATTACAGAGCCATCAGTTTGATTAGCTTGGTAGCCAAGGTGTACGGTAAAATTATTGAACGGAAAATGCGCGAGAAGTCCGATGGAATGTTGTGCGAGGCACAAGGGGGTTTCAGGCCCGGAAAACGATGTTCGGATCAAGTTTTCTCCCTCCGCAACATCGTAGAGAAGCATCTGGCAGTGGGCCGGAAGGTTTTCTGCGGTTTTGTGGATCTGGAGAAGGCGTTTGATAGAGTTGTGCGAAAGAGACTTTGGGACATTTTGCCTGAGTATGGTATAAATGGCACTCTGTTGCGAGCTGTCCAGTCCACTTATGTGGACAGCAAGGCATGCGTACAGGTGGGTGGTAACATGTCATCCTGGTTTGGGTATGTAAGAAGGAGAATGAAAATAGGATAAATGCGGTGGAAATGCGAGCTCTGCGGAAGATGTGCGGAGTTAAGCTGACCGACCGTATTCGCAACAGCGTAGTAAGAAAGCGAGTAGGCATGAAAGATAGTATCGGTGTAAAGATGAGAAAGGGTATGCTCCGTTGGTTCGGGCATATAGAAAGAATTTCGGAAGAAAGAATGACAAAACAGATATACAATATGAAAGTACCGGTAGTGTCGGTACCGGGGAAGACCTAGACTATCTTACCATGACCAAATAGACCGAGTCTTATCTGAAGGACAAGTCAAGAGTCTCCGTAACCGGCGAGCGTGTATGAGACGAACTTTATAGTTCCGAACCTCTCTCGCTTCCTCTACTCTTATGAGTAGAGGAAGCGAGAGAGGTATGTAAGGAAAGAACTTGTTGGAGCTCTGTACTCTCTGCCTACCCCGCAAGGGATTGGCGTGATGATATAGATAGATATAAAAGGGTAATAAACTTCAAATTTGGAAATTTGATTTTTTCATTAAATTTATGTAGCAATTATCTAATTGGGGTGTCTGAGGTTTTGCGTTATTTACGATACACCTTGTATAACCTGATTGTACATATTATAAAAGCGAAACTGTTGAGCTGTTGTATTCATGAAACTGTAATGTTTATCACTAATTATTTGGTATTTGTGCCTAGTGTGGCTTAGTCTTGTCTTAACGGGTAAGATTTTGAAAAACCAAGAAGTCAAAATATACTGGTTTCAACCTTAGAATTCGTGGTTACAAGATGATCAGCTTGGCAGCAGCAGCAGCAGCAGCAGACCCGGATGGTGCCCTTCACCGTGTTTTCACCACCATCCGGGTCTAAAGTACAAACACGACACGGAGTAGGTGGGTGGTTCCATTAGCAACTTTTCGGCTTCATCATCAGACCCTGAACATTATCTGGTAGTATAGTACTTGTTAATACAAATCTAACAAGCCTAAACACGAGCGGGTTGTATGTTGTATATTGCACATGTTCCTATGGCCATCTTCCGACTCCATCATCAGATAAGCTCCATTGTACTATATTACTGCATTGTCACCGAATTTACATAGTATTCCATATTTCAGCTCAAACGGATACCCGCAAGTGCTTGAAAAATGGATCACAAGATTTGAACAAGAAAGACACAGACATACGAACATTGCAAGTTAAATAAAAGCTTGTAAAAATTGAAAACAGTTATTGGAAATGTAGTCTTTTGACATAAAGAAGTGTATTCAACATGTATGTCCATTCTTTCTGGGATTAAAGCCGCAACAATGCGTAATATTGTACATTAACTTGATTGCGTCCCCAGTATCGCCAATAATTACTTCCACGGTATAAAGTTTCCAGCTAAGTGTTGACCAACAAGAAAATGGGTCGCACACAAACTTTCCGAGAGCTTTTCCAGATCCTACTTAGTATTTCGCACTTGAGATATACGTAAACTGTTACTCTAACCTTATTATCGCGTATTCGCTTGTTGTTAGTGTTTGATCAGTTATCAGGATACATATAGTTACTGATTATAGGTACGAGGTGCTTGTAGTATTGTAGTACCTTGGCGCTTATAGCGATCACCAAGGTTAAGCAGCGTTCAGCTCGGTCAGTCTATGATGGGTGACCATTTGTACCATATCCATTTTAAAGTGTCTATGTACATCGAAAACGATGTGAATCCGTTGGTCCCACTTCACGTAGTAGTCGTTAAGCCAAATTGGAATTTAGCTTGATAGGTTAGTTCCAATAGCGGGTGACCGCGAACACGCTTCCACCAATCCACACTGTCCGCCTGGTTTAATTTTTGTGAGAAAAGATCTTTGCTTAGCAAAGGGACGATGTAAGCTGATTACAATTACGTGGTACAATATCATCTTGTAACCACGAATTCTAAGGTTTTTTTTTTTTTTTAATTCATTTAGAGACTTTTGTACGACAATTATGTACATATCAGTCTCATTGTACCTTTTACAAAATTTTAGCTTACTTATTGCATTCCACTAGTACATTTTTCAAAAAAACTAAATAAAACTCTTGCTTCCTCTGAAGTAGGAGCAGATAAAATGCAATGATACATACCAACATCATTCTTATTTATATTAAAGCCTATTATCATCGCTTGCCTTTCCGTCGCATATCGGACACACTCCCCAAGAATATGAAAAACGTCCTCAATAATTTCACAGGTTTCACAATTTGGTGACTGGGATATTTTCATAAGATATTTAAACTTATTAAGTGGTGAATGTCCAGATCTGAGCCGCAAAGCCGCTACAACCAATTTCCTATTTAATCCTATGCCCTGAAACCAGGGTATATGAGGAGGCTCACAATGTATAGATTTGTACCATATCCCTTTTTCTACCGAAAATCTGTTAAAATGCTCTTTCCACAGTTCGTGACATTTTCGTCTGTGTTTAGGTAATACTTCAGAGTAATTTGGTATACAGTTATTTTGCTTCCCGTTTACTATTCCACTTTTCGCCAGTTTGTCAGCCTCCTCATTACCCTGTAAACCAATGTGGGATGGACCGCATTGCAATGTCAATTTGACACCACTTCGATGCAAGTCGTGCATCTTCGATAGTACACCATACGCTATCGGGACACCTCTGACACCAGAGGCGCTCCGAGCGATGTGTTGTTAGGCACTCTTACTATCAGTGCAAATAACTACGTTGTTGTATCTAACAGACTTTATGTATGACAATGCTTCAGACAACGCAATGAGTTCCACCGTCATAATTGAAATTTGGCCAAATATTTTAAAGACATTATTTAAGTTTACACCTTTTGGATCATAAAAATCAGCACCTTGACCTTGACTACTTTTAGCGCCATCTGTCATGTGTAGATGACATTCCGATCTGAATATTTATGTCCTAATTCATCCAGTACGTAATATTTCAGAGCATTGATTTCATAACTTCTTTTGGAACAATTAACAGTATTTAGTTTTGGGTGTACATCTGTGGTATTAATATTTGTTATCCAAGTCTGTAAATTAAACATCTCAAGCTGTGAAGAACTAGAGACCACTTCATTTCTGACTTCATCCTTTAGGATTGCCAGCAAAGGCCACTTTTCTCTCTTTGCCCAAAAACTGTTTTCACATAGGCTTCGCAGGTGCACTAATGACTTATTAATAAAATGATCTTCTCGAGATTGGGATTTCAGGCAAAATTTATATCCTAGATATGTCCTTCTTATGTACAATGGAACCACACAGAGCTCACTTTCCATCACATGAATTGGGTGATGAAACCACCTACAACTCTGAGAGCCTGATTTTGTATCTTATCTAGTTTATTAAAGTTAATTTTAGCACTATTATTGAACAAATAACATGAATAATCAATTCTACTTCGTATTAGGGATACATATAATCTGCGTAAATGACATTGATGAAGACCCCACGATGAACCAGCCAGTACTTTCAGTAAATTAAGAAACTTTTCCGTACGTTCGACGATTTCATTAATGTGTTTAGACCAACGTAGTGATTTATCTAACCATACACCCAAATATTTAATAGTGTCAACTAACTGCAATCACGCCCATTTACATTTACTTTAATATGCTGGTGCTTCCAACGTCTTGTAAAACAACAAAGCTTTGATTTTGTTCAAATTTTGTGATCCATTTTTCAAGCACTTGAACCGATTGAGCTGAAATATGGAATACTATGTAAATTCGGCGACAATGCAATAATATAGTACAATGGAGCTTATCTGATTATGGAGTCGAAAGACAGCCATAGGAACATGTGCAATATACAACATACAACCCGCTCATGTTTAGGCTTGTTAGATTTATAGGATATCTCAGAAATAACCAGGTAGCCTTTCAAAACTTATTTATTTCCAAAACTTATTGGTGTTCAAAACTTATTAACCAGCTGAAAAGAAAATAACCGGTAGCCTTCCAAAACTTATTAATATTTCAAAACTTATTCACTCGAGCTCTGCAGCACAACCGTTTTGCGTTGATATCCAATTTCAACTCCCCGTTCTCCCGACTTACCGGCCTCACTTCTCACCGGTGTTGCCAGTCCAAATATTCTAATTCTCGTATGTATTTTCACCGTCAGTGTGGCCAGTGCAATAGTAAAACTACGATACAATATTTTAATACAATTAATAGATTTGGTACCGAATTAAGTTAAAAATAAAATCTTGTACTCTTTTTTTTTAAATAAACCTTACACTCGACCATCCTGACGACGTGTATGTCCCCATACACGTATCTGGTGAAACCTTACACTCGGTAAATTCGGGCATTCCTACAAAAAAAATCTCGTTTGAATAAATATAACCCAAAAGTCAAGACTCAAATGTATCTTGACATTTATAATGCACAATTAACTTATTCTTGTAATAAATTATTCCTTAAGTACAATTTTATATAACAGTTTTATTCGACTATAACACTAATATACAATAATAATTAAAATAAACAAAGTATATTCCATTATCGAACACATTAAGCATAAATCTGCCAGCCAATCAGTTCATTAAAATATTACAATTAAATATATCGGCTATGTGCTTTGTCTGTTTCGGGCCAAAACAGGAAACCCCTCAAGTTTTCCAGTGCTTGACCCCAAACAACAAAACATAAAATCATAACAAAATCATTTAACAAACATAGAATAAACTCTAAAGTACCCATTTTATAATTAAATTATTATTCCGACATATTACCCTCATCATTTACATCATTTTCAGTATCATTGTCTGTATCATCATCGACCTCTAAAGCATTAACATGGATCCATGGACGCATTCGATCTGCGGCGATGGTAGTCTTTCGCCTGTTCTTCATCCCCTCAAATCCTGCGATTGGGGCTATCTTATACCGATCGTTGCCTAATATTTTAACTACTCTAAAAGGGCCCTCATATGAGGGCATGAGTTTCGTACTCTTACCGTTATTCTGAAAAGCAACTTTTGTAATTTTAACTAAATCTCCGTTTTTATAAGTACGGGCAGGTAGTCTTCCCTGGTCGTAGTATCGTTTTTGTGCATGCTGTGCTTTATCAATTTTAAGTTTTACTTTGTCACGAATAGATTGCAATGAGGAGAGCTCCCGTGTTTTGTCAGTAATCTCGTTAAGTGCCGCGTTAAATTCACTGTTCATTCCCGTTCCAAACATTACTTCAGCGGGTGACCTACCTATCGTCTTTTGGACCGTATTATTTAAGCCCCACTGAATTCTGCCTAATTTGTTGTCCCAGTCTTTTTCGTCTGCGGTAAGATTTTGTGCTGTTAACGAGTCCAAAATAGTTCTGTTGTAACGTTCAACTTGGCCGTTGGACCTTGGGCAAGCGACTGCATTTAATATATGCTTTATTCCGCGGTCAAGACAGAATCTTCTGAAAGCATGAGAAGTGAAACAGGATCCCCGATCACTCACAACTCGGTCAGGAGATCTAAACGTGTCAAAAATTTCCTGCAAAGCCTTTATCACATTTTGCGTATTCGTATTCCTGACTGGCTTAATAAATAAGAACTTCGTGAATGCGTCAACGATAGTCAATATGTGAGTATGACCCTTTTTGGACTTTACAAAGGGACCAAGGTGGTCAATGTGCAACGTATGAAAAGGTTTTTCGACCTTTTCAATGGGATGTAATAACCCTTCGCGTTTGTTGGTAGCCTTTTTGGCGTATGCGCAGTCGATACAGGACCCTACATATTTTTTTACAAATCGTTTCATTTTAGCAAACCAATAGCTTTTTTTAATGCGGTCAAGGGTTTTTTCGAAACCCACATGACCAATATCGTCATGGTTTCTTTTGCACACTTGCCACCTCGCCCCCTTCGGGACTACCCATCTCACACATTCTTTGTCATTCCCTACATATCTAAAAAGCTTGTTATCTTTTATGACGTAGTTATTTTTGATATACTCTACTCCCTGAGGGTCCAGATCACTAGCGATAATGTCACGGATCCTACACAATTCTGAATCCCCTAATTGTAACGTAAGTAGCCAGTCCTCGTCAGTTATAGCCATTACCGCGGGGTATTGTTCAGGGTTCATAGATACATCATCAACAATTGGATTCCTGGATAACGCATCTACATGTCCCATCTTCGTACCCGCCCTATATTCTACAGAGCAATCAAACTCCTGTAGTGCCAGCCACCATCTGGCAATTCTGGGAATAAGATCGCGCTTAGCGAAAGTAGAACGTAAAGCACTACAATCAGTGACAATTTTAAACGGCTTTCCTAATAAATATACCCTAAACTTTTTTAAAGCGCAGATCACGGCTAGTGTTTCCAATTCATAAGAGTGAAAGTTCTTCTCCTCCGGCGTCGTCTGGCGACTATAGTATACTACCGGATGAAACGAACTCTCACTCCCTTTGGCACGCTGCAAAAGGATGCCGCCAACGCCTATCCTGCTAGCGTCTGTATGCAGCTCGGTCTCTGCAGAGGGTTCGTATATGGCGAGTACGGGTCTATTCACGAGCTTAGATTTTAGGGCTTTGAATGCTTCTTCCTGATCATTTGTCCATTCCCACACTACGTTTTTCTTAAGTAATTTAGTAATAGGATGTGCGAGTTGCGCAAACCCTTGTATAAATTTTCGGAAGTAGCTAACGAGTCCCAGAAATTGTCGCGCGCGATGTAAATTATCTGGGCGGGGAAAATCGACCACACACTTTATTTTTGTATTCCCTGGCCGCATACCAACCGAGCTTATTTCAAAGCCTAAATAGTCTATTGTGTTTTGCAAAAAACTACACTTGGACAAATTTAATTTAAGATTTGCTCTCCGTAATAGAACAAGGATCTCATCTAAACGATCTAAGCATTCGGTTGGGTTCCTACCAAATATCAATACGTCATCGATATAAACAGTGGCCTTGTTAAACCGAACCGAACCCAAAACGCGATTCATCATCCGTTGAAATACTGCAGGGGCGTTTGCCAGGCCAAACGGCATACGATTGTACTCGTATTGGCCGTCCGGCGTGACAAACGCTGTCAAATATTTGCTATCTTCGGAGATAGGCACCTGGTAATAACCAGACATCAAATCGAGTGTAACAAACCATGCCTGTCCTGATAATCTAGCTATTTCATCTTCAATTACAGGGATTGGATATCTTTCTTTTACTGTGATTGAATTTAGCAATCTGTAATCAACGCATAAACGAACGCCGCCCTCCCTTTTCCGCACAAGAATGATTGGACTGGCATAGTTCGACACCGATTCCCGTATGATGCCTGCCTGCAGCATTTCATCTATCATTCCTCGGACCTTCTCGCGTTCCGAATGAGACAGACGATAAGGTCTGTAAACTACCGGTCGCTGATTACTCAGTTCTATATTCATTTCGGTAGCGTTTGTGCACCCTAAATCTGCTAGATCGAAAGCAAAACACTCCTCATGACGTCGAAGTAGGTCTATGAGTTTAGCCCTATCACTAGAAGACACATTATTACCTATGTTAATCAGATTTTCATCAAACCGTTTGGTAACTTTAGATTGTTGGTCTAAAACTAAAGGGGCCCGAACATTCTCAACGCTATGTACAATTTCCACCTTTTCTGCTCGGGAAAATACAAAATTGTCTTGAAGCCAACAGGGTACCGAGCACGGTGTCACTGTAGCAAATAATAAACCTTGCTTCACCTCGTAAACACCACCACAAACAAAAAATTGTTCGTTTGGCTTCCCTACTATCCTAGTATCTAATACTACACTACCCGTAAATGAAGACTCCAATGCAGCCCGTATACTTGCAGTACCAAAAATTCGACTATGTCCTATAACCCTTACTTTTTCTAAGTGTTCTACCTGTTCATGTAAGACTGGTAATTCGAGACCAATGTGCAAGAATTGCAACTTTTCAGAGTCCTTATACACAACAATGTGTGGCTGCTCCGAGTAAGTCTGACCGACTAGCATTGGCTTTTCCAGCAAATGATCATCTACCAGACACTCTTAGACCAATAAGGCTTGCAGATGATTTTGACAACATCTATCTATATCATCAACATAGATCTATTGCGGGGTAGGCAGAGACTACAGAGTTCCAACAGGTTCTTTCCTTATAGACCTTTCGTGCTTCCTCCACTTTCAGAGTTCTTCTCATACACACTAGCTGGTTACGAAACATTGAGCCGGTTTTGAAAACATTGTACCTTTAAATATTTTTATTTTACTTACTGTATATACTCCACCTAATGTCACAGCAAAAAAGCCAAGAATTCCCTGAGATTTATTAGGTAATAACTGGAATCGTACCTGTTTTATATCGTTCCTTAACACATTATAGTCAAAACTTGATTCAGGACGATCTACGTAGAATTATAGCTGTCTTAAGTTACTTTATGCAAAATCAACAACATAATAAATGAGTGATCTTGTGGTTTGGCAACCAGTAAATTCTCCAAAAGTGGTTATAACTTGTGCAAGCAATGAAATGGCAACAAATTTGTGTCAGTAGATAATTAAATTCTCTTTTAAATACTTGTAAATAGATTTATTTGGTTCGTTGGTTCGGGCATATAGAAAGGATGCCAGAAGAAAGAATGTCAAAACAGATATACAATGCGAAAGTTGAAGGATGTAGGTGCCGGGGAAGACCTAGACTATCTTACCATGACCAAATAGACCGTGTCTTAGCTGAAGGGCAACTCAAGAGTCTCCGTAACCGGCGAGTGTGTATGAGACGAACTATGAGAGTGGAGGAAGCCAGAGAGGTATGTAAGGAAAGAACCTGTTGGAACTCTGTACTCTCTGCCTACCCCGCGAGGGAGCTGGCGTGATGATATAGATAGAAATAGATAGATTTTCTCTTTGACATCGTCAGTTTTGGTTTGACAAATAGCCGACGAAGCGCGACATAGGCGCCAGGCTGACGCGACGCCGCCGGACAGCAGCGCGGCGCGCAGGTCACACTACAGGCGCGACGTCGCGCCGGCCGGGCGACCGCCATGTTGTTGTCAATGTCTAAAATTCAATCAATAACACTAGTGTCCTGCTCGCAAATTACGAAGGCTGTAGCCGGAGGTTGCAAAGAAAACAATTTAGTTTAAATTAAATTTAATAAAGGTAGTAATCACATTTACTTATAAATAAATTTATGTGCTAATTGGCCGATGTTAGAACCAAGAATGTCCTTAAATTATGTTGCATTTAAGTTGTCGAAATCGCCGCCCGGTGCATCGCGTTACGCTGCATGAGCGCCTCGTGTCGTCTGTTGCCGCGATGCGCAATTAATCGGGTCAGGCGTAGTCAGCAGTCCTTGTATTACACCGTAGCATAATCAGTGGTGCTCGTGTCACACCATAGCGTTAACCTTCCCCCTCAGATCAGCAACTATTTCTTAACTGTGGTTAAAAATGTTGCTGCAATATGACTGGGATGAGTTTTGATCTCCGCTCGATGGATATCTTCTTTCTTCGGTTCAATTTGAGCGTATAATTCTTCGGATTGGGTAGAATAGGCTTTTATTTATTTATACTTAATGCACTAATGTACATAGGCGGACTTAATGCCTACCGCATTTTCTGCCAGTCTACCTTCGGGTGGTGTGAGACAAGTGTGGTAGGTGCGAGATTATACAAGTGGAAAAAAAAGTTACATTAATAAATATAAATAACAACTAATTACCTAATTATAACACTTCATCATCATCATCATCTCAGCCCATACTTGTCCACTGTTGAACATAGGCCTCCCCAATCGCTTTCCAGCGTAACCGGTCCGATGCCACCTGCATCCAACGACTTCCTGCGATTTTCACAAGATCGTCGGTCCATCTGGCAGGTGGTCGTCCCACGCTGCGCTTGCCAATACGTGGTCGCCACTCTAGAATCTTTCTGCCCCAACGCCCGTCCGATCTACGCGCTATGTGGCCCGCCCATTGCCACTTCAGCTTGCTAATCTTAAGGGCTATGTCGGTAACCTTGGTTCTTCTACGAATCTCCTCATTCCTGATTCGATCGCGTAGAGAAACGCCGAGCATAGCTCTCTCCATAGCTCGCTGAGCAACTCTGAGCTTTTTTATGAGACCTATTGTAAGAGACCACGTCTCTGATCCATATATCATCACTGGTAACACACATTGACTGAAAACTTTAGTCTTAAGGCACTGAGGTATTTTGGATGAGAAGATGTTGCGCAGTTTCCCGAACGCTGCCCAGCCGAGTTGGATTCGTCGATTGACCTCTCTCTCAAAGTTGGACCTACCTAACCGGACTGCATGTCCCAGGTAAATGTATTCGTCGACAACTTCAAGAGTAGAGTTCCCAACGGTGAGTGCGGTGGGTACGACATGGACGTTAGACATTATTTTGGTTTTGTCCATGTTCATTTTAAGACCCACTTGTTGAGATACTCTGTTGAGGTCACCGAGCATTCGTCCTAGATCTTCCAGCGACTCCGCCACGACCACAATGTCGTCGGCAAATCGAAGGTGAGTGATGTATTCGCCATTGATGGTGATGCCAAGTCCTTGCCATTCCAAGAGCTTGAAGGCGTCCTCTAAGGTGGCCGTAAACAGTTTCGGAGAAATGACGTCTCCCTGTCTTACTCCTCTTTTTATGGGGATTGCCTTCGTGCACTGCCCCTGTACTCTGACTGACATGGTGGCGTTATTATACAAGCACTTCAACACTTCGATGTACCGATAGTCAATGCGGCATCGCTGGAGAGATCTAAGAACCGCCCAAGTCTCGATCGAATCGAAGGCTTTCTCATAGTCCACAAACGCCAAGCATAGTGGCCGATTATACTCCTCGGTCTTCTGTATAATTTGCCGCAGCGTATGTATGTGATCTATGGTACTAAAGCCTTTCCGGATTCCGTCGGAATCTTACGGAAATTCCGTCTTCGCCCGGCGCTTTGTTATTTTTGAGTTGTTTGAGAGCCATCCTAATCTCGTACACGCTGATGTCCGGGATATCTTCAGTGTAGTGTCGGGTTAGCTTGGCTCTTGGGTCTTTTACCAAGTCAACAACAGGTTCAGCTACTGCGGTATACAACTGCCCATAGAACCTCTCTACCTCCCTGAGCACCTCCGACCTATTCGACGTTACGTTTCCGTCCTCCATCTTCAGCTTCGTCAACTGGCTTTGCCCAATAGACGCGTCTCTTGCGAACACTTTAGAGCCCTTGTTCTGTGCTATGGTCTCCTCAATACGCCTTGTATTGAAGGACCGTAAGTCTTGTCGCAAGGACTTCAATATCTGTCCATTGAGCTGCCTATAGGACTTAGCATCATCGGAGGTTTAGAGCGTCATGGAACGTCGCTCAGCCATGAGGTTTCGGGTGTAGTTGGATAGTTTTTGAGGTCTATTTTTACAGTGGGGCTTAAAATACTTGGACCCGACCGTATGGACAGTCTCTACCAGCCTGTTGTTGATTTCGTCCACTGATGCGCTGCTGTCTAGCAATTCGAAGCGGTTTGCCAATTCGAGTTGAAAGTTCTCGGGGTTTTGGATATGTGCATTACAAGGTCGGAGCGTAGACTTCATCTTTTTTTTTTCTTTTTTTTTTTTTTAAAAACGTAGCCCCACACTAGGATTTATTCCTGTGTCGTGGATGCGTTTACAAACATGAAAATTCACAAACAAATACCCAGACCGGAACAAATAATTCAGACGCGATCTTTCCATTTTGACATTAATATTTAATGTGCCTCTGACCATTCGGTGATCACTGCCGGTTTTTACCCTGTGGATCACGGAGACATCATTAAATATTTGTCGCTTGGTGCTCATTATGAAGTCTATTTCGTTTTTGGTGGAACCATCAGGGCTCATCCAGGTCCATTTCCTATGAGGCGGCTTCTGGAAGAAAGAGTTCATCATAAAGAGTCCCTCCTTCTCCAGGAATTCGGCCAGCCTCTGACCCCTGCGTTTGCGCTGCCCATATCTAAATTGCCCCATTCTCAACTCATCATCGCCCCGTTTGCCCAGCCGCGCATTGAAGTCACCCATAACCACTGTAAAGTGTGTTTTGGAAGTATGTATGGCTCTACTAATGTCCTCATACATAACTTCGACATCATCATCTGAGTATGTCGAGGTCGGTGCGTAGACCTGTATGACCTTCAGCGAATATCTTTTGGATATTCTGAGTATCAGGTACGCTACCCTGCTCGACACACTAGTGATGGACACAACGTTGTCTATGGGTGACTTGTGGACGATAAATCCGACACCACCTTGGGACTGCTGTTCGCCCTCCCGGTAGTAAAACAAGTTGCCGTATTTTAAGGTTATCGTGTCCTCGCCCTCTCTTCGGACCTCCGATAAACCAACAATATTCCACCGCAACTTGTTTATCTCTTCTTCCAGCTCAACAAGCTTCTCATCTGTCCTCAAAGTGCGTGCGTTGTATGTCACCAGGGCCAATTTTCGTTTTTGGTGGTAGCCGAATCTCTGCCGGAGATTCTTAGCACCCCTTGTCCTGTCGTTATCATGGCTGCTACCGTGACCAGGACGATCAGGACCGCCGGGGACTAGGGGCCTGGTTTTCTTCTTTTCTTCCATAATAGTGATTGGGGGGATTTGCCATACTCGCCACGCTTGGCAGGCGGGTTGGCGAGCGCAGTTTTTGATCGCAGAAGTGTTAAGAGAACGCTGCTGCCCATTCCCTAGTTTTCCCTTAGTCGCCTTGTACGACACCCGATGGGATGAGATGGGTTGGTCCTATTCTAAGCCGGGAACCAGGCGGCACTTAGTAAATACATATTATATATAACGATACATATACATAATATATATTTATATATATACCACAAATATATACATACATATATAATTATACAATATATACATGAACTAGAACTGTGCGACATAACGACATGGAACAACTAACATTGAGGAGAATCCAGCCTTTTATGCAAATAGTCCTGCAGCCTTTTTTTAAAAGAGAAAGAAAGAAAGAAAGAAAAAAAGAAAGAAACATTTATGAGATAGGCTAAAAGTAAAGTACACTACACAAAATGATAACTATAAAATAAAATAAAATAAAACAAGTAACATGTACATACTATGTAGCCGCACTAATGGGATACCACTCAGCATAAAGCTGTGCTGCAGCGTGAACTACAACACAGCGCTGATTTTCAGTGGTACCCCAAGTGACGTGCGCGTATGAAGCTTAAAACAAATAACTTAAAACGAACGGTAAACTTGACACGAACACAATACCAGCACAACTTAAAACTTAGTACTTATATATGTATATAAAATAATTTTAACAAATAGTTATGCACTCATACCGTGAGTGCACACGCTCCGTCTCGCCCCCACTCGGTTCGTGCGCCCGCGCCGCAAAAAAATAATGCAATCGATAATACGTCGATTGCATCACTCTCCACAGGCGCAAGCGAGCGCCCGAGCGAGGCGCGCAGTTAGCAGTCTTGAGCAGACCAGTGGAGTGAGTGCGTGGTGAATGATGACACCGGTAAGCATCGTATTAAAAAGCGAACGTCATAATTTCCCAGCCAGAGCTGTGTCTATTAATATTAATGAGGGACGATTGGTTGCCATTCGGAGTTCCAAAGGCAAAGCATTCCAAAGAAGGATAGACTGGACGAAGAAGGAAGAGTGAATGAAATCAGTAGTATGAGGGGGGCACTGAAGAAGACGATTATCAGAAGAGCGAAGATGTTTATCGTGATTAGAGCATAAATACTGAAATTGAGAAGTAAGATAAGCGGGCGAGACTGGAGAATAAAGGAAAGAAAATAAAGTTGTCAGTGCCCTCAGAGTTCTACGCTTCTGAATAGGCAACCACTTTAATAGTAATCGATGCTCCAACACATGATCATATTTACGCAAATTGAAGACGAATCGAATGCAGTTATTAAGTAGGCGGTCTAGTTTATTGAGGAGATCTGCATTCAGGTCGAAGTAGCACACATCAATATAGTCGAAGATAGGAAATATCAGGGACTGCACAAGCATTGCTTTCGTGTTGCTGGGAAGCAAGTTTTTTAATCGATACAGGTATCGTAACGTTCCGGTAACCTTTTGACCGACAGCCTTGACTTGTGTTTGCCAGCTAAGTGTTGTGTCAATATGCAAACTAACTAAGGATCTCTTAACGCTAGAGCCCAGGGGGATAACTATCCCGTTGAAGTTAAGTGGAGGCAAAGAACCAACATCGACCCTGCTTATAAGCCTAGAGCTTCCAACTAGAATCGCTTGGCACTTTGTAGGATTCACCGTGACACCAAACCTGTCGGACCAATTCTTAATAGCCTCTAGGTCACGATTTAGTTTGACGACAATACCAGCAATGTTATCCACACTACCTTGCGAGTATAATTGCAAGTCATCAGCGTACAGATGATACGTGCACTGAAGTTCTTGAGTTATTAAATCAATGAAAATGGAAAATAAAAGAGGAGAGAGAATACCGCCTTGGGGAACGCCAGTGTCGAGGCAGCACTATGCTGATGATGCTTCATCACACAAAACTGACTGCTGACGTTCTCGAAGATAAGAAGAAAATCAATCCAGCGACTCTTAAAAGAACAGAAGGTAGGAGAGAATAGAAAGAAGGATATCGTGACTAACAGTATTGAAGGCATTAGTGAAATCGACCAACACAAGGACGGTTACTTTGGTATCTTCCATGCCTGTTCGAATATCACCAGTCACTTTGAGAAGGGCAGAAACGGTACTATGGCCAGTCCTGAACCCAGATTGAAGAGGGTTAATTAAGTTGTTGGTAAATATGAATTGGGAGAATTGCTTATGAACACAGGCCTCTAGCACTTTTGAAAGAAAAGGAAGAATGGATATTGGACGAAAGTGGCTGGGAAGGGGGGAATTGGGAATTTTAGGCAGGGGGCGGACAAATGCTTTTCTCCAGAGAGATGGGAATACGCCGGACTCTAAAGAAAAATTGATAAGGTGGGTGATCACCGGTAGAAGATAGTCGAGTACTGTTATGATCATGCATCTGCTTATTTTGTCACAACCCACAGCCTTGGATTTGATGGCCAAAATGATCTTCTTAACCTCATGTGAGTCGACTGGAGAAAAATAAAAAGGATTAATGTTCGGACGTCTAAGACCACCCAAGAAAGAAATAGTTTGATGTACAGTGGAGAAATGACTATTAAGATCGTCTAAACTTATTGTACTTGGTAGTTCATGACGTCGAGCCTTACCAATACCTAAAGTACCAAGAATTTTCCAAATATCGGCAGGAGAAGAGGATGTAATAATATCTAGAATATAGCGGCGTTTGGCGTCATGTATCATCTTATTACACCGATTCCTAGCAATTTTAAAATAGGCCCAGTTGTCTTCCGTGCGGTCTTTTATAAACTTTCGGAACGCTCGATTTCTGCACCTCATAGCCATCCGAATTCCCCTTGTCATCCACAGAGCAGGTGGTCGCTTCAGCCGCACCTTTTTCACAGGAGCATGGATATCATAAAGCTGAATTAGGGTTTGATTGAAAATGCAATGATTGATGATGATTTTTTCGTCGATTGTGTTGGCTCCCATGAGGGGATTCCAGTCGAGTTTGGATGCATCCTCAGTTAATTTACCGAATGTTCTTGTTACTTGTGGCTTTCACGTTCTTGTTACTTTTACGAAGCCGCTTGAATGTTAAGCCAATACTTAGCGCGGCTGCACTCACCAATAATACATATAGGGGTATGGTTGTATGGTAAATGCTCTCGATAGTGATTTCTTCAAGATCCACTGGAGACTGTACCGTTATCTGTCTATAGCTGGCATGCAGACTCTTGAGATTAATCGATTTTAATTTAACTGTTTCTTCCTTATTTGAGATACGCCTTGATTTAGCGGTGACTGGATTATCTTCACTGCGTGTCCTTTGATGTGGTCGTTGAGATTAGCGATAGTAAATCCGGGTGTTTTTATAAAGCAGTTATGCGGCAGTACGGCTAAGTAGCTTCCTTGAAGAAACTTGTACTGTTTCTGTCCATAGGATAACTGGATCTTCGTGGGCGTGGGAAAACTGATGACATAGTGCATTTCGTCAAGTTGTTACAGAGCTTCTTTTGTTAGGAAAACCGGTGTTAATTTGCAGGAATCAAGGTGCTGTTGCGGTATTAGTTGTTGAACGTAATCTTGTCGGTCTTGTATTTTTTAATTACATTTTTCCTCGCAGAGGTACCATGATTTGATCTTCGGACATTCTGTCTCTATGTACATAGAATGAGATTCCTGAATTGCTATATAAGGTGAGGTAGGTATAAGGGCTAAGTTATTACGGTTAGGTACAATGGATAATTTATATAGGACATAGGTTTTAGGTAAGACAATCGGCATTTTAATAACTATAACTATTTGCCTATCACTAAAATAAGACCTACGTTTTAATATACTATAATACTCTCTAAGATCAATCTCGATGATTTCGTCTTCTGAGTATAATACCCTTAATTTGACTAACATATCCTTAAGATTAACTAAACTAATCATAAAGCGTGTTGTGCTCGAAACACGTATAAAATCTAGTGTTAATTGAATTCTATGTAGTTCGAATGATAATGTTTCTATGTTGTCATTCAACATTAAAAAAAAAACACCGTCACGCCTATATTCCCCAGACAGAGGTGGCAGACGTGTACTGCGTATACCCACGTTTTGCCGACGATGTTCGGTCCCATGTAATAGGGGGCGAGCCTATTGCCATATACTGGGCACAATTCCAGACTCCGGACTCATATTGGGAATTTTTCCTTAGAAAAACTACATTTGTCCGACCTAGGATTTGAACCCAGGACATCGTGATCACAAAGCGATGCGCTTTGCCACCAGACCAACGGTGCATACATCAACATGTATTGGGCTAAATGGGCATAGCCTATATATATATAGGGCTAATAAAACTTTAGTGAAAGAAAAGCGTGAAAGAGCCAGTATGATTGAGGAGGAGAGGCTGGCGAAGAACTTCGAGAACAACACCAAACTCTTTTGGAGCAAGGTGAGAAAGGCTCGAGGTGATTCGTCAGGCTCCAGAATGGAAAGGATAAACTCTAAAGATGGTGACATTCTTGCAGACACACAAGCTGTGCTAAACCGGTGGAGTGAATATTTTGGAGAAATGTATGGAGATGACCCGGATGCTGATGCCGCAGACGTGCCTAAAGGCGAGATTGCGGCACCAGAATCAACGGAGGACATAACTATGGAAGAAGTTGAATGGGCGATAGGAAGTATGAAAAACGGTAAAGCTGCGGGAGTAGACATGATATCTGCCGAGATGATCAAATATGGTGGAACATTCGTCCGGGACGCTTTCCGGGCCCTTGCAAACCTTTGCTGGAGGACCGGTGGAGTCCCTACAGATTGGCGCCGCGCAATCATAGTACCCTTGTATAAAGGCAAGGGTTCACAATATGACTGCGCTAATTACAGAGCCATCAGTTTGATCAGCTTGGCAGCCAAGGTGTACGGTAAAATTATTGAACGGAAAATGCGCGTGAAGTCCGATGGAATGTTGTGCGAGGCACAAGGGGGTTTCAGGTCTGGAAGAGGATGTTCGGATCAAGTCTTCTCACTCCGCAACATCGTAGAGAAGCATCTGGCAGTGGGCCGGAAGGTTTTCTACGGTTTTGTAGATCTGGAGAAGGCATTTGACAGAGTTGTGCGAAAGAGACTTTGGAACATTTTGCCAGAGTATGGTATAGATGGCACTCTGTTGCGAGCCGTCCAGTCCACTTATGTGGACTGCAAGGCATGCGTACGGGTGGGTGGTAACAGGTCACCCTGGTTTGACGTTAAAATCGGCGTCAAGCAGGGTTGCGTGTTGTCCGCTAGACTGTTTATAGTATATCTGGACAAAATTCTTCAAAGACTGAAAGCGATGAATGAAGGTGTACAAATGGGTGACTTAGTGGTAAACCATCTACTTTATGCAGATGACGCGGTTTTAATAGCGCCAACAGCCACTGATCTGCAAACACTAGTCACAGTTATGAAAGACGACTGCATGATCAATGGCTTACACTTGAATGTGAAGAAAACCAAGATTATGGTTTTTGAAAGGGAAGAAACCAGAACGAATGTAAGGATTGTGGTTGGTACCGATGTGCTGGAGCAAGTGAATGAGTTTGTATATCTTGGATGCGCCTTCAGGCGTGAGTGCAGGGAACAGAGTGAATGGTGCGATGGGAAAGCTACTCGGGAGCCGGCACTTAAGCCATAAGGCGCAGCTGGCCATACATAACGGAGTTCCTGTCCCAACGCTGTTATATGGTAGCGAGAGCTGGGTATGTAAGAAGGAGAATGAAAGTAGGATAAATGCGGTAGAAATGCGAGCTCTGCGGAAGATGTGCGGAGTGAAGCTGACCGACCGCATTAGCAACAGCGTAGTAAGACAGCGAGTAGGTATGAAATATAGTATCGGTGTAAAGATGAGAAAGGGCATGCTCCGTTGGTTCGGGCATATAGAAAGAATGCCAGAGGAAAGAATGACAAAACAGATATACAATGTGAAAGTGGAAGGATGCAGGTACCGGGGAAGACCTTTTTTTTTTTTTTTTTTTCGTGGGGAAATCCTCATGGACTTCCACCAACTTCGGGGGAAGCTGGCGGGGCATGTCGGACTCGTACCGACTAAAACCCCACGGTGGCCGGCACTGGCACGTGTCAGAGGGGCTCCGGGATCTCCGAGTGGAACACGCCGGTGTCCCCCTTGTGCCGCGCTCCGAAGAGCCCGCCTCGGGAGGGGAAACTTGTAGCTTGCTTCCCCCCCTGCACCGTCGCGGTGCTCACGGCGGCGTGGGCCACACCACGCCGCCATCCTCCTCGGGGTCGCGCGTGAAGGACGCTTAGGGCCCCCGCCCCAGCTTCCCACAACCCCAAAGGCCCCCCTACGGATATTGGTGCAAGGGGGGGGTCCCCCACCAGATGTTGCGGCAGGGGACACAAGTTAGCCCGTATTATAGAGCCCCGGGCTATTGGGCTGGGGGGCCTGGGCGGGCTGTGCCTCCGCCCCGGCGCCTTCGCCTTCGGCGAGCGGGATCGGCCCTCTCCCGATCCCGCTCGGCCTCCTCCTTCTGTGACATCACAGTCTCGCAGAAGGAGGATACGGCCCCCCACGCCGAATCCCCTGCCAGCATAGCCGCTACTATTGCCGGCAAGGAGAGGTCCGGTCCAATCCGGTCGACCAGGATCCGCCGCTCGGAGGCCCACGCTGGGCACTCGACAAGCGTGTGCTCTGCGGAATCCCGGTCCCCACCACAGTGGTGACAGATCGCCGTCGCCTCGCGTCCGATCTTGCTCAGATAATCACCGAAACAGCCGTGACCGGTGATTATCTGAGCAAGCCTGTAGGAGATTCGCCCACTCCTCCGCTGTTGCCAGGCTTCGAAGGACGGCAGGATGGCTTGGACGACGCGCTTACGCGCGATGTGCTCCTGGCTGAGCCTCGCGCGCCACTCCTCCAGAGCGCGTCGTCGTTCCCGCCGTCTGATTTCGAGCGCGGGCACGCATTCGTCGCTTTGGCGGACGACGCGAGTTCGGTCGTAGACCCTCGCGTCCATGTCCGCCAGGATGTCGAGCGGCGGAAAGCGTGCCAAGAGGGTCGCCGCCTCAAAAGATACGGTCCGGTATCCTCGTGCGATACGGATGGCCATCTTGCGCTGCAGGCTATAGATTTTGGTCCTGCAGCGCCGGACGCCCGACAGTCGGTGTGACCATACAGGCGCCCCATAGAGAGCCACCGATCGCACGACCCCCCCGTAAAGGCGGCGTACCTCCTCCGACGGCCCCCCGAGGTTGGGTAGCAGTCTATGCATGGCACCCACTACCCTTTCGACTCGGGGGACAAGACGCTCGAAATGCTCTTCGAAGCCCCAGCGACTGTCCAGGGTGAGGCCCAAGTACTTTAGGTACCGCCCCACCCGGACTGGCGAATCTCCGACGCGAACCCACGAGTCGGGCGGTTCCCTGCTCCTAGGCAGTTTATGGAACCATAGCGCCTCGGTCTTATGAGGCGCTATCTGCAGGCCCAACTCGCGGATCTTGGCGACGACGACCTCTGCCCCAAGCTCGGCGAGCCCAACAGTCCTCTCGAAGGTGTCCCCCTCGGCCACTATTAGAGTGTCGTCAGCGTAACAGACGACACTGATGCCGGGGGGGAGATCGACACGCAGGACTGCGTCGTAGGCGAGGTTCCATAGGATGGGGCCCAACACGGACCCCTGCGGAACCCCGCAAGACACCTCCCTCCGGTGCAGTGTACCGCCCTGTCCGATGTACTGGATGTACCTGTCACGCAAGTAGTCCCCGACTACGGCTTGCAGGTACGGAGGAACGCGATGATGTTCTAGCGCCCCCCGGATCGCGTCCCAAGGCAGGGAGTTGAAGGCGTTGACGATATCGAGACTTATCGCCAACGCCACCCCGCCCCGGGACACGGCCTGCGCCGACAGGGAGCGGACGCGAATGATCGCGTCCACCGTCGAGCGCCCCTGGCGGAAGCCGTACTGGCTATCAGCCAGGTCGGGACCGACGCGCGACAGATGCCCGCTGAGACGGGCGGCAAGAATCCTCTCGAACAACTTGCCGCACTCGTCCAGCAGGCATATCGGACGGTACGCAGAGGGAGAGTCTGCGGTCCTGCCTTCCTTCTTCAAGAGGACCAGGCGAGCCTCCTTCCAGGCCGTGGGGAACTTGGCATGTCGGAGGCAGCTGCTGAACAGCCGCCTCAGCCTGTCCCCCAGGGTGGCCAGAGCGATCACCCACGCCCGCCCCGGTATACCGTCGGGCCCGGGCGCAGTATTACGAGCGCGCAAGCGGCTGACGGCTCGGTCCAGCTCCTGTTCGGTCACCCCGAACTCGTCGGTGTAAAAGGCCGACGAAATCGTCGGGGGGACAGAGGGACTGTCCCGGACTGTCGGGAATAGTGCGTCGATGACCCGACGCAGCAGTCCGGGGTCTAGGGTCTCCGTCAGGGGGGGCACCCAGGGGCGAAGCTTACCCAGCACTGCCCTGTAGGGGCGCCCCCATGGATCCCTGTCGAGTCCCTCTAGGAGCTCGCTCCAAGACCGAGACCTGGCATTCGCGATGGCAATTTGGAGCGCCTTTGTAGCCGCTCGATAGCGCTCGTATGCTCCGGCCCTTTCCTCCTCGGTGGCTCGCCTTCTCCTTCGGGCTCTAGTGTACTGACGTCGTGCGCGTAAGCAGACTTCGCGCAACTGCGCTATCTGCTGCGACCACCAGTACACTGCCGTTCGCTTGGGGCAGCTGGCCCGGGGCATGGCGGCGTCACATATCGCCGTCATCGTGCCCCGGAACCAGGCCGCCTCCCTTTCCGGATCGGACCAGACCTCATCGGCGATTTCTGGCCATGCCGCGACGCTGGCTGCGGCCTCGAGAAGATCTCGGTTAAGCCGCTTGAGAGACCAGCGTCGCGGGGGGCTGCCTGCACGGCCGCTGGGGCGGTCGGGGGGGCGGAGGGCCACATCGAAGACAATGTGGCGGTGGTCGGATAATGTGACCACCTCCTCCGCTACGCGCCACCCCGACAGCGCGCTCATGGCCGAGGGAGTCGCCCACGTTAGGTCGACGACCGACTCCCCCTGCCACCGCACGCATGTGCTAACGGACCCCCGGTTCACGAGCCGGAGGTCCAGCCCAGCCGCCCACTCTTGCAACGTCCCTCCCTTCGGATCGTCCCTGGGGTTGCCCCACGACCTGGCGTGGGCATTAAAATCCCCGAGGACGATCGATGGACGAGGCCGGCATCTGCGAATGCAGTTAGCCAGCCCATCCAGGTACACCTCGTAGTCGGCGAGGGACCTATTGGGAGAGACGTAGCAGCCCACTATGGCCATTCTTCCCCACTGCACAGCTACATAGCCCTGCCCTCTTTCCAGTAGGGAGCAGGGCGGAGCGCCCTCCCCTCCTCCCCAGTACACGGCGACGGAGCCCGCATCATCCCCGAACCAGCGAGGATGGTCCGGGACCCGGTAGGGCTCCGCCACTACCACCAAGGCAACTGACCACTCCGCAACACTCTGCAGTAACAGGTCCTGAGCGTTGCGGCAGTGGTTCAAGTTACCCTGGAGAACTCTTTGGGGATGAAATTTTAAGCCATCTCCATTTCGACTGGCGGGCTGCTAGTGCCCGCAGCCGTGGCATTTGGTGCCATGGTGGTCTCCTGGGTGCCGGCAGGGGAAGAGGCCTGCTTCCTCTTTCCCTTTGGACCGGGGAAGACCTAGACTATCTTACCACGACCAAATAAACAGAGTCTTATCTGATGGAAAAATCAAGAGTCTCCGTAACCGGCGAGCGTGTATGAGACGAACTATGAGAGTCGAGGAAGCCAGAGAGGTATGTAAGGAAAGAACCTGTTGGAAGTCTGTACTCTCTGCCTACCCCGCAAGGGATCTGGCGTGAGGTTATAGATAGATATATATATATATTATAATATATAAATTATTGAACGGAGAACGTGCCGCGTGGTTCCCGGCTTAGAATAGGACCAACCCATCTCATCCCATCGGGTGTCGTACAAGGCGACTAAGGGAAAACTAGGGAATGGGCAGCAGCGTTCCCTTAACACTTCTACCATCAAAAACTGCGCTCGCCAACCCGCCTGCCAAGCGTGGCGAGTATGGCAAACCCCCCCAATTTATTAAAATGGAAGAAAAGGATAAAACCAGGCCCCTAGTCCCCGGCGGTCCTGTTCGTCCTGGCTATTGGCACGGTATCAGCTATGGTAACGACAGGACAAGGGGTGCTAAGAATCTCCGGTAGAGATTAGGCTACCACCAACTACGAAAGTTGGCCCTGGTGACATACAACGCACGCACGTTAAGGACAGATGAGAAGCTTGTTGAGCTGGAAGAAGAGATAAACAAGTTGCGGTGGAATATTGTTGGTTTATCGGAGGTCCGAAGAAAGGGCGAGGACACGATAACCTTAAAATCCGGCAACTTGTTTTACTACCGGGAGGGCGAACAGCAGTCCCAAGGTGGTGTCGGATTTATCGTCCACAAGTCACTCATAGACAACGTTGTGTCCATCACTAGTGTGTCGAGCAGGGTAGCGTACCTGATACTCAGAATATCCAAAAGATATTCGCTGAAGGTCATACAGGTCTACGCACCGACCTCGGCATACTCAGATGATGACGTCGAAGTAATGTATGAGGACATTAGTAGAGCCATACATACTTCCAAAGCACACTTTACAGTGGTTATGGGTGACTTCAATGCGCGGCTGGGCAAACGGGGCGATGATGAATTGAGAGTGGGGCAATTTGGAATTGGGCAGCGCAACCCCAGGGGTCAGAGGCTGGCCAAATATCTGGAGAAGGAGGGACTCTTTATGATGAACTCTTTCTTCCGGAAGCCGCCTCATAGGAAATGGACCTGGATGAGCCCTGATGGTTCCACAAAAAATGAGATAGACTTCATCATGAGCACCAAGCGACAAATATTTAATGATGTCTCCGTGATTCACAGGGTAAAAACCGGCAGTGATCACCGAATGGTCAGAGGTACATTGAATATTAATGTCAAAATGGAAAGATCGCGTCTGATGAAGTCTACGCTCCGACCTTCTTATGCACATATCCAAAACCTCGAGAACTTTCAACTCGAATTGGCAAACCGCTTCGAATTGCTAGACAGCAGCGCATCGGTGGACGAAATCAACAACAGGCTGGTAGAGACTGTCCATACGGTCGGGTCCAAGTATTTTAAGCCCCACCGTAAAAATAGACCTCAAAAACTATCCAACTACACCCGAAACCTCATGGCTGAGCGACGTTCCATGACGCTCCAAACCTCCGATGATGCTAAGTCCTATAGGCAGCTCAATGGACAGATACTGAAGTCCTTGCGACACGATTTACGGTCCTTCAATACAAGGCGTATTGAGGAGACCATAGCACAGAACAAGGGCTCCAAAGTGTTCGCAAGAGACGCGTCTATTGGGCAAAGCCAGTTGACAAAGCTGAAGACGGAGGACGGAAACGTAACGTCGAATAGGTCAGAGGTGCTCAGGGAGATAGAGAGGTTCTATGGGCAGTTGTACACCTCAGTAGCTGAACCTGTTGTTGACTTGGTAAAAGACCCAAGAGCCAAGCTAACCCGACACTACACTGAAGATATCCCGGACATCAGCCTGTACGAGATTAGGATGGCTCTCGAACAACTCAAAAATAACAAAGCGCCGGGCGAAGACGGAATTACCGTAGAGCTTCTGAAAGCGGGCGGAACGCCAGTACTTAAAGTCCTTCAGAGGCTGTTTAATTCCGTCTTGCTCGAAGAGAAAACGCCGGAAGCATGGAACAGGGGTGTGGTGGTACTGTTTTTCAAGAAAGGTGATAACACTTTACTGAAGAATTATAGGCCCATCACACTGCTGAGCCATGTTTATAAGTTGTTTTCGAGAGTAATCTCGAATCGTCTCGAACGCAGGCTTGATGACTTCCAGCCTCCCGAACAAGCCGGTTTCCGGAAAGGCTTTAGTACCATAGATCACATACATACGCTGCGGCAGATTATACAGAAGACCGAGGAGTATAATCGGCCACTATGCTTGGCGTTTGTGGACTATGAGAAAGCCTTCGATTCGATCGAGACTTGGGCGGTTCTTAGATCTCTCCAGCGATGCCGCATTGACTATCGGTACATTGAAGTGTTGAAGTGCTTGTATAATAACGCCACCATGTCAGTCCGAGTACAGGGGCAGTGCACGAAGGCGATCCCCATAAAAAGGGGAGTAAGGCAGGGAGACGTCATTTCTCCGAAACTCTTTACGGCCACCTTAGAGGACGCCTTCAAGCTCTTGGAATGGCAAGGACTTGGCATCACCATCAATGGCGAATACATCACTCACCTTCGATTTGCCGACGACATTGTGGTCGTGGCGGAGTCGCTGGAAGATCTAGGACGAATGCTCGGTGACCTTAACAGAGTATCTCAAAAAGTGGGTCCTAAAATGAACATGGACAAAACGAAAATAATGTCTAACGTCCATGTCGTACCCACCGCACTCACCGTTGGGAACTCTACTCTTGAAGTTGTCGACGAATACATTTACCTGGGACAGGTAGTCCGGTTAGGTAGGTCCAACTTTGAGAGAGAGGTCAATCGACGAATCCAACTCGGCTGGGCAGCGTTCGGGAAACTGCGCAACATCTTCTCATCCAAAATACTTCAGTGCCTAAAGTTTTTAGTCAATGTGTGTTACCAGTGATGATATATGGATCAGAGACGTGGTCTCTTACAATAGGTCTCATAAAAAAGCTCAGAGTTGCTCAGCGAGCTATGGAGAGAGCTATGCTCGGCGTTTCTCTACGCGATCGAATAAGGAATGAGGAGATTCGTAGAAGAACCAAGGTCACCGACATAGCCGTTAAGATTAGCAAGCTGAAGTGGCAATGGGCGGGCCACATAGCGCGTAGATCGGACGGGCGTTGGGGCAGAAAGATTCTAGAGTGGAGACCACGTATTGGCAAGCGCAGCGTGGGACGACCGCCTGTCAGATGGACCGACGATCTTGTGAAAATCGCAGGAAGTCGTTGGATGCAGGTGTCATCGGACCGGTTACGCTGGATTGGGGAGGCCTATGTTCAGCAGTGGACAAGTATAGGCTGAGATGATGATGATGATGAACGGAGAATGCGCGAGATGTCCGATGGAGTGTTGTGTGAGGCACAGGGAGGTTTCAGGTCTGGAAGAGGATGTTCGGATCAAGTTTTCTCCCTCCGCAACATCGTAGAAAAGCATCTGGCAGTAGGCCGGAAGGTTTTCTGCGGTTTTGTGGACCTGGAAAAGGCGTTTGATAGAGTCTTGCGAAAGAGACTTTGGGACATTTTGCCAGAGTATGGTATAAACGGCACCCTGTTGCGAGCCGTCCAGTCCACCTACGTGGACAGCAAGGCATGCGTACGGGTGGGTGGTAACATGTCACCTTGGTTTGACGTTAAAATCGGCGTCAAGCGGGATTGCGTGTTGTCCGCTAGACTGTTTATAGTGTATCTGGATAAAAGTCTTCAAAGACTGAATGCGGTGACTGAAGGGGTAAAAATGGGTGATCTAGTGATAAACCACCTATTGTATGCAGATGACGCGGTTTTGATAGCGCCAACAGCCACTGATCTGCAAACACTAGTTACAGTTATGAGAGACGACTGCATGAACAATGGCTTACATTTGAATGTGAAGAAAACCAAAATTATGGTTTTTGAACGGGAAGAAACCAGAACGAATGCAAGGATTGTGGTTGGTAACGATGTGCTGGAGCAAGTGAATGAGTTTGTATATCTTGGATGCGCCTTCAGTAAGGATGGGAAATACACCGCTGATATAGAGAGAAGAGTGAATGCAGGTAATAGAGTGAATGGTGCGATGGGAAGGCTACTTGGGAGCCGGCACTTAAGCCAAAAGGCGCAGCTGGCCATACATAACGGAGTGGTTGTCCCAACGCTGTTATATGGCAGTGAGAGTTGGGTATGTAAGAAGGAGAACGAAAGCAGGAAAAATGCGGTCGAAATGCGATCTCTGCGGAAGATGTGCGGAGTCACGCTGACCGACCGTATTCACAACAGCTTAGTAAGAAAGCGAGTAGGTATGAAAGATAGTATCGGTGTAAAGATGAGAAAGGGTATGCTCCGTTGGTTCGGGCATATATATATATATATATATAAATGGGCATATATCTGCTTGCCTAGTATGTTTTAATAATGAATCTAATGTTTTAGCAATATTATTCTGATTTTCTACGATATTGTCTAATATTCTGGAATGCTTAATCATCCATTCCTTAGTTAAGCTTATGTGAGAGTTTTTTCAATTTATTTTCATTATCCTGTAAAACTTGAATGGCATTGTTATATTTGACTGCGTCGGTATAATCCAGATTTCCTGAGTTGCTAGTAACTATTGAACCTAGTCCATCAATGAGTCCGCGTTTGCTGCGACTTGGCTCAAAACTCTCTAGTTGTAAAGTTAGCTGATTAAGTTTGCCCTTAAGATAATTAATATGTGGTTGAAATACCCATTACGTTTTATTTTTAACTAACGGTTCTAATTCATCCAATTGGATATTAACTAAATTAATTTTGGATTGAATTTCATCTAAGTCGATGTAAAGTAGGAACGAATGATAGTGGGATATTATTTTTGTTGAACCCAATTAAAGAGGAAGTAATCCTGGTCCATCTTCCAGGGAGTAAAGTGATATGTCCGCTGCTCGAGCCAGGTAGAAGAGAGTCGTTAGTAGTATCCTGTAACAATTGCCTATCATTAGGGCTTCACTTGAGACGAGATTTGGCAACTAGGCCACGTTTCTTTTTTGTATAGATGTGTATTGGCAAATAGCTAATACGGTATCTTGAGTGTAACGTGGTGCCAGCTTTTGTCTATTTGCCATAGGGTTCTTAACAAATACTCGTTCGTTCAAGTCATATTCCTTCTCAGGTTCCCTATCGTTATTCCTATTTTCAGTTAATTGCGTACGATCATGTAAAGTTGTTTCGTTAATAACCTCGTAAACCTTTGTCATCCTATTCCTATGATTGCACGTATTGTTGAAGCAAGTGCAAGGATAAATCTAAATCCAAGGGATCGCGCGGGCTTGTGTCCTTTTTTTTTTACGGGGGGAAATGCCTGACGCATACCCCCAGGCTGAGGGCACGGCCCGGGTGGTTATGTGGGGCTTGCACCCACTAAAACCCCCCGGCGTCCTACTGCCCTTTTGCCGGGCCACAGGAATCGTCACTGGCATGACCTCTGTGGCACCGGCGGGCTCCGTCCGCAGTTAGGCGCGGACCTCGACAAATGTAGGGGGGAGTTCGGTCTCCCCCTACCGCCTGTTGGAGGCTGCGCGGACGCAGCGCTATTTCGGCATGGCCCTGCTAAGTGCTAGGGCGCCGGGGTGCCCTCCCCGACGCCTGCAGGCCGAGATTACGTTGGGCGAAGGTCCGGCCGGGCGTAGTCCCTGCGCCTTCGCCCATCGCGCCGTCTGCGAGCGGGATTGGAGGACGTCTCCTCCCTCACCCGCTCTGCCTCCTCTTTCGCGGACATGACGGCCTCGCAAAAGGCCGCCATTGCCGCCCAGGCGCTCTCGCTCCCAACCATGGATGATATCACGGTCGGGAGCGATAGCCCCTGTCCCCCTGCACCGAGCGCTCCGGCGAGCCGGCGCCGCTCGGCATCCCATGCCGGGCACACCAGCATCGTATGCGCCGCCGTGTCCTCTGGGGCCGCACAATGGTGGCAGCGCTCCGCCTCCTCACGACCGATCCGCCACAGATACCGCCCGAAGCAACCATGGCCGGACAGTACCTGCGTCAGACGGTACGTGAGGACGCCGTATCGTCGCCCCAGCCACTCCCAGAAGACTGGCAACAGCGCAGCGATGACGGTGTGACCGGCAGTGGGATGGGCGAGCTTGCTCCGCCAGCTCTCCAGCGCGACTCGGTGCAGCTCCGTCTGCCTCGCTCTCGGGGCGCAGGGATCCAAGATATTGGTTGGATCCCTACGCCAGGCATACAGCTCAGAGAGCGCCTGTGCCTCTAGCTCCCAGGGAGGCGTTCCGGCAAGGAGTGTCGCCGCCTCGAAGCCGATGGTGCAGTACCCTCGGACGACCCTGACGGCCATGACTTGCTGCGCGCGGTGCAGCAGCACCACGTTTCGGGCCGTCAGGGCGCCCGCCCAGACTGGGGACCCGTATAGGGCCTGGGACCGCACCACTCCCGAATACAGCCTCCTCGTCGAGGCCTCTGACCCGCCCAAGTTAGGCAGGAGCCTTGAGAGGGCACCTGCAGTTGCCATTAATTTTGGCGCTAGGGCCATGAAGTGGGCCCTAAACGACAGCGTTCGTCGAGTATGAGGCCCAAGTAGTGCATTTGGGCCGAGATGTTTATGCGCTGCCCCCCGACAGTTATGTGAGCGTCAGGGGGAGGCCGATTTCTGGGGCCGTGGAAATACACGGCCTCAGTCTTGTTCAGGGCCACCTCCAGGCCAAGCCGCCTAATGCGCCCCACCACCTGGGCCACGCCAGCTGTGGCCAGCAACGCCGCCCCCCTATGACTCCGGGCCCTCGCGGTGACCAGAGTATCGTCCGCGTAGCACTTCACTGCCAGACCCGGCAGCAACGCGCCACGCAGGACCCAATCGTAGGCGATGTTCCACAGGAGCGGTCCGAGGACCGACCTCTGTGGAACTTCACACCCGACGGTCCGCTCCTGCCACCGCTCCTGCCCGGGATAAACTACCCGCCGGTCCGCGAGGTAACTTGATATGGTCAAGTGGAGGTATTCGGGGACGCGGTGGTACTGGCATTGGCGATGTCCAAGGACACCGCCAGTATCACCTCCCCCCGCTCCACAGCCCCCTCCGCCATCACTTGGATCCGCCTTATTGCGTCCACCGTGGACCTGCCTCTCCTAAAACCAAACTGGCACTCGTGTAGGTCCGGCTCCGTTCTCGACAAGTGCTTGACGAGTCTGTCCGCAATGACTCTCTCAAAGAGCTTGCAGACCTCGTCGAGCAACACAATGGGGCGGTAGGCGGACGGCGAGTCTGCCGGGCGCCCCTCCTGCCTGATCAGGACCAGTTTGCCCAACTTCCAAAGCTGAAGAAACCGGCCCTGCCTCAAGCACTCGGTCCAGAGAGCCCTGAGACGACGGCCGAGCGGACCGTGGGACAGAACCCACACTCACCCGGGGACTCCATCTGGCCCGGGTGCCACCTTCTTCGCCCGCAGTCTGCGGACGGCGGCGTTCAGCTCCTCTTCCGTGACTTCAGGAGCGGCTTCGCTCAACGGCATGTTGGTTCCGGGTGTCCGGAACATTGCCGGAGCAGTGGCAGCCGCTCCTTCTGGGAAAAGGGACGACAGCACGCCATCCGCAAACGCCGGCGGCATGGTCTGCGTAAGGGGGGGGCGTCCAGGGGCGGAGTTTGTTCCGCACCATGCGGTAGGGGCATCCCCAGGGGTCGGCCTCGATGCTCGCCAGGAGCTCCTCACGGGACCGCGTCTTTGCGTCCGCAATTGCCACCTCCAATGCGGACTTTGCCGCCCGGTAGACGGCATGCAGCTCCTCCTCCCTGGGCGTTATGCCCGGAGAAAGCGGTGGGTTCCGCCTTCTCCTTCTCCGCTGTCTGGTGTACTGGCGGCGCGCAGCGACGTAGGCGCGTCGCAGTTGCGCAATTTCGCGCGACCACCAGTACACCAGTCGTCTGCGAGGAACTGCATGCCGTACACGGGGCATGGCGGCGTCGCAGATCGCCGTGGCTGCGGATCGACACCACTCGGCCTCCCCTTGGATGTCGAACGGGGAGACCGGCGCCGGTGTCCAGGCCTGCACCTCTGCTGCCTCGACTGCTGCCTCCACATCCAGGCGCGCCAAGGCCCACCTCGGCCCACCCCCAACCACGTCAGCCGGCACGGCGGCCCGAGACTCGGCAGAGACCACAAATCTGATGTATACGTGATCAGACAGGGTCTCCACGGAGTCAACGACTCTCCAACCTCGTATCCGATTCGCCAGTGTCGGGGTGGCGAAGGATACGTCCACCACCGAGCCGCCGCCCCGTCTGACGCATGTGTAGGCAGTACCCCTGTTCAGGACTGTCAGTCCCCGTTCGTGCGCCCACTCTTCTAGGGCCTCCCCCCTCACGTTGTCGACGGGGGAACCCCAGGCTGAGGACTTGGCGTTGAAGTCTCCCGCCACGAGAACGGGATGCGGCCGACAACGAACCATAAGGTCGCCGAGTCGCGAGAGGAGGGCCTCGAACTCGGGTAGTGGTCGGTTTGGCGAAAAATACACCCCGACCACCACAGGGCTTGTATGTCCTGTTATAACCTCAATAGGCCTACACTGAGTAAAATTATGTACAGTACTATTGTAAGCTAGTATTGCGTACCCTATTAGACTAATAATAGGCTCGTTATGATTTTCTAACTTTAATATCCTAAGGTTTTCTAGTAAGGTAGAGTGTAAACGCTCAACCATTCCATTGTTATTAGAGGTATGCGCCAAGGTCTTATGATGTTGGATCTTATGAAGCCTTGTGAATTCTGAGAATAACTGATTGGTAAATTCTGGCCCTTGATCTGTAACTATAGACAGGGCTTGAACTACGCTAACGGCTCTAACATCTCTGAGATGATAAGCTTGAGCATACTTTGAGAAAGCATCAATGATAGTCAGATATTTCTCGTTTTGTGCCGTAAAGAGGGTGGCGGAACTATGCAAAATCTTTGTTTTATTGGATGCCTATCGTATTTCGCTTGGCCGCATATGTTACATTCGTTTATGTATTTAGAGATTTGATCTATCATTTTAGGCCAGTAGTATTTGTGAGATAGTGCTAGGTAGCACTCATTAATACTACGATGGTTAGTTTTATCTTCGTGATATTTCCTAATGATTTCCTGTTGGCGTAAATATTCTTTGACATTTTCTACCTCAGTCTTAGTTAATACGAGATTCATAGCAGAACTTTTAAATTTATCTTGTATGATGGGGATGATTTGATACATTGCCAATGGTGGATTATTTTTATGCCTGTTTTTACCTTTGGATTAGCAAATTCCTTAATGGCGTTTATTACATCTTCCTCAAGATTGGACTCTGATAACTGGATGGTTGTTCTAGTATGCGTTTCGAAAGGCTTAGAAACTGTTGGTCGTTTCTTAATATCACCTACTATTGTAAAATATAGTTGTCTATTAAACCTATTCAATGGGTCATCCAATATTGGTATTTCTAAGATAGGATTTTCAGCACTTATGTGAGCTGTAAGAGTAGATGAATTAGCTATGGATGGCGGTTTTTCAGAGATGTTAACTATTACGGAACTTACTTCCTCATTATTAATCTTAATTCGGGGTAAAGCGTCGGTATTGGTATTATATTTTCCTGGCGTATAGACTACAGTGAAGTTATATTCGTTAAGTTTAGTCTTCAACGTGTTAACCGGGAGTTTGGCTCCTTTAAGCTCATAATCCATTGAAGCGGTTTATGTTCGGTGATTATCTTAAACTTGCGTCCGAAAAGATGCGGCCCAAACTGCTTAGTCGCCCAAACTATAGCCCAGAGTTCCTTTTCAATGGTGCTATAATTTATTTCGCTTGAATTCAGTGTTCTTGAGATATAAGCTATTGACTTATCAGAACCTATTGGTCCTTGTGAAAGTACAGCTCCCATTGCTAAATTCGATGCGTCACTTGTTAGTATGAAATCTTTATCAAAATCAGGGTACTATAAGATCGGATCGTTGGTTAATAGTGTTTTACATTTTTCAAAACAGTTTATGTAATCGGTATCATGAGGATTAATTTTAGCGCTTTTCTTCAAACAATGTGTCATTGGTTTCGTAATCCGTGCTAAATCTGGGATAAATTTCCTATAACAGCCTAATAATCCTAGGAATCGTCTGATCTCTGTAGCATTTTTGGGAATTGGGAATTTCTTAATTGCTGCAATTTTTTCGGAATTCGGTTTTATTCCGTCTTTAGTGATAATGTGGTCAAGATAAGCAGTTTCTTATTTCAAAAATTCAGACTTGTCCTTTCGAATTTTAAAATTCGATTCTCTAAGTCTAGTGAATACTTTTCCTAGGTGTGTGTGTGTGTGTGTGTGTGAGTGAGTGATGTAGGCTGTTGGCCGCGAGGCCTTTACAGCTTCACCGGACTTAAGGGCGAGGTTTATTATATGTTCCTGCAAGGATGTACTAAACACGATAATGTCATCCAGATAGACCAGGCAGATAGTGTTTTGGAGGTCCTTTAGAACATTTTCCATAACTCGTTGAAAAGTTGATGGAGAATTCTTAAGTCCCATTGGCATCCGTAAAAATTCAAAATGACTATATTCCACGTTAAATGCAGTTTTTGGAATGTCATTAGGATTCATCTCGACTTGATAAAATCCGCTTGCAAGGTCTAAGGTTGTGAAATAGTTACAGTTTCCCAATTTATCTAAGATATCGTTTATATTGGGTATGGGGTACTTGTCATCGATGGTTTTTTTATTAACCTTCCTGAAATCGACGACAATACGCCATTTAACTTTACCAGATGCGTCTATTTTCTTTGGGACAACCCAGATAGGGCTACTCCAAGCAGACTCTGAAGGACGAATGATACCTTGTTCTAGCATTTTAGAAATTTGTTCGCGGACTTCCTGCCTGTGTATAAAAGGATATCTATATGTTTTGGTGTGAACGGGCAAGTGCAAGCATTAGTGGTACGTGTAATATGCTTAATCTTATTGGTAAATGTAAGTGGGTCACCCTCTATATAAAATACGTCTGCGTATTGGGCTACTAGCTTTTCTAAGTTAGTGCGCTCTTCAATATTTAAATGTTCAGTACGTAAGCGAGACAATACTTTTTTTAATACGAGACGGAGATATTTGATTAGTACTCGTGCACTCAATATTGAACAGCTCTACACTAATGGGCTGATCCATAGAAAAGATTAAATCATTCGACGTAGGATTATAAACTTCTAAGTAACCACGATTATTTTTAACGCTGGTAAGACACTAATTAATACAACAATTGGATATAAATTGCTCAGGTACTAAAACGTCACCTTTTTTTGTATTAAACGACACTCTAACAAATTTAAAAGAATTAGCAGGGATAATGGCTTCATATATATTACAATTTCGTGAGTTATACATTACTATACGAATAACTGCGTGTTTTGTAACTAATTTATTATCTTTAAGATTTATATTAGATTCCTATTTATTAAGCAAATCTAAACCAATTCACCCATCGAAATATTCATGAAACCTGTAAATGTAGAACGTTACATCATTAATTTCCTGAAAACGAGGTAGATTAATAGAATAGTCATTACGAGATGTTCCATGTACATTGGTGATCTTGAATAGATCATGATTCCAAGGTAGGTGCTGATAAAATTTTGTAGCAGCTTTAGGGCTAATGATGGACTGATTTGCGCCGGTATCGATAAGAAGTTTCAGTGGAGGTTCCGAAATTTGTATGTAAGGTTGTATTTATAAATTTATTTCTATTTTAACTCTTTTTCTTTCGGAACTTTCTGAAAAATTTTATCATTACATGAAGAATCATCTTCAGCGGTTGCTCAGTGGATGCTGTGTGGTACAACTCAGAATAAGAAATTTGCGGTTGATTCATATAATCAAAATCATAGGCAGGGTAATCGTAATAATCGTAATATGAATAGTTTTCCGCATAGGCCTCAGCGTAATAATAAGGTTCGTATTGGTAAGGATATTCACTACATTCGTTAAAATTCATTTCCCTTGATTTAAAATATTTCGAAGGGGGTGGATTGCCTTGTTTGGACCAATCATGTCCACGAAGGGGCATTGGTCTTGGGACAAAATGAGATACGCCAATCATTGGTCTTGGCGTGTCATTTACGTTGGGTTTATTAGGTGGAAGTGGAAGGGCGCGCTGCAAACATTTGTTGAGTGCGCGAAGGCCTACGGAACTGCGGTGGTTGGTTAACGTACTGCGGAGGGCGCGTAGGCAACATCATTACATTAGGTCGTGAAGGGCCCAGAATATTATGTATAAATGGCTTTTGCACTGGGGGCATAAAGATGTGCGGTAATACAGGATTAGAAGGTTTACTGTATGACTGAGTTTGTAATAATTGGGGTAGAATTTTCTTCTTAGGTAACCGTTCATTGCGCTGTTGCAAATAAAGAGTGTTCATTTCTTCATGAACAAACTCTAATGCCTTTTCTATAGTGTCGAGGCGCATGCATCTAATGCGCGAGCCTAGTGGGTCCTTAAGGCCTCTTAGGTAAGATTGCAGAGTTAACTTCTTATAAAGCGAACGTTTAGACTTTATTGTGGTTTCCACAGTCTCATGCAGGCTAACATACGTGATTACAGTGCTGAATAGATTTTGATACTTCTCATAGAACTCTTGAGGTGTAGCTGAACCTTGAGATAAAAGTGCCAAATCGTTATACGACGACGTCTCATCGCGTTGATCAGCGAAATTGTTGACTAAAGCACTCCGAATGCCATTTCAGTTTTCAGGTATACCGTTTTAGTTAATCAAACGTGCCGCGGGTCCTGTGACTTTATTGAAGATACCATTTAAGAGTGTTAAGTTATCGTATTCACGCCCCACCTCTGGTGAAATAAATTTCCGAACTAACTGGTCGCATAACTTGATAAACCATGTTAACACATTAGGATTCCCATCAAATTCGGGAACCAGCCGAAGGGCTTTAAATATCTCATCCATTTGCGACATGTTACTTATAATTGAAGGTTCTAACGTGTCACTAGAGTCTATATTTCTATTCGAATCTACTAAATTAAGACTAGAACTAACTAACCTAGGGCTCCGAGTTCGCCTGGGATGAAAAATCTTGGGTACTTGAGGATATGGAAAATTGTAAAAATTAAGGAAGCAACTCAAGAAATATTCTAGAGTACTTACATAAGCATAATTGGTCGTTATGCGGTATAAGTGTCTGGATACACCTTTCAGCTGCAGCTCTCGTAGATCCGGATATTCGTGGAGGTGCTTGATAGCCACCCGGGTGACTCGCGAGATAAAAGATTTCGATATTAGAAATGTAACTCAGCGAACCGGCCCGCGAGTATCCTACCGACTGCCGGAGGTTGCAAAAAAAAACAATTTACTTTAAATTAAATTTAATAAAGGAAGAAATTACATTAACTTATAATTAAAGAACAATGGCGAGATCCTACCTGAATGTTTTATGAAGTGTCTAAAAA
Source organism: Phalera bucephala (assembly GCA_905147815.2). Taxonomy (NCBI): domain Eukaryota; kingdom Metazoa; phylum Arthropoda; class Insecta; order Lepidoptera; family Notodontidae; genus Phalera; species Phalera bucephala. Next base: position 2,505,353 of record CAJHXA020000004.1, on the reverse strand, counting down.
TACGACATGTGCCAATATTAGTAATATAATTCAGTCGGTTTTTACACAAAATTAATTTTGTATGTAAACTCGCAAGATAATATTGTTTAAATTAAAGTACCTTATTTGGCTAAATTCATATTCATCCATTTTATTTGAATTACCATAATTGCCACGTTTGATAAAATAAATGTCAATAGTACAAACTAATAAACATTTGTAAATAAACATTTAGATAAAAACTATTGATTTATAAAAACTCTAGTAATGTTTTACTTTCAAATATTTGAAATAATTTCTAAATAGTTAATATCAAAAAAAATATATACACAACGTATTTTAAATAGTTTATGGAATTGATTGAAAAGAGATGTAGTAGCAATACTTCGTGATAATGAGATTTGTGTTGACAATTTATTGACAACTTACCAAAATATTTTACGGTATTCTTTTTCTTCCTGGTTGTTTGATTTGTTTTTAGTTTTAAACCTTGCAGCTACTCGATTTTATTGTATGAAACTGATAATTTTTTTCTCTAAAGGGACTTCGATCGTAACTCAAGAAATTGTGTAGGTACGCTTCGCTCGGAGGCGGAAAGGTGTGACAGACCTACACGCATTATGTGCGTGCAAATGTTATATTGCAGTCAATAATACTCAGCGATATAAGTCTTGGATCAAAACACGAGAACACGCTCTACAACTAGACTCTTAACTATATACTTATAAAATAAATCTTGATAAACTTTATTATTTTACCTGTTTTATTTTGCTGCAGAGTATGGGTGGTAACTAGGTGGTATCAAAAATAATGAATTAACTAATTGTGTCCCACTGCTAGGTAAATGTTTCACAAATCGAGATAAGAGATAGATCATAGTCCACCACGTTTACATATTTCATATAAAAGTAAGTAGATACTTAAACCTAGTGCCTACTATTATAATCATTGCCTACTATTAATCATTTCGCGTGACGCGCGCACAGAGCGGACGTGTTATAAAAATTCGAGTAAATAAATAGTAACTACCGGATAATAATAAATCAACCTATCACAATGTTTATTCATTGCAGTGCTTGTAACGAAAAAGTGACTGGAGAACTAATAATGAAGTGTACTCAGACCAACTGTGAGAAAGTTTACGACTTAGTGTGCCTTGGGATCAAACGAAAAGATTTTGAGTCATTTACGACGGATTATAAACGTAAATGGCTCTGCCCGGAGTGTGTTAACTCTAAACCGAAACGTTTTGACAGCAATACACCTCTTCGTAGACCTGAACAGAAGACGACTCCAAGTTCTGATCCGAATGTCAATACACACCGCGGTAGTCGTAGTAAACAGTCGGAAAGTTTTTTTATGGATTTTGAAGGTACTTTGATGACCGAAATAAATAAATTACGTTTAGAACTCAGGGATAGATTAGATACCCAAGAAAAAGCTCTTAATTATATACAAGAAATATGCTGTTCAACCAGAAATGAGCTACAGGAAATAAAATCAGTGATAGAAGCGTCTCATGAACAATATAGCACAACAACGGCCTCAATACATAGCCAGTTTAAAGGTCTATGCGATCGCAACCAGCGGCTTGAAATATTGGTCAATAACGTTGAAAAAAATATTAACATTAAAACAGATGATTGCACCAGTGAGCAGAATATTTCACACTTATTATCAACCGATAGCACCAGTGCGAGCGCCTGCGCAGATAATACTACCCTCAACGTATCGACAAATAGTGAGGCCATGAAATCCGCGACTGAACCGTTAGAGGACATACCGCGGTATAAAGACCAAGATGAGAACAGAAGTGGTGTACCAAAAATTATTAAGACCCCCGAACTGCCCAAGAAATCAGACAGTATTAATATGAATGAATGGATCACGGTTAATAGGAAACAAGCTAAACGTTCCTTTATTAGTTCTGATAATCAGGAAGTTAGGAAAGATATCACAGAATGTGTGTCGGAGCTTGATCAGCCTTCAATAACGTCACAAGTTAAAAAGATTAGCCCATTAGGCAATAGAAGGCAAAAAATGCAACCAAAGTATGTGAAGAAGGGTAATAATACAGAATTGATTGATATTAAGGGTTTGGAGCTCAATAAACACCTTCACGTATGGCGTCTAATGCCAGATACCACCGTGGAGCAGTTAACATCTCACATAAAAATGATATGCGGTTCGGAAGTTATAGTTAAAGTACAAAAGATTAAACATAAGACACCTAAATATTACTCATCTTTTATTATCACAGTTTCTGAAAAAACTTATGACAAGCTGTTCCAGCCTGACGTCTGGCCTTTGAATGCAGTTTTTGCGGAATGGGTTTGGTTTCGGAGACCAACAAATAAACTCATCGATAAAGCATAACACCATAGAATTTTTGTATCAGAATGCAAGAGGACTCCGTACCAAGTTGAATTTATTTTATAATAGTATTGATGCTTCAAACGCAGATGTATTTGCAATTACTGAAACGGGGTGCAATGACTCAATTCAGGATGCAGAAATTATTCCACCTGGATATCAAATAATAAGATGCGACCGAGCGGACGGGAGAAAACAAGGCGGTGTGTTTCTCGTGGCCACACACAGATTCGAGCTGCGGAGAGTGTCGCTGCCGGATGACGTCAACATAGATAACTGTGTGTTTGAACTACTGGGTGCGGTGGTGTATTTAAATAATAGACAGCTATTCCTCTGTTGTGTTGTTTATATTCCACCGTGTAGTGCAGAAAATCAATATATGACTTTATTTCGAATTTTAGAACAATGGTCTAGTAAATATAAAACAATGATTGTTTTAGGTGATTTTAATCTACATTCAAGCAATGATAATGTGATTAAATATTATGAGTATTTTATGGCTTTCTGTGAATTCGCTCAAATGAATAGTGTGCCCAATTGTAACAACAGGCAGTTGGATTTAGTGCTGTGCTCAGCGGGGATGGCGGACGGGGTAGGTGTGTATGAGGCGGACGAGGCCTTGGTGCCGGTGGACGCGTATCACCCGCCTCTCGCCGTGATCGTGAAACTCGGGCTACGCGCCGCGCCGTCGCCGATGTCGACCGCGCCGCCTATAGGCTCGGCTCACATACTGGCGTGCGAAAGTTTCCAAAAATGGAACTTCGGTAAAGCAGACTATAGTTTATTGTACTCGCTATTTGCAGATATTGATTGGGGTTCATTATATAATATGCGAGAGCCGGAGGAAGCGGTAAATTATTTTTATTTTATTATTAATAATATCATTAGTGGCTGTGTACCTAGCAAAAGGACCCGTAAAATAGTCGGTAGGTATAGGTATCCAGATTGGTACACCTTAGATATTAAAAAAGCGATAGAATTAAAAGCAAAGCTCCATAAGAATTACAAATCTAACAGGACGGCGGCAAACTATCAGCTCTTTTCGAAGTGTAGGGCTAAAGTTAAGGAAATGATATATTTTGCGCATGAGGAACATAAAAATAGAGTTCAACTAAATTTAGAGAAAGATCCAAAATCTTTTTGGCAGTATATAAGAAAAAAAAGGGGTATGGTAAGTCGCAGAAAGATTACCAAAGATGGCAATCTTTTGTCTGATTCGGAATGCGCAATTGAGTTCGCAAAGCATTTTCAGTCGGTATACGGCAGCGAACCGGCCAAGTTGGACGTCGGAGCCGCCATGGCAGCGGGCGGGTCGAGCGACGCGCGCGTGCACTTGGCGCAGCTCAGGCTGCCAGAGGTGCGGGCGGCGCTGCGGCGACTGAAACCGAAGCGCTCTGCAGGACCAGACGGTATTCCTGCATTTGTTATAAGAGATTGTCGGGCTGTACTAGAGAAACCACTGATGCATATATTTAATTTGTGTTTGAAGGCATCATATTTCCCTGAACGCTGGAAAATTACGCGAGTAATTCCCATACCCAAAAGTAAAGGGGGTTCTGACGTAAGTGGATTCAGACCTGTAGCAATTTTGTCGACACCGGCTAAAGTCTTTGAGGGAGCGGTACAGCAGAGTGTCCAATCGCAGGTGTCGGCGCAGTTGTCTGATGCGCAACACGGGTTCCGACAGGCGCGCAGCACCACCAGCAACCTACTCAGCGCGATGAGCTACATAGTACCACACGTGGACGCGGGAACGCAAGTTGACGCCGCCTACTTTGACTACAAAAAAGCTTTCGACTTAGTCGATAACGATATATTGTTGTCAAGGTTGGCGACAGTAGGTTGCACTACACAGCTCTTGAATTTTTTTGTTAGCTACATGAGGGACCGGATGCAGTATGTGGAATACGCTGGATATCGCTCTGACACTTATTTCACTAGAACTGGAGTAGGACAAGGTAGTAACTTAGGGCCCTTGGAATTTATCATTATGATAAACGATCTACCGCAAGTTGTCAGGGAAGCCCAGTGCTTACTGTTCGCCGATGACCTCAAATTGATCTTAGCAATTAAAGACAAGAGTGATTGCGAACGCTTGCAAGAGGACATAAACAGAGTCGCAGAGTGGAGTAGGAAAAATAAATTGCAATTTAATATCAGCAAATGTTCTGTAATATCTTTTAGTAGATCGCGAGCTCCACTTCATTACGAGTATGCAATTGACTCCTCAGTAATGAACCGGACAGAAGTAGTCAAAGATCTGGGTGTACATCTGAATGCAAAATTAAGGTTCAGGGATCATATCACCAACGTTTGCAAAAAGGCTTTCCGAACTTTAGGCTTTGTTTTACGACAATCTCAGAGCTTCACAAATCTGAGAGCAATAGCGGTCCTGTACAACGCGCTCATTCGGAGTCAGCTGGAGTGCAATGCCGTCGTATGGGCTCCACATGAAGAGAAATACAGGCAAATGATGGAGCGCATACAAAATAAATTTGCTAGATGCTTGTACCTCAAGCTATATGGAGTGTATCCTTTCTACCCTTTGATGTATCCAACCTTGTTCGTTTTGGGCATGGTTGGATACGATAAATTAGAAACAAGAAGGGAATTGGCTCTCGCATATTATTTAATTAGGGTGCTGAGAGGCATCGTCTGCAATCCCAGCATACTGCTTTGGCTAGGCCTGTGCGTGCCGGACGGGTCCGCGGCGCGGCGGCGGCGGCCGCGGCTGCTGGCGGTGCCGCGCGCCAGGACCTGCTTGCTAGCCAACTCGCCTCTGACGCGTGCTTTGCACACACTAAATAAAGTTGCCGAGAGAATTGACTTATTTATCTGTTCCATGAGCGAATTTCAGAAAGCAACTTTATATGTCTTATCTTATAATATAATCTAATTTAATATATAATTCAAAAATAATTAAATATAATGTACAATTTCTTAAATAATAAATAAGTTAATGTTTCTAATAAAATAGACGAACTAATGTAATGAATGTATTGTAATGTATTTAAATAAGTTGACTACACTATCGTATTAGGAAATAACCTGTAAAGATAGTTGTTGTAATTTGAGAATAAATAAATAAATAAATAAATAATTTCTAATGGTTGCAAGTTACCCCTTTTTAGAAGACTCGTAAATACAAATCACCAATGACCTAATGTTAACTACATATTAAGAGGTAATTTCATTAAGTTCATATTGATATAACCTTAAAACATGAAATAGTATGGCTGCATTAAGTTAAATGGGTACTATTATATTTTATTATGGTTACCGCTGAGTATTTTAGAAGCCTCAAAGTTATAAATAGCTCATGATTCGTAACTATTTAATGTCTTAACATATAAATATGCATATATGGAATATTGACATATCCTTAAAACTTAAATGTTAATATCTTTTTTTTTTTCGATGTCTGAAATAAAAATTCTCGGTGTTTATGTTTAAGTAATGGAAACCCTATAGTTTTCACATTTTTTCATTCATAGACGCTTCAAATCGATATCAGGCAAAACCATGTATGGGAGTTTGCCATTGTCCTTTATGTGCTAATTGGCCGCTGTTAGAACCAAGAATGTCCTAAAATTATGTTGCATTTAAGCTGTCGAAACCGACGTCCGGTGCATCGCGTTACGCTGCATCAGCGCTTCGTGTCGTCCGTTAGCGCGATGCACAATTAATCGGGTCAGGCGTAGTCAGCAGTCCTTGTATTACACCGTAGCATAATAAGGTGTCGTCAGCGGTGCTCGTGTCACACCTTAGCGTAACACGCACGCATATTGGCGTCTTGCTTCCGCTTTGCTTCGTTTGTAAGCGCGTCGGGTGCGGCGGCGGCCGGTCGTGACGTTGGCCTTCACTCCAAGCGTGGCCGAGCTGTGTGGTGCCTCCCGGACATTTCGGTACATTATAACTCCCTCGATTGCGCCACCGTCACGCCCCCGTCGCACTGCAGCGGCTATGTGGCGAAAGCTTTGGTTTTTATTTTAATATTTTACACGTACTCCCACGCACGTGACAAATGTTATTAGAGCCAAATGCATTTAATAACGTCATATCTTTATTGTTTGTTCCTCTTATGACTTATAAATGTTAAGACAGTATAATAACATGTTTATAGTTGTTAAAGTCCATTGCTTATATAGTTGGGTAATTTGTTACGCCCTTATGAATTAACACAAGTGTAATTGTACCAATTAGGTATTCGTCTCACAATATTCTTATTATATTAGTTAATGTTTTAATCTGGGTTATAAATTTATAAGACCATTGCCATACAGGCCTCCCACGTATCCAGGTTTAACTAAAGCTTCAGTCTCACAAGGATCTCTTGGCCCGCGGCCAAAATTGGAACTAACGCTGTCATCGAGTGAAATGTCTCTACATGACAGTCGCAGAGTTGTCGTTTGCTATAAAATTTACCTAAGTTCTTTTTTTCATTAATAACCCTGCAGACAGGGGGGTCTATCCGTTGATATATATCCTTAAAAATATTAAAATTTTACTAAATGTTAACCCTAATTCACACTAATACCCCCCTGTCAATATCATCAATGGGCCAAAAGATCCTTGTCGCGCTATATAGTAGTTTTTTCAAGCCATTGACTTTAGCTTGATGGTGTCGAGTTGATATGCCATACCTTTCGCACTACGAATTTACTTAATATAGATGAACGGTACAGCATTAATATGCTGTACCGTTCATCTATATTAAGAGATATTTTTAATTTTTTTTTTTATTAACGGACGATTTAGCGCAGTGGTTAAGAGCTTAAGCTGCTCCGCCCACTGTGTCGAATAGTCGCGGGTTCGATTCCCGCACGGGACAAATCTTTGTGTGATCCACAATTATTTGTTCCGGTCTGGGTATTTGTTCGTGAATTTTCATGTTTGTAAATGCACCCACGACACAGGAATAAATCCTAGTGTGGGGCTACGTTTTAAAAAAAAAAAAAGAGATAATTCTCGGTAACGTTACTATAACATCAGATGATTTGTGCTTTACCCCTTTGATCTGTACTGTTATGAAAATCTCTTACTTTCTCGTATTGTAAGACAAATTTCCGAAACAAAAATCACGTTTTTCTGTAGTCTAAACTATACGTACAAAATTAACTTCTAATTTTGCAAATATTTTAGTATTGTAAATTTAGTATTGTGAATTAATACTCCAGATATTAAGTTTGTACGTTTGTTTTGCTCTACAATTCAGTTTCTGGTTCAAGCAGGAAATTATATAAAAAGACAGATAGTTAGCTTTAACAAGCTAGCAGATAATACCAAGAATATTTTCACGAATACAAAATTAAATTAATTATTTACGATGTTCCATTTTACCCTTAGGGAATAAAATTAAGAAACAAGGAAAGATAATAAAAATGGGAAGAAAAGGGTCGTTATTTTTTCTTTCTTAAATATTATATTCACGCCTATATTCTTCAAATAGAGGTAGTCAAGTTACTATACAAGATGTAACATAATAAACGCAAGACCTAAAAGTAGTTTGTTCTAAATCCTTAACTAAATTGATTCCAACTATTTTTAATGTATTGTACATTTTGCTGCAAAAAAATGCTGTTACTCGCTTAGTGCGTAATAATAAACTAAATTTATTCTTGATTCAAAGCAATACGGAGATTTCAAATGAAATTCTGAAACCTATTTCTCAATTCGTACACAAACACTTAAAAGTTTCATTATTAATTGGGGTATAAAAGTGCGTAAAAAAGGGTTAAAAAATTTAAATTTGGATTATTGGTTTTCGTATGGAATTTCTGAAGCAATTGTCTAATCGAGGTGTCTGAGGTCTTGCATTATTTATGATACAGCTTGTATAAGTTACATATATTGCCGATAATGTTAGGTCTATTTTTATAAATTTTTTGTGATATCAAAATGAATGACGAATCAAAAAAATATGCTAAGCGGTTGGTCCCGGTTGCACTTATGGTAGTCGTTATTCCAAGTTGGAAGCCTTATAGGTAGGTTGATAAGTTCCAACTGCAGGTGGCCACTGGCCTCCACCAACCCGCGTGGTGAAACAAAAAATAATCCCCTTCACCTCCATTTGTGGAAGAAGGTTATTGCCCAGCAGTGGCAGGCTATAGGCTGAATATTTATTGTTATTGTATTAATGCATTGTTATTTTTCTCTCATATTACTACTAAATAAGATTGCCACATTTTAAACCAATAAAAAGAAAATCTTCCATCTCACCCAGTAGTAAAGCAAAAAGTGTATTCCAACTAGTGCTATATAATAGCACCACTTAATCGCTCCCCCGACGCGGGTTGGTTGCAAGTCACAAATAAGCTATTTACATTCGCCCGTTCTAATAATGGAACTCACAGCAGACCTATTGATCTTGTATCTTATTGCAGTATCTACTCGTACCGTCTGAATTATCAGCTAAAAAATAATGTTAGAACACGTTGTTAGTGATTTAGGTGGTAGAAGGAAAATGGATTGGATAGGACATCTTTTGTTTGCCGATTAAGGTGTCATCAAAATGATAAAGCTAAAATGCGTTTTTATAACGTTGTTCTATCTATCTATATCATCACACAAACACCGCAATTCTGCCAGGAATCTGGCATGATGAGTATAGAAATGCCATAAATATATTGTCAAGTCTGTTTTAGGATCCCAAACATTCTTTTGAATCTTGACTTGCGTACTCGTTCAAATCAAATCATTGTTCAATTCGAGCATCGATTTAGAGAAATAAAATTAACCACACTATATCATCTATCTAAATTTAGTATATGTCACGAAGAATGATGATCGAATTAAACGAATGATTTGATTCGAACTCTTACGAAAGTCAATCCTGGGATTCAAAAACGGTGGTTAGGTAGCCTAAAACGGATTTGATAATTTCAAAACCATTCTATTTTTTATTATAATTCGATGGTTTAAAAAGACGAACTATCTGATTATTTTGGCAGTTGGCTACTGTTATTTTAAAATGAAAATAAAGATAATACAAAAGAACTCTCTTGATAATGAAAATAAAATTACTCATTTCATTCAATTTAATGTAATACCGTAGTGGGTAACAATAAGTGGAACACAACATTTTCTCGTGTAATGTAACCTAATTGTTTAATAAATGGTCCGTTTAATTAAGGTCGGACGTATTAAAAGCTGTTAAAATTGTAACACAAATTGGCTCTTCATGCAAATTGGGTCAATGCGAATTCATATATCGTAATTAGATTTTGGCATGCCAAACTTTTCATATGAAATTTTCTGTTTATTTTAATTGTCGAGGAAAATAATTAAAACTTTATGTACTTGTAACTTTACATACTTTAAATTTGAGTATGTAATATCATTTGCCTACAAATGAATTTACATTACTTAATTAACTAATGGTGATATAGATGCTACACCATTAAAACACGTCATCAATGCACCTGCAGTGGTGACGTATTTTAATGGTGTAGCATCTACTTTGCTTAGCATCACTTTTGTGTACCTACACAAAAATATCATATATTTGTGATTACTTAATCTTTCAAAGGACCTTTACAACTATAAGTTTCAAAAATAAAATTATAGGTTAAAGTGACACCATAAAACACGCCATTACGTCGGGTTGGCAAAGGTGGCTTGTTACCATTATACCGAGAATAATTCAGACTCACTCCAGGTTGTAATAAAATAGTTTTTAATAATAATAAAATACCGAAGGGTGCTCACAGGACCCTTGGCTCTGGCTTGCCTTAATTGTCGTCCGCCGCCCAGAGAAGAGCCGTGTCCATCCTCTTTAAAATAGTCCTGTTTTTGTCTATCAAACAACATTTAAATAGCCCTTGTTTTCTTTCCATAATTTACAATAGTCCTTGCACCTGCCGGGGTCAGTTTGCTGATTATGTTTCTTCATTTTCAGCAAGTGACTCACATAACATTAACTTCTCGGCAAGGGCCTCTACGTGTTGGACCCATATTCCCATGCATGCCTTTCAAGAGTCCGGGTAAAGCCCGTGAATAGCAGTGAGATACAAATAATAACAATAATACTTATTTATCGTAACCGATTTTTATATCTATTAGTTTGAGAAATATCATTCTTTTCTCTCTTTCTAGATATTCATAGCACGATCCAGACTCTGAACTAATACTAAGAATTTTTCCTTAGACAAAACTCTATATCATTAATTTTTGATACAGTTGTAAAGATTTTTATGCACTGTGAATGGCGAAGTTTCTTAAATATTATTTTAACCCAGCAAACTTTATTCATACTACGCGTTTTATTCTTCATAATTCATTTCTGAAGGGGGCTAACGTTTTGTAAAGTGACAACCTTAATAATAATTATGACGTTATTTGAGAAAATTACGTCACATATTCGATGATAATATCACAGTTAACGTTTCTTAAACAGTTGAAAATCTTAGTACTAGCAGTCAAATAAGAATCAAGCACACAGTCGCGTGCTCTACGCGGCTTCTCGAAAGTGTTGAACGGGTAATAGTATCCTCTGAGAGCTGCCGAGAAACCGCGTAAAGCGCGCGTCTGTGTACCTGATCCTTATTTGGGCCGCTAATGCTAAGATGATCAACTGTTTACATATGTTACTGTGATAATATCGCTCTGTGTACTTAAACCCATTTGAAGGCTCCATTAATCCAAGTGCAGAAATTATACTAAAAAACATGTCTGTAACACCATTTAAGACCTAAAAATACTCAAGCACAGCTTGAATTTCAGTTGTAATTGTTTTATTTCATTGTGAATGGCGTCACTTAAGTTTCCTAAACGTTGTTTTGACCCGGCAAGTTTCACATTAACGGAGTTCATGAGGCGTAAATGTTATTCATACTACGCGTTTTATTATTCATATTCTCATTTCTGAAGTGGGCAAACATTTCGTGACAACCTTAATAATAAGTAATTGTTATGACGTTAGTTAAGAAAATTACGTCACTTGTTTCATGATAATATCATACTAAGGGCCTCTGTCACTATCTCCAAGTAAATTCTGAAGTAGACTGATCGACAACTAAAGTTAAACCTAAGTCTATGTACGAATTTCACCGTCTCTAAGTAGCTCTTTCCGACGCTTGAACTAGCTAGCTTTAAATGCTGAGTATCGCTAACCGAGAAAAACTAACCAACTCTTTATTCAAGGGAGGTGAAAGAGGCCTTTACTGAAAACAAAATCTTGTCCATCGCAGATGTATGGAGATTTATATCGAAAAACATTTTTTTTTTTTTTTTATCTATCTATCTATCTATCTATAACCTCACGCCAGATCCCTTGCGGGGTAGGCAGAGAGTACAGAATTTCAACAGGTTCTTTCCTTACATACCTCTCTGGCTTCCTCGACTCTCATAGTTCGTCTCATACACGCTCGCCGGTTACGGAGACTCTTGACTTTTCCATCAGATAAGACTCGGTTTATTTGGTCGTGGTAAGATAGTCTAGGTCTTCCCCGGTACCTGCATCCTTCCACTTTCACATTGTATATCTGTTTTGTCATTCTTTCTTCTGGCATTCTTTCTATATGCCCGAACCAACGGAGCATGCCCTTTCTCATCTTTACACCGATACTATCTTTCATACCTACTCGCTGTCTTACTATGCTGTTGCTAATGCGGTCGGTCAGCTTCACTCCGCACATCTTCCGCAGAGCTCGCATTTCTACCGCATTTATCCTACTTTCATTCTCCTTCTTACATACCCAGCTCTCGCTACCATATAACAGCGTTGGGACAAGAACTCCGTTATGTATGGCCAGCTGCGCCTTATGGCTTAAGTGCCGGCTCCCGAGTAGCTTTCCCATCGCACCATTCACTCTGTTCCCTGCACTCACTCTTCTCTCTATGTCAGCGGTGTATTTCCCATCTTTACTGAAGGCGCATCCAAGATATACAAACTCATTCACTTGCTCCAGCACATCGTTACCAACCACAATCCTTACATTCGTTCTGGTTTCTTCCCTTTCAAAAACCATAATCTTGGTTTTCTTCACATTCAAGTGTAAGCCATTGATCATGCAGTCGTCTTTCATAACTGTGACTAGTGTTTGCAGATCAGTGGCTGTTGGCGCTATTAAAACCGCGTCATCTGCATAAAGTAGATGGTTTACCACTAAGTCACCCATTTGTACACCTTCATTCATCGCTTTCAGTCTTTGAAGACTTTTGTCCAGATATATTATAAACAGTCTAGCGGACAACACGCAACCCTGCTTGACGCCGATTTTAACGTCAAACCAGGGTGACCTGTTACCACCCACCCGTACGCATGCCTTGCAGTCCACATAAGTGGACTGGACGGCTCGCAACAGAGTGCCATCTATACCATACTCTGGCAAAATGTCCCAAAGTCTCTTTCGCACAACTCTGTCAAATGCCTTCTCCAGATCTACAAAACCGCTGAAAACCTTCCGGCCCACTGCCAGATGCTTCTCTACGATGTTGCGGAGTGAGAAGACTTGATCCGAACATCCTCTTCCAGAACTGAAACCCCCCTGACCTTTTTTTTTATTATCTTTTTTTTTTATTTAAGGGCTTTTCGGTCCACATTGACCATGCCAGCCCTATCATAACCTAATCATATAGTACATAACACTACATCTTATCTATTAATTCATACGTATATTTGGCTGCATTAGAGAGGGGCTCAGACAAAATACTCTGAAACACACCGACTTCTATCAAATTAATTTGTAACATATTCATGAGCGCCTCTCTCTTAGCTTTTGTCCTGGCACATTCCACCAACACGTGATGGACGTCCTCCACAGTGTCGCATTCCGTACAATTTGGGCTGGGGCTTCGCCCCATAAGATGACGATACTTGTTGAGTGGAAGGTGCCCGGATCGAAGTCTATGGGCTATTACAACGAGTCTCCTGTTGAGATTAGTATTGGCAAACCAGGGAATACGAGGAGGTTCACTTTGGATAGTCTTATACCAAATCCCTTTTTCAAGTGATCTTTCATCGAAGTATTCTTTCCAATTCCTGTGACAAATCTTTTTATACTTAGGTAACATTTCTGAAAAACAAGGTTTAATATTTATTTCAACACCATCTGAAGTAGACCTCCCCGCTAACCGATCCGCCTCCTCATTTCCCACTAACCCTATATGTGACGGAACCCATTGTAATATAAGTTCAATGTTATTCATCGCGAAAAGGAGAATTTGTCTCAAAATAGCATAAGCTATCGGTGTACCTCTACAGCCAGAGGCGCACCGAGCTACATGCTGGAGAGCAATTTTGCTATCCACAAAAATAACAAATTTATCCCTACACAAGTTCTGTAAATATTTTAGAGCTTCGGATATTGCAACGAGTTCTGCGGTCATTACACATAAGTTAATATTAGACAATTTAAAGACACTGCTAACTTTATGCCTAGTATCATAAAACGCAGCTCCGAGACTACCATTTTTTTTGGAACCATCGGTGTATATCATGACCCAACCATTATATTTCGTATTCAATTCCTCCAGTACAATGTTTTTCAATACATTAGTATCATATGATTTTTTACCCAAATTAAAATTATCTAATTGGTCTCGTATAACATTATCTAAATTTATGTTTGATACCCAAGTATCCAGACTAAACATTTCCAATGGGTAACTAGCTGATACTATTTCTCCTTTGGTACTAGTGTATACTGTCGCTAATAGTGGTATTTTCTTATTTCGCCAGTAGCTATTAGTAGTATAATTGGTTAAACTATCAAGAAGATCTATGGTTGTATGGTTTCGAAGGATTGAGCTTTTAGACAATATTTATATGCAAGATATTTTCTCCTCAAAGATAGATTAGGAATGCACAATTCAGATTCCATAACATGTATAGGAGTGGTTCGTATAAAACCTCCCACTACTCTCATAGCTTGGTTTTGAACCTTGTCTAATTTAGTCAAATGCGTTTTTGCGCTATTATCATACAAGAAGCTGCCGTAATCAATCCTACTTCTGATTAGCGCAATATACAGCCTACGAAGGTTTTTTGGATGGATGCCCCAAGACTTTCCTGCTAAAACTTTAAGTAAGTTTAAAAATCTTTGTGTTTTCTTCCATGTTTCATTTATGTGCTTTCCCCAGCGTAAGGATCGATCCAGCCACATGCCTAAATACTTTATATTCTCTTCTAATTTAAGCGATGATCCCTTTATATTTAAATCTATTATTTGTCTTTTACGACCCCTGCTAAATATACAAAATTTCGATTTATGACTAGATAATTCTAAACCTAATTGCTCTAATATTGTAAAAACAGCATTTATTGCATTTTGTGTCTCTGAAACAATATCATTAATTCCATTTCCGCTACAATATAGAACAAAGTCGTCAGCATATTGTGATACTATAACATTTGATATATCCTGACAAATTTTGCGAGTAACTATATTAAAAATTAAAGGCGACAATGGATCACCTTGTGCAATGCCTTTGCCGGTCCATCTAACTAAGTAACTGCTATCCGTGTCGTATCCTACTCTAGCTTTAAGGTGTCTTTCTTTTAGAAACTCCCATATATACTTAAAAATTTTCTTCCCAACATTAATATTATCTAGACTACGGACAACATCATCAATTAAAACATTATTATATGCACTATCTATGTCTAGAAAGCTAGCTAAAGTAGGAACATTTTTAGAAAATCCTATTTGTATGTGACAAACTAAGCGAACTAAGCAATCCAAACACGACTGAGACCGTCTGAACCCAACAGTATTCACTGAAAATATTTTATTTCGTTCTGTAAACCTTTAAGTCTTTTGCATAATAATTTGTAAAAGGTTTTACATATGCAAGATATCAGAGAAATTGGTCTTAATTTTATAGAGGATATATCATCAGAGTCTATATTATTTTTGGGTATCGGTACTATCTGTATATTTCGCCATTGAATAGGAACTTCTCCCGTTTCTAATATCAGATTGAATAAATGTATTAGAAAGCTCTTGCCCATGTTTGGAAGGTTATAGACCATTGAAAAAGTAATAAAATCTTCTCCAGGTGCAGTGTCCTTCTTTTTAAGGCATTTCTCAAGTTCGTGGTTAGTAAATTTAATTTCAAGAGATGTATTACTCGATTTAATATCAGGCATTGAAGGTATGACAAAATCAGGGGCAAGGCCGGAAAGTAACTCGTCTACTTGTGATTCAGAGGCGTACATTTTTGATTTTTTGTGGCCTTTTATCCAACGCATACGATTCCAAATTTCGGATACGGAAGTCGATTCATTTATTCCACTACAAAAATTCTTCCAAGATAATGATTTGGCTAGTTTTATCAATCTTTTTGTTTCAATTATTTGTTTTTCTAGGACCTCCAGATTGCTTGGAGTTGGGTTGCGCCGAAAAGTGGTTTACGCTAATCTTCGCCTAGCAACAGATCGAGAGAGTTCAATACTCCAATAGGACCTAGGTTTGAATTTTGTCAAAGGATCTGTACATATCTTAACCAAAGGAATACTTTTGTCAGCGGCTAAATTGATCCGGTCAAGTAGAAGGTCATACCTAACTTGCACATTATTTGGTGCATCTTTAACTTCTGAAAGCGACTTTTGCAAAATGTCTTTATATAGATTCCAATTTACATTTTTAAAATTACGTACCTTATGAAAATTTCGATTCCTATTGTTATCTAAGGTTTGAAGTACTATCTTGATTATCACTACCTAGGGTCTCGTTCATTATTTTCCACTTAAAATGCACAGCTATATCTGAAGATACGAATGATACATCAGGAGAAGACTGCTGAAACACCCCGTTCACCATTTTAATTCTAATTGGTCTACCGTTATTTAATGGTATAAAACTATTATCTAACGACGCATCCATTAATTGAAGCCCTCTCGTGTCATTTTTATACGACCAGTTAGTATGGTGTCCATTAAAGTCTCCGGCTATTAAGGATTTTTGACTACACGCACTAAAAAGAGAATGCCAATCTAACGGGGTAGTTCTAATATTAGATGGACAGTATATACTTATAATATTTTTTAAATATGGAGAGTTGAGTAATCTTACATGTAACAGTTCTATACCCGAATTATTTAGTCTGAAAGATGAGACTTGAGTTTTTAAAGACTTGCGAGTGATAATTGCTACGCCACCATACGAGTCCCATCTATCTTTCCTATATGTATTGTATCCGCTAATATGGGTATGAGAATCAGGTTCCATCCACGTTTCACTGATAATAGCAATGTGTATGTTTTCTTGTACTAGAAGACACTCGAAGTCCACTAACTTGGGTCTCAGGCTTTGTGAATTCCACTGTATTATATTGAGGGAGCTATCCATAAAATAGATTTAGAATCGTTTTTATGCACTCGCCATCTTTGACTGTTTCCACTAGAAAGTATTTAATTTCTTCAAATACTAATTTCATTATTTCGGTAATTTTCTCATGTAGGCTCTTATTTGTAAAGATGATAGTTTTAATTTCTTTCATTAAATCCCAATAGTAATTATTCTTCTTTCTATTTTTCTTTAACTGTTCAACTACTTGGATTCTTTTACCGCCACCTTCTGTATAATGCTCCTCTGTATCCATGATTCTTTCAGTAGTTTCTTTGCTATCGTTTTTATTATCTGTTTTCAATCTTGTAGACGTATTTCTTTCATTACCCGTATTATTGTGCTTAGGTTTTTGTTTTTTGTGAGTATTTACCACCACGTCTCTGAAGGTAGATCTGTAGTGCTGACCCACGGAGAATGATAATTCTTGTCTTTCATTATCCTCGCTTATCGTTGAATCCTTTTCATCTGCGTCTTCATCAACATTCATCTCATTTCTGCAAAATGTACCTTTGTCCGATTTTATTCCTTCAAGGTATTTATCAAGGGCTTTTTTATATGTACAGTAGACATAATGCACCGTATTTCTTTTTCTTTTAAGAAGGCAGGACAAGTTTTGCTAAAATACATATGTGTACCTTTGCAATTCCTGCAACGATATTGCGTTGTTTCACAATTGGCATGAGACTCACCGCATTTTGGACATGTCAACCTCCTTACAGTGCATTGTCGTTGAAGGTGGCCGAATCTCCAGCATTTTGAGCATTGTGTGACAGGGAAGACATATGGCTCCACCTTAAATTTACATCCATAAGCATCTACAACTCTAGGTACCACTAAGCCCTTAAAACAGATACGGACAGTTTCACATCCTTCCCATTTTCCTTCTTCCGTAAGATGTTTTAGTCGAATCACAGAAATGATGTCATATTCACTTGTAAACATAACATTTAGTTCCTCTTGTTCCACTTCCAATTCTATATTTTTAACAATTCCATATGATAAATTTACTTCTTGAGATGATTGACATCTAAAGCCTAAATTTATCATTTTCTCACTTAATAAAATCTTTTCAGCATATTCCTGACTTTCGAATTGTAAACATATTCTAAAAGGACTTTTGTATATGATCTTTTCTATTCCTTGTATGTTTTCTGCTCTTAAAAGTTTGGCAAAAGCAATTTGTTTAGGTAATGGCTCTTTAGATGATATATACACGTCGTAATTACTGCCTTTTTCTAAAACCTGGCTTGGTACCCTACCGCTAGAATCATAGTTCCCGGAGGAACTACGATGTAGCCGCTTTGGTTTTCTGGTTACAGTTGTATACTCAGTATCTGTATTATCCTCGCTATCTGGTCCTTTTCTCTTCTCAGCTGATTTCCTCGTCACACCTTCATCACCTTCACGCTGCGTACTGTCTTCTTTTCTACTGCACATATTCTGATCTACTACTTGTTGCCCGCACTCCACTAGATCTTCACTATTTAAACTCGGTAAACTACTTTCATCCACATCCCTATTCATTTTTTTTATTATACTTGAATATGGGGGTAGGCTTAATAAAAGTAAACATATTGATAACACCGTTCGTAAACAAAGTCCGCTCGCTACAAGGTGTCGCGCGCGACTGGAAAAGCAATTAATTGTTAGAATATATTGGAACGTAACGTTTTTCGTAACTTATACTCTGTGTGTCACAATGTCACGTCTTTTATATACGTAAACTTTTTCACAACGGTTTTTTCTATTTTTCGATCCTAAAATTGTTTATGTTTTCTTTTTTTAAAAACGAAGCCCCACACTAGGATTAAATAAGCATAACGATGAATATATTATTACTGGGTGAACCAAATGCAGTGATTCTGTAGTTTGTCTATAAAAATGTTTGATGAAATCGTCATTGACATAAGGCACATAGCATTTGTAGTTTCACGTCATGAACTACAAAAGAATGACAAAACAGATATACAATGCGAAAGTGGAAGGATGTAGGTGTCGGGGAAGACCTAGACTATCTTACCATGACCAAATAGACCGTGTCTTAGCTGAAGGGCAAGTCAAGAGTCTCCGTAACCGGCGAGTGTGTATGAGACGAACTATGAGAGTGGAGGAAGCCAGAGAGGTATGTAAGGAAAGATCCTGTTGGAACTCTGTACTCTCTGCCTACCCCGCGAGGGAGCTGGCGTGATGATATAGATAGATAGACGTCGATTATGATTTCCAATATAATAATAATAATATTGGTTGGTGATGATTTTACTACTAGCAATAACTACTATTATTCGTACGTGCATATTCTTTCGATCAAGAAACCAAATCATAAGTATGTGTTAAAGGAAAAAAGCTTTATAGCCTAGTATGAAAATAAATAAAGTTATTCTATTCTGTCTTACAAAAACTTTAATTTTATTTCAACGATATGTATTTTATTGCTGACAATACATTGTACAAAAGAAAATGACACATCCATTTCAAAGTAATGTCTTTTCAAACGTCCCAGGCTTTGATGTTTTTAAGTACGCACACAGCAGTACTGCTCTAAAACAGACTTCCTACTTTAAGCATTAGCATTCGGAATGTAGTTGCTTTTTGAAGTCCGACACCGTGTCCGTACTACATACATTTAAACTCCAGTGGCGGTGACCATGCATAGAGATAGGACTTAAAAGCATACCTCTATGTGACCATGATATGTTGCTTTTTGAACGCTCGATTATACTAGGAATTATTCCTGTGTCGTGGGTGCTCTTAGAAACATGAAATTCACATGCATAAACACCCAGACTGAAACAAATATTTGAAGGTCACACAAAGGTTTGTCCCGTGCGGGAATCGAACCCGCGACTGCTCATTCCAGTGGGCGGCCCAAGCCTCCTAATGTTTTATGCAGTATATATCTTATGGAATAAGTAGTGATGCATGCATTGCTTATTAGAACCGTTCACACGTCTTTTTCACTGCGATAAACGTACACCGCTAAATACATTTATCGAATACTTTCGGAGCTTGTCAAGCAAACCAAATGAACTTCTACCTATTCGGTTTGCAGTAGCGCATAGTATTCCACCGTCTTTTTCACACGGCACGATGCCAGACATTTTATGGACATCTATTTAGGGTTGCTGTTTGTCTTTTTTGACGAATTAAAATGTATCCAGTAAACGTCTCGCTGTTTCTACGTTTACAATCGAATACTGTAAAAGCGTGCAGTATAATGCCATGTGAATCTAGCCTTCGATGCAGTTGCCAAGACGCGCTAGTTAGATTCCGCGATCGAACGCGCAAAGGTGCTAAAATGCGATAGGTATAGCATCGTTGCAGTCGCAAAATCGCCGATCGACTATACTAAAAGTATCCTGTGTGTTCCGCTCTAAGAGAAATGTACCAGACTGATGCATCTAACACCAAAGGCGGCAAAAACGCCAGACGAGTGTAATCAAACAATGTCTGGATGACAGCCAATCTAAGTCCTTTGATTCGACTATCGTGCCACTCTGATTTATTACTCCTATCTAGCAAATAAAACCAAATTTACGACTAATAGCGGTTTATTTAACATTTCACGGAACTAGGCATTGTTTAATGAATCAAAATAAAATTTCAAAATTTTGTTGAATTTATTTTTGTAATATTCATACTAGGTATAATCACGTGGGCAGTAGTCGGTAAGTAGGTACAGTCTTGCAAGGATCTTTTGGCTTTTGACCAAAGTTATTTTTTTAATTAGTAACTGTGCGGACCCACTTATATTGAAATATTTACTTGGCAGTAAATAAATTTTACTTAATGTTAACCCTAATTTCACACCAACGCCCCTCTGGCAATGTCAATGTCATCCATGGGCCAATAGATCCTTGTAACATTATGCAAAATTTTCGCGATAATAAGACTTATTATATAACCAATTTTTTTATATTTTTATTTATGTACTTTTCAAAAAGCTTTTGCAAGGGAGAGCGTGTAATTAAATATTAGCATTGTCTAGCGTACGATTATAATTACAAAACCAAAGTATATACTGAAAAAACATTAGGAGGCTTGCTCCGCCCACTGGATTGAGCAGTCGCGGGTTCGATTCCCGCACGGGACAAACCTTTGTGTGACCTTCAAATATTTGTTTCAAATGTTTATTATAATGAAAACTTAAAATAAAATCCATTAAAAATATTTTTAGGAACAATTGAAAAGAAACAAACAACTAATAAAAGAATATTTTTGTCATCCAAACTTGGTTTAATCGCCACATTTTTAAAATTATTTTCCCCTATTAAAACTTAGTCCATAGTGATCAGAAGTCATAAAAATAATATTATAATTTTCGAAGGGATGGCCAGAGGATTAACTGTTTCTTTATAAAGAAAACCTGTTAAATAATATTTCTTACTAGATTTTGCTTGCATGGTCCTAATGTTTTGAAAACATAGTGATCTGACTTGAAAAGTAAAAATATTTTGAAATAGTACAAATTTATAAATACGCTTTATAAAGTGAGGATTGCCATTAAAATGAATTCGATGTTTTTTGCCTCATGACCAAATAAACAGATAAACCGGCAGATTTAAACAGTAAATCAAGATTTTACATAAGCCAAATAGTTAACAAGAGTACCGACTAATGGGAGTGAGGGAGGCCGAGACTCGTACTCCGACGCATACGTTGGAAATGCGTGCCGACACACCCATGGTCTTCGCACATACCCGCAAGGGTGTGGGGAATCGGCATCGGGGCAGCGGCCCCCTGGCCGAGGTTTCTATCGCCGGCCATAGATATGGCCGGGTGGTTGAGTTGGGATTTCCCTCGAAGAGGCGGAGACCCGTGGATCCCGCGGGGGGGGGGCATCATGAGCATGTTCACGCCGCACTCCGCGACCAACCCTGTCAGGTGGAACTGCGAAATGTATGGCAAACCATAGGAAGCCCGACAAAGCGGTCAGCAGGAGGCGGCGACTTCTCGAGGCCCCTCTTCTTTCTTCGCCCGGCAGCGCGAT
Source organism: Phalera bucephala (assembly GCA_905147815.2). Taxonomy (NCBI): domain Eukaryota; kingdom Metazoa; phylum Arthropoda; class Insecta; order Lepidoptera; family Notodontidae; genus Phalera; species Phalera bucephala. The sequence goes on along the minus strand of CAJHXA020000004.1, from coordinate 2,483,723 downwards.
ACAGCACCACTAGGGCGACCTAGCGGGCGATCAAACGCCACCGGTACCGGTGTCAGGTGTTAGGTACTGGTTTTAAGGTTTGAGGGGGGGGGGGGAGACAGGGTATTGGGAGTTGGGAAAGTCAAGTCCGGTGGGGGGGGGAAGACAGTGAGGGTGATGTGAAGTGGCGCTCTTCACACCGCCGTGCGGTCAAGCTCTACCGGGTGAGACTCGTTGGAGAAGCCCAGCAGGCGACCAGCTAAGACGGTGACTTCGTCCAGTCCCTCTTCTGTCTTCCGTGGTGTCTGTTCAGGAGGTGTCAGTCCGGTGTCGTCGCCGCGCACGCGCTCGAGCCCCAGCGGTAAACCGTCAGGGCGAACAGCAGTGGGCGGCGGAGGTCAATTCGGTGCAGGCCCCACGGGGTCGATGTTGGGCACGACCCAGTCGCGCGGGTAGGGCCTCCTGTCCGGCGGGCGCGCATGCCATGGCGCTAGGTCCTGGATATGGGACCAGGACGATGCCTCGGCACGCGCGAACATGTTGGTGGACAGGCGGCGGGAGAAGTCCTCGAGGCTCTCGACTCGAAGATCCCTCTGGATCGTGGAATTTCTCACGTACCTTGGCGCTCGGACGATGGTGCGCAGAGTGGCGGATTGTTGGGTCACCAGCTGTTTGCGCAGCGAGGGGCACATCAGATGTGCCCAGGCCTGCGCCGCGTACGTGAGGCGGCTACGAATGTAGGTCTTGTAGACCGCTGTCTTCACTCGTAGAGGGGGTCTTGAGGAGAGCACTGGATGGAGGAGTGCGCGAGCACATTTGGCTTGTGCTTGTATGATGTTCTTAACGTGGGGCCTGAATGTCAAGTTTCGGTCAATGGTCACCCCAAGATATTTAACCGTGGGGGACCATTTGAGGTCTTGTCCGTGTAGTTGGAGTGTCCACCACTCCAGTGTGGTGTCGTCCCATGGCTATGGCCTGAGTTTTATGCACATTCACCGATAACCTCCATTTGGACAGCCAGTCCGGCAGGAGGTCGAGTGTGCGTTGGATCTTCCTGGCCGCATGAGTAATATTGAGCGACGACGCATAGTAGGCCGCGTCGTCCGCGTATAGGGCCAGGTGGACATCTGGGGCTGTGGGGATGTCATCAGTGAATTGTGGGTAAAGCACAGGCGAGAGACAGCTGCCTTGTGGGACTCCGGGGGCAATGGGGTGCAGAGAGGAGAGTGCTCCCTCCACCACTACCTTAAATTGTCTGTTGTTGAAAAATGAGGAGACTACCTGAACGATGCGACGGGGGAGGTTGGTCTTGGACAGCTTGTATAGCAGACCGTGATGCCATACTCTGTCGAACGCCTTCTCCATGTCGAGGGACACCAGGACGGCCTTCTCACGCTTGTTTGCGGAGGCCGTCAGATCGTGTATAACCCTCGACAGCTGCTGGGTGGTACTGTGTCCCGACCAAAAACCGAACTGCTCCGGGCGGGGAACGATGTTGGTGTTAATGCGAGTTAACAGGAGTTTCTCAAACACTTTAGAGATTATCGGCAGAAGTGTGATTGGCCGGTAGCTCTCGGGCTTCAGTGAGTTTTTTCCGGGTTTGGGCAGCATGATGACATGCCCGATCTTCCAAATGTCTGGGAACTTCCCGGTGCGGACGATCCCTGTGTAGAGGCGAGCTATCGCCGCCACTGTACGGTGCCTCAGCGCTCTGTTCGTTATTCCGTCCGCACCAGGGGCCTTGTTGGGTTTGGTTTTTTTGGTCATCTTGCTGACCATACCCGGAGAGAAAAAGATGGAGTCTTCATCACGGGCCACCGGCGTGTCCAGGAACTGTCTAACGTGTTGCTCGACTGTTGACGTATGGGCCTGGTCTGAGGTCGGATTCGGTCGGAATTGGCGTTCTAGGTGTTGTGCGAAGATTTCAGCACGGTCTGCTGCAACGTAGCGTAGGCTCCCGTCGTCATGTTGTAATGGGCGCACGGAGCTGGGGTATTCGAACACTGGCGGCAGAGGCGGTGGATAGATGGCCAGTCATCTGAGATGTTCAGGATGTGGTCTTCCCAGCTCTCGGCGGCGTGATTTAATATCTCGGTCTTTACCTTTTTCTGTCAGGTTGTTGAGCTGGGTTTTAAGATTTGGACAGCGACTATTCTGCCATCTGCGGCGTAGCAGCCTTTTCCTGGCAATGAGGCCGCGTATGTGCGCCGGTAGGTCCGGTTTCCGGGCGCTCTGTACGCGGTCTCGCCTGGCTGTTGCGAGGGCTTCCTGGATAGTCGCTGTCAGCTCGTTAGCAGCTGTGTCGACAGCTTCCGGGGTATTGATAAGCCGAGATCGGGTGGTAGTCTCCAGTGCTTCTCTGAAGCATGTCCAGTCTGTGAGTTGACGTGGCATTGCCCAGGCTCTGGTGACAGGACGAGATAAGATGGTGATTAACACAGGAACGTGATCCAAAAGCAGGTGCTCGTCCAGCGTTTCCTGTGTAATTTGGCAGTCCAGCCCGCGGTGAATGATTATATCGAGCACGTTCGGCAGTGAGTGCTGGTCGTCCGGGTATCTGGTCGGTGTCTCCGGACCACTGACCGTGTAACCGGGTCTTTGCAGTTCATGTCGCCGGCAATGAGCGTGGGGATCGGCGAGTCCAGCAGCTTGTGGACGTCAGCCAGATCCAAAGTGGTTCCTGGAGGATGGTACGCTGCGAATGCTCTGAGCTCACTGTCGGCGACACGCAATTGTACTCCTAGGCCGTACGTGGAACTCAGGGGTTCGTGAGGGATAGGTTGATGGACGACTCTTCTTTTTACAAGGACTGCCAGGCCTCTGTACGCTTGCTGTCCTGTGTGTTCGTCCTGTCTATATAGGTGATAGCCTGGGCTTGTCAGGTGGTGTAAGTAGTGTCTCATTTATGAGTGCCACGTCAATGTTTTGTTCCCGCAGCAGAGGTCTGAGGAGGGCGACCTTAGATCTTAGGCCGCGGGCATTCCAGCTGAGTATTCTGAGAGAGCTATCCAGCTATGCGTGCCGATACAACTGAGCGGCCCGTTTTATACTCTCCAAGCGTAGTGGGAGGTAGGTGGGAGCGATGACGTCCGGTGCACGTGCTGCTAGCGCATGATATCGCCGTCTCTTTCTTGCACTAAATGTCAGCTGTCGTATACATATTTATATATATATATAAATAATCGACTCCCATTATTTACATACGCAATAAATACTTTTGTCTCGTCCAATTATACAGATTAATAATCTTCATAATATTATCATGAGAAGCAAAATAAGCAAACAGCAGCATAGGTATTGCTCAAGCTTCAGTCGAAATAACCATACTTCAGAAACTCCACTGTTATTGTTAAGAGCGAACTTTTAAATGAATTAAACGGCAACATTTGAATAATAAAACAGCATAACAGGTTGGTATTTTATACAATAACTTTACAAGATAAAAGAACTAGGGAAGTTATAAGACGTATTCCGAACGCATGGAAGTGAGAGAAAAATAATTGAGTTTTTAGATTTACGCGAATATTACACATGAAATAAAACTATTTTACGGATTTTATCGCGGTTTATTTTTGATTTTTAGTTCCCGGCGTTTCGAGTGCTTTGGAGCACCCATGGTCATGGAAGGGACTGAGATGTTAGACGTCCAAAAGGCATAGTTGTTCCGGGGTACCCTCAAACTTCTTAATTATTTTTGTTGGTCCGATCTACGCAGAATGAGCTCACGGTGTCTTGAGGTCTTGCATTGTTATGCTTGGTTTTGTATTTGATTATATTAATTACCGGATCCCAAGTCGATGGAAGCACCTGGCCATCTTCTCTATTGAAATTAGGATGTTTTTTTAATTTCAATAGCCTCGCGAAACATCCTTGGTAGGAATCGGTGTTTCTTCACGAGGATTTGTGGTCTATCAAATCTGATGTTATGGCGGGTGCGGTCAAGGACATGTTCACAAACTGCAGACTTCTTTGAGCGACGGTGTTTTAGGTCAGCTATGTGATCTTTAACCCGAGTTTTTACCGGTATTTTTGTTTGTTCTATATAAGAGAGACCACATTCACAATCAAGCTTGTATACTCATGCATCTTATAGAGGGATCTGACACTTGACAGATGGTAAAAATTGACTGATCTTCTTCGGTGGCTTATAAAATGTTTTAATTAAAGCACGCTTCAAGATGTAGCCAATCTTGTCCGTGACTCCTGTCATGTAAGGTAATACAGCAGGGAGACGCTCAACTGTGGCTTGTTTCACTCGGTCACTGTGACGTTGGCGTGAGACTCGAAGATTATTGTCGTGCAGGACTTGCTTGACATGTTGAAGCTCGGCAGCCAGATGTTTCTTGTCACAGATCCGTTGTGCTCTCTGAAACAAAGATTTACCCACGGTAGCTAACTATGTTGAATGGTGGTGAGATTCACCGTTTAAGTACCTATTAGTATTGATCTTTTTTCTATAAACCTTATGGCTTAAGGTGTTGTTGGGGTTACGGATTACTAAGACATCTAGGAAAGCTAGGGAATTGTTTGCCTCCAACTCCATTGTAAACTGAATTTTAGGTTTAATGGAGTTAAGATGATTAAGGAATACATTAATTTTGTCAGATAATATAGAATATTGTGAAATTTTCATCTACGTACCGCTTGTAGAAACTTGGCTTTACAGGTGAGGTACAAAGGGCTGTCTCCTCAAAGTCTTCCATGAATATATCGGCAACAATGGGAGATACAGGGGAGCCCATCGCCACACCATCTACTTGCTTGTAGAACTGCTCCTTCCACAGTATGTAACCAGATGTAAGGCAGTGTCTCAATAGTTCTGAGTATTCCGCTGGCATGTTTTTCTCCGCTAGTTTCCTTTCTACAATTTTACACAGTCTTGTACAGGTAAGCATGTGAATAGTGGCTGGACATCGAAACTGACCATAGTTTTATTGTCAGTAAGATGCAGATTTTTGATCTCACTAACAAAATGGTATGAATCTTTAATATGATATAGTAACATTTTATGATATCAGATTGGCTATGAGAGCAATAAGTTTAACTGTATGCTTTTTTTATAAAGAAAATATCTTACTGTTCAATTCAATAGTATTTTTATTATTTTGGGTGAAATTGGGCACTTGTTTATATTATCTATGTCTGTTTACTTAATTAAGATTTTCAATCTATGAAATTATCAAATCGTTGATCATAAATTATAAAATATATAAAAATTGTTACATAGGTTCATTCTTCCAAAGTGAGGTGTGATAAATAATTGTATTTAGTTCTGATTTCAAAGTGGAGTTCTATCTACAAAAACAATCTTTATGAAACTCGACGACAAAACTTAGTAAGAGGCGATATCTCAAACTTTGAGAACCATGGAATCAGAGGTTTACGTGTTAGTAAAATGGAAGCGCACAACGAAGACTGTATTCACCTTGTGATCGCAACCGCACCTCGACACGTCAAGCTTAAGTCCTCAAATTTAGAACTCCCAACTTCTCTTGCATGCTAATGAAAACGCTTGATTTCTTGCGATGTGACTCAAAATATGGTATTTAAATTATTCTTTATTCTTTATTGTATACAGAACAGAGGTAATTGTCATTTTCAACAGTCATATACAAAGGCGAGCTTAACTCAGAATATGAGTTCTTTTCCAGCGAACCTTTGAGTGTTGAGAGATAAGACAGAAAAATAAGAGGGCAGTTATACAATCACACATTCCAGAGAAAAAGGAAAATATATAAAATTCCTAAACATAATTATAAATAAATTACATACGGTACACAAATACTACATACATATAATAAATATAATATACCTACATACATACACATACATAAATAGTACAAAAAGTTATATGTATGCATCGATCAGCAAACAGATAGGAAATGTTCCCTGACTCTTCTCTTAAAAACATCCAGAGATGAGCTCACACGTAGGGCGTGTGGAAGTGAGTTCCACAGACGGATACCAAATTATGTCCATTACTTTTATATTTTGAGGTTTTATTTAACAAACAACATTTATGTGTGTATTAGTCTAACATATTTAGTCAGTTTTATGTAGTAGGAAACAATTAAGATGACCAAAATAGGTATTAGGGTACATCTAGAGTGATCACTAATGTTAACTCAACTAAAGTTGTCTAATTTTTTGTACTATTTTATACAAATATGTCGGAATAAATGTTTGGCAGTGGACGGGTTTAGGCTGAGATGATGATAACGAGGATGGTGTCAGTATATACGTCCAGAGAGCTCAGTATAAACAATTTGATACTACAGTAACGTTACATTCATCTTTATTTATTATATATTTAATATTTATAGAGTGAAAAGGATGGAATATCAACTCAATAGAGTTACGATAACGTCAACCTATTTATGCTATGGGCTTTGATTGTCTTTTGGCAAAGAAAAACATCGTAAGGAAACCTCCACATTCGAGAGAACTTAAGAAAAAAACAAAAGAAATGGGAAATAATTTTCTCGAATAGCTTCCTTTAACTCTTCACATTGAGAGTCAAAATACATACCTTGATGGAACGTGAGTACATTATGTACACCTATTACTACTTCTTAGGGAAAAGCGAATGCAAAAGATATGTTTATGCATTTGACACGCTCTGAGCTCATATTCCTGTTTATGATCATTGAAGTGATGTACCTAATAGTAAGCGTGTAATAGATAAACCAAATTGTCTTAAACGGCACAAAGCTTGACCTTGCGCGAACAATTCTATAGAGACGCAATTAAAATTTCCATCATAACAAAAGTCTGTGAACAGCTTCGGGTGCTGTTCACAAAGAGAATGTTTTATATTTTCTGTTCGTAGATGTCAGTGTTGGCCGCTGAACTTTTAAAATATTCATTGCCATGGTCTTAAGGATAGAATAACAAAAGGTCTATATTTATTGTCCTCCCGTTAAAAGAGACTTGTTTTGTTGATAATTACTGTAAGCATAAAGGGCATGCAATTTGTGCTGTTAATTGAAAATGTACGATGTAAAAAATTTATTTGACTTAGAAATAATTACGATATTTAAAAGGCAAAGTCTGGATTATGCCTCGTTTATGCCTTTTGGGGGCGTCTGACTTATTTACAAAGTAAAGTAAAATATCAGTCACTCACCTAATCATGACATCTTTAGATCTATACAAAGCTTCACTTACTATTTTTTTTTGTGACTAATTCTCGTAATATTTGTAGAGGTTTGTTAAAAAATAAATTTTAATAATACAAAGCCAAAATGCGGACATTTGCCTTATTAGTCTAATGGTGCATAGTGCGAAACTGCGAGTAGTGATCACGAGGTCCTGAGTTCAAATCCTAGGAGGGACGTGTGTTGTTTCTATTGAAAAAAAATCGCAGTCGCTGTTCGGAGTCTAGAACTGTGTTCGACAAAATAGCAATACCCAAATCCCTTTGTTTCACCTGCTGAGAGTATTCCACCTGGACATAAATTACCATGGCCGGTCGGGAAATCTTTAAATAGACTTCGGACCCGACCTGGGTCCGAAGTCTATTTAAAGATTTCCCGAGGCTGGAGCAAGGAAAACATGTTCAGGTGGGGATTCACAGACGGTTCCAATTTAGGGTGTTTGTGCGGCGTAACATAAATGATGTCCCACCTTATATCGTGCTTCGCATCCCCTTACACCTGTACGCAGCAGGATTTGATGGCTGCCTCCGATAATGCAGTCAATGTGGCCGCATTTTGGGATGCTTCCATGAAATTATTGCATGTTTGCCGTCGAAACGCTAAAAAGAAGAATAGCAATAGGCCCTCCATTACTTCGGGACTAAACATCGGTGACGATATGTGGGTGTACACTACTTCTCTGCCACCACATTTGGAGATTAACGCGTGACGGTGTTTTAAGCAAACGCATGTTATTAAGCTATAAATTCACACTTCTGTTAGTCCTTACTGTTTCATGACTTTAAATCCCTATACTAACCTTGGTTAATATAGAGGGTGGTGTGTGAACAGACACCGTTCCGAGCTAAAATATCGAGTGATTTAGTCGAGTTATTATGTGGGGTTTGGTTCATAGCAAAATAAACATGCTTGAATACGAATGATCTGCTTTCCGACGTTTCAGCCATTCCAAGTATATTGGCATATTGTAAAAGCCGTAATATATGTTGGTACGTTGATATCGTAAAGATCATTCTTAAATCCCCACAGAGGGGTGTCGCAAAAACATGAAGATTTACCAGTATTCCTACGTTTCTTTCGAGTTGAAAGGATATTGTCTTGTGCGAATTATGGCGTATTATATATAGTATTATGCATTTGTTTATTTCGTCGATGTTTATATTTCCAGTTTCAGAATTGCTTATTCTTTAGCAAAAATTTGTTTAGAAATATTTTGGTGAAAATCAGATGTTACAAATATGATGTCTAAGCTATCACGTGTATATAGTTGTGTGTATCAATGTGTACATTCTTAAGGAATGACATTGATTTTATTGGAATATTTGTGCTTGCTTGTTGGGTCTCTATAGTTCGCAACAACCTTTTTTACAATCCTTAGGAGAACTCTGATTTATAAATAAATACTTTAATAACGTTCAATTTGTTTTTGAATTTCGATTCGTCTGTAAACATCGCTTGAGTACTATCTTTCACTTTAAAAGCCTTAACAATGCTTCTTCCAAGATTACATTTGATAAGAAATTGTTGTTCTAGTAAAATTGTATCTGTTGCTTCTCAAGCGTCCATAAAATCTTGCTCATCTAGAATGCACCGTAGCCGAAACTGCTTGTGTCCAAAGGATTTACTCTCGATTACCTTCACGTAGTCCCTGGGTAGTGCTAAACGAGCAGAACCTTCACCGGTGGTAAGTTGTGGGTGATCACCACCCTCCCAGCAAAATTATGCCGCCGAGCGGCTCAGACGTGTTCCGGCCTGTTGCGCGGAGCTGTCTTACGAGGAGGCGGATCTTGCCCTCCCATACCGACTCGGAACTTGGTCTAATTCCGTCTCCTCATCCTAATTTAGAGTGAATAGCCTATTACTGAGTCGGCGTATATCTTTGGCCCCATCGTCACTTTCCATCAGGATGGGTATTGACCCCTCTTACCTGATGAAATGTCTTGGTTAGTCCGTTAACCAGTCCTTAATAAAAAAGTATACAGACGCATGTGTGTCATCCCACACCATGGTGTCTTTTATATGACATTAAGAATCTTGATGAAGTAATTTTTAATTTACGTCACTTTACCGCAACTTTGTCGTGCTAACCCCATTCCAACACAGCGGGATGCGGTAACAAAGAACTCTCTACATATTAAAATTGTGTCACGTAACTTTTATACACCGTCACTCCTATATTCCCCAGAGGGGGTGGCAGGGGTGTACTGAGTACACCCACGTTTCGCCGACGATGTTAGGTCCCATGTAATAGGGGGCGAGCCTATTGCCATATACCGGGCACAATTCCAGGCTCCGGACTCATACTGGGAATTTTTCGTTGGAAAAACTACATTTGTCCGACCTAAGATTTGAACCCAGGACCTCGTGATCACAAAGCGATGTGCTTTGCCACCAGACCAACGAGGCAGTCGTAACTTTTATGATTTATATTTTATGTCAGAATTTTAACTTGAACATTGTACCACTTTATATTAAGTGGAATTTATTTATATTTATTTATAGTATTTTAATATTGATCTATGATTAAACAGAAACTTTTCTTTTATTCTTCATGCACATTCTTGCATAGACGGATTTACTTAATGTCTGAGGTATCAAATTCGCCGCAAGATAGCGTAGAGAGTAGACGTGTCGAAGATTTTTAGCTTAAATAAATAATCTAACAGCAAGTTAAATTGAGTCTAAAGTGAACGATCACATACATTATTTTAATTTGTACCAACGCGTGTGTACTAACATCATTGTGCATATGCACTTACTCAACGCCCAGCACAAGCGCATGCAAGAAGTGCCCCTTCCCCTTCAGACTCGCGGTGTGAAGGAGACGGGCTCCTATAATTCATCCTGCTCTGTGCGGACCGTACACAGTGATAAGGTAAGAACTACCAGCTGTTGAGCGACGTCATAAATATTGAGGAAGGCTCACATAGCAGCAAAACGAACAACCCTGATAATTAAAATATATATATATATACATAAAAAAAAAGGAAAAAAAAAATATCGCACAATGAGTCTGTTGCGGTCTCCAACTGAATCAAAAACGTGTGGGGGTTCCCAACCTGATCTCTCAAAACTACGGATGGAAGCGTTCGAGCTACCTCAAGTGACCCTAAGAAAGAGAAAGCAACCAGAGTCGGATTGCGAAGCCCTAAAAAATGAATTTGAAAATTTTCGCAAACAATTAACTACTACATTGAATGGTTTTGTGGAAAAACAAACAGCAATCATGGTTAAAATATCAGAAGATGTATCAGGAATAAGAGACGAAATAACAAAGCTGCAGATGACGACGAATAGTCTTCTCTCCGAACAAATAAAAATAAAATCAAATATTGCCGACCTGAAACTTGCCAACACTACAATAAACACAAGGATCGATATTTTAGAAACCGATATGCAAAATCTTAAGACAACTACTGCAGATAAGAAAGCACCCCCAAGTCAAACCTACGAAGATATCGTTTCTGAGCTCCATGAAAGAGAAGAAAGAAGCAAAAACATTGTTATAGTTGGTATATCAGAGCCCACTGGAGATAACAAGGAAGGACGAACTGCATCCGACAAGACAGAAGTAAACAAAGTTATCAAAGCACTTCTTCCCAAATGCCCAGAACCTTTTAAGATCCATCGCATAGGGCAGTACAAACCAGGTAAAAATCGCCCAATTAAGGTCTACCTAACATCGCAAGAAACAGCGATAAAAATTCTTCGTAATAAAACAACTACTAAAGGAACTGTGAAGGTATACCATGATCAAACTCCGTACCAACAACAATATATGAAAAAACTGGTAGAAGAGTTACGGCAACGCATTCAAAATGGTGAGAAAGATCTTATAATAAAATACATTAACAACACTCCTAAAATCCTAAAACAGCGACCAAAAAACTAAACACAATCGCCCAACGTAACGAAAATACAGATACAGAGCATGATAAAATAACATATGAGATTACAAACAACTACGATAACTTGGGCAAAAGTCAGACATCACTAAGATTTTTATATGCTAATATTCGAAGCCTAATGAAACCTGGGAAAATAGATGAACTGAAATGTATATTGAGAACTGTGAAGAATATCCATGTAGTTGTACTAGTCGAAACTTGGATTAAATCTGAAACCGAAGCAAAATCCCTACAATTACCAAACTATGACCACTACTACAACTATAGAATGCATAGCAGAGGAGGTGGAGCATCAATATTCGTTCATAAAAACTTAAAACATGAATTTATAAGCAGTAAGTGTGAGAACGACAGCCACTTTCTATGGGTACACTTAAAAAAAATTTCATTGGATATAGGTGCTATCTATAAGCCAGAAAGGACAAATACAACTAAATTTCTTGAGACTTTTTCAGAAGAACTCCAAGAACGAAAAAGAACAATCCTATTTGGTGATTTTAACTACAATCTGCTGGGCAAAGACACGAATACAACTGCGTACAAACAAACAGTGTTAGAAAATGGACATCATATACTAAATAAAATAAATACCAAATACTGTACACGAGAGACATCTACAACAAAAACAATACTGGATCATGTTTTGACTAGCCTAAAAGAAAATAGTTTTCACCTTGCCATAATTGAGTCTGCCATGTCTGACCATAAACAAATCTTTTTGGAAGTGAAACAATACAAACCTAACCCTGTTAGAAAGATTCAATACGAAGCATTAAATTATATTACCCTTTATAAAACTTTAGAAGACCTGGACTTGACGTATATTGAAGAAGATTACACTAATTTACATGAAAGAATACAGTTGGCTATTAATAAGAATAAAATAAAGAAATCCAAAATTTTAAATCCCCCCAAGGCAGACTGGATTAGAAAGGATATTATTGACAAAATTAATAGAAGAAATGAATTATGGAAAGAGTACACACAAAACCCTAATGATACAGAGGCAGAAGAGAAATTTAAGAAAGAGAGAAAATATGTTTTTGAGTTGATACAAGGTACCAAAAGAAACTATTATTACAAATCCTTTAAAGAATGTGAAGGTGAGCCTTTGAAAATGTGGAAATTAATAAATAATCTATCTAATAATAACGTCAAACAAACTTATGCTCCTTCAAAATTGGATACTCCTACGGGGGTTATTTCAAATACGAAAGAAATATGTGAGACTTTTAATGATTACTTTTCCAATATTGGCATAATACTGGCAAGCCAAATACCCGCTATATATCATCACAGTTATACCGTTACCCAACATACTTGCAATCGTACCCACACACACAGACTCACGCACATAACACCTACTACGGTAGCCGAAGTAGTAAAAATAATAGATGGCCTTAGGACAAACACAACTACAGGGATAGACGGCATCAGTGCAAAGGTTATGAAGTCATGCAAGAACCAAATTGTACCTACTTTAACAAGATGCATCAATAAATGCCTCAATGAAGGTATTTTCCCGGACATGCTTAAGATCGCAAAAGTAACCCCAATTTACAAATCTGGATCCAAGGCAGATCCGGGTAATTATAGGCCTATTTCGGTTCTCCCCGTAACTTCAAAGATATTTGAAAAGATCCTTCATAATAGACTGTCACAGTACCTCAATTCCTTTGACTTCTTATTTGACCGTCAATATGGTTTTAGGCAAAAGTCCAATACTCTGTCAGCTGCAATAGACCTAATAACAAAAATTAAAACCAATATAGACCAAAAACAAATAGCTCTCGGCGTGTTCATTGACTTAAAAAAGGCTTTTGATACTGTTAGCCACAATCTGCTTCTCTATAAACAAGCATCAACTGGTATCACTGCAAATGCATATAAAATTTTTGAATCTTATCTGAATAACCGATATCAGGTGGTCAAGATAGGGGATTACGTTAGCGCACCTAAATTAATAAAATGCGGCGTCCCCCAAGGATCCATCATGGGACCATTATTGTTTCTGGTCTACATAAATAGCATACACGAAATAGGACTTAAAGAGCATATTTCCTTATATGCAGACGATACCTGCCTTTTTTATTTTGGTCACACTGTAGAAACTATAATACAGGATGCTCAGGATGATCTTAACGTTCTAGAAAAATGGTTTTTGAAAAACCTACTAACTGTGAATGCATCAAAAACGAACTACATAATTTTCTCCGCTAAAAATAAAAAAATACATGATCACAACCCCTTAACTATTCACGGAACTGTACTAACCAAAGTAAACAAAGAAAAATACCTTGGGCTCACGCTAGATAGCCAACTACAATGGAAACCACAAATTGAAAACATACGATCCAAAATAAGCAGTCTTACGGGTGCCCTTCGAAATATAATAAGATGTCTTCCACTGAAGGTACGCTATACTATCTACAACTCTTTAATAAAACCTCACATTGACTACCTGATAGAGGTATGGGGATCCGCTGCAAAAACACACCTCGACACCTTGCAAAGAACTCAAAATAATTTATTAAAAGTCCTCTTCTATTACAACTACTTAACACCAACTTACAAAATTTATAATGAGACAAAATTATTTAATATAACACAAACCTATCAATATAATATTTCCATTTTAATAAGAAAAATCTTAAATAAAAATATACACACACAAATAAAATTAACAAAAAATGTACACACACGCAACCCAAGACGGGCACATAACATTCAACTATATAAACCCAGAACCAATTATGGAAAAAAGTGTATCTTGTACCAAGGAGCACAGATTTACAACTCATTACCTAAACACATAAAAGATGCCAAATCAATAGCAATCTACAAAAAAATATTAAAACAACACATTCTCAAAAGCACTACATAATAAGTAACTTAATAATATCATAAAATGAACCTAGCGTGATGTAAACCATCCCTTGTATCCGCTCGACAAAATTACTACATAACCCGTAATTACCGAAGACAAGATAAAGTTATTATGAACTACCTGCATTGCTGGGAATATTTTTAAGAATACCGTCTACTACACGCATCTATAAACTTATATTTTAGTGTTATAATTTATTTCTCTTCGTAAGTGATTTGTAATCTTTGAGAAATAAAGAAATTTAAACCGTTATTTTCTACCTGATTGCCTTAGGGTTATGCAGGAACAAGTGTGGTAGGTATCAGTTTCAGATTAGTAAGAGTGTATTACATATTTTGTAATGGAAATATTTTCTAAACATTTCCATTACAAAATATTTTTTTAAAACTCTTGGTATAAACCATAAATACGAGACAGCAAAAAATATTAAAAAATCATCACCATTTTCAATCGGCCTGTTCCTGCCCACTGCTGAGTGTAGGCTTCAAAAATAAAATATCTTCCAAATAAATAGTTCAAAATTAAATGTATTTTTGATTCACGATTCAAAAGAACGCAGGCCATCAATTTAGAATCAACGATGTGAATTCGAGTAAAATAAGCATAGACATAAAATTCCAGCATTGAAAGCCAAAGCACGTATACAACCGTAAATTTGAATATAAAACAACTATTCGCGATTTAGTTGGCACAAAACCATTCCGTTACTAATAAAAACTGTCCCAGAAACAATGGCGTACAGTATGGGGCCGTATTTTCCAATTTGAAGCAGAAATCCGCCGGTCCAACTGCATCCATCTGTCATGACTTGGGACACATCGTTAGGGCTGCCTTTCATGATGTTATATGGAGCTTACAGAAAATAACCACCTCAGTTTTTTACGTAACTGAACTAGATGGCGCTATATGCAATTGTAACTTTGAAATACAAAGCTAAATCGCGCAAGAAGTATTCACAAAGTGTAATTTTTAGGATCAAATACTCGTATTATTTTGTCACTATCTTCACAAGCTGCGAGATATTTATTTTCCTCTGCAAATCCGGCACACGTCAGCCTGCCACAAAGGGTACAAAATATTTGATATTACATATACCACAATGATTTTTGTACTGTAATATTAGCGAAACTACGTGAGTTTTCTAGTTTATAAACCCACTCCAAAAATTATGATTATAAATGCAATGAAAGCCAAGTTTGTGAGGGAATTGCTCTGCGGTGCGGAATCGGAGTGTTCTTATCGATCACAAAGGTTAAGTAGGTTTTGGCTTGGTCATGTTGAAATGGATTACCGTTTTTAGCATTTCTAAATTTAGGTTCCACCGTGCTTCAGAAGTTATCTCAAATTATTGGTCTTAATTATCATTTCATGTGGTTGACGCCAAGATATACATTGAAACCCTTACCGGCTTGTTAAGTTTCAGCAGGCGGACACAAGTAGAGGTAGATTAAAATAAACCTGCAAAATATTATGAAATAGAATTGAATTGTTCGAAGTAATATATACCTATTCTACTTGCTTGCTAATCAAGAGACGAAACAAGACTGATGCGGCTATCAGCTGCAAAAAAAATATTCAGCTTCAATTGGAGTAAATAAGGGTGGACACACAAGTAACCACAACCCTATCCGGAGTTATAGTAGCAAGCCGCGACACAATAGTAACACTGTGAGCAATAACACTGCGACCTTTGTTCGCTCTTCCTGTGCACCTTGGCTTTGACATTCGCACAATTTACCCTTTAGCTGCGGAAAGTTCAAAAGCCGACTGTTGGACGTGGGATGAATGTGTTTTTGCCTTTAATTCACGGCTTTTTTAACCTGTGCTTAAGTGCCGTAGAATTGTTGGATAGTGAGACCGGTTAAAATATGAAACGATTTCATGTATTTAGAACTTTAGGCTAGAGAGGTCTTTTAGAAAAGAATTTGTTGAAACTCTGTACTCTGTGTCTATTTCGTAAGGGATCTGGTGTGAATATCATCACAGACAGAACTACAGGGTAGATTGCGCTCCGTCCATTTGGATCTATTGGATGGCTCCAGGAAGCAGATGATGATGGTGATGTAAACTGCCAACTAATTTGATGAGAAGAATTAATAAGACAAGCAGAATAAACAGGGGTATAGTTTTAGTACCCTCCTAGTTCACAGTATTATTTTAGATAGGTAAAGAATTTATAACCACTTTGGGATATTGTATTTATTGTTTTAGTCGAGCAAAAGTTTAACAGTTTCCCAAATATAAATAAAATTGTTTTGAATATTCCAAATCTATAAATTTCGCTCGCTTCAAATTGCTTGGAAAATATAATAAAAACTTTATAACTATTTAAGTTTTGTTGTAACAGATTTTTTATTGAATTTCGAAGAAAGCTTTTTTATTAAGTTTATCAAATCACTTCCACATAAAGCGCGAAAATGATTTTACCATTCAAACCTATTTTAACGACGAATGATGCGCAGTGGTTAAGAGCTTAAGTCGCTCCGCCCACTGTGTCTAATAGTCGCGGGACCCATAATTATTTGTTTCGGTCTGGGTATTTGTGTATGTGAATTTTTATGTTTGTAAACGCATCCACGACACAAGAACCAATCCTAGTACCTGTTGAAATTGTACTCTCTGCCGATGTTACCTGTTAAAACTCTATACTCTATGCCAAACCCACAGGGGATCTGGTGTAACACTATAAATAGACATAGTATAAATATGCAAAAATAGAAAATATCTAAAAATATTTCAAAAATTTATTTCCGAATAACTTAACGTATATTCAAATGCATCACTTTATATAAGACCATACTTGTTTGGCTAACGCTGCGGGTAATCTTGAACTTTCTCTTATCGCAGTTCATATTTCTGTTTTATGCTTCAGGAGATAAATGTTATTTTAATTTTAAATGCTATGAACCGAGTATGCTTATGCTACTATATAACTTTAACCAGACTTGGTCCAGTGATTTAGAGCTTTTGACCCCCTACTGGAATCAGAATTGGTTTCGGTTCGGGAGTTTCTGTATGTGAATTGCATGTTTGTTAACTCACCCACGACACAGGAATTATTCCTAGTGTGTGACTACGATTTAAAAAAATACTGGAAATTGAGTTAAGTTCGCCTTTATAAATCGTTTTGTGTAAATATGCTCACCAATTTATTTTCTTTGTACAATAAAGAATAAATAAATAAATAATATTGCACTCGCCCAACAATTTTCATTTTAGATGATTTAATACTTCTTAGTTAATTTGGATCGGGTCTTATCTGAAGTACAAGTCAAGCGTCTCCGTAACCGGCGCGCGTGTATAAGACGAATTATGAGAGTGGAGGAAGCCAGTATGTAAGGAAAGAACCTGTTGGAACTCTGTACTCTCTGCCTACCCCGCAAGGGATCTGGCGTGACGATATAGATAGATTAATTTTTAAAATGGGGTATGTTATTTTTTTTTTAATAACATATCTTCTTTTTATATAAAATAACGGTTTGCGTGTGTTCGTGATTCTTCTATTCTATGGGATAACCAAGATGTTTGATTGTATATATATATTTTTAATAATTAAGTTTGGGCGGAAATCGACTAAGTTGAATTATTCCATTGACTATTAAATTACCAAACCTTCAAAATCGTTCCATGTTAAATAAGACGAGTACGCCGTACATATGACGCTCGCAGGCTTCCATTTGTTATTGTTGCAATACGGAGCTTGTTTGTGGGATATAAATTTGTATCGTGAGGCACGGGTGCGGAAAATTACTTAAGTTCTAAGTACTCTACTTATTGTATTGATGGTGGTTCAGTGCCTAGGATGGAGCTCACTAGATCGTTGTATTGTCAGGGGTTTGATCCTCGTACTGGACAGATGCAAGTCGCAAGATGCAAGTTGCAAGATGAGAGCGTGAGAAAAATGTATGAAGACAGAGTCCGGGACAAGCTTTTGGCAGTAGGTTCTTCGGACTCAAATGTAGATGAATGCTGGAATAGCCTGAAAGAGAGTTTAGTAGATTCCGCGAAAGAAGTATGTAGTTGCTCAAAGAAGCATAGTACAGTAAAAGGTGATACATGGTGGGATGCGGAGTTGCAAAGCTCCGTAGAAAGTAAGAAGAAAGCATGGCAGGACTATGTTTCTTCTTTGAACCTGACGGACGATTTAGCGCAGTGGTTAAGAGCTTAAGCCGCTCTGCCCACTGCGTCTAATAGTCGCGGGTTCGAGTCCCACACGGGACAAATCTTTGTGTGATCCACAATTATTTGTTTCGGTCTGGGTATTTGTGTATGTGAATTTTCATGTTTGTAAACGCACCCACGACACAGGAATAAATCCTAGTGTGGGGCTACGTTTTTAAAAAAAAAAAGAAAAAGAAAAAGAAAACCTGAATGCCAATATGACAGAGATGAAGAAAGAAATATACCGGCAATGCAAGAATGCCACCAAAACCTTAGTGAAAGAAAAGCGTGAAAGAGCCAGTGCGATTGAGGAGGAGAGGCTGGCGAAGAACTTCGAGAACAACACCAAACTCTTTTGGAGCAAGGTAAGAAAGTCTCGAGGTGATTCGTCAGGTTCCAGAATAAAAAAGGATAAAGTCTAAGGATGGTGACATTCTTGCAGATATACAAGCTATATTAAACCGGTGGAGTGAATATTTTGGAGAAATGTATGGAGATGCTCCGGATACTGGTGCCACAGACAAGCCCAGAGGCGAGTTTGTGGCACCGGAATCAACAGAGGGCATCACTATGGAAGAAGTTGCATGGGCGATAGGAAGTATGAAAAATGGTAAAGCTGCGGGAATAGACATGATATCTGGCGAGATGATCAAGTATGGTGGAACTTGCGTCCGGGACGCCTTTGGGGTCCTTGCAAACCTTTGCTGGACGACCGGTAGGGTCCCTACAGATTGGCGCCGCGCAGTCATTGTACCCTTGTACAAAGGCAGGGGTTCACAATATGACTGCGCCAATTACAGAGCCATTAGCTTGATCAGCTTGGCAACCAAGGTGTATGGTAAAATTATTGAAAGGAGAATGCGCGAGAAGTCCGATGGAATGTTGTGCGAGGCACAAGGGGGTTTCAGGTCCGGAAGAGGATGTTCGGATCAAGTTTTCTCCTTTCGCAACATCGTAGAGAAGCATCTGGCAGTGGGCCGGATGGTTTTCTGCGGTTTTGTGGATCTGGAGAAGGCGTTTGATAGAGTTGTGTGAAAGAGACTTTGGGACATTTTGCCTGAGTATGGTATAAATGGCACTCTGCTGCGGGCCGTCCAGTCCACCTATGTGGACTGCAAGGCATGCGGACGGGTGGGTGGTAACATGTCACCCTGGTTTGACGTTGAAATCGGCGTCTGGGTGTTGACAACTTTGATGTAGTCGGTTTGCCTCCCTCGCAATAGGTGGACGGTAGAGAGTTGGTCACGCCATGAAGGTTGTAGTGCCGCGGAGGTCTTTTTTCCCAGCACGCGTACTTCTTCGTCTTCATCGGATTATTTTTCATCTGGAGACCGAGAATCTTGCATTTGATCTTTGAAGGACAGGGGTATGACGTCGATTCATTTTGTGGACTATGTATAAACCACTTCTGAGTAAAACGGATAGAAATAAAAAGAAGCAGAATTTCGTTCTACCCGTTTAATTGGTCCTAAAAAATCATGCACAAATGACTTAGCCAAGGCTTATATAGATAGATAATTCCCCACCTCTTTGGCAGTAGCATTTTGGCGGGGCGTCAAGGGATGTGTCAACATGGCGACAGCGATTGACAGTTACGAGAATCGACTATCGTGCCACACGACAGCGTGGCTCCGCTTCAGCGTGGCTCCGCTTCAGCGTGGCTCCGCTTCAGCGTGGCTCCGCTTCAGCGTGGCTCCGCTTCAGCGTAGCTCCGCTTCAGCGTGGCTCGGCTTGGCTTTGGCCTGGCTTTGGCCTGGCTTTGGCCTGGCTTTGGCCTGGCTTTGGCCTGGCTTTGGCCTGGCTTTGGCCTGGCTTTGGCCTGGCTTTGGCCTGGCTTTGGCCTGGCTTTGGCCTGGCTTTGGCCTGGCTTTGGCCTGGCTTTGGCCTGGCTTTGGCCTGGCTTTGACCTGGCTTTGGCCTGGCTTTGGCCTGGCATTGGCCTGGCATTGGCCTGGCTTTGGCCTGGCTTTGGCCTGGCTTTGGCCTGGCTTTGGCCTGGCTTTGGCCTGGCTTTGGCCTGGCTTTGGCCTGGCTTTGGCCTGGCTTTGGCCTGGCTTTGGCCTGGCTTTGGCCTGGCTTTGGCCTGGCTTTGGCCTGGCTTTGGCCTGGCTTTGGCCTGGCTTTGGCCTGGCTTTGGCCTGGCTTTGGCCTGGCTTTGGCCTGGCTTTGGCCTGGCTTTGGCCTGGCTTTGGCCTGGCTTTGGCCTGGCTTTGGCCTGGCTTTGGCCTGGCTTTGGCCTGGCTTTGGCCTGGCTTTGGCCTGGCTTTGGCCTGGCTTTGGCCTGGCTTTGGCCTGGCTTTGGCCTGGCTTTGGCCTGGCTTTGGCCTGGCTTTGGCCTGGCTTTGGCCTGGCTTTGGCCTGGCTTTGGCCTGGCTTTGGCCTGGCTTTGGCCTGGCTTTGGCTTATCTTGGCAGGCTGACGCGTTGGCCGACATTATGGCGAAACTGGGTAGACGAGGCGACGATGAGCTGAGAGTGGGAACCTTTGGTACTGGACAACGGAATCCTCGGGGCCAAATGCTGGCTGACTTCATGGAGAAGGAAGGACTCTTTATGATGAACTCCTTTTTCCAGAAGCGGGACCGAAGGCAGTTCGAGCTGAAAGCTATCGGGCTCTTGGATCTGGACAGGTGCTGGACGGAGTGTAGACTGCATCAGTCCAGACCTTTCCAGCTTGAAATTGATATTCAATGCGCCTCTTACTAGTTAGTCGGTGATCACTTCCAGTTTTAACTGCGTTGATCACAGAGACATCATTGAATATGTGCCGCCTCGTCGACATGATGCAGTCTATCTCGTTTCTTGTAACACCGTCGGGGCTCACCCAGGTCCATTTACGGTGTTCCCGCTTCTGGAAAAAGGAGTTCATCATAAAGAGTCCTTCCTTCTCCATGAAGTCAGCCAGCATTTGGCCCCGAGGATTCCGTTGTCCAGTACCAAAGGTTCCCACTCTCAGCTCATCGTCGCCTCGTCTACCCAGTTTCGCGTTAAAGTCCCCCATGACAACGGTGTAGTAAGTTTTAGAGGTATGTATGGCTCTAGATATATTCCCATACATTACCTCTACCTCATCGTCGGGATGTGTCGAAGTCGGTGCGTATACCTGTTTAATTTTCAGTGAATACCTTTCGGTCATTTTGAATATCAGGTACGCTACCCTGGTCGACACACTCTCGATCTTGACAACGTTGTTCACGAGAGACCTGAGGACTATAAACCCGACACCACCCTGGGACTGCTGGTCGCCCTCCCGGAAAAAGAGCAAGTTACCGGATTTAAGTGTTATCGAGTCCTCCCCCTCTCTTCGGACTTCAGATAATCCTATGATATCCCAGTGTAACTTGCTCCATTATTCCTCTAACTCGTCGATCTTTTTGTCACTTCGCAGTGTGCGCGTGTTAAAAGTTGCTAGGGCCAATGGTCGTCGTTGTCGGTAGCCATGCCTCTTCCGGGGATTCTTAGCACCCCCCGCCCCACCGTTACCGTGGCTGCTACCGTGGCCAGGACTAGTGGGGCCGCCGGGGACTGGGGGCCGTTTGATATTTGTGGATATCATTAGGGGGATGATGCCATAATCGCCACGCTTGGCAGGCGGGTTGGCGATCGCAGTATAGCGTTAGTAGGTATTGACGCTGAGAAGAGGACGCTGCTGCCCATCTTCTTGTCTTACAAGCTCCTTAGGCACCTCTTACGGCACCTGTGGGGTATTGTCTCCTAGCAGTAACCCAACTAACTAATGTTACATAATATGCCTAAACTGGGACGACATATATTGTATAACGAGCGATAGAGAACGGGAACTCCCATTCACTCCTGACAAGTTTGATTCTGTGTTATTGGAATAAAGAGCTTCGTGGAGTAGTATTAGTTATTTTGTGATAAATTGATTTCCCGGGTGAAAAATAGATGGCGCAACATTCCAAACCAATTAAACCTCAGGTCACTGAATCGAAGGCCGTTGTTTGGGTTTGTACTGAAAATAAAGTACAGAATTCGATTTGCGATTGTAAATCAAAATATTAATTAAAATAATTGTCTCTATAAAATTAAAATGACTATTCTATTAAATCGAATGATTTTAATTTGCCAAATGTTGTATTTATTAGTTTTTGTTATAAGTTTTAAAAACATATCTACCAAACAGCCTACACTAGGCCAAACACTAGGATTTATTCCTGTGTCGTGGGCGCGTTTACAAACATGAAATCCACATACACAAACACACAGACCGAAATAAATATTTGTGGTACACACAAAGATTTGTCCCATGCGGGGTTTAGACCCGCGACTATTCGATCCAGTGGATAGAGCGACTTAAGTTCTTAATCATTGCACCAAATCGTCCGTTGTTAATGTATATTAGTTTCTCTGTCCCATACTTTTTAAAACATTTGATAAGTTATTTTGATCCCACATCCTAGAAAGGTCTGTAAGGAAAGAACCTGCTAGAATTTTGTACTTTGCTTACGCCGCAAGGTATCTGGCGTATTGTGTGTGTGAGTGATGTACGCTGTTGGCCGCGAGGCCTTTACAGCTTCACTGGACTTAAGGGCGAGCGTGCAACCACTACGCTCGAGCCAGAAGGGCAAGGCGCCCTCGGTTGGGACAGTCGCTGTGGGGGGACGGGGTGCACTACTAAGTGCACCGGTCAACCGCCGGCTATGGGATGGGATCTACGACTACGTCGTCGTCGCCCGTATTCTGAACGGAAAGAATGGATGACAAAGCATCGGGGGGATCGGTGAGAATATGTCGCGGCCGGCTACGATTCACGGATTCGCATGGGTAGATGCGTTCGTGAAGTGTCGTGTTGTCGCCTTTTTAATATAGGCGCGAATAGGTTCGAGACCTAGATCGAAGTGGAGATCGACATTCCGTACGAACCAGGGGGCTCCTACGGCTTTACGGAGGAAGCGGTTTTGAACCGCTTGGAGTTTATCGATATGAGAGGGGGCCGAATACCCGAACACAACACACGCATAAGTCATGATGGGTCGAACGCAAGTTTTGTAAAGCGTCACCTTATTTCTAAGGGACATTTTACTCCGCTTGCAGATTAACGAATGGAGACGACCGAGCACAAAGGATAACCGCTTGATGTGCGGGCCGAAGGACATCTAGGGGTCACTGTTTAGGGTGACCCCTAGATATTTGACCTCTTTGACCCAGGGAATGGGTCGGTCAAAGATGGTCACTTGACCGAGATTACTTCTAGGGTGGCGCAGGGAGTGGCGCGGGGTGGCACCTCTGGAGAAGAACACCGCAGCGCTATAGCTTGCGTAATGATCTAGATATATGCTGGATGATTTAGGGGTTTGATTATGCTATTTATTTTAAAATAACTTTGTTATAACTAAAATCAAACTATTACATTCAAATTACCTTAAATCATGGTAGCATTAAGAAAATTTCCTCCAGCTTCAGATGAAAGTTCAATACAAAAAAAAATATTACAACTTTGAAACTTTCAATTCAATTAATTTCTTTGTTCGAGTTCCTTCCGATAATATCGCGTTTCGCTGGCATCTTTGATTACATCAAATGGGAGTTTAGCGATCACTTAAAGGAATAGTTCCAAGATTGATGACAGTTTGGTTTAATGGTTCAACGATTCCCGCACTAGATGAAGCTTTGTGTAACCCACAAATTTTTGTGTGGGTCTAGGTGTTGACAACTTTGATGTAGTCGGTTTGCCTCCCTCGCAATAGGTGGACGGTAGAGAGTTGGTCACGCCATGAAGGTTGTAGTGCCGCGGAGGTCTTTTTTCCCAGCACGCGTACTTCTTCGTCTTCATCGGATTATTTTTCATCTGGAGACCGAGAATCTTGCATTTGATCTTTGAAGCACAGGGGTATGACGTCGATTCATTTTGTGGACTATGTATAAACCACTTCTGAGTAAAACGGATAGAAATAAAAAGAAGCAGAATTTCGTTCTACCCGTTTAATTGGTCCTAAAAAATCATGCACAAATGACTTAGCCAAGGCTTATATAGATAGATAATTCCCCACCTCTTTGGCAGTAGCATTTTGGCGGGGCGTCAAGGGATGTCAACATGGCGACAGCGATTGACAGTTACGAGAATCGACTATCGTGCCACACGACAGCGTGGCTCCGCTTCAGCGTGGCTCCGCTTCAGCGTGGCTCCGCTTCAGCGTGGCTTCGCTTCAGCGTGGCTCCGCTTCAGCGTGACTCC
This sequence comes from Phalera bucephala, assembly GCA_905147815.2. NCBI lineage: Eukaryota > Metazoa > Arthropoda > Insecta > Lepidoptera > Notodontidae > Phalera > Phalera bucephala. Next base: position 2,459,436 of record CAJHXA020000004.1, on the reverse strand, counting down.
GCTTCAGCGTAGCTCCGCTTCAGCGTGGCTCGGCTTGGCTTTGGCCTGGCTTTGGCCTGGCTTTGGCCTGGCTTTGGCCTGGCTTTGGCCTGGCTTTGGCCTGGCTTTGGCCTGGCTTTGGCCTGGCTTTGGCCTGGCTTTGGCCTGGCTTTGGCCTGGCTTTGGCCTGGCTTTGGCCTGGCTTTGGCCTGGCTTTGGCCTGGCTTTGGCCTGGCTTTGGCCTGGCTTTGGCCTGGCTTTGGCCTGGCTTTGGCCTGGCTTTGGCCTGGCTTTGGCCTGGCTTTGGCCTGGCTTTGGCCTGGCTTTGGCCTGGCTTTGGCCTGGCTTTGGCCTGGCTTTGGCCTGGCTTTGGCCTGGCTTTGGCCTGGCTTTGGCCTGGCTTTGGCCTGGCTTTGGCCTGGCTTTGGCCTGGCTTTGGCCTGGCTTTGGCCTGGCTTTGGCCTGGCTTTGGCCTGGCTTTGGCCTGGCTTTGGCCTGGCTTTGGCTTATCTTGGCAGGCTGACGCGTTGGCCGACATTATGTCTGTTACAATTTGTTTCCACTACTTATCAAACAAAAGGAGACATGACAATGCCTGTATTTAGTGGATGTGGCTCACCAGGATGAGCTGTTTACAAATGTTGTGGAGTGTGTAATCGTGATAAAAATAAAGATATTGGAACAATACTCCCCGGTTTAGGTGAAAATTTCAAATCCTTTTCGTTGCGTTGACAGCCGGTCAAAGTTTCTTCACTTTTTATTACGATTCAGCAATCACTGACTCTTATTAACAGCATATACACGTAATATCATGTAATTTTGGTCAATATACACACAAAATATGGAATTAATTTAATTATTTTAAATAAATACAACGAGAGCTATTTTTACTACAGCTGATGGCCAGTGTTGCCAGCCCAAAAAAGACTGGTTAAATGGTGATCGGGTCCAACCATTCTCACCGAAGACAAGTCTTTCGGGCATTTAAACCATCAAATTATTAATATTGATACACTCCCAGAATTGAGACCAAATGTTGTTTTACATGGTACTATCACTGATAATAATTTTATTTATTTTATTTTAATTAGGGGAGCTTACGGCTATTTTTACAAAAAAATCTCGCTACTTAGTTAGCTAGGTGCCATTTACAAGCTTCCACATATGGAAGAAAAACTTGGTAGACTTAGGACAAAATAACTATACAGTATTATTAAAAAGTAGTACCTAATGCCAAAAATACAATATTCTAATTATACGGAAAACTTAACTAAATGTAAATATACTTGATGAACCAATTATTATGAATTAAAAAAAAAAGTTACAGAAGCACTGAGGGTTCCTTAGTTAAAATATTTTTAAAACTTTGTGTATTACTACAAAATAGATCGAACCGTGCGTCATAGTTTAGTCTGTTAAATGAACGAAAAACCCTAGGTAAATAACTATTACGTCTATAATTACTGCGACAGGATGGTACAAAAAGAAGATCATTCTTACGAAAAAATCTGGTTGGTATATTGAGCTTGATTTTGCAGAGGAGATCAGGACTATCGACCCTATGTTGTGCAATGTTTAAGAGTAAACAGATATCGGCAATATGTCTACGAAGATTGAGGGGTAAGAGGTGTAGTCTAAGACAATGCTGGTGATAATCTAAATGAGGTAGTTTGAATTTGAAACCAAGGTATCGGATAAATCTTTTTTGTATCTTTTCAATGTTGTTAACATAAATCGTGTAGGCTGGATTCCAGATCTGACAAGCATATTCAAGATGGCTTCGAACATAAGCGCAATAAATAGTCTTTATAGTTTTCATCTTCTTGAATGGCTGAGTGACACGAATTAAAAAACCAAGTGCTTTATGAGCTTTATCAATAATAGATTCAACATGTCGATCAAAGAGTAGTTTACTGTTATCAGTGTTGGGCAAAAATCAATTGATTAAACAATTGACAATTAACAATTGATCAACTGTAATTGCAGTGTTATGCAATTAACAATTGATCAATTGTAATTGCAATGTTTTGCAATTAACAATTGATCAATTGTAATTGCAAAACAACGCAATTACAATTGATCAAATGTTAATCGTTTTATGCACATTTACGATTAAACAATTAACAATTAATCATCAAAAAAAAAGCACACCTAACGTTGGCCCAATGTGGGAGTGTACAATGTAAACTTCTGTCTGGTGTTGTAAGGCTTGAATCGGGAGTACGAAGCTTGAGTGAATGCTTGCCTTCTAAAAAGACTCAAGACAAAAGAAGACATCATCATCTATGAGATTTTAGGAGATGCTGATAACTCAAAAACTTTATTTTTGGATCAAAGATGGCGTCGCGACTTCTTATGAATAATCAATATGTACATCGTTTTTGGGTTTTAAGGGTACGCTGATTACGAATATCGCGCAAATTAAACACTGTGTTCTTTATCGGCATTTTAGGGAATGATACCCCAAAAATGATATCCATATTAATTTAACATCAATATCAATCTACTTGTACTTGTCAATATCAAACTAACCAACCTAAACACGAGGGGATTATGTTGTCCAGTTCACATGTTTCTATGGCCACCTTCCAACTTCATCATCAGACCATCCCCATGGTACCATATTATTGTATTGTCACCGAACTTACATACGTATGCCAATTTCAACTGAATCGGATACCGTAAGTGCTTGAGAAAAGGGTCAGAAGAGTTGAACCCGAAAGACAGACAGACATACGAACAGTGCAAGTTAAATAAAAGTAACACCGTAACACCGTCACGCCTCTATCCCCCAGAGGGGGTGGCAGAGGTGTACTGAGTACACCCACGTTTCGCCGACGATGTTAGGTCCCATGTAATAGGGGGCGAGCCTATTGCTATATACCGGACACAACTCCAGACTCCGGACTGTTACTGGGAATTTTTCGTTAGAAAAACTACATTTGTCCGACCACGGATTTGAACCCAGAACCTCGTGATCACATAGCGATGCGCTTTGCCACCAGACCAACGAGGCAGTAAGCAGTAGTAAGGCAGGGAGCAAATAAAAGCTTGTAAAAATTAAGTATTCTATTTTGTCCATATAAAAATGGAATATTTTACAAGTTCCAGTTACATAAATCATTCGAAATTCGGCCAATACACTGCACCCCTCTGCCAAACCCCCGTGGTAACCAAATGTTTGTTTATAAAAAGGTACCTAAACTTTAAAGAAGCGCGTGCGCACTTGTCGCCTTTCGGCAGTGTCACGAGCCGACAAGTGCGCGCGCGTCACTAGTAGGGTTGCCACCTTTTATTTGAGCAAATTAAGTACTTTGGTTTTTAAAGGTAGGCAAAAAAAATACATTGTATCAAAATAAAGTATTATTTATTTCACTTTATGGTTTCGTTTAAAAACATATTTATTATTACTTTTAGAACTTTTCAGTCACTGTTATCATTGCTAAACACCTTCACAGCATGTTGACAGTCTATAATAACTTGAATAGATTAGTAAGAATTAAGAAGTGCTTATAGGTTTTACTATTTTCTTTAAGTTAGAGAAGTTAGATGGAATAATGTTTTTTTCTTAAATCTAGTACCATAGATTCGGATTTTAACACCAGACATCATCTACTATGCTTTTAATTGCGATCATTTTTTTTCTTTTTAATGATTTATGTAAAATGAATCTTAAAAGGTCAAACTATTCGAAATAAAGTATTTTCGCATACTTTACAGTTCTCATAAAGTACAAGGTATACTTACCTTAAATAACGTACGATACGTACTTTATAATAAACTATGAGTAGCAACCCTAGTTACTCATCGCCTTTCGGCACCGGCACGAGCCGACAAAGGGCCCGTGCGTAGGTAGCTAGAGTCGGTCAGTAATGCCACAGTATCTATCTATCCAGTAACTCATCTAAGCCGTTTTAGTGGTATAATTACCAACACTCCCCGTCAGAACGTTGTTAAGGTTAGCACCTTTTTTTTCATTTATTAAAACTTATCTACTGCAGTGGTTATAATATTTTTTCGTATGAGTGCAGCGTAATACAATTTACCATAGGGACTGTGTAATAACAGGATAATGTAAACGTTTATGATTTTAATGTTTATGTAACTAACTAACTTAAATATTATTTACTTTTATTGCAATTTTTTTTTTTAAAAACGTTGCCCCACACTAGGATTTATTCCTGTGTCGTGGGTGCGTTTACAAACATGAAAATTCACACACATAAATACCCAGACCGGAACAAATAATTGTGGATCACACAAAGATTTGTCCCGTGCGGGAATCGAACCCGCAACTATTAGACACAGTGGGCGGAGCGGCTTAAGCTCTTAACCACTCCGCTAAATCGTCCGTCTTTCAAAAATTCATTTTACGAATAAGTATTCTCATTATATATAAGTATTCTCGAATCTCATTGTTATTGAGAGTGTTTATGATAGATTACTCGGAAATTGTATATAAGTATATTTGTTAAAAACCACATGAGTTACTAAATATCAATAAAACTATCGAAAAGACGTGTAGAGCGCGCGTCTGTGTGCGTGAGTTTAATTCGGACCATAAGTACTAAGATGTTTTACTGTATTATATTACACTGTGGTAGGGCACACCACATACCCCGCGCACTGAGATCCCGCGTGTCTCTGTTCATTCGGCCTGAGGATTTAGGACGAAAATATTGTCATAACTTTTTTGCGGAGCGCAAAGTATCGCGTATATTTCGACACGATCTCATTTCAGAGTACTTTTGTGTGTGTACTTTTAGTAGCAGTTGTTTAAACTAAACTAATTTCCACAAACATAGAGAGTGTGAGTGTGAATCGTGCGCACACAGGAATATTGTAGGAACTTAAATTCATTTCTATTAAGTATATTCGCATATTTCAACGAATATTTCCACACTTTTTGGACATTATAGTCATTATGGATGAAGAGGAATATAGTTATATGTCAGTTAACACGTTGGACACGGACATCAATGAACAGTTAGATCGAGATGGGCAGTCTTCAGGGCCGAGCTCAATCACGTCGATATCTTCACCCCGGCGTCTTGCACTACTTGACGGTACATTTTTCAAATATTTACCAGAAGAATCAACAGCACATATAATTACAGCTCTGTGTACTAAATGCTCGCCTGTCACTACTAAAATCAGAGGATTCGACAACTGTACATCCAATTTTCTGAGTCATCTCAAACGGAAATATGGACAAGATTGTGTAAATGAATATAAAAGATACATAAAAACAAAGAAAAATGATAAAAAACGGTGCAAACATTCCAAAAAAAATACCGACTAGGGGCTTAAGAAAAGTTGAAGAGGTCCATCCATATACACAAGAAAAATTTGCACAAAATATGATAAACTTCTTTATTGATTCTATGATCCCATTGAGGGCTATTGAAAACCCATATTTTTTAGCAACTTGAAGATATCCGACAAGAATTTGAAAGTTGTAAGCCGTCGAAGTTTGAGTCGCCGTATAAATACATATTATGAAGAAAAAATGTCTGCCATAAAATCTGAACTAAAGGCTGTTGATTTCGTGTGCACTACAACTGATATCTGGTCGGGAAAGAAGAGAAGCTTCTTAGGTATGACTGCACATTGGATCACAAAAGATTTGAAACGAGTTTCAGTAGCATTAGCATGTCAGCGGTTCAAAGGCATTCATAGTTACAATCGTATTACTAATTTAATTAAAGAAATTTATACAGAATTTGGCTTAAACGGTAATAAGGTAGTCGCAACCATTACTGACAACGGCAGTAATTTTGTAAAAGCATTACGCGCTTTTGGCGTGGAACTTACAAACATCAGTTGTAACAAAACCAGTCAGCCAGAAGATTCTTTGTTTGAAGAAATAGATGTGGAATCTAACTCAAGTCTGGACGAAGAAGAATCCGAAGATTTTTTTTTGCCTGCCCATCTAAGATGCTGTGCACATACATTAAGCTTATGTGCTACCGTTGATGCCAATAAAGTTTTAAATGACATGGGTACTCATTATCTCATATACATACCACCACTAAAAAAAAATGCAACTCTTTATGGAATGCAGCTGGTCGTCCAAAAACGGCTGAAATTATACAAGATATATTACAACACACATTAAGTCGACCGGGTGAAACCAGATGGAATAGCCTATATGATTCACTTCAACAAATTTTATCAATTCAAGAAAAAAAAATTCAGCTTCATAGAGCTTTAAATATTAGTAATCCCATAAAAGATGTTGAATTTGATTACTTGAAAGAATATTTGACATGTGCTGCACCAGTAGCAGAAGCACTAGATATTATGCAAAGTGAAACCAATGCCTATTATGGCATTTTATTGCCATGTCTGTTTGCATTGATAAGAAAAATACAAAAAATTGAAAGGAGAGGCAATTTGATGTACTGTGCACCTTTAATCGAGGCGTACAGGATAAGCGTTGAAACGAGATTTAAACAGTTTTTTAACTTTAACACTGCTGAGGCAGAACATGCAGCAATAGCTGCTGTATCTTATCCCCGTTTTAAAAATAAGTGGCTTTCTCGCTTAGATAATCAAGACCAAACTAAGGTACAGAATCTTTTTTAAACCCTTATTTCAAAAGAACTCAATGAAGAGCCTCAACAAATTATAGCAACTAAAAGTCGTAATGAAAAATTTTTTGAATCTGATTCTGACTCAGATAGTGTTCACACATATTCATGTGTCACCTACAGCGGCTGCCAGTAGTAACATGCCTATAACAAAGGCTGAGCTATTAATGCTACACTTTTTTGCTGAAGAAAGTGAAGAACTAAGTCTGCTGAACAAATACCCAGAAATAAAAAGAGTCTTTATAAAATTTAATACGCCATTACCAGCTTCCGCAGCAGTTGAAAGATTGTTTTCTTTTGCTACTATGACCAATTCACCAAAAAGTCATAGATTATCAGATCAAATGTTTGAATAGAGAGTCGTGTTGAAGTGCAACTTAACCTATTCAAAGAATATACAGAAATCATTTTAATTATGTGTCATTAAATCGGAACATTGATTTAAATAAAAATTGATTTTTAATATTTCTCGTTGTATATTTATTTAACACTATTGTTGCTCCTTGTTTGCTATTGTTTATCTTGAATTCTTATGACAAATTTTATTTGTGATAAGAAGACAAATTGACTTTGCGGGTCAAAAAAACTAGACCAACATGTCTCGAGACAACATGGTTCGAGATTTAGAAACTCCGTCGTGTTTTAAATCGTTATGTTTGTCTTGACCAGTACTTTAAACTCAGATGGCGGCCACGTCCTGATAATGGATCCGGAAGGTGGCCGACGGAACTCTCAGGGTCTATAGTACTCGTCATAACCAATCAAACGGGGTAAGATGGTCTAGATATTTCCCGGTACCTACATCCTTCCATTTTCGCATTTGGTATCTGTTTTGTCATTCTTTCTTCCGACATTCTTTATGCCCGAACAAACGAAGCATACCCTTTCGCATCTTTACACCAATACTAACATTCATACCTACAAGCTTTCTTACTATGCTATTGCGAATACGGTCAATCACGGCACATCTTCCGCAGTGCTCGCATTTTGACCGCATTTATCCTGCTTTCATTCTTCTTCTTACATACCCAACCCTCACTGCCATATAACAGCGTTAGGACAAGCACTCCTTAATGCATGGCTTGCTACGCCTTTTGGCTTAAGCCTGACGAATCACCTCGAGCCTTTCTTCTCCAATCGCACTAGTTCTTTCAAACATTTCTTTCACTAAAGTTTTGGTGGCACTGTTGCATTGCCGTATATTTATTTCTTCAGCTCTGTCATACTGTCATTTACATTCAAAGAAGAAACACAGTCCTGTCACGCTTTCTTCTTACTTTCTACGAAGCTTTGTAACTCTCCGTCCCACCTTCCGCTGTGCTTTGCTTTTTTGAGCAACCACATACTTCTTTCGCGGATTCTAACAAACTCTCTTGCAGGCTATTTCAGCATTCATTTATATTCGAGTCCGAAGTACCTGCTGTCAAAAAATTCTCCCGGACCAGAGTCTTTATGAACAGATCTTGATATATTCTTCTCACTCTTGCAACTTTTCAATTATAATTCTTTTATGGCCGCCAGTGCCTCTTCTTCTAAACAAACCACTAAACCACGTAACTATGAGATAGTGTTCCGATTCAAGAGTGGGACCTCTATATGCACAGATATCTTAAAGTTTGCTCTGGAGACGGTTATGTACTAGGATCAAATCATGCTTTTCTGTTCATTTCTTCTCCACGTAATATAAATCGCTTTATGTTGGAATATCGTATTTGACACAAGAAGACCTTTTTCCAAACATGCATCTACAATGAGCTTACCCGCATCATTTACTCTCTTATCACCATAAGGACCTAGAGCAACGTCGTAAGATTGCCACCTGGTTCCCACCCATTTATTCAGGTCGTCGCACAAAATCACCTTTTCATTTGCATCAGTCAGATTCAAAAGTTCCCTGACATTATCCCAAAACTTTTCAAGCTCCTGGTGTGTCGACAAGCTTACGGAAGCGTATGCTGCATCCAAAAATACTCTAGTGAGACTTAGGATTTACACGGTCTTAGAGAATCTTGCATCGTACAGGCCATAGTCTCACTCCAGAAGCCAGGCGATGGGACAGCAAGATACCCACCCCCTTGCTGGCACGACCGCTCAGTGGTACCCTAGAATACACGCGTCGCCTCGGGGAAACGACCCAGCCTAGATGGCTGGCAGGGGTCGCAACGAGCACGCTCTTGGACATAACCCCCAAAATGATACCCACATTGATGTTACTTCAAAAGTCACATCCGCCATCTTGGATTTCAAAATTAACGCTATATTCTTTATCAGCTTCCCCCAAACCCCAAAAATAACACCCATACTGATTTTACTTCAAAAGTCGCGTTCGCCATCTTGGATTCCAATATTAACGTTATATTCGTTATCAGAATCTCCTAAAACCCCAAAAATGAAACTCATATCGAATTTTACAAAAAAGGTCACGGCCGCCATCTTGGATCCAGAAACTAACGCCATATTCGTAATCAACATGCCTTAAAACCCCGATATCGATACCCATATCGATTTTCATAACAAGTCGCGCCCGCCATCTTGGATTTCAAAATTAACGTTATATTTGTTATCAGCATCCCTAAAACCCCAAAAATAAAACCCACATCGATTTTACTTCAATAGTCGCGTCCGCCATCTTGGATCTTTAAATTAACGTTATATTTTTACTCTGCATCCCTTAAAACCCTAAAAGTGACACCCACATTGATGTTACTTCAAAAGTCACATCCGCCATCTTGGATTTCAAAATTAACGCTATATTCTTTATCAGCTTCCCCCAAACCCCAAAAATAACACCCATACTGATTTTACTTCAAAAGTCGCGTTCGCCATCTTGGATTCCAATATTAACGTTATATTCGTTATCAGAATCTCCTAAAACCCCAAAAATGAAACTCATATCGAATTTTACAAAAAAGGTCACGGCCGCCATCTTGGATCCAGAAACTAACGCCATATTCGTAATCAACATGCCTTAAAACCCCGATATCGTTACCCATATCGCTTTTCATAAAAAGTCGCGTCCGCCATCTTGGATTTTAAAATGAACGTTATATTTGTTATCAACATTCCCTAAACCTTGAAATCGATACCCATATCGGTTTTCATAAAAAGTCGCGTCCGCCATCTTGGATCCAGAAACTAACGCCATATTCGTAATCAGCATCTCATAAAACCCCGAAATCAATACCCATATCGATTTTCATAAAAAGTCGCATCTGCCATCTTGGATTTTAATATTAACATAATATTCGTTATCAACTTCTTTCATAACCATAAAAGTGACATGCATATTGATTTTGTTACAAAAGTCACGTCCACCATTTAGATCCAGAAATTAACGTCATATTCGTAATCAGCATCCCCTAATATCCCAAATGTGACTCCTATATTGATTTTACTTCAAAAGTCTTATCGTCGTATTTTACTTAGATCCAAAAATTCACGCCATATTTGCAATCAGTATTCCCTGAAACCCCAAAAATGACACCCATTTTACTTCAAAAGTCACGTCCGCCATCTTGGATGTGTTTAAAATATATTGTCGTGTTTAATTGTTAATTGTTTAATCGCAAACATGCAAAAAACGATTAACAATTGATCAATGGTAATTGCAACGTTTTACAATTACCATTGATCAATTGTTAATTGTGAACCCTACAATTAACAATTAATTTTTCAATCGTCAATTGCAATTAATTTTTTCTGCCATTGAAATTTCAATTGTTTGGTCCTACAATTGAACAATTAAACAATTAGTGCCCAACACTGACTGTTATGAATTACTCCAAGATCCTTGACAACATTAACGACCTTCAACTTTGTATCGTTTAATTTAAAAACATTACTAAAGATATTACGTTTTCTGGTAAAACTAATAGAAAAACATTTGGATACATTCAGATCTAATTTATTAGTTAGGCAATATAAGTTCAACCTATTCAGGTCTTCTTGAAGGCTCATTGCATCATTTATGTTATTAAATACACGATAGACTTGGGATATAAGTAGGATGTTTTGCAGTGGAATCTTGCAGAATACTACCGATCGATCTGCATCGCAGATGGTGGATTCTGTCTACATTGTAAACATTCCATAAATCTCTTCACTGGTGGGTCCAAGTAGCTGTTGTGCATGCAGCGTGCCGTATCCCGGTAAACCGTGTCGATCCACGAACTAAATCCAGTGAAGGGGACTGAGTTTCACAAACTTAGTTTAATGGGCTGATTCCCCCATAAATTGCATAAAGTCTGCAGCGGCTCGGAAGGCGGACACCGTCAGTATGGCTTCAAACCCGGCGACCGTGGCGCTGCAGCAGGGCACCTGTGACATGCCTGATAGGGCGTATGTCGGGATCCAAGAGATATGCGGCCAGTCACTGCATCTTCTAGTGCTAATCAGTCGTAGCGGACTTCCGCCCCACTGGTAACAAGGACTGGAAGACGAGAGAGTGGGTTCGTGTATGCGCAAATGCTTACCCACTTTAATATATTCCCGCGCTGATGACCCCTGGCTCATTACTGGACGGAGAGTGCAAGTCCTGCGGCGATGAGGACTGGCGGTGGGGACTGAGCAGGTGAGTTTGGTCCCTAGCTAGATCTTTGCACGTACGGCGGTTGGGTGGTGATGGTCGTATTGGAACTCACTAGAGGCGAGAGAACTAGTACGGCAGATCACCCGACGACAAAGCAGCCCTATTTAGGGATCGCACTGCTTTCCCCAATCCGGGGAGGGGCCTAGAAAAGGTGGCCTAAACAAAGCTCGCCTCAATGCAACCCAGGTGGCTAACCGCGGTCATCTGGTCACCAATTAAAAGCGGTCGAAAGAAACATAATAATAGGTTAAATGCATTCTTAAATTTAGCTACGTGGAACGTAAGAACGTTACTGGACAATGAAAACAACCTCTGTCCTGAGAGGAAAACTGCACTCATAGCGCGTGAATTGTCCCGCTATAACATCGACATAGCCGCAATCAGCGAGGCACATTTAGCGGATAGCGGTGAGCTCTGTGAGGAATTGGGTGGATATACGTATTACTGGGAGGGTAAACCTGCAAGTAAACGAGCCGCAAATGGTGTTGGATTTGCGATCCGAAACAACATCGCTAGATCGCTAGTGGAGCCTCCAAAAGGGATCAATGACAGGCTAATGACACTACGACTCCACATGGCTCCCAGGAAATACCTACATCTTGTAAGCGTGTATGCGCCTACTATGACAACACCTGATGAGGACAAACTTCAATTTTATGAGAATCTGCGTGATGTTTTGCTGGGGATTCCAGATTGTGACAAGTTGATTCTGCTGGGTGACTTTAATGCGCGTGTTGGCACAGAGTATATTGCCTGGAAGAACGTACTGGGGAGACATGGAGTAGGTAAGTGCAACACCAACGGTGTTGCTCTCCTGACGTTATGCTCCGAATTCAACCTCAGCATAACAAACACATTCTTCACCGACCGGCTACCCGATAAATACAAGACATCTTGGATGCACCCACGCTCTGGCCACTGGCATCTTCTTGATTATATCATTGTACGCAGGCGAGACCTGAGAGATGTACTTATTACAAGAGCAATGCGTGGTGCCCAAGGCTGAACTGACCATCGTCTTATTAGATCCAGGATGAGGCTTTACTACAAGCCTCCGCGTAGAGCAGAACACAGGATTCCAGCTCGACTTGCTCGTGCGCGTTTGGTGCGTGATGAGGGACTGTGTCGTGAGCTAGATGCGGAATTTGAGGCAGCAATGCCCAGCACTGATGACAATACCTCAGTAGATGCCAGGTGGCGTACATATTCCAAGGCTCTCTATGGTGTTTCTCATCGAGTTATTGGCACACCACATAAAAAACATCAAGACTGGTTCGATGATTCTGATGTGGAAATACGGCAGCTTGTTGAAAACTATCGTCTCGCTCTAAGAGGAGTCATCAGTGCAGGGCAGCGCAAGTCTCTTCAGCAGGATCTTAAAGCAAAGATCCGAGAACAAAAGGATAGTTGGTGGCGCCGTAAAGCCGAAGAACTGCAATGGTTAGTTGACACTAGCCAAACAGCAAAATTTTTCGAAGGGCTAAAATCCGTTTACGGACCCCGCGCTAAAAAGACTGCCCCTGTTTACTCGCGAGATAAAGCTAAGAAGTTGACAGATCCAAAAGAGGTTCTTCTTCGTTGGGCTGAACACTTTAATGAAGTGCTCAATCCCGGTAGTCAAGGAGCAGATCTGTCTTACATTAATTCACTTGAGAGCTTGCCATCTGCTTCGGGCTTGGATGACCCGCCTTTGTACGCCGAGTTCGTTACTGCGATCAACCGTTTAAAAAATGGTAAATCACCTGGTTCGGACAGTCTTTCTTCTGAAATTTTCAAATACGGTGGACCGAGTATCAGGTCCAGACTTTTTAAACTTATCAAACTGATTTGGGATGTTGAGATGGTTCCACAGGACTGGAAGGATGCTTCTATTAGCAAGCTATATAAAGGCAAAGGGGACCTCTCTGATTGTGGCTCGTTTAGAGGCAAAGCAAAATTCTGGCGCACATCATCAATAGTCGCCTTAGTAATTTAGCTGAAAGCTTCCTTCCGGAGACCCAGTGCGGGTTCAGACCTAAAAGAGGTACGGTTGATGCCATCTTTGTAGTCAAGCAACTTCAAGAAAAAAGTTTTGAACAACACCGCGACCTCTATTTATGTTTTGTGGACCTGGAAAAGGCCTTTGACCGTGTTTCTAGGACCGCCCTCTGGATTGTTCTAGAAAAATGTGGCTGTCCTGCAAAGTTCGTCAATTTAGTGCGCCAGTTCCACGAAGGCATGACAGCCCGTGTGCGTCACGAAAACAACTTTACAGACCAGTTCCCGGTCACTAGCGGTGTCAAGCAAGGCTGTGTAATGGCTCCGACCCTTTTCGCTATCTACTTCGCTGCAGTAATGAATGACGCTCTTAAAAGCTGTAATGGCAAGATTACCATAAATGTCCGTATGGACAAAAGCGTTTTCGACCTCGCACGTCTCAGAGCAAAACGCAAAATAGACTCTGTTTCAGTAATAGATGTTCTGTATGCCGACGATGTCTGCCTTATGGCTGACAGTTTGGACGACCTACAGAGTTTTTTGGACAAATTAGATGAGTCCTGTCGTAAATTCGGCTTAGTAATCAGTGCTTCTAAGACCCAGATTCTAAAACAACCTGCGAAAGGTAAATCTGCGGACGATGGTGTTGTTTACCTACGAGGAAAACCACTGCCAGAAGTAGGTACCTTCCGGTACCTTGGAACTATTTTGCGCAGTGACAATCGTCTCGAGTCTGAGATCTCTGCGCGAGTCGCCAAAGCAGCTGCAGCTTTCGGTGGTCTTAACCGACGAGTTTGGAAATCACATGACCTGAAACTCCACACAAAACTCGCTGTCTACAGGGCCATAATCTTACCATTGTTGCTCTATGCCTCGGAGACCTGGTGTCTTTACAAGGTAGATATCAGAAGCCTTGATACCTTCCACATGAAGTGTCTTCGGGCGATTCTTCGGGTGAGATGGCAGGATCGTGTGCCAAACTCGGAGGTTCTACGTCGAGCTAAGCTCGCTGGAATGGAGTGTATGCTAATGAAAGGCCAACTACGCTAGTGTGGACACCTTGTACGCATGGAGTCTTCCAGATTACCAAAAAAGGTATTTTACTCTGAGCTTAGCTCAGGTAAACGAAAGCCTGGAGGACAGTTTCTGCGTTACAGGGATGTCTTAAAACGCCACTTGACTGCAATTGGCATGTCTAGTGAGTCATGGGAGGAGCTTGCAACGCAGAGGTCGGAGTGGCGAACTGCTGTCAACACGGGTATAAAAAACTTTGAGCGTTCCCGTCTTGAAGACCTTGACGCCAAACGCCTGATCCGAAAAACTCGACCCAAGCCCTCCTACAACAATACTCGCAATTCAAGTGGGTCTCTTTACTACGCTTCTTGCAATAGGACCTTCAAAACAAAATTTGGTTTTGCGAGTCATGCTCGCGCTCATGCAAGAGCCCAGGCGAAGACGAGCTAAGGGTGTCGCCGTCGACGGATACGTCTGGGAGGACATCATCATCATCAGACTTTCATATCATCAGCGAATAAAAGGAAATTAGAGTTAATGAAACATGAGGAAATGTCATTAATGAATAGAATGAAGAGAAGAGGCCCTAATAAAGATCCTTGAGCAACTCCTGATGAGATCCTTGTCCAATCAGATGAGAATCCGTTAAGTACAACAGCCTGGGTTCTGTTAGAAACGTATGACGCAAACCATTTTAACAGATTACCACAAATCCCTGAACCAAATAATTTTTTCAATAGTAAAGTATGGTCAATTCTATCAAACGCTTTACTGTAATCTGTGTATATGACGTCAACTTGATTCCCGTTGTCCATATTACTTGACAAAAAATAATTGAAAACGACCAAATTGGAAGTAGTTGATCTACTCCTAATGAACCCGTGCTGCTGTTGAATAAGGGTGGCCTTAACTGATTCATAGACATGTTTAAAGATTATCCGCTCGAACACTTTAGCTATAATGCAAAGTTTGGAAATGGGCCTATAGTTTTCTACCTTATTCTTAGCACGTTTTTTTATGAATAGGTGTAATAAAGGCCGATTTCCACACTCTGGGCATTATGCCCTCGTTTAAGGAGCGCTGAAAAAAAGGCAACAGGAGCTGATATCTCCTTGGCACATTTAGACCAAAATAGTGCTGGAACAGAGTCAAGACCAGCAGATTTATTGTGGTCTAAATTATGGAGAGAATGCAACACTTCACGGTTATGGACTTCAATGTTGCTCAGGTAACGAATAGGGCGATTAGATTCATTATGGTCGTAACATGATTGAGCAACATTACTTCCGATAAAATTAGAGCTAAAGTAACTAGAAAATAGAAGTGTTATACCCTCACCAGAATTACTTGATGTGGATGAATAAGACATGGTTGAGGGATAAATACTGCAGCGCCGCTTATTTTTTATGTAAGTCCAAAAAAGTTTTGGATTTTTAGAAATACCTGTTTCGATGGAGTCCATGTAGTCTTCATAGCATTTGCGTTCAATAACTTTCACTCTGTCCCGAAGCTATTGAAAGCTATGGCTGTCTGACATGTTTCCATAAGTTTTATACTGTTTAAAGAATTTAAACTTTTCTTTAATAATTTTGATAAGAGATGCTTTGTACCATGGTGGATATTTACAACTACGCGTAATTCGTAAGGGTATAAAATTATCTCATAGCCGATAAATTATTTCGTAAAATGTTTTTACTGCATCCTCTATTGAAATAGAATTAAGTAATGACAACCAATCAGTCTCAGAAAGGTGGTTACAGATTTGATCGTAGTCACCGTGAGAGTATAAGTGTATTTTACGTCTTGGAATCTCAAGCTCGTTCAATTCAATAAATAGAGGGGCGATAATCAAAGATTTATGGTAGGGATCTTCAGGCACAAGGGGATCAGGACACTCAGAGACTGCAACTGTATTACTACATAACACAAGGTCTAGTATACCACCTAATTTATTGGTATAACAGTTAAATTGTTGCAAGTTGCAATCATAAAGAGCCTCAATTAAATTGTCTGATGACGAACTCTTGAGAAAATATGAAGGTTGAAGACCTAATTCAGAGGGAAGCCAGTGAATATTACTCAGATTAAAATCTCCAAAGATAAGGAATTCATGGGAATTATTATTATGAAATAAGTTTCTTAAATTAGATAGGTAATTATTCAATTGAATAGGGAACGGATTACCATTATTTTGTTGACATAGATATATGGTGCAAATATGACATATCGTTAATGTTCCAAGGCGTGAGTTGCGTACAATAAGTGTTACCCATAGATCCTCCGATCAGTGGTATTCCATTCGCAGTTATGTACAACAGTTAGGTCGCGTCGGACTGCTATTAAAACTCCACCCCCCAATGTTTGACCTGTAGACACATGGTCCCTATCGCATCGAAAGACCAAATATCTTTCATCAAAAAGCTCATAATCAGATATTCCGTCTAATAACCACGTCTCAGTTAATGATATTATATCATAGTTAGACATACTTACATTACAGTGAAAAATATTTGTTTTAGTCCGTAATCCTCTGCAATTTTGATAGTATAACTTTATATTAGCCATTAGAAATAGAATAAACAGCAAACATATGAATATATAAACAAAGTATCAGAATAGTAATATTCGAAAACAAGTTAGTCGCAACCAACAAGATTTTTCTGCATAGTATATAATCACTAGTAGATATTGTCCAAAACTGAGTACAGTCATATTTGGTATAACAACTTATTAAATCTATAAAACATAAAATAAAGGATAATTACACCAAACTATCAGTTTATAAAATTTAACGTTTGCAGGTAGACACAAAATATAAACCAATACGAAATAACTCAAAGTAATTTGTCGCAAACAATAGATGCGCTCACGTCGTTGGACAATAGAATGCTGATAACGAATACAATAGGGTACTAATGACCAGCTAGCGGTTCTCAAAGTAATTGTACGAACGTAACTTAAATAATAATGTAAAAATTAATATTGTAGGCATAGATAACTTGAAAGTGGTTTTAGCGCATTTTGTCCAGATCCAACTCTTTTTTTATAGTAATAATCTTCGATTGTGTATTTTTTCGAGCAAATATTTTGCAGTTTTTCACCCATACGAATTCGTAATTGCTTTCCTTGGCTTGGTTTTTTGCCTTGGTTAATAAGGTTTTATTAGGTATCGTCAAGTGGTCATTGACATAAATGCGACCACTACCTTGCATGCCAATATCACCTGGACATAACGTTTTCAGTGACCGTGCTGCCGCAACAAATTCCTCTTTGACGTAGTGATTAAGAAAGGATACAAATATTGGTTTCATTTTGACTTCATTACTGCGTGAGGGAACTCTAGCAACAAAGTTAATTTGCTGTTTTGTAATGGGGTGCATTATCTTCGCTCCAATCTTGGATACCACGTCGATCAAATTCTCGTGATCTTTCATGGGGACGCTTTTTTGTCAAAATACCTCCTGCAGCTACTGCATGCAACTGAGTTGCCTTCCGACACGGCATTGCCACAACCACCACACTGAACCATGATTAACTTGAAGGTACGCTCGAAGCTTAAAAAGTTTGAGAATAACTGGTACTAGACGGACAATTTAATATGCGTGCACTCGAGTAAAAGACCAATCTGGT
Source organism: Phalera bucephala (assembly GCA_905147815.2). Classification (NCBI taxonomy): domain Eukaryota; kingdom Metazoa; phylum Arthropoda; class Insecta; order Lepidoptera; family Notodontidae; genus Phalera; species Phalera bucephala. The sequence goes on along the minus strand of CAJHXA020000004.1, from coordinate 2,441,655 downwards.
ACTGGGATAATAATGGGATTATTAAATTTGATAGATATTCAAATTTTTTGAGACTTAACCGCACTGTTGCATTTGTGTTAAGATTTATTAGAGGTTGTGGAAAATCATTAGTTACTGGTCCCATCACGACCCAAGAGCTACAGTTGGCTTTAAATGTATTGATTAAAATGTCTCAATATGAATCTTTCCCCGCGTATAAACTTTTAATCCGCAACCATGGATTACCAAAAAAGAGTTCATTGCTTAAATTTAACGTATTTTTAGATGATAATCAAATCATGCGCGTCGGTGGACGTCTTACAAATTCTAATTTTCTTTATGAGAAAAAGTATACCATACTCATACAGTCCACTCATCGATTTACCATATTATTATTTAATTTAGAACACAAACGCTTAATGCATGCAGGGTCGCAATTACTATTGAACTCAATCAGAGATAAATATTAGCCCATCGGAGGTCGCAATTTACCTAGGAAATGTTATCGACAATGTGTGTTATGTTGTCGAATGAAGCCACGAACAGTGTCTCCAATTATGGGTGACCTACCGCAACAGCGCGTTCTAGCAGGGTTTCTATTTGAGTCTATCGGCTTAGACTACGTCGGTCCTCTTTTATCTGCTTTAGGTCAAGGTCGAGGATGTAAGTTAGTTAAGGTCTATGTCGCCATTTTTGTCTGTTTTACGACAAAGGCCATTCATTTAGAATTGGTAGGTGATTTAACTAGCCTTTTGACCACTGTGTCGGTTTTCTCGTCAACATTGCCTTCGGTTTCCAGCAGGTCGAAACGATTTTGAAGCTCCAGTTGGAACTTTTCGGACCCTAAAGCTATTTGACGCGCAGTAGGTCTGAGAGTAGACCTCATCATGCGACGCCTTTCGGCCCTGAAGTTTATATTTAGAGCGTCTCGGACAAGTCGGTGATCGCTGCCGGTATTAAGCCTGTTGATCACGGAGACGTCTCTAAATATAGACTTCCTGTCAGTCATGATGAAGTCTATCTCGTTCCTCGTCACAGTGTCGGGGCTTCGCCATGTCCACTTTCTATGAGGCTTCTTCTTAAATAATAATATAATAATAATGATTTATTTCGGATCACAATTTACATCTATTTTGTTAGTAACAATCTCTCTTAATAACTATGTTAGTAATAAATTTCGCATCATATTTTTTTTTTCTATATTTTGCGATATAGACCTTTGCTGGTCTTGAGCACTGGGTATGAACTTTTATCCATGCTTTCAGGGTACCGTTGGAGCTTTCACGCATCCTATTCATGACTGAGGCAGCTCTGTTTCTGATGATTGCGTAGAAATCATCAACGCGAGCCTCAGCAAACATGTGTGATGCACTACAAAAGCGCGGAAGTCCCAACAGTACCCTAAAAGCATTATTATACTGTACGCGCAGGGCGTCGTAAGACCGCTGTGTATACTTCACCCACAGGCTACATGTGTAGAACGTTTGGCAATATGCCTTGAAAAGAGTAATTTTAACATCTTTAGTGCAGTAAGCAAACCTGCTGGCTATCATATTACTTCGGACCTCCAACGCCCTACGCTCCCTCTCTATATCAGCATCATCGGATAAATCCTCCGTGACGTTATATGGCCTAGATATTTTAATTCTGTGACTTTTTTTAGGGCTGTTCCATTTAAAGTCACAGGAGGTATATTATCCAAAGTGCTATTTCGGCACTTAAATGTGATTACCTCACTTTTGTTCACATTATATGTAAGCCCATGTGACACAGCATATGACTCACATATCCCCAACAATTTTCTAAGAGCGCTAATCGATGGACTCAACGAAACCATATCGTCCGCATAACTATGGGTATTGATAATAATTCCATCTATCGAGCATCCAATATTGGCTTTGCTGAGCTCATCAATCAGCTGGTTTATGTATAAGTTAAACAGGGTAGGAGATATGACCCTGTCTAACCCCACACTCAAGTGTGTATGCATCCGAAAAAGAATTTTCCCACCTTACTCGATTTGTTTGCGAGTTATACAAAAATTTCAATATACTAATGATTTCTGGTGGTACATTTAGCCTATACAGTTTAGCCCACAGCTTATCATATAGTACAAGGTCAAAAGCCTTAGACAGGTCGAGAAAGGCAGCGTATACGGATGTTTTCCTATCCGTGTAATACCTCACTGTCTGCTTGAGCGCAAGGATTGCACTTTCGGTGAGAGATTCCGTCGGAAACCAAATTGTGCATCATTAAGTTTTAGATGAACGCAAAGGTGGCGATCAAGCAGACCGTCAAGCACTTTACCTATTATAGTACCTAGTGAGATAGGCCTATAGTTAGCTTTATTTGCAATATGGCCATTTTTATTTTTAACAACTGGCACCACTATACTCTCCATGAAGTCCGCAGGTAAATAGGAATGACGGATACAGAACGTATAAAGCATCGCAAGAATGCGGTAAACATGAGGTCCTGCGTACAACAGGTGCTCAACGCTTAGCCCGTCATGACCCGGAGCCTTACCTCTTGCCAAAACTTTTACTACTTGGTTTACCTCTTTAGCAGTGAAATTAAGAGGAGACTCCGAACCACACAGCCCAGCCCCTATCACCTGATGAACTTGCTGTATTGCTGGATGTACTACAAAATGTTCTTTAAACAAGTTCGCTATTTGTTTTGCATCCGTTACACCATCAACGCTCACAGGAAGGCTCGGCCTTGGATTTAAATTATGTGTTGTTTTCCAAAACTTTCTAAAATTTTTCTTTTCATGCTGCTGCTGCTGAGCTATAAGGTCCATAGTAATTTGATCTTTATTATTTTGACAAAATTTTAATTTATTTTTAAAAACACTTCTACTCTGTTTCATACTTTTTTTTTGTTTTCGGGGGGGAAATGCCTGCCGCATACTGCCACATCCTGGGCTTGGTGATGTGACAGTTATGTAGGGCTCGCACCCACTAACCCCCCCCCCCCCCCCCGGCGTCATCCGTCTCTTGCCCAATTGCCGTATCGCAGGAATTGCCAGTGGTAGAACATCTGCGGCACGGGCGGGCCTGGTCTATTTCCACAGACCTCTCCTTCGTGCCTTGTGCATTCTTTGTGAGGGTGCGCAGGACGCAGCGCACTTCCGTCACAGGCCTGTTACTGGTCAGGCGGCAAGCTGCCCACGCTCGGCGCCCGCAGGCCACTTTTCAAGGTGGGCAGAGGTCATTAGCGGCATGCGCTCTACGCCTCCGCCCAACTCGCCTCCTACGAGCGGGATTCACGCTAGTCTCCTCCCGCTCCCGTTCTGCCGCCTCTTTTGTCGCTATTACGGTCCTGCAGAATGCGACCACAGCCACCCAGGCGCTCTCCCTCTCGACCATGGCCGATAGCCGGCCGATAGCCGGCCCACAGCCGGGAGTGAGAGCGTCGTCCCTCCGATCTCAACGGCCAGTTGCTGCCGTTCCACACCCCAAGCCGGACACACCAGTAGGGTATGTGAGGCCGTGTCCTCCGAATCACCGCAATGGTGGCACTCCACCGTCTCCTTCCGACCGATCCGGCACCGGTACCGCCCGAAGCAGCCGTGCTTAGACAGCACCTGTGTCAGTCGGTAGGTAAGTACCCCGTGCCGCCTCTCAACCCATTGCCAGAATATCGAAAAGATATTAGCGATGGTGGCGTGTCCAGCACTGGGTTGGCTCAACAGCCCGCGCCACTCCTCCAGGACCGCTCTCTGGAGCTCCTTCCGCTGAGCTCCTAAAGCTCTAGGCTCCGGATTTTCGTCCCTGCGCCAGCGGTGAGCGGTGGCTAGGGCCCTCGCCTCAATGTGCCATGGTGGCATTCCAGCTAGCAGGGTGGCTACCTCATAAGCGATCGTGCGGTACCCGCGGGCTACCCTGGCAGCCAGCAAGTGCTGTGGTCGGCGCAGGAGCGCAATGCTGCCGGCCGTCAGGCACTCGGCCCATATCGGGGCCCCATACAGGGCTTGGGACCGCACAATACCCGCATATAGCCTCCGGCAGGATGCCTCTGGACCACCAAGATTAGGCAGGAGCCCAGCCAGCGCCCCCGCAGTTCTGATTAGCTTGGGAGCCAGTGTTTTAAAATGTGGCTCGAATCGCCAGCGGCTGTCCAAAAGCAGACCCAGGTATTTGAGCTGTCTGCCGATGGAGATGCAGACCCCTCCAACCACAATGTGGGCATTGGGAGGCGGAGGATTCCTGGGTCCGTGGAATGTGACAGCCTCCGTCTTCTGGAGAGCCACACTTAATCCGAGCTGTCGGATTTTCCCGACAACGTGGGATACGCCCACTGTCGCCAATATTGCCACATCCCGATGTGTCCTCGCCTTTGCCGTGACTAGCGTGACGTCCGCGTAGCACGTTACCGCCACTCCCGGCAGCAACGCACCACACAAGACCCAATCGTATGCGATGTTTCACAAGAGAGGTCCTAGTACCGACCCCTGTGGAACACCACATCCCACGCCTCTCTCACCCCAATGCTCCTGCCCAGGGTAGGTAATGAGCCTTTCAGACAGATAGTCCCCGACGATGCGGAGGTAATGCGGCACCCCATGGTACGTTAGGGCCGCAATGATTGTGTTGTGGGGGATTGAATTGAACGCGTTGGCAATGTCTATTGACACTGCCAACAGCACCACCCCTCCAGAGATAGCTTCCGCCGCCATCGCCCCAACTCGCTGAATTGCATCGATGGTGGACCTACCCCGCCTGAAGCCGAATTGGCAGTCACTAAGGTCGGGCCCCACGCGTGAGATGCTCGACTAAGCTACCAGCAATTACTCTCTCAAAGAGTTTTCCCACCTCGTCGAGCATCACCAACGGGCAGTAAGCCGACGGCGAGTCCACTGGTCGTCCCTCTTTTCTAATCAGGACCAGTTTCCCAGTTTTCCAGAACTGCGGAAACCGGCCCTGATTAAAGTATTCCAAGTAAAACCCTCTCAGGCGGGGCCCCAGCGCCCCAACGGCCAAGGCCAACACCCGCCCCGGGATGCCATCGGGTCCAGGTGCCACCTTCTTCGCCCGAAGCCTGCGGACCGCAATATCCATCTCTACATCGGATACAGCAGGAACCGCAAGGTCGCGCGACGGCGCGGCATATCCCGGTGGACGAAATATGGCAGGCGGGGTGTGTTCCGTTTCCCCTGGAAACAGGCCCGCCAACACCTCTTCTACCAGTCGCGGCTCCATGGAGCTGGTCAGCGGCGGAGCCCAGGGGCGCAGTTTGCCTCGCACCATCCTGTACGGCCGGCCCCACGGATCGGCATCGAGGGACGCCAAGAGCTCCTCTCGGGCTCGGACTTTCGCTCTCAGGATGGCGTCCCGCAGTGTCCCTCTCGCAGCCCCGTACGCGGCATAGAGCTCCTCCTCCCTCTCAATGGGTCCGACGGCTACGTTTCGTCCCCTCCACCTTCGATACCTGGTGTACTGGCGGCGCGCCGCCACGCAAACCCGGCGAAGCTGCGCGATATCCGGCGACCACCAGTATACCTGACGCCTACCAGAAACCCTCTGCCGCACACGGGGCATAGCCGCATCACACACCGCGGTCAGCGCCTCCCTAACCCACACAGCCTCCCGCTGCACATCATAAGGGGCCACCGGCGCCGAAGCCCAAGACTGCACTTCGGCAGCCTCGAGCAGGGCCTCCGTATCTAGATGGGCCAGTGACCATCGAGGGCCAGACTCACCCCCGATGTCTCTTCTCATGTTGCGAGACCGGGTAGAGACGCTAAGCCTGACGTATCTGTGGTCAGACAGCGTCTCCACCGAGTCCACAACCCGCCACCCCCGCACACGGCGCTCCAAATCAGGGCTGGCGAACGACACGTCCACTATTGAGCCCCCATTTCGCCTGACACAGGTGGACCACTCTGCCATAGTCTGCAGCAAGAGGTCTTGAGCCCTGGCCGAGTGGTTAAGATTCGCCTGGAAGTGGGTGGTTCGGTGGGTGGGTGGACTAATAGGTGTACTATCCATTATTAGTGTCCATCCGTTCTGCCGACTTTGTGGCGCCACGGGGAGCAGGCGGCAGCGCCGCCGGCCGCTGCCCCGGTCGCATTAACCTCTGTGCTACTGCAGCTGCCTGTGCTGGACAGCTTTTTGCGCCTGCCTGATGGTGACACACAGCAGACAGTGTGGAGGGGCAGTGCAGCCACCTGCCTTGTGCCCCTGTTCACCGCATTTGTAGTAGCGGTTGCTACAGTCCACACCTGTCGTGCATCGGACGCCTAGATGCCCTCCCAATTGGCAGCGGAAGCACCTCATGGGTCTAGCTTTCAGGAGTTTCACCTCCACCGTGACCCAACCAACAAGCAGCTTCCCAAGCGTAACCTTATGTGCCGCTTCTACTGGGAGAGAGACTACGGTCGTACCGAGGCCGTTATAGCCAGGGCGGATCTCTCCAGCCACTACCTTCACCTGGTCAGCAGAACATACTCCGCACTTCGCAACAGCGTCCACCAATTCCTCTGTCGTGATGGAGTCGTCCAGATCGCTAATCCCCAGACTCGCGGTTTTCGTCGGTCTGGAGATTCGGACGTCCTCCTCAAATAGCTGCTCCCGCAGCTTCTGCGCCAGTGCGTCAACCTTCGGAGCACTCGCACCTCCGGAGACCTCAAGCAGGCGTGCTCCAGTCACAGTGCGCCTGCACCTCAGCCTCTCAATGCCAAGCGCCCCGATGTCTATAACCGTCTTGGCACTATGCAGCATTGCGACATAAGTTACGCCACGCTTCTCAGCCTCTGGCTGTAGTGTTAAGACCACAGCTGTTGAGGGTGGCGTACGTAGCCTCCTACGCTGTCTCGCCCTTACCTTGGACGCCTTTTTTGCCGCCTTTTTGGCAGCTTCCTTGGCACCCACGGTTTGCCACTCTTCTTGGGCTTGGTCTTGGGGTTCCGGATCAGCCGCCTGCTGCTGCGAGTCACCTTGAGGTAGAGGAGCTACCGCTTTGGCTCCTTCCTTTTTATTCATTTTGGCCTTTGCTAAAGGCTCAGGAGCTGTCGGCTGAGGTCTCACCGCCCGCTTTGGAGGACGAGATACGGCTTTTTCAGCATATGACACTGGTTTGGGGTCTGACGCCAGGGGTGGACGGAGGATCTCGTGTTCCAGAAACTGGACCCTCTGCAGAACTTTTCCTATCTCATCCCGGAATAACTGTGCAAGATCCACGGCAGCTTCGGAGGTCGTCGTCTTCTCCGTCTGACTCGGTTCCTTGCCCCCGTCAAGCATGGACTTGATACAGGCCAGCTCCTTCTTTAATTCCTCCATCTGTCGCCTGAGACGGGAATTCTTGACCTGCAGTCGGCGCACCTCGTCTGACACAGGGCGGGACAGCAGCTCCTCCGCCACCTCGGCAATGGAGGTCGCCGCCTCTTTCAGTGCCTTTTGATTGGTCCCCTTAAGGCCTTTGGAGACTCTAGCCACTTCTCTAATACTCGAGTTGATTGTTCGAGTCGGTTTTTAAGGCCTTCTACAGGCAACTTATCCACGTCAAGTCTCGCTGACGCACGCGAGGCCGCACGGGAGCTTCTGTCGCTCTCAGCCGATGTGGCCGCTAGTTTTTCCACTGCCTCTTATCTGCTTTCAAGCGAGCTAGCCTCTCTAGCCGCTTTTAGCTCCTTTTTCGCCTTCCAGAGTCCCACATGTTGGCCGGTGGTTGAAGGACGACCCCTGCCGCGCTTGGCTGTAGCCATTTTTGCAGGCTTCCTCTTCTCTGCCTCCGAACCTGAGTCCGAACCCGAACCATCGCTTACTCGTGGCCGTTTTTTGTGCCACTTTTTGGCACCAACATCTTCACCGCTGTTAGTAACAACATTTGTGGACACATCGGATGCGGACATAATATCCACTTCCGTTTCACCTCCTCTCTCTTCGTTCTCCTCCTCATCATGTTGTTGGTTTTGCATAATTTATCCATATCTAATCCCACGAATATGGGGGAAATAAACAGTCGACCCGGGCGGAGCCCCCTGCACCCGGGCAAGCCTATATACACCGAGGGGTCGGCCGGTGCCTCGGGTTGCCGCGCAAGCGGCTGGTAATTTTTTAAAGTGGTTTTCTTCCACGCGGCCCAGCCGGCGAAGGCAAGGCCCCCGTCCCAGCGTAGAGCCGAAGCTCATCGTTGCCGGTTACGGGTTCGCCATCGGTGGTCCGAGACCGTGTCTGGAGGCGGGGTAAGCGCACACCAGACCCGACGACTAGGAGGCGAAGGGAAAGGATTGGGAAGGAAGTTAGGGATGGGGACAGAGAAGGGGAGAGAAGGGTTTGTTACGTCGTAACAAAGTTCTAAAAATATAAAATAAATACAAAAAATCATTACACACAAACAAACAAAATAACTAGTTGTTACATTCGAATGGAAACCACGCGCTTTAACTAGTGATAGCATCATAACGACCATATAAGATATTCGTTGGTACCGGAAATCAAATTCTTTCTAGAACATCTGATAACAAACGCCCACAACATAGAAATATCAAAAAAAAAAACAATAGCGAACAACGGGTCAACTACCTGTGAATGATTCCATTTCGCTCGGTTCGATTATTGCTATCTCAGTACCACAAGAATTTTCTAGAATACAGACAATAGTTTAGGGCGTGACTTGCTTCGGTTGAACCGTTCTTTCCATATCTCTGTCTCGTCTCATACGCAAAATCTAGAAATCTCGCCAGAGTACGCATGGTCGCCTCAGGGAGGAAAGTAGGCCATCCCGATATAAAGATATAAAAACGAATTCGCGCAGGGAGAAAGGAATTTCGACTCCAGAGAGTTCGCACGACAACTATATGTGATTCATATTCGTGATTATTTGTTCTCATTTTTGAAAAGTAGTAAAATCAGTGCTATACTAAAATAAAAAAGAAAATTAAAAGAGGATAGCATCATTTTTCAACCCCCTTGGTAAGTTTAATATAATTAATTCCAATAGGTTTGGTTGCTGTTAACTAATTTTTCGTGTCTGGATTAATTCGATTACTATTCAACAAGTGATTTCTTCTACCTTTTAATAGTGTAAAAAAATTCTATGGCTATATATTTCTTAATAGTGGTTTAACAACGTAACGAAATGTGACAGCGAGTATCTTAAAATTGGTAAAATATAACCTTATCTATTTAATCATTCCGATAAGTTTTAAATATGTCTCACCGCGGAATTTTTCTTCATTAACATTCTATTATCATATTAATTTAGTCCAAATCAGTCCTGCCTCCACAAGAAACCAGGGAAGTTATGGCCGCGATAATTAATTCCCACTGTGTATCCCACGCGTGTGTTGTTAACATCGGTGGCTTGTGTGTATCTTAATAAGAACCTATTATTCTAAAATTTTTATTTTGTTAAAATTCCATAAATGATAAATTTCAATACATACTTGAAAATAATAAGCTTTTGGTTTTTGTAGTCAGTAGTCTATTAAAAATTGACACCGAAAAATTGTATACAAGATTGTTCATATGAATAATAAACTCGTAGTAATGTAATTAAAATGTTTGCATTGACACATATCTTAATTTCGTTTAGGTTTTAAAGCCAATTGTATAATAGTTGAAATGTTATACATATGTTTGACGTTTGACGGATGATTTAGCGCAGTGGTTAAGAGCTTAAGCCGCTCTGCCCACTGCGTCTAATAGTCGCGGGTTCGAGTCCCGCACGGGACAAATCTTTGTGTGATCTACAATTATTTGTTCCGGTCTGGGTATTTGTGTATGTGAATTTTCATGTTTGTAAACGCACCCACGACACAGGAATAAATCCTAGTGTGGGGCTACGTTTAAAAAAAAAAAAAAAAAACTATACTTCCTCGTATTAGTTCATATAATGTAACAAAAACACATAGCTTGGAGATTTATTATATACCGGCGAAATAAATATCAAAGGTCATTGCTTCACTCGATATATTTATTGGTAACTATCTGTAATTGCGTTTAAGTTAAAATGTAATCTTTTCTTTTGTACCTCATAGCGTAGTGGAATGGTGATCGTCCGAAATATAAACAGTTGGGGTTTGATTCTGGGTTGGGTAATTATATTTCATTTAAATATTTGATTTTCTTTGAATTATATTTCAACCGGACCTAAATGTCGCCACTCCATTCCGTGTAATTTTTTATTGCTTCGCGAAAGATGCCGACACCCACTCCTGGTCTCACCTAGTGCCTGGGTATCAGAACTTTCGCGCTACAGGTTATGTTAGGGCTTCGCGCCCTCTCCCGACTGTCGTTACCGCGGGCTCTCACTGGTCCTCTCTGAAGCCCAGAGAGGTACCTAGAACCCCCGGGCAACGGTTCTCCAATTTGCCCGCTGCGCCCCACCCTCTCCGAAAGCCAGAGATTGTGAGGGGCAGCATGGCGACTCTTGCCACACGCCTACACCGAACTTCCGGACAGAACCGGGGGATGAAAGACGGGTTATTCAGGAAAATGATGGGGAGGGATGGGACCGAAAATTGGGGAAAGGTACCGCATGACTGTTTCTGTTATGTCTGTTCAGAAGGACCAGACCAATCCGCGAGCAGGATACAGTCACACTTGCCTTGGGGATCGTCGCGACCGTGCGCAACTCCCAAGACCACGCCAAATTGCTTGCCGGGACAGACGAGCAAAATATGCGAGAAGCTATGCCACTGCGCCTCGAAGGACGCGTGTGGTGGGATAGCCTTTAAGTTTTAGATGAACGCCAAGGTGGCGATCAAGCAGACCGTCAAGCACTTTACCTATTATAGTACCTAGTTAGATAGGCCTATAGTTAGCTTTATTTGCAATATGGCCAGTTTTATTTTTAACAACTGGCACCACTATACTCTCCATGAGCTCCGCAGGTAAATAGGAATGACGGATACAGAACGTATAAAGCATCGCAAGAATGCGGTAAACATGAGGTCCTGCGTACAACAGGTGCTCAACGCCTAGCCCGTTATGACCCAGAGCCTTACCTCTTGCCAAAACTTTTACTACTTGCTTTACCTCTTTAGCAGTGAAATTAAGAGGAGACTCCGAACCACACAGCCCAGCCCCTATCACCTGATGAACTTGCTGTATTGCTGGATGTACTACAAAATGTTCTTTAAACAAGTTCACTGTTTGTTTTGCATCCGTTACACCATCAACGCTCACAGGGAGGCTCGGCCTTGGATTTAAATTATGTGTTGTTTTCCAAAACTTTCTAAAATTTTTCTTTTCATGCTGCTGAGCTATAAGGTCCATAGTAATTTGATCTTTATTATTTTGACCAAATTTTAATTTATTTTCAAAAACTTCTACTCTGTTTCATACTAGTATAGCTAGGTCCAACCCTTGGCATTCCATTCAACCTCTACAAGTGATATTGTTCACGAGCCTCCCTGTGGGCTCTTTTCACATATTTATGCCAGCCCACCACCCGTCTACCCTTCCCGACAGTCCGTAGCTCATGAGCCTGTGTCGCTGCTGCCTGAAGGTCTTGTACTAATTTTTGGTACAACTCATCTATAAACACTCTGTGACTATTATCTGTGCACATTTTATGACAGCACGTGCTAAGTTCTAGAATCTACATTTTTAGACTGCTCATGCAAATCTGAGTATAGGTATTAATCTGTGTAATATTTCTTTTCCCCCAAAATACTTTGTTTTGAGATGAGTTTTCATTATAATCTTCGGTGCATTTAATTCTTGTCACATTTAGATTACATGTTATGCGAAGCGGAAAGTGGTCAGGCCAGTATACGTCATAACACACAGTGACGTCACTAACTGTCAACCATGCCGCCTCAGTAACCAGGCAGTGGTCGAGCCAGCATTTACAACCATGCGCTTCACTTATAAAAATATAGCTATCACTGTCTCGGCCAAGCTTGGTTACATCAGCGCACACCCAACTCTGGTCCAAACAAAAATTACTTAATTCCCTCTCAAATAGCTCCCCTGGATGTGCATTGAAATCACCTAATATAAATACAAATTCAATATTGCACATCCCAATTATAGCTACAATTTCATTAAGGCAATCATTAAATTCTATAATGTTCTCTACTGAGTCTATAGGCATATAAACAATGAATAGTAAAAACTCACGGTTTGAGATCGTTCCTTTTATTGCTGTAATACGCTTGCTGTTGCACTCCACTATAGACACTGAACTGAAAAGGTTTTTCCGCCATAATATTGCTACTCCTCCGTGGGGTCTTCCATAGAGAGTTCCTGCAGAGAGGTCTACCGCAGATTTGCCAGTGTACATAAAATCTCGGTGTATACTCGCGAGCATAGGTATTTCAGGCCCTAACAACCAGGTTTCTTGTAGGGCTATTATATCAGCAGTATTACATAGTGCCCTTATACACTATGACGACCCTTACAATTAAAACTAAATAAGTTCACAAGTAAATATTCGTTATTGTCCATTTTTATTATTGCTGTCCATCTTATGCATTGTCTGTCCATAGTCTTTGTTATTATGTTTAAAATAAATATACCTCCTAAATGACACTCCCTTTGGCCAGATGTTTTCGTCCATGAAATTTGATAATTTTTTATATAGAATGTCGAATTTATAGGCTTCATACTGTTTAGGCTATCTCATTCTGATTTTAGATAGTTCTACGGGCACTCCAGTATTTTTCAATATATGAGTAGTAATATCATCTATAGATGCAGTCTTATCAATGTTATATATAGAAGGGTATAGTTTTTCTGCAGCTTTAAAACTCCCGGCGTGGTCAATCGACCCTGTACCTTTATTCCCTCTAAAACGATTCCTGTGCCTATTCTTATTTGTCACCGTAGTGCACTCCTCATTATCTTTAACGGTTTGTTCATCTTTTGATTGTGAAGATGATAAAACATTAGCGAATGTTTTTAGATTTTTTTGTGTTGACGATAATGCGGGTATCTCAGGTAGTAATATTTTGTTTGAAAACGCAGTGCGCGCCTCCTCATGCCTAGTTAGAGGGAGATCACTAATATTCGTTTCATTAGGTTGGAGCGAGCCACCGCAATGCAACTGTACCGGCGACGCGGGTGGCAACGGTCTGTTCGAAACCACAGTGTTTCTCTCCCTGATTGTGTGCGCAATTGGAACAGTATCGCGCACGCACTCAGTTTGTTGGAAAGAGACAGATAAATGCGCCTGATTTTGCGTACCGTTATTCGCCTTATCTACGCTCTGTATCGTTATAATCTCAACTGATTGCTATTGTTTTGAGTCACCTGTACCGTTGATGTAGGTTTAGTGTTGTTTAACCGTATAGCCGACTGATCGTTAGATTGTATATAATGTTGTTCATAGTTAGGTTGAAGTGCAGCAGTTTTATAATTATTTTCCAATTCAATCTTTAAACTTTCTAACTGTTTCTTTGTGACATAATCATTCTTAACGCTATTTAAATCAGTTCGAAGTATCAATAGATCCTTTAACAGTTTTGTCACATCGATGTGGTCAAAAGTAATGGGGGGTAGTTTTTGAATTTCACGGGCCACAAAAATTGGTTTAATCTCTGGGTCCGTTGCTTTAAAAAAATCTATTATACCTACCACATCTCTTGTAGTCTTTCCTTTGTTTTTCCGTTGTATCATTCGCTTCGCATTCGGGATTGCTTGAAATAAGAACGATTTGGCACGACTGATTTCTTCATCTTTAAAACCACCGACACACAGCTGTATTAGACTTACGCAATCCATAACTTTTAGTTTATTCTGTATATAACAGAGGACTTCATTAGTCACTATATTGCATGTGTTACACTTAATAACATCCGAAGCCATAGTACACTTTACTAATCACATAGGCCGATTGCCTTTCGCTCGCAGTACAAATGACACGTCCGCTTGCGTGCGCGCATTCGCATTAAAGAACGAATTCATCAAGAAGAGCCGCTGCGACTCCAGAAAGTTGTCCAGCATCTGCCCCCTGTGGTTTCGGCTCCCCACGCGGTAGGGTCCGATTATCGTTTCGCCGCGTTCTTGTACTCCCACTTTGGCATTGAAGTCCCCCATAACAACGTTGTAGTGAGCCTTGGTGGTGCCATGTAATGCCTTGGCTACGTCTTTATATATGGCTTTGGCTATGTCGTCGCAGTATGTCAAGGTCGGCGCATATACCTGTACCACCTTCAGGGTTTACCTGTTGATGATTTTAATTATGAGGTACGCTACCCGTGTCGACACACTGCTGACTTTCACAACGTTGTTAGTGAGAGCTTTGTTGAACAGGAAACCGACACCGCCCTGAGAGGGCAAATCACCTTCCCGAAAGTAGAACAGGTGGCCTGACTCAAGGGTTATCGTGTCCTCGCCCTGTTTTCGGACTTGGGATAACCCCAATATGTGCCAATTTATGCGACCTAGTTCTACCTCGAGTTCAGTAAGGTGTTGGTCCAGCCGTAGAGAGCGTCCATTGTACGTAGCCAGGGTCAGGTGTTTTTGGTAGCCTTGTGTCGTAGCCCGGAGATTCTTCGCACCCCCTGCCCCGCTGTTACCGCGACCGCTACCGTGGCGGCGGACAGCGGGACTACCGGGAACTGGGGGCCTTTGTTTTTGGTGCCTTAACATATTAAGAGGTTTTTGGCCTACAATACCACGCTGGCCAGACGGGTTGGTATAGGGTTTGTTTCAAATTTTCCTTTTCTGGTCGTTGATCGGATGACGTTACTACCTTTGGTGGCATCATCGATGTCGCATCGATTTCGCTATATCGAGGTGTTGAGATGTCTGTATGATACCGCCACAATGACCGTCCAGCTCCAGGACCAAAAGACCAACCCGATCGAGCTGCTTCGAGGGGTAAGACAGGGGGATGTAATATCCCCCAAGCTCTTCACCAATGCATTCGAAGACGTCTTCTAGACGCTGGACATGACTGGGCGGGGCATTAACATCAACGGCGAATACATCTCACACCGGTTTGCCGATGATATCGTCATCGTGGCAGAGTCACTGGAACAGTTAAGCGAAATGCTGCATAGCCTAAATGGAGCCTCTCGAGGTGTCGGTCTCGGCATGAACTTTGATAAAACCAAGATCATGTTTAATGAACATGTCACGCCGGGACCGATCTACGTCGATGGTTCGATGCTCGAATTTGTTCGGGAGTATGTCTATCTTGGACAAGTTGTCCAATTTGGTAGAAACAGCTTCGAGAAAGAAATAAACCGCAGGATCCAATTGAGTTAGGCAGCATTTGGCAAACTACGAGGTTTTCTCTTTGCCTATACCGCAATGCCTGAAGACTAAAGTCTATAACCGATGCGTCCTACCTGTTATGACTTACGGGGCCGAGATGTGGCCACTCATAGTGGGAATAGTCCACAAATTCAAAGTCGCACAGCGGGCTATGGAGCGTGCTATGCTCGGCGTCTCTTTGAAGGATAAAATTCGTAACGAGGTAATCCGACAAAAAACCAAAGTTACCGACATAGCTCGCAGACTCAGTACGCTAAAGTGGCAATGGGCTGGTCACATCTGCAGAAGGAACGACGGCCGATGGAGCAAGCGTGTCCTAGAGTGGAGACCGCGACTTGGTAAGCGTAAGGTAGGACGGCCCTCAGCTAGGTGGACCGACGACATCGAAAAGGTCGCTGGGACAGACGGGATGCGAAAGGCGGAAGACCGTGTGCAATGGCGCGTGTTAGGAGGGACCTATGTCCAGCAGTGGACTGCGATAGGCTGACTGATTGATTGATTGAAACAATACATTTATGATTACAAAACTACAGTTATAAAAATCAATCTCTATCTATATCATCACGCCAGATCCCTTACGAGGTAGACAGAAAGTACAGAGTTCCAACAGGTTCTTTCCTCACATCTGGCTTCAGCTCTGGCTTCCTCCACCCTCATATCCAGGGGTCTCTCTTTCATTACATCAATCACCTCATGCATCTTATCTTTCATACTACCCCTTACATTCCAAGTGCCTATTCGGCAGTCTGCACCCCACGACTCGCCAGTTCGGGCCCGGCGTGATGGGTGGCGGCCCCCATAAATCATTCGTTTTTTGTCTTATAAAAACGTAAAAGACGTAGCGTAGTGTGTAACGTTGTCTCATGCGGGATCGAACCCGCTACTTCTTGATCCAGTGGACGGAGGGGGTTAAACTCTTTACCACTGATCCAAGATCAGTATACTATAAAAGAGACCAAAAGGCGTAAAAGTAATAAATTTTAAATCATATTATCTCGCTTGCACTTTATAATAATAAATAAATAAAATAGACCAGGCCCGCCCGCGCCGCAGATGTTTTGCTACTGGTGATTCCTGCGGCAGGGCAATTGGGCAAGAGACGGACGCCAGGGGGTTTTAGTGGCTGCGAGCCCCACATAACTGCCACATCACCAAAGCCCACGATGTGGCAGTATGCGGCAGGCATTTCCCCTCGAAAAAATAAAAAAAGGGTGTAAGTTATTACCATATTGAAATCCGTTCGGTAGTTTTTGCGTGATTGAAAAACAAAGAGACAGACAGACAACCAATAATTCCAAAAAAATGCTTCGGCCTCTATATCGATAAGGAAATGCACCCCAATTAAAATTTTCGAAAAATATTTAATGTACAGATTCGGCTCGGTTACAGTTTTATTATATGTATAGATTATAAAGAAATAAATAAACAGTACAATAAAACAATATAAATTAAAAGACCAGCCCGCTGAGTTTCTCGCTGGAACTTCTCAGTGTGAGGTTGCGTTCCGATCCGGTAGTAGATTAAAAAAAAAACAAGTTTGTAAGTGCTTTTTATTGGGATATACCAATAATGATTTTGGTACAAAATAATCATATTGAACCTTCGAATTTGAATTTCTTTTTACAACTGTGTAGGTAAATTTAAAAAAAAAATGTACCCAATTGTATCTATAAATAAGGAGTGTTTAAAAGTGTACTTAATTATCTTATATCATCCCATAATAATAAGAGTAATCTTTATTATATTATCGCTATGTTTGAGTATCGGTAGCTTTACTTCTTTTGTTTTTATGTAGGTAGTAATGTCGTCAGAACAAAGATTAACAATTCTACCACACTATAATTTAAGATATCGTGTAGTTAGATATTCTATCTGAAATGATCGAACTGGAAACAGGTCGATATCAAGTAATCTCTTTAAAGCGGAGGAACTCAAATATTTATTGAAGCGGTAGTAAAGGTCGATTTTATTAGAGACTGTTGCGTTTATTATGCTTAGTAATGAGAACAATGGATCAATAAATATTATAAGACATAAATGATATCAGCCTATGATATCCTAATTATAGACAAAGGCCTTTTCTCATAAATCGAGGAGAAAAAACAGATTATACTCGAGGTAAGAGATGATAATAATGATAATAAATCTTACCCCATTCCGCAGATCCAGTGTGGATTGGAGAAGCAGTTTTGTGGCCACCTGCTGTTGGAACTTATAAAAACTTATAAAACTCATAAGCCTTGGTTTAACGACTCCCACATTAAGCGATAGTCGGGACTACCGTCTTCGCGTTCCTTCCAAAGGACGAAAACGCTTGGAAATGGAAATTCAAAACTGAAAATTTGACAAACAGTCTTTCATCTCAGTTGGACCGAACCAAATGCTGCTTAACCTTGATGATTGCTAGAATTACGTCGGCCCCAAAATTTACTCATAAATGTATATCTAACACAAATTATAATACCTTCAAAAGTTGATGCTTTTAGCGACTTACCTAGAATGTCAACATATCCCTAAGGCTGGCAGCATCTCCCTTTTGAACCGTCAATCTATTTCTGCCCGAGATGGAATAAACTAAACATATCTATCTCCTGGACTAAAAAAAAAACTTTTGTGTGCTAAGGACTAATACCAAATAATATATTATATAATAATAATACGAAATTTGAAAAAAGTTATACATTCGTAAACTGAAATAATATTACGTTAAGAAGTATTCTCTTATATAATAAATCGTACATTTGTTATTTAATACTGCTTTTTGTCTTAAAATTCTGTTGGAAACTAGTTTCAAATTAAAATTATATCGTATAAGTATAACGTATTAATATAAATAAATATGAGTTTAATTTTTGTTACCTAACGTACTTTTTTAAAAATCTAAATCATTATTCAGAGATAAACCCGTGCCCCACTACTAAAAACGTAAAAAAAAACATTAATATTAACTGCAACAATATTTAAAATTAGAATATCCAACGTCATTCGTTGCATAAATCGCGTCAACCCTCCCGCTGCCGTGTTTACTGCCGACCGAAAACCATGGCGCTGTGTTTTGACGGAGCTCACAGGTGTTATAATGAGTAGTAAGGGGCGCGGCGTCGATTATCGAGCGAACGACGCTCCGGCCGGCGCGCGCATTAGTACAACGGGCTACCCCAGCGCGACCGGCCGCGTTCGCAGTGTTAAATGCGTCCCATACACAACCGACACACCCGCGAGGCGGTCACACCGCCAACTCCGCATATATGTACATATTAGGTGCCCTAACCCTCATGTGGTAAACAAAACATGTGTTTGTGATGTGATGTGATTACAGAAAGCCACGTGACCCACCCGTGACATTACCAACGTGTAGTGTAATTAGTTAATTATATAATGGTATATGTGACAGTTCGTGTAGGGGAAAAATTTGAATTTTATTTCCCGTGTAAATTAATGGAATTCTGTTTTAATAAATGCATAGTTTTTTTCAGCAAAGGAAATCGTTTATCGTAATTTATATATATATATATATATATAATTATATTGCACGTATACAATATTTTTTCTATACTACAGAAACATTTGTTGCAAAAGTAGTTGAACTATTTAATATTGCTTATAAAGCTTTCATTGCATTTAAGGCTACGCGCCAACTTAGCACTTTATAAGCTATCTTATGAGCGAACCCGCCTAATATAGTTACTAAGTTTCATTCAAATTATCGACTTCGGAGCAGTTCGTAGCACCTGCTACGAAAGCCTCGAAGCCTACGGCATAAAATTATTAACATTTTCTTCCTTCCCTGTATTAACTGTTGCTTAGATTACTTGAATTTAAGGCTAACTTATGTATAGAATCAAGGAAAATATATAATGTAGTATTTAATAGGGCTTTAGCAAAAAGCTGAAGAGATAAAATTAAATTAAGGTAAAACAACTTTAAAATATTCGAAGCTGGCCTGGGTTAAACACAGCCATAGGAACATAATATTAAACGGTTCAATTAATTTCCATTGAATAAAAGTGTTAAATTTTCAACAAAAATCTTCAAAATTTTCTATTAAATTTGTTGTCTCAAAATCGAGAAATTCAAAAAAAAAAACGAAACAATGCCTGACCAAATTATAGCACTGGAGTCAGACAAAAGTCGTTAAACTAGCGGTTTTGAATTACAAAGTTTCAAGTTTCGACAAAACTTTTTAATCTGGTCATTTATACTCTGCACGTAATCTCGTTAGTGTTCAAACTATTTTTTTTTTTTAAAGATTAAAGATTATTTATTTCAATCTAAACAGAAAAATAATAACGGTGCGTTCGTAAACAACTGCATTAGCGGGAACTGTGTTGCAGCTGTTTGCGCCCGTCTCCTTAAACAATAAATAATTTTGATTTTTTACAATTCTATTGAACTATAGGAAAGGTTAGTGATTTTCATGTGTGTGCAGAGTGTATGTGCGTGTGCGTGTTCGTGTGCGTGTGTGTGTGTGTGTATGTGTGTGTGTATGTGGGTGTGTGGTGCGTGGTGTGTGTTTTTGTGTGCGTGTATGCATGTACATATGAATGCAATTTGTATGCGTATGACTTATAGTATAGTATACATCTTATGTGTTGTGTTTAGAGTTTAACATCGAACATGGATAAAAATATTAAGTTATTAAACATTCAGTATCATCATAAGAGGGGTCTAGAAGCTAGTTTAATATTTTATGTTTACACTCTCGATGGGAGAGTGGATAAATATTTAAGATTTTATTCACACTATTATATACTTTAGAGCTCAAAAAGTAACTGGCGTCATAGTTACTTTTTGAGCTGCAAGCTGAAGTCTACACGGATGAGTTTTACATACCCTGTCAGTTCTACGTTTGTTTGAAATTAAGTCAGGTTCAAACAGTAGATTGGTATGTTTACGTAAAATAAGGTTTAGAATAAATAATTTCCTCACAGATAACATCTTACATAACGAATAAAGGTCATAAGTGGGAAATCTTATTGGTTTGTATAAGAGTACTTTGAGTATAATTCTTTGGGTTCTTTCCAATCTCAAGAACAGAGTCTTAGCTGCTCCACCCCAAGCTGTTACACAATAACATATAACTGATTGTACTAGTGTATAATACACCGTTTTTAGTGTTTGAATATCAGTAACATGGCGCAGAGTCTTGAAGACAAAAAATAATTAACGGGTACGACTTATAAGAGATTCAATATGTGACTTCCAACTCATAAGACTATCAATTATAACACCCAAGTATCTTATATCACTTTCACGTGACAAAGGGGCATAATTACATGAGTGTGAAGGAAAATTTTGGCAGTAATGAGCAGAAATCGATAAAGATTGAGGTGGAAGTGTTCTTGTGCTGGCAGAAAAGGGAATGTATTTGGTTTTATCTAGATTTAGGGTTAATAAGTTAGCTGAGAGCCATTTCATTACGGTACGCATTGCAGATTCAGCAAGCAGCCTCACTTCACTTCAAGAATCACCAGTAATTAACAACGCAGTATCATCAGCATAAGTCAAGATTTTGCAATTAGGTATGGATAATTTGCAGAGATCATTCACATAAAGCAAAAACAATGATGGACCGAGCACGCTACCTTGAGGCACGCCGAATGTAAGAGACAAATCCTGACTAACAATATTTCCAATTTTACCACATTGGGCCCGGTTACTTAGATAATTATTGTGAATAAATTAAGAACAGAACCTCTAACACCAATCCGCTCAAGTTTACGCAACAGAATCAGTGTCGAAAGCCTTTGATAAATCGAAGAAAATACCTATCATTTTACGTTTATTATTCAGGTTATGAATAATTGAATCACAAAGTTCTAAAACAGCGTCTTCAGTAGATCGACCTTTCTGAAAACCATATTGATTGGTAGCAAGGATGTTATTTTTATTTAAGTAGTTGATAAGTCGATGATTTAAGATTTTTTCCATTATCTTTGAGAAGGTTGTTAAAGTAGAAATAGGCCTGTAGTTCTTCACATTATCTCTGTCCCCACTCCCACAAACTAGTGCCTTTTTAAAACCTAAGGAAATTGTCCTAAAGAGAAGCATAAATTAAAAATGTGAGTTAAAATAGGTACAAGAACAGAACGTGCAGCCTTGACTAATGATGACGATAAACCATCCCACCCAGCAGAACAGCTTTTAAGTTGTAGAATAATACATTCAACTTCTGCATTGTCAGTGCTTAACAGAGTCATAGAATTTGGCATAGCCAGAATTGGTTAGACGGTGAATTAGTGTTGGACAGAGGATTGTCATGGGCAGTGCTCGAAATAATTTTTGATGCAAGTGAAATACCGATATTGGCAAAGTAATTATTTACCCTATTAATAGAAACCATAGGGCTAGAGGATAAAATGCTAGAGGATAAAATGCTTGTCGCTAGCTGGGCAAGCATCAGAATTAGATTTAGATTAGCTACATGTTTATCCACTTTCATGCTAATTTCGAGTTACCTTTGGCTTTTTCAAATTCAAAGGCTTCATAATTGCGTTTGACTTTTTTTAATGTATTGTTACAAAACCTTTTATAACGCATGTATGTAATAATTAGAGTTTGATTGGAAGGATCCTTTTTTGCTTTTTTGTACAGATTATCCCGCTTTCTATATAATTAAGCTCTGGAGTAATCCAGGGCTTAATTAAACGTTTTCTACTAGGTACAGTGACAGTAGACGTATGTGACATAATTATTGTAGTCAGGATTTTGACAAGATGTAACGAAGCCTGTTCTGGATCAACACTAGATAATACAAATGAGAAGTTCTCAATTTGTTTAACACAAGCAGATTCATTAAAACGAGTAGTAGTACGCAAAGCTTTACGAATACGCGGTTTGTGACTACAACATAAAATTAACGGCGCATGATCAGTAATAAAAGAGTCAAGCACAAGGGTTACTGCTGAAAAGTTGGATTTTAATAAAATATGGTCTGCGGCGGACTGAGGCTTAGGCGGCGTACGCTTAATGTTAGGCATATTATCTCCAAGTACCAGGGCGCTATACCAAATTAGAAAGTGCAGCCAACAATCAAGGAGCGAGGGGTCTTAAATAGTGGTCGCCAATCAACGTTTTCGTACAAATAAGCAGTCCGTCCAGTGTCCGTCGAGCTCTGGTCCGTTAGTAAGTGTGTGTACGACTCGGCAATGAGTCAATTGCCGCTTGCACTGGTAAGATAAGAACAACAATATTTCCGTATACCAAATATATCAATGAACTCACGCGCACATCATTTTATAGCGGCTGCATCGATGAGTTTCTTGAACGAAAGGGGCGTAGTTTAGTCACTATCAATTGTCACAGCGTCGCAAGCTATGCACTCCTATTATTTTAGGTTTATTTTTTGAAGCAAAAATTATAAAAATTCTAATTTTAATTGATATGGATTTAACAATAAGCACGTCTGAGCACCTCAGAGATCCAGGAGGAATTTGAGACTCAATGTAACGTATATTTGAAATTTCCTTTAAGTCACTGTTAAGCACCGGTTACATATTTTAATCTATCTATATGATTAGCCTAGTGGTAAGACCGTTGGACTGCAATGTCAGAGGTCTCGGGTTCAAACCCAGGCACGCACCTCTGTCTTTCAAAAAGCATGTGCGTATTAAAAATGAAGGAAAACATCGTGAGGAAACCTGCATGCCTAAGAGTTTTTTGAAGGTGTGTGAAGTTCGCCAACCCGCACTGGGCCAGCGTGGTGGACTATAGCCTAAGCCCTCTGTTTGAGAGGAGGCCCGTGCCCTACGGTGGGACAGTTTCTTAACAGGGCTAATATTATTATATGATTGAGGCAGATCCCTTGCGGGGTAGGCATAGAATACAAAGTATGTACCTATTTAAATTACGAAATCATTACTCTTAAAATCAGTAGATTTCTGCCCAAGATCATTTCTACATTCGTTCCAATTAAACCATAGGTTGGTTTGATTGGAGCTCTATCAAGGGAGCAGCGTCAAATCAGCAAAATTCAATATAAAATCTCTGCAAAATTTGTAGCTTTTTTGTTGCTATTTAGTTGCTAAAACCGCGATTTTGTTGCTTGAGCCGTTCGCGGAAAATCGCAATTACTGCTAAATTCATATAAAGCTAGCATAAAATTTTGATAAATCAATAAATATCAAATCAACTATTGAACCAGAATTTTTTGCTAATTTGTTGCTGCAAGTAAGCACTACCGAAAATTAAAAAAAAAAAAGACCGGACGAATTTTTTATATTGGCAATGATTTTCTTAACACATGCTAGCTTGAACTAGACTTGTTAAAAAAAAATGAAGACAAGATTTAGTAGCTACATTGAACAATGTTCAAATGAGCCTAAAGAATCAGCAACAAAATAGAAACTAAAAATCGACTGACTCTTTCCATCAGCAACAGTTTTTTTTTGTACATGCTAGCTTGAACTTGGCTTGCTGAACAAAAAATACACAAAAAAATGTTTTGCTACATTGAACAGTGTTCAAATGAGCCTAAAGAATCAGCAACAAAATAGAAACTAAAAATCGGCCGATTCTTTCGATTAGCAACATTTTTTTTTGTACATGCTAACTTGAACTTGACTTGTTGAACAAAAAATGCTAAAAAAATTAGTTGCTACATTGAACAGTGTTCTAATGAGCGTAAAGAATTAGCAACAAAATAGAAACTAAAAATCGGCCGATTCTTTCGATCAGCAACAATTTTTTTTGTACATGCTAGCTTGAACTTGACTTGTTAAACAAAAAATGCTAAAAAAAATTTGTTGCTACATTGGACAATGTTCAAATGAGCCTAAAGAATCAGCAACAAAATAGAAACTAAAAATCGACTGACTCTTTCGATCAGCAACAATTTTTTTGTACATGCTAGCTTGAACTTGGCTTGCTGAACAAAAAATACAAAAAAAAATGTTTTGCTACATTGAACAGTGTTCAAATGAGCCTAAAGAATCAGCAACAAAATAGAAAGTAAAAATCGGCCGATTCTTTCGAACAGCAACAATTTTCCTAGTACGTGCTAGCTTGAAATTGACTCGCTGAACAAAAAATGCTAAAGAAATTTAGTTGCTACATTGAACAGTGTTCAAATGAGCCTAAAGAATCAGCAAAAAAATAGAAACTAAAAATCGGCTGATTCTTTCGATCAGCAACAATTTTTTTTGTACATGCTAGCATGAACTTGACTTGCTGAACAAAAAATGCAAAAGAAATTTAGTTGCTACATTGAACTGTGTTCAAATGAGCCTAAAGAATCAGCAACAAAATAGAAACTAAAAATCGGCCGATTCTTTCGATCAGCAACAATTTTTTTTGTACATGCTAGCATGAACTTGACTTGCTGAACAAAAAATGCAAAAAAATTTAGTTGCTACATTGAACAATGTTCAAATGTGCCTATAAAATAAGCAACAAAATAGAGACCAAAAATTTGACATTTTTACGGTCTGCAATGAGTGCTGTTTCGTTGTGAACTATCACTAACTTGTTTTTGCTTCATGATCATTTCGTTTATTTTAATAATTTAATGAAAATTCCCTCCAAACTACGGGTTATGGAATTGTTAAATTATTTGTAGCGATTATCGATTTAAACCTGTTGTTATTAGATTTCTATAAACTTGGTCAAATCCTTTAATCCTAACTTGTTTTCCATCTCGCTTGTCTAATAATATTATTTCCAACTGTCATTATCTCATGTTTGGTAGATTCCATTTTTTTTTAATCTCAAACGCATTGGGATCATGTCTTCAATAACTTGTGTATGAGGTTTCAAAGATTTGTCTGTTATAGAAACCTTTAGTTATTATTATCGAAGATTAAAAAATGAGAAATTGTATTTACGTACGACGTATTACTTTTGATACATTAATTTTAAGGTACAATTTTTTTCATTGCAAAAAAAATTGTTCATTGATCGATATTGAAATAGAAAAAAAAAGTTTTTTAAATTTTGAAATTTCAATAAACTCCTTAAAATATATTTATTTCCAAAAAATTTAGATTTTATTTAGTTAAATAAAAATATTTTTGATAATAACATCTACATACTCGGATATTTTACGGGTAAAATTCGAAATCTTTCAGCTGTCCGAAACTCTAGATTCTGTAGGTTGGTCTTAACATGTTTTTTTGTTAATTGATTTTTGCGAATATTTTCGACATTTGTCTTAATTTACAGATTTTCTCTAATTTTTTTGTTTTTAGGTAAAATACTTCAATAATGCCTAAATACATGTCCATCTAGTAAAAGAATAACAGGCAACGAAATTTTTATTTTTTATCAGAAAAGGATAAAAGACATTAGTAAAAAACTTATAATATGATTCCCACGGCATCCATGCATTTTTAGTTTTCCCAAATCCCCAGTTTTTTAAAGCAGATTGGAGGCAAACTTGTTAGACGCTCACATTTGAATATTGTCAAAGGTATCTAAATACCCCACACGCATTTACAGTAAACAATGTTTTTACATTTTTTTCTTCAATCCCTCCTACGTCAATAACAGATTTTTCCCTTTCAGCAAAGACAAGGCCTTCAATTGGTGAAAGATAAACAGCTGTTTTACCCATGTTGAACGAGTTCCTTGACGAGTGTCAAGGATCTTCAAATATATTCATTTTTGTTTCTAATTCTTCTCTATCTATCTATCTATCTATCTATGCATCTGTCTATGCATAGATATTCAGCATTCTTACAGCTGACTTGTGAAAGACGTTTTATGAACCCTTTAAACCACTTAATCCCTGGCACGCAATTTTTGAAATGATTATCAATTTTTTCATTTTTTACTTACTGTTTTACCGAGTTAATTGAATATTTTTTGTTGATGAGAAATCCTACACGATTTATTTCAAATAACGATTTCTAATCGGTATTCAATATCACTACCAAGCACAGATACTTGTCCAACTCTTCCAAAAATTTCAAGAGATTTTTTTTTTATAGAATAAAGTTGTCCGTGTAACTTGGTATAACTTGCTTGCTGTAGCTGTCTTCTCTTCATTTTTGATCATAACAAGAGCATTTTGTTAATCTTCTTCTTTCTACTAGACGAATGTTGTAGATGGTTCTTTTTGTACTCTCTTTTT
Organism: Phalera bucephala; assembly: GCA_905147815.2. NCBI lineage: Eukaryota > Metazoa > Arthropoda > Insecta > Lepidoptera > Notodontidae > Phalera > Phalera bucephala. The sequence continues at coordinate 2,415,432 of CAJHXA020000004.1, read as the reverse complement.
TTCATCCCACCAGTCTTTATAGATGCATAAGAGTAATTAGTAATTTCAATGCTCGGTGGCATTTTACCTGTACTTTAAAAACCCAATTTTTGACTCATATCACTAATAACGAAACATAGAAATAATTTTAACATGCTCAACAAAAAAAAAATAACAACCAATTACAAAGTGTCCAAAGATAGTAAATATACTTTTTGTTGTCACTATTTATGGTCAGCGGTATTTTTGAAACGATTTTAGTTTATATGAACATTATTATGTTGTAAACTATAAATGAAGTATTTTGGAGTTTATAAGCAACAAATATTGTGAAATTATGGAGTTTCATTACTTTACAGAAATACTTACTTGAACAGGTTCACCTTAACACTTAAGATGAGAACTATCATAACAGTGACCGCTAATATTTAGGAAGTGATTTCTTTTCTAACTTGAAGGTTATAAGAACGACTAATTTACGTTGCTATTAAATTTTAGAGTATTTGAAGTCACTTCACGTACGTTGATTATACTTACGATGCATTGGATATATTTTAGAAATGGAAAGAAAAAAAAATTCAGTTTCCTTAAACTGTGTAGTGTCGAAAACCAATGTGTCAACCCAGGGTCTTATGAATTAATCACTCTTAAAGCACAAACCAATAGAGTTTCATGCTAAAACTAATTTCCGATGGCAGTTGTGTTGGCCAAATCAATTTCAAGCTAGAATATATTAAAAAAATCATTGCTGATGGTGAACATCGGCCGATCTTGTGTTTGTATATCATTGAGTACTATTCAGGCCCATTTAAACCAAGTTCAATGCAACAACTAAATTTCTTTAGCACTTATGTCCAACAATTCAGGTTCAAGCTAGCATAGATCGGGTAAATTGTTGCGGATCGAAAGAAGCGGCCGATTTCTAGTTTATATTTTGCTGCTTATTCTCTAGGCTCATTTGAACATTGATCAATGTAGAGACTAAATTTCTTCGGCATTTTTTGTTCGGCAAGCCGAGTTCAAGCTAGCATGTACTAGGAAAATTGTTGCTGATCGAAAGAATCGGCCGATTTTTAGTTTCTATTTTGTTGCTGATTCTTTAGGCTCATTTGAACACTGTCCAATGCAGCAACCAAATTTTTTTAGCATTTTTTGTTCAACAAGACAAGTTCAAGCTAGCATGTATAAAAAAAATTGTTGCTGATCGAAAGAATCGGCCGATTTTTAGTTTCTATTTTGTTGCTGATTCTTTACGCTCATTAGAACACTGTTCAATGTGGCAACAATTTTTTTTTAGCATTTTTTGTTCAGCAAGTCAAGTTCAAGCTAGCATGTACTAGGAAAATTGTTGCTGATCGAAAGAATCGGCCGATTTTTAGTTTCTATTTTGTTGCTGATTCTTTCGGCTCATTTGAACATTGTCCAATGTAGCAACTAAATTTTCTCTTGATTTTTTGTTTAACAAGTCTAGTTCAAGCTAGCATGTGTTAAGAAAATCATTGCTAATATAAAAAATTCGTCCAGTCTTTTTTTTTCTAATTTTCGGTAGTGCTTACTTGCAGCAACAAATTAGCTACTTCTGGTAAATAGTAATTCTGGTTCAACAGTTGGTTTGATCAAAATTTTATGCTAGCTTTTTATGAATTTAGCAGTAATTGCGATTTTTCGCGAACGGCTCAAGCAACAAAATCGCGGTTTTAGCAACTAAATAGCAGCAAAAAAGCTACAAATTTTGCATAATTATATATTGAATTTTGCTGATTTGACGCTGCTACCTTGATAGAGCTTTGGATTGGAACGTGGGACCATTACATGGGACCTAACATCGTCCGCGAAAAGTGGGTTTACAAGGCACACCCCTGCCGTCCCCGTTTGGAGAATATAAGCGCAACGGTACTTTAAATTTGACGGACGCTTTAGCGCAGTGGTTAAGAGCTTAAGCCGCTATGCCCACTGCGTCTAATAGTCGCGGGTTCGAGTCCCGCACGGGACAAATCTTTGTGTGATCCACAATTATTTGTTCCGGTCTGGGTATTTGTGTATGTGAATTTTCATGTTTGTAAACGCACCCACGACACAGGAATAAATCCTAGTGTGGGGCTACGTTTTTTAAAAAAAAAGAAAGAAAAAAAAAAAAAAAAAATCAATACTCTTGAAATTGGTTGATTTCTGCCCAAGATCATTTCTACACTCGCTCCATTTTAATCAACTTTGCTCGGGTTATCGCTTCATCTAGCACGATGTAGTCTCAGTAGCTAACTGTGATGGATGGTGGTGAGATTCACCGTTTAAGTACCTATACAGTACAGTTAGCTACTGTGGTTAAATCTTTGTTTCAGAGAGCACAAGGGATCTGTGACAAGAAACATCTGGCTGCCGAGCTTCAACATGTCAAGCAAGTCCTGCACGACAATAAGCTTCGAGTCCCACGCCAACGTCACAGTGACCGAGTGAAACCAGCCACAGTCGAGCGTCTCCCTGCTGTACTACCTTACATAAGAGGAGTCACAGACAAGATTGGCTACATCTTGAAGCGTGCTTCAATAAAAAATTTTATAAGCCGCCAAAGAAGATCAGTCAGTTTTGACCATCTGTCAAGTGTCACATCCCTCTTCAAGATGCAGGAGTATACAAGCTTGATTGTGAATGTGGTCTCTCTTACATAGGACAAACAAAAAGACCAGTAAAAACTCGGGTTAAAGAACACATAGCTGACCTAAAACACCGTCGCTCAAAGAAGTCTGCAGTCTGTGAACATGTCCTTGACCGCACCCGCCATAACATCAGATTTGATAGACCACAAATCCTCGTGAAAGAACACCGATTCCTACCAAGGATGGTTCACGAGGCTATTGAAATTAAAAAACATCCTAATTTCAATAGAGAAGATGGCTGGGTGCTTCCATCGTCTTGGGATCCAGTAATTAATATAATCAAATCTAAAACCAAGCATAACACTGCAAGACCTCAAGACACCGGGAGCTCATTCTGCGTAGATCGGACCAACAAAAACAAAAATTATTAAGAAGTTTGAGGGTACCCTGGAACAACTATGCCTTTTGGACGTCTAACACCTCAGTCCTTCCCGTGACCATGGGTGCTGCAAAGCACTCGAAACGTCGGGAACTTAAAAATCAAAATAAACCGCGATAAAATCCGAAAAAATAGTTTTATTTCATGTGTAATATTCGCGTAAATCTAAGAACTTTATATCATCATGCCAGATCCCTTGCGGGGTAGGCACAGAGTACAGAGTTCCAACAGGTTCTTTCCTTACATACCTCTCTGGCTCCCTCCAGTGTCATAGTTCGTCATACACGCAATCGTTTTCGTATTCGTTATACACGCTCGCCGTTCTCTCATTAGGAATATATTACATATGCTAACTTAAATGCGGATAGGTTAAATTCTATTTAAATTTGTATGATGTCCGTGACTAGCACAGGGGCCTGTCTGTCTGCCCTGTGATAGCCAAAAAACTAAACTGCCTGTAACCTAAAAATTTAAATTTTATAATTTAAAAAAAATCTCTCTATTCTAACTGCGTTTCCTTACAGTCTATTCTAATATGATGATATGATCTCCGGTGTTAATACAGAACGCCTACTCGTCTGTCTTCTGATAGCCAGAAACTAGCTACTAACTTCTGCATTAGACTATCGAGGCATCAGATATATTAAATAGCATTTCGTAAACCTCTGTGGATAACCTTTTCTGTCCTAATTCGTGTCAAGCGATTGTTGTTTTAAAACGTACAATTTCGTCGAAAAACTATAAAATATAAATCACTCACAGTGAAATAACCAGTTCGTGGAAGCACTCGTGTAATTATCGCTTGTGCCTTTAACCTTAATTAATAATTTAGTAAACACGTATTCAGGTACTTGTTCGTAGCTTATACATAGGTAGGTACAGATATAATTGCCAGAGAAACATTTGGTTACATTTTTTAATGATAATTTGACTGCTTCGTTGGCGAATAATGCGCATAGCGATTACGAGGTTCGTGGGCGCTTCGAATCCTAGGTCAAACAATGTGTAATTTTTCAATAGAAAATAACAAAAACCCTCACGCCTATATTCCCCAAGCGGGGGTGGCAGACGTGTATCGAGTACACCCACTTTTCGTCGACGATGTTAGGTCCCATGTAATAGGGGGCGAGCCTATTGCTATATACCAGGCACACTTCCAGACCCTGGACTCATACTAGGGATTTTTCGTTAGAAAAAGTACATTTTTCCGACCTAGGATTTGAACCCAGGACCTCGTGATCACAAAGCGATGCGCTTTGCCACTAGACCAATGAGGCAGTCAATAAAAAAAATGCAAAAAAACAGTGGCACTCTGGGAGTTCCGACAGAAGTGAAAACTTGAACAATTACGTGTGTATTTTTTTAATCGTCAGGAAATCTTTTTTGAATTTTTTATAGTATACAGAGGTGTCGGTAACGGTAACAGTATCGCAAGTTCAATGGTTTTTTCCCATCTCAAAAAATGCCAACGTGCATGTGTATCTTTGTACGTACATACACAATATATGTACATACTTATATACTGAGGTGTCGGTAACGGTAACAGTGTCGCGAGTTCAATTGTTTTTTCTCATCTCAAAAAATGCCCAACGCCTAAAGAAGTTTTCACTTCAAAAATCCAGTAATAGTCCGAAGTTGGGTATCATGTCCGTTGTAATGGCAATATGTTCACCTCCTGTTACATCGACCCAACATTGTGGGCAAAAAGTGTGTGTATACAGTACATCTCTGCCACACTCGCTTGCGGAATATCGGCGTGTTTTTTTTATGTGGAACCTATCGTCTTTGGATAAATGTGGAAGTATACCTCTCCGCAATTTTCGTTTGAGGAATACAAAACATCCAGACCAAAAAAAATACATGGATCATGCAAAGATTTATTTCGTGCGGGGGTCAAATCCATGACTACTCGATCCAGATAACGGAGCTGTACTACTGGATGCTGACAACCTATTTTTTTTCTTCCTAAGATGGCGTTAAGTTTACGATTAACGAACATGTAATCTATCCGTTTGCCTCAACGATGACTGTTCTATGTGTACTTCTCCATCGAATTTAACAGCATAAAGTATCCTCTTACAAATAAAAGACTTCGTTTTTATACAGTCGAAATAATGACAAAAAGATTACACGTTTAAAAGATTTTTCGCAGCCGCCAAAGTAGACTGGAAGTCGATTTTCCCCTTTTTTGACATGCGGAAACATAGTAACTGCAAAATCACTTTTGTCAGTGGATTTGGTTTACGCTGCGGTTGATCGAAAATGCTTTTGAGTAATTCGCACGACATGGTTGGGTGCAACATAGTTAAATTCCTTGGGGCCGCGTAGTTCGATACATCAGATTACAAGGATTTTTGAGTCGGACGACTTTTTGAGTCAAACGAAGCAAACCACTGATTCCTTCTTGTTCGAGCCCTTAGTCAAACTAGCAGCACATACATTTTACGAGTCAGTGTGATACGTTGTCTTGAAATAGTGCATCGTTAGTCTTGTGGCACATAGCACTGTTCACGATCACGATGTTCTGGCTTCGAATCTTGGATCGGACAAAGTGATAGTGAGTTTTCCATCGATAAAGTTTTTGAGTCTGGAATTGTGCTTGGTATAATAGCAATAGGCTCGAATTATTGATCAAATATGGATAAAAACACGCCCGCCGCACGAAAAATGGTACCACCAAAAGACTGGCAAACGTGGTCGGTACTATAAAATTAACAAGCTTCCGCTTTTTCTCCAAATACAAGTTTAAGTGATACGAGTAAGGCACAATATGCCCTAATTTATGTTTTTTCATAACTACAAGATGTAACATATATAGGAATTCAAAACGACAATTAAACTTCCAATTTTAAGCTCTTTCATACAATTTGTTGAGCTCTTTTGTAGCCAAATTAACCACAAAATCTATACTTTTGTTTGCATATTGAAGTGTACGTATTGGAAATGCATTTAAAACAGCCGTATTGCTTCGGATAATGATTGAATTTGTTGAATACAGTGAACTAGACGAGTAACAGCAATTTTTGATAATTGAAAAAAAACGGAACGTTCTTTAAAAATAGTTAAAATCAGTTCAGTTGCCGATTTAGAATCAACTACTTTCAGTTCTTGCGTTATTTATGTTACATCTTGTATAAGTACTTACGTGGATTTGGGGACGTTTTTTTGTGTAACTTTTGTGCGGAACTGTATATCTTGATATGATATATCGATGGTTCGAATACATTAGGATTAACTAACTAGGATTAGGACTAACTAACATCGTCAGTGAAATATGAGTGAACACAGCACTCCTAAGCTACTCCCACTTGGGGAATATACCTTTACGGTATTTTTTTCTGTTTTTCTTGATATAGCAGATGCAACAGTAACTTCCTATCTATCTAGATATGTATACCCAACCAGTACACAGCTCAGTGAAGGTACTTTAGAAGATGATGCAATAAAAACAAAGTATTGCTAATACAAATTAATTCTAGGAACTATTTTGATGATTCGGCTTAACTTGCCTCAGCTGCGTATTTATCATGTAAACAGATATCAGGTTACATGTTTAGTCTCCGTTCAGTTCCACTAACTGTTTTGATTAATAAGCAAATATGAATTAATACGGCGCACTGTGCGTAGGTGGCGCCGAGTAAACATGTTTGTTTGGCGATGTCTATAAATAACCATCCCCAAAGTACCTTAATATCGTCTTAGCTCTCTTACTGTTCGCACAAACTCTAAGTAATAATATTGACAGCGTAATATTTCGAGTATCTATCATCATCATCATCATCATCTCAGCCTATACTTGTCCACTGCTGAACATAGGCCTCCCCAATCGCTTTCCAGCGTAACCGGTCCGATGCCACCTGCATCCAACGACTTCCTGCGATTTTCACAAGATCGTCGGTCCATCTGGCAGGTGGTCGTCCCACGCTGCGCTTGCCAATACGTGGTCTCCACTCTAGAATCTTTCTGCCCCAACGCCCGTCCGATCTTCGCGCTATGTGGCCCGCCCATTGCCACTTCAGCTTGCTAATCTTAACGGCTATGTCGGTGACCTTGGTTCTTCTACGAATCTCTTCATTCCTGATTCGATCACGTAGAGAAACGCCGAGCATAGCTCTCTCCATAGCTCGCTGAGCAACTCTGAGCTTTTTTATGAGACCTATTGTAAGAGACCACGTCTCTGATCCATATATCATCACTGGTAACACACATTGACTAAAAACTTTAGTCTTTAGGCACTGAGGTATTTTGGATGAGAAGATGTTGCGCAGTTTCCCGAACGCTGCCCAGCCGAGTTGGATTGTTTCCCGAACGCTGCCCAGCCGAGTATCTATAATAAATTTATATTTGTAAAATAAATATATTTTTATAAAGTCACGCCGGCCTTTATATTTGACTGGCGCAGCCAAACTGATCCTAGAAATCCAAGAAAGAACCTGCCGTCAAACAAAGAAATTCGTCAAAAAGTGCCTGCAGATACTCATAGAGCGGATATTCGGTATGAAAAATTGCAGCATTGTGTGAGTTCTGACCTATCCCACATGTTCCTATTTTTCTCTCTATTCTGAATTTATTTTGACAAGCATCGCTAATTTCATTCAGATCCCGAGCCTGTAATTTCGGTCAAAAATCACGGAAATTATTTGGATCAATCACATTATTAGACAAGCATCGCTAATTTGAGATTAGGCTTAGGTTAGGTTAGTAGGCTTAGGTATCTCACGGGCTTTAGACAAGCATCGCTAAGCCGCAGGTCACTAGTTAGGGCCGTAAGAATCAGACAAGCATCGCTGAACTTACGTAAAACTTGTCGTAATTTTTAGAATAAATAAAATTACTTCCAGTGAATCCATCACAAGATTCATATGAGATAAGTAATATTGAATTTTAAATTTAGTGAATCAATCACAAGGTTCATGTGAATATTATTGAAAGAAATTAATGAACCGATCACAAGGTTCATAATAAACGTTGTTCTGCCTTTAGGCTTAAAAATAATTTGTAAACATTTACTTTTTATTGTATTTTTTTATTTTTGTATGTGATTTTTTTATTGTATTTTTCTTTTGTTTATGTGTAATTTTCATTGTATTTTTTTATATTGTGTTTTACGTTTTGCAAAATAAATCAAAGTATTTAAAAATGAATCAAATTCAAATCATTCCGAAAGAAATACCGGATATAGTTCCGCGTTATGACGGCAACGAAAAATTACAATTTTTTTTTCATTTTAAAGTGCGAATACGTAATTAGAAGCTTTAGTCGAGAAAATAATGCCGCGCAACAAATGTATATTTACCATAGTCTGACTAGCAAATTAACAGGTAAAGCCACGATACTAGTAAGTGAAAGGACTAATATTAATTCTTGGGATACCCTAAAGAGTTCCTTCATAGAACATTTCGGAAATCCTAGAACAGAAGACTGCATAGCAGTAGAATTAGAGAATATTAAAATCAGGGGAATCACACATAGAACTAGCTCATAGAATTCAAAATTTTAAAAGTTCGGTCATAGCCAAAGTAAATCTGTCAACCGATAAAGGCGTTAAAGCCGCTAAAATGATAAATAATACTGCATTAAACAGCTTTTTATTTAACTTACCGGAAGATCTATTGAGGATTGTAAGATAAAATAAATGCTCCAATTTAGAATCAGCCTTAGGAATAGTTACACAGGAAGTCTATCTATCTATCTATATCATCGATCCAGATCCCTTACGGGGTAGGCAGAGAGTACAGAGTTCCAACAGGCTCTTTCCTTACATACCTCTCTGGCTTCCTCTACTCTTATAGTTCGTCTCATACACGCTCGCCGGTTACGGAGACTTCTGACTTGTCCTTCAGAGAAGACCCGGTCTATTTGGTCATGGTAAGATAGTCTAGGTCTTCCCCGGTACCTACATCCTTTCACTTTCGCATTTTATATCAGTTTTGTCATTTTTTCTTCGGACATTCTTTCTATATGCCCGAACCAACGGAGCTTTCCCATCTTTACACCGATACTCTCTTTCATACCTATTTGATTTCTTACTACGCTGTTGCGAATACGGTCGGTCAGCTTCACTCCGCACATCTTCCGCAGAGCTCGCATTTCCACCGCATTTATCCTACTTTCATTCTCCTTCTTACATACCCAGCTCTCGCTGCCATATAACAGCGTTGGAACAAGCACATTATGTATGGCCAGCTGCGCCTTTCGGCTTAAGTACCGGCTCCCAAATACCTTTCCCATCGCGCCATTCACTCTGTTCTCTGCACTCACTCTTCTCTCTATGTCAGCGGTGTATTTTCCATCCTTACTGAATGCGCATCCAAGATATACAAACTCATTCACTTGCTCCAGCACATCGTTCCCAACCACAATCCTTGCGTTCGTTCTGATTTCTTCCCGTTCAAAAACAATAATTTTGGTTTTCTTCACATTCAAATGTAAGCCATTTTTCATGCAGTCGTCTTTCATAACTGTGACTAGTGATTGCAGATCAGTGGCTGTTGGCGCTATCAAAACCGCGTCATCTGCATATAGTAGATGATTTACCACTAGTTCACTCATTTGTGCACCTTCATTCATTGCTTTCAGTCTTTGAAGACTTTTATCTAAATATATTATAAACAGTCTAGTGGACAACATGCAACCCTGCTTGACACCGATTTCAACGTCAAACCAGGGTGACATGTTACCACCAACCCGTACGCATGCCTTGCAGTCCACATAGGTGGACTGGATAGCCCGCAGCAGAGTGCCATTTATACCATACTCAGGCAAAATGTCCCAAAGTCTCTTTCGCACAACTCTATCAAACGCCTTCTCCAGATCCACAAAACCGCAGAAAACCTTCCGGCCCACTGCCAGATGCTTCTCTACGATGTTGCGAAAGGAGAAAACTTGGTCCGAACATCCTCTTCCGGACCTGAAACCCCTTGTGCCTCGCACAACATTCCATCGGACTTCTCGCGCATTCTCCTTTCAATAATTTTACCATACACCTTGGCTGCCAAGCTGATCAAGCTAATGGCTCTGTAATTGGCGCAGTCATATTGTGAACCCTTGCCTTTGTACAAGGGTACAATGACTGCGCGGCGCCAATCTGTAGGGACCCTACCGGTCCTCCAGCAAAGGTTTGCAAGGACCCCAAAGGCGTCCCGGACGCAAATTCCACCATACTTGATCATCTCAGCAGATATCATGTCTATTCCCGCAGCTTTACCATTTTTCATACTTCCTATCGCCTATTCAACTTCTTCCATAGTGATGCCCTCTGTTGATTCAGGTGCCACAAACTCGCCTCTGGGCTCGTCTGTGGCATCAGTATCCGGGGCATCTCCATACATTACTCCAAAATATTCACTCCACCGGTTTAATACAGCTTGTGTATCTGCAAGAATGTCACCATCCTTAGACTTTATTCTTTCCATTCTGGAACCTGACGAATCACCTCGAGACTTTCTCACTTTGCTCCAAAAGAGTTTGGTGTTGTTCTCGAAGTTCTTCGCCAGCCTCTCCTCCTCAATCGCACTGGCTCTTTCACGCTTTTCTTTCACTAAGGTTTTGGTGGCATTATTGCATTGCCGGTATATTTCTTTCTTCATCTCTGTCATACTGGCATTCAGGTTCAAAGAAGAAACATAGTCCTGCCATGCTTTTTTGCTTTGAGCTTTGCAACTCCGCATCCCACCATGCATCACCTTTTACTGTACTATGCTTCTTTGAGCAACCACATACTTCTTTCGCGGAATCTACTAAACTCTCTTTCAGGCTATTCCAGCATTCATCTACATTTGAGTCTGAAGAACCTACTGCCAAAAGCTTGTCCCGGACTCTGTCTTCATACATTCTTCTCACGCTCTCATCTTGCAACTTTACAACCTTTATTCTTTCAAGGTCTCCGAAGGGGATACGCTCTCGCCACTGCTTCCACTTCCGGAACAGACCACTCAACCGTGCAACTACGAGATAGTGGTCTGATTCAAGAGTGGGGCCTCTATACGCACGTGTATCTTGGAGTTTGCTTCGGAGACGGTTATCTACCAGGATCAAATCTATCATGCTTTTTTGTTCATTCCTTCTCCACGTGTACATATGTATATCCTTATGTTGGAATATCGTATTAGACACAAGGAGGCCCCTTTCCAAACATACATCCACAATGAGCTTACCTGCATCATTCACTCTCTTATCACCATAGGGACCCAGAGCCACGTCGCAAGTTTGCCGCCTGGTTCCCACCCATCCGTTCAGATCGCCACACAAAATCACCTTTTCCTCACATTAGCCTCAGCCAGATCCAGAACTTCTCTCAAATTATCCCAAAACTTCTCAAGGTCCGCCGGCGACGGGGTGTCGACGAGCTTACGGGAGCATATGTTGCGACCAAAAATACTTTAGTGACACCCAGTTTTAAACGGACCCAGAGAAGTCTCGCATCGTACAGACCATAATCTCTCACTCCAGAGGCCAGTCGATGAGACAGCAAGATACCCACTCCCATGCTGGCGTGACTGCCCTGCGGTTCCCCAGACCACAGAGCCATCTCGCCATTAGGAAGATCACAGGTTTCACTGCCCCTTCGCTTAGTCTCTGTTACACACAGAGCATCTAGGCGTCTCTCTTTCATCACATCAATCACCTCATGCATCTTATCTTCCATACCACCCCTTACATTCAAGTGCTTATTCGGCACTCTGCACCCCACGACTCGCCAGTTCGGGCCTGGCGTGATGGGTGGCGGCCCCCACCGCCGCTTCCACCTATATTCGTACCGACGGGGGCGGGCCGGTACACGTCGCCTCGGGGGGACGCCCTAGCCCGCACTGCGGTACGTCTTCGGTCCAAGATTGCAGCCATAATGACTGGCAGGGGTCGCGACGAGCACGCTCTTGGACAGACCCCCACGCACGCTCTTGGACACATGAAGTAAACTTCAATAATCACTATCACGCTAAAACAAAAGTTAAATCAAATAATAATATACAAATTAATAAGCAAATGCCAGCCCAATTTAAATTTGGCATACCCCAAAACAAATTTCTCTAAACAAATTTCCCACAAAGACAAGTAGTAAATCAAAACTTCCGACCTAACTTAAACCCTAACCTAAATCAACAAAATCCACAAAGAATCTTTAAGAAAAACCAACGGTTACCCTATAATATAAATAATTATAAACAGTCTGGATTTTTCAAACCCAACTCAAACCAACAATTCGGTTTTGGGGTTCCCAACAAATTCATAAATAGGAATCAAAATTTAGATAATTATATGACAATGAAGACAGCCGTACGCAATAACATGATAGAAAATTTATATGAAGATGACGTAGATGACATCGACTTTGAGACTGACAAATACTCAAATGATTGTAAGTCAGTAACAATCGATGAAGTCAATGACGATAACCTCGATAATGTTATTCCACCACCTGAAAATTTTCCGATGGATCCGTTACAAGATCCCCGAAATAATAAATCTTAATTATAATGTAACCCTAAAATTACCGCACATAATTATACCTGAAATTCATTCGAAGTTTATGATTAACACAAAAAGCACTAGATCCTTCATTAGCCCAGAGAAAGCAAATAAATTCTTTTACAATTTTATCAATACAGAACCATTTGAAATAATCAGTACACATGAATACAGTAGGCATAAAAAAGTAGTCTATATGCCCCTAACAAAAACGTTTAAAAGTAAACTTTGTTACAAATTTTATATTTATGATGTTGACAATAGATATGATGGTCTATAAGGTTCAGATTTATTAAAAGAATTAGAAGCAACAACAGACATGAAGAATCAAGTACTGAAAACTAAAAATACTAAAATTCCCATATTATATAGAATACCTTACGAAATTAAATTAACACCGCGTTCAGAGACTCGCGTTAAAATTCCAACAACTCTTAAAAATGGTGAAGCCATACTAAATTTTTTAGAATTTCAACCAGTAGTTAGAATGCCCGACGCCATAGTAAATTGTAAAAATTCATTAGCACAAATAGTTATACAAAACATTACAGATCAGGACGTAATATTAAAATTCGATAATCCATGAAATGTAGATAAATTTGAAGAAAAATTATTTAACAACGTCAATACATTAAAGTTAAAAAAAATAAAAACAAGTTATTAGAACAAAACCTCTCTAAATTAAAATAAGATTACCTAAATAAAGAAGAAAACCAAGTCATAGGAAAGTTGTGCTTGAGATATAGAGACATATTCTATTGTGAAGACATTCCTCTAAACTTTACAAATCAGATTAAACATAAAATCAGAACTACTAATGAAGATGCGATATACATTAAACCATATAGACATGCCCCAACAGAAAATAAAGAAATCGAAAAACAAGTAGAAAAAATATTAATAAATAATGTCATTAAGAAATCGCACTCTCCGTGGAGCGCCCCAGTTCACCTAGTTCCAAAATAAGTGGACGCTTCAGGCGGACGAAAGTTTCGCATGGTCATAGATTACAGACGATTAGTACAGTAGTAGTAGCCATTACTAAATATTTCGGACCTTTTTGATAAATTAGGAAAAGCGTGTTATTTTTCTACTATAGATTTAGCTAGTGGCTACCATCACATTGAAGTAGAAAAGCAAGATGAATTCAAAACAGCATTTACAACACAACATGAACATTATGAATTTGCTAGGATGCCATTTGGTTTAAAAATAGCCCCCCGCAACATTCCAACGTGCAGTGGATTTGAGGTTAACAGGGTATCCATTGTTTAGTTTATTTAGATGATATCATTATATTCTCAAGTAGTTTTGAAGAACATTTGGAAAAATTAGAAAAAAAATTTGATAGACTAAGGCAAATAAATTTAAAAGTTACATTTGAAAAATGTGAATTTCTTAGAAAAGGAGTCCTTTACCTAGGTCACACTATTACTGAAAATGGTCTTCAACCAGATAACGACAACATTAGAGCAATATTACAATTTCCCTTACCTAAAATACCTACAGAAATACGTAGATTTGTTGGCTTAGTAGGATACTACCGAAAATTTATTAAAGATTTTTCTAAATTAACACAACCCCTCACTAAATGTTTAAAGAAAAGAAATGAAATTGTTATTAATCAGGAATATATTGATGCATTTGAAAAATGCAAGGAAATTTTGACAAATGCCCAATTTTACAATATCCAGATTTCACAAAACCATTTTTATTAACAACAGACGCATCAAATTATGTCCTTGGCGCTATACTATCACAAGGACCGATAGGTAGCGATAAACCAGTAGCTTACCTCAGTAGAACATTAAATGACGCAGAAACTCGTTATAGTGCAATAGAAAAGGAACTATTAGCCATAGTATGGGCGTGTGGAAAATTCAGGCCATATTTATATGGAAGTAAATTCACCATATTAAGTGACCATAAACCCCTAATGTGGTTAAGTTCAGTGAAAGAACCAGGAAATAGACTCACTAATTGGAAATTACAATTTGATTACGAAATAAAATACAAATCAGGAAAACAAAATGGTAACGCTGACGCGATTTCGCGTATAAAAATTAACACACTAGAAGACGATTTATCGATGATGGTCAAGTCCCGTCCCCTGATATTTTCAATTGAAGACTTTATTCCATACAAAATAAAAGTTAAAAAGAACTATAAACGTAAAATAAAACAGGACGACAAAATATACAAGACATGGCAAAAATAAACCTCGTTCTAGGAAGGTGAAAATTTCATTAAAAGATATTAAACGCCTCCACAGGTTCGCGGTCCTGATATTTGTACAGGCAGCCCAAACTGCAACTTCAAAAAATCAAGCTAACCCTGGAATCTTCCCAGTTAAAGAAGGACAAGCATTCATTAGTACTTATAATTGGAATATAATTAAAATATTAGATTTAAAATTAGTCAGTAACAGTATCGAATATAACGTTAACAAATATTACAAGGTTAACGATTATTTAAAAGAAAACTAAAATTAAATTTAGACGGAAATATTATAGATGCACACATACAAACTTAATATATTATGAGATTAACATTAGAATGTTATAATCAATTCGTTCCAGCAATTAGTATAAAAAGAGGTATATTAAATCCTCGTGGCTCAATAATTAAAGCCATCACAGGCAATTTGGATAATGAAGACGCGATTAAACTCTAAACAAAATGCTATTGAAAATAAAATAACCTTAGTTTCCGACACAATTGGAGTATTAGTTAATCGCGTGAAGTCCGATGGAATGTTGTGCGAGGCACAAGGGGGCTTCAGGTCTGGAAGAGGATGTTCGGATCAAGTCTTCTCACTCCGCAACATCGTAGAGAAGCATCTGGCAGTGGGCCGGTTTTCTGCGGTTTTGTAGATCTGGAGAAGGCATTTGACAGAGTTGTGCGAAAGAAACTTTGGGACATTTTGCCAGAGTATGGTATAGATGGCACTCTGTTGCGAACCGTCCAGTCCACTTATGTGGTCTGCAAGGCATGGGTACGGGTGGGTGGTAACAGGTCACCCTGGTTTGACGTAAAAATCGGCGTCAAGCAGGGTTGCGTGTTGTCCGCTAGACTGTTTATAATATATCTAGACAAAAGTCTTCAAAGACTGAAAGCGATGAATGAAGGTGTACAAATGGGTGACTTAGTGGTAAACCATCTACTTTATGCAGATGACGCGGTTTTAATAGCGCCAACAGCCACTGATCTGCAAACACTAGTCACAGTTATGAAAGACGACTGCATGATCAATGGCTTACACTTGAATGTGAAGAAAACCAAGATTATGGTTTTTGAAAGGGAAGAAACCAGAACGAATGTAAGGATTGTGGTTGGTAACGATGTGCTGGAGCAAGTGAATGAGTTTGTATATCTTGGATGCGCCTTCAGTAAGGATGGGAAATACACCGCTGACATAGAGAGAAGAGTGAGTGTAGGGAACAGAGTGAATGGTGCGATGGGAAAGCTACTCGGGAGCCGGCACTTAAGCCATAAGGCGCAGCTGGCCATACATAACGGAGTTCTTGTCCCAACGCTGTTATATGGTAGCGAGAGCTGGGTATGTAAGAAGGAGAATGAAAGTAGGATAAATGCGGTAGAAATGCGAGCTCTGCGGAAGATGTGCGGAGTGAAGCTGACCGACTGCATTAGCAACAGCATAGTAAGACAGCGAGTAGGTATGAAAGATAGTATCGGTGTAAAGATGAGAAAGGGCATGCTCCGTTAGTTCGGGCATATAGAAAGAATGCCAGAGGAAAGAATGACAAAACAGATATACAATGTGAAAGTGGAAGGATGCAGGTACCGGGGAAGACCTAGACTACCTTACCACGACCAAATAAACACGGTCTCCGTAACTGGCGAGCGTGTATGAGACGAACTATGAGAGTCGAGGAAGCCAGAGAGGTATGTAAGGAAAGAACCTGTTGGAACTCTGTACTCTCTGCCTACCCCGCAAGGGATCTGGCGTGAGGTTATAGATAGATAGATAGACTGACAAACTCTACAAGAAATAATTTCATCGAAATAGACAAAACAATTAATAAAAAATAATCTATCCTGAACAAAACTCAATTTCAGCATAGTAAAGAATTTGTTTTAAATACTTACGATTTAATGATCCATAATTTTCAAATTCTATTAACTAGGTTAGATGAGGTTGAAACAGCAATTGCTTTCAGTAGATTGAATATTTTACATCAATCCATATTAGATATAGATAAATTATTATCAACTCTTAAACACATAGAGGAAACAGATTATTTAATGTATTCAGTAAATACCGATAATAATTTAATTAAGATTGAACATTGTATAGACATAAGAGCGTATATCAAAGGCAAACGAATAACGTTTATTATGTCAGTACCAATTGTCCAATTAGATTTCTATAATTATTACAACCTTCATCCTTTTCCCATGTATAATCCTCATTTAAACCTAACATTCCTATTAACCCCTAAATATCCTCAAATCCTTGCGAGAGGGTTAGATATACTTCCACTATCACAGCCATGCAAAGAAATAGACGAAGGAGAATTCCTGTGCTATGGAGGATAATTTATCTTTCATTAATGAAGACTTGTGTATTACAAATTTGATGAAGTTTTCTTCAGGAATTACATCATGTTCTCCACTAACAGTAAAATCTTCAAAAGTAAAGGTCAAAGCTATTCGGCCTGACACATGGGTATTATATTCAGGAAAACATGCATTTCTTACAGAGCACTGTGAAAGTGATTTTAACCAAAGTAATACTTTTGACACATACGTATTAACCTTTTTTTTGTTGTAACGAGGGGAAATGCCTAACGCGTACCCCCGAGCCGAGGGCACGGCCCGGGTGGTTAATAATAATAATAAATCATTTATTCATTCATCACAAAATCAGTACGCGTTACAATCTTATTGGAACTTATTTAAGTAGGTATAATTAACGGCTTGCCTGAACTAGGTTAAGACCTGTGTTTCAGGCAGGATTAGTGCTGTAGCATTGTAAAATCCAATGGTTTATTTACAATAACATAACTTATTTGATTGATAAGTGACTTAACTAATAACATATGTTTTAATCTACTTTTATAATAAAATTAAAATTATGATATGCTATAACATAATACGTTATCTACAAATTGCAAGTAATTGTTCCGTCTGTTCGTAAGACATATTTTGTAAATAACTAAAAAGCGTTTGTTTACAGCTAAAATTATTTGATTTGTATATATTTAGTTCTCTATTTATTCTATTGTTCAAATAAGGACCTATAAAAGTGAAAAATCTATTAGTATATATATGTTTTGAGTTTGAGTTTGAAAGGCAGACTATATCTTTCCGTCTCTTATTAATGGTAATGTCAGCAGCATAAGCGAGTGTTTTGTGCTGTTTAAGTAATACGTACATAATGAAAAGTTGGCGGACTGTCAACACCTTGCAGGACTTGTATAACAGGGTAGTGGGAAAGCGAAAAAGATGGAAATTGGCAACTTTTAGAACTGCTCTTTGGGCACGTTCGAGGGGCAGTAAAACAGTCTTTCCTCCTCTAATTAGGGTTTACAGGTAGGGTTATGTGGGGCTTGCACCCACTAAAACCCCTCGGCGTCCCACTGCCCTTTTGCCGGGCCACAGGAATCGTCACCAGCATGACCTCTGTGGCACCGGCGGGCTCGGTCCGTGTGCGGACCTCGACACCTGTTAGAGGAATTTGGTCTCCTCCCTACCGCCTTTCGGAGGCTGCGCGGACGCAGCGCTTTTACGGCGCGGGTCTGCGTGTGCTTGGGCGCCGGTGTGCCTTCCCCGACGCCTGCAGGCCGCGATCACGGTGGGCGAAGGTCGTTTCGGGTGCGCCTTCGCCCAACGCGCCGTCTACGAGCGGGATTGGAGGACGTCTCCTCCCTCACCCGCTCTGCCTCCTCCTTAGCGGACATGACGGCCTCGCAAAAGGCCTCCATTGCCACCCAGGCGCTCTCGCTCCCAACCATGGATAATATCACGGTCGGGAGCGACACATACGTATTAACCTTAGATAACGGATGTGAGGCCAAAATAGGAAACATTACATTACGGAAACGACTCATACAGATGACCAACCAAGTCTTCCATCAAATACCAATAATAAATTTGTCCAGCGTCACGAAAACAGGAAAAATCTACAAGCAGCTAATCAGCTTAGATGATGTTAACTAAGAGAACCTCAAATTCCTGTCACATGTGTTAAACAGTGAAAGTGCAAAATTTAGTAAAAACCAAGTCTATTCAGTGAATGTGCATAGCATAAGTTTAGGCACTATAATCATTTATGTTATTTTGATAATTGTACCCTTGATTGTTATGTATATTAATAAGTCTAGAATATTGTCCTTATGTAAACATAATCAAAATCAACATTCTCAGAAACCGAACGCTGATTTTGAACTTATGGAGGGAAAAGTTATGTATACCCAACCAGTACACAGTTCAGTGCAAGTACATTAGAAGGTGATGCAATAATAACAAAGTATTGCTCATACAAATTAATTCTAGGAACTATTTTGATGATTCGGCTTAACTTGCCTCAGCTGCGTATTTATCATGTAAACAGATATCAGGTTAATGTTTAGTCTCCGTTCAGTTCCACTAACTGTTTTGATTAATAAGCAAATATGAATTGATACGGCGCACTCTGCGTAGGTGGCGCCGAGTCAACATGTTTGTTTGGCGATGCCTATAAATAGCCATTACCAGACAATGTACCTTAATATCGTCTTAGCTCTCTTACTGTTCGCACAAACTCTAAGTAATATTATTGACTGCGTAATATTTTGAGTAACTATAATAAATTTATATTTGTAATATAAATATATTTTTATAAAGTCACGCCGGCCTTTATATTTTGGTATTTTTTTTTATCGAGGAATTGACGCATGACGGCTATTTTTTATTTAATAAATAAATAAGCGTACCGCAACTACTCCCCATCTATGAGATAAAATTACAATTTTATGGCAAATTTATGTCCACCATCACCATAAACCCGTCCCATAACTATACCGTTAGGGGATTCAGAGTAATCGTGATATTTCCCCTAGCTTCCGTTAATTACACGCTGCACAGAGCTGATAAGATAGAGCCACGTTAAGAGTAAGTAAATAGTTAACACTCCCCTATTTTCTTAGAAATTTACTAAAGATTTTATATTATCTACGAGTATAGTGTTCTGATAAAGATTCTTTTTTTTTTTAAAAATAATGGAATATCAAAAAGCGATTAGTAATTTATTGGAGAATCGTAAAATACTATCTCGTTGGTCCTAGGTTGGATAATGTGTTATAGAGAGTTTTTATCGAAATCTTCTGAGTGGCGGTCTGTAGTAAAGTATTATGTTCGGTCTTCTTTTTCTTCTTAGCACTTCGACGGCAAACATGCTATAGTTATATAACTATAGCATGTTTTCCATATGGAAGCAGCCCAGAATGCGGTCACATTGACTGCACTGTCGAAGGCAGCCATCAAATCCTACTGCATACAGGTTTTAGGAGATGTGGAGCACGATATAATGTATCCAGGTGGGAGACTCTCAGCAGGTGAAACAAAGGGATTTAGTAGGGATATTTCTTCCTTGTTATTGTGTTCGATAAAATTAAAATAGGCTCGCCCCCGAATTATATAAAGACCTAACATCGTCGGCAAAATAATAAATATACAAAAAAAAACAGTTTATTTCATTTAAATGACGTACTATCAATATCTATTACCTGGCTGACCAAAGGCGACTAATTAGTATCCAATGAGCACCCAGCGCAAATTACTTAGGTAATTAAATATAACTTTTTTTTTAAATGTCATTTCACCCCAAACTCTTAGATAATATAAAATCTTTTACAAGTTAATTTCTAAGAAAAAAGGGTAGTGTAAACTATTTACTTACTCTTAACATGACTCTTTCTTGTCAACTCTGTGCAGCGTGTAATTAACGGAAGCTAAGGAAATATCACGATTACACTGGATCCCCCTAACGGTATAGTTATGGGACGGGTTTATGGTGATGGTGGAAATTAATTCATATGGTATGGGATGCGTCTCAACAGAAGTGTAGGAATTAAACCAGAAAAAAAAATTAAAGAATAGTGCTTAGCATAAAAAAGAAATTTAGCACATAATAACGAAAACCATTTTTTGTTTTCTGGTAGTTAATTAATCGATTTTCAATACAATACGTTAATCTGAAAAAATAGGATTGAATTTTTTTTAATATTAGTTAAGTTTGAGTCGGGTTCACGTAATGACGCCTTTATCCCTAAGCAGGAGTGGCAGAGTTGTACTTACTATGTATACTCATACGCCAACGATGTAAGGCCTATAAATAAATAAATAAATATCAGTAGGGGCAAGCCTATTTCCACTATACTGGGTATGAATTCCGGACTCCAGAAAGCTACTTAGATTTTTGTGGATAGAAATACCTCCAATACTATTATCAACCTAAAATTCGAAGTTCGAACATAAGACCCCAAAATCACCAACTGTATTAAGTGACACTAGTCCAACGAGTCAGCCTAGCCAGTTTTGAGGTACAACTTCATCATGAGCGAAATATAATATTATGCTGGTCATACTTCCGATATCTGTCGGATGCCCGACGTGATAAATTACATATAGAAATCTGATCTACCAAAAGCTTGAAATAAAACTATTTTTCGGATTTTATCGCGGTTTATTTAGATTTTTAAATTCCCGACGATCTGGCTGCCAAACTTCAACATGTCAAGCAAGTCTTGCACGACAATAAGCTTCGAGTCCCACGCCAACGTCACAGTGACCGAGTAAAACCAGCCACAGTCGAGCGTCTCCCTGCTGTACTACCTTACATGAGAGGAGTCATGGACAAGATTGGCTACATCTTGAAGCATGCTTCAATTAAAACATTTTATAAGCCGCCGAAGAAGATCAGTCAGTTTTTACCATCTGTCAAGTGTCACATCCCTCTACAAGATGCAGGAGTATACAAGCTTGATTGTGAATGTGGTATCTCTTATATAGGACAAACAAAAAGACCGGTAAAAACTTGGGTTAAAGAACACATAGCTGACCTAAAACACCGTTGCTTAAAGAAGTCTGCAGTCTGTGAACATGTCCTTGACCGCACCCGCCGTAACATCAGATTTGATAGACCACAAATCCTCGTGAAAGAACACCGATTCCTACCAAGGTCGTGAGGCTATTGAAATTAAAAAACACCCTAAGTTCAAAAGAGAAGATGGCTGGGTGCTTCCATCGACTTGGGATCCGGTAATTAACATAATCAAATCCAAAACCAAGCATTACACTGCAAGGCCTCAAGACACCGTGAGCTCATTCTGCGTAGATTGGACCAACAAAAATAATTAAGAAGTTCGGGGGTACCCCGGAACAACTATACCTTTTGGAAGTCTGACACCTCAGTCCTTCCCGTGACCATGGGTGCTGCAAAGCACTCGAAACGTCGACTTAAACATCAAAATAAACCGCGATAAAATCCGAAATATAGTTTTATTTCATGTGTAATATTCGCGTAAATCAAAGAACTATCAAAAGCTATTACAAATATATATTTTTTTTTACATGATTCGATCAATCAGAATATTTGTTTAACAAAAATATTTACAAAATTGAATAATTGAGATGAATTTTACAGTCGAGACGAAGTATGAAACGAACTATGAGAGTGGAGAACCCAGAGAGTTACGTAAGTAAAGAACCTGTTGGAACTCTTTATTTTCTGTATACCTCGTAAAGGATCTAGCGCGATGATATAAATAGTTAGGAAGTTAATGTTGTATCTGCTATATTTAAAAATTATAACTCAAAATTATTTCAGGATTTTTCCATATTACATAAACATTAGGACGTTTTCATGTCGATTGGCTGTAATAGAAAATACAATATATTTCATAAGTGAGATCCTAAGATGGGTTTATCGCAAACCAAAAGTTCATTACACCCTTATCATTTCCAGATTTAAAAAAAAATATCTTCTTCTACCCGGAAAGTAAAAACCTAAAAGTACTTTCTGCAAAAGCCCAATCATTTTCAAACATCAAAACTTTCCTTTTAGTTTCTAGGTCGGCTCAAACATCTTAGATTTACGATCACAATCAGCTAGGGCTGATGGCTTAGTCTACTCTCTGGTAAGAATGAGGTCAGCTGTCAAATCGATTGTCCAATCCAATTGACGACTGATTAGCGGTAAATTAATTGAGAATACAATTTTCTGGCTTAGACTAACTGTAATCTAACTAGTCTTTGCCATAAAACTGTAATTTTATCTCATTACGCTGCGCTTATTTATTTATTAAATAAAAAATAGCCGTCATGCGTCAATTTCCCGATAAAAAAAAATACCAAAATATTTTTTTATGTGATAATACACAGAAAATAAAAATCTAATTCGAATATCGAATGATTCTACATTTGTTTTAAAAAAAACATTATGATAAACAATCTCACGCAAAAGTCTCACGTTTTTAATCCTCAAATAGAGGTGGCAGTGGTGTATTATGCACACTCACATATCGCCGTCGATATTAGGTCCGGGCCTGATATTAGATAGATCAGCCTATTGTCATTATACCAGGCACAAATTCAGACTCCGAATTGCTACTTAAGTCATTTCGATAAAAAAATATCAACTAATACGTATTTAATCTACTTACGTTAGTAATGATAATAAGACAAAATTATATATTTGGTTCTGCCTCGTTGGTCTAGTGGCAAAGCACATCGCTTTGTGATCACGAAGTCCTGGGTTCAAATCCTAGGTCGGACAAATGTAGTTTTTCTAACGAAAAATTCCCAGTATGAGTCCGGGGTCTGGAATTGTGCCCGATATATGGCAATAGGCTCGCCCCCTATTACATGGGACCTAACATTGTCGGCGAAACGTGGGTGTACTCAGTACACCTCTGCCACCCCCGCTTGGGGAATATAGGCGTGACGGTGTGTATATATTTTATAGATGAAGTTTTAGATTGAAGATAATTAACTCTAATGCGCAATGGATGCGTATCAAATGCACTTATACACGTCTCATTAACATTACAATGGCATGTTGCACGCCACAAAAATATGAATCTAACCGATCAAAATCTTACGTAATCCCTATCTTCACACAACACCACGACAATGTAAATTATTCTATGTAGCCGTGTTTCTAGTAAAGGGCTGGTTAGTTACTTCTTGATTAGCCTTAATCGGCAATTAAAACTGGCAGCTTAAACCATCTACTCAAATGGTGAAATTTGTACATAGACTTACTTGCAACTTTAATTGTCGATAAGATTACTTCATACTTCACTTGAGGGTGGTGAAAGACGCCTTTACTCATATAAAAATAATAAAACAAAATGAAACATAAATTAAAGAAAAGCACATTTTAAAATACATTTTTTTACGTATTTTGAGTTAATTAGATAACGATAACTAACTCTAATGCGCAATGGATTCGTATGAAATGCGCTTATTACGATTAAGTACTTTCAAATTACAATAGCGTGCACTATCCCACAAAAATATGAAACTGGCCAATCAAAAGAGTTTGTAATCGTCCTTATCTCTACACCACACTACAACAATGTAAATAATTTTATGTAACGTGTTTCGTCGGCGAAATAAAAAGGTCAACAAAGTTTTTATAAAACTTAGGGGTAGGGTAAGGCTAGGTTATGTCAAATAGTATTATCGAAAGAAAATGGTGCCTAAAACAGCCCCCGTTCAGAGTCCTTATTCGCTATGAATAAATGCGGCGCGTTACAATAACTTTTTGAAATGATCGTGTAATGGTATTTTTGGTGTGGTGTGTGAATGATCTACGCTGTTGGCCGCGGGGCCTTTACAGCTTCACGGGACAAGAGGGCGAGCGTGCAACCACTAAGCTCATGCTAGAAGGTAAAGGGGACGACTAGCTCAAAGGTGCCTTAAGGAGCAACTGCCGAGGCAGTGACTATCGGGGAAGGCGTATACTGTCTCACCGTGGTTCTGGTGGCACCGGCGGGCAAGGGATTCTTCGAGCTCGCCAGCGAGGTCGGTGTCTGATCCTGTGTACCATATCTGTATCCGAAATAAGCGAAGCAAGGACATCAATTCTATACGATCATTTCACGAAGTTATTGTAACGCGCCGCGTTCCGTCTTGAATTTTTCATAGCGAATAAAAGTCCTGTTCTTAGACAAAGTTTATTCGTAGCGTTTTCTAAGCTATGAATGTACGTGGGATAGAAATGAAATATCACTTGGATAGAATTCCTAGTTTTTTGCTATGCTCTGGTGTACACTAGTTTTTTACTATTTTGCTTCCTTGTACTTAAGCGATAAGGTATGTGTTTTGTGGCTGTATTTTATGAACGATATAGTTAATGAAATAAAATCATATGGGTCGCTATGGTTGTACGGTACAGGTTTCTATTCCCTAAGCGGGGGAAGCACAGTATCAGTTTTCGATGAAAAAA
Source organism: Phalera bucephala (assembly GCA_905147815.2). NCBI lineage: Eukaryota > Metazoa > Arthropoda > Insecta > Lepidoptera > Notodontidae > Phalera > Phalera bucephala. The sequence goes on along the minus strand of CAJHXA020000004.1, from coordinate 2,390,495 downwards.
TAACACTGTCCTACAACCTAAGATTTGGACTTAGGAATTCATGATCGCCACTTGTAATATGCTTCACTAGACAGACTGTTGGGAATTTTATTTTTAAATATAATTAGGGTACTTTCACGTCATTAAGCATAATTTAAATAAAATTCTCAACTTCCAAGTTTTTAAGTTTCAAAAAGAGGTCATCTGTAGCTTATAAGATCAAATTGACACTAATGGGTTTTATTCAGAACCCCTCTCGGAGTTAAGGGATGGTGAATTGATTGATGATCAGCGCCTCGTATAATTAATGTGCCCTGACCGATGCGTCTGCAGACAATTAGTTGAATTATAGCCTTTACGGTATCGCAACGACCCCGTCACCGTGACTCTACCGTATAAATAGTGGCGGCGTGTATTGTATATAGGCAATTAAGCAGCAGTGCCTTCTTATAAGAATTCAATCACACTACCTTTAAATATTACTTTTTTAGTAACCTCTTTCGTTCCACTGCTGGGCAAATGATGCTTCTCCATTTAACCCGATCCTTGGCTATATCAAGCCATCTCTCCTCAAAGGCGTCGGGGTCGTCGCGCCATCTTTTTCTAGGTCTTCCTCGGCACCGGTGTCCATCTGGTAGCCATACGGTGATGATTTTTGCCCACCCATCGGGTCTCATTCTGCACAAATGACCCGCCCATCCGCACTTGAGCTTGGCAGTCTTATTTTCACGTCTAAAATTCCAGTTTTGGAACGCAGTATGGTGTTACGGGCTTGAGCGGATATTTTAATTCTTAGAATACTGCGTTCGTTGTCGTCATCTGTCTCTTCATTTATTCTTTCTTAAACCATCCGTTTAGACATTTAACCCGCCACGCGTGTCTAATGTGGGTTGGCGGCAGAGCCTCGTTTGTAAATTAACAAGTTGCACCGCGAACAGGTAAGGATGGTTTGGTCCTGGAATGCTGTTAGATAGGACCCTTACAACCCTTTTTACTACAAAAATAAAATAATAATATCAATCAACTTAGTAATAATCATCAATATCTTATTCTGAGGCAGGCACTACTTAGTTGCCCGTATGCAATACACGCCACTGGTATATTGGAACATGTTTATCTATACCTCGCTCTATCTATATTATTATGCCAGACCCCTTGCGGGGTAGGTACAGAATACAGACTTCCAACAGATTTTGTCTTACAGATCTCTTTGGCTTCCTCCATGTTTAGATTACATGCTACACACTGTACTACATAAGGGGTCCACATGGTGGAGTACTGTCTAAATGTTGGGGAGATGCCTCTCGCAAATCGAGGTGAAAGAGATTAAGTCCAAAGATATGTAGACCAAAAGGCTAAGTGCCTGAATAGTCAAAAAGAGAAAATTATTGATTACTTAAGATTCAACTACCCGTTCGGAAAGTCATTCCTGTGGAGAAGAAGGGCAAGAAACTCCACGGTTACTCTTGTTAAAAATGAGATTTTTACAATTCTTTTTGTATACAAGGTGTAACATAATAAACGCAAGACCTCAGACACCCCAATTAGAGAATTGCTTCATAAAGTCAAAACGAAAACCAAATTTTCAAATTTAAAGGTTTTTACCCTTTTTTAAAGCACTTTTATACCCCAATTATCAATGAAACTTGTACGTGTATGTGTGCGTTTTGAGAAATACGTTTTAGGAATGCATTTCAATTCATGCACATCAATTCTGCACTCTCGCCGAATGCAGACGTGCATAAATACAATTACAATAATTTAAACATTTATTATTAGTTACCTAGTTTAGTATTTTAGCGTGATAAGCGTAACTTTTAGTGACTAATTGAAATGGACAAAAGTGGAATTTGATAGCTATGGACAGCAGCCCCTTTAATCGCAGCGGATTAACGCGCCGCACCCCTCCATCTACGCCCACCCCTCAAACCCAAAGACAGCAACAAGATGAAAGAATGGAAGTGGTCTCAACCTCTGACATCCAAAACTGGATGACTTCCATTGAACAATGTTTGAGCGAGGTCTGCAACATTGCTTCCGACGGAAAGTTGAACACGGAGCAGAAATTAAAAATCACTAACCTTTGCCGGAAAATTGGAAACGGAGTCGGACAAATGGCTGTACAATACCAGTCATTAAAACAAAAAGCACTCCAAACTCACGGTTCACTTTAAGTCCTGAATGAAAAGCTAACTCTAGCCGAGTCTCTAACAGAGCTCAAACAAACCCTAGAGACCTCCTCAAAACCAGTATCAACAAGCACATCTTTTGCAGACATGGTGAAGAAAAGCCAAAACAGTTTTATTCGTCCGAGCACTCTCAGTTCCGTGGCAATTTATCCTTGATATAAATCGAAGACCAGTGAGGAAACAAAAAATATAGTCCAACAAGTGATATGCCCCGAACAAATGAAACTAAAAGTTCGTGCTGTTCGCAAGATTAGGGACGGCGGAGTCATAATTAGCACCGAGACAAAGAGTGATTCCGAAAAGCTTAAACAATCTGTCCAGTTGGCTACGTCTGGTCTTACCGTTGACGAACCACACAAGCGTAAACCACGGATCATAGTTTTAGGAGTGCCCGCAACAATGACCGAAAAGGAAGTTTTCAAATGCATCTTTGAGCAAAATGTAGCCGATAAAGTGCCAGCTATGTCTCTGGATATGTTTTTGAGCACTACAAAATTAAGCCACAAATCTGGCAAAAAAACTTCTGATACTTGTAACTATATATTAGAAGTATCAGCACTCACTCGTAAAGCCCTTATCACACAAGACAGAGTATTCATAAACTGGACATCGTGCCCGATACGGGACTTCACACTAGTGACCAGATGCTACCAATGCCAGCAGTACGGTCACTCAGCAAAATTCTGCAAGACTGCAACCCTAACGTGTGGACATTGCGGGGAAGAAGGCCACTCAATCCAAGACTGCGCAAAGAAAGCCGACTCACCTAAATGCGCAACATGCCAGCGATTCAAAAAACCGAGTGCCCACAAGACAGGTGACGTCGACTGCCCGGCTAGGAAGGCTGCTGAAAATAGGTATATTAACTCCGTTGACTATGAAGGCGCCTAAGAGCGCCACACATTCATCTGTGTTTTTAGAACTCAAATTATAAAATAAGTTTGTATTAGCATGGATGTTAATTTAATTAGTGAAATAGATAACGCTTTCTTGTCTGAGTCAAAGTCATGTGATGTTGAACTCTGCAGACAATATCTTACCGTCTAAGAAAATTCACTAACCATACTTACCCAAAATATTCGTAGTATTTATAAGAATATAGACAATTTTAATCTATTTCTGCATAGGCTTAATTTTTATTGTGATTTGATAGTCCTAACCGAGTGTTGGCTATCGAACCGCCACAATAACCTCCTACGGATTCCTGGATATAATTTATCCTATAGCAAAACCACCCACAATCAAAATGATAGTGTGGTAATTTATGCTAAAGAATCGCTAAAGATCACCGTCGATGAACCAGTTGTACAAGACTGTAACTGTTTGGTTGTTAAAGTAGGCACAAACACAGTAGTTATTGCCATGTATAGATCTCCTTCCTTTAGGAACTTAGAGCCATTTTTAAACTGGTTAAATCAAACGCTTACAGTGTTAGCGCCCTTTGAAAATATTATACTCACAGGGGGCATAAATTTTTTATTTTTTTTATTTATTTCCAAAACACTTATATCTATCGTTACAATGAATAAAATGCGGCACCACGGTAAACCTCTGAGGGTTTATCTGGGCGCCGGCGAGTCGCACACTTGATACATTTATATTTGATGACATATTTACATTTTTTTTTTTACAAGCTTTGCTTCAATTAAATTTTAAATTGCTTATCGCATAGCTCACATTATGCATCTAAGTAATATTGTTTCAATTTTCTTTTAAACGTTTTTGGACAACTTATATAGACTCTTTGTAATTCTTCAGGTCATTCAAAAGATTAGGAATCAGATATTTATCGACCCTCCTCCCATATAAGTTACATGTTTCAGGTAATAGATATTTATTCATGTAATTTATCTTTCTTAAATTAGTAGGTCTAGTTCGGTCTGATAGAAATTCAGGTTTGCTAAAATCCGTCATGGTGAGAAATTTTAGCTTATCAAAAATATTCATAACTTTGCAGTATTTAAAAACCTCCGTATCGTTATCTTTATGTTTTTTTTTATATATATTTGGGTACTATAAGTTTAAGTAGTCTTAATTGTAATTTATATATGTCATCTACGTATGTCTTGTAGGTTCTTCCGTAGCTACTCAGGCCATATCCAACAACAGAATCTGCTAACGCCAAATATACCAATCTTAATACTTTAAAAGGTAGTTTATATTTGAGTACACTAAATTTTCCTATTATTGATCTTAACTTGTCACATATATAGTCTATGTGTGGGTGCCAACAGAGACGGCTGTCAATTACAAGACCCAGATACACATGTTTATCTACCGTTTCTAAGCTCGGACATACGCAGTTACCACTGAGTGGCTTATGGAGACACATATGATCGTGTGATTTTATGATTGGGGTAACATAAATGCTGTTTAATGTGAATTATTTTAGTTTTTTGCGCATTAATTACCAGAGATACATCATGTGCCCATTTACAAATTTGGTCGTAATTGTTCTGCAGCAACATTTGGGCTTCGTGAATATTTTCATGTGCCACTAATAAACACGTATCATCAGCGAACTGGTATACATGGCCTGAACTAATGGTGTTACACATGTCATTAACATAAAGCAAGTACTCAATTGGCCCGATGATTGAGCCTTGGGCCGTGCCTCTGGACGTCATTATTTTGTCACTTTGATGATTTTGTATTTTGACTGTTGTATATCGGTTCGTGTGATAGTTTTTTATGAGTTTTAGGACTGGCCCCTGTATACTATTACGCCACAGCTTATCGTATAATATTTCATATTTTAACATATCAAATGCCTTACTGAAATCAATGAAGAGAGCTAAAACCTGCATTTTCTTATTTAGATAGTGATTAACATCGTTAGTAAAATTACGCAAAAGTTGAGAGGTACTCTTGTTTTTCTGAAAGCCGTATTGGTGTTGATTTATAATATTATTTGATTGTAGAAAGGTTTTTATTTCATTACATAAGTATCTCTCAATTATTTTATCAACACATGACAATATGGTAATTGGGCGATAGTTATTATAATCGTCTTGTTTACCTTTTTTATATATCGGACGAATAACTCCTATTTTTAGAATGTCCGGATATATTGACGTATCTAAACAGCTATTAATGAGATGTGTAATGATAGGTATAAGGTTTTTGCACCTTTTAATATCTATAGCTCTTATGCCATCGTAACCCGGGCTTTTATTTATATTTATTTGTTTAATGATGCCTTCTACCGCTTCTTTACTAGCTCGCCTAATTCTCATTGCCCTGTCAGCCGTTATCTCATACACGGAGGGGTCCAACATAGGTATATCACATGAATTGCAGATTTTTTTGATGTTACTATCAAATTCATTGCCGAAATTATTAGCTAGCATTTAGCGCAGTGGTTAAGAGCGTAAGCCGCTCCGCCCAGTGTGTCTAATAGTCGCGGGTTCGATTCCCGCACGGGACAAATATTTGTGTGACCCACAATTATTTGTTTCGGTCTGGGTATTTGTGCGTGTGAATTTTCATGTTTGTAAACGCACCTACGCTACAGGAATAAATCCTAGTGTGGGGCTACGTTTTTAAAACAAAAAGCAAAAAAAAAAAAAAAAGCATTAGTGGTTCTACTTTGAAGGCTTTCATTAAGAAGACCTCTAAACATTGCATAATTTTACCGGTTAGTTGATTTATTATATTCCACACTTTTTTTATATTTTGAAAGTTTTTGGAAACCTGAGCCATGATATATTTGTTTTTTTGATTTTGTGCATATTTATTGGTCTTATTTCTGTATTTGTTATATAATAGTCTTTTTGATGGGTTACTATTATCGCTCATCCACACAGAGAATAATTTATCATGTTTCTTGCACATTTTTTGTAATCTTTTATTTGCCCATGAGCATAATTTCCGTTTAGAGTTATTGTTCCTTGTAACCGTATATTTACATTTATTATATATATTTTTAAAATTGTCATAGATAGAATGCATTATTTTATTAGGATCATTATATTGTATAAGTATGGACCAATCAGTCTCGTTTACTGCGTTGTTTACCTTTTGGCTATCTAGTGACGTTATTTGGTAATTGGGAGGGTATGTATTATCACATGTACGCAACAATCCTGTTACCGCGCAACCGGTTATGCAGTGATCAGCTGATGCGCTGTTAACTACGGCGGTATTTATGCTGTGATTACCTGTACTGCGAATTAGAATGTGATCGATACATGATTTTGTTATATTGTATGTTAATATTGGATCTGAATATTACGACGCAGGAACACAAGATTACCTAAATTTGTGCTCATACCATGGGCTCCTTTCCTCTCACACAAAGACTAAACATCAGAGCGGTTCCTGCCTCGATCACATGATGATCAAATCCAGCCTTCAGTACCTAACGCTTATTACTAATTCTTTTATTACCGATCACCACGCTGTCCTACTAACAGTAAATTTAATGCTGCCTAAGCTAAATCGCCATAAGACTAATACCAAATTAAACATAAACAAACTCGAACATGATTTACGCAATATTGATTTCAACAACATTTAAAATACTGCTGAACCTGAGTTATCTCTATCGTACTTAATTGAGAATGTCCAACAAGCAATTATCCAGAACACGTCTCTTATAACAGTAAATAAGAAAAATTATAATATTAAGCCATGGATTACACCTGGTTTAATTCGATGCATAAGACACAGAGATAAATTCCATCAGAGATCTAAGCGATACCCCGATAATCAAACTCTTCAAAAGACTTACAAGAGGTACAGAAATTTCTGTAATAATCTTTTAAAAAAGCTAAAAATTGAACACGATAGAAATAAGTTACAGAGAGCAGGAAATAATAGCAAGCAAATTTGGAAACATATTAAAAATGTCACCTATACTTCTATACAGCACGAATCAAATCGAATCGAATTTGCTTTTTACAGATACTTTACCTATCTTGTCGGCTAATAATGTAAACAACTATTTCGTGAACGTTGGTAAAAACCTTGCTATATACAAAAACAGACATATACTAATAAAACTGCACCCGTCTACCAAACTAATAATAGCTTTATTGCAAAATCGTTCGCACTACTAGACACTGATGAACAGGAAATAAAAGGAATTATTTCAGGAATGAAGGAAGATTGTGCAACTGGCTGGGATAAAATAGACAATAAAATACTTAAACGCTTTCAGCATATCTTAGTAGCACCACTAACTCAACTGAATATATATTCAGACTTTGCCTATCCCAAGGGATATTTCCTAAATGTTTAAAAAAGGCAGTAGTGATCCCTATCTTTAAGTCGGGAAGCAAGGATCTACTTACTAATTATAGACCTATATCTTTGCTTCTCTCGATATCCAAAATACTAGAAAAAGTCATTAACAACAGATTAGTCAACTATCTCGAAACAAATAATCTGCTTTCACCAATGCAATTCGGTTATAGAGCTAAACTATCCACAGCTGACGCAACACATGCCCTAACAGAATTTGTCACACAAGAACTTGGCAAAGGAAACCAGACTTTAGGAATCTTGCTCGCCCTAGCCAAAGCATTTGACACCGTTTTTATTCCTTTGCTCTTGAAAAAACTGGAGGTTCTAGGCATTAGGGGCGGGCAGTTAAAACTGTTGGCAGACTACTTTGACGAACGGTACCAATGTGTTAAAATAGATAATGTTACAAGCGACTACCAAAGAAACACAAGTTTTGGTGTCCCTCAAGGTAGCATTGATGTAAATTTGGGAACAAGGTGCTCTACCTTGTTCCTGATTTACATCAATGACCTATGTAATCTGAACATTGGACACGGCAAAATAATATCCTACGCCGATGACATGGCATTGATTTTGAGCGCTAAAACCATCAACAAACTGTACGAATATGCACAACTTGGATTTAATTTAGTAAATAATTGGCTTTACCACAACTTACTAACATTAAATGCTGACAAAACAAAATATGTTCACTTCGCCATGCGCAAGCCACACCACAATGTAACTAACCCTCATTCATATGCGCACCAATGTAAAAACTCAATAATGAACACCTGTAACTGTCCCACTATCCACAACACCATCCAGATAAAATACCTCGGAGTTATAATCGACGATAGACTCTCCTTTAACCAACACATTGAATGTTTGGTCAGAAGAGTCCGTAAACTAATATATGTAATCAAAATCCTCAGAAAAATCGCTGACTCAAGACTAGTCAGACAAGTATACTTAACCTTATGTCAATCCATAATTCAGTATTGTATCACCTCATGGGGAGGAGCCCTAAAGGCTGTTTTACTGCCCCTCGAACGTGCCCAAAGAGCAGTTCTAAAAGTTGCCAATTTCCATCCTTTTCGCTTTCCCACTACCCTGTTATACAAGTCCTGCAAGGTGTTAACAGTCCGCCAACTTTTCATTATGTACGTATTACTTAAACAGCACAAAACACTCGCTTATGCTGCTGACATTACCATTAATAAGAGACGGAAAGATATAGTCTGCCTTTCAAACTCAACCTCAAAACATATACAAGGTGTAACATAATAAACTCAAGACCTCCCCAAGACACCCCAATTAGAAAATTGCTTCAAAAATTCAAAACGGAAACCAAATTTTTAAATTTAAAGGTTTTTACCCCTTTTTTAAGCACTTTTATACCCCAATTAACAATGAAACTTGTACGTGTATGTGTGCATTTTGAGAAATACGGGTTAGGAATGCATTTGTGATCTCCTTATTGCTATGAATCAAGAATAAATTTAGTTTTTTATAGCGCACTGAAGGAGTAAAAGCATTTTTTGCAAATATAAAAAAAAGTAAGATTCTTTAAAAATAGTTATAGTCATAATTTTAATTTTATTATAAAAGTAAATTTAAACACATTGGTTATTAGTTAAGTCACTTATCAATCAAATAAGTTATGTTATTGTAAATAAACCATTGGATTTTACAATGCTACAGCACTAATCCTGCCTGAAACACAGGTCTCAACCTAGTTCAGGCAAGCCGTTAATTATACCTACTTAAATAAGTTCCAATAAGATTGTTACGTGTACTGTTTTTGTGATGAATGAATAAATGATTTATTTATTTATTAATTTGAAATCCCTTTATTGCTATGAATCAAGAATAAATTTAATTTTTATAGCGCACTGAAGGAATAAAAGCATTTTTTGCAAATTTAAAAAAAATGTAACGTATATTAAAAATTGTTGGAATCGATTCAGTTGCCGATTTAGAACAAACTACTTTCAGGTCTTGCGTTTATTATGTTACAGCTTGTATATTGCATTCATAGGGTGAACGGGAAATAGTGGGAGAATAATGCAGAACAAGCCAAAAAGATGTGCTTAAGTATAGATTAATCATAAGTGTACTTAAATTCATGGTATCGTTCAGTGTCTACGTAGTCCTCTCATTTACAAAATAGTCATGGTTTTTCTCTATCATGCTGTGTGTAATGGCCGACCTTGGCATGTGTGAACCGGCCACATTAGCTTGCTTACGTTTGTCTAGCCCAGTGTAAGTGTATCAGACGGCCATTTACTTATTATGACTGCGTTTTTTCCACGATTAGAAACGCTTCTATTCGTAGAAAACGCTATGGTATTGTGTAGCGAATATATTTTGCTAGCGATGACGAAACTGTATTCAATTTTGACTTGAAAATGTTAATAATTCAAAATTACACGTAATATTTTAAAAATATTCTTTAAATAAAACGTAAAAGACGAGATTTTTTTAATATATAATCATATTTATAATCATACACATTATTTTTATATTTACAGATAGCCAAACCGAACCAAATGTTTGTGCGTCATACAAAGATTTGTCCTGTGTGTGATTACTTCTAGTGATTCACGGAAGAAAATATACTAGTTTTTGTTCTTCGGCTTAGTAAGGAAAGCGGCCTCCGTTTTAACCAGTGGATCCAAACATCGTAAAACTTGATGAAGGTGAATAACGTCACAAAAAAAAGTTGGTTAAGAAACTGCAGTTCTACACGTGCTTTACAAAATTGTAAAATTTTATTTTAAAATACTAACCGTAGAGTTTCTTGCCCTTCTTCTCTAAAGGAATGAGATTCCGAAGTGTCTTCCTAAGTTAGAGTCTTTGTTACTTTTCTGTCGATTCATAATCTGATCCTGATTCTGCTTTTATCGCGATCGTAAACATATCTAAAGCGAAACAAAATTCAATAATAAAACGTACAAACATCATCTCATCAACATTTACTTTACTTCGCTCGCACGCTTTTAATTCGAACAAATTATACCAATTTAAGTTAATTCGATCATAACTTGTAAAGTTCTTGGCTTTTAGACGCATTAATGTTTAATAACATTCAAGTTTGTACTTACAGGAAGCTCCGAACAGAAAACTTGGCCTTTATTTAGGATTTTAATTTAATAGAAGAGTATTTTTTGTGTATATTTATTAAGAGTGGAGACTTCGGAGTACAGAATTTAGGATTTTAGATTAATTAGGAGAGTATTTTGTGTATATTTATTAAGACTGAAGATTTCGGAGTGAATAATTTAGAATTTTAATTTGATTAGTAGAGTATTTATCATACTAATATTATAAATGTGAAAATTTGTATCTATGGATTTTTGTTACTCAATCACGCAAATTTGGATAAAACGAACAAGATTTGGATGAAATTTGGCACGGGGATAGGTTATTACCTGGATTAACACATAGAATACTTTTTATTGTGGAAAAATGTTAGGTCCTGTATAAAGTTCGCAAACGAAGTTATTTTTTGTTGTATTCTGTACCTTAAACAAACGCCAAACTGCAAAAAAACCTTGTCACAAGAAAGAAGTACTGTTATCTACTGTCCATCGCTAGCCATCTCTTATCGTATACATCTCACATTATATCCACGTCAAAATTGAAACGATTACACGTTATACATATTAAACAGAGCCCCATAGCAGAGCCCTTATTCGCCATGGCCAGTTAAACACGTAACGCGGTGTGTTACGATAACTTTATGAAATGAATGTTTAATCGTGCTCCAGTGGCATATAAAATACCATTAGACCAGAAGTTCCGAACCAGGGGGCCGCACCTTGGGGGGCGTAGAGAGATATGAGGGGAGCGGAACACAACAAAAAAATACGCGGAAATTAAACATCACAATATCACATTCTGTTTGTCATTGTTTCAAAATGCGACGTCATGGTTCAGAAGAATTTCAGAAAGTATTTCAATTACATAAATGATTTTGAAAAAGAACGTTTTAAAGGACATTGTCAAACTGCCATACATGGTTTTGCCTGAAATCGATTTGAAGCGTCTATGAATGAAAAAATGTGAAAACTATAGGGTTTCCATTATTTAAACATAAACACCGAGAATTTTTATTTGAGACATCGAAAAAAAAAGATATTGACATTTTAGTTTTAAGGTTATGTCAATATTCCATTTATTCATATTTATATGTCAAGACATTAATGAGCTATTTATAACTTTGAGGCTTCTAAAACACTCAGCGGTAACCATAAAAACAATATAATGGCTATCTATCTATCTAGCTATATCATCACGCCAGCTCCCTCGCGGGGTAGGCAGAGAGTACAGAGTTCCAACAGGTTCTTTCCTTACATACCTCTCTGGCTTCCTCCACTCTCATAGTTCGTCTCATACACACTCGCCGGTTACGGAGACTCTTGACTTGCCCTTCAGCTAAAACACGGTCTATTTGGTCATGGTAAGATAGTTTAGGTCTTCCCCGGCACCTACATCCTTCCACTTTCGCATTGTATATCTGTTTTGTCATTCTTTCTTCTGGCATTCTTTCTATATGCCCGCACCAACGGAGCATACCCTTTCTCATCTTTACACCGATACTATCTTTCATACCTACTCGCTTTCTTACTACGCTGTTGCGAATACGGTCGGTCAGCGTGACTCCGCACATCTTCCGCAGAGATCGCATTTCGACCGCATTTATCCTGCTTTCGTTCTCCTTCTTATATACCCAACTCTCACTGCCATATAACAGCGTTGGGACAAGCACTCCGTTATACATGGCCGGCTGCGACTTTTGGCTTAAGTGCCGGCTCCCAAGTAGCCTTCCCATCGCACCATTCACTCTATTACCTGCATTCACTCTTCTCTCTATATCAGCGGTGTATTTCCCATCCTTACTGAAGGCGCATCCAAGATATACAAACTCATTCGCTTGCTCCAGCACATCGTTACCAACCACAATCCTTGCATTCCTTCTGGTTTCTTCCCGTTCAAAAACCATAATTTTGGTTTTCTTCACATTCAAATGTAAGCCATTGTTCATGCAGTCGTCTCTCATAACTGTGACTAGTGTTTGCAGATCAGTGGCTGTTGGCGCTATCAAAACCGCGTCATCTGCATACAATAGGTGGTTTATCACTAGATCACCCATTTTTACCCCTTCAGTCATCGCATTCAGTCTTTGAAGACTTTTATCCAGATACACTATAAACAGTCTAGCGGACAACACGCAACCCTGCTTGACGCCGATTTTAACGTCAAACCAAGGTGAAATGTTACCACCCACCCGTACGCATGCCTTGCTGTCCACGTAGGTGGACTGGACGGCTCGCAACAGGGTGCCGTTTATACCATACTCTGGCAAAATGTCCCAAAGTCTCTTTCGCACGACTCTATCAAACGCCTTCTCCAGGTCCACAAAACCGCAGAAAACCTTCCGGCCTACTGCCAGATGCTTTTCTACGATGTTGCGGAGGGAAAAAACTTGATCCGAACATCCTCTTCCAGACCTGAAACCTCCCTGTGCCTTACACAACACTCCATCGGACTTCTCGCGCATTCTACGTTCAATAATTTTACCATACACCTTAGCTGCCAAGCTGATCAAACTGATGGCCCTGTAATTGACGCAGTCATGTTGTGAGCCCTTGCCTTTATACAAGGGTACTATGACTGCGCGGCGCCAATCTGTAGGGACTCTACCGGTCTTCCAGCAAAGATTTGCGAGGACCCAAAAAGCGTCGACGCAAGTTCCACCATATTTAATCATCTCGGCAGATATCATGTCTATTCCCGCAGCTTTGCCATTTTCAATACTTCGTATCGCCCATTCAACTTCTTCCATAGTGATGTCCTCTGTGGATTCTGGTGCCGCAAACTCGCCTCTGGGCTCGTCTGTGGCACCAGCATCCGGGGCATTCTCATACATTTCTCCAAAATATTCACTCCACCGGTTTAGCACAGCTTGTGTGTCTGCAAGAATGTCACCATCCTTAGATTTTATCTTTTCCATTCTGGAGCCTGACGAATCACCTCGAGCCTTTCTCACCTTGCTCCAAAAGAGTTTGGTGTTATTCTCGAAGTTCTTCGCCAGCCTCTCCTCCTCAATCACACTAGCTCTTTCACGCTTTTCTTTCACTAAGGTTTTGGTGGCATTCTTGCATTGCCGGTATATTTCTTTCTTCATCTCCGTCATACTGTCATTTAGATTCAAAGAAGAGACATAGTCCTGCCACGCTTTCTTCTTACTTTCTACAGAGCTATTTAACTCTGTGTCCCACCATGCACCCCCTTTTGCTGTGCTATGCTTCTTTGAGCAGCCACATACTTCTTTCGCTGATTCTACCAAACTCTCTTTCAGACAATTCCAGCATTCATCTATGTTTGAGTGGACTCTGTCTTCATACGTTCTCCTCACGCTCTCATCTTGCAACTTTTCAACCTTGATTCTTTAAAGGCCTCCGAAGGGGATACGCTCTCGCCAGTGCTTCCACTTCCTGAACAAACCACTAAACCGCGCAATTACGAGATAGTGGTCCGATTCAAGAGTGGGGCCTCTATACGCACGGGTATCTTGAAGTTTACTTCGGAGACGGTTATCTACCAGGATCAAATCTATCATGCTTTTCTGTTCATTTCTTCTCCACGTATACATATGAATATCCTTGTGTTGGAATATTGTATTGGACACAAGGAGACCTCTTTCCAAACACACATCTACAATAGGCTTACCTGCATCATTCACTCTCTTATCACCATAAGGACCCAGAGCAGCGTCGCAAGTTTGCCGCCTGGTTCCCACCCATCCGTTCAGGTCGCCACACAAAATCACCTTTTCATTCGCATCAGCCAGATCCAGAACTTCCCTGACATTATCCCAAAACTTCTCAAGGTCCGAGGGTGTCGACGAGCTTACAGGAGCGTAGGCTCCAACCAAAAACACTCTAGTGACACCCAGTTTCAAGCGGACCCAGAGAAGTCTCAAATCATGCAGGCCATAATCTCTCACTCCAGAGGCCAGGCGACGGGACAACAAGATACCCACCCCCATGCTGGCACGATCGCTCTGTGGCACTCCAGACCACAGAGCCATCATGCCGTCAGGGAGATCACAGGCTTCACTGCCCCTTCGCTTAGTCTCTGTTACACACAGAGCATCCAGGCGTCTCTCTTTCATTACATCAATCACCTCATGCATCTTATCTTCCATACCACCTCTTACATTCCAGGTGCCTATTCGGCACTCTGCACCCCACGACTCGCCAGTTCGGGCCCGGCGTGATGGGTGGCGGTCCCCATCGCCGCTTCTGCCTATGTTCGTACCGACGGGGGCGGGCCGGTACGCGTCGCCTCGGAGGGACGCCCTAGCCCGCACTGCGGTACTTGCTCGGTCCAAGATTGCAGCCGTAGCGGCTGGCAGGGGTCGCGACGAGCACGCTCTTGGACAGACCCTATAATGGCCTAGCCTATTTAACTTAATGCAGCCATACTATTTCAGGTTTTGAGGTTATATCAATCAAAACTTAATGAAATCACCTCTTAATAGGTAGTTACCAGTAGGTCATTGGTGATTTGAATTTTCTTCTAAAAAGGGGTAACTTGCAACCATTAGAAATTATAATAGTAGACACTAGGTTTAAGTATCTACTTACTTTTATATGAAATATGTAAACGTGGTGGACTATGATCTATCTCTCATCTCGATTTGTGAGACATTTGCCTAGCAGTGGGACAGAATTAGTTGATTCATTATTTTTGTTATCACCTAGTTACCACCCATACACTGCATCAAAAAAAAAACAGGTGAAATAAAAATGGTTATCAAGATTTATTTTATAAATATGTATTTTTTGTCACATACAATAGCTAAGAGTCTAGTTGTAGAGCTTGTTCTCGTGTTTTGATCCAAGACTTATATCGCTGAGCATTATTGACTCCAATATAACATTTGCACGCACATAACGCGTGTAGGTCTGTCACACCTTTCCGCCTCCGAGTGAAGCGTACCTACACAATTTCTTGTGGTACGATCGGAGTCCGTTTAGAGAAAGAAATTATCAGTTTCGTACGATAAAATCGAGTAGCTGCAAGGTTTAAAACTAAAAACAAATCAAACAACCAGGAAGAAAAAGAATGCCGTAAAATATTTTGGTAAGTTGAAGTTGTCAATAAATTGTCAACACAAATGTCTTTATTACGAAGTATTGCCACTACATTTCTTTCCAATCAAATCCATAATAATAATATAATAATATCAGCCTATACTGCCCACTGCTGGGCAAAGGCCTTCGCTCACAAATCGAGGTGAGTGAGATTAGGTCATACTCCACCACGCGGACCCAGTGCGGATTGGTGGAGGCAGGTTTGTGGCAACCCACTGTTGGACTTATCAAGCCGCCTTTAAGGCTTCCAACTCGGCTTAACGACTACCACATTAAGTGGTAACCGGGACCAACGGCTTAACGTGCCTTCCTAAGCACGGAGACGCTCGAATATGAAAATGCCACAAACGGTCACCCATCTCAGGCCGACCGAGTCGAACACTGCTTAACCATGGTGATCGGTAAGAACACCGCGGTCGCACAGTGCTACGAGCGCCTCAACTATCCATAAACTATTTAATAATAATAACGTTGTGTATAATATGTTTTTTTGATATTAACTGTTTAGAAATTATTTTAACTATTTGAAAGTAAAACATTACGAGAGTTTTTATAAATCAATAGTCTGTAACTAAACGTTTATTTACAAATGTTTATTAGTTTCTACTATTGACATTTATTTTTTCAAATATGGCAATTATGGTAATTCAAATAAAATGGATGAATCTGAATATATGAATTTAGTCAAACGAAGTACTTTAAATTAAAAGATATTATCGTGCGAATTCACATAGAAAATTAATTTTGTGTAAAAACCGACCGAATTTTATTACTAATATTTGCACATGTCGTATTTTTAGACATTTCATAAAACATTCAGGTAGGAACTCGCCATTGTTCTTTGTTTGAGGTTTATTTTGTATAACTTAGAATTAAAATAAATAAAATGTTAAATATTTGTAGTTAAAATAATGTGCTTTTTTATTGGAATGAAAAAAATAAAGGGGAATGCGGCATGAAAATCCATCTATCTATCTATATGATCACGCCAGATCCCTTCCGGGGTAGGCAGAGAGTACAGAGTTCCAACAGGTGAAAAATTATTTATAATCCATTATATTTATAATGAATCCTCGCAACAAAAGAAAGTTTGGGAAACCCTGCATTAGAGGATCATTAGATGGACGGCTTGGTCCAGTGGTTACGAGTTTGAATCACTGCGCCCACTGGATTAAGTAGTCGCGGGTTCAATTCCCGCACGAGATAAATATTTGTGTGACCCACAAATATTTGTTTCGGTCTGGGTGTTTGTGCATGTGAATTTCATGTTTGTAAACACACCCACGACGCAGAAATAATTCTTGATGTGGGGTTATGTTTAAAATAAATCACGCAGCTATTGTAACACGTCGCGTTTAATCACATTTAATTAACGCCATAAACCTTATTTGCTACTAGTTTTTGCCCGCGCATTCAGCCGCGTTGACTTAAACAGTATGCTATGTGTTAATCCAGATAATAAACTATCTATGTGCCAAATTTCATCCAATTCCGTTTAGCCATTTTTGTGTGATTAAGTAACAAAGATCCAAACATACAAACTTTTACAAATCTAATATTAGTAAGAAGTAGGATAGTAGGATGACTAAACCCGGCGGGTTAGCTTAACTTCGTTAATTGATCATGTAATCTGTGTACTACTGAAGTATAAAACCATCACATCTCGATGTCATCGTAACGCCTCGCGTTACGTTTTTAATTAGTCATAGAGAATAAATACCCAGTAGTTGTATGCCAGTTTTACGTGCCGGGACAGCCGCCCTAGATAACGTCAAGTCATTGCATGCAAGGTCTGATAACCCGTGTCATAGCGGATCTGAGTCATGGAAGATTCGCCAGTGACGTCACCACATCCTTTGACGGAGAATATAAATAAATACGTGATTTGGCTTAAGTTTTAATGAGAAAGACGAGTGTCGAATTAATTTTGACCTTATTTTTCTGTCTCATTGATATAGTGGCGAATAGTATGGGTGGTGATCAGGTGGTTCTGTGTTCATATTCTAAGTCGAAAAAAGTGTGATTTTGATACAGAAAACCTAAATTCACTGTATTCTCAACAGTGTAGTAAGAAAGCGTGTAGATATAAAAAAAAGAATCAGTGTTATGATGAGAAAGGGTATGCTCCATTGGTTCGGGCATATAGGAAGAATGGCGGAAGAAAGAATGACAAAACAGATATACAAAGCAAAAGTAGATGATTATAGGTACCGGGGAAGACCTAGACTGTCTTACCATGACAAAATAGACCGTGGCTTATTCGAAGGGTAAGTCAAGAGTCTCCGCAACCAGCGAGCGTGTATGAGACGAACGATAAGAGTGGAGGAAACCAGAGGGGTCTGTAAGGAAAAAACCTGTTGGAACCCTGTACTCTCTGCCTACCCGCAAGGGATCTGGCGTGGTGATATAGATAGACCTAAATACAGTCCACAGTATGGAAATATGCCTAGGTGACAATAGGTTACAGAACAGTATTCCGTAAATTACATAAGGATCGTCAATACATGGATGTATACAATACTCCACTGCTAACCCCGCTTGGGGAATATAGGCGTGAAGGCGTTTTATAATTCTCTTTTTTATCGTTTTATTTTCTTTCATTTTCCTTCTACAAGCCAAACGGTTATAGGTCACATACTATGGTCTATTATTTTTGAACTTTCTTGCGAATGCTATGCAATTCTGTTTAGTTTAAAAGCGAATATTTACAGTAGGGCAAGCTCAGGCGGGCGGCGTGGGTTTCGTTCACCGTTGGTTTGAAGAAAACTACAACCATTCCTTTCGTAATGTACTTTTAATATTCCTGAGTATTCTTACAGAACCGTGGTAGGTAAACTAGGGCGCTAGTATCTAAAATTATAATCGTATCGAAAGAATTGAGCGCGTCTAGGTCCGGTAGCGTGCGGGGCGGCTAATATCTCTACGGCACGACCGGCGCATGCGGGAGCTTTTGGCGACTGGCTCATGCGGGAGCGCGGGATGCGCGCACGACGCGGGTGGCGCGGCAGGAACTAAGGAATGCGTTCGGGAAGTGGAGGACGGCGTTATATCCTCCCCCTCCGAGTCACTAACACGCCTCGTGAGAGACTCGGCAGTAATAATTTGACGCGGTCGTCCACGCAAACGACGAGGTTGTACTGGAGCTGACACCAAACCAAGCTTGTTATGATATATTCTTAAATCGGAAGTATGGAATTTACCTAATACTTGAGAATTCAGATCGGTGACCTCGTAACTAGTAGGTCAGGTGTCTGTAAGAGTCCAGCTGGTTTCTGATTGGACGGTTTATATCGCTGGCACTCTTCACAATTCTTCAAATAATCAGAAATATATTTACGCATTCCAACGAAAAAATAATGTTGGCTGATTCGGTTATATGTTCTTTCCACTCCCTGGTGTCCGGCTATAGGAGCATCATGGTTCTCCTGTAGAATTTTATCTCGCATAGAGGCCGGCACCACAAGCTGCGGTTGCTCATTATCAGAAACTGGTACGTACCGGTAAAGAACACCTTGGTTCTTTACCAAGGAAGGTTCTTTATCACTTCAACTACCCTCAATGTATTGAGGGTAGTTGAAGTGATAGTATCTTTTTTTCGTAGCTCTGTTTTAATTTAAATTAAAAATATATTTTACTTATATTTTATCTTCCTTATGAACTAAGTCTTTTATATCCTCTATAACACTCACTTTCTCTATCTACTTTTAAACTCATCTGTATTTTTTCACAAAATGGATCTTTACACTAAATTATCCAACTGCATGGAAGATCTCTCGGCTGCATTCTCTGCACGGATGGACCACTATGAAGAGGAATTAAAGGCAGCTGGCGGCAGCGAGGCTTCCCATAAATCCATAGCTAGTCTGTCTAAGGATTTTACGGAATTCAAATGCTTGATGTGGAAGTCAGTTACATCTTTAAAAAATCAAATGGAGCTGTTGGTGTTGGGCTTGGACCGTCACGAAATGGCTTCTCGAAGTAAGGTGCTCCTTTTCCATGGTCTTCCAGAGAAGAAGGATGAAGATTGCACTTCTTTGGTAGTCCAGACACTAAGTACAAAATGTGGAATTGCCAGCATCACTGCCAACGACATAGTGACTTGTCACCGCTTAGGAGTGGCCGCAGGAAAGGTACGTCCCCTCCTTATAAGGTTCCAGAGGCGCGATCTGCGTGGTGAGGTGTGGCGCAGGAAGACTGAATTGAAGGGCACTGGGCTTACACTCTCAGAATTTTTGACCAAGCCCAGGCACGACACATTCCTGAATGCGCGTAGGCACTTCGGTGTGAGGCAGTGCTGGACGTCCGAGGGGAAGATAGTGATTCTGCTTCCAAACAAAGCCCGACGCAAATTAGAATCCGCAGCTGAACTGCGACAACTCATTGGCCAATTTCCGGTGGCGGCGGCGTCGACGTCAGAGGTGGCTGCGGATTCCAACAATATCGCGTCTGGCTCTGGTGCATCGTGTCCGAAGCCGGTCGACAAAAGATCGCGCAAACCGGTCAAGTAGCTTTAGATACTATTTTATTATTAGAATAATTTCTCTTATCTAATCTTCTTTTCTTAAATACTAATCTTCTTTTCTTAAATAATTATTTTCAATGGTCTAATTCTTCTTTCCTCACATTAAATATTTATTTTCAATCAGTACATACCAACTAAACTTTGTTTACTTTAAAATGACATTAACTGTGTTCGTTCGGAAATGTTGTGCCTACTGTTGTTTTGTGATCGGATAGTTTAAACTTACGATATCTGGATAGAAGTCCTTTGTTCATTTTGTAGAAAACTGGCGAGTGTATAGAGGAGACATAGTCACTCGTTTATTCATAGTTTAGTATATTTATACTCTTTTATTCATATTTATCTAAATATTATATATTTTATGGGTGATTTGTCGGATGATAGTTTTATATCTTGCTCGTCCTCTTTGGCATCGGATGACAGCTACGCATCCGCATTTAATGATGATTCCGTTCACCTGCGCAATCAGCTTCTTTCCACTTTTTTCTCATGTAAAAACGTGTTCAATGTAGTTCACATAAATGCTCAAAGCATTCCTGCCCATCATCTCGATTTATTATCTTCTTTTGACCCTGAACTTATACACGCTGTCCTTGTTTCTGAAACTTTTCTCAAACCCGCTGTTCCTTCCATACAATATTCTCTTCCTGGGTACAAACTTGTGCGCAATGACAGAACGGGCAAGGGAGGTAGGGGGGTTGCGATTTATCTTCGTGGAGATATTGCCTACAAGGTGGTTGATCAGTCTCCAAGTATGTACTCAAATTTTGCAGAACACCTTTTTATAGAAATTATGTTTAACCACACTAAGACACTTTTAGGTGTCTACTATAGTCCATCTTGTCATATTGATTACTTTCTTTCTTTTGAAACCAAACTCGAATATTTTTCATCAATATTTGACAACACTATTATCCTCGGAGACTTCAACACTTGTCTGCTTAAGGGTGATATCCGCAGCCGTAAACTCCAATCTCTTGTCTCTTCTGTAAACATGCATATTCTTCCTCTTCATGCTACTCACCATGCACCCCACTGTTCTCCTTCACTTCTAGATTTAATCCTAGTATCCGACCCAAGTAAAGTAGCTCTACACGGGCAACTTCCAGCTTCCTTTTCTTATCACGATCTAGTTTTCCTCTCGTATAAAATTCGAACACCTAAACGCAAATCTAAGATCCTTTTTCTTCGTAGTTTTAAAACTATTGATCTGGATCGTTTGAGAGAGGACGCGGGTAATATTGACTGGTCTCCTGTTTACAATAGCGAGGACTTGGACACTAAGGTGGGCGCCTTTAATAAACTACTGTTAGACCTTTTTGATGTGCACGCTCCTATAAAAAAGGTGAAAGTTAAACATTCTCCTGCACCATGGCTGTCCGACACTATCAAAATACAAATGTCTAAACGGGACAAAGCTAAAAGGTGGTACATTAAGTTCCCTACGGAAGAGAACTGGTCTCTATATAAAAAGCTACGAAATCGCTGCAGTCGTATGTGTAGGGATGCGAAAAGACGCCACATACACAATTCACTTCAAAATTTCAGCACGGCTCAGGCATGGCAATTCCTTAAGTCTCTGGGTATCGGGAATTCTACCAACGATACCAACCTGGATATCGACCTTAACGCTATCAATGTGTACTTTTCAAAATCTCCTGTCACTTTAGAAAATGACATAAAAAGTTCTACTCTTCACAACCTTTCTTGCCAACCTTTGCCTGCATGTCCTGAATTTTCTTTTCGGCAAGTCACAGAGGAAGAAATAAAAAAATCTATCCTATCGATTACTACAAAGGCTGTCGGTGATGACGGCCTTCAAATTCAAATGTTGCGCCCCCTCGTGGATGAACTTATTTATGTTATTACCCACATTATTAATTACTCACTTGGTTCTAGCTTCTTTCCCTCAGCTTGGAAGAAGGCTTATGTTCTACCGTTTCCTAAGGTTTCAAACCCCTCATCTGTCTCACAATTCCGTCCAATATCCATACTTCCTATCCTGTCTAAAGTTCTTGAAGGTGTTGTCCAGAAACAACTATCTTTCTTTCTTTCCTCTAATAGCCTGCTTAGTCCTTACCAGTCTGGTTTTCGTACTGGCCATAGTACAGTAACTGCACTAGTCAAGATTACTGACGATCTACGATTGGCCATGGAAAACAAACAACTTACAGTTCTGGTTCTACTGGACTTTAGCAGTGCCTTCAATACTGTCGATTTCGACCTTCTTCTGGGAATCCTTTCCTCACTTAACGTATCTTCCTCTGTAACTGCCTGGTTTAATTCATATCTTCGCGGTCGCTCGCAGTCGGTCCGCTCTAATGAGGCCTCTTCAGGATGGTGTGACCTTTCTGCGGGTGTACCGCAGGGTGGCGTACTCTCTCCTCTTCTCTTCTCGGTATTTATCGACGCGATCACTAAAGTTATAGCATCACAGTATCATCTCTACGCAGATGACTTGCAGCTTTATCGTCATTTTAAGGTCGAAGAACTGTCAGTAGCAATTGGGGCCATCAATAATGATCTTGAAAATATCAATCAGTGGGCTAGAAGTTTTGGACTTTTAGTCAATCCTATTAAATCGCAAGCGATCATTATTGGTGGCAGGCATTTCTACAATCTCCTGGACCATCAGTCTCTCCCCCCAATTGTCTATGACTCTGTGCCTATACCTTATACCACCAGTGCGAAGAATTTAGGCGTGTATTTAGACTGCAATCTATCCTGGAGCACTCACATTGCGGAAGTCAGCAGGAGAGTACATTTCTCGTTTCAATCTCTCAAACGTCTCCAAAAGTTCCTACCCTTTCAAACTAGAACAATTCTTGCTCAGTCCTTCCTTCTATCACTTTTGGATTATGCCGATGTTTGTTTTCTTGACGCTACAGAGGAACTTGTCAATAAACTCGAACGCCTGCAGAATTTGTGTACCCGCTTCATTTTTGGCCTTCGCAAATTTGATCATGTTTCCGAGTACCGAATGAAACTGAAGTGGCTACCTATTCGGCGACGTCGGGATTTACACATTCTCACTCTTCTTTACTCTGTTCTTCATAACCCTCACTCACCTGAATATCTTCGTGAACGTTTCGAATTCCTTATTCCCAGGGGCAAAGCTTGTCGTAAGGCTACCTCTCTCCTTCTACGTACTCCTCTTCATATTTCCAGCCTTTATGATGGCTCTTTTACTGTACGTGCGGTGAAACTATGGAACTCCCTTCCACATTCTATACGCGAGAGCTGTTCTCTAGATGTCTTTAGAGGAAGAGTTAAAGAGCATTTCCTTTCAAGTTGATACAAATTCTATTATATTCTTTATATTATGGTTATTTATACTTATAGGTATATATATATATATATATATATATATATATATATATATATATATATATATATATATATATATATATATATGTATATATATATATATATATATATATATATAATGTGTAATATTAGTATTATTTATGTATGCAGAGATTTTGATTTGTGTTTTCATACTCATCTCTACTTTTTTCCTTTTGGAATTATCGAATAGTTGTACAATTGCCTTCACTTACAACAAATATTCTCCATGCACTCCAAGGTTAACTGGAAGACAACTCAAATTGAGTTAAGTTCGCCTTTGTACATCATATGTGTAAATGTACTTACAATTTTTGTTTTTATGTACAATAAAGAGTAAAATAAAAATAAATAAATAAATAACCTCTATCTAACCATTGGGAGTTACCCGGATCATTCTCCTCAAGACTATTAATTATCTTGGCAAGTTCAGGATCACCGAGCTGATCTTCTCGTATATCAGCGGAACTTACACGTGGCATGTCGATGATCACATTGCAAACATCACAACTGTCAAGGTTAGTATCGTTGCACTGGGGACGGCTTAAAGCATCAGCTACGTTGACCTTGCCAGGGGTATATTCATAGCGTATATCATAAGCTTGAAGCTTTATGGCCCATCTTATAAGACGTCCACTTGGAGACTTGAGAGTCAGAAGCCATTTTAACGGTTGGTGGTCACTTTTCACAACAACAGGGTGACCATCAACGTAACCGCGGAACTCGTCTGTTGCCCAAACAACTGCCAAGGCCTCCTTTTCAGTTGTTGTATAATTTTTTTCGGCTGGAGCCAACAGACGACTAGCATACTCAATAGGCCTTTCTTCTTTACCCTCGCCTTGCAATAGAACAGCTCCTATTGCATAGTTGCTGGCATCAGTCCGCAAAACAAAAGGTTTAGTATATTCAGCTTGAATCAAAACAGGAGCTGATGTTAATTTGTCCTTCAGACACTGAAACGCTTCCTCTTGTTGACGATCCCACCTCCAGGGTTCGTTTTTGCGGGTGAGTTTAGTTAAGGGCTGGGCTATCTGAGAAAAATTAGGAACAAATTTCCGAAACCAGGAACATGTCTGTAGAAATGACTTAAGATGTTTCAAATTTTTAGGACTAACCATCTGCAGAACTGCGTCAATTTAAGAGGGATCTGGCTTAATACCCTCTGAGGTTATAACATGCCCAAGATAATTTATCTCAGGACGAGCAAAGAAACATTTTGCACGATTGGCCTTTCAACCAAATTGACGTAAACGATCAAAAACCTTTCTCAGATCTTCCAGGTGGCTAGAAAATGTTTCACTTATGATCAAAATATCATCTAAGTAAGCGAGTAAAACAATGCCCTGTAAACTAGCGCCAGAACGAAATCGATCTATCAACCTTTGGAAAGTCGATGGCGCGTTCTTTAAGCCAAATGGCATGCGTGTAAAACGATAAGTACCGAACGGTGTTACGAAGGCAGTTTTGTCGCGATCAGCGGAATTAAGTCCGACTTGCCAGTAACCAGATTTTAAATCAATTGACGACATAAAACAATGACGTTTGGTCAATTGGAGAAGCTCATCAATGAGCGGAAGAGGATAACTATCCGTTTTCGTGACGGCATTTAATTTACGATAATCTACGCAAAATCGGATGCCGTTATCCTTCTTGGGCACTAACACTGCTGGAGACGTCCATGCGGACTCGCACTCTTCGATAATGCCTTCTTGAAGCATCTTGTCAAGTTCCTTTTTCATAACCTCTTTCTTAGCAGGCGTAAGGCGATATGGGGGAACTGAAATGGGCGCGTGGTCTCCGGTGTCGATATGATGTACTGCATATGGAGTTGGTTCTCCCCCTGAACCGAAGATATCCTCATTATCCTGCAGAAGTGAAGCTAGACGGTCGGAGACTACTAGACTCACGGTCGGAGGGCTTCAACATCGGACCCTCATCTTCTCTCAGGAAGTCAGCAGAACATAGCGTGACGCTATTAGGACTCTCGAATTCTAATGGGTAAACCTTTTCAGTATCATGGAAGTGCCAAACGGAAGTAGCTAAATTAAGTACCAAACCAGCGGCCTGTAAAAAATCTATTCCCAATAAGGTTTCATTGTCACTTGCATCTGGAAAAATCAAAAAGTCAATAGTAACAATCCTACCTGGAATGATCTTGACATCCAACGTCGTTGACAATATTTGGCGCGTTTGTGTAGAACCATCAGCGAGCTTAACGCGCATGGAACCAGGCACGGATGGATGATTATGCTGTTGCAGCATTGCATAGAGCGTGGACCCTGCGATACATCTCTTCGACGCAGTATCAATCAAAGCTCTTCCACGAATTCCTAAAATTTCTACACTTAAAATAGGCCGTCGTGGGATACCATCATCGTGCGATTTTAGTGACGAAAGGGCAAAATAATTGTCATGTTTACAATTTATAGTCACTCTACTTGGTTCACTAATTTCCTGCTTTTGTCCCGAAAAAAATGTGGTCACCCTACTCGATTTACAAATTTCCGGGTTTTGTCCCGAAAATTTTGTGGTCACCCTATTCCGTGCAAACCGTTGATACGGGTGCTTATTATTTTTATCATTTAAAAATCGGGGGACCGAGTCGGATTCAAACCGACTTTTATTTAAGACGAGCGGTTTAGTAGTGGGCATTCTATTAACACTTTTATAGTTATGTGGGACGCTACGAATAGAACGCGGGGCATTACGTATAGTATGCGAAAAACTATGATTAGAACGCGGAACATTACGTAAGTTCGGATCAGCTCCCTTACAAACCTTAGGAATATTTGAATTACTTACCAATGTAGACTGCTTACCAACAGCTGATGCACCGGAGGTCGTTGACCTACGTGCTCGCGATCGCGACAAATTTATACGAGTACAATCGATTGCACTAAAATGCGATTTACATTTCGAACAGTTCGAACGCATCACTCCCTTCTCGCCGCATCCATAACAATGAAGGCGTTGCACGTTATCACGAATCACATTGTCCGCGGAACTTTTAGATATTTTACGACATGTTTCGCGATTATGTCCATAATTTTTACAATAAACACAAAACGAAGTTCGACGTGCACGTTGCTCTGGAACTGAAGTAGCTTGGGTAGGTGTGCGCTGGCGCGGGGGAACTCCCGTCGCTGCCGTTTGCGTCATCAGTGTAGGTACTCGTTCGGCGGGGAACTGCGTAGTTGCGCGCGGCGGCGGCGCTTTGTAGCGAGTGCGATTGGCGGCGGCGTCCTTTGATATCGCAGTGGGCAAAAATTGCGACTCTCTATTTGAGTCTTCGATACTCCGAGCTTTACTTAATAAAGCAGTAAAGGTTGTAAATTCTTCTCTGCGTAGGCGCTCTCTTATCTTATGGTCTAATAAGCCATATACCATGTCAAGCTCCACCTTTTCACTAAGGTCGCCTCGTGGTAGGCGAGCGAGGAGCGCACGTGCTATGGAGATGAACAAGTCTGCATTTTCATCAGGTTCTGGCCAGCCGTAAATAAATCGATATCAATTCTGTAGGGCGGACGGCGGTCTCCAAATGCACTTCGCAAATTTTCAAGGACATCTTGCCACGTAGAAATCTGGTGCTTAATACCTTGCCACCAGGTTGCAGCGGTGTGCGTGAGCAACATAGAAAATCCTTTTACGGCTATTTCGTCGGGAACATTAGCTGCTTCCCGGAATGACTCCACGGCATCAATAAATCCTTCCACTGGTTCGTCTGTGCGTCCGCTAAAATTGGCCTTGTAGCGGCTGAAATTACTTGTGCTGGACCTTTGTTCTAAGATGGGTGTAGATGAGTGTCTGACGCTGTTGAGCAGCTCACGAAACGCATCAAGCTGCGAGCGTTGCAGAGTATTGATCATCATGGTCACTTCCTCTTGTCTAAATACGTATTCGCGACTTGTGTCATCTTGAAGGCTTCTTGCCTCATCTTGTCCACGATGAGCATCGGTTTGGGAAGCAGACCTTGTCAGGGGCATCTTGAATAACACAGTAACGTTGCACAGTTGAAAATACTTTTATCAGTTTAAGTAGCACTCTTTAGTCACGGCTAGTTTTTCACGGCTTCACAGTTGCGGCGCCATTTTGTGGCAAGCTCAGGCGGGCGGCGTGGGTTTCGTTCACCGTTGGTTTGATGAAAACTACAACCATTCCTTTCGTAATGTACTTTTAATATTCCTGGGTATTCTTACAGAACCGTGGTAGGTAAACTAGGGCGCTAGTATCTAAAATTATAATCGTATCGAAAGAATTGAGCGCGTCTAGGTCCGGTAGCGTGCGGGGCGGCTAATATCTCTACGGCACGACCGGCGCATGCGGGAACTTTTGGCGACTGGCGCATGCGGGAGCGCGGGATGCGCGCACGACGCGGGTGGCGCGGCGGGAACTAAGGGATGCGTTCGGGAAGTGGAGGATGGCGTTAGAACAGATAATTAATATTTGTTTTGCAATCACATATATTAGCCATACGCAATAAATAAAAAACATCTGAATTTAATTATTTAGGTTTCGAGGAACTTTCTGTATAAAATCTGTTAAAAAATCATTTAGTATTCTACGAATGAAAAGAAGGTCTCCGCTGACCTAAAACACCGTCGCTCAAAGAAGTCTGCAGTCTGTGAACATGTCCTTGACCGCACCCGCCATAACATCAGATTTGATAGACCACAAATTCTCGTGAAAGAACACCGATTCCTACCAAGGATGGTTCGCGAGGCTATTGACATTAAAAAACATCCTAATTTCAGTAAAGAAGATGGCTGGGTGCTTCCATCGACTTGGGATCCGGTAATTAATATAATCAAATCCAAAACCAAGCATAACACTGCAAGACCTCAAGACACTGTGAGCTCATTCTGCGTAGATCGGACCAACAAAAATAATTGAGGGTACCCCGGAACAACTATGCCTTTTGGACGTCTAACACCTCAGTCCCTCCCGTGACCATGGGTGCTGCAAAGCACTCGAAACGTCGGGAACTAAAAATCAATAATAAACCGCGATAAAATCCGTAAAATAGTTTTATTTCATGTGTAATATTCGCGTAAATCTAAGAACTCAGTACAAGCTTTGAACTTATTTTCACTAAGTTTAGTGACGTCAATGGGAATTTTGTTATAAAATCTAACACAGTGCCCCATGAAAGACGCGTGACTTTTTGACAGACGAAACTGCGGTTGGTCTAATTTATTTCTATGTCGTGTGTTATAGCAATGCCTATCACCTAGCTGATTAAAAAGATCTAAATTTTTTCTAGTATACATAATGTTTTCATAAATATATTGACATGGGACCGTCATGATATTAGCTACTTTGAACAGTTCTCTTAAAGAGTCGCGACTACTCAAGTTATAGATGGCCCTAATAGCCCTTTTTTGCAAGATAAAAACAGACTCAATGTCCGCTGCCCTACCCCACAATAATATACCGTAAGACATGACACTATGAAAGTAGCTAAAATAGACTATCCTCGCGGTGTCCACATCAGTTAGTTTTCTGATCTTCCTTACGGCATAGGCAGCGGAGCTAAGCCGTTTACCTAAATTCTCAATATGAGGACCCCATTGTAACTTGGAGTCAAGCGTAATCCCTAAAAAATATGTATCATTGATGAACTCAAGCTTCTCATTGTTCAGTATAGTATCATGTACAGTACTTTTTACATTTGGCAAAGAAAACCTTATACATTTAGTTTTCTTGTTATTGAGCACTAAATTGTTGGATGTAAACCAGTTATGTAGTTGTCGAATAGCGTCATTTACTTCGTCAAAGTTATTAACATGTCTACCTACTTTAAAAATCAAAGAGGTATCGTCAGCAAATAACACTATCTTCGCTCGATTTTTAATTACTTCAGGTAGATCATTATCCAAGTGATATGCAGTATCTAATCCCGTATCAATAATATCATCTAAGAAAACTCCTACATAGGGCAAATGAGCAAACAGTTGTTCCAATTTCTTTCGAAAAATACCCGGGCTGGATGCGAGTCCGTACACTAAACGGTTATATTGGAACAGACCCTTATGAGTGTTAATTACCGTATATTTGCTACTATCGTCGAGCTCGAACTGTGCGTATGCTTCCGGAAGATCAATTTTTGAGAAACGTTGCCCACCGTGTAGGTTCGCCAAAAAGTCCTCAACCCTGGGCAGAGGGTAACGATCGACTTCCAGCACTTTGTTAAGCGTTAGTTTGTAATCAGCGCATATCCTAATGTTACCGTCCTTCTTGACGACTGGCACAATAGGCGTGGCCCAGTCGGAGCGTTCCACAGCCGTGAGCACGCCGTCGCGCACCAGCTGCTCGAGAGCGCGCTCCACAGGCTCGCGCAGCGCGTACGCGAGTTGACGCGCGCGCATGAACACCGGCCTCGCCCCCTCGCAAATGTATGCTGACCTGGCCACCGGTGAAGTGCCCCAGCCCGTCCGAAAACACTTTACAATATCTGAAACTAAACGTTTCGAAGTTAAAATTTCCATAAGATACATGGTTTACATTTTGATCGTTCTTTACGCTAGGTATAGTTATGCCTAAGTCCGCTATCAAGTGTCTGCCCAGTAATATAGTTTTGCCATTATTTATCACATACAAATCCAGGTACTTACACTTATCTTTTTTTTTTTTTTTTTTTTTTTTTTTTTTTCTTTTAAAAAAAAAACGTAGCCCCACACTAGGATTTATTCCTGTGTCGTGGGTGCGTTTACAAACATGAAAGTTCACATACACAAATACCCAGACCGAAACAAATAATTGTGGATCACACAAAGATTTGTTCCGTGCGGGAATCGAACCCGCGACTATTAGACACAGTGGGCGGAGCGACTTAAGCTCTTAACCACTGCGCTAAATCGTCCGTCCGGACGATTTAGCGCAGTGGTTAAGGTATAATTACACCCAAGGGTCGTATCGTTTCGCTTGTGGAATACCTAAGTACTAAATTATAAAATGCGTGACTTATACACGACACTGCACTCCCTGTGTCACATTCCATTGTAATGTTTATATTATCAACATTAATATTTATAAAAATCGGTGGATAATTACCTAATGCTAATTGATTTATTGTCCCTACCTCGTCATTGCCGTTAGTCAACTCAGCCGTGTCTTCAATATAGTTGTGTCCGGTATCCCTCAGCCTCGGACACACTCGTCGTAGATGCCCGGCCTGGTTGCACACGCGACACACGTAGCGCACAAACCTACACGACCGCGCGTCATGCTCTCCGCCGCACGCCTGGCATCGCCAGCGCCCGCCCGCTTGGCTGCCGAGCTCAGTGGCACCAGCCGCAAATCCGGCCACTTTGTTGCTTCCCGTAGCCATGTCACGTATTCCGCTTGTTGATCTCGTAGTGCGCATAGTACTTCTCATCCTTTCACGTCCATAACCTCGTTGACTTTTAATAGGTACACTTGCGATCGCCTGACATTCCAATGAAGTGGTCTTACGAGTATCTTCAACTTGCCCTTTTACCGCGGCCGCATCTTTCTCAGCTGCTTCCATATTTAGCGCCAAACTACAGGCTCTTTGGAAATCTAACTTCTCTTCCGCAAACAATCGTTGTTGAATGGTTTCGCTCATCAAACCACAAACTAACTGATAACGCAAACTTTCGTTAAGCCACTTTCCAAATTCGCATGATCTCGACAACTTTTTTAATTCCGCGATGTAATTACTTATTTTCTCGCCAGTATTTTGATTTCGATTATGAAATTTAAATCGTTCTGCTACAATACTTGGGCGTGGCTGCAGGTGCTTTTCCATAATGACCGTTAATTCTTTGAACGCCTTGGCGGTTGGTTTATCCGGTGTGTACAGGTTCACCAGCAACTCGTAACTTTTAGCCCCCATCACAGTGACTAAAGTCGGCACTTTCAGCTCTTCAGATATTTTATTAACTATGAAATATTGTTCGAGTCGTTCTACGTACAACCGCCAGTTGTCCGTTTCGACGTCAAATTCGGTAATTTTGCCGATCGGCATCGTTAATGTTTACAGGTCGTTCTATTACGTTATACACACGCGAATTCGTAAGTAATCGTCGCCAATGAGATATATTCAGCCGGAAAATAACTTAGACGCACGTTCACGTAACGCATTTATTCACAGACAAAAATAATAGACAACAATTTACGACTACCTAGTCAAATATAAAGGCCGGCGTGACTTTATAAAAATATATTTATTTCACAATACAAATTAATAATAGATACTCAAAATATTAATGCAGTCAATTAATATTACTTAACGTTAGTGCGAACGGTAAGAGAGCTGAGTCGATATTAAATGTACTTTGCTTGGCGATGGCTTTTATAGACATCGTCAAGTAAACAACTCTTTCAAGAATGAACCCACGCGTTATACGTCTTATTAATTGATATCTGCTTATTTAGCAAAACAGTTTTGAGAATTGGACTGAGACTAAACAAGTAACCTGATATCTGTTTACATGATAAATACGCAGCTGAGGCAAGTTAAGCTGATTAAGCAAAACAGTACTTGGAATTATATTCTATGAGCAATAGTCTGTTTATATTGCATTATCTTTTAAAGTACTTGCACTGAGCTGTGTACTGGTCTAGTATACATAACTCCTCCCTCCATAAGTTCAAAATCAGCGTTCGATTTTTGAGAATGTTGATTTTGCTTATGTTTACATAAGGACAATATTTTAGACTTATAAATATATAAAACAATCAAAAGCACAATTATTAATATTACATAAATGATTATAGAACCTAAACTTATGCTATGCACATTCACTGAATATACGTGGTTTTCACTGAGTTTTTCACTTTTACTGCTTAACACGTGTGACAGGAACTGAAGATTTTCTAAGTTGACTTCGTCTACGCTGATTGGCTGCTTGTAGACTTTCTCTGCTGCTGTGATGCTTGGTAAATTTATAACTGGAACTTGGTGGAAGACTTGATTAGTTAGTTGTATGTGACGTTTCCTTAATGTGATGTTCTCTAATTTAGCTTCACATTCATTATCTAAGGTTAATATATAGGTGCCAAAAATGTTGAACTGGTTGAAATCATTTTCACAGTGCTCTGTGAGAAATGTCTGTTTTCCTGAATATAGTAACCATGTGTCAGGCCGAATAGATTTGACCTTGACTTTTGAAGATTACACTGTAAGTGGAGAACGTGATGTAATTTGTGAAGAAAATTTCATCAAATCAGTAATGCATAAGTCTTCATTAGTGACAGATAAATTATCTTCATAACACAGGAATTCTCCTTCGTCTATTTCTTTGCATGATTGTGATAGTGGAAGTATATCTGACCCTCTGACCAGGATTTGGGAATATTGAGGCGTTAATAGGAATGTTAGGTTTAAATGAGGATTATACATGGGAAAAGGGTGAAAGTTGTAATAGTTATAGAAATCTAATTGGACAATTGGTATTGACATAATAAACGTTATTCGTTTGTCCTTAATATATGCTCTTATGTCTATACAATGTACAATTTTGATCAAATTATCGGTTATTATTTACTGGATACATTAATTTATCTATTTTCTCTATGTCTTTAAGAGTTGATAACAATTCATCTATGTCTAAAATGGATTGGTGTAAAATATTTAATCTACTAAAAGCAATAGCTGTTTCAACCTCATCTAACCTAGTTAACAAAATTTGAAAATTATGGATAATTAAATCGAAAGTATTCAAGACAATTTCCTTACTATGTTGGAATTGAGTTTTATTCAGAATGGATTCTATTTCTTTAATTGTTTTGTCTATTTCAATAAAATTATTTCTCGTAGAGTTTGTCAGATTTACTAATACTCCAATTGTTTCGGAAACTAATGATATTTTGTTATCAATAGCATTTTGTTTAGATTGAATATGACTTATTAAGGAATCGTATCTAATTGCATCTTCGTTACCTAAATTGCCTGTAATGGCTTTAACTATTGAACCTAGGGGATTTAAAATACCTCTTTTAATTCTAATTGTTGGGACTAATTGATTATAACGCTCTAATGTTAAACTCATAATATACTCAGTTTGCATTTGTGCATCTATGATATTTCCGTCTAAGAAATATACATTTAATTTTTCTTTTAAATAATCGTTAACTTCATAATACTTGTTAACGTTATACTCAATACTGTTACTAACAAATTTTAAATCTAATATTTTAATTATATTCCAATTATAAGTGCTAATGAATGCTTGTCCTTCCTTAACTGGGAAGATTCCAGGATTATCTTCAATTTTCTGAAGTTGAAGGGCCAGGTTTTGGGCTGCCTGTACGAGGATCAGGAGCGCGAACCTGCGGAGGACCTTTGATATCTTTTATTGGGACTTTTGTGTGTCTCTGATGAGACTCTACCGGTACTGTGTTTCTATTAATTGTTCCAATAATTTTTGCTTTTTTATAACGCGGTTGGTCTTTACTACGCCTAATATTGACACCTTTAATGAAGACGGTGTCTCCTTGTTTAAATTTTATTCCTTCTTCACCGCCACGTTTTTCTCTAATTTTAATTTTATTATTTATCATTTTATCGGTTATGAAATCATATAAGTGTTTAGTTCGTTTACGGTGCTCTAAAACAAGTTGCTGTGTATAATTTTTCTCAAAATACTTCAAATACATTAGATGAATCTGTATGACCAAAAACTACTTCAAATGGCGTAAGACCAGTTGTTGAATGTATGGACTGGTTATACGACATTATCGCATATGTCATAACTGAGGCAGTATCTGTTATTTTCCATTCATATTTTGCAAGTCTATAAATTTCTATTATTGTGGAATGAAAACGTTCAACAATGCCCATTGAGTTGGGGTTATGGGGTGTTCCAATATGTAAATGTATTTTATAAAATATTAACATTTCTTTAAGTAAATTATTATTGAATTCTGAACCTGGATCTGAACTTATTTTTCTTGGTACTCCGTAAATGGAAAAATATTTGATTAATGCTCTAATTATTTCTGGTGTTGTTCTATTTGAAACTTCTATGGCTTGACCTAATTTACTAAAGGAGTCTACTATCGTTAGGAAATATTTGCCTTCTATGGAAAATAAGTCTATGAAAATTTCCTGAAAGGGTCTAGTTTGAGTTTGGGTTAATTGTAATTTAGGATTTAATGGTTTTCTATCGTATTTCATGGTTTTGCATGTTTCACAAGAATTAATTATACTTGATACGGTTTGTTCTAAATTTTGCCAGAAAAATGTTCGTTTAAGATGAGCAATGGTTTCTTTTATGCCACGGTGACAAGTTTTGCCAATATGGTATTTTAACACTATATCACGTTGCTCATTTTCATCTTCAACGTACACTACACGTTTTGTGCATTCAGAGAATTTTACTGAATCTTTTTTAAATAAAGTTATAATGATTTTTGAAAATTGTTTACGATGACGTTTATCGTCAAAGTATAGGAAATATTTTATTTTAGGCCTAATATATTCTTTAAGGAATGATTTTATTAACTGGGTATTATTTAATGGTAAATGAACTTCTAATACTTTTTGTTTATCTCTGGATAAATTTTTAACAGTAAATTCATTTCTGTTCCAAGTGTACACAAGTATTTGATTAGGTTTAGTATCAATTACTTCTTGTAAAATAGGAATATCAGCAGAATCCATGTTTTCTTCTGAATGGACAGTTATAAAAGATGATTCTGATTTTTCAGATGCGGTTAAGGTGCTACTATTTAAAGATGGAACTGGGTTAGTTAATTCTGATTTGCTAGAATTTTCGGAAGATATTGTTATGGGACTAGAGGCATTAACTTTCATTGATAGATTATCTTTTAGTATATTAATTTTTGCACGTGAAAGCGCATCAGCGTTTCCATTTTGTTTACCGGGTTTGTATTTAATTTCGTAATCAAATGCTGTTAATTGTAATTTCCAATTAGTAAGTCTACTTCCGGGTTCTTTAACGGAATTTAACCACATTAGGGGTTTATGGTCACTTAATATGGTGAATTTATTTCCATATAAGTATGGCCTAAATTTTCTACACGCCCATACTATGGCTAATAATTCTTTTTCTATTGTACTATAACGGGTTTCTGCGTCGTTTAATGTCCTACTAAGATAAGCTACAGGCTTGTCACTACCTATCGGTCCTTGTGATAGTATAGCGCCAAGGGCATAATTGGATGAGTCGGTTGTTAACAAAAATGGTTTAGTGAAATCGGGGTATTGTAAGATTGGGGCGTTTGTTAAAATTTCTTCACATTTCTCAAATGCATCAATATATTCTTTGTTAATTATAATTTTGTGTCTTTTCTTTAAACATTTAGTGAGAGGTTGTGTTAATTTGGAAAAATCTTTAATGAATTTTCGGTAGTAACCTACTAATCCAACAAAACTACGTATTTCCGAAGGTGTTTTAGGTAACGGAAATTGTAATATGGCTTTAATTTTATCATCATTTGGTTGAAGACCATTTTCTGTAATAGTGTGACCTAGGTAAAGAACTTCTTTTCTGAGAAATTCACACTTGTCTAATGTTACTTTTAAATTTGTTTGCCTAAGTCTTTCAAATACTTTTTCTAATTTTTCTAAATATTCTTCTAAACTACTTGAGAATATAATGATATCATCTAAGTAAACTAAACAATGGATACCCTGTAAACCTCTAAGTATGTTATCCATTGCACGTTGAAATGTTGCGGGGGCTGTTTTTAAACCAAATGGCATTCTAGTAAATTCATAATGTCCATTTTGTGATGTAAATGCTGTTTTAGATTGATCCTGTTTCTCTACTTCTATCTGATGGTAACCACTAGCTAAATCTAATGTAGAAAAATAACACGCTTTTCCTAATTTATCGAAAAGGTCTGAAATGTTTGGTAATGGGTATTTGTCGTCTACGGTTATTTCATTCAATCGTCTATAATCTATGACCATGCGAAATTTTCGTTCACCCGAAGCGTCCATTTTTTTAGGAACTAAGTGTACTGGGGCGCTCCATGGAGAGTGCGATTCCCTAATGACATTGTTTCTTAATAATTTATCTATTTGTTTTCCAATTTCTTTATTTTCTGTGGGGGCATGTCTATATGGTTTTATATATATGGGATCTTCATTGGTGGTTCGAATTTTATGTTTAACTTGATTCGTAAAAGTTAAAGGAATATCATCACAATAGAATATGTCTCTATATCTGTAACATAATTTTTGTATGGCTTATTTTTCTTCTTTCTTTAAATGATCTAATCTTAATTTTGAAAGGTTTTGTTGTAACAATTTATTTTTATTTGTATTCAAATTTAAAGTATTGAGGTTATTGAAAAATTTTTCCTCAAATTTGTCTACTTTTAATGGATTATCAAATTTTAATATAACATTCTGATCTGTAGAATTTTGTATAATTGTTTGGGCTATTGAATTTTTACAATTTACTATGGCATCGGGCATTCTAACTCCTGGTTGAAATTCTAAAAAATGTACTATGGCTTCACCATTTTTTAGATCTGTCGGAATTTTAACACGAGTTTCTAAACGCGGTGATAATTTAATTTCGTAGGGTTTTCTATACAATATCGGAATTTTAGTATTTCTGGTTTTTAATACTTGATTTTTCATATCTATTGTGGCTTCTAGTTCTTTTAACAAGTCTGAACCTAATAAACCTTCGTATCTGCTATCCACATCATAAATGTAAAATTTGTGACAAAGTTTGCTTTTAAAAGTTTTGGTTAGGGGCATATAAGCTACTTTACTGTGCCTACTATGTCCATGTGTACTAATTATTTCAAAAGGTTCTAAAATTATAAAATTATAAAAGAATTTGTTTGCTATTTCGGGGCTAATGAAGGATCTAGTGCTTCCTGTATCTATCATAAATTTTGAATGAATTTCTGGTATTATAATATGTGGTAATTTTAAGGTTTCACTATAATTAAATTTAACTATTTCGGGGGATCTTGGACCGGATCCATGGGAAAATTTTCAGGTGGAGAAACATTATTATCGGGGTTTTCGTCGTCGACTTCATCGATTGTCACTGGCTCATATTCATTAAAGTATTCGTCAGTTTCAAGGTCGATGTCATCTACGTCATTCTCGTATAAATTTTCAATCATATTGTTACGAACCGCTGTCCTCATTGTGACGTCATTATCTGTATTTAGATTTTTATTTATGAATTTATTAGATATCCCGAAACGGAATTGTTGATTTGGATTGGGTTTGAAGAACCCAGATTGCTTGTAATTATTCATATTGTAGGGTAATCTTTGATCATTTTTAAAGACTTTTTGTTGATTTTGTTGATTTAAATTAGGATTGAAGTTAGGTCTGAAGTTTTGATTCATTAGTTGTCTTTGTGGGAAATTACTTTGAAGGAATCTATTTTGAGGTATGCCAAATTTAAATTGGGTTGGAATTTGTTTAGTTGTTTGTAAACTATTATTTGATTTAACTTTACTTTTTGCATTTTAATGGTTATGGAAATTTACTTCCTCGGTAACTACTCCTAAGGCTGATTCTAGATTAGCACATTTATTTAACCTAACGATCATTAATAGGTCTTCTGGTAAGTTAAACAAAAAGCTATTTAACGCGGAATTATTATAAATAATCATTTTAGCGGCTTTAACGCCTTCATCGGTTAACAAATTTACTTTGGCTATAACTGAACTTTTTACGTCCTGGATTCTATGAGCTAAATCTATATATGATTCTCCTGATTTTAATTTAATGTTTTCTAATTCTACGGCAATGCAATCTTCTGTTCTAGGATCTCCAAAATGTTCTATGAGGAGTTCCTTTAAGCTATCCCAAGAATTGATAATATTTCTTTCACTCACTAGTTTCGCGGCTTTATCTATTAATTTACTCGTCAGACTATGGTAAATGTACATTTGTTGTGCGGCATTATTTTCGCGACTAAAACTTCTAATAACATATTCGCATTTTTGAATGTAAAAATTTAACAATTGGTCGTTACCGTCGTAACGCGGAATTAAGTCGAGAATTTCTTTCGGAATAATTTGAATTTGATTCATTTTGAATATTTTGAACACTTATTATTCACTTTTACAAACACAATAAGATAAATATTACACACAAAATAATAAAAAAAAAATACAATTTAAAATAACACACACAAAAAAAAAATACAATTTAAAAATAACACATAAAAAAAAGTTTACCATAAAAAAAAAATTTATATAATAAAAAGTTTATAGATTCGGCGATTTTTGTCCGAAAATATAACTCTTAACAATTATTATTTAACTTAGCCTTTATAGGCAGAACAACGTTTATTATTTCTTTTTTTTTTTTAAATATTTAATTTCTTTTCATTAGTTTTATTTTCTTTTCAATATAAGATTTATTTTCTTTTCAATATTTTACATTCTCAAGTGGACCTTGTGATCGACCCACTGGAAGTAATTTTCTTTTCAATAAAATACAACAATGTTTTACGTAAGTTCAGCGATGCTTGTCTGATTCTTACGGCCCTAAGTGGTGATCTACGGCTTAGCGATGCGTATCTAAATCCCGTGAGATCCTAAATTCTAATCACAAATTAGCGATGCTTGTCTAATAATGCGATATCCTTTTATCCAAATAATTCCCGTGATTTTTGACCGGAATTACAGGCTCGGGGTCTGAATGAAATAAGCGATGCTTGTCCAATTAAATTCAGAATAGACAGAAAAATAGGAACATGTGGGAAAGGTCAGAACTCACACAATGCTGCAATTTTTCATGCCGAATATCCGCTCTTTGAGTATCTGCAGGCACTTCTTGACAAAATTTCTTTGTTCGAAGGTAGGTCTTTTTCTAGGATTCAGCCAGGCGATTGTGGTCCGGAATCGATGCTTGTACTCCTACACGGCGTTGAGCTTGTCTGGTATGACTACTGCAACACTTATCGCGACTGAAATCCTACCGTTCGGCTGCGCCAGTCAAATATAAAGGCCGGCGTGACTTTATAAAAATATATTTATTTCACAATACAAATTAATAATAGATAATCAAAATATTAATGCAGTCAATTAATATTACTTAACGTTAGAGCGAACGGTAAGAGAGCTGAGTCGATATTAAATGTACTTTGCTTGGCGATGGCTTTTATAGGCATCGTCAAGTAAACAACTCTTTCTAGAATGAACCCACGCGTTATACGTCTTATTAATTGATATCTGCTTATTTAGCAAAACAGTTATGAGAATTGGACTGAGACTAAACAAGTAACCTGATATCTGTTTACATGATAAATACGCAGCTGAGGCAAGTTAAGCTGATTAAGCAAAACAGTACTTGGAATTATGTTCTATGAGCAATAGTCTGTTTATATTGCATCATCTTTTAAAGTACTTGCACTGAGCTGTGTACTGGTCTAGTATACATAACTACCTACTATACAATTATTATTTGCATACCTTACAATAACCTCGGCTTTATCGCCCTTGTGAATTGGAACTACCTTCGCGGTCTTCCAAGTATTTGGAAATATGCCTGCCTGCAAAGATTTGTTAAAAATTAAACTTAATGATGTGGCGAGTACTGAAGCACAGGATACGATAAATGTTGGCGGGATACCGTCGGGGCCAGGACCTTTAGCGGGGTCTAAGGACTTTAACTTACATAAAAAATTTCTTCTGAGACGTCAGGCGTTGTTAGAGCTTGTGTTTGATTAGTAAAGTTTTCCAGTGGTCTACATTATAGTTAAAGCCATCATTGCTGTCGTGAATACTGTACATAGTCTTAAAGTATGATGCAAACATTTCGCGTATTGCATTACCATCAGATGAAGTTGCTTTTGGCAGATTTTTTGGCTTTTATATATGACCAGAAAAAGTTTCGGATTATAGTTTATCGATTCTTCCATGGTATTAATATATTTTTTATAACAAGTATTCGTTAATGTGCTACAGCCCTTACTTATTAAATGTAACTGTAGCTTATCGCGTGGATTTTTGTATCGGCGTTTAATATTTTTTTTTCACGTATCACTCTCTTCAAGTCTGCGTTAAACCACGGCGGTATAGAATTATTTGGCATTTACTGAGTTCTTAGATTTACGCGAATATTACACATGAAATAAAACTATTTTTTCGGATTTTATCGCGGTTTATTTTGATTTTTAAGTTCCCGACGTTTCGAGTGCTTTGCAGCACCCATGGTCCTTCCCGTGACCGTTTTATTTCATTATTTGGCATTCTTTTGAGTCGTACGAATTTATTTATCATTTCTCTAATTGCTGCGTAAAATAATTCCACCATTTTATTTATGGAATCTGTATTATTAAAAAGTTCAGGCCACTTTATACTAGAGAGATGTTTATTTATCTGTTCATAATTTGCTTTATGAACGTCATACCTTTTGTAACTAACATTGTAGGCAAGTTTTTCATCGCTTTCTTTTGTAAATGATATTCCTAGAGGTGGGTGGAAAGGGTCAATAGGAGTTAATATACTAACTGGATCACTTATAGAACATGTACCAGATGGCAAATTAGTAAACACTAAGTCCAGAAGGCGGTTTGATTTATTATATAGATAATTCAACTGTGTGAGTTTGTTAAGATAGATAAAATCAATTAGACAATTCCTGACAAATACTGGGCGCGACATAACCTATCGACTCATCGCTCACTAACTTCCAGTTTATATTACCAAGATTGAAATCTCCGACAAGACAAACATGAGTATCAGTTTGCTCGATGATTTGATTACAATTTTCTAGGTAGACAACATTGACCGGTTCACTGGAAGAGGTAAATATATACCACAAAGAGCTTCTCGATTAACTGCTGTGCTTGTTGGTATATCCAAAACTATCCAAATATCTTTACATTTGGTTTCCCAATCTGTTCTGCGGACTGATTTAATTTCGTTCAAAACTGCAACCACGACTCCGCCTCCGTCTTTATTACCGTGAAAACCCGAAGTTTCTCTATCCCTTCTATAAACCATGTACCTGTCATCGAATAGCTCTTCGCTGGATATGCCAGTATTAAGCCATGTTTCGGTCAAGACTACTACATCGTAATGATAACAGCACACTTATTTACAGAAATTGTGAGTTTCGGTACGTAACCCGCGAACATTTTGATAATAAATGTTTAATTATGAGAATTTTAATAAAATTAATATAATTCAATACATGCATATATAATTATAATTAAAACATTAAACTAATTTATCTAAAGAAACCATATTTTTGATAACAATATATTCTGATTCATCGTTCTTTCTCGTAAATATTTTTCCGTTTCTAACCCACGCGTACTTATATCCTTTTTCTCTTGCTTTAATTCTGGTAGCGGCATGCAAGGCCTTATTGATAGGAGAAAGATGTTCACTAATGAAAATTGCTACCTTATTTCCATTTATGCCTATATGGGAACTATTCCATATGTTCTGAGGATTCGATTTATTATACCTATTAAACCTATGATACAACATGAGATAAAATTATCTCGAATTTTCAGAGATAATAGTTTAACGACAATTGAGCGAGGTCTTGGATTACTACGATCCATCTTTGCAGTTCGAGTACAATTCAGTACATTATTATCAGTTAGTTCACAACGGACCACTTTGCCTAATTGTTTTATTGTAGTCACTAAGTTTTCCTGGCTTTTTTCCGGAACACATTGGATCTCCAAGTTGTTCGAACGTGCTGATTGTTCTAATTGGTTGACGCGTACATTAAGGTCAGTAATAGTAGCTTCCAGTCTGTCGTTTTTCTATTTGTAAATCTTTCATATTTTCTTTCACGTTTTGGAGTTCTAAGAGCAAACGATCATACTGGCCACTTAAAAAATTTAAAGATTCTTTAATTTCCAATATATCGTCTTTTATCGGCTTTATTTCTCTGCATATAACACCACTTAGATTAATATTGAATTTAGA
This sequence comes from Phalera bucephala, assembly GCA_905147815.2. Lineage (NCBI taxonomy): Eukaryota > Metazoa > Arthropoda > Insecta > Lepidoptera > Notodontidae > Phalera > Phalera bucephala. Next base: position 2,348,199 of record CAJHXA020000004.1, on the reverse strand, counting down.
AAACATCTGAGCCAGCTGATATCTGTAGTTCTTCCTTAACCGTGTTACGGATATCCTCCAAACACACCGACGTACAGGAACCAGTAGTATTTTGTGGGGGAACTTAAGGCTGGTCTTTTATTGCCCCTTTGCCCGGAGACTTTGCGAATAGGTGTACTATCATCTTTGGTAACTTTAGGCCCGCGGTTCATACATGAGGGACAGGTTCACTTATTTGCGTACTTAGAACTAGATGTCCTATCTGGAAGCGCCAAACATTTTAAGTGATATAACTTATCACATTTCTCGCAGACAATATTATTATCAGCATCATCATCGTTACTACAGCAACCCCACAACAGTCCAGTCGTTTTCATTGATGCGCTCGTCATGTTGACCAATGCCCTTATAAAGAAAATGTACAAGGTATGATACGCCAAATCCTTTCAGAGTTGCGATAAAATATTTCGTAGGCAACCCAAATTCTCTATGGTACGTTTTGCTGATGACGTTGTCAAGCTTAATTGACAGTTGACGTTGTCAACTTCAACTGACAGTCGACGTTGTCAAACTCAATTGACAGTTGACGTTGTCAATCTGGCTTGATAGAACTGACACTGACGGCTGTCACTGGTTATTTGCTTTAGTGTCAAATGAGTACAAAGTCCAATTTATATTTTTTTCTCTGCATAACGGTTAGATTGTAAACAACTGATGATTTACGCAACGACTTCACTATAATGTTATTAATATTGATTTTAGGCACTCAGTTATTTAAGGCACTCAATTATTTATGTTTATCACTGTTTAATAGTTATTGTATACTTTTAATTATTTGAAGTGTAGCTAGTCACTAGATCACTGTACGATTCTTGATATTCTTCTGTACCCAATCTTTCTTATCAAACAGAGTTACAAACAATAAGATCGGCGTAGGGCGTCGATAAGAAAAGGAAAAACAAATTGATACAGCGTAAAACACTAATTAACTATTTTTTTGCATAAATATTTACGGAGCTAATACTGAGTGTCGTCAGTGTTGCCACATGTTATTATACTGTTTGATGTTGCATAACACTAGGGATTATTCTTGTATCGAGTGTGCGTTTGAGATATAACTGTTATATACACATATTAAGACCTAAATAAATTTTTGTGCTTCATTGCACGCGTATTACATTTTCGAAAAATACACAGTGCTCACCGTGTGTATTTACTGTTTTTTTTTGAAATTGCAACAGCTCTTATTGATTCTCATCACCATGCTTGAGACATTTTCACGCCGCACCTTTTCTTTCTGAGCGGGGCTGGCTGAGGTGTGCTCTATAGTACATATTGTCGGCGATATACAGAATGTATACCCACATTTTGCCGACAGTATTAGGTCCCAATGAAAAGGAGCGTTTTTTTTTTTTTTTAAACGTAGCCCCACACTAGGATTTATTCCTGTGTCGTGGGTGCGTTTACAAACATGAAAATTCACAAACACAAATACCCAGACCGGAACAAATAATTGTGGATCACACAAAGATTTGTCCCGTGCGGGAATCGAACCCGCGACTATTAGACACAGTGGGCGGAGCAGCTTAAACTCTTAACCACTGCGCTAAATCGTCTGTCAAATTTTTCCAACCTCGGATTCGACTTCAAGGTGATTGTCAGAAATTAAATTTATTTAGAAAAGATAGGGTAAACATAATGTCCAAATTAAAAAATTTAGACTCTCAGTTGCATTATAGCCACTGTGTATATGACACGGAGGTTAAAGAATTGCACACTGAAATGTTAATCTCTAGTCTTATTTAAAGGAGATGACAACCAAGTATGAAGAGGCTCAAAAGTTTTTATCATGTAAACTAACTAATATGGTGCCCAATATTGAGGCAGAATTGCTCACCTATACCCAACCTCAATCTATTATTATACACAACACATCACAGACTACTAGTTTGGTACCACTGTGTGAAATTAATACTGGTAGGAAAATATCACCTCAGAAGCCTTTACAGAAAACTGTTATTTATTCAGACAAATTAGGTCATGGACTAGGTTCTATTTTTCACAATGAACTGCACAATCATCAAATTATTAATTTGTGTTCACCCGGAGCCAGCTTAAATTATATAATAAATTCTATTTGCTCAAGTAAATTTGACAAACACGCCACCATTGCAATATTATATGGTGATAGCTTTTCTGTGAAAAAGAAGGACTTAGTAAATAGTATAAATAGACTACTGGAACTGAGTGTGAAATACAATTGTAAATTTGTTTTATGTGCCTTACCGTATGCCTGTAATTTAACACAGGAACAAAATAAGCACATATACGACATGAATTTGGTTATATATAATTTGACACATCGTCATAGCGACATTATTTTTTATTTTGATTTGAATAAATTTACTAGCAATAAGTTCAGGCTGACGATAGATACTATGTATCTGCCATTTTATATAAAACGACGTATAGCTACATTGTTAGCTTATAATATTCAGAATTTTGACCCGGTTATATGTCATGTCACCAAGACTATTGACAAGGGTGATAGTGTTAATTATGATATCAATATTAACGTAATTGACATACCTACTTTATTTATTTATTTATTTATTGAAAGGTGGTCCAACGGTTTACATATCTATGATAAATAACTTAAAAATTTCACAGAGAACCAGTTATAGGATCACACGTTTAGGAAACATATTATAAATTCGTACTCATAGGAGCAATAGCATGTGTATCAAGAATAAATCGGTAAAAGTCAATTAACTAAAGAAGTGACGGTTGAGATACCTTCTCGCTGAAGCCGTGTCAATGTTGAAAGGGTCAAATGAAAACTCTCTGCATATATGGTTAAAATCTGTGCTTGCACGAACCATAAATGAGTTCCGCCTGTAATTGGAATTGAATGATGCAACATTAATAGGCAAATTATGCCTCGCTGACCTACGAGGGATATTAAAGTTAATTTTTTGCAACAAATCAGTGGTATCAATTTCGTTGTTAATAATTTTGGCCGAAAATGTGAAATCAGCAGTTCGACGTCGATAGTAAAGTGGAAGAATATGAAATTTTTTGCAAAGATTTAAATAATTAGAAGAGTGATAAGGAATTTTCAGTTTAAAGCATAGGCTTTAAACTGAATATTCCTTCTCTTCTTATATCTATATATTTAATGAATCGCTTTTGTACTTGTTCAATTCGATCAACATATTTGTCATAGCAAGGGTTCCAGATTTGTGAAGCATAATCAAGGTGACTCCTAACGTAAGTGCAGTAAAGGATTTTCAGAGTTTTTGCTTGATTAAAGGAGCTAGATAATCTCATTATAAAACCTAGTGCTTTCGTCGCTCTGGCTACAACTTTATCAATATGTTGATCAAACAAAAGCTTGTAATCATGGTTAACACCTAAATCCCGAACTATATTACTGTTTATGACCGCCTGTCCTTTCAGTTTATAAATTGTCGGAATGGGATGGCGTTTACGACTAAAACTAACAACCGAGCATTTAAGTGGGTTTAGTTCTAATTTGTTCTTTTGGCAATAGTTATCCAGCCGTAAAAGATCCGACTGAAGTGCCTGTATATCTTCCGTCGAAGATATGGAGGAGAATATCTTCATATCGTCGGCGAAACAAAGCAAGCGAGAAGAGTGGAAGCAAGAGTCGATGTCGTTTACGTAAATAATGAACAGCAATGGGCCTAGCAAAGAGCCTTGTGGTACACCGCTAGGGATCGGCACCCAACTGGATATGTAATTGCTTAAGACAACAGCTTGTGACCTATTTTCGATATACGACGAAAACCACCTAAGGAGATCTCCGCAGATTCCAATGTTAAGAAGCTTGTATAAGAGTAGTTTATGATCAATACGGTCGAAGGCTTTGCTATAGTCTGTGTAAACGACATCGACTTGAGCGCCCCTATCCATAACTTCAGTTATGTAGTCGTTTAGAAGAACAAGATTGGTAATCGTCGATCGTCCTCTAAGAAAACCATGTTGAGTCGGGCTAAAGGAATTTTTTAAGGCTGCATAGACCTGATTGTAGACAATATTTTCAAATACTTTTGCTAGAATACAGAGTTTGGAAATCGGTCTATAGTTGGTAATTTCGAGCCTAGAGCCTTTTTTATAGACAGGAGTAATAAAGGCTGATTTCCAGATATGAGGGACAGTGCATTGAGAAAGTGACTTTTTGTATAAAAGAGAGATAGGAATTGCAATTGAAGTGTAGCAGTTGATCAAAAGCTTAGGTGAGATATGATCCGGGCCAGCTGATTTAGTAGGATCAAGCTTAAGAAGTTGATTTTTGATCATTTCTACGGTAATTTCAATTGAGGAAAGACTAATTGATGGGTCACTGTTTCCAGCTTGTAGAGAAAGAGGCAAGTTAGAGGAGTTGGCATTAGAAACGGTTGCACAGTGGAATGTTGAATGAAAATAGGATGAGAAGGCATTACAAATAGAATCCGCTGAGGAGATAACTGTATCACCATATTTAAGACTGGCAGGTGTACTGTTTGACTTAGTTCTATGTTTGACATAAGTCCAAAACTGCTTAGGATTTTTTTCAATGGATGCTTCAGTTGACGTCATGTAATTATTATAACACTGCAGTACTAACTTTTTTGCTCTTTGTGTTAATAATTTATAGGTAATTTTGTCTGATAGTCTGCCATATAGCTTAAATCTACGTAAATATTTAGATTTCTCTCTAAGTGATTTTTTAAGAGGTAAAGAATACCAAGCAGGGTAATTTTCGTTTTTCACTAATTGAGTGGGTATATACTTCTTTTGTGGCTGCATTATAATGTTATAGAAGTAACTAAGTGCCTCCTCCATGGACCGATTCTTCAACTCATGATCCCAGTCAATAGACGAGATTTCTTCATTAATTGCATTGAAATTGCCTTTGCCATATAAAAACCGAGTATACGGCGCAGGGCTCAAAATCAGTAGTTCGACAAAGTTCACATTGATAATCAGGGCCGGATGGTAATCATCAATTGGAAGTAACGGGTCTAGACATTCGCATACTTCAACCAAAATATTAGATAAAACTAAGTCAAGGGTTTTACCAAATTTGTTTAATGTCCCATTATACTGTTTGAGCCCTAAAATACATAGTTCGTCTGCAAGCATATACTCGTCTGAGCTACAAATATTGCACGGGGAGAATGAGTCGGCATTTAATTTCCAAATTATCCTACTCATATCAAAGTCTCCGATTAGTAAAAAGTTATCGGATGAATTGTTAACGACTACATTGTTTAATTTAGAAAGAAAGTTGGATAATTGAGCCGAGAATGATAATCCCTGGTTTTGTTTACAGAGATAGATTCCACAAATATGCAATTTGATATATGTCTTATTATTTGGATGGCTTACATTCAACGTTAGCCAAAGATCTTCGGCAGATGAGGCATACAGTGGTTGCGGAGTGGCAGATATATTGTTCCGGACCGCTATCAGCACTCCACTTTCGCGTGCCTGTCCAGTTAGCTGATAGTTTCGATCGCGACGCCATACCATGTAGCGGTCACTAAATAGTTCCGTATCAGTAATACTGTCCACCAGCCATGTCTCGGTTAGTAGGATCAGCTCATAGGAATTAAGGCAAATTTGACGATAGAATGCTGATGTTTTTGTTCTTAGCCCTCGTACATTTTGGTAATATATATTAATATTACTACCCATGGCTCGAATTAGGTGCTATTCTAGAATAATTAAAATTTATATAATAATAAATGTAAACTAAAGGCGGTAGGTAGTACGGCATAAAAATTTAAAAAGAACATAGGATCGATAGCAGTTAATATAAAATATAATTCCGGGACCGGACTCGGACTCGGACCGGTATCGGACCCACAGGTAGACAAGCAAGAAAGCAAATAACTCAATATATGGCTAGATACAAGAAGAAGTGAGATACGTATAATTCGCAAAAGTGACCCCTCAATAAAGACAGACCGATAAGGATTACAATAGAAATATTTGTTAGAACAATAGCCGAGGGACAACGCCTCAGGTAAGACAGGTGCGCTCAACCGTTCACAATAAATCAATTTAGTTTTAATAACTTTGGTAAAACAATAAGAAGACTTATCCGACACATAATTAAAATTAGTTAATTTATAACGGATGCGGATGCAGATTAGGAAAACTTGTTTAAATCGCTGGGCTTAGATATGATCACCACTCGCGAAGTATCGTCCTTAGGAAGATGGATTTTTCCATGTTTCACCCATACAAATTTAATGTTTTTCTCCTTGGCTAACGATCTGGTCATGTTTAACAGCTTCTTAGTGTCAGAGTTTAAGTGATGATTCACGTAGATTCGTTGCGATGTACCAATAAAACCAATGTCATGAGCTGATAATGATTTAACAGAGCGCGCAGCAGCAGTAAAATCTTCCTTTACATATCTATTTAGGAAGCTGACGACGATAGATTTTTCATTAGAATTGAATAGAGGTATTCGTGTGATAAAGTTTATCTGTGACTTAGGAAAAGTATAATTCACTTTCTCTTCAATTTTCTCAAGAATACCGAATAAGTTTTCGCCTTTCTTTACTGGAACGCCTTTAATCTCAACGTTATTAAGTCTAGATCTTGAATCGTTAGCTGAAAGTTCCAATTTTATCGCATCAATTTCCTTTTGCAATGAATTCGTTACATCTTGCAGGCGCTCTAGGTCCACCACTCTAGCCTCTATACTGCCGAGTTTAGTAGTGAATTCGTCCAATAACTTGCTATTGAACTCACAGCTTGACTTGAGGTCTTTGAGTTCTTCTTTGATGCACCGCACGTCTTCCAGAAGATTTGGTATACCGGACAGCTGTCGTTTCAATTCCCGGATTTCATTTAGAATGGACTCCAAAGATGCAGGCTCAGTGTGTGAAGGAGATGGGGGTGAAATTCGGCATGATGGACATTTCCATACTGCTCTCCTGTCTGATCCCAGTTTGCGCCAGCCGGACTCGGATATATTAGCACAAGTAAAATCTAGGTGCTTTTTACACGTACTACACTGAACTCCATCATTAAAGGTGTCGTCACAATTAGCGCCCTTCATAGTTGACTTCGGTAACAATGATTAAAATGATTAGCGAACTACGGTATATCGCACCTGACTGTACTGGTTAAACAAAAAACATGCACTACTCGAACGAGTGTTGACGATGAACTGATAATAATAAAAATCATGTTTTTTAATAAAATAAATAAAATAAAAATCACATTTTAAATAATTTAAATTGAGTTTTAAGACAATAGAGAATATCTCTCGCAATAATATTGTTGATAAATATTCATCCTATGTCAACCTGGTTCATCAAAATATCCAAGGCCTTCTGAGTAAAGATTTGGAAATTGAATTATTTTTAAACTGCAATAATATAGACATTCTTTGTATAACCGAACATTGGCTTAAAAGTGATCAACTGATGTTTAATTTTAGTAATCAGGTTGCTAGCTCGTTCAGCAGAATAAACCTGATTCATGGTGGCTCTTTAATAATAATGAACAACGATATAAAATTCAAAGAACGTAAAGATTTTGTGAGCCTGTCTGTTGAGCGTGTAATTGAGATGCGTTGCGTGAGAGCGTGCGTTGAACTCGCGCAATTCTTAGTGTTGTGTATATACAGGTTTCCGTGTGCTCCATATGATGAATTTGAAAAAAAAATTAGAGCATATATTATTCAAAATTGCTAACTCAAATAAAACAATTGTCAAACAAACTGTCTGTGGAGACTTCAATATAAATTTACTCGAAAATAATACAGTAACCAATCGATTTTTAGCTCTTTTACAGTCATATGACTTGCTAAACATTTTTATTGAGCCTACTAGGATAACAGCTACGAGTGCAACGTGCATTGATAATATATTTAGAAATCGGAAACCGGCGAGCAAGGAAATAATAAATAAGCTGGACTCGGATCACTGTGGACAATTAGTCGTATTTAATAGCAATATCATTACACCGCAAAGGAAATATAGTTTTATTCCGATAACGGCCTGTCGCCTTGAGCACTTCCAAAATAATGTAGCCAACAAACTGCCTAGCTTACCATTTCACAGCGATCCAAATACTTGTTATAATTTGTTATTCAATCGCATTGATGATGAGTTTCATTGCGTATTTAAACAGAGGATATCATCAATCAAAAACCGGGCATCGTTTAGTGAGTGGGCAACCGAGGGCATTTACAAAAGTAGAAGAAGATTATATGAATTGTATAGTGAAAGGACATATAATCTTTGTACTCAATTTAAAGAATATGTTAAAAAATATTCTAAAATATTTAAGAGAGCCTGTTCTGTTGCTAAATCTCATTATTTGAAAGATAAAATAAAAAATGCTTCTAATAAAATTAAAACTATATGGAAAATAATTAATAGTGAAACAGGTAGAAATACAGTACGTTATAATGATTTTCATCTTAAAATTGATAATTTGGACATTAAAGCGGATTTAGATGTAGCGTCTGAGTTTGAGAAGTTTTTTACTAATATTCCTATTATTACAACTAAAACTCAAGTGTAGTCTTCTACTTCTGCCAAATCACTACTAAAGCAAAGCGTTTCTGAGTGTACCATGTATTTTGAATTTTCTTATATCGATGCAAAAGATATCATTAATACATTTAAATCTTTAGACATGAAGAAAACTGCGGACCTGTGGGGGCAGTCCGTAAAAATCATTTCGTCTATAATTGAAGTAATTGCTACACGATTAGCATCGGTATTTAATAGTTGTATTTCAAGTGGTCTATTTCCTGATCTCATGAAAGATAGCAAAGTAATACCGATATTTAAATCAGGTAGTACTTTTGACCCTTCCAACTTTCAGCCTATTTCTGTCCTACCCACCTTAGTATTTGAAAAACTCATTTTAAAACAATTATTAGGTCACTTTTCAAAAAACAATCTACTCCATAACAACCAATTCGGTTTTACAAGAAACCGTTCAACAGTAGATGCGGGAGTAGAATTGTTAAAGTACATATTTGATGCCTGGGAAGAGTCACAGGATGCTCTTGCTATATTCTGTGATTTATCTAAGGCATTTGATTGTGTGCATCATGAGACACTCCTAAAGAAATTAAGCACTACGGCATCAAGAACAGCGCTCTCGATCTCTTGGCATCTTACCTAGATAAAAGAATTCAGAGGGTTGATATTAACTGTAAGAGATCTGGTGGATCTGTGATCACCTTGGGCGTTCCACAGGGTTCCATACTTGGACCATTCCTGTTTTTAATTTACATTAATGACTTACCTTACTTTGTAGGGGACAAACACAATTATGTTTTGTTCGGAGATGATACATCTCTCTTTTTTTAAATTAAAAGACAATTGCAAAATTATGACGATGTGAACAACGCAATTACCAGAGTTGTGCATTGGTTTAATAATAATAATCTCCTACTCAATGATAAGAAGACTGAGTGCATTAAATTTTCGACGCCTAACGTGAGGCAGGTAGGAGCTTATGTGCAACTAAATGGAGTCGAGTTGGATCTAGTTGAATCAACTTCGTGTTTAGGTATTACCATAGATGCCAAATTACAATGGGACGAACATATTCAAAAACTATCTGGAAAGGTAAGCTCGGCAGCTTATGCGGTTAAAAGAATTAGACTCCTAACCGATGTTGAAACGGCTAGAATCGTTTATTTCAGTTATTTCCATAGTATTATGTCCTATGGAATCTTGCTTTGGGGGTGCTCTGCAACCTTAATATCATATTCATACTGCAGAAAAGGGCTATTAGAGTCATTAACAATCTAGCTCCTAAAGAATCTCTCAAAGATAAGTTTAGGGAAATAAACATTCTAACCGTTATTTCACAATTCATATATGAAAATTTGTTATATACGAGAAAGAATATTGACAAATTTGAAAAATTTAGTGATATCCACACTGTAAATACTCGGAGTAAAAATAATCTTGCTGTACATGTCACGCGTCTCCACAGAATTAGCAATTCGTTCATGGGCCAGTGTATACGCTTTTATAACAAACTTCCCTACGATATTCGAGATTTATTAATTAATAAATTTAAAACCATATCTATCTATCTATATCATCACGCCAGTTCCCTCGCAGGGTAGGCAGAGAGTACAGAGTTCCAACAGGTTCTTTCCTTACATACGTCTCTGGCTTCCTTCACTCTCATAGTTCGTCTCATACACACTCGCCGGTTACGGAGACTCTTGACTTGCCCTTCAGCTAAGACAAGGTCTATTTGGTCATAGTAAGATAGTCTAGGTCTTCCGCGGCACCTACATCCTTCCACTTTCGCATTGTATATCTGTTTTGTCATTCTTCTGGCATTCTTTCTATATGCCCGAACCAACGGAGCATGCCCTTTCTCATCTTTACACCGATACTATCTTTCATACTTACTCGCTTTCTTACTACGCTGTTGCGAATACGGTCGGTCAGCGTGACTCCGCACATCTTCCGCAGAGATCGCATTTCGACTGCATTTATTCTGCTTTCGTTCTCCTTCTTACATACCCAACTCTCACTGCCATATAACAGCGTTGGGACAAGCACTCCGTTATGCATGGCCAGCTGCGCCTTTTGGCTTAAGTGCCGGCTCCCAAGTAGCCTTCCCATCGTACCATTCACTCTATTACCTGCATTCACTCTTCTCTCTATATCAGCGGTGTATTTCCCATCCTTACTGAAGGCGCATCCAAGATATACAAACTCATTCACTTGCTCCAGCACATCGTTACCAACGACAATCCTTGCATTCGTTCTGGTTTCTTCCCGTTCAAAAACCATAATTTTGGTTTTCTTCACATTCAAATGTAAGCCATTGTTCATGCAGTCGTCTCTCATAACTGTGACTAGTGTTTGCAGATCAGTGGCTGTTGGCGCTATCAAAACGGCGTCATCTGCATACAATAGGTGGTTTATCACTAGATCACCCATTTTTACCCCTTCATTCATCGCATTCAGTCTTTGAAGACTTTTATCCAGATACACTATAAACAGTCTAGCGGACGACACGCAACCCTGCTTGACGCCGATTTTAACGTCAAACCAAGGTGACATGTTACCACCCACCCGTACGCATGCCTTGCTGTCCACGTAGGTGGACTGGACGGCTCGCAACAGGGTGCCGTTTATACCATACTCTGGCAAAATGTCCCAAAGTCTTTTTCGCACGACTCTATCAAACGCCTTCTCCAGGTCCGCAAAACCGCAGAAAACCTTCCGGCCCACTGCCAGATGCTTTTCTACGATGTTGCGGAGGGAGAAAACTTGATCCGAACATCCTCTTCCAGACCTGAAACCTCCCTGTGCCTCGCACAACATTCAAAAACCATAATCAAAACTAAATTATGTAAGAAAGCTTATTACAAAATCTCGGATTACATAGAAGACAAGACCGCGTGGGATTGAAGTGCCATTTTATTGATATTAATGCTATGTATTGTTGCTTTGTAGACACAATGTGGCTACCGTCTTTGGGGTTCTGGTTTGGTCATGCTCACTATAATGTCTTTGCTTGCGGTGGCTGTCTGGCGCAGGTCACTCCCTTCCCTCGAATATGGTTGAGGGAAGTGATGGCTGTTCCAGCAGTCATACTCGTGAATGGGTGCTGCTTGTGGGGACTGGTCCATCAGGAATCCTTTAGAGGCTCTTTACGGATAACATCATTAGATTCATATCTTGATCGTAAGGCATCACACTGGAGCTAGGTCATAAGCTATTTAATTGTGACCTAAACATTGTATCCACACAATATGATTAAAAAAAAGGAAAGAAAAAAGAGAAAGAGAAGTAAATAAAAAAGACAAGCCCGCTGAGTTTCTTCACCGGATCTTCTCAGTGGAGGCCGCGTTCCGATCCGGTGGTAGATTAGTAGTTAAATTAGTTTAAAAAAAAAATGTAAATTGACTTACCCCCCGCAGGGCTTATACAAAATAAATTATTTGAGTTTGAGTATCGACACCATTACTACATGCCAGAAAAATATAGCCGTTTTACCACATAAATCCATTCCCACCAAAAAAATAACTATTACACTAAACCACGATTCTCCTCCAATCTTCTCCCGTTAAATATACGTCGAAAATCGCCATATTAACCGTAAGTGCAGCGACGGGAACATCTGGCAGAACTTGAACGACTGCCAGCCAGTCTATTCGTTCGTAGTGTATTCACGGGCGGCGGGACGACCGCGTTAATATGATTTATTGAACTTTGATATTTGATTAAGCGATGTATTGTGATGATAAAAAAATAATTTTTGCAATTAAATTTTGATGGTTCTATTTACAGATAGTGTTTAATACGTGGTCTGTTAGTGAGTTAAAAAAACGGCAATTGTATACGACTGACCGGTACCTATATATCTACAAAATGTATGGGAATAAACTTTACAAGTTACATATTAAAATCTTAGGCAATGGTATCTCAAAATTTATCACCTATTCGAATATTAGTGGTGGTTTTTGTTCATTTTATAGCCATAATATACTTATCTATCTATATCATCACACCAGAACTCTTGCGGGGCAGGCAAAGAGTACAGAGTTCCAACAGGTTCTTTCCTTACAGACCTATCTGGTACCTATCGTAAAATATATTACTGTTCTTAAATTTGTTCAGAATATATTATGATTGGTGGCTTTTTTACGACATTGTTGGTTATTTGTTGATTTTTCTTTATGATGCGGTGCTGATTTTTTACCAGTTCACAGATCATTAATATTTTATAAAACGTTTGATTGCCTACTCATATCATTTCTGAGGCATAAATAAGCAATCACCGAAATTGTTGAGCGCGTGAACTGTGAGAATTACATAATGTGACTGGAGATGGCAAGAGAAGTTTGTAAGCAGTATTTCTTTTTACAGAGAGCTAAGCACGAAGAAGTTAATGTTAACATGAAGCTAGCGAGTTGATATGCCATCCTTGTCACACTTCAAATTTACTAAGTAAACTAGAACGTGACAGCACGCTTACTCGCTAGCGTCACGCTAATTTCAATCTTTTCGTTTTAAGCCCTCAGATTTATCTCGCTTTCTTTCTTTTGACTTCGTTATTACTTATCTATTCCAATCGACCACACCACCATATTCTAAATCCAAATGTTGTTACAATACTTACGGCGAGTTTCAATATTAACTTCAAGGATAGATTTGCCTACCACGGATAGAATGTTGTCATATTTTGTATGGAAAATCTGTTAAAATTCTAGTGACAGTAAGCAAATATATCCTTGAGTTGAATATTAAAACCGGCCATTAATCGAGCAGCGACACAATAAATACAGCGAAAGACAAGGACACGATTTATCGCGACCGCAATGAAAGGGAAAAATTGAAAGAGCACAAATCGTCCCCCGACCTCCACCTATCGACTTAGATATTTGTATAGATATAGGTATTCGTTATTTATTCACAAGGAAGACCCCTATATAAATATATATGTATATTTTTCCCCCGTTTTTTTGGTAATTCTTTGTTGTTGTTTTTTTTTGTATATAACTGTACATATTGTATATTTAAATACCTCCACCTGTTTACCAGAATACTTTTTACCAAATTTTGATGAAATAAACTATTGAAAACATATTTTTTCCAAAATCAAACTAATTTCTTTGCTTAATATGTTGTACAGTCCAGTCAGCAACAAAAGTAGCTTAACATTCTCATTTTTTCTAATCACATCCACAGTTTTGTTTTGCATCAAATCTATTATTTTTACCTGACTTCAAAAAGGAGGAGGTTCTATGTTCGGTTGTATGTATGCTTTTTTTTATGTATGTTCAGCGATATTTCCGTCAATTGTGGACCGATTTTGATGATTTTTTTTTTGCATTGGGTTCAGTATAGCTCCAAGGTGGTCCCATTTTAATTTCATTGGCATTGGACCTTGGACTTAGAAGATACACCAGGGAACTCCTTAACGACAAACAATAGGCATGTGTAAATTGAGATATTATGGGTATTACGTCAATCCTATAGGTACCCTACTATAGAACTAAGCAGTATATTAGCCAACTTCAAAAAAGGAGGTTCATAATTCGTCCTTTTTTATAACTCCTTTGCTTATGAACCGATTTTGATGATTATTTTTGCATTGGGTTCAGTATAGTTTTGAGGTGGTCCTATTTAAATGTTAATGGTATTGGACCTTGGACTTTGAAGATACAAGAGAAGATACGGCGAACAGCACGAATGTTTAGATTCCGTTATTATAGTGATTATATTAATCCTATAGGTACCTTATTGTACAACTCAGCAAAATAATATAATATCGGTATATAAATATTACTAAATAGTTCACTCGTCACTTAAATTGTAAAATAAAAATCTTTAAAAAAAAAGGTAAACCGACTTCAAAAAGCAAAAAATAAATATTTAAAATATTTTTTTGTTTATCTAAATGTATTTGATGTTGCTAATAATTTGGTTTCGATAATGTTCACCAGAGCTTGGAAAATAAAGAGCATTTCCGATTTGTAAAAATTGAGATTATTAAGCGACATATGTTGCTGACTACAAGGATGATAGGTGTTTTTTATACAAGAGATATACTTCGCCATTTAGTGTTGACATACAAATAATAATTAAAAAAAATATATCTTTTGATCAAGACGAAAATTGATGACGACTTGGTCTAGTGGTTAGAGCATGGATCTGTCATTTACTAGATCCAGTACTTGCTGGTTCGGTCCCCGCTCGTGACAAACCTTTATATGACCCACAAGTCGGATAAGAAGATCTTGCAACAACTATCATTCAGGCCTAAGCTTTCTTTTGTTACCACGAGAAGAACATAATTAAAAAAAAAAGTCACGCCTATATTCCCCAAGCGAGGGTGGTTGAGGTGTACTGAGTACACCCGCTTTTCTTCGACAATGTTAGGTCCTATGTGATAGGAGGACGAGCCTATTACAGTAAGCCGGGCACAATTTCAGACTCCGGACTAATACTGGGAATTTTTCGATAGAAAACTACATTTGTCCGACCTATGATTTGAACCCAGGACCTCGTGATTATTCGACACTAGACCAATGAGGCAGTCCAAAATAAACATCTTTATCTATAAAGTGAGTGGTAATAAAGCTGTATTTTGTATGAAGTAAGAGTTTGTAATAATAGTTGTTAATTACATGGGCTGTTAAAGATATGTGGGACAAAGATATTAATTTTATTTAGAAGTCGTGTTTCGGAAGATAAGTTTTCATTTTTTTGACACTGGTTTTGAAAACAGCCGAAGCAGATCGGGACACCTTAATCGTTGTTACCACCTCAATTAAGTTTTCATTTTTTTGACACTGGTTTTGAAAACACCCGAAGCAGATCGGGACACCTTAATCGTTGTTACCACCTTAATTGTTTCGGACGTGGATACTCATCTAAGTATCTTCCAGCCGGTATCTACCGGCAGCGTATGTGGAATGAAAAAAATGGACTTTTCCCATTGCAAAATGTGGAAGTTGCCATCGAAATATTAAGGGGAATGGTCCCCTGACCTTTATCCGTTGGTCCAAATATCGGGGGACTTGTTTGATCGTGCTCTTGTGCCAAAGCGTATGAATCTGTATCCTATTATGTTTGAAAGCCCTTTACTTTTTATATAACTTTTTACGGCCCACAGAACATTCGTTATGGACTTTGTTAAAGGATTATTTGAAATTGATAACTTGTTGCTGTATTGTGTT
The DNA here is from genome assembly GCA_905147815.2 of Phalera bucephala. Classification (NCBI taxonomy): domain Eukaryota; kingdom Metazoa; phylum Arthropoda; class Insecta; order Lepidoptera; family Notodontidae; genus Phalera; species Phalera bucephala. The sequence goes on along the minus strand of CAJHXA020000004.1, from coordinate 2,332,511 downwards.
GATAATATATCAATGATTCAGATTGAGTTCTTCAATCTAAATCATTGATTTATTTGTACTAAAAATAATAGCACAAGTATGAAAAAGATCTAATTTTATCATCACGCCAGATCCCGGCAGAGAGAGTACAAAGTTCCAACAGGTTCTTCCCTTACATACCACTCTGGCTTTCTCCTCTCTCATAGTTTGTCTCATACACGCTAGCCTGTTACGAAGACTCTTGACTTGCCCTTCAAACAAGATGAATGGTAAAAAGATCTGAGGTCATAATTTAAAACTAATTTCTACAGACCGCCCCCTTGGTCTAGTGGCGAATAATGCTTTGCGATCAGGAGGTCCTGGGTTCAAATCCTAGGTCAGACAAATGTAGTTTAACTATAGTAAAACTCCCAGTATCAGTCCGGAGAATGGAATTGTGCCCGGTGTATGGCAATAGGCTCGCCCCCTATTACATAGGACCTAACATCGTCGGCGAAAAGTGGTTGTACACAGTACACCTCTGCCACCCCGTTTGCCCACTGCCTGCCATTGGAATATAGGCGTGGCGGTGTTTTTTTTTATTTCTACCATTGCTAGCTAGGAACAGATAATTATAGATGTGTAATTGGCCGTTTTTGTGTGTCATTTTATTTGAAATCTAGTACTAATAAAATATCGATGATCTGAACTCTTGCGTGTACAAAGCGGAGAAATCGTTATAACACACCAGAAGTCGTATAGTCACGTGAACTTGTCAACACAAATGTTAGAAGAGTATCACAAAATACTTCAGGACTGTGTGGACTAATGTACGTGATACAGCGGCTAAAGTTGGTATTAAAGTCTTCCAAAACTTGTAACTAGGTCCGATAAGGTATTATTAGCAGAATAAAGTAAAAAAATGTGTAAGGAATTCGACCCATTGTAATTATCTATCTATCTATATTATCATGCCAAATCTCTTGTGGGGTAGGCAGAGAGTACAGAGTTTCGACAGGATATTTCCTTATATACCTCCACTCTTATAGTTCGTCTCATACACGCTCGCCGGTTATGGAGACTTTTAACTTGCTCTTAAGATAAGGGCAAGTTGGTCACGGTCTATTTAGTCATAGTAAGATAGTCTCAGTCTTCCCCGGTATCTACATCCCTGTTTTGTCATTCTTTCTTCTGACATTCTTTCTATATGCCCGAACCAACGGAGCATACCCTTTCTCATCTTTACACCGATACTATGTTTCACACCTACACGCTTTCTTACTACGCTGTTGCTATTGTGATTATGCATTATAAAAATCAGATTTTGTGTTTTTTGTAATCATGTTGCATCATATGACGTAAATACATATGTACTATACGTACAACATCGTACGTAAAATATGAATGCGCACAGTGCAAAAACACCTCATCTAGGAATATAGGCGTGATAGTGTTTACCTTTATTTTTTCATTGCTTTTTTTTATGAATTATTTTTAACAGCATATCTCATCACTCTATCTAAGATACGTTAACCTATCTCGGTCGCATGGAATAAATAACAAAAAATAAATAAAAAATAATGAGAGGAAAACAGATAAGAGTCTGGATTATCTTCACGGCTTAACCACAATTACATTACTAAAGGACAGTTTCAATCAAGAGTTCAGAATAAATCCAATTAGTGTTAAGCAAAAGTTCTCAGTAGATTTTGGTCAGACTCCAACCATTTCAATTGAGTATTGCCAACATAGGACTCACGCATATATTGGAATTGGAAGATAGATAAAGCGACTGAATGATTTGCCTCTACATTCTGTATTTAGTTCACACATATTTATACACCAATCGATGTATTTGAGTGAGGTTACCTGACGCGACATTTGGGAAATTTTATATTTACTAATATTAAAAAGAGGTTGAGTATAGTTTGTAGAAGGTAATCTCTGGAACTACTTATCCGATTCTGAAAAATTGTTTACTGTCCTGAGTGGGCTATTATATAAGCTATTTATTGTGATAAAAATAGCTAAATTACAATATAGCCGCGGGCAAGAGCTAGTAACAATCAAAATAAAATAAAAAATAGTTTAAAACACCCGACAATGATCTTTTATCGCCTTTTCTGGGACTCCACGCTCTATTTTTGAAATTTTGTTTATAAGGCATGAACATCGGTAGTAGGACTTTAACAGAATTATGTTAGGTATGCGGTAACACAAACAAAGAAGCCTATATTTTCCCTCCTTCTAACTTCCCTTCTTTAAAATCAGTAACAATCGCGTGATTTTAATACTACAACCAACTGCAGCTAGTCGCAAAATTCTTGATTGCCGATAGTATCGTACGGGCAAAAGGCTTTCGCTAGTGTTTATTCTCTTACACTAATTTGGCTTTGTCTGGAGAGGAAAAACGATCGCCCTTTGATTACCCTGCGTCATCGCCCATAAAAGTCGTTTTGGAGAATAGTCGGATTACTGGAATTAGTTCCTTGGTGATATCGTTCGACTTAAAGCAGTTTCGCTTGAAGTTTTTAACATTCCAAGGTGTTATCTTAAGGGTTTTAGGGACTTAGGCTGTAGTTCCAATGGTAATGGTATTATTTTTATTTTTCAACGTTTTTGTGTAGAAGGAATGAACAAAAAAGCATGATAGATTTGATCCTGGTAGATAACCGTCTCGGAAGCAAACTCCAAGATACACGTACATATACAGGCCCCACTCTTGAATCAGACCACTGTCTCGTAATTGCGCGGTTTAGTGGTCTGTTCAGGAAGTGGAGGCACTGGCGAGAGCGTATCCCCTTCGGAGACCTTGAAAGAATAAAGGTTGTAAAGTTGCAAGATGAGAGCGTGAAAAGAATGTATGCAGACAGAGTCCGGGACAAGCTTTTGACAGCAGGTTCTTCGGACTCAAATATAGATGAATGCTGGAATAGCCTGAAAGAGAGTTTAGTAGATTCCGCGAAAGAAGTATGTGGTTGCTCAAAGAAGCATACTACAGTAAAAGGTGATGCATGGTGGAATGCGGAGTTACAAAGCTTCGTAGAAAGTAAGAAGAAAGCGTGGCAGGACTATGTTTCTTCTGTGAACCTGAATGCCAGTATAACAGAGATGAAGAAAGAAATATACCGGCAATGCAAGAATGCCACCAAAATTTTAGTGAACGAAAGGCGTGAAAGAGCCAGTGCGATTGAGGAGGAGAGGCTGGCGAAGAACTTCGAGAACAACACCAAACTCTTTTGGAGCAAAGTGAGAAAGTCTCGAGGTGATTCGTCAGGTTCCAGAATGGAAAGGATAAAACCTAAGGATGGTGACATTCTTGCAGATACACAAGCTATAGTAAACCGGTGGAGTGAATATTTTGGAGAAATGTATGGAGATGCCCCGGATACTGGTGCCACAGACGAGCCCAGAGGCGGGTTTGTGGTACCGGAATCAACAGAGGGCATCACTATGGAAGAAGTATAATGGGCGATAGGAAGTATGAAAAATAGTAAAGCTGCGGAAAAAGACGTGATATCTGCCGAGATGATCAAATATGTTGGAACTTGCGTCCGGGACGCTTTTCGGGTCCTTGCAAACCTTTGCTGGAGGACCGGTCGGGTCCCTACAGATTGGCGTCGCGCAGTCATTGTACCCTTGTGCAAAGGCAAGGGCTCATAATATGACTGCGCCAATTACAGAGCTATTAGTTTGATCAGCTTGGCAGCCAAGGTGTACGGTAAAATTATTGAAAGGAGAATGCGCGAGAAGTCCGATGGAATGTTGTGCGAGGCACAGGGGGATTTTAGGTCCGGAAGAGGATGTTCAGATCAAGTTTTCTCCCTCCGCAACATCGTAGAGAAGCATCTGGCAGTGGGTCGGAAGGTTTTCTGCGGTTTTGTGGATCTGGAGAAGGCGTTTGATAGAGTTGTGCGAAAGAGACTTTGGGACATTTTACCTGAGTATGGTATAAATGGCACTCTGCTGCGGGCCGTCCAGTCCACCTATGTGAACTGCAAGGCATGCGTACGGGTGGGTCGTAACATTTCACCCTGGTTTGTCGTTGAAATCGGCGTCAAGCAGGGTTGCGTGTTGTCCGCTAGACGGTGTGTGTGTGTGTGTGTGTGTAAATGATGTACGCTGTTGGCCGCGAGGCCTTTATAGCTTCACCGGACACTTCGGTTGGGACAGTCGCTGTAGGGGGACGGGGGCACTACTAAGTGCACCGGTCAACCGCTGGCTATGGGAGGGGATCTACTACTACGTCGTCGTCGTCGCCCGTGTTCTGAGCGGAAAGAAGGGATGACAAAGCATCGGGGGGGTCGGTGAGAACATGTCGCGGCCGGCGGTGGCGGCAGGGGTCGGGGGGGAGATCGTAGTCGGCGGTGGCTACGATTAACGGATTCGCATGGGTAGATGCGTTCGCGAAGTGACGTGTTGACGCCTTTTTAATAAAGGCGCGAATAGGTTCGAGACCTAGATCGGAGTGGAGGTCGACGTTCCGTACGTACCAGGGGGCTCCTACGGCTTTACGGAGGAAACGGTTTTGAACCACTTGGAGTTTATCGATGTGAGAGGGGGCCGAATGCCTGAACACAACACTCGCATAAATCATGATGGGTCGAACGCAAGTTTTGTAAAGTGTCACCTTATTTCTAAGGGACATTTTACTCCGCTTGCAGATTAACGAATGGAGACGACCGAGCACAAATGATGCTCGGTGACGGAACCGCTTGATGTGCGGGCCGAAGGAACTGGTACTGTTTAGGGTGACCCCTAGATATTTGACCTCTTTGACCCAGGGAATGGGTCGGTCGAACATGGTCACTTGGCCGAGATTACTTCTAGGGCGGCGCAGGGAGTGGCGCGGGGTGGCACCTCTAGAGAAGAACACCGCAGCGCTCTTGTCCGGGTTCACCTCAATACGCCACATCCTGAACCAATTTCCTAGGGAATTGGCGGATGCCTGAAGGTTTCTGGTAATGAAACCCTTATTTCTATGCGAGACGTAGAGAGCGGTATCATCCGCGAATAGAGCTAGATGCGCCTTACTCGAACGAGGAATGTCGTTCGTGTAAAGGCTAAACAGGAGCGGAGAGAGAACTGAGCCCTGTGGGACTCCAGCACTGATGGAGTGGGAAGTGGAGCGCGACATTTCGACGCGATAACGGAAGGCGCGATTCGACAAGAAGTCTCGTAAGATGAGCACGAGTCTGTCCGGCACACCCAATTGGTAGAGCTTGTAGATCAAGCCGTTGTGCCAGACTTTGTCGAATGCCTTCGCGACATCTAGGAAGAGGGCGCCCGTGTTTGGGTCTATTGAGACCGGAGAGGATGTGCTCCGTGATGCGGTGCACTTGGTGGATGCAAGAGTGTTTGGCTTGAAAGCCGAACTGCTCGTCGATAAGGATACCCCTGGACGTTATGAAGTCTTTGAGCCTCGCCAGAAGTAGGCGCTCGTATATCTTGGCCAGGGAGTTGAGGAGACTGATAGGGCGGTAGCTCGCGGAGAGATTGCGAGGTTTGCCGGGCTTGGGAATGCCTATGACATCCGCCTCCTTCCACTTAGCGGGGAAGGTGCAGTTCGCCATGGCGGCGTTCAATATGGCCACTAAGAGGCAGATGAGTTGGGCGGGCAGGCATTTCAGAACGCGATTCGAAATACCGTCAGAGCCGGGGGCTTTTTTAGTTTTGAGACCCATAATTAGATCTTCGACCTCCGTTTGGGTGATAGGAGGTAAGGAATCGGCGGGGGGCCGGGATGCCCTGCGCTCGACTTCCCTGTCGACCGCGTCGACGTGGGACTGGTCGACGGACTGAGAGCTAGGGGTGCATTGGCTCTCGAGGGAGTCGGCGAGAAGCTCGGCCTTTTCGTCGTCGTCGAAGGCTGGGGGTGCGCCTGAAGGGCGGGACAGCGGGGGAATGTCAGTCGTGGAGTCGGATATGAGGCTACGCGCCAGCTGCCAGTAGGCCAGATGCGATGGCGCGATGCCCTCTAGGAAGTCACCCCACCGTTCCTCCCGGACCTCCGCGACACGACGCTTTACCTCTCGTTGTAAAGCGCGTCCGGGCCCGATTGGCTTCGGTGGGGTAGGAGTCGTACGCTCGGATAGAAGCATTCTTGGAACGAATGAGATCCCTAACATCGTCCGGCAGTCGAAAGCGCTTGAGGTAGAGATCTTCCGCCTCGACTTGCTTGGACGATCGACTGACAGCCGATCGTACGTGTTCGGTGAAGGCATCTACGGCCTGATCGGTGTCCTGAGGGGACGGGATGGAGTCCGAGCTGAGAGGGAGGGGGGGAGGGTTGGCATCCGCCAAGGCCGTGCTTAGCGCATGCCAATCCACCACCGTCTTTTTGGGTCGCTGAGGGGCGGAAGGGGGGAAACCGAGTCTCATGACTACAGGTCGATGGTCAGAGTCGAGTTCCTGGACTACTTCCAAGGAGTGCAGCCGTAGGGTGACACCCTTCAGAAGCGCCATGTCCAGGACGTCGGGTCGGTGGTTGGGATTGATAGGATAGTGGGTAGGGTGCATAGGTGCGATGACGTCAAAGTCGAGAACGTCGACCAGGGCGTCAAGGCTCCTACCGTTAGGGGAAGTGGTGAGACCGTTCCAGGCCACGTGCTTACTGTTGAAGTCGCGCGCCAGAATGACGGCGCTTCCCAGATTAAGGAGTGGTTCAAAGTCACTCCTAAGAACGGATTTAGTGGGGGAAAGGTATACGGAGGCGATCACGATGGGCTGGTGCCCCGTGAGAGAGATGCGACAGACCGAGGCTTCGATGTTGGTGAGCGCGGGGGGATCGAGAGGGATGCAGTTAAGGGACCTCCTGTAGTAAATGAGAGTACCGCCTCCGCGGGAGCCGATTCTGTCATTACGCACGAGGTTATAGTTTGCGATCCTAGGATCGCGTTGTGCGGGCTTAAGGAAGGTTTCCTGCACAAGGAGGATATCAAGTTGGTGATCTCGGAGGAAATCAGCAACCTGATCTCGCTGGGAGCGAAGGCCATCGGCGTTAAGGAACGCCAGGGATAGGTTGTGGGGCTTATGGCGGGGAGGTCGTAGATCCATTATTGGGTGCAGGGGGGTTGGGTTCTAAGGGACGCCAGGACGTCATAGACGTCCCTGTATTCCGCGGCCAGGAGAACCTGGTCCGCTAAGTTGGTGGCGGCGCGGAGTTGGAGGGCGAGTTCGCGGACTCTGGGGGAATAGTGCGGGGCTTATCACCGCCGAGACGCTCATAATGAGGTTGACGTCCTGACTTACGTTAGTGGGCGGAGGGGGACAAGCCGCCGCCGGCGGGATCGCCGGCGCGCGCTTTGGAGGGCGGGCAGGGCCCACTGATGGGTGGAAGGCCGCGGTGTAGGGCAGCGGCTTCACCCACGCGTTGGCGCCAAGAGATGGCCTGAGCGGCGGGGGAGGGGGGTTAGCTTTTGTGGCGGGGGAGGGGGGGTCAGCTTCTGTGGCGCGGGAGCGCGGGGAGCTGTGGTCGCTGGCGCTGAAGGCACCGGACGGGGGTGCGCTGAGGGCGCGGGGAGGTGTTGCGCTGAGGGCGCAGAGGGAGGGGCAACCGCGCGGGGGCGGCGGCGGCCGCCGCGCCTCGCCCGGCCGCGCTTCCCCTTCGGGCCTTGGGGCAACCGCGATAGTTCGCGGTGTGCCCCTTGGTGCCGCAGAGGACGCAGCTGGGGGGCTCGGCCGCCGTCTCCTTCGAACGGGCGCACTGGGACGTCGCGTGGTCCCCGATGCACTTCACGCATCGAGGGCGCGCGTGACAATTACGGGCAGAGTGCCCGTATAGCTGGCAGTCGTGGCACTGCCCGGGCGTGCCACGTTTGTGGGGGGCCTCCACGGAGAGGCCAGAAATGTGGCACACGGCCTTCAGGTGGAAGACCCTACGGCCGGACTCGGTGCGGTCGAGGACGACCAGCACCATGTCGTAGGCCTCCTTGGAGCGCCCATTGACCATTCTGTGCACCTGGTGCACAGGAAGGTCCTGGGACTGGAGGTCGGCTATAATGACGGCGGTGTCCAGCTCCCTAGGGACACCGCGGATGACTACCCTGAGCTCCCTTTCCTCCTCCAGGGTGTACGTGTGATATGCGATCTTGTTCGATCGCAGGAATGCCGATAGCCGTCGGTGGTCGTTCGAGGACGCCACCTTGACGGCAATGCCTTGCGCGGTGGAACGCGCGTGCGTGTAATTAATTTGGCGATTGTAGATCGCCTTAGAGATGCGCTCCCAGGCGCTCTTGTCCTGAATGATAAGCGGCGGGGGAGTGATGTTTGGACGTGCGCGGCGCGCGAGGGGGGAGGCCCTCGCGGCCGCGTTGGGAGACGGCCAGGGCCGGAGGGGCCGGCAGAACCAGAGACGTTCCCGGCCTTCTGGATCTTGGGAGGTGTCGAGTCGCGCGGTTTACGCGCCCGCTTCCCATCCGAAATGGGAATGAAGTCATCCTCCGAGGAGAACGACGGGGACGGGGACCGGGCGGGGGCGGCGCGTCTCGCGGACGCGCGCTCGACCTCCATGTCCGAGTCCGAGAGAGGCTCGGACCCGCATGGCGAGACGGGGCGGTTGGCGGGGGTCTGGGGCGGCGCAACTAGATCCGTCAACTTTTGTCGTTTGAAGAAAAAAACACAACTAGAACCGTATAGTACTTTTTATTGTTTTTCAAAGTATTCACCACGTAGCTTAATACACTTTTCCAATCGCTCAAACCAGTTATTATAACATTTATTCCACTCTAAAGTGGGGGCGTTCAAAATGGCTGACTTGAAAGCGTCGACTGCGTCTTCACCGGACTGGAACCTTTGACCACGAAGACTTTTCTTAATTTTAGGAAATGTAAAGAAATTGTTAGGGCTTAGGTCAGGACTGTATGGAGGATGGTCAAGAATTTCTACTTTTTCCTGCTTCAAATACTCAATCGTTTGACGAGCGCTGTATGAGCTTGCGTTGTCGTGGTTCAGGATGATGCGTCGCTTTGAGTTAGATTTTCGAAGTTTGGCGATGACTTGTGGTAAACACACTGTAGTATACCACTCTGCGTTAACCGTTCTACGATCTTTAAGTGCAATAGTCGCAACATGGCCGGTTTTTCCAACGAACGTGGCCACCATCTTCGCCTTGTGATCGTCGGAAGCATTAGTTGTCTCACAGCAATGATGTTATCTTCAGTGAAGGCGGATTTTAGGCGTCCTTCGCGAGATTTGTCACTAACACTAGTATGTCCACGCTGGAATTCTAAATACCAGCGTTCGACAGTCCGCAGACATGGGGCTTCATCACTGAACACAGATGTTAGCTCTTCAAAACACTGAAGCCGTGAAAGATTCATTTTCGTACGTAACCTGACAGATTCCAATCGACGCTGTGACTAAACAATAGCATTAATTCTAATACTTTCAACTGTTTTGAGATTCAAAATTTAAACACATTCGAATATAGAACAGTTCCAAATTCAAAATTGCCGGGAAATATGAAAACGACAGAACTTAAAAGGCATGCCAGGTACTCTATTGAAAAAAAAGGAGTCCTGGAATTATGTTCATTTTTAATGGCAACAGCCTCGCTTCCTTATTTTACATGGGGAAAATCCTGCATGGTACTTCCGCGAGCATCGGGGGAACCTCGCGGGGGTGTCGGATTCCTACTGACTAAAACTTTAGGATGGCCGACATCAGCACTATAGAGGGGCTCCGAGATCTCCGTATTAAACGCACCACCGGTTTACCTCTTGTGCCGCGCTCTTAAGATCCCGCCATCGGGGGGGTAGCCTTGCATCCTTTTTCTTTTACCTAGGGAAAATCCTGCATAGGACTTCCGCGAGCCTCGGGGGACGCCCGCAGGGCGTGTCGGATTCCGACCGACTAAAAACCCCAGGGTGGCCGACATCAGCACTTTGGAGGGGCTCCGAGATCTCCATATAGAACGCACCGGTGCCCCTCTTGTGCCACGTTCTGAAGACCCCCCTGCTGATGTTGGTGCAGGGAGGGTCTTCCGCGAAATATTACGGCGGGAGACGCGAGTTAGCCCGTATTCTTAAGCCCCGGGCTATTGGGCTGGGGGCCCTGGGCGGGCTGTGCCTCCGCCCCGGCGCCGGCGCGTTTCGTCGAGCAGGAGCGGCCCTCTCCCGATCCCGCTCGGCCTCCTCCCGATCCCGTTCGGCCTCCTTCTTCTGGGACATCATAGTCTCGCAGAAGGAGGATACGGCCCCCCACGCCGATTCCCCTGCCAGCATAGCCGATACTATTGCCGGCAGGAAGAGTCCGGTCCGATCCGGTCGACCAGGATCCGCCACTCGGAGGCCCACGCTGGGCACTCTTCAAGCGTATGCTGGGCGGAATCCTGGTCCCCACCGCAGTGGTGACAGGTCGTCGTTGCCTCGCGTCCGATCTTCCTCAGATAATCACCGAAGCAACAGTGACCGGTGATTATCTGAGTAAGATGACTCACCCTCTCCTCCGCTGGTGCCAGACTTCGAAGGACGGCAGGATAGCTTGGACGACGCGCGATGTGCTCTTGACTGAGCCTCGCGCGCCACCCCTCCAGAGCGCGCCGTCGTTCCTGCCTTTTTCAGGCCCAACTCGCGGATCTTGGCGACGAAAGGGTAGTGGGTGCTATGCATAGACTGCTGCCCACGGGGTGTCGTGCGATCGGTGGCCCTCTATGGGGCGCCCGTGTGGTCACACCGACTGTCGGGCGTCCGGCGCAGCAGGATGAAGATCCAGAGCCTGCAGCGCAAGATAGCCATCCGCATCGCGCGAGGATACCGTACCATATCCTTTGAGGCGGCAACCCTCTTGGCGCGCTTTCCGCCGCTCGACATCCTGGCGGACATAGACGCGAGGGTCTACGACCAGACTCGTGGCGTCAGCCAAAGCGGCGAGGGCATGCCTGCGCTCGAAGAAGTGAGACGGCGGAAACGACGACGCGCTCTGAAGGAGCGGCGCGCGAGGCTCAGTCAAGAGCACATCGCGCGCAAGCGTGTCGTCCAAGCTATTGTGCCGTCCTTCGAAGCCTGGCACCAGCGGAGGAGAGGGCGAGTCACCTATAGACTTACTCAGCTAATCACCGGTCACGGTTGCTTCGGTGATTATCTGAGGAAGATCAGACGCGAGGCGACGACGACCTGTCACCACTGCGGTGGGGACCAGGATTCCGCCCAGCACACGCTCGAAGAGTGCCCAGCGTGGGCCTCCGAGCGGCGGATCCTGGTCGACCGGATCGGACCGGACCTCTCCCTGCCGGCAATAGTAGCGGCTATGCTGGCAGGGGAATCGGCGTGGGGGGCCGTATCCTCCTTCTGCGAGACTGTAATGTCCCAGAAGGTGGAGGCTGAGCGGGATCGGGAGAGGGGCGATCCTGCTCGACGAAGGCGACGGCGCCGGGGCGGAGGCACAGCCCGCCCAGGCCCCCCAGCCCAATAGCCCGGGGCTTAAGAATACGGGCTAACTCGCGTCTCCCGCCGTAATATCTGGCGGGGGACCCCCCCTGCACCAACATCAGCAGGGGGGCCTTCGGTGTCGCGGACGCAAGGGGCGGGGGCCTTGAGCGTTCTTCACGAGCGACCCCGAGGAGGACGGCGGCGTGGTGTGGCCCATGTCGCCGTAAGCACCGCGTTGATGCGGGGGGGAGCGTGTCATTAAGTCTCCCCCCGAAGGCGGACTCTTCAGAGCGTGGTACAAGAGGGGCACCGGTGCGTTCCATACGGAGATCCCGGAGCCCCTCCAAAGTGCTGATGTCGGCCACCCTGGGGATTTTAGTCGGTAAGAATCCGACACGCCCCGCGAGTTTCCCCCGAGGCTCGCGGAAGTCCTATGCAGGATTTTTCCCAGGTAAAAAATAAAAAAAGGTCGGGACCGACACGCGACAGATGCCCACCGAGACGAGCGGCAAGATTCTTTTCGAACAACTTGCCGGCCTCGTCTAAAAGGCATATGGGACGGTACGCAGAGGGTGTGTCTGCAGCCCTGCCTTCCTTCTTTAAGAGGACTAGGCGAGCCTCCTTCCAGGCCGTGGGGAATTTGGCGTAACGGAGGCAGCTATTGAACAGCCGCCTCAGCCTGTCCCCCAGGGCGGCCAGAGCGATCGCCCACGCCCGCCCCGGTATACCGTCAGGGCCGGACGCGGTATTGCGAGCCCGCAAGCGGCTATCGGTTCGGTCACCCTCAACTCGTCGGTGTAAAGGGCCGACGACACCGTCGGGGGGGACTGAGGGACTACCCCGGACCGTCGGGAATAGTGCGTCAATTACCCGACGCAGCAGTCCGTGGTCCAGGGTCTCCGTCAGGGGGGGCACCCAGGGGCGAAGCTTGTCCAACACCACCTTGTAGGCGCGCCCTCATGGATCCCCGTCTCGGTGCTGGAGCGAGCTTCTAGAGGGAAGCTCGCTCCAGATCTCCAGATATCGATTTTCATATTAATAAATCAATTGCCAATTTTGTACCGTACAAAGCTCATAAAAAAACTAACAAACCACCGTGGCACACTAGGTATCTAACATTACTTTTAAAAGAAAAGGAAAAGCTGCGGAAGAGATATAATGTATATAAAAATCCTCTAGACAAGATTTATTTGAAAACAATTACCAAGAACTATAAGAAATTAGCTACAGTATGTTATACGGCTTATGTCGAGGTGGTGGAGAACAAAATTGCTACGGACCCAACATTTTTTTGGTCGTATGTTAAAAGTAGAAGGGGTGGCAGTAGTGCATACCCTAGTGTCGTGAACAGTAATGGCAAATCGTCTTCTGATGGAACCGAAATAAGCGATATGTTTGCCTCCTACTTGGCATCAGTTTACGAGGATCACCTCGATGTTTTGGTAGATGTTGGAGTTATGCCAAAGTCCAATACTAGCAACTGCTTTACCAGCTTAACATTCAGTTGCAGTGACGTTTTAAAGAAACTAAAAGGCCTCGATCCTTCCAAAGGAACTGGGCCTGATGGAATTCTACCTCTTCTCATCAAGAATACAGCCCTTAGCTTATCTTTACCCTTGCAAATAATTTTTAATGTCTCCTTAACTTCTGGAATTTTCCCTTCTCAGTGGAAAATTGCAATGGTCATGCCAATCCCAAAAGAAGGAAATAGCAACAACTTCGCAGACTATAGACCTATTTCATTATTGTCAGTTTTTCCCAAATTGTTTGAGTCTTTAGTCTGTCCCTTAATACAAAACTACTTCAGTATTTTCTCAATCATTCATCAGCACGGTTTTGAAAAAAAAAAATCTACATGTACCAATTTGGTGACCTTTACAGAGGATTTGATGGAGGCTATAGATAAGAACAGGCAGATGGACGTCATCTATACCGACTTTAGTAAGGCCTTCGAAAAAATTCCTCACTCGGTGCTCCTAAATAAATTACAAAATGTTCTTCAACATTAAAAAATGCTTCTATGTTAGATTTACGCGAAAACTCCGATTTATTAAGTCTAGTTATAGTATCGAGGGCACAGTTCTCCAAGAATGTCAAAATGTTCGAGACCTGGGGGTCACGCTCGATTCTCAGCTTACTTTCGTCCCACATATTGATATAGTGGTAAAAAAAGCTTCAAGAATGATGGGGTTCTTATTGCGTAACTCAGAATCTTTTCGAAATCCATCTACAAAGATTTTATTATATAACTCATTGGTAAGAAGTATTTTAGAATATTGTAGTGACGTCTGGCGGCCTCACTATGCCACCCACTCCCTTAGATTAGAAAGGATTCAGAAAAGATTCCTGTGGCACTTAGGTGCTGCGACAGGTTAAAAAAGTTGAAAAAAAAATCCTACAATGACAAGCTTATCCATTTCAAAATGTATTCCTTAGCGAAGAGAAGGGAAATGCTGGATGCCATGTTTATGTTTAGATTAGTTAGAAGCATGATAAATTGTCCGCAACTTCTGTCAAAAATCAATTTCAGGGTCCCTATTAATTATCCTCGCAATACAATCACTCCGCTGGTGCCGCCCCTACGCAGGACAGTTTTGGGTGCAAACTCTCCGCTTCCACGCTTATGCAGGACTATAAACAAATACAATAATGTTATCGATTTGCATGCGGATTCTGTGGCTGGTTTTCGTAGGGATTTACTGTCGCATATTCCGAACAAAGTATCGGTTTGATTTATACTTTAATATCAATCAATTTGCTGTTTTACTTTTTCTGAATTTAAAACTTATATGAGCATTAATCATTAATACCACTGTCACGCTCGAATTGTACAATTTTTTTTAGAATTTATTTATTTATTTCATTTTGGAAGTCCAACAGCTTAATGTAATCTTATAATAATTTGTAATAACACCTGTGAGCCAATTATAGAACTTCACGTTTAGCAATGGTGAAAGATTTGTGTTCTGAGCAAACAAAGTACAACTAAGGGTTAACCAAGGCATTACCAGATCATACAGGGCGCAACATAGCTAACTCAAGACCTGAAAGTAGTTTGTGCTACATCAGTAACTGAATCGATATCAACAAATTTTTAAGTTATTTAAGTTTTAAATATCTAATCGGTTCGAGGTCTTGAGTCATCTACGATACGCCCTGCATAAAAGGTATATATGATTACAAAATATATGTGGGAAGATATACAGATACAAAATATACAGATGCATAAAACCAAAAACAGATAGCAAGTTACTTCCTATATTGCAAAGAATTTAGTGCTTATCCGCTGTCTTGCTGAGGATACACTTGTACAGAATAGATCCAAGTTGAATTCTTCGTGAACTAAATTAAAGCTGTTGCTCGCCCGCAGTAAAAAGGAATTTTGCCTATAGTTCGTAGAGGAGTTGGTGACATACAGAGGTTTAATAGATCTCAGCGATTTATAAGGTGTGTTGAAGTTGAGTTTACTAAGAAGTTCTGCACATTCAATGTCGTTGGAGGTTATTTTAAGAAGATAAGATATATCAGCTACATTCCTACGATCAGAAAGGGGTATATATATTATATATATTATAACTATATTAATCTTTGCAAACAATTTCACCTATTGGTGAAATTGTTTGCAAAGATTAATATAGTTTTTTGATTCATAAGGTATTTTTAAGCGATAGCATAAATATTTTACAAATTTTACCTGTATTCTCTCGATTCTCACGATGTAGCCATCATAGCGGGGGTTCCATATCTGTGATGCATATTCCAAAATACTCCTCACGTATGTGCAGTACAGGATTTTCCATGTTTTGACATTTTTGAAGTAGCTCGATGTACGCATTATAAAACCTTGACTACATAGTGTCAAGGGCCTTAGAGGCCCTTGACACTATGTAGTCAATGTGCTTGTCAAAGAGGAGTTTGGAATCGTGCATAACACCCAGGTCGCGCATCGAATCACTTCTAGGCAGGTATTGTCCTTTGATTATGTAAGTAGAGACGATATTTGTTTTTTTCCGACTATACGTTACTAGCGAGCACTTAGAAGGGTTAAGATCGAGCCTATTTAAGCGACAGTAGTCGTCGAGGCGGAGAAGATCGGCCTGTAAGGCTTGTACATCGCTATAGGGAGGACACAGAGGCATATACTTTCATGTCGTCCGCGAAACATAGAAGTTTAGAGCTATGGAGACAGGTCTCGATGTCGTTGACGTAGATGGTAAACAGCAGAGGGGCTATCAAGGATCCTTGTGGGATTCCGCTAGGTATGGTTACCCAACTCGAGATGTAGTTATTTATAACTACAGCTTGACACCTGTTCTTGATATATGAGGAGAACCATCTAAGAAGATCACCTCCTATTCCCATAGCCTGTAGTTTAAGCAATAGTATATTTTGATCGATGCGGTCAAAAGCTTTAGAATAGTCCGTGTAAACGACGTCCACTTGCCTACCTGCGTCCATAGCTTCCTTTACATAATCGTTTAATAAAATAAGGTTTTAAAACAGTGGAACGTCCTTTCAGGAAGCCATGTTGCGATTGACTAAAGCAGTTTTTTAGAGCGAAGTACACCTAGTCACACACAATTCTCTCAAAAATTATACACTATTTGGAAATCGGTCTATAATTTGTCACTTCGCTCTTAGATCCTTTTTTATGAATTGGCGTGATATAGGCCGATTTCCAGGTTTGTGGGAAGGAACATTCATCCAGGGACTTCTTAAATAAAAGAGATATAGGCGTTGCAATGCTTTTTGCACATCCGATAAGGAAGCGAGAATGAATTCTGTCTGGCCCCGCAGATTTGTAAGGGTCAAGTTGACATAATAGCTTTGTAACTTTTGCAGTGTCTATTTCAATGTTAAGTAGGTCTGACGCGTAGGATATTTGGGGCCGGTATCATAACAACGTGTTGGAGGGTACGCCATTAGGATTAGTAAAAGTAGAGAGAAAATAAGTACAAAATGCATTGCAAATACTTTCACCTGTTGTGGCTAACTTGTCTTCATATTTAATGATGCTGGGAACAGCGTTCAATTGGCTACGCGATTTTATGAAGGACCAGAATTGTTTTGGGTTTTTCCCGATAGATAATTCAACCTCAGCTATATAAGAGTCATAGCACTTTCTTTCTAGAATTTTTGCTCTCTCACGCAAGGTTTTATAAATTTCCCTATCGGACCTGTTTTTATAGATCCTGAATTTAGATAGGTACTTTGATTTTTCTTTTAAGACTTTTTTTAATGATAAGGTGTACACACGGCGACACATCAAGTTAGACACCCAACATACCCATAGCTACGCTACATACAATCCAGAGAATCGTGGGAAAAGGACTCCCGAGCTTACCCACACAAACACACTGTATTGTAAAACTTTGCACCTCGTGCCCGTGCGGGTGTGTGCGTGTGGGTTGCTCGCACGCAACGTCTCGTCTGTTGTCATTTTCAATCAGTGCCATAATATCGCGCTTAAGGGATTGTTGTGTCACACATTTCCGTTTTAATATTTTTTTTATTTAGTGCGTGTGCGTAAATTATAATGGCTCCACAATTATCTCCACAACAGAGGCAGTTAATAGTGACGTTGCGAGAGAGTGGTTACACTATAAAAGAAATTGAAAGGCGGATGGGGATAACGGTGAGTGATAAACATTTATATTTAAATTTATTGAAAATAAATTAATTGATTTTTTTTATTGGTATATTTTGATTAATTGATTGATAGAATGATCCGCAACAATTAAATACAAATTTACTGTAGTAAATAAATCAATTAATCGAAAATACAGAAGTATAGTTAGTAACTTGAAACGACCGAGTTTGTCCTATTTAAATAAAGTTCAAATTGTCATGCAAATGTAAACGTAGGGGTTTTATTTCGTTGATGCAAGTGTGTCAATTTATTTAAAAAGTTTAAATAAAATACATGATAATAACTTTTTTTTTATATTTGAACGGTGGGCTTTTATTATTGTTTTTATGAGATTCATGTCAAAAATTGTTACCTAAAGAGATTGTAAAAGATTAAAAATTAAATATTTTTGAGAAGTAAGAACATAGTAGCTCAGCAATTGGCCAGTGCCTATTACTATAATTTTACGGCTAGTGATATGTATTTAAATGTAATTGTTTTAGAGGACAACAATCAACTTCTGGCTGCGCCGAAATGAAGAGACTGGGGGTGACCTATCGGCTCATCACCGGCAGCTTTACGAGCGCGCCACCACCGCAGAGCAAGATGCCGCCATTGTATCGGCGCATAGTAATCAGCCATTTTTAACCGACTTCAAAAAGGAGGAGGTTCTATGTTCGGTTGTAAGTATGCTTTTTTTTTTTTTTTTTTTTTTTTATGTATGTTCAGCGATATTTCCGTCAATTGTGGACCGATTTTGATAATTTTTTGTGCATTGGGTTCAGTATAGCTCCGCGGTGGTCCCATTTTAATTTCATTGGTATTGGACCTTGGACTTAGAAGATACACCAGGGAACTCCTTAACGACAAACAATAGGCATGTGTAAATTGAGATATTATGGGTATTACGTCTATCCTATAGGTACCCTACTATAGAACTAAGCAGTATATTAGCCAACTTCAAAAAAGGAGGTTCATAATTCATCCTTTTTTTATAACTCCTTTGCTTATGAACCGATTTTGATGATTCTTTTTGCATTTGGTTCAGTATAGTTTTGAGGTGGTCGTATTTTATTGTTATTGGTACTGGACCTTGGACTTTCAAGATACAAGAGGGAACTCCTTAACGGCGAACAGCACGAATGTATAGATTCCGTTATTATAGTCATTATATTAATCCTGTAGGTACCTTACTTTGCAACTTAGCAAAATAATATAATATCGGTATATAAATATTACTAAATAATTCACTCGTCACTTAAAATTGTAAAATAAAAATCTTTTAAAAAAAAAGGTAAACCGACTTCAAAAAACAAAAAAATAAATATTTGAAGTCGGTGCCAAGTAACCGACTGCACCAACCAGCACCGACTTCAAATATTTATTTTTTTGTTTTTTGAAGTCGGTTTACCTTTTTTTTTAAAAGATTTTTATACCAGAATCTTTTAGTAAACAAAATACTGTTTCGTTTTCGTATATTATGTAAATATACTTTTCAAGTGTTTTTTTCATGGTTATTACCTTTTGCAGGGGTTCTATACAACGTTTCAGGCTTAGCGTACACGATTTAGGAGCGTGCTATAGTACTTCCAAGGGGCAGGAAAAGGGGGCAATAGCGCTCATCAATATAAATGACTTCAAGTAAGAGTTACTCTCAAGCCGAAGGAAAAGTCATATGTTTAACATATAAGTTATATCGTAATTAACGCAAGACCTCAGACACCCCGATTAGATAAACGCTTCTTGAATTCGCAATTCAATACGAAAATTAAACTTCCAAATTTAAAGTATTTTACCCCTTTTTTAACCACTTTTGTACCCTAAATATTCTCTTAGTTTTTGGTCGCTCATTTACTAAAATTTGATTATGCTTACGCTAGTTTAAGCTCTATAAAGTTCAAATAATAATTTATTTTAATTCAGATAAGATTTAGGTCCGTAATGGACCTAAATATATATAATAAACATAGATTGGCTCATTACTATAATAATAATGTGTGTTTTCATCTCTCTTTGTCAAAAAAAGTTTCAATCATAAAACTCACTTAACTCTTTTTTTCTGTAATCATAAGCATTTTAGCTAAAAGTTTTTCTTGGAAACATGCCTCTAATACGTTTATATTTTAAAAGACTTAATGCAGGAAAATATCAAGAAAATTAGACACAAAAATGTGAATGTAAGTACCGCAATTTTAAAGTTACTGCCTTTTCCGCATCGGAGGACATTTGAAGTCGAAATTTGGAAGTCGTTAGTCCCCCCTATTCAGCGCTGTAACGATGGACCGTCAAAGGTAATACCGAATAAACAAAAATGTGTTATCCATAACACAGAGTGTTTTGATTTCTCTATTTATAGAGTCGAGCTTGGCAGTGTATTGGTTTTCGATATAACGGTTTTCGATATTTTATAACGGTTCATTGAAAAATGTTTAATGGTTTTTTTGCGAAGTTTTGTAAGGCTACCTATTATAACATTTTTCACTTAAGATGGGTACTGTGACAGTACTTAGTGTCAAAAGAAATTAATCTTTAATTCAATGGTATTAAGGCATAACCATAGTTAATTATAGAAACGGGTCATGCCTCTTATTGCCATTGAATAAGTATAATTTCCTTTGACACTCACAGTACCCATCTTACATGAAAAATACTATAGCGATGCACATTTTTGTTTTATTCCATCGGTTTAGGAGGATTTGCTCATCATTTTATAAGTTATTTCTGCAATATATTTATCGTTTGAAGTGACTATAGAGAAATTACGTATGAAAGAATCAAAACTCAAGACAATCCATCTAAAAGCATCTAACTTGACTGAACCTCAACCATATACTATATGTACTGGGAGGTTTTCGATAGAAAAACTACATTTGTCCAAACTAGGATTTGAACCCAGGACCTCGTGATCGCAAAGCACGTTATTCGCCACTAGACCAACGAGGCAGTTTTTATAAATGTATGAGATATAAGACGATCAGACCACAAACTCAATCTGAGATTAATAGAAATACATACATATTTAAACGGACAAGTCAAGAATCTCCGTAACCAGCGAGCGAGTATGAGACGAACTATGAGAGTGGAGGAAGCCAGAGAGGTATGTAAGGAAAGAACCTGTTGGAACACTGTACTCTCTGCCTACCCCGCAAGGGATCTGGGGTGATGGTATAGATAGATAGACATATTTAAAAAGGGAATGTTGATCCATTGACCCAACAACTTTGACCTAAATTTAATGGTATCACATTTTAATATTTCAAATGATGAAGAAGTGCGATATATGTATATTAAATGTTTTAAATAAATATAACGAGTTAAAATGATTATAAATATAAGATATCATATTTAATTATTGACGCAGGCCAAAAGGTACTCAAGACTTGGTAAAGAACGAAAAGGATAGTAATTACTTGAGACTCTGCCTCCTGTTTGAATTATCATTTCTGTGGTGAAGAAGGGCAAGAACCGTTAGTAGTAGTTTTAATAAATGAGTTTTACAATTATTTTTGTATAGTGTGATCTATGGGTGAAAGAACAGTGTAGACCGAGCTAAGGGCTTAGCTCGTAAATTTTGTCGTCATCATGACGCTAGCGAGTTGATATTCCGTCCTTGTCACACTACAAATTTACTAAATAAACAAGAACGAGACAGCACGATTACTCGCTAGCGTCACGTTAATGTCAAAGTTTTCGTGCTAACCCCTCAGTTCCGTACAAACGAGTAAGAAAACTGCCACTGAATACTTCCACATAGTATATATTGATATCTAGATGGATCAGAAATATGTTATTGGTATAATTCCCGTGTAACTGGAATAACTAAAATTAGACATATTAAAATAAATAATACCCACAAATTTAAATGTAGCGTAACAGTAATCATACGCTACTACGAAACGTTTGCCAACAATCAACAAAAAAAAATACCGTGAGTTTGGCTGGAAAATAAAATATAAGCTTCAATGTTGCTGTATTATGAATCAAAAGTAGTTTGTCAGAAGAATGAATGGCAAAACAGATATACAATGCGAAAGTAGAAGAATATAGGTACCGGAGAAGACCTAGACTATCTTACCCTGACCAAATAGACCGAGTATTATCTGAAGGACAAGTCAAAAGTCTCCGTAACCGGCGAGCGTGTATGAGACGAACTATAAGAGTGAAGGAAGCCAAAGAGGTATTGTAAGGAAAGAACCTGTTAGAACTCTGCACTCTCTGCCTAACCCGCAAGGGATCTGGCGTGATGATATAGCTAGATAAAAAAAAACAAACAAAACAAAAAAAAAAAAAAAAAAAACAAAAGTAGTTTGTCAGAAGAATGAATGGCAAAACAGATATACAATGCGAAAGTAGAAGAATATAGGTACCGGAGAAGACCTAGACTATCTTACCCTGACCAAATAGACCGAGTATTATCTGAAGGACAAGTCAAAAGTCTCCGTAACCGGCGAGCGTGTATGAGACGAACTATAAGAGTGAAGGAAGCCAAAGAGGTATTGTAAGGAAAGAACCTGTTAGAACTCTGCACTCTCTGCCTACCCCGCAAGGGATCTGGCGTGATGATATAGATAGATAGAAAAGTAATTTTAATTGGTACTATGTACTGTAAGAATAAAGTTGCGAAATAATTATTTCTCTTAATTTAACTTTGTTATTTCATTCCACAGAACACAAAATAAAAAAAAGTTTCTATCTAGACGGTTATCGACGGAGGGACAGGCAGATGTGTAAACAGTACTAATAAAGTCATTATAAGTCTATTAATACTTTTTTACATGAGCGTTATAAGAATGAGGCATAGTTATAGTCAATATCACTAGAGGAGGTCTGTTCCTACAATAGACGTATGACAGCTGGCTGGCAAAATTAATTAAATAACATTGAATTTTAAGCGCATCAACCATTTTAATAAGAAACTGAATTGCAGGACAGTGTTCCAAAATTAAAAGAAAAAAAGCGGTAGGCATGGCAGAGATGTACTTGCACACCTCCATTTGTTCAACCACGTTAAGTCCCGTTGTAATAGGATGCAAGGCTTCACCTTGCTCCTTGCTAGAAAAGGGGCAGGGGTACGTGGCTGTGCAGTGGGGAGCGATGGCCGTAGTGGGCTGCTACGTCTCTCCCGATAGGTCCCTCGCCGACTACGAGGTGTATCTGGACGGGCTGGCGAATTGCGTGCGCAGATGCCTACTCCGTCCGCTGATTGTCCTGGGGGACTTAACGTTAGGGCGTGAGACAACCCCAGAGACAGTCCAAAGGGAGAGTGGGCGGTTGGGCTGGACCTCTGGCTCGTGAATCGGGGGTCCGTGAGCACATGCGTGCGGTGGCAGGGGAAGTCGGTCGTCGACCTAACGTGGGCGACTCCTGCTGTCATTAGCATGCTGTCGGGGTGGCGCGTAGCGGAGGCGGTGGTCATACTATTCGACCACCGCCACATTTTTTTTTTATTTATTTATTTAACCACCAACAACTTACACACTAACTCTTACAATATAACCACATGCTTCTTCGATATAACTAAATGAGTAAGTCTATTACAGGTAGTTACCACATTCGTGGTAACTACCTGTAATAGACTCAGTTGACTGCACTAATGCTCAGACCTCAGTCTGAGCATTAGTGCAGTCAACACGTAACACGCTCTCCAAAGTAACTGTCAGGAATAGTCAACCTTTTATCTATTTCATATCTCGTCATGTTAAAGTGCACCGCCTGTGGAGGAGCATTCAACGATGGAGTTCAGTGTGGCACTTGCAAAAGGCAACTGGATTTTGGCTGTGCCAACATAACGGAAAACGGATGGCGAAAGCTAGGCAACGACCGCAGAGCAGCGTGGAGGTGCTCTTTATGCCGTGGATCGTCTCTGACTCCATCATTGTCCGCGCGTACAGACAGACCCATTGTCGCTTGAATCAATTGTAAACGAGATTCGCGATCTCAAACACCAACTTACTGATCTGCCCGCCCTTATAACAGAAATGAAGAGTATACGGGAAGAAATAATAGAGTTTAAGGCCTCCCATAACTATTTAAGTGATAAAATAGACGACTTCAACAAAAGGCTCGATGGACTGGAAAGTAAGACTCTTGAACTCGAGCGCATGAAAGACTCCTTCATTATGTTATAAACCGATGTTTGTTACATTAAATTGAAGCTAGCCGCACACGACCAGAGATCTCGTCTCAATAACATAGAAATTAGAGGCGTGCCCGAAAAAAAAGATGAGAATCTCTTTAAAATTATAGAATCCATCGGAAACGCGGTGCAGAATAGCGTTCCGAAAGCCCAAATAAATTATATTTCAAGAATACCAACCTGAATACCAACAAGAATAAATTGTATTCAAAGGAGAAATTTATTATTGTTAGCTTCATTAACAGATATGTGAAGGAAGAATATATTGCAGCCGCTCGAGCAACGAAGACCTTCTCCGCTAGCGACCTGGGCTTTCAAAATGGACAACGTGAACGATCACCTGAATGCAGATGCCAAAAAGCTACTAAATAAGACCAGGACCTAAGCCAAGGATAAGAAATACAATTTTGTCTGGGTAAGATTCGGCAAGATACACGTCCGCAAAAATGTAGAATCGAAACCTATTGTAATTAATAAAGATAGCGATTTAAACAAAATTGTCTAATATGTAGCAATAATTTCATAATTTTTAAATTAAAAAAATATAAGTGTATATTAGATCAATATTTTACTATCTTTGTCTCAGTAGTCAATATTCGCTATATCAACTTGCTAAACTTGTATTTACGATTGTCCACTTATCTATTTACGAAAGCTTTAATCATGTACAAAATGTTGAGCACACCTGCAGCATTTAACGCCCGGACACCTCGCCTTTGTTCTAATGCCCGTGTCTATTGTAGTGCTTATCGTGCTGTTTTTTTTTTTTTTTTTTTTTTTTTAGAAAAAAAAAAAAAAAACTTTGCTTTGAGGACGCAATTATTAAATATCTATTCTACTCGCTTGCACCCGCGCTTGCTAAAACATGTTGCTTACGCACTCGCACACCCATCTCTGCCATTTATTTATTTGCACTTCATACCCACACCAATTATTGTGAACTTAATTATTATTTCATTATTATATTTTATATTAGCTTATTCTAAATCAATTTCAATTATTATCATATTTTTCAATGGGTCATAATAAACAAAACTTGAACATCTACTATCAGAACGTAAGGGGTTTGCGCTCAAAAACTTCGATATTTTTCCGTAACCTATGTCTCAATTCTTATGATGTTATCGTTCTGACGGAGACATGGCTCGTGGATAGCATCTCTAATAACGAACTCTTTGACAATCGCTATACTATATGGCGACGAGATCAGGACTACAACGCCACAGGTCAGACCCTTGGTCGTGGAGTTCTTATAGCTGTACGAAGTGATATATCTGTTCTACCACAACTTCAACTGCACTCGACAGCCGAAGACTTGTGGATAACATTGTTTATAAATGACTTTAAATCTAACAAAAGTATGAAAATACATCTATGCGTTATTTACTTATGTAAACAAAACCTTGGCTTTAATTTCTATCAACAACTAAATAACTTCTTAATTAAAGTCAATGAAGCTTTTATACTTCATCCAACCGATAAATTTATAATTGTAGGGGATTTTAACATAAGTGGTATTACATGGATACCAAATAGCGAATACTCCCTATCCGCTACGCATATCAATTCACTAGACGAGCAGCTTTTTATCGATGAGTTACAGACTTATAGCCTGTCCCAATATAATGGGATCCATAATAAATACGGAAGAATTCTCGATCTGGTATTATCAAACGAAGGGACATCTGTGCTGGAATGCCACGATCCATTAATACCCATTGATCCTCATCGTAGTCCACCATTAATGCTAAACCATCGAATTATCGAACTTTAAGGCCATGACCTACACTAAGCTTCTTTACAATAGAGCGGACTTCGACTCAATTAATATTAAAATTAACGAATTAGACTGGAATTTGGAATTTTCTAAAAGATCAATGGAAGATGCAGTCAAGTATTTTTATACATATTTAAATGAACTTATTCAAAAATACATTCCATCAAAAACCGTTAATAACGAATTATATCCCAAATGGTACACACGGCGCCACATCAACCTAGACTGTTTGGACTTTGAACCATTTAAAGTTGAACGCTGCGAATTGTGCGAGAGGGTGCGATATGTTGTTGTCATTTCGTTCCGCGGCGCTCTGTCCATATCTACCTATAGGTTGCTACAGATATATTGTGCAGGCATATTTGAAACAAGTTGAGCTCGTCGCGTAAATAAGTATTTTCGAATTGCGCGGCCCGCCCTTTCTAATCCCTTATTGTCTATTTTATTCGTCTGTAACTACAAAGTTGCATTTTTACATATTTAATTTTTATTATGACGGTATTTTATCGATCTTAGTAACAATAATTGAGAAACTGACTCAATTAGAGTGTAAAAGTAATACTTAAGGTTTTAGATTATATCTACTTAACTAAAAAATTGAACCAAAAAAATAATATTATACTGATTTATGTGTAAAAACAAATATAGGCACACTAAGAATTATTATTACCTTCCGTATTGTGTGTGCGTTTGCAATTTAAGTTTCATATAGTCTATAGAGTTAGTTACCTAGACCCGAGACAAAAATTACGAATCACACAAAGATTTTTTTTTGCGAAGATTAAACGCGGGCAACTACTATATAAACACTCTGATTGATTGAGTCAAATATTTAATCATAAAACGATAAACGTTACCTGGCCACAATCTGGTTGTCCACTGCAAAATTTCATATATTAGGTAGATAGGTATTGTTTAAGATAAAATAGTTTTTATGTTAGAGGTCTATAAAGAAAGAACCTGCTGGAATTGTCTACTCTCTGCCTACCCCGCTAGGGCTGGATAATATAGATAGAGAGATAGAGTTATAATATTAAAAATATGCCCAAAGAGCATTTTTAATCTCACAATTTAGTCCAGCAAACTGATATGTGCCAAACTTTTAATAGTAAGCTCTATTATAATTTGTCTATAGATTCGCTTAATTATTAGCAATCTACACTTGCAATCATACAAAATCGAGTGATGACATCTTGTTGAACGTGGTCGTATATCTGTTTGGGATTCACACACCTAGAACTATTTGGGGTAGCTCAACAACATTGAATAGTTTATAGTATAAAATGGGAAACCATTGTTTGCCTACTTTCTTTATTTTGTAAATACTAATAATTTTATGAACAAAAACAACGTAAGTGTAAATAAAAAAAACGTTTTAATTCAATATTATGATATAATTATCACTTCAAACCAATAAACAACAATCATATTAACAGTAATAAAAACTGTCATAAGTAAAAACAAAAAATATAAACCCAGTGTTAGCGACGGACGATTTAGCGCAGTTGTTAAGAGCTTAAATCGCTCTGCCCACTGCGTCTAATAGTCGCGGGTTCGAGTCCCGCACGGGACAAATCTTTGTGTGATCCACAATTATTTGTTCCGGTCTGGGTATTTGTGTATGTGAATTTTCATGTTTGTAAACGCACCCACGACACAGGAATAAATCCTAGTGTGGGGCTAGGTTTTTTTAAAAAAAAAAAACAAACAAATAATAGCCATTTCAATTGGTAGAACATAGTTTAACATGATTTAAATTAAATCTAATTATAAAACAATATCTTTTAAAATTAAAATAATCAATGTTATATTACAAATAAATGTGTAAAACAAAAAAGTAAAAAAAATGTATAACAAAAAAATAAACTCGTAAAAACAAAACAAACAATATAATGATGTTAAAATAATTTACAGTGTCTACAATATGTTACCAAATAATTTAATCATACATAGCCATGCGCAAGATGTTAAATGGCATTCATGTTAAAAACGGTTTATTCCAAAAATACGCGGACGGATGGAAACTGGCATGTCAGTCAGGGAGATCCAATGCTAGATCTTTAATATCTGGTGGCCCGCCATTAGCATCTAGCACTGCATCCAACCTGGCTTTCATGCCAGTTACCGTGTTCCAGCACATATCATGAGGATCCCCCCTCATCATTTCCCACGCCTCGATGGCCGTTTGCCTCAAGTTTTCTATGTTGCGCACTTCTGACACATCCTAATTAAGAACCATCTGTCCCCAGAGGTTCTCAATTGGGTTTAGATCAGGGCTCTTCGCAGGCCATGGCATAACTTGAATGTCCGGCTGTGCTTGGAGCCATGCCTGAACAACTCCAGCACTATGTATGGAACTGTTGTCCTGGCAAAGATATATGGTGCCTGTCGGATGGTGCAATCGCACAGTCGGCACCATCACGTCTCTTAAAATGTCGACATATTGCTCTGCATTTAGGCGACCAGATATCTCTACCAGTTCACCAGGACCAACAGAACTCATCCAGCCCCAAAACCCTAAACTCAGCCGATCACTTGACCTGTTAGGTAACGTATTTTGGACTAAATATCTTTTATTATCTTTGCGTTTCAGTATTTTACGCCCATCTTTATTCGATTTAAATGTTTTTTCATCAACAAATATAACTACATTGTTTTGCCAGTCAAAGTTATAATACTCGAGGCAAAAACTAACTCTGGCTTGTGCGTGGGCTCTTGAAAAAACAATTTTTTTTGCTGGGATTCTGGTTTTTAATCCAGCAGCAAGCAACCTGCGGCGTATTGTTTGGGTTGATACCTGAAACAATGGTAAATTACTTAATCACTATAATTATATTTTTGAAAGAATGCACACCCATACTTTGGTATTGTTCCTGTGTCGTGGAAGCGTTTACTATAACACACAACAACAAGTGCTACCCATACTCATGTGATTTTTTTTGAGTCGAATGGCCTACGCCCAAGCACTAGACCAAGCGGGCGGTCATCTAAGCTCGGCCAAACTAAGCTACCTATTTAATGCTAGTCAATTAACTCATATGATATAATTACAATGTTATTAGACATTAGCTGCCTAGGGCATTATTCAATCTAATATCTGGGTAGAAATGCATATAATTATTATGACGTATCAATGATTTTGTTCGAACTAAAAGACGGACTAGAGCTATATTAAGAATAGAATGTAAAGTAGTCATAACAGATAAAAATATTTGGCTTAAAATCGTTAATATGAAACAATGCGTATTTTATTTTACACGCTAACAAACATTATGATTTTAATTAAACGCAAATATTCATTTTCAGATCTTTTGACATTCTACTTAAATGCCTTTTTAACTTTTAATAAGTAAAGACTATGTTTGGTTGCGTTAAAATTGTAACAACTTACAAGTCTTCAAGCACAAATAATCAATTTAGCTGTTAATTATTGTACGGCTGTTATGGGCGTTGGCTCAATATTTTTAGTTACAGATTACTTTTTCAGTATTAATTGTAGTCAACTTACGCTATATTGTGTGGCAGTGACCTGCGTATTTAAAAAAATCTTTTAAAAAAAAAGGTAAACCGACTTCAAAAAACAAAAAAATAAATATTTGAAGTCGGTGCTGGTTGGTGCAGTCGGTTACTTGGCACCGACTTCAAATATTTATTTTTTTGTTTTTTGAAGTCAGTTTACCTTTTTTTTTAAAAGATTTTTATTTTACAATTTTAAGTGACGAGTGAATTATTTAGTAATATTTATATACCGATATTATATTATTTTGCTAAGTTGCAAAGTAAGGTACCTACAGGATTAATATAATGACTATAATAACGGAATCTATACATTCGTGCTGTTCGCCGTTAAGGAGTTCCCTCTTGTATCTTGAAAGTCCAAGGTCCAGTACCAATAACAATAAAATACGACCACCTCAAAACTATACTGAACCAAATGCAAAAAGAATCATCAAAATCGGTTCATAAGCAAAGGAGTTATAAAAAAAGGATGAATTATGAACCTCCTTTTTTGAAGTTGGCTAATATACTGCTTAGTTCTATAGTAGGGTACCTATAGGATAGACGTAATACCCATAATATCTCAATTTACACATGCCTATTGTTTGTCGTTAAGGAGTTCCCTGGTGTATCTTCTAAGTCCAAGGTCCAATACCAATGAAATTAAAATGGGACCACCGCGGAGCTATACTGAACCCAATGCACAAAAAATTATCAAAATCGGTCCACAATTGACGGAAATATCGCTGAACATACATAAAAAAAAAAAAAAAAAAAAAAAAAAAAGCATACATACAACCGAACATAGAACCTCCTCCTTTTTGAAGTCGGTTAAAAATAGACCTAGGCGAAACGTGTCTTCGAAAATTACCTCTAAGGGCATACATTTAAGAGTGATCACAGGTTCGTTCAGCAGACTTACTCAAGTGGTTGCAATCAACCAATAGGTATATCTCAAATAGGTAAAAAAACAGAACTTGGTTGGAGTATATTTACACTTTTTACAACATCCGCTGGAAGAAAACATCTTTTACTTTTCGAAAATTGTCAATGAATCTACTGAACTTTACTAACTGCATATAATACTAAATGCAAGCGGACATATTTAAATATGAGCTGTATCATCATCATCATCATCATTTCAGCCTATACTTGTCCACTGTTGAACATAGGCCTCCCCAATCGCTTTCCAGCGTAACCGGTCCGATGCCACCTGCATCCGATTTCCTGCGATTTTCACAAGATCGTCGGTCCATCTGGCAGGCGGTCGTCCTACGCTGCGCTTGCCAATACGTGGTCTCCACTCTAGAATCTTTCTGCCCCAACGCCCGTCCGATCTTCGCGCTATGTGGCCAGCCCATTGCCACTTCAGCATGCTAATCCTGAGGGCTATGTCGGTGACCTTGGTTCTTCTACGAATCTCCTCATTCCTGATTCGATCACGTAGAGAAACGCCGAGCATAGCTCTTTTCATAGCTCGCTGAGCAACTTTGAGCTTTTTTATGAGACCTATTGTAAGAGACCACGTCTCTGATCCATATGTCATCACTGGTAACACACATTGACTAAAAACTTTAGTCTTTAGGCACTGTGGTATTTTGGATGAGAAGATGTTGCGCAGTTTCCCGAACGCTGCCCAGCCGAGTTGGATTCGTCGATTGACCTCTCTCTCAAAGTTGGACCTTCCTAACCGGACTGCATGTCCCAGGTAAATGTATTCGTCGACAACTTCAAGAGTAGAGTTCCCAACGGTGAGTGCGGTGGGTACGACATGGACATTATTTTTGTTTTGTCCATATTCATTTTAAGACCCACTTGTTGGGCTACTCTATTGAGGTCACCGAGCATTCGTCCTAGATCTTCCAGCGACTCCGCCATGACCACAATGTCGTCGGCAAATCGAAGGTGAGTGATGTATTCGCCATTGATATTGATGCCAAGTCCTTGCCATTCCAAGAGCTTGAAGGCGTCCTCTAAGGTGGCCGTAAACAGTTTCGGAGAAATGACGTCTCCCTGTCTTACTACTCTTTTTATGGGGATCACCTTCGTGCACTGCCCCTGTACTCGGACTGACATGGTGGCGTTATTATACAAGCACTTCAATACTTCAATGTACCGATAGTCAATGCGGCATCGCTGGAGAGATCTAAGAACCGCCCAAGTCTCGATCAAATCAAAGGCTTTCTCATAGTCCACAAACGCCAAGCATAGTGGCCGATTATACTCCTCAGTCTTCTGTATAACCTGCCGCAGCGTATGTATGTGGTCTATGGTACTAAAACCTTTCCGGAAACCGGCTTGTTCGGGAGGCTGAAAGTCATCAAGCCTTCGTTCGAGACGATTCGTAATGACTCTCGAAAACAACTTATAAACATGGCTCAGCAGTGTGATGGGCCTATAGTTCTTCAATAAGGTGTTATCACCTTTCTTGAAAAACAGCACCACCACACCCCTGTTCCATGCTTCCGGCGTTTTCCCTTCAAGCAAGACGGAATTAAATAGCCTCTGAAGGACTTTAAGTACCGGCGATCCGCCCGCCTTCAGAAGTTCTGCAGTAATTCCGTCTTCACCCGGCGCTTTGTTGTTTTTTAGTTGTTTGAGAGCCATCCTAATCTCGCACAGGCTGATGTCCGGGATATCTTCAGTGCAGTGTCGGGTTAGCTTGGCTCTTGGGTCTTTTACCAAGTCAACAACAGGTTTAGCTACTGAGGTATATAACTGTCCATAGAACCTCTCTATCTCCCTGAGCACCTCTGACCTATTTGACGTTACGTTTCCGTCCTCCGTCTTCAGTTTCGTCAACTGGCTCTGCCCAATAGACGCGTCTCTTGCGAACACTTTAGAGCCCTTGTTCTGCTCTATGGTCTCCTCAATACGCCTTGCATTGAAGGACCGTAAGTCGTGTCGCGAGGACTTTAATATCTGTCCATTTAGCTGCCTATAGGACTTAGCATCATCGGAAGTTTGGAGCATCATGGAACGTCGCTCAGCCATGAGGTTTCGGGTGTAGTCAGATAGTTTTTGAGGCCTATTTTTACGGTGGGTCTTAAAATACTTGGACCCGACCGTATGAACAGACTCTACCAGCCTGTTGTTGATTTCGTCCACCGATGCGCTGCTGTCTAGCAATTCGAAGCGGTTTGACAATTCTATATATGCATGAGTAGGTCGGAGCGTAGACTTCATCAGACGCGATCTTTCCATTTTGACATTAATATTTAATGTGCCTCTGACCATTCGGTGATCACTGCCGGTTTTTACCTTATGAATAACGGAGACATCATTAAATATTTGTCGCTTGGTGCTCATGATGAAGTCTATCTCATTTTTTGTGGAACCATCAGGGCTCATCCAGGTCCATTTCCTATGAGGCGGCTTCTGGAAGAAAGAGTTCATCATAAAGAGTCTCTCTTTCTCCAGAAATTCGGCCAGCCTCTGACCCCTGGGGTTGCGCTGCCCATATCCAAATTGCCCCACTCTCAGCTCATCATCGCCCCGTTGGCCCTATGGATGTATGGCTCTACTAATGTCCTCATACATAACTTCGACCTCATCATCTGAGTATGCCGAGGTCGGTGCGTAGACCTGTATGACCTTCAGCGAATATCTTTTGGATATTCTGAGTATCAGGTACGCTACTCAGCTCGACACACTGGTGATGGACACAACGTGGTTTATGAGTGACTTGTGGACGATAAATCCGACACCACCTTGGGACTGTTGTTCGCCCTCCCGGTAGAAAAACAAATTGCCGGATTTTAAGGTTATCGTGTCCTCGCCCTCTCTTCGGACCTCCGATAAACCAATTATACTCCAGTGCAACTTGTCTATCTCTTCTTCCAGCTCAACTAGCTTCTCATCTGTCCTCAACGTGCGTGCGTTGTATGTCACCAGGGCCAATTTTCGTCGTTTTTGGTGGTAGCCGAATCTCTGCCGGAGATTCTTCGCACCCCTTGTCCTGTCGTTACCATGGCTGCTACCGTGGCCAGGACGAACAGGACTGCCGGGGACTAGGGGCCTGGGTTTGTACTTTTCTTTCATGTTGATTGGGGGATTTGCCTTACTCGCCACGCTTGGCAGGCGGGTTGGCGAGCGCAGTTCAGTGGTCGTGGAAGTATCTAGGAGAACGCTGCTGCCCGTTCCCTAGTTGTCTCTTAGTCGCCTTGTACGACACCCAATGAGATGAGATGGGTTGGTCCAATTCTAAGCCGGGAACCACGCGGCAACCATGAGCTGTATATTTCTCGCATTATATCATTCCGACTGGACTCACCATAACAAGATGCCGCCTCATATTATTTAGATAGCCTTTATATATTACATACACGCTCCTCCAAATATTCCTCTGTGTCGTCAAAGGCATTCCTCTTAGTGAGCTAGTCACGTATTGCCCTATAGACGTTCTTCACTTACTAAGTTTGCGTGGAGGCAAACGTGGCTTTTTTGTGATATAACCACATAAATTTGTAGGTAATATAAAAACCTTAGTTTTGTTTACGACTCACTAGGACAGTAATTCCCCTGCGCAAATCCTAACCTTTTTTTTAAGCGAAGCGGTGGTGAAACTCGGCATTAATTTCCTTTCGTTTCATCCCATTTCCTCTCCCCAGCGGGGTGACGCCTTTCACCTCTGAGGCGAGTTTGCTCATGTGAAATCAAAAACGAACCGCTTAGCTACCTCCCACAGGAGTATGTCGACTTTTCTTTAGGAAACTTCTCATAACACATTTTTAACGTTTCCACTTACACTATTCAGCTTACAAAGTCTACATGCTCAGTTGAGGTATTTCCCTTTAATTCCCATCAACACTGGTATGCACATAAGCTAGCTTATGTCCAAACCAGTGATGTCCAATGATTGATTTCCTATTTCAGTAAAATGTAAATCAAAGTATATTTTTGATGTAAAATAATTATTATTTTCATTCCGTCGAAGTACAAAGTATACATTATAAAAGTGTTGAACAAAATATAATGTATATAGTTATGAATAGTGATAAACAATATAAAATGTACTGGAAAAAGAACACTAAGTAAAATGGCTTTAGTGAGAATTGAATGACACGGAACTGTTTTGTAAAAAAAGTGTGAATAACAAAACGATATGGGATGATTCATAGTGAAAAATGTTATGTGCAACCCACTGTCCTATTTAAAGATGATGCGCGAAATTCACGACAATGCTGGGGCAGGCGCAAGCGGCGCGATGGAGGATAGCGAGGTCGGCGGGAATAGGGGTGCCGAAGTCGATATGAACGACTGCGGCTCCCTCGCGCTGCCTCCCGACTTGCCCCCGTACTCTGGCGACTACATCATCAGCGACTACATGGAGCGCCTCGGTACACGACTTAATATGCTTGAAACCGAACTCAAATACGCCTGGCGAGCACTCGACCTACTTAGCCAAGAATACGTGAGAATGTGGGAACGATTGGAGAGATTGGAGGCTTTACTCGCCGATCAACAGGGTGTAATATCAACATTGCTCGACTTTTATACATGTCGAACGGTCAGCTCTAGAGATCCCATCACTCGACTCGAAGTAATAAGAGAAATTTTAGGAAACGGTGCTGTGGAAGATGGCATTGAAGAAGGTTTAGATATAGGACGAAGTTCCGTGTTGTTAGATACTCAAGAGGAGGTGATGGAACCGAATGAGGCATTCTATAAAAGCTTGAATCAGGCTTACCGAGATGACCTAGTTTACGATGAAACCTCCAGATCACAATCACAGTTAGACATGATATGGGAAGCTCCCGAAGAACCAGATATGAAAATGATTCCTACTAGCTCTAGGCAAGTTTACAGTGCAACTGACTACAAAGATTATTGTGGATTAAAAGGCGGACTGAGAATTAGTGAAAGAGATCTGGTGCATTTGTCTGCTTTAAGCACAATAGATCAAATAACAGTAGATAAATTTCATAAATTAGATAGGCTGACAACACAATTACATAAAGATTCAAGAGAATTAAAAGACCTTAAAACAAGGCTCTTGAGTCCGAAAACAAAAATAAACAAACACGATAGGGACATCGAAGCGAAAGCGTTAGTTGAAGATGGAAATATTATTAATGAACAACTCAAAAGCGTTTATTCTGGTAGTGATAATTGGGGAATCAATGATATGATGAAGATTTTTGATGATTTAATGTTGACAGGGCCTAAAGAAACTATTATTACTGAAAGATCCCCGTCAAGATTGCCGCTAACACATAACGTTGTACCAGATAGGACATTAGATTACTTGCCACCATCTCTCTCCCCTCGCCGAAAATATGTACCAGAAAGAACGACGATAGAACCATACACAACTGTTACTGGGCGTCTGGCCTATAGCTCAGCAGTCGCAAATGCTGAAATTAATGCGGCTAAAGCATCGAAATCTCCCAGTGCTCTCTCAAGAGAGCGATTTGAGTCCTGTTCCACTTACCAAGTAACTGACGCGTCCAGACAAATTTATTTTTCTAGCAAAGGCTTGTCTCAGCCTTTAAATGAGATTTATAAATCTGATATAGAACAACATTCACCCCTATCGATTCATGAAATATATAATGGGCCTATTGATAATGAATTGGTTTATGAAGATAATAGATTACGAAAGTCCCCCAGTCCACCTCCACCAGCCCCTCCAAACGGAGCAGATGTATTTCCATCGATCGAAAATAACAATGAATTAGTTGCTCATCATCAACCCATGCTTTTCACAGGCAGTACGATACTAATAGATAGTATGCGTTTAAGTCCAAGATCACCAAAATCTCCAAAAACTTCGCCAAAGCATGCAAAAAGAGATTCGGCAAATATTGTAACCGCTATATCTGATTCAGGATTATCTTCAATGAGTGGATGGTCAAGCCTAGAAAAAAGTCCTGGTTCTCCAAAGACGGGAAGAATTACACATGGAAGTCACGATTCTCATAAAATGAGAGATCCTTCCCCCCAACCTATACAAATAATGTCGTATGAAATCGACTCGAAGCCTTATATAGAAACTCTGGTAGATTCATATCTATACGAAGGTAAAAGTTTAAAAAGCGATTACAACTTGCAGAAGTCCGATGTGACAGGAAACGAGCGCAGCTCGAGAGATTTGAATAAAATGCAGGAAAAGATCCATAGTGATTATATGAAAAGCGATATACCATATTCTGTTACCAATCAAATATCGCAAATAAGTAATATAGGAGAATATCATTACGGCAACGAAGCTCCTTCTATATATTCTGTAGCAGGAAATAGGCAACCAATATTCACCACTGTTTACAGTACGCCTAGAGGGATTTTATCCGAAGATATGAGTTTTTCCGAATTATTAGATAGAAATGAAATTGCTGAATCTGTTGCGAGACCCACAGTAGATTCATATCCACCAGAATCTAGTTATCATGCACAAACCGTTGTGATGACAGCTGTGAATGCAAATAAACGACCGCTAACTAGGGCAAATACGATGGGTGCAAACGACCCTCATTTTTACCAGAACGGGTATAGAGGCCATCGCGCTGCGTATCCACCCGGCAGTCTTACTGACGCTCTTTCTTATTATCCTACGTCTAGTAGATATGATTTCCCTAAACGAACGTCTTTGGAAGATCAACTGTCATGGCAAGGTGGTAGATCACCGACTAGTTCAATGGTAACATCAAGCCTAAAATCACATTCATTGAGCATAGCGGAAAGAAAACAGTTTCAGAATCAATTACAACAAGAATATTTTAAACAACAACAACACGATCAACGAAACGCCAATGTATTGTATGAAAATCAGAGATATGATAAACAAATGGTACCGGATCATTCAAAAATAAGGAAGGAACAATATTTAGATTCAAGTAGTCTGTTTGTTTCTGAATCGGGATATTTATCTGTTTCAACCAATTTAAAAGGAAAGACTCAAGAGAAACAAGTCAAAAAGCCTAAACGAACTTCATCATTGAAGTCAGCCATGTCTTCCATGAGTCACTGGCTACCTGATTTACATTTACCTAAAAAACACCGATCTCATTCACTGCCTTTTGGAGTTGATACAGTGGAGCAGCCGCAACTGGATAAATCTTTAAAAGAAAGAATACTTTCCACTCAGAGGAGAAAAAAGAAGTACCATTTAGTGGCTTCTGTGTCAGGCTTATTACAAAACGCCAGGCGAAAAAATCAAGCTAGTCATCAATCACTGTCTGACCCAGAAACATCAGAAACAGAATGGTCCGGAGGTCGATCAAGTGTTCAATCAGAAGATAGTGACAGTGTATTCTCTGACTCCGCCCACGAAGGTAGCATGTTTGCTAAAGTAGCAGCAAAACCAAATAGGAAATTAAATAATCAAGATATTGTGCAACAACAACAAATGATACAAGAACATGGTAACGAGTTTCATGATGATGAGACAGAATGTATTATAGAAGAAAACGATCAATTTACATCGGCAGCAATACCACGGGACAAAAGCGATGACATCGACTTTCATTTTACTCGTATTAGTCAAATGAAAAAGGATAATAATATTCAAACATTGGAAAAGTTGGACATTGACACAGATATATCAAATGTTGATCTATTTGAAGAAGAGCAAAAGGAAGATAATCAATCCCCGCCCTCGTTGTTTGCAACAATTGGTGACGTGAAAAAAGCATCAACTGTATCAGATGAAGGATTGAATGATAGTAATCAATCTTACAGTGGAAGTTTGCAAGAATTCACAGTATCTAGGGCTTTAGGAAAATATCGCTTTCGAAAATCAACATCCATTTCTGATGAGCAACTAGCTGATATTTCTCCCCTAAAAGTTAAAACTGAACCACCCGAAGATATGGATGAGGAGTTTATGAATCAAAAAGATAAAAGGATACGCATACCAAGCACTCCAGAAATAGTAGGCACACTAACCGAAAGTGCCTTAGCTTTGCCAGAACGAAGACCATCTATACAGAGCACACGCGGAATACCAAACAAATTTCAACCACGACATCAACAAAGTTTGGAGGTACCTAATAAACATGACGATGATGACAGCCGAAGTACTCATTCGTGGCGAAGTGGTTCTCGTGTATCCTCAAGGAGGCAAAGTACAGAAGACAGTATTGACTCCGAGGATGAGTGGTATTGTTATGAATTAAGAAAACTCGAAGAGATGGAACATCAGTCTCAATTAGAAGCCGAAAGACAACAAACGTTAACAAAAGAACCAGAAATAGAGGACATAAACGAAGAGCCAAAAGAAAACTTGAAAGAAAAGATGTCCTTTGTGCTCAGAGAACTGAAATTAAAAACAGCAACTGTCAAACAAAAATACGACGAATCTCCAGTTCAAGATGCATGGAAAGACATAACCACATTCGCTATTATTGAAGAAACATCTGACGACGTTGAAGACAGAGAATATGACGACGACGACAAATCCTTTGAAGACTCGGGTTCCGGTGAAACGTCCGGGCCTGACAGTCCAGTACAAAGTGGTGATGAACTTGACAATGATTACGATATGCCAGAAATCTACCAGGATCCTATTCCTGTTGGAGAACCTCCACCACAGCAAGACGCTTCTGTTGGCAGTAAGTGGAAGCTTCTGAAGGCCTTGAAAGATCTAAAGGCCGAGGAGAAGACGTCAGAAACGCCTGCCGCAACTACACCTTCTACAGAAAAGGACAAAGTCAGCGCTGGTGTAAGTTACCTTATGCAGAAATTTCACGAAATGAGAGTTTAGAGTTAAATGTTAGAATAAAATATTCCACAGGCAACTTTCAGTGATAATCGAAAGTAATACTATTTGTTAAACTGAAATACTCAAAGCTTTTGCTAAAATTATTTAACTTGCTTTACATTCAAAACGAACTATGAAATTATTCGTATTACTAAGTCTATAGGATTTAGAAGTAGGACATGTAATTATTAATAATAGTCGTCCATTTTCGACTTCCAATGAAAAATAGTGCAATGTAATCCTCAATTTACCTGCAATGAAGGGTATGATACAATACCCGATTTTAATTAATTTTCAATTAAACTTTAACATTCTGATCCAAAATACTAACTGCGGTTGTGAGAAAGTAATCATATTTCATCCAGATTTTGTTTTGCCTAACACAGCTAAAAATGTATTCTAATGCATAGAATAGGGTGCTGGTATAAACAATACTATATAATATAAAGGATATTTACTCATTACTAATGCTTTTTCTATTTAATTGAGGCAATAATTAGATATAACCAACGCAATAGGGTAATAAAACTTTCTATATATTATGTATGTATTAATGAATTTTTATAATAAAGCTTAATGTACACCCAACAATTATACAATTTTTACGAAAACTTTTCCTAACAAGTTTATACTCGAAAAATAGTACTCTTTGTAGGATAAAAATTAATGTAATCAGTATTATGTATGTGTTTGTCGCTTGATAGAAATTAATTGATGATGTTAGTAGATTAAATAAATTGGTTGTCTATAATTAAATTCATTCATACATCAAAGAGGATCTGGGAGAATTTCGTCGTACAAAGTTTGTCATATCATCTCATATCATACAGAGAAATATGTTCCTTATATTTATAGATGAGAATTGCTTTATATTAATCACTCATAAACAAAAAATAATCAATTAAAAAATTACCCATCATACTTTTACTGTTTTAAACTCTAACCCCCATACTAATAAACATTGTTTAGCTGAGGAATTGTCATACTATGCTTTGCTTTCATCTTTCGAATATCAAATGACAGATGACAGAAAGAGAGAGAGCAGGGCGTATCTATTCTCACGCTATCATCATCACCATCATCATCTCAGCCCATACTTGTCCACTGTTGAACATAGGCCTCCCCAATCGCTTTCCAGCGTAACCGGTCCGATGCCACCTGCATCCAACGACTTCCTGCGATTTTCACAAGATCGTCGGTCCATCTAGCAGGCGGTCGTCCCACGCTGCGCTTGCCAATACGTGGTCGCCACTCTAGAATCTTTCTGCCCCAACGCCCGTCCGATCTACGCGCTATGTGGCCCGCCCATTGCCACTTCAGCTTAAGGGCTATGTCGGTAACCTTGGTTCTTCTACGAATCTCCTCATTCCTGATTCGATCGCGTAGAGAAACGCCGAGCATAGCTCTCTCCATACCTCGCTGAGCAACTTTGAGCTTTTTTATGAGACCTATTGTAAGAGACCACGTCTCTGATCCATATGTCATCACTGGTAACACACATTGACTAAAAACTTTAGTCTTTAGGCACTGAGGTATTTTGGATGAGAAGATGTTGCGCAGTTTCCCGAACGCTGCCCAGCCGAGTTGGTTTCGTCGATTGACCTCTCTCTCAAAGTTGGACCTTCCTAACCGGACTGCATGTCCCAGGTAAATGTATTCGTCGACAACTTCAAAAGTAGAGTTCCCAACGGTGAGTGCGGTGGGTACGACATGGACATTAAACATTATTTTTGTTTTGTCCATATTCATTTTAAGACCCACTTGTTGGGATACTCTATTGAGGTCACCGAGCATTCGTCCTAGATCTTCCAGCGACTCCGCCATGACCACAATGTCGTCGGCAAATCGAAGGTGAGTGATGTATTCGCCATTGATGTTGATGCCAAGTCCTTGCCATTCCAAGAGCTTGAAGGCGTCCTCTAAGGTGGCCGTAAACAGTTTCGGAGAAATGACGTCTCCCTGTCTTACTCCTCTTTTTATGGGGATCACCTTCGTGCACTGCCCCTGTACTCGGACTGACATGGTGGCGTTATTATACAAGCATTTCAACACTTCGATGTACCGATAGTCAATGCGGCATCGCTGGAGAGATCTAAGAACCGCCCAAGTCTCGATCGAATCGAAGGCTTTCTCATAGTCCACAAACGCCAAGCATAGTGGCCGATTATACTCCTCGGTCTTCTGTATAATCTGCCGCAGCGTATGTATGTGGTCTATGGTACTAAAGCCTTTCCGGAAACCGGCTTGTTCGGGAGGCTGGAAGTCCTCGAAAACAACTTATAAACATGGCTCAGCAGTGTGATGGGCCTATAATTCTTCAGTAAAGTGTTATCACCTTTCTTGAAAAACAGTACCACCACACCCCTGTTCCATGCTTCCGGCGTTTTCTCTTCGAGCAAGACGGAATTAAACAGCCTCTGAAGGACTTTAAGTACCGGCGTTCCGCCCGCTTTCAGAAGCTCTACGGTAATTCCGTCTTCGCCCGGCGCTTTGTTATTTTTGAGTTGTTTGAGAGCCATCCTAATCTCGCACAGGCTGATGTCCGGGATATCTTCAGTGTAGTGTCGGGTTAGCTTGGCTCTTGGGTCTTTTACCAAGTCAACAACAGGTTCAGCTACTGAGGTATACAACTGCCCATAGAACCTCTCTATCTCCCTGAGCACCTCCGACCTATTCGACGTTACGTTTCCGTCCTCCGTCTTCAGCTTCGTCAACTGGCTTTGCCCAATAGACGCGTCTCTTGCGAACACTTTAGAGCCCTTGTTCTGTGCTATGGTCTCCTCAATACGCCTTGTATTGAAGGACCGTAAATCGTGTCGCAAGGACTTCAATATCTGTCCATTGAGCTGACTTTAGGACTTAGCATCATCGGAGGTTTGGAGCGTCATGGAACGTCGCTCAGCCATGAGGTTTCGGGTGTAGTTGGATAGTTTTTGAGGTCTATTTTTACGGTGGGGCTTAAAATACTTGGACCCGACCGTATGGACAGTCTCTACCAGCCTGTTGTTGATTTCGTCCACTGATGCGCTGCTGTCTAGCAATTCGAAGCGGTTTGCCAATTCGAGTTGAAAGTTCTCGGGGTTTTGGATATGTGCATTACAAGGTCGGAGCGTAGACTTCATCAGACGCGATCTTTCCATTTTGACATTAATATTTAATGTGCCTCTGACCATTCGGTGATCACTGCCGGTTTTTACCCTGTGGATCACGGAGACATCATTAAATATTTGTCGCTTGGTGCTCATTATGAAGTCTATTTCATTTTTTGTGGAACCATCAGGGCTCATCCAGGTCCATTTCCTATGAGGCGGCTTCTGGAAGAAAGAGTTCATCATAAAGAGTCCCTCCTGCTCCAGGAATTCGGCCAGCCTCTGACCCCTGGGTTTGCGCTGCCCATATCCAAATTGCCCCACTCTCAACTCATCATCGCCCCGTTTGCCCAGCCGCGCATTGAAGTCACCTATAACCACTGTAAAGTGTGTTTTGGAAGTATGTATGGCTCTACTAATATCCTCATACATAACTTCGACGTCATCATCTGAGTATGCCGAGGTCGGTGCCTAGACCTGTATGACCTTCAGCGAATATCTTTTGGATATTCTGAGTATCAGGTACGCTACCCTGCTCGACACACTAGTGATGAACACAACGTTGTCTATGAGTGACTTGTGGACGATAAATCCGACACCACCTTGGGACGCTATACAACGTTTATTATAGTTTTTTTCACGAGACATGGGTACGGTAACGTTTGATCATGTTCCATTTCATGCATATTTTATTTAAGAATATTGAAAAAATAGAATCCAGAAAATAAACAGGAATATAAAAATACATCGTAAAACTACTTTAGTTTTCATTTAAATCATATATACTGTTCATAAATTTGCGTAGTTATTTAAAAAACTTAAAACTTAATAAAACTCTGTTAATCAATAATTTAAATTGTGACGGTTTGCGTTTTAGGGACTGACACAATGAAATTGTTATAATCGATATGTTGTTTAAATGTACAAAATTAATTGCCAATTTTTTACGAATATTAGTCTATGTATCTGACTGAAATATTTAGTATTCTCATGGTCAAGAAATTATTAAAAAACCTAGATGCGTTGACCTAGATGCGATCTTGACATATTAAAACAAAGAGTTTTAAGGATTTTTTAATAGTAACAAATGTAAGCGACGAATCAAGCGATTTATCAGACGATTTTTCTGACCAATGGCTTTATTCGTAAATAAATAATGGGATGATTTTATTTTGTTCTCTTTTTGTTTCTAAATTACTTTTATATTATATCGATTCATTCTTCTTCATAAATTTTCTCGATACGATATTTTATCGTTTCCATTTCACACTCATCACGTGTCTAGATACGTCAGATTCTAAACGTCAGCGTACCCATCACTGGTGAAAAGGACCATAGTAAAAGCGTATATCTTTTGACAGTTGCCAGTCTCGTTAAAATAAAATGCAAGCCATTCGTTTTTCACGATATTTAAATTTCCATTGAAAGTTTGAGTGAGTGATTGTATGTATGATACTAATCATAAAATACATACATATAATAATAACGTATTTTACTTAGATGTCACACGGCTTAGATAATCACATAACTATTTACACTTACATAAATTATAGATGGTACTATATGTAATAACATAATATTTAGCGAAAATTTTAGGTGTTAAATGATATTATATAGGAATAAAATATATATTGACACATCAGGGAGGTGACCATTATTACTTAAGCAATACCATTTCAATCTTATTTTCCCATTAAAATGAGACAAACGTATAAAATGCTATATCCATCTCTTTTTAACAACAAAGGAGAGTGGTACGGGCTCAGGTAATATACAGCGCTAATTTTGATTGCGTTATTTTATTGAGATATATTATTATATAGAAACGTACTGGAACTTTGTTGTTTTAAATAATCAGGCCTATATAAAGGCACATTTAACGTTATTTGTTATACATAAAATATTAGTAAGGTCATTCGTATATTCTCGTAGACAGCTAATTCTGATTGTAGGCTAAAGTGAATTTGGTAGGGCAAATTTTTCTGCCGTTCTCGTAAAAGTTATGAAAAGATGGCTATATTTAGTTCTTCTAAAATCAGTTTAGTCTATCGAAGTATTTGTTAACCATGTAACATGAGATACGCTGTTAACTGAGTTATTAATTCTCCATGTAAAATTGTAGTTATTAGTTCTAAATCCGATAAGATTGCGTGATAAATTATTATTGGTAATGAAAATTTCAATTCTTTCTATCACGGAAGTTTATCGGAAAATATTGTTTCTTTTTTTTGAATAAATAAATCTTAGCTTTTAATTTTTAATTTTGTTACGTTTTTTAATATATTTTTGTGTTTTTAGAATGGCTCCGGAGGGTTCAACGATCAAGGCGGAAGAAGAAATGGGTATGTGAACTTATATGCTATTATTTGTACGCCGACATATTTTATATTTTCTTTATGCTAGGACTTATTATGATATTATACGAACAGGGGAAGAAAAAAAAAAATTTATTTTTGTTTTGTCATCTAAAAACAAAAATCAACTGTTGCAACGAACAATATTGAATCTGCAAAATATCACATTTTGTATGGTACTAATTGTGAAACAGTTAATATTGTAAAGCCTTGGACTTTAGGCTTAAGAATAAGAAGATAAACGTGTAAAATGTGTCGTCATTTTAAACATACTAATGAAGCTTATTTTCTAATTACCTATTAAGTCAAAACTTGACTTTGCATTGCTTTCCTGTAAAGTATGTAATTTATAATTCCAATACTGTACTGTACATACAACAGTCGAAATTGTTTTTGTAAAGATAATTAAGGGTAGTATTTCAGGGACAAATATACGGAACTTAATACTTTTTGTAGGCACCCTGGCGATAACCCATTCTACAGTAACATTGACAGCATGCCAGACATTCGACCCAGGAGGAAATCCATCCCGCTCGTGTCAGAACTTGTAAGTACCGCTATAATTTTTAATATCAATAACAAAACCTTTCCACACAATTCCGAATCCGATAGCAGTATCTCGGGCCGGTTTCAATTCGCTATCTTGATATTATGTTGAAGTTTCAAGGGGCCTCTTTGGGCGTAATAAGCCTTTATTTATACCCAGGGTGGTAGAAGGTAGATATTTTAAACTGGTCGTAAATGTTAAAACTCGCTTCGACGTACGCTTACTGAAGCTTAGTAATTTTAGGCGCGTAATAAATATGTTTTTTCTAAATGAAAAATTTTCATATTGCGGACTTTGAAAAAAATGATTATTTCGTAAGTGAACTGACCAACTTGACATTGAATTTTGATTTTACTGACTCAGTTTCAAAATCCAATTTCGCGTGATGCGAATATGAAGTTTAATATGCGGATAATTTTATGA
The DNA here is from genome assembly GCA_905147815.2 of Phalera bucephala. Taxonomy (NCBI): domain Eukaryota; kingdom Metazoa; phylum Arthropoda; class Insecta; order Lepidoptera; family Notodontidae; genus Phalera; species Phalera bucephala. Next base: position 2,288,031 of record CAJHXA020000004.1, on the reverse strand, counting down.
AAGACGCTAAAATTCTTGAACCCTTTGCAGGAATGTGTAGCAAAAAAAGCACAGTTTTACTCTCTCCCCATTTGTTGTCCAAATGAAAAGAATAAAATACTTAAAAGGCCTATTTGATCCCTTCTCTCTTCATTGATGTTTCAATGTTACCTGTATCGTGTTTTTCTTCTGATTTTTTACTACTTAGATGGCCGTTTACTTATTCTTAGATACCAATTTCATCCCTATCTACCGTGTAATAATGAAATAGGGGTCACCGGAGCAAATATTTAGCGGAACCATACACGATACGAAAAATTGTACCTGATAAGAATTAATGATATAATTGCATTTTATCCCCTAACCATGGACCCGCAGGTTCTGAAGGTATATATTTCTATCCCAATAACAGTTTCATTTTCTATGCATGAGATTCTGAGTTGATAGTGAAAAGAAAAAATAATTCTAAAATTTTCATGTTTTCTCTTTTCACTCTCGGTACATAGATTGCTTGCAATGATATTTTTAAAGTAAATTTATTTTGGCCTTTGCATGTTTCTGCTTTAGATAATCTATAAGATGTTCCTTATGTATAAGATAAATTTAGATAGGCAGTATGAAAGGATTGCGTTACATCATTAAAGCATACATACACATGAATAATAAATATGTCCAGTATAATTCCATAGTGGGATGCACGTGCCAGCCAATTACGTTTTCATTCTGACGCTTCAATATCACAGCAAATATTATGTTTGCGACTACAAAATCTCTTTCATCACAACATGGAATAACATGATCCTTGAATAGTTACCACAGCTTAGCTTCTACTATTTCAATCATACTTTGCTATTAGGAAGATAAGGAACTATAAACTCCTTTCCAATGCCAAGGTACGATTATAATATAGCTGAAGAATTGTGGTACGCGCCCTATTCAATGTTGTACTGACCCACAGACATAAACACGCTTTACTTTATAAATTACTTTGTACATGTCAAGCACTTACACTTAATGGATCAACATTTATATCGTAACATATCACATTTATATCGTAACATGTTAAATCAAAACATAAGAAATGTTGAATTCAAAAATAGATATTATGAAGTTTCAATATAACAGGCTTCAGTAACAGCTTTAGCATGAGTAGCTTCAATTGCAAATGAATTCGAAAAGTCTTCAATTTTAGAAAGGTTATCAATTTTGATCGAAACACAATTAGTAGTCAGGCAATTCAGAGCTTTATCAGCAATAGCAAAAGATACGGAACTCAGTGCCTTGTACATACTGAGGGTGAGTTTGAAATTAATTTTCAATGCTAATATACGTTTCACTGTTTAGACAATGGCTGCAACCAAGAGGAACGCAGGTTTGACGTCAGCCGTGCATCGAGCGACGTTGAATGATGAGGAATTGGTAAGTTCAAAAATAACATTATCAGCGTAATTGTTATCATAATTGTTCTCGAAAATAACACTAGATGATTAATCTTAAAAAAATTCTAAGCCCATATGTGTATTCCAGAAAATGCATGTATACAAGAAGACTTTACAAGCTCTCATCTATCCTATATCATCCACTACACCTCACAATTTCGTACTATGGACTGCAACTTCCCCGACGTATTGTTACGAGTGCGAAGGATTACTCTGGGGCATTGCAAGGCAAGGAGTCAGGTGCACTGAGTGTGGAGTCAAGTGCCACGAAAAGTGCAAAGACTTGCTCAACGCGGATTGTTTGCAGAGTAAGTGGAGCACTGAGTCGGAGTTAAAAAACAAATTTACATTTATAAATGAGGAGAATTTGTTCCAATGTTCATTGCGATTTTTTTATTAAAAGCTATTGAGTTAAAAATAGTTGAAAAGTCATTATATACAACTGGAACTGTCGCGCGAAGCGCGAGCGAAGTCGAAAGGAAGAGAATTCTAATTCTGTTTATTTATAACTTTATTTTTAATATCACGAAGATTTTTTAAGATTCTCTTTCTTGATGGCATAACTTGATTATTTAAGAAATACTCTGATTGTTAATCTTGAATGCAAAGAATTTACCAGTGTTGCTTTGTGATTGAACATTTTAACAATTTAAAAGATCGCCACCTCATAAAGTGCAGTTAACTTTGGAATAGCGCGAATTGATTTTTCGAGTTGGCTGGAAAGCGCAGTCTGCTCCTTATTAACCTCAAGTGAGTCAAGGATCACTTGACAGGTCACTTGTTGTAGACAAGATCTTTGGATACACAACGTCGCTGTAGAAAATCAATATTTAATGCACAGTCTCAAAAGGAACTCGCTTTTAGTAGAAGCATTTCCTCAGCCGCGCTCTAAAGATTCCGGCTGTTCTCACAATTTAATTATTTACATAATATTGTGCCATCCGTCTTTTCTTAAGTAAGCCTAGATTGTGAGATCTTGGAGGCACTTACGTGAGCTTTATTTGAATTTATAGAGGCTCCTTTGTGTTTCGAGGATAATAATTATATAACTAAGTTTCAGATAAATTTATTACTACTTAGTTTGTGAATAGGAACACGGAAGATAAACGTTTCAGTGTCGGTTGATTTAAACTGTGCACAGAAATGAAGTATGATTGATTTACGCGATTTAGTTACGTAAAGTGGAAGCGAATGTACTTCCTTTCACCATAAAACTAAAGGAAGTTTGAATAGCACTTAATGGGGCGCAAGTACTCACACTTTAATAAAATCTACTTTACTTTATGCATGTCGTGTATGGGACGACGTTGAGATTAGTATTCTATTAATATTTTAATACGTAAAAAATAAACAACTACCATCTGTTTTTCCCGAAGAGTGTGAATAATAAACTCAATGGAAGAATACGTTTTGGAATATGAAGTGGCGTTCTTTGATCCGGGTGTAATTATGAGCCTATTAGCTGTTTATCTAATTTGATAGATTTCGATGTCTAGGTGATGTCTGTGTGCAAAAGGTAATTCTGAATAGTTAAAAATCCAAACTGTCGTCGTAGTCAAACTTACTGCCATTATTAGTTCGGTTGATGTGCATGAGTAAAATTTTTGCATGTGTTGGTCGCCAACATCAGTGATCAGACATTCTTTACTATCGAGAACACGGATAGGATCATTGGCAACCAGATGAGATACACAACTAGCGACATCAACAGGATTCACGCAATCGGAACAAAACATTTTTATACTTTTATTAACGTTGTGGTGATTTTTATTTCAATGGTGTTTCTTTTTATACCTATTTTGTTCATGTTTACTCAGACCTCATATAATAAGTATAGCATGAGATTTTCCCTTTCCAATTATTAATTTAACCATTGCTTCATCGGTGTGCATGGCTATCGGTACAGTACACAGTTATTATTATATTCCAAATTGTATTGTTCCCATGATATTCTTCGGTTCTAGATTGACATTTGCACGACCATGTGGGCGAGCAATCGTCAGGCGATTTTACTACGTATTACTACTATTTTATTTGAAATTAGTATTCATCGACTGGACGCCATAGTACTCATATCTAGTCTACACTTTGAAATATTAAAAGTACTTATAACGTTATTGATTGTCATACATTATTTTGTTCTGTTTTAATATTACTTTACGCTTTATTCAAGGGTACGTATGTATGTATTGAGGTGATTATATTTATGTTCTATTTCGTTTTAATGACGTATTTTCTTGTACTTTATGATATTGTCCTATAAATTGATATTTATTTACTAATTACGACATATAATTTATTTTTTTAACTGTTTTATGGTGTGCTATGTATTGGTAGATTATTTTTCAAATTCAATGTTTTCGAAGTGTGGACTTTTAGCTCACGTAGTTAGGGTTTCGGTCCTGTCATCCGTTTGTTCCTTTCGGGTTGCCCCGCCCAGCGCCGAAATTTGTCAATGCCCTATTGAATTAAATTGTAATGTTTATGTACTTTTTCTATACCCTACTTTACATTCTACACAATAACACACCGTTCTTCTTACGAATCAGACTAAAGCTTCGAACACAAGCGCCCCAACCAAACAGTTCCGAAAAATCATGTGTTGTAAAGATGTGCCTGTTAGCAATGTGTGCACGCAATCCAGTATCTGTCCACTTCTATATTATATGTGGTTCTTTAGTTTCTTTTTTCCAACATTTTAATGTATAGACATTTTTGTATTAATTTCACTATCTTTATGTTTTTACATCTTACTCCCTAAGGATTTATGTTCATTGCTTAAAATTAATAAAATATCGATTTCTATAAACGTAATGTACGTAAATGATATTTTACAAAATAAATGTGACCGGTACAAAAAATACTGATACATGCAAATACAGAGGGTATATTAGTTTTTTATACATTTCTAACGCCTGTTCTATGAAAATTGGTGGATTGCTAGTAAATAGATATTAATAATCCACCAAATATAAATGTGGTATTCGATGCGTTGAAATGTACTGCTTAGTTTTTGGCGCCGTGCTCAGATCCGCTCCGGCTTGCGCCGCTCGAAATCAACGACTTGGTCAGACCCCACATCCGAAATGATTTTGTTAATACCTGTATCAATGAAGTGGGTGTCTTATCAGGTTGTGTCCTAGAGTAGCCGTAGCGGGTCTGGGCGCGGGGCGGGGGGGCATCCCGGCGCATCCCGCGGCTTACAAGAACAGTATTGACACCGCCTGATCAGTGTGTTTCGCAGGGGCCGCCGAAAAGTCTTCAAAACACGGCGCCGAAGACAAAGCCAACTCCATAATCACGGCCATGAAAGAACGAATGAAACAACGTGAACGGGACAAACCCGAAATTTTCGAACTCATCAGGTAATAATAATTCCACAATTTGTTTCACGATAATGACTCAGACTTTGTTCGAAAACTTGCATTTAATGGTTTGGACGTTCAGGTATATGAGCTTTTACATATTCTCGACACGAATGTTATAATTTATGATTTGCACTGAACCATTATTTATCTCTTTGTTCACTGGATCCTACTGTCATATTTAAATAAGTAATTATGTGTATGTTTAGTCATTTTGTATTGTATATCTCAATTATATCGTATTTTGTTGTATGTGTTTGCGTTTGTATATTATATTTTAGTCTATATGTACCGCTAGCTAATTACTGTAAGTAGTTTTTTTACTATTTGTTTTTTGACTAGTGCACCCCTGTCTATGCTACGACCAAATCAATTTCTCCATCCCAAGGTTGCCTAGAAGAGATTGCTTTTTAGCAATAAGGCCGCCCATTGTGTTACATATAGTTTTCTTTTTTTTGTTTTTATCTTAACATGTTTGTTATTGGTACACAATAAAGAGTTATCTATCTATCTATCTATTGACCACATTATCCTGAATAGAGAAAGATAGTTAGAAATTGCACCTTCACTAATATGAATAGAATAAGTTCCAGTCCGGCATTAGAAATGTTTAATATTGAAATTATTGTTGTTAAAGATGTATCTAATCTCACATAATAAATAATAGGCAATTGCTGACACGATCATGTATGATACAGACGCGTGTTCAGCATCGAAGGAGAACCACATGGAGCGCACATGAGCACAGTCAAGCAATCAGTCCTGGATGGCACATCGAAATGGAGCGCCAAGATCGCCATCACAGGTTCGATGATGTACCGAGACTAACCATTCACCCCCAGGACAGACGAGACGACACACCAGGAGTCTCCGGACAACACAACACTCACACGTCATTAAATTGCTTTCCATCTTTCGTTTCATGTGGCGACCAGGCGGACTTTTAACGTCGACCCAGACACTCACATTGACAGTCTAGAACAGGCCAAGCAGGTCACTATAGAAGGAACGTCAAAATGGTCTTGTAAGATCGCCATTACAGGTTTGCGGTGGTCTTTTGCGGCTACGGATCGCACGCTCGCAGTTTTGATTCTATTAGAAAGACTCTTCGCCTGAAATCTCTTTTGAAACTTTTTTGATGTCTGCTCAAACACTTAAAAATATTGTTGCCGGAACCATCTAGTACGATCCATTTTAGCAAACATCAAAAACGTTCTCTATTGCATACCTTACTTCAAATACTTACCCGAAAATCACGGTCGTTAATGCACCGCCTTTGATCACTACCATCGATGATGACGTAGCTAAATGTAACCATTCTACTCTAAGGAAATTCCACGAATCAAACACATCACCAGATTAAGGCATAACGATGATACGAATCCAATTATTCTTGTCACGCACACAAATTTTTAATCTTCCTCAACACTAAAATGACACACAAACCACGTTCAATTATGATTGCATTACCACAACTCGGCACCACGTCTGCTAAACTGACACAAATTGCATGAGAGTTACAAATTAACAATAAATGTTATAATTGCGGCTGGATTGTCAAAGCCGTTCACTGTGACGTGAACGTTGTCACCCCTTCTTACCCCATCTGTAACTACCTGTTTAATTTCAGCGCGACATTCGAATAGATATCAACCGAAACTTTAGTAGTCATTTGCAAGTGAATGAAATTTTAGAAGGAATAAAAGCATGCCGATTGAAGGAACCCAATTATCCCGAAATTTCTACCTCTCTGCTGTTACTGCCAATAACTTTTCGATTCGTGAAAATTCCAATACCATTACACTCGATTCCCCGCGCATATCTTTATACTTCTTCTTTAAAACTTTCTTCTTGGTCGAGTTTTGCATTAAAAGTTGCGATATTGTAGTCGCTATGTTCAAGTTGTTTTAGAAATCGAATTTGGGCATAGATAAAAACAGTTTGGTAGTTTGAAGCTAGCGTCTTCTTCTTGACCCCAACCCGTTCTGATCACACGATACCCTGTTTATAGATTTCCAAAAGGTTTTAGCACTGAATGCATTGTTTGGTAAGTAAGGTAGAAGATAATCACGGTAAGACGTTTGATATCTTATATTATAGTGTTATAAAAAAATATTAAAATACGATATCGGTAACAGCACCTATGAAATAATCATAAATACGAATCTATATTATATTTATGAGATTTACCAGCAAAAAGTTCGACGGAATTTATTCAAGCGTTCCGTTGGGTCTTTGGAATGGTCTGCTATTTCAATCTCATACGCCGGAACTCGCTCTGGTGAAATATTTGAAATATTATTTCTGAAAGCAATCTACTTTGGGAAAGAGATTGCGAGACCCGCATAAAGGTAACGGCTTTTAACGTAACGGTGTATGTTATTAAAATATTGTTATGTTTATGAAATTCTGATTGGGCCCTTTGTGGGCAGTAATTTGCGCTCAAGGGCTGATCGCTAAAGACAAGAGTGGGACTTCGGATCCGTACGTGACCGTCCAAGTTAGCAAAGTGAAGAAGAGAACAAGGACTATGCCGCAGGAATTGAATCCAGTGTGGAACGAGAAATTTTATTTGTAAGTAAAGAAGCTCTGCATCAACACGGAATAAAACTTTATGTGATCCACGAATTCTCTTGGTGTTTGGTGACATTCATATTTATTAACGATTTTTTGTTGTAATGATAAATGAAAACGATTCTCGATTGATCACTCTAATTTGAACCATTTTGGTTTTGAATGATTTTTAAAAACTTCTTTGTATTGTTTGATTAGCACTGCTGTTTTGTAAATGTGAACAATCTAATTTGACCGAGGTTCACCGCTATGACCACAGGACATATACATAATACCAGCACTGAAACTATATATTAATAACCAGAATTCATCCACTTACACAGATCAACGCAGTTATAGGCGCGACAACATGAATGACATCACCACGACACTCACTTAATAATTCTCCTATAGTAACAATTGCCTGTGAGAGTGCATCAATTTTGGTCATCAGTAGAAGTAGTTTGACTACTGATATTGGGTATATGTGTTCTATAGTCTGATATGGTTTCAAATAATCGCAATTCAAATTGTAGTTGTACATAATAATAATAATATTAGCCCTGTTAAGAAACTGTCCCACTGTTGGGCACGGGCCTCCTCTCAAACTGAGAGGGTTTAGGCCATAGTCCACCACGCTGGCCTAGTGCGGGTTGGCGAACTTCACACACCTTCGAGAAATTCTTAGGCATGCAGGTTTCCTCACGATGTTTTTCCTTCACCGTTAAAGCAAGTGATAATTAATTTTTAATACGCACATGCATTTCGAAAAGACAGAGGTGCGTGCCTGGGATTGAACCCGAGACCTTTGACTTTGCAGTCCAACGGTCTAACCACTAGGCTATCACTGCTTATTTCACTGCTTAGTTATACATATGGACGATCAATCTCGAGTCTCATTATATGCTGATAATTCATGCAAAGCGATAAACAAATACATACATCCATTTTCACAAGAGAAGAACTAAGCGCTGCCACAGATGGCGCGACTGAGCTAGTCACTCATTTAACGGAGTAAACATCATATTCCATTGACACGAAAAGAAAAAGAATAAATGCAAGGACAAAAACTGCTAGGTCATTGCTATAACTTCTGAATGTAGATAATAAAATGTATTTTCTTTATAGCGAGTGCCACAACTCATCCGATCGTATCAAAGTGAGGGTGTGGGATGAAGATAACGATTTGAAATCTAAACTACGGCAGAAACTGACGCGAGAATCCGATGACTTCTTGGGGCAGACTATCATTGAGGTGAGTACCTACTGCAGAATTTGCCTTTCATTTTGATACAACCATGTTGAAAACACTGACGGTAATATCTGTTGGTTAGAAGTTGACCGTTTCAGTTATGACGAGTTCAGTCTCCAAATTGAAGATATTTTGTATGACTCACAAAAAATTGTTTAGGACTGCGTACTTGTATATGTTAAATTCGTGATTGTGAACACACCTAGAACAAAAAAAATCCTAGTATGAGACGAATGGTCAAAGACATCCAAAAAGTTACGTCTTCCAAGGAACCACGTTTTATCAATGGTATGTTCACAAATAGTTCAAAAATTAGGCGATTAACCCGTTAATCTCAATTGATGTTAAAGTTTTGTTTATGTTTTTTTTTCAACCTTCTTAGCCCCATTGCTGAATAAAGGTCTCTCTAGTGGTTCTTCAGTGTATAAATATTTTGGGTATCTTTGTGGGCATCAAGATATATCAGCGTCTGTTTAGTCGTTATTCAGCGGTATTTTTTCCCGCCTATCGGGGTTTAGTCTACTCTAGATTAGTACTATAGGCTTAGCACGGAGAAATTGACGTTAGTATAATGCTAGCAAGTAAGCTTGATGTTACGTTTTTATTTATTTAATAAAGGCGTGTGACAAGGATGGCATATCAACTCACTAGCATCACGCTAATGTCAATATTTTAGTCCTCAGTCCTCAGATTTTTGAAATTGTATCCAAAAATTAAAACAAGTTATTATCCTTATTGACTCCTTAATCTTTATGCTGTCTGGAGAAACTAATTTTGCGACTTAAATCCATCATGGTCCCGTAATATTCTTGACAAATGAGAATTTCTCTCGAAGCCCATTCTTATGCGTAATAAATATTTATTACATAGTATAGGAGTTGAATTATTTTACGAGTTTCTCCCTTATTACGATTTTCATCATAATATATAATGATACCCATTACCGAAATTGTAATGAAGTGACTACTGAAAGATTTCTAAATGAAAATTTAATAGGTATAGATATGGATTAATTTTCTGAAATTTCACTTCTCTTACTCAGACAAGCCTTCTTTTTCCCCTCTCTTTAAATAATGCTATTTCGTACTAGGAATAATTGCTGTATGTTATAAAAGCATTTATTAACATCAATTTTGCATGCACAAATACCAATCGACACAAATAGTCGCACAAATATTTATTCCATGCAAGGATCAGACCCGAAACTACTCGATCTCAACGATCCCTTTTCTACTTTCTGATGAATTTAATAAATATTCTGTTAAGTCCCATGCTTACTTCCTAGGTTCGAACTCTGTCCGGCGAGATGGACGTCTGGTACAACTTGGAGAAGAGGACGGACAAATCTGCTGTGTCCGGAGCCATCAGGCTGCATATCAACGTGGAGATCAAGGGCGAGGAAAAAGTCGCGCCATATCATGTGCAGGTTAGTAGAAATTATGCTTAAACTAGATGGGTTAGCAGATTCCACCTCCTCCTTCTGGGGTGGTGGGACGCGAGGGACGGAAGCCTTGAGCATTTTTCACGCGTAACTCTGTGGAGGACGGTGGTGTGAAATTTGCACTAGCAAATCGCCGTGATCACCAGTCAGTATAGGGAGCCAATTCAGTCTCCTCTCCCCCCACGATGCCAGGCTGTCGGTGCGCGACATTGACGGGCGCCTATGCGTTCCTAGCGTCTTCGCTAGGGGCTCCTGGATCTCTCTCGGAGCCTCTCCGAAGTGTCGATGCTGCCACGGTAGTATTCAGTCCCCCGCGAGCTTTTCCCGGAGACTTGTGGAAGTCAATACAAGATTTTCTCTACGATAAAAAACTGTCGCCTTCCCTCAGAAATTGTATGCACTAAGTTATCTGGGAGCGATACCCAAAACTAAGCAAAGTGCTTATATGAATAGATTAACCCGTACTGCTTTTTGTAATACCCATTCCCCAGCATATTACTGTGCGAATGCGCCAATTGTAAATGAGGGTAACATGTTACCATCGGTTTAGCATGCTTTTACATTTACTACTTACCTTGGATTTATTCACTTTTGAAGTATAGTAGTTAATCATTTGTAAGGTTAAATTTGTACCTACATTAAACAATATGACATAAAATATAATAATGAAAATTATTATAACATGAGACCGTTGAGTTTTTATTGGATCGTCCTAGTGGAAGTCGCGCTTGGATCAGGGTGGTAGATTAGTAGATACATCAAACAATAATGTAAAATTTTCAACTTAAGATTGCTTCACCTGGATACACACAAAATAAAAGTAACTATGATATGATTTAAGTGATTTAAATACATAGAAACGTCTCAGCTACCTTATTTGGTAGCTCAATAGTTTAAGACGTCATCCCGGCATGACGTATTACATATAAGTCAATTTCCGACACTATAGAATTTTTCACATAGGATGGGTAGTGACAGTTCTAATTGCCAGACGAAATTATATTTTATTCAATGGCAATAAGAGGCATGACCCGTTTCTATGCTTATGGTATGCCTTAACACCATTGAATTAAATATTAATTTCGTTTAGCAATTATAACTGTCACTACCTATCCTATGCAAAAATTACTATAGTAATATTCTTATCATTCAATTTATTTATTGATCCATTTAAAATACAGACGCAAACAGGGTCCTTATTCGCTATGACAAAACGCGGCTCGTTACGATAACTTCGTGAAATTATCGTGTAACGGCATTCTGTGTACATACTACTGGAACGCGCCACAGTCATGGCGCGGAAGTGTGGTGGTTCCCTTCTTCAAAAAAGGTGATAAAACCCTCTTGAAGAATTATAGACCCATCTCACTTCTGAGCCACGTCTATAAACTGTTTTCGAGAGTCATCACGAATCGTCTCGCGCGCAGACTAGATGACTTCCAGCCTCCCAAACAAGCCGGTTTCCGAAAAGGCTTCAGCCCCATAGACCACATTCATACGCTGCGACAGGTCATACAGAAGACTGAAGAGTATAACCTGCCACTATGCAAAGCGTTTGTGGATAATGAGAAGGCCTTCGATTCGATCGAGACTTGGGCTGTACTACAGTCTCTCCAGCGGTGCCAAGTTGACTACCGGTATATCGAGGTGCTGAAGAGTTTGTACGAAAACGCTACTATGTCAGTCCGCCTTCAGGACCAGAGCTCGAAACCTATTCAACTGCAGCGTGGTGTGAGACAGGGAGATGTTATATCCCCGAAAATGTTCTCCGCCGCGCTGGAATATGTCTTCAAGCTTCTGGACTGGAGAGGACTAGGTATCAACATCAACGGCGAGTACATCTCTCACCTTCGATTTGCCGATGATATCGTGCTCATGGCTGATACCCTGGAAGACCTCAGTACCATGCTCGACGACCTCAGTAGAGTCTCTCAACAAGTAGGTCTTAAAATGAACATGGACAAGACGAAGATCATGTCAAACGTCCATGTAGTACCAACTTCTATAAAGGTTGGAGACTCTACACTCGAAGTTGTTGACGATTATATATACCTGGGACAAAGAATCCAATTAGGTAGGTCCAACTTCGAGAACGAGGTCAATCGTCAAATCCAGCTCGGTTGGGCGGCGTTCGGGAAGCTACGTAACATCTTCTCGTCCAAAATTCTGCAGTGTCTCAAGACAAAAGTCTTTGACCAGTGTGTGTTGCCAGTGATGACTTACGGCACTGAGACATGGTCGCTTACGATGGGCCTCATAAGAAGACTCAAGGTCACCCAAAGGGCGATGGAGAGAGCTATGCTCGGAGTTACCCTTCGGGATTAAATCCGAAACGAGGAGATCCGCAGGAGGACGAAAGTCACTGACATAGCACTCAGAATTGCTAAACTTAAGTGGCTGTGGGCGGGGCACATCGCTCGTAGAACTGACGGCCGTTGGGGCAGAAAGGTTCTCGAATGGCGACCACGTACCGGAAGACGTGGAGTGGGTAGGCCCCCTACAAGATGGACCGATGACCTGGTGAAGGTCGCGGGTAGAAGTTGGATGCGTACAGCACAGAGCCTGTCGTTGTGGCGGTCTTTAGGGGAGGCCTTTGTCCTGCAGTGGACGTCTTTCGGCTGAAGAAGACTACTGGAGAACTATAAAAGGTTAATTCACGAAGTTCGTAACTTGCCGCATTACTTATTACCTGGTCATAAGGCTCAGTAAGCTAGCATAGTTAATAAGCTTATATAAAACGGTGCATCAAAAAACAAATTAGGAATTAAGAATCATGATTCTACCTATATATAACATTGTGTGACTATGAGTTAACATGCTGATGATAATTGTATATATAATTGAAGGAATTCCAGTTAGCGAACAAAGCAGTACCTATTTTTCTTTGTTCCATGATTCCAGCAACAAAGACGCGAGCATATAAAAAATATATACAGGACTAAAAAAAACTGCATCCAATTCACTAGTAGACAATTTATTGGTTAATATTTAAATTGGCATGGGGAGTTGGGGAGCAACAGGTTGGTTCGTATTGGCACCTTGCCCCTTGGACATGAGCCAGGAAATACCAGAATTACTTGTTGATCAGTGCAATTACTGCGCCTGACAAACCTTATTGGATATTGTTTTGTAATTATTTGTTGCCTACCTCCGACAGGTCCATTGGAAACATTTTCTTGACTCTTGGAAGTGTCGAGTTTAGGCAATAATTCTAAAGATATGTATTTCATTCATAAGACTTAAGTACCAAACGAATAACAGAAAAACACCATTAGGTACTTGTTTATAAGAAAACAATGCAACTTAATAATTGCAATGGCATTCAATATTGTTTTTAAAACACAAAAATTCAGAATGATCTTTCAAGTTTGGAAATTATACCTCCAGGGTATGCCAATAAAAAATATTTTATTGCAGAAATAAAAGAAAGATTGCCATATTGGATAGCATTTTGTCACGATTTCCGGTTACAAATGATTTATTTTGAATTGTAAAAGTATTTTATCTGACTTTTTATTGTTAAAGAAAATAAATAGTTCATTTGATTTGTTGATTTAACGTAAGCGCTGAATATAATGGTATCTGATTTGACTCAACTAAAAGTATAAATTGATCAGGCCGGCCATTTTTAAGTTAGTTCGATTCGAGCGCTCGATCGGAGCGGAAGAAAGAATCGGGTGACCAGGATTTGTTAAAAAGTGTATCGTGTACCCACACGGAATTAATGTTCGAGATTAAAGGTATGATAACTTTATATTCAACGTGTTTAATTCGCTTCTTCACACATCAGAAGCGGGATAAACAAACAAGGTATGCTCAGCAATATTTATTATCTTTTTTTTTCTTCTTTTCTTTTGTTCTAAAACTAAATGAATACATGAAGATCTATTCGCATTTTATGGTGATAATATTTTAAGCCACAATGTTTTAGTATTCACCTGACTATATAACTATCCTTTGCTACACGCCCGCTTATTTACTTATTTGCGATTTATAATTGAGATTAGCCACTTGACTTCACGGTTTTTTTTAAATACACTTTCTTGGGTATTCACAGTATGTATACACAGCAATATCAATAATGATATATAATTGTAATGATTATCTATATATGCTCACGATAGTTTACTTGCGTGTAAACATTTTAATCCCTTCAAGGCTTATTCACAAAACTTTAGGATGTATATAATGGAATTTCAATAAAAAAAAAATAGAATTGGTACAGTAGGAATATTGATGATATTAATATTAATGATCCATGTTAGTGTCAGTAAAGACGGTTATAGTAGTAATAAGAAAATGTCAATGAGAAATAGTAGCAAAGCTCTAAAATATTTATTTCATTTTGACATAAAATTCTTTCCAAATGCTTTCATATTATGGGCTAGTAATTGTCTCATTGAGATTATGAGTTTTACCTGGTCATGAAAAAGAGACCCTTTGCAAGAAGTTAGAATTATATAAGTTGCCTGCTCAGATTAACTATGGGGCGCATAAAAAAAAACAACAGACTGGAAGTCAGGTTTTCGTGGATAGAAGCTTGTCTATTTCTGAGGATACGAACACCAGCCATAGTTATTGTTATCTTACTATCCGTGGCCGTTCACTTGGTATTGAGGTTGGGTTATAATAGTAATAATTATTGTTATAAATCTAAATTTTCCTATGGGCCCTAGGAGGCCAAGGCCTCCTCTCCCTACTTTCACTTACTCCAGCGTAGTGAAAGTTGATGACGGTCCTTTTGATTGATTATAATGTCTTTATACTTACCCATGCTAAATAAAGTGACACTGGAGCAGGATTGGATTTTATAATGAACGTTATTTTTAAAATTTAAATGTTCTTATATTGAAATCTAAGATTTGCGACTAAAATAAAACCTAAAGACCCTCCCCATGTTAGTAAAATTTAGTAAAATTTTCTCTAAATATACCTTAATACCCTAATTGATACAGGGCATAATCCCTGGTGAGCTAGTATGTACTCACTTTTCTCTTTTATTTGATTTGCGGCTTCCAACCAAGTTCATTAGTAATGGTTATTTCTAGCAATTTTGGATTATTGTTAATTATGGTTACTTTATTAAAAACATCTGTCTATATCACGATGGGGTATTCCTTTTGAAATTACTTTCTATATTTTTGTAAGTCATTAAAAATTTTAAAAAAATACTGTTAGTCCCTACTCAATAAACAAAATATGTCGATGAATCATTTGTTAATTTTACTGTCTGAATTGTAATGGTCACTGTGGCATCACAGTAAACTTATATCTTTACGCTGTGGTTTAGTTTCGCGGAAAATATTTGTTTAACCATTTATTTAAGCAAAGGTTCCAAGTTTTCTAGAAGCCTGCGATATAATAATGTAACACGATAAGATCTTATTTAAAGTAAAGAGGATTGGGTCATAATTTTGTGAAGAGCAACTGACTGCTTACGGTCACAGCCAGATTTTCGGGATCTAGCAAAATAATAACTTTTCAGTAGTAACAGTAGACGGCCCATATTTTCAAAGCTGCTGGAGTAATTTTTGAA
This sequence comes from Phalera bucephala, assembly GCA_905147815.2. NCBI lineage: Eukaryota > Metazoa > Arthropoda > Insecta > Lepidoptera > Notodontidae > Phalera > Phalera bucephala. The sequence continues at coordinate 2,272,466 of CAJHXA020000004.1, read as the reverse complement.
AAACTTGCACCGATCCTAAAGTGGAAACACATTAGAGTGAAACACAACGTATATACATACACACTTACATAAATCCCTACGCACACATACATACACAAATACATGCATACTTACACGCTTACTTTCGTATACCAATATTTTCATTTATTTGGACCATAACAGTTATTAATATTCAAAATGGTATACCTACTATACTTTGCGCTTGCCCCGAGATTTGGTTTGACGTGGTAATATGAATAGATAAATAGCATATTAATTTTAAAAGAGCTTTTGAAGAACAAGCTTTTGTAGCGAGAACACAATGAAAATATCTTGCTTAGTTGGGTTCCATTGGATACTTATAAAGAAAAATTTAACAAGCCCAAATACGACGTGCTTATGTTGAGTATAAAACGGATCTAACAAGCCCCAAGTGCGATGGAGTTATGTTGAGTACTTGGGTGGCCCTTTTAGTCACCTTTCGGCTTCGCCATCGGACCCTGAACAGCATCTGGTTGTGTAGAGTTAGACAATACTAATACATACAGACCTAAACATAGAAAGGTTGTGTGGCCGCCGTCAAATTTCGTTATCAGGCTCCATATTGTCATAGTCTCCCAACTTATGTACATCTGCCAAATTTCGGCTCAGTCTGATGCCTGTGGGTGCTTGGGGATGAATCACAAAAACGTGGATCAGGGGGAACAGATGGACAGACAGACATACATGCGAGCAGTTGGGGGTGAGTGAAGGCTAATAGAAACAAAATAAGACTGATTAGGAATAAAGTAGGTATAAAGGACTGACGATTTAGCGCAGTGGTTAAGAGCTTAAGCCGCTATGCCCACTGCGTCTAATAGTCGCGGGTTCGAGTCCCGCACGGGACAAATCTTTGTGTGATCCACAATTATTTGTTCCGGTCTGGGTATTTGTGTATGTGAATTTTCATGTTTGTAAACGCACCCACGACACAGGAATAAATCCTAGTGTGGGGCTACGTTTTAAAAAAAAAAAAATAAAAAAAAAAAACGATATGGAAAAATTAATGATTTTTAGACTTTGATTATACTATTACGTTTGTGTGCTTTACAGAGATATAGTTATGTATTGCTGTTAACGTCAGGATTTGGATGGTTATATGTAAATTCATTATAAAGACTACATTCTCGACATATAGTCAACTTTCTTTTTGTAGTCCATGATAAGAATAACTATGATCAAGGTATTTCACCATGGTTAAATTTGAGGAGGCCTGGGAATGGTTGCTGGGATACTATGCTAGAGGGGGAGCATAGATGTTTTCGCTTGATTTTGAGTTGATTGCTATTTGTCGGATAATTAAGTGGATTTATTTTCTAAGGGATTTTGGGTAACTAGCGGGTTATTTGATTGAGTGGATATGTTTTCCGCTGGATACTGGATGGCTGTTGTTAGCGGATTCAGTGGATATGTTTTCCGCTGAGATATGTTTCCCACTAAATACTTTTAGGTTCAATACACGTCTAATGTTTGCTATTATTTGTAGTGAGATATTGCAATAACTTCAGAGGGTTATGCTAGTACTGCTCCTTTACTATACGTGCAGTGAAACTTTAGAATTCCCTTTTACACTCCATACGCGATGACTGTTCTTTAGATGTTTTTAAAAAAGAATCGAAGAGTATTTCCTTTCCAGTTAATATATACATATATATGTGTATACATATATGTGTTGTGTATTTATTATATCAATTCATATTTGTGGATATATCATTTATTTACTTCTTACTATATACTGTTTTTTTTTTATTTATTTTTTTTTGGTTCCGTGATTGTTGTACAATTGCCCTCACTTCCACATAAATAATTTTTCTTCACTCTAGGGTTAACTGGCAGATACTCTAATTGAGCATTGGCAGATACTCATATTGAGTTAAGTTCGCCTGCCTTTGTACATCTTTTGTTTTAATGTTCTAACTAAGCAATGTTATTTTGTACAATAAAGAATAAATAAATAAAAATAAACAAGATTTGAAATGCATTTCTAAAACATTTTTCATATCGTGTCACAAGTGTCTTGATTATTTTGTATACCTAAATAATTGAAAGGTGATAAATAACCCTTTAAAATTGAAAGTTTTGGTGTTGTATTCGTAAAGCAAAAATTTAGTTGGGATGTCTGAGGTCTAGTCAGTTTTGTTGCCTCTTGGGAGCGAATACATATGTCACAGAGTAACGTGGTTGTAAAGAAAGTAATGCAGTTGGGTTGGTTCGGGTTGGGTTGGTTGGCAAATGCATTGAGGAGGCGGAGCGCTGCCACTATTGTGCGGCCCCGGAAGACACGGCGGCGCACACGTTGCTGGTGTGCCCGGCATGGGATGCCGAGCGGCGCCGGCTCGCTGGAGCGCTCAGTGCAGGGGGACAGGGGCTATCGCTCCCGACCGTGATCATCCATGGTTGGGAGTGAGAGCGCCTGGGCGGCAATGGCGGCCTTCTGCGAGGCAGTCATGTCCGCAAAGGAGGAGGCGGAGCGGGTGAGGGAGGAGACGTCCTCTAATCCCGCTCGCAGACGGCGCGATGGGCGAAGGTGCAGGGACTACGCCCGAAACGACCTTCGCCCACCGTAATCTCGGCCTGCAGGCGTCGGGGAGGGCACCCCGGCGCCCTAGCACTTAGCAGGCCCGCGCCGGAAAAGCGCTGCGTCCGCGCAGCCTCCAAAAGGCGGTAGGGGGAGACCGAACTCCCCTACACGTGTCGAGGTCCGCGCCTAACTGCGGACCGAGCCCGCCGGTGCCACAGAGGTCATGCCAGTGACGATTCCTGTGGCCCGGCAAAAGGGCAGTAGGACGCCGGGGGGGTTTAGTGGGTGCAAGCCCCACATAACCACCCGGGCTGTGCCCTCGGCCCGGGGGTATGCGTTAGGCATTTTCCCCCGAAAAAAAAAAAAGTATGCAAATGCAAAATAATCACTCTTATCGCTTATTATTCATAGTTTCTTCACGTGTTTGGCAGATGTAATAAATCGTGGTATCTATCTTAATGATTGCTATAGAATATAATTCGGGTTTGGTTAGGTTGAAAATTGTGATCAAAATCGGTTAAACAGAAATACGTTTAATAATTATAATGTGTGTATAGCCATGATGTGTGTCACGATTTAGATACGCCTTTAAGTACTTCTATACAAAATAAATTAATGTACCATGATGTAGTTTTGTTTGTTTACAAAAAAAAAACATTACAATTATTTCATGATACATGGGGTCTGTCCAAGAGCGTGCTCGTCGCGACCCCTGCCAGTCATTATGGCTGCAATCTTGGACCGAAGACGTACCGCAGTGCGGGCTAGGGCGTCCCCCCGAGGCGACGCGTACCGGCCCGCCCCCGTCGGTACGAATATAGGTGGAAGCGGCGATGGGGGCCGCCACCCATCACGCCGGGCCCGAACTGGCGAGTCGTGGGGTGCAGAGTTCTCTGTACTCTCTGCCTACCCCGCAAGGGATCTGGCGTGAGGTTATAGATAGATCATGATACATATTTATGATTATAGGTACTTAATATAATCGTTTTTGAAATAGTTGTTTCGGGAAGTGTTATGATTATGTATAAAGACCAAAATGGAGTCTAGAGATCTATTAAGGGCAAATTAGAATGTCTGTATATGTATAAGAGTGTTATTTTTTTGTATTATGAGTAATTGATTGCCAGGAGGCATCACGATGCCGGATGGCCGAATGTCACGACGGTAACGTTCCGGTAACGTTCCAATGTAACGTTCCGGTTACAAATAATTTATTTTGAATTGTAAAAGTATTTTATCTGACTTTTAATTGTTAAAGAAAATAAATAGTTCATTTGATTTGTTGATTTAACGTAAGCGCTGAATATAATGGTATCTGATTTGACTCAACTAAAAGTATAAATTGATCAGGCCAGCCATTTTAAGTTAGTTCGATTCGAGCGCTCGATCGGAGCAGAAGAAAGAATCTGGTGACCAGGATTAGTTAAAAAGTGTATCGTATACCCACACGGAATTACTGTTCGAGATTAAAGGTATGATAACTTTATATTCAACGTGTTTTATTCGCTTCTTCACAATTTATTACCACACAACTACTATACTATTGGGGAAGTTTCTTAGTATATAAGAACAATTCTTGTGTGGTATGTTTACAAAGATGAATTTTACATACAAACAGTCAGAACGACGATTTTTGTAGATCACGCGAAGATTTGTCCCAAGGGGTATTCGTTTTGCAACAACTCTATCCTGTGGGTAGAGGGGTCAACGTTCTAACCAGTTTACAAATGGCGTTAGAAGCATGACCTGAAAAATTCACTTTTATTTTCAAGAGCTGAGACTTTAGGGGAGAAAAATACATTTATTGCAATTTGTTCCTATACGGGAAGGTCGAGGCTGTTATTTCTGTCAAATTAATTTAATCTACGTTGTTTTATCATGTTTAGTATTTTACTTTTTTGACCAACCAAATACTTGCGGGTTGAATTCAATTTATGTAATACTAGTTTCTGCCCGCGACTTCGTCCGCGTTGACTTTAGACAGGAACCTTACATTTTTCCAGGATGAAATTTACCTATCTTATGTGTTAATCCAGGTAATAAACTATCTGTGTGCCAAATTTCATCGAAATCCATTAAGCCGTTTTTGCGTTGCTAGTAGTATCCATGGCTTTCCCGTAAAAGGGTCCAAGTCGTCACGCCATCTTCGTTGCCATAAAATCAATTAATTAAATATTAATTTTGACAGACGGTTTGGTCTAGTTAAGAGCCTAAGTCACTTTTCCCACTGGATTGTATAATCGCGGGTTTGATCCTCGCACGCGACAAATCTTTGTGCGACCCACAAATTATTTTTTTAGTCTGTTTCATGTTTGCAATTTCATGTTCCTAAACGTATCCATGACACAGAAATAATTTCTAGCGCGAGGCTGCGTTACGTACAGATGGATTAAAAAATAAAACCCTCCGAAGGGATGAATTAGATCTAGATGCACACGTCCAAGAACTGAATATTATGTGCATCCCATGTTCGCATTTTCTGAGAAAATATAGTGAGTTGATTGTTATGTCTTTTACAGGATTTTGAGGGGTCAGTTTTATGCATGTAATTACCAAGCTACCGGTATAGTATATTTTTGAGTTGAGTATAGAAAAGAATCATCCCTTTTTGATGCACTCTAGAGGCGTGATAAAATCATAATTATTTTTGATTGAGTAGTTTTACCGTACGTAGACTCGCATCGTTTACGGTTATTCTTAGTACTTACAGTTCAAATATTTAGGTATATTTATGACAGCTGCTTACTCTGATGCTCAGCATGTAAACTGCTAGAATAATTAGATAGGTGGGACCTACCATGTTTCATTGATAGCCACTAAGCCTAGTTGGAAGCCTTATTAAGCGGCTAAATAATTTCCAGTAGCACGTAGCCACAAATACTTCCACCAACCACCAATACACTGGGTTCACATGATGGAGTATAACTCAATCTGTGAGAGTAGGCTTTTCCCCAAAAGTGGGACAGTGTAAGCTGATTTATATATAACTATGTATTGCTCTGGCAATTTTTAATCAAATACTATAGATTTTTATTATATACTATTAACGGATTGTTGAATAGCCTTAAGTAATAACATTTTCAATGTACTGATAGACCATTTTCATTAGGCACAATGTTACGTAACACGTCGTTAATGTACCGGTGTATTGTTCATTGACATCTAAGTAAATTAATTAAGTCTTAATTATTTATGGGCTGGGCTAGTTTATACAGTTTACGACCCTTTAATGTCTTAGAATGGGGCCTTTTCTTGTTGGAAACATTAACATTTCGTGTGATAAGGTAAAAGGGTTAGCAAGAGTCTCATAGTGGTTTTACATTCAACACTCGCATACAACAGCAGGTCGATAAAAATCTATCTATCTATTTGCATCATAACAAGGGGTCTGGCCCCTTGCGGGGTAGGCAGAGAGTACAGTAATCTAACATGTTCTTTCCTGATAAATCTCTCTGGCTTCCTCCATTCTCGTCTCATACACGCTCGCCTGTTACAGAGACTCTTGATTTTCCTTTCAAATGAGACACGGTCCATTTAGTCAAAAATGGTTCTAAATATAGCTGGCCGAACGAAAAAGCGACACAAGCAAGAACAAGCAAAATGAAGCTTAATATCTTTAAAATTGGAGTGCTAACTCAAATAATCATATTTTGAATTCAGTTGAACTGTCTTTTTATATTACCAGCAAATTTCAATCATCATTTCAAATTTAGAGTTTATTTCTCATTATTAAGCTAGAAAATTCAATGCCATCCAATTAACTTACACAAACATGAGTTGTTTCCACGAAGACGCCATTTGTTCCATTTTGCTTTATTTGTAAGTTCGCAATTTGTTTGATATAATTTTATTGGTTAAAGTAGATTCAAACTGAAAATTCAGAATGCTTGAGGCCTAAATGTTAAGTTGAATTATAATTCAGATCAATCTTAGTTTTTTTCCATGAACATGCAATCTATTGCATTTTCACATTGTAATCTTGTATTCTTGTATTTAAATTATTTATTATATATTTTAATTATTGCGCAATCACGATCTCAGTTGTAATTTCTGATTCGTAAGATAAAATTAAGCTTAAAGAAGCTTGTTACTTTCTTATCTGCTTCTTAAGGATGCTAATCAGGTGGTTTAACTCGGATTGTTAGGGCTAGGATTTCGGGCAATACCATTAAGACTTAGTCCAGCGTATTAGATTCGTGACACATCTTTCGAAAATTTTTTAGAGGTCTCAGATAAGAATAATCAATTAGATTTGCCGTTACACCTATTCAACAAAAAATCTTAGAAAGAGTAATATTAAAAAAAAATAATTCTAAAGCAAGAAAAACAAACTTGCAAAAGAAATGAAGATACTATTATTATTCCCCCTATGTCTATGCAATAAAATTAGGTGCAGATAGCAAGACCAACTAACCAACCAATGGTCCTCAGAATTTAGCAAGAGTCCAATCTTTCCTGTTTGCTGTGTTTGGAAATCCTTGTTAATGCTAGATCACAGAAGTTAGCATGCTAAGTAAAAGTATGGTTAAACTCAGTGCTATATTATAAAATTATCGTGTCCAATTCTGTTCATTTATAGCATTTTTGAACGTAAATTTTTAACAATAGTTTATAGAAACATCCCATGAGTAAATACACTTGCAAAAAACTTGTTCTTCTCTATGGTCCAGTTTTCAAGTGATGTGCAAGTATAATTCATTGAATGAGTCTGAAATCTAAAGTTTTGCTATTGCTCTTCCTTGTTTCGAAACTTTTGCTTTAAACTAAATGTTTGTAGAAAATATGTAAAAGTCCTAAACGAAGTTCGGAAAAGTTCGAATATTAATATTGACTTTGCTACAGATCTCGGAGGCGTTATGTTGAATATTGGAGCACTTACAAAACTGTTCTATTACAGAGCAAAGGCGAAAGTTGTTGAGAACATTTTATTCCTCATCAAAATCAAAACTTTTTTATTCATGTAGACCAAAAAGTACTAAATTATAGTCAAGAAAGAAAAAGCTAGTGATTTTTCTTTCAAAATTAAAATACACCGTCTCGCTTATATTCCCCAAGCGGGGGTGGCAGAGGTGTTCTGAGTACACCCACGTTTCGCCGGCGATGTTAGGTCCCATGTAATAGGGGGCGAGCCTATTGCCATATACCGGGCACAATTCCAGACTCCGGACTCGTACTGGAAAGTTTTCGTTAGAAAAACTACACTTGTCCGACCTAGGATTTGAACCCAGGACCTCGTGATCACAAAGCGATGCGCTTTGCCACTAGACCAACGAGGCAGACAAAATTAAAATAATTCCTTAAAATCTGGTGTGTTAGCAGTAAAAGTTTTTTTTTTTTTAAAAGTATATTATTTTAACCAAATAGACAGTCTTATCTGAAGGACAGATCAAGTCTTCGTAACCGGCGAGCGTGTATGAGACGAACAATGAGAGTGGAGGAAGCCAGAGAGGTATGTTGGAACTCTGTACTCTCTGCCTACGCCGCAAGGGATCTGACGTGATGATATAGATAGATTATTTTAAAATGGTGATCAAATAATTATATGGTGAAATTTAATCAGTGATGCCGATTATAATGAGATCCTGGTAATTTATAACTGGGTCAGCGCTATGTTTCCAATATATTGTATAAATATCATCTAAACTGTTATTATAGATAGCAGCCATAATATCAATGGTAACAGTATTAAATATTTGTCTTCGAAAAATACTAATGATATCGCCTTAAGGAAGAAATGAACAAAAGTCATGATTTTTGCATTTACATCACTGGAATGCATCTTTGACAAAGTCAGGCCAATACGTTAACTCTAATTCATTCATTCACATTCGGTTCCAAATCAAATTTCAAATCAACCAAACTTTACACCTACAAAAAAGACGAAATCAAATAACATTCCTAAAAGTTGGACCGCCCCTACTTAAGAACCTTACCAATACCCTACTTAAGAAACTTATTAAAACTTACGCAAAACCGGTCCAGAGACTTCCTGGTTACCTTTTATATACATTTTTCGGGACATTGCGTTTAGATTTTTATTAGGAAAAAATCCTTGTTATTGAGTTCTTAGATTTACACGAATATTACACATGAAATAAAACTATTTTTTCGGATTTTATCGCGGTTTATTTTGATTTTTAAGTTCCCGACGTTTCGAGTGCTTTGCAGCACCCATGGTCACGGGAAGGACTGAGGTGTTAGACGTCCAAAAGGCATAGTTGTTCCGGGGTACCCTCAAACTTCTTAATTATTTTTGTTTTTGTTGGTCCGATCTACGCAGAATGAGCTCACGGTGTCTTGAGGTCTTGCAGTGTTATGCTTGGTTTTGGATTTGATTATATTAATTACCGGATCCCAACACCGTCGCTCAAAGAAGTCTGCAGTCTGTGAACATGTCCTTGACCGCACCCGCCATAACATCAGATTTGATAGACCAGAAATCCTCGTGAAAGAACACCGATTCCTACCAAGGATGGTTTGCGAGGCTATTGGAATTAAAAAACATCCTAATTTCAATAGAGAAGATGGCTGGGTGCTTCCATAGTCTTGGGATCCGGTAATTAATATAATCAAATCCAAAACCAAGCATAACACTGCAAGACCTCAAGACACCGTGAGCTCATTCTGCGTAGATCGCAAGGCTACCGTTAGTAGCCCGAGACTCATTTAAAATAGTAAAAATTATCTCGATTCCGCACGCCATCAGTAATTCCATCATGGCTCGAATTACACCCATAGCAGAGTACGTAGCTATAAGTTTAAGATAGGAATCTTATTTATCGTTGTCTGAGCAGGATATAAAGTCATGCCTCCAAGACGGATCTAATGTATACCTTTGCTACCTACAACGACCTATTTATCATCTCAGGAGTGATGATAACTTATGCCAAAAAGAGGTCAAGGTACGGGAAAATGTAAAGTTATTTATAATACATGCAACAACGAATGGAAAGAAATTATCAAGATCAATCAATACTTGTATTCTTGTTGCGGAGTGTGTCATATACGTGTCTTGTGTGAATATCACGCGTTAGGAGGACAAATAGAAAAGGCAGGTATTATATGGATTGAACAAGGATGTTTAATTAGAACAGATAACATTACAATTTACGCGCACTATGAGGGTACAAGCGAATTAAATATCAAAAATCAGTTCTACTCGCCGAAAGTAGAACCTATCTATCACATGATTAACACTAGCTTTACAACTCCTTTGCTGCTCAATTACTCGTTTGTTTCCAATGATAAACAACTAGAGGAGATCAAAATACAGATCGACAATCTTAAAGCAAATGAAAACGTATCAAAGCAAATCTCCTATCATGATGTACACCATTACACTGTGATTTACGCAATCATGGGACTAGCATTGGTGTTTGGAATAGTCATCGTGGTGCGGAGAATCCGTACCGAGCAATCAACGCGTCAACAGCCGGCGGCGGGGAGGGTAGAGCAAGGAAACCCTCAGCCCACCGCAACTCATCTGTCACCTGCTGGTCCCTCCAAACGTAGTACTTCCAGTGTCAGTGAAAGTGTTCAGTGTGAGAGTAGTAGTGAAGTGCAATGTGAAGGTGTATATAGCGAAATTCCCCAAGCGCGTAAAGTGGACAAGGGCACCATGCCCATGCCTATAAAATCAAAATTTACTTAAGGACTCTAGTACATAATATCATAAGCAAGACCATCACCTTGTCAGTAGCATAAGGACCCAATGAATTCATCTTGTATCATTATCACGCCCATCTTTCACGCTGCATCCTTTGCCCCTAGGAGCATGTACGGTACAACCGTACATTTTTCTATGGTCAGCAATTACACGCGGCGCGTGCGACACCATTTACTTCAATATCACGAAAGTGCACATCAGTTCGCGTTCAACCAACAAGGGTCGCGCGTGCTCGCGTATCATTAGCATTTATCAAGCAATTAATTACAGTTCATTACTTTTTCGGACAATATAATTTTCTATCAAGCTTTGGTGTATTGTTTAACAACTATCACTTTATTAGTGTTCGAGTCAACAAGGAACCGTACAGAAAATATTCTTTGTTATGTGAGGGTCAGGTCCCTACAGGTTTTCTTTTGACCCTGAACCGTATATGGGTAAAGAATTATGATTCATTTCTTTTCTACTGCTGTTTACTTTATTATGTGTGTGACTTTGGAAGTGTTTGTTTCGGTTTTGTTAATACGATTAATAAACGAGTAGTGTCATACTAGAATCTACTCGGAAAGCTTTATGCGTTGTAAACGAAAGTATTTTGTTAAGCTAGTGGAATCTAAGATTTATCATATACTATGTGTTAGAAGTAATTAAATTCATGTTACTTATATCTTTAAAGTAGATAGCCCCGATAATTTAGTTTTAGTTAGTTATATTTTATAAGTCTTTTATTACACTGTACATACTTTTATAGCCCATATATATATTAATTCTAATTAAGTGGCAAATTTCATCTAAACCATGTTTTTGTCTTTTCATTTAAGAATTGTGCTCTTGTCGGTGCAGCTATCCATATCATATCATCTATCCATATCATCACGCCAGATCCATTTCGGGGTAGGCATTGAGTACAGAGTTCAAATAGGTTCTTTCCTTACACACCTCTCTGGCTTCCTCCACTCTCATAGTTCGTCTCATACACGCTCGCCGGTTACGGAGACTCTTGACTTGCCCTCCAGATAAGACTTGGTCTATATGGTCATGGTAAGATAGTAGAGGTCTTCCCCGGTACCTATATCCTTTCACTTTCGCATTGTGTATCTGTTTGTGCTTCGCCGTGGGGGGACGGCATAAGAGTACAATCTCCCCACCGCATGCTGCACAGACAGCGGGTCGTAAGAGGCGTCTAAATCCAGCGCAAAAATACCGCAAACAGCGGTATTTCAGACAAGGCAGTACTCCGGTGCCACAGCGGAGGAGGGCTTTTCTGGGCTGAATGTGGTCGGAAGCAGGACACTACTCTTTGGGATGGCGGTACCTATGGCATCCATAGCTCTAGTCAGATGGGTTACTGCTGGGAATAACTTCGTTTCCTGAAGGTGTCGTACTAGACACCAAAGGGACACTAGAAAAGAGGGTGGGTAGCAGCGTCCTCTCATCTCATATAAAATGCCATAGTGCGATCGCCAACCCGCCTGCCAAGCGTGGCGATTATGGCAATTACGCGGCGCAAATTAAGCGGCCCTGCTAGTCTTTTTTTTGTAGGATTTTGGGGAAAATCCTGCGTAGGTCTTCCGTGAGCCTCGGGGGAAGCTCGCGGGGCGTGTCGGATTTCTACCGACTAAAAACCTCAGGGTGGCCGACATCAGCACTTTGGAGGGGCTCCGGGATCTCCGTATGGAACGCACCGGTGCCCATCTTGTGCCTCCCTCTGACGAGCCCGCCATCGGAGGGAGACTTGATGACATGCTCCCCCCCGCACCGACGCGGTGCTCACGGCGACGTGGGCCACACCACGCCGCCGTCCTCCTCGGGGTTGCTCGTGAAGGACGCTCAGGGCCCCCACCCCTTGCGTTCGCAAAGTCAGCGGGAGCGGGGCGGCGGCGGCGGCGGTGTGGGGAGCGGCGCGTTTCAATGCATACATTTATACGGAACTGGCCTCGAAGGCAGAAGCGCGGGGAGCGGGTGACAAGCGGCGTACGAGCGGTGCGTACCAATCTAGCGGTGCCCGCGCGTCTGCATTGACGTAGTGTTGAGTTGTAGTATTATTTTTTTGCTTTTTAACGACCGAAGTTTCAAAATGCCCGCCGACGTGTTGGAGCAAACTAGTACAATGATTTTTGATAGAATTTGATTTGATAGATTTGCTTCCTCGCCCGGTTGTAGAAATTTACATCTTTTGCCCACAATAAATCAAACTTTAGGAAGGAATTAGTATCAAAAAGTTGTCGTCGTCGCTGTTTAGACATTTCGTTCGCGAACAAAGATACTAATTTCTCGTAACACAACTCTACGCCGCTCTAGCGCCGAGCGGTCTGCCCGCTGGCTTCGAGACCGGGTACAGCGTTGCCGCGCCGCTCTCCACGCTGCCGCTGCCGCCGCCGCCCCGTTCCCGCTGACTTCGTGACCGAGGCCTGAGCCCCGGGCTATTGGGCTTGGGGGGCCTGGGCCCCGGGCTATTGGGCTGGGGGGGCCTGGGCGGGCTGTGCCCCCGCCCCGGCGCAGTCGCCTTCGTCGAGCAGGATCGGCCTTCCCCGATCCCGCTTGGCCTCCCCCTTCTGGGACATCACAGTCTCGCAGAAGGAGGATACGGCCCCCACGCCGATATCCCTGCCAGCATAGCCGCTACTACTGTCGGCAGGGAGAGGTCCGGTCCGGTCCGGTCGACCAGGACCCGCCGCTCGGAGGCCCACGCTGGGCACTCTTCAAACGTGTGCTGGGCGGAATCCTGGTCCCCACCGCAGTGGTGACAGGTCGTCGTCGCCTCGCGTCTAATCTTCCTCAGATAATCACCGAAGCAACAGTGACCGGTGATTATCTGAGTAAGGTGACTCGCCCTCTCCTCCGCTGGTGCCAGGCTTCGAAGGACGGCAGGATAGCTTGGACGACGCGCGATGTGCTCTTGACTAAGCCTCGCGCGCCACTCCTCTAGAGCGCGCCGTCGTTCCCGCCGACTCACTTCTTCGAGCGCAGGCACGCCCTCGCCGCTTTGGCGGACGCCGCGAGGCCCTGCTAGCCTTGGCCAAGGTAGCGGTCATGGTAACGGCAGAGCGGAGGGTGCTAAGAATCTCCGGCAGAGACCTGGCTACCACAAACGACAACCATTGGCCCTGGAAACCTACAACACGCGCACACTGCGGACCGACGAGAAGATGACGAACTAGAGGAAGAACTAAGCAAGTTATACTGGGTTGTTGTAGGGTTGTCCGAAGTCCGAAGGGAGGGCGAGGACTCGATAATACTCAAATCAGGTAACTTGCTCTATTTCCAGGAGGGCGAGAATCAGTCCCAGGGCGGTATCAGGTTTATCATCCACAAGTCCCTCGTGAACAACGTCCTTAAGATCGAGAGTGTGTCGACTAGGGTAGCGTGCCTAATACTCAAAATGACCGAAAGGTATTCACTGAATAATACAATTATACGCACCAACTTCGACACACCCTGATGACGAGGTGAAGTTTATGTATGAGGATATATCTAGAGCCATACATACCTCGAAATCTCACTACATGGTTGTCATGAGGAACTTCAACGCGAAACTGGGCAGACGAAGCGATTATGAGCTGTGAGTAGGGACATTTGGTACTAGACAACGGAACTCCCGGGGGCAGCTGCTGGCGAACTTCATGGAGAAGGAGGGACTCTATATGATGAACTCCTTCCAAAAGAGGGAACACCGCAAGTGGACCTGGGTGAGTCCCGATGGCGTCACAAAAATGAGATAGACTTCATCATGTCGACAAAGCGGCAAATATTCAATGATGTCTCTGTGATCAATTCGGTCAAAACAGGTAGCGATCACCGAATGGTAAGAGGCACATTGAATATTAACTTCAAGCTCGAAAGGTCCAAACTGATGAAGTCTGCGCTCCGTCCAAACCCTGTACATATCCAAAAATACGATAGTTTTCAGCTCGAATTGCAGAATCGCTTCCAATGACTAGGCGAGTGCGTAGACGTGGACGATTACAATAACATCATCGTGGAAACTGTCCATACGGTTGGGAATAAGTTTTACAAAGCCCACCGTTCAAAAAGAACCAAAAAAATTCTCAGATCATACCCTGAAGTTAATGGAGGAAAGACGCAGGATGGTCCTGCATTCTCCGAACGATACTTCTGCATGCCGGCGGCTAAATAGGCAGATCTCTAAGTCTCTGATTCGCGACACGTGCGATTACAACACCAGCACAATAAAAGAGGCTATAGAGCGGAACAAGGGCTCTAAAGTGTTTGCTAGAGATCTGTCTATTGAACAAAGCCTGTTGAATAAGCTGAGTGACGGAGGCGGCAGGATTATATCCTCCAAACCTAAACTCTTGAGGAAGGTCGAGAAGTTCTACGGACAGTTATACAGGTCAACACGCCCATCTGTTAGCAATCTTGCCAAAGACCCACGAGCCAGATCGAGCCGACATTGCACCGAAGATATCCCGGACATCAGTCTGTACGAGATTAGTATAGCTCTCAAAAAAACAATAGGGCGCCAGGCGATGACGGTATGACAACTGAGCTTCTCAAGGCTGGTGGGAAGCCGATACTGAAGGCTCTCCAGAAACTATTCAATTCCGTCATTGTCGAGGGCAAAACGCCAAAGTCATGGCACAGAAGTATGGTGATTCTCTTCTTCAAAAAGGGCGACAAAACCCTATTGAAGAACTATAGACCCATATCACTTCTCATGACTATAAGCTGTTTTTGAGAGTCATTACAAATCGTCCCACACGCAGACCCGATAACCTCCAGCCTCCCGAACAAGGCGGTTTCCGAAAAGGCTTTGGCACCATAAACCACATACATACGCTGCGGCAAGTTATACTGAAGACAGAAGAGTATAACCGGCTGAAGACGCCACGATGTCAGTCCGTTTCCATGGCCAGGACTCAAACGCCATCCAACAGCAGTGGGGCGTGAGACAGGGATACGTTATATCTCCGAAACTGTTCTCCGCCGCGCTGGAAGACGTTTGCAAGCTTCTGGACTGGAGAGGACATGGCATCAATATCAACGGCGAGCACATCTCTCACTTTGGATTTGCCGACGATATCGTGGTCATGGCTGAGACCCTGGAAGACCTCGGCACTATGCTCCATGACCTCAGCAAAGTCTCAACAAGTGGGTCAACAAGTCTTAAAATGAATATGGACAAGACGAAAATCATGTCAAACACCCATGTAGTACTCACTCCTGTGAAGGTTGGAGACTCTACACTCGAAGTTGTAGACCATTATGTATACCTGCGACAAACATTTCAATGAGGTAGGTCCAACTTCGAGAAAGAGGTCAATCTGTCAACTCGGCTGGGCAGCGTTCGGGAAGCTACGTAATATCTTCTCGTCCCAAATACCGCAGTGTCTCAAACTCTCACAAAGTCTTTGACCAGTGTGTTGCCAGTGATGACTTACGGCACCGAGACATGGTCACTCACGATGGGCCTCATAAAAAGGCTCAAGATCAGCCAAAGGGCAATGGAAAGAGCTCTAATCAGAAATGAGGAGATCCGCAGGAGAACCAAAGTCACCGATATATCTCTCAGAATTGCCAAACTTAAGTGGCAGTGGGCAGGGCACATCGCTCGTAGAACTGACGGCCGCTGGGGCAGAAAAGTTCTCGAGTGGCAACCTCGTACCGGTAGACTTGGAGTGGGCAGGCCCCCCACAAGTTGGAGCGATGACGTGGTGTAAGTTGCAGGTAGAAGCTGGATGCGTACAGCACAAAGCCGGTCGTTGTGGCGATCTTTGGGGGAGGCCTTTGTCCTGCAGTGGACGTCTTTTGGCTAATGATGATGATGATGATCTGTTTTGTCATTCTTTCTTTTGACATTCTTTCTATATGCCCGAACCAACGGAGCATATCCTTTCTCATCTTTACACCGATACTATCTTTCATATCTACTCGCTTTCTTACTACGCTGTTGCGAAATATATAAATATTAATTTCTGTTCAAAGCAAAGCGTGGTTGAATAAAAACACCACCCACTTCCGTATGTATTTATTACATGAGAAGTAGGTTATTTCGAAAGAAATAAACAATTTTAAATTCTATTAGGGACTAAAACGGGCAACGCTTCTTAAAAGATTAATTAAACTAATTTGTCACAAAATTAGTTTCATTAATCTTTTGTTACAAGCGTTCTGTAAGAGGTCTTAAATACGTAAAATATTTTTTAACCAAATTTAATTTCTTAAGCTCTTCGTTTTTCTTTCGAATAGTATATTATAATATTTTTATTTTGAATATTACGTAACTTTAATAATAAAATTGAAGACTAATTCATCAGGAAATATTTGTTTGGAATGTTTTTTGGGACTAAATTTCTAGTAAACATTTATATAACAGAGTATTAGCTGTTATATACTCACTAGGTGAGTTAAAGTGAGTAGGTACTTGCAGCAAATATGACTTGGTACAAAAAAATATTCTGTAACTTTGTACCGCTGTGCCCTCCTTCGATACGAGATAAGGGGATAGCCTGTTAATATTATAACGGGCATGATTACAGACTCCGGACTAATGAGTATGTTTAGACACCAAATCTGTACTTTGTCCGACTCGGAACTCAAACCCAAGACCTCTTAATTGCCAGCCGCATTATGCGCCACTAGATCAACGAGTTAGTCTCCAATTTAAACAGAAGGCCAATTTTCGTATTTAATTTACTATCATCATATTTAATATCATCTATCTGTGTGTTCTAAATTTAAAAAAAATATTAAGCAAATACTTGCAAAATAATAATAACTTTAACTTCTTGCAACAAGCCTTGACCAAATGCAAATTTTTTTAAGGTCCGATTGAAACCGGAGAATTTCAGCGAAATATATTCATAATAATAATAGATTAACTCTTCATGGCTCTGCATCATTACCTTAACGTCAATTTGATAGAAGTGCTATTTGAACTCAAAGTTATATTTAACCATTAAGTTGACGGACTCTTAACCTTGCTTGACCATGGTAATTATATCACCAAAGTTAAGCGCCTTCGACTCAGACGGTCCGATATGGGTGGTGAACGTTTGTGGTAACTCTATTTTCAAGAATTTTGATGCTTAGGGAGGCACGTTGAGTCGTTAGTTCCGGCTGCAACTTAATGGGATAATCGTTAGCACATAAGTTTCAAAAGCAAGTGGCCACAAGCCTCACCCCAGCAATCCGCACTAGGTCTGCATGTTATGACCTTAAAGGTTTCGCCACATAGCCGACACAGCGTGACGGGATCGCGACGGTGGCGCGGCTTGGGGAGTTGTAATGTCCTGGAATGTACGAGACACTCCACACAGCGCAGCCCTACTCGGAGCGACGGCAAATGTCACAACGAACGTAGCCAACCACTTCCGTCGCGCTCCCATCGCGCTCCGTGTGCTATTTGACCAAACCTTAAATCTCTCTCCTTGATTTGTGGGAAAGCGCAGGCTGTTTTATTATTCTTAAATAAAGTTTATTTACTCTTTTATTTTGTTATTGTATTTTATTTATAATTTTTTTTTATCTATAATTTACCTTTCAGGTAGTTTTGCACGTATTGTAATATTTATTTAAGGGACCGCACTATTGCATTGGGTTTCTGACTTGTAATGATAGATGTATCAGACTAAAAATAAATAAATAATGTTTTGGAAGACACATTAGGTAAGTAAAAAAGATTAAATTGATTTGAAAAAAAAAAAAATTGTAAACATGTTTTTCTAATAAGTTGCCCTATTGATTTCAGAGTATTTTGTTTATCCGGATCTCCCTCTTAAGGGAACTTTGTTAATTCGTTAATTTATTCGAATATTCAGCCTTGCGTGAAGAGGTCACCTACGTTATATAGAATATCTACCTGCCTAAACCCTTTGGACTGTTTGTTTTGATAGCAAATTGGAACACCAGATTTTTTAATTTAACCCTTTGAAGTCCATTTCCTGTGCTGTGATCTATAATGCCTTTAGAAAATGTAGACGAAGAATATTCCCCTACCTATGTACTAAAATTTGTCCTCTAATACCATCTACAGTTACAAAACATATTTAAAAATTGAACAGTACGAATACAGTACGGCGTGCGCCCTGTTGCACTTTGGCCAGTATGCGTCGCGAGGAAAGATTCAAATAAAAGCTAAACAATTGTTGAAACAGTGCTCCACCCACCAGTTTTGATCCTCTTCGCGCAGAGTTTCTTCTTAAATCTTCAGTGCCCAGTCGCTCGAACGTGAGTGGCGCGATGTTTCGCGCTCCTAAGTACTATTTTATTGGGTCACAACTAGCGGGCTTTGCATCGAGCTTTATTAGTCAAATAGTCCAATCATATTACAATTGTTTATCCCTTTCTAGGGCTAATCTCTTCTAATTATTCCTATCCCTTTCCAGGGTTACACTCTTCTAATTGTTCCTATCTCTTTCCAGGGTTACACTCTTCTAACTGTATACTATTGCTTATGTGCTACAACTCTATTACATTATCTTATTTCTAACTTAATCTATTACATAATATACTATTGTAACTTAATCTATAACAATATTTATTTATATACATCATGCAGACGTCGTCCTGTACAAAAATCACCTTATTGACACTGCCACTTACTCACAAATCAAGGAGAAAAAAATAGTGTGATGCGACTCAATAGAGGCAGTTGTGTGGCCACCTATCATTGAAACTTATAATTGGAAATGGATTTTCTCTTGGCTTAATGTACCACATGAAGTTATATCCAGGAGCAACCGTTTGACCTGCCTTTCGAAGTACAAAAACCTTAGAAGAGAATAAATAGAAATGCGACAAACGGCCAACCATTTAAGACTGACCGAGCTTAACAATGCTTAACTTAGGCGTCTTTAACCTACCCTAGAACAAATACATTTTAAGCAATTATAAGAAACAAAACCCATTTCAAAGTGCCATTGTCGTGTCTACGGCTAGAGTTAAAGTTTTGACACGTTCTGGTGTCGCTTTTATGAAACCCTAAAAATATAACACTAACCGCTAGATGGCGTTAATGTAATGCAATTAAAAAGTAGCTCGCGTGCGACCTCTTTACCTGAGAATTATCGTCGTAAGTGGCTGTAATGTTGTTACATACTGAGCCATGGTTCGTGAAGGTAATAAGTTTTTTTTAATTGACTTGTTCGTTAGTATTTTGTGGCGGGTCATAGGTAGACAAAAACCTACCGAAGTATCGGTAGGTTTTTGTCCTAGGTAGGTCGTTGTTGGTAGGTTTGGTTGAAGATAGATAGATATATTTAGTTAAAATGACGGACGATATAGCGCAGTGGTTAAGAGCTTAAGCCGCTTCGCCCACTGTGTCTAATAGTCGCGGGTTCGATTCCCGCACAGGACAAATCTTTGTGTGACCCACAATTATTTGTTTCGGTCTGGGTATTTGTGTATGTGAATTTTCATGATTGTAAATGCACCCACTATACAGGAACAAATGCTAATGTGGAGCAACATTTAAAAAAAACCAACACAAAAGCTTAGTTAAAATGTTTGAAGGCGATCATTGGAGTATTTTATTTCATAATTTTCTAGTAACAATAAATTGAATATCTAGAAATAAATGCCAGGGCCTAAACCTTGAACCTTTTATTTTTAAGGTAAATGTTAAAAAACCAAACTATTACAGTTATATACACCGTCACGCCTATATTCCCCAAGCGAGGGTGGCAGAGGCGTACTGAGTACACCTACTTTTCGCCGACGATGTTAGGTCCCATGTAATAGGGGGCGAGCCTATTGCCATATACCGGCCACAATTCCAGACTCCGGACTTGTACTGGGAAGTTTTCGTTACAAAAACTTCATTTGTCCAACCCAGGATTTGAACCCAGGACCTCATGATCATCAAGCGATGCGCTTTGCCACTAGACCAACGAGGCAGTTATTACAGACTATTATAGTTATCTTTCTATTTATATCATCACGGCAGATCCTTTACTTTTAACTATCACAACTAATAAAATAATTTTGTAAGTAGTTGTAATCATATTACTTAATGAGTCGCGGTTAGTGTTTTTTTACGTGACTATTTCGTGATGGTTGGTAGGTACTGGTACTTTATTGGAATTTTGTTGCTAATAATTATAGAAAAATTACAAAATTGTGGTTTTCTAGTTAATTTTAATTGAAAATCCAAAGATGCATTCCGGAATATGTAGCCTAGATCTCAAAATTTAAAATTTATTAGTAAAAAAATTAAACTACCTATCTGTTGCTCACTGCTAAAAAAATATGTAAATTAGGAGTACCAGGTGAGTTACACTTCTTTTTCTGATTAATCAAAGAGAAAAAAATCGATCATACACAACCACGCGGACGCGTTTATAGCCACCGGCTGTTGAAATTTATCAAGCCGCTTATGGGGCTTCTAACTCAAACTGACGACTGCCAAATTAAGTTGCAAAGGTTTGACAAGCCTTTCAAAGCACGATGAAGGGAAAAACCAGAAACGATAGCCATCAGGCTGTCGTTTCAGGCTGACCGAACTAAATACGGTTTAACCTCGGTGATCGCCTCCAGTAACCAACAAAAAACGATCCATTAACCCAAACTGGCTTGGAGATTACCTTATAAGCCGCCTAAAGGATAATAATATGCTTTAATCTGCACATAAAATGGAAAAAATATTTCACTATTTAAATTCCTTGTTCGGAAAAGGTCATCGTTTAGCCGTGGGTGGACAAAATCGTTGTAGCTGAAAGGACAGAAGTCGTTCATAATTAACGACTTTCCTCAAATATTGGTATGGAAATCAGATCAACAATGTGAGATGGGCGGGTATACTGTCTGACCCATACGGGTGAAAGTGTGGGGTTAGGCAGGGAAACATTTAATTTGTACATTAACGCACTGATAGTTGAACTCAGCAGCCAACATGTCGGTTGTCATATTGATGATTTTTGCGTCAATAACATCAGTTATGCAGATGACATGGTACTGCTGAGTGCAGCAGTGTCTAAGGACGTTGTCCACACCACACGCGTCCTTCGAGGCGCAGTGGCATAGCTTCTCGCCTATTTTGCTCGTCTGTTCCGGCAAGCAATTTGGCGTGGTCTTGGGAGTAGCACACGGTCGCGACAATCCCCAAGGCAAGTGTGACCTTCTCCTGCACGTGGTTGCTGCCTGCTATTGGTCTGGTCCTTCTGAACAGAAAGAACAAAAATGGTCATGCGTTTCCCTTCCCAAATCCCCCATACCCTCCCTTCCTTCTTCCTGTTCTTCCTTCACTCCATTGTTCCGCCACCAAAGTGGCAAATCTGCGTCGGCTGCTGGGCTCTCGTTACCCGTCTGATCATCAGATGGGACCAGATAGACCGTTTTCCGGTGGTATGAAGGGGAAGGTTCAGATTTTGCTGTCCTACCCTTCTCTTGGTACACTACACACATACAGTAACGCACCCATACAATACACACATACAAAGTACACACCCACCACAGTTACACTACACAAAAATAGTCTACATTGATAGGCCGTTCGGCTCGATGTGCCTAAATTCTGCAGTCTTGCGTGCTGCGGCTGGAATGGGAGGAGGTCAAACCTCCTGCTAGCGCAATAACAAACTATTATGAAAATGTCAATGAAGAAAGAGAAATTACCCCAGGTGGGTACCGGCAAGGCCGGAGAATCCTACCCGGAGCTCCGAAAGGAGTCCCGCAGGCCCTCGTATTCTGGGGGGGGGGGGGGGGGGGCACTCTGCGACATGATCTATACGACGTTCGTCCGCTCCGCCAAGAGCTGTCCACGGAGGATATCCTCATCTAGCGGCCCTACAAGTCGGCGAGCCACCGCATAAGTGAGCTCGACAACTCTGTCCGTCTAGAGGAGCTCATCGCCGCGGTGTCCGTGGTGGGAGGCTGCGACCTGCAGCGGGTGAAGTGCGCCGATATACGGGTCGGTTACGAAGGCCTGTTTTCGGCCGTTGTGACCTGCCCCATGGAGGCTGCTAAAAAGTTGCTTCGCTATTCTATTTTGGACACCGAACCGTGCACTAACGACGACCTTAGCAATACCAAACCGGATACTGATCCGAGCACCAATGCTGACAATGGCAATGCACAGACGAACTCTGCTGCAGGCGATTCGGCAAGCGTCGCCTCGGCGGCAAAGCTGACAGGAGAGGGGATAGAAGGGAGCGAAATGTCGTGGACTCCTTATATGCTTGAAGCACTACAATGTAGCGCAAAAAGCGCTCCAGAAAGCCGGAAGACAGTCGTCGACCGGGCTCAGGCGAGGGCTCGGACGCTGACGACCCGCCGAAGCCCCAGTCAAAACGCGGGAGGGGACGACCCCCCACCACTGGGGGGTGTACCACACATGTGGGGTACTGGGAGGCAAAGAAGAGGCTCGAACGTAGGGAGAGGACTGACCGGACGAGCGCCGAGGCCGCACTGGCCGCCGAGAGTAGTTCCCGTGCGGCGTCGCGAGCCTCATCGAATCCGGACCCGGACGAGCTGCTCCTCGAGGGACTCAAAGGCAGAGTAGCAGAGTCCCTCGAAAACATACGGGACGTGGCCCGTATATCAAAGGGACTCAAGGGCACGTCCCAAAAGACCCTAAAGCTGGCGGGCAGCACCATCGACGAGGTGGTGCTGGATGCGTTCTCCCGTACCACCTCTGACGAGGTCCGCCGTCTGCAGGTGGAGAATATCCGCCTCCGCAAGCAGATGGCGGAGATGAAAAAGGAGCTGGACGTGGTCAAGGCGATGGTCCTTGGCGATGAGGACAGGCCACAAGATCCGGCTCCTAACGCGGCCCCAAAAGCGCCAGACACCGACCTGGCAACATGCGGGGAGGTTGCGGGGGCCAAAAGCGCCCGAAAAAAGGCGGCCAGAAAGGCCAAAAAGGCGAGAGCGCGTGAACGCCGGAGGCTCCGCGCTCCAAACTCTGTGGCGGTCGTGCTGACCCTGGCACCTAAGGGCAGAGAAGCGCGGATTAACATACTCTGCGATGATACATCTCGCCAGGTCGACGATCAAAACCGGGGAGCTCGGGATCGAGGGGCTCAGAGCCAAGCGCACCATAACAGGTGCGCGCCTGCTCGAAATCCCGGGTGCGACCAGCTCCCCAAAGGCGGACGCGCTTGCGGAGAGGCTCCGCCAAGAGCTGTTCACGAAGGATATCCTCATCTCGCGGCCCTACAAGTTGGCGAGCCACCGCATAAGTGAGCTCGACAACTCTGTCCGTCTAGAGGAGCTGATCGCCGCGGTGTCCGTGGTGGGAGGCTGCGACCTGCAGCGGGTGAAGTGCGCCGATATACGGGTGGGTTACGAAGGCCTGTTTTCGGCCGTTGTGACCTGCCCCATGGAGGCCGCTAAAAAGTTGGCCGATGCGAGGCGGCTGCTGGTAGACTGGGTGTCCGCGGACGTGGCCCTGCTGCGGGGGAGGCCGCTGCGCTGCTTCCGCTGCCAGGTGGAGGGGCAAGTCGACGCTCTCTGTCCGGCGAACATCACGGACCACAGGGAGCGCTGCTATAACTGCGGGCAGCCGGGGCAGCAGGCGCGGGATTGCGCCGAGGCCGCACGATGCCTTGTTTGTAGCAAAAGGGCTGGCCGGCCCGCCGAGCACCGGGCTCAAAGACCTGTGAGTCGCGTCCCACAGGCAAGAGGGCCCCGACGCGTACCTCTGAGCGGCCAGCGCCGTCCAGGCCGCAAGAGACCCGGGTGGTAGAAGCCATGGACGCCACCAATGGGTAGTCGTCCCCCCGCCATCAGCTTCCTGCAAACGAACCTCAACCACTCTGCCAAGGCTCAGGACCTTCTACTCCAGAGCATGGCAGAGTGGTCGATCGATGTGGCACTGGCAGCGGAGCCATATTTCGTGCTGCCCGCCAGCAACTGGGCTAGCGACGCGGACAGCATGGTGGCAATACTGCTGCCGAGGTGTGGGGGCTCCCTCTCTCGAAGACATTGAGAGGCAGGGCGGCGGCGGCTCGGTGGTCGATGTGTCCCTCGCCACCTCGGTGTTGGCAGGTCGGGTGCGAGGATGGAGAGTCGTCGACTCGGTGGAGATCCTGTCTGATCACGTTTACATCAGATTTGTGGTCTCCGCCGAATCTCGGCCGCCGTGCCGGCTGGCGTGGCTGGGGGTGGGCCGAGATGGGCGTTGGCGGGCCTGAACGCAGAGGCCGCAACAGAAGCGGCTGAAATCCAGGCCTGGACGCCGGCGCCGGTCTCCCCATTCGACATCCAAGGGGAGGCAGAGTGGTTCAGAGCCGC
This sequence comes from Phalera bucephala, assembly GCA_905147815.2. Classification (NCBI taxonomy): domain Eukaryota; kingdom Metazoa; phylum Arthropoda; class Insecta; order Lepidoptera; family Notodontidae; genus Phalera; species Phalera bucephala. Next base: position 2,248,068 of record CAJHXA020000004.1, on the reverse strand, counting down.
AGCCACGGCGATATGCGATGCCGCCATGCCCCGTGTACGGCATGCAGCTCCTCGCAGACGACAGGTGTACTGGTAGTCGCGCGAAATTGCGCAATTGCGATGCGCCTGCATCGCTGCGCGCCGCCAGTACACTAAACAGCGGACGAAGAAGGTGGCACCGGGGCCAGATGGAGTCCCTGGCCGAGTGTGGGTTCTGTCCCACGGTCAGGAAGGACGGGCGCCCGGCAGTCGCCGTCCGCCTACCACCCCATTGTGTTGCTCGACGAGGTTTGCAAGCTCTTCGAAAGAGTGATTGCGGACAGACTCATCGAGCACCTCTCGCAGACGGGGCCAAACCTGCAGGAGTGCCAGTTTAGCTTTAGGAGAGGCAGGTCCACGGTGGACGCGATAAGGCGGGTCCAAGTGATGGCGGAGGAAGCCGTTGAGCAGGGAAGGTGATACTGGCGGTGTCCTTGGACATCGCCAACGCTTTCAACACTGTCCCCTATCCCTCCATACTGGCGGCTTGCAGGAGCGCTCGGTGCAGGGGGACAGGCGCTGTCGCTCCCGACAGTGATATCATCAATGGTTGGGAGCGAGAGCGCCTGGGCGGCAATGGCGGCCTTTTGCGAGGCCGTCATGTCCGCGAAGAAGGAGGCAGAACGGGTGAGGGAGGAAACGTCCTCCAATGCTGCTCGCAGACGGCGCGTTGGGCGAAGGCGCAGGGACTACGCCCGAAACGACCTTCGCCCACCGTAATCTCGCCCTCCAGGCGTCGGGGAGGGTACCCCGGCACCCTAGCACTTAGCAAGCCCGCGCCGGAAAAGCTCTGCACCCGCGCAGCCTCCAAAAGGCGGTAGGGGGAGACCGAACTCCCCTACACGTGTCGAGGTCCGCGCCTAACTGCGGACCGAGCCCGCCGGTGCCACAGAGGTCATTCTGATGACGATTCCTGTGGCCCGGCAAAAGGGCAGTATGACGAAGAGAAGTTTTAGTGGGTGCAAGCCCCACATAACCACCCGGGCCGTGCCCTCGGCCTGGGGGTATGCGTTAGGCATTTCCCCTCGTAAAAAAAAATATGTGTGTGAGAGGTCAATGCTGTGTGAAACAGAGGCCCTAAGGGATAATGGGATAGGTTGATGCTGTGCTCTGGGCGGTCCCTTACGCCGTGGTACACAGGGGATATTTTTATTCTTTACGGATAGGATTATTGTGGCTTATTGGACGGCTCCACATGCATTGGCATGTGGAGCCGTACAGCATCTTTTCTCTTTTTTTATTATTATTATTTTTTTTTTGTTTGTACAGTTAAAAGCATATTGCAAAATATGCTTTTAACTGTACTTAATGTTAGAAGAATAATATGGAAGGTTCTCACCAGTATCACAGTTTCATGCGACGGTGGAGGATTCAATTCTATGTTATTCTGAAGACTATGATAATTGCGACGCGGTTGGAAGGTGTTCGACCACTACTCTGGAAGGTCCAGCTGTTTCATCTGGAGGCGACACGGCCGTCTGGATGCCACCTTCACCACCTGGTTGTGGAGCGCATCGAAGCTGGTCATGTGATACTTTGCGAAGTCGTCCATGATGTCCCACTACTCTATTGATGAGATAGCGGTCGTTTTCGAGAACTCTGAAAATCTCGTAAGGAGCAATAAATTTAAGGTCCAAAGAGGTCTGGTTCCTGGGATTATTTTTTAACAGGACAAAATCTCCTCTTTGAAAATTGTGAATTTTAGCGCGACCTTTGTCGAATCTCACTTTGTCTTTTGCAGATAGAGCTTCAAAGTCGATTCTTGCTTCTTCGAGGTTAACTAGGCTTAGTAACTCAGGTGGAACACGATTTTGACGTCTAGTTAGTCATGTGAGTGGGGCTGTCCCTGTAGTTCTATGAACGGTGCAGTTGAAAGCAAGTTGAAGGCTTTCCAATGCAGTGCGCCAGCCTGGATTCTCGTAGTTTTTAATCATGGTGAAGCCGTTTTTCAATGTTGACATCACCCGCTCCACCTGTCAGTTTGCTCTGCTTACGCCTGGTGATATACAGTGTATCTTTATACCAATCCTGTCACAATCATTTTTGTACTCTCCTAGAAATTCACGTCCTCCATCGACGATCACTTGCCTCGGGGCACCGAAAAGGTGAATAACTTGTTTCAGAGCTGCAAGGGAGCTGTTTTGACTTTTGTCGTTAGTGTAGCGGAGTAGCACATATTTAGTGAAAGAGTCTATTGTGATCACAACATACTCACGTTCGTTAGATATACCCAGCTTGCCCGTGATGTCCATGTGTATCACCTCAAATGGCACTGTTAGTTTGGCGATAGGGTGCAACTGTACCTGTGTCGCTCCCGATGTTTGTTTTGATGTTCTGCATACAATGCAATTGTCCACGAAGTCTCTAACGATAGCACCCATTTTATCGAAATAATAAGTTTCCTTAATTTTGTGAAAAGACTTCTCCCAGTCCGGGTGTTTGAGGGCATTGTGAAAACAACACCAATACACAAACCAGCCACATTACTTGCAAGTCAAGGCTCAGAACCAGCTCCGGGTACGTCCAAGACGGAAGGGACTGAGAGCAAACTTGACTAGCTGCTGCGAAAACAGCAAAGTAACTTCAAGGCATTCTCTCAAACTGTTAAGAATATTGATTTTAATAGGCTGACCGACAAATGGGAGTTCGAAGACGCCCTTAAAACTCTTCAATCTCGCTGGTCAGTCATCGATAATTTACATTGGGGCATAGATAGCGAATCAAACGGCGACTACGAATCGTATGAACTGATGTATATAAACATGAAAAAACATACGACGACATGAAAAGAACCATAAACAATAAAATGTGATCTGTTTTGCACCGGGAGAAGATGACGCCCTAAATGGACATACCATACTTTTCTGGAAGTTACCAGCAGTGGACTTCGTTTAGATCTTTTCCAAGAAGGCATACATAACAACCATTCACTGTTCAGTGCCCAGAAACTACAATTTTTGAAAAGTAAGCTAAAGGGGGAAGGCTGAAAAACTTATTCAACATCTGGCAATTAGATCCGAAAACTACCAAATATCGTGGGAGATTCTCAACCACAGATACAATAACACCAATTTGATATTTACAGCGCATGTCGATACTCTGCTTGATTAACCCGTCATGCAAACTTAGGCTGCAGCTCACATGAAAAGATTGCACGATACTACCAATGAATGTTTACATGCGATTCAGAAGTTGGGAGCGAATACATCGTCATGGGATCCATTATTAGTCCGTTTATTGTCCAAAAAACTTGACGCTGAATCTCATAACGACTACGTAGCATCACTAGCAGACCCACGAAAATTACCTTCCCTTCAAGAGTTTCTTCGTTATCTAGAAACCAAATTTACATCGGTTAGAGGCGTTTAGAAGAACGAATACGTACGTACGTACGAAACAGAATACGTTTAAGTCACTAAACCATGAATTTAACTTTAAGAAACCAGTTATTCAATATTCCCCGGTCAACCATTACCATAAGAGTTACAGCAAGTTATCACCATCACCATTCAAAACCATGAATGTGACGGCACCGAAATGTCCAGTGTGTAAAGAGAACCATCCATTATTTTATTGCAATAGGTTTCGGGAAGCAAGACCGGAAATGAAACTAAAAACCATTGCGAAATATAATTTGTGCTATAATTGTTTTGTTAAGCATCAAGGCAAATAATGCCTGTCTAGCAAAACATGCCGTCATTGCAATAAAAAACACAATTCGTTACTTCACGATACAATTGCGACACCAGCAAGCACCAATAATAATTTCCAAAGGACTCAGCAAAATTGTCACGTGTCGCAATAGAACATGGCCGAAATCCTGTTGGCAACCGCCATATCATGCGTAGAGAGAGAGTCGATAGTAGTCCCTATCGAATGCGTGTCTTGATAGACCAGGGTTCCCAAACATCGGTAATTACCGAAAACGCAGCGCAACAATTAGGATTACCAAGGAAACGATGAAAGGGGGTTGTATTTGAAGTCGGCGCGAAAGAAAACAACTGTAAAGGCATTATAACCATTACTCTGTCGTCTTAACATAACGATTTTACCTACATCACGGATGTTTATACTATAATGAATAACCTTATAAATAGATTACCAAACCAATCTTTTACCAGACCAGAATGGCCCTATTTAACCAATATAGAACTCACTGATCCTGAATTTAACACAAGTCGCTCTGTAGATATATTGCTAGGGGCCGACGTCTACTCTGCTATAAAACTTGGAGGCATAATCAAAACAGATTCATCTCAACTAGTAGCGCAACAGACGCAATTGGGATGGATTCAGTGCAGAAGCGTAAACCCACTCCAGTGCAATGTCGTCATACATGAACTAGACGACATACAAAGATTTTGGGAAGTAGAGGATGAACCAGGAGATTCATCTTTATCGTGCTGTGATGACCAAAAGACACGAGGACGGGCGATATGACGTCAGACTTCCACTCAAACCAAATTTTGAGGAAAATGTAGGCGCTTCGAAACCAATGGCTATCGCTCAATTTCTCAATTGGAACGTAGATTTACCAGAAACCAACAAGTAGCTCATGATTATAAGAATTTTATTAATGAATATTTATCGTTAGACCATATGATACCTGCCGTCGTCAGTAACACGACGCGAGAATGTTATTTGCCACGCCATTGCATACAAAGGTCAGAATCGACGAATATGTTACTTCGAGTTGTTTTTAATGCATCAACTAAGACGTCCAGTGGGTTAAGTGTCAATGGCCTTATGGAGGCAGATCTTAACCTACAAAAGGACTTGCTATCCATAATTCTAAAGATGACCAACAGTTACAAAAAATAGTTTGGTGGGACAACCCTTATTCTATACTCCAAGAATACCAGCTCACTACTGTAACTTATGGCACAAAGGCGGCACCATTCCTCGCCATGATGACTTTAAGACGGCTTGCTTTTGATGAAAACTATAATTACACCAAAACCAACGCACCAGAAGTCCTGAGGGAATCAATGTATGTGGATGATCTTTTACATGGGGCTCACGGAATACCGACTCCAGTTGGACCTTATCCAACTTCTCAGATCAGGGGGTTTAATTTGAGAAAGTGGAAATCAAACGCACCAGAATTATTACCCGAGTCTAGTGATAACCAGGAACACTTAGACTTTGGGCAAATGGAGTCCACCAAGACCTTAGGATTAAGATGGGACCCGCAGACATGTAATTTTACTTTCAAGCCTAAAATCGACCAAACAATATCACACCATACTAAACGCACCTTGCTGTCAAATATCTCCAAGGTATACGATCCGTTAGGTTGGCTATCGCCGGTTACTACAAAATTAAAATTGTTATTTCGTTCTGTATGGCAGTTACAAACCAATTGGGATGATGTGTTACCAGAACATATTTGTACAGAGTGAAAGAATATTAGGGATGACATAAACCAAATTTAACAGATCCAAATACTAAGGTGGATAGGTACAAGAGACAAGGACACCATTGAACTCCATGGATTTTGTGATTAATCAACTAAGGCATATGCAAGTGTGGTGTACTGTAAAATCAATCAAGAGAACCTATTGTCAGTGGTTTTAGTCATAGCCAAGGCTCGTCTTGCACCTATCAGCAAGACTGTCAGCTTACCAAGGCTCGAACTCTGTGGAGGACTATTGTTGGCCAGACTAATTACCTATTAGTTGGCCAGACTATTTATTAATGTAAGGATTGTGGTTGGTAACGATGTGCTGGAACAAGTGAATGAGTTTGTATATCTTGGATGCGCCTTCAGTAAGGATGGGAAATACACCGCTGACATAGAGAGAAAAATGAGTGCAGGGAACAGAGTGAATGGTGCGATGGGAAAGCTACTTGGGAGCCGGCACTTAAGCCATCAGGCGCAGCTGGCCATACATAACGGAGTTCTTGTCCCAACGCTGTTATATGGTAGCGAGAGCTGGGTATGTAAGAAGGAGAAGAAAGTAGGGTAAATGCGGTAGAAATGCGAGCTCTGCAGAAGATGTGCGGAGTAAAGCTGACCGACCGCATTAGCAACAGCGTAGTAAAAAAGCGAGTAGGTATGAAATATAGTATCGGTGTAAAGATGAGAAAGGGCATGCTCCGTTGGTTCGGGCATATAGAAAGAATGCCAGAGGAAAGAATGACAAACCAGATATACAATGTGAAAGTGGAAGGATGCAGGTACCGGGGAAGACCTAGACTATCTTACCACGACCAAATAAACCGAGTCTTATCTGAAGGAAAAGTCAAGAGTCTCCGTAACCGGCGAGCGTGTATGATACGAACTATGAGTCGAGGAAGCCAGAGAGGTATGTAAGGAAAGAACCTGTTGGAACTGTACTCTCTGCCTACCCAACAACGGATCTGGCGTGATGTTATAGATAGACTAATTACCAAAATCAAAACATGCCTTTCCAATACCAGATTGAGATTTACGGTTGGATTGACTCTATGGTGGTTTTAGGGTGGATACACGGAGAACCAAACCTTTGAAAACCTTTTGTATGCAATAGAGTCAAACAAACCACAGAAACAATGTCACCGTCGTGTTGGAGGTACATAAGATCTGAGGAAAACCCTACTAACTGTGCCAGCCGAGGTGTGACCGTTAGGCAACTGAAGCCGCATCCTTTGTGGTGGAACGGTCCACAATGGTTATTAACTTATAAATCAGGTTCTAACCTGATTTATAAGTTAATAACCAAATAGATTATCACACTGATTTAGAAGCAAAACGATCAAAACAAACAAACGTTGTAATACGATCGAGCGATGACACCATTATTCAACAGCTAATAGCAAGATACGGCACAATAACACGAGTAACCAGAATATTGGCGTGGATTTTACGACTGTTTTCTAGAAATAAAACCAAGCAACCATATTTAAGTCTATTTGAATTAAGTAAATCGAAGTTGATGATTACCAGGGACCGCCAACAACGCCAATTTTTGGATGAAATTGCCAAATTAAAGGAAAATATAAAAACCGATGATTACCAGCTGGAAAATGGGCACTAGGGCGGGTCATCGAACTACATCCCGGACAAGATGGCTATGTCAGAGTGGTTACATTGAAAACCAAGAACAATGTCATTAAAAGACCAGTAACCAAATTAGCAGTTTTACCAGTAAACAGCAGTGCACCGGGTGCACCAGACGGTTGTACTCAAAAACCACCGCCGATAAAAGGTCAACGAAATACTATTAAAATACATTCGTGTAATTTTATGACCATGGTGTTGACGTTATTCATGCTCGTAATCACACCAGTCCAATGCTCCTACACCGTTTTTAATCTACCAACAAACCAAACCATTTACTTTGACCAGATATCAACAATGTACCCTATATTTATTTATTTTATTCTTTATGCACTTATGTACATAGGCGGACTTAATGCCTGCGGCATTTTCTGCCAGTCTACCTTGGGGTGGTGGAGAATCAATTGTGGTAGGTGCCAGAATATGAAAATTAAAAAAAAAAACAAAAAAGAAAGGTGGAAATAAAAATAATAATTTTAAGCATATACCTATGATACATCAATATTATACATAAATATTACGCATATATAATAATATATGTCGGAGAAAGTACCATTTGCCTCGACATCATCAGTGGTTATACGTCTAGTGGGCGTCATCAGGGTTAAGTGCCAGCACAAAACAATGTATTAACTGTCCCGTAGGTACAATTTAATCACAATTTCACAGTATTGCAAATAACTTCGTTATAATCACTATTCACTTTCACTGATTCTATAATAACTTTTAAATAACTTTTAAAATAATTTAAAGTCGAGCAGCGGGTTCGCGGCACCGATCTAGCTTCGTCAAAATCACAACAACACTCTTTGATCCACCTCGATCAACCACCTTTATAACAATCTCCCTACCCGGCAACTGCCAAGATGGCGCCTCGACTCCGCTCGAGGACTACCCTCTGCTCAAGAAATTAAAAATAAGATGTTTACACAATAATTTTAACAACGTTAAATTTAAAAGAAATTAAATTAAATTAAATAAAGAATTATTAGTCAAACTATCTCGCTTTATGACAATCAGTAATCAACCGGACCCGTCTTCCTCCGACATATACATAAATATTACATCGATGTACATACATATACAATTATACTATATAATAACCAGATAATGTGACATAACGATACGAACTACAACCATTTCGAAGAATACACGCTCGCCGGTTACGGAGACTCTTGACTTGTCCTTCAGATAAGACTCTGTCTATTTTGTCATGGTAAGATAGTCTAGGTCTTCCCCGGTACCTACATCCTTCTACTTTCGCATTGTATATCTGTTTTGTCATTCTTTCCTCTGACATTCTTGCTATACGAAACAATATGTTAACAAAAAAAATACGTTATTAACTATGACGTTATTTTTCAAGGAACCACTTAAAACGGAGCTTTATTACACATGACAGATTCCTCCAAAAATTTAAAAATTCCGTCCCGTTCTTACTGACTGCTCACAATTTCTTAACGAGGGCTGAAGTGGATTATCTTCGTTCCGATGAAAACATTACTTGGAGCATTATAACTTAAATATTTCAGTCATTTTCCACAAAAAAAGAAAACAAACTTAAATTTGGCGCACTGGTTTATTAAGTTTGCATGTTTTAAGAATCAATAGATTAGATTTAACAGCCCGGGAAACGCCCGAATAAATTAAAGCACAACCATAAGTGTGGTCTTATTTCGAATGAGTTCGATCCAATTCTAGTCAACGTAAGAAGGTATTAAAATTAAAGATCCGAGGACATTACTAATTTAAAACTAATATCTACAGTTACGTTACGAGTATAGTGCTACAAGGATATTTTGGCCCGTAGATGTTATTAACAGGAGGGCGTTGGTGTGAAATTAGGCTTATCATTAAGTAAAATTTTCCTACTTCCAGGGAAACACGACAAGTGGGTCCGCAGGATTACTAATTGAAAAAGAACTTGGGTAAATTTCATAGTAAACGGCAACTCTGCGACTGTCATAAAGTAACATTTCACTTGATGATAGCGTTAGTACCGGTTTTGGCCACGAGCCAAAAGATCCTTGTATGACTGTAGGTAGGTGTAAATGCATAAGTATATCGACATGTGACCCTGTTTCGACTGTCTTATTGTTTATGATCTGTAATCTAATACTAATATTATGTCGATGGTTTTAAAGGGATAATATAATATCATCATCAACATTTTGGACCCATAGCCACCTAATGCTAAGTATAACTCTCTTCCATGGCACTCCATTTAATTTGGTCTTGTTTTATCGCATCCAATCCTTTTCTGCCACCTTCGTCAGGTCATCAGTCCACCTTGCTTGTCTTCCTACATTTTAATGAGCTTCCCACTCAAGTACTCTTTTCCCCCATCTGTAGTCCGATCCCAAACATATGTGTCCTGCCCATCTCCACGTCCTTTCCGCTATTGTTTGAGATATGTTGGTAAGTTTCGTTCATACATACATACAAATCAGCCTAAATTTTCTATTGCTGAGCAAAGGCCTTCTATAACGACTCGAGTTGAATAAATCATACTCTACAACGCAGACTTAGTACGAGTGTAAATTGTACACTTCTGCCATCCCCACTTGGAGAATGTAGGCGTGACGTAGTTTATATTTATATTATTAAAGCCTACATTTCAAAAACATCGCTTGTCCTTTAAAAATAGAAAGATTTCACAACTTTTGAACAGCCATGGCTATTGTTGTCTAAATACGATCGTTTTTTTTGTTTTTTATTTGTTAAAGTAATTAGGGTCAAATATCTCTAATCACACCCTTTTAACACGAATACCCCTTCAAATAAAGGTTAGTAGGTTATTATTAACCTACGCGTGCTTCCATACAAATCATTACCATTAAACTTTAATCAATTCAAACACATGGAATTACAATGTCAAGAGGTAGCTAAAACTATCTATATTCAGTGTAAATCTGTGAAATTATCTGGTATTGAACATACTTGTAAAGAAGAGCTTGTTATATGCGGTTTAGCTGTTATAAAAGAAAAAATTATACGAAAAAGAAATATAGAGGTCGTTACAAAAACTTAGTAAAATTTAAAATCTTACAAGCAATTTAAATATATCATTCATTTTACCATTTTTTATCTATACTCCGTACTCTCTAGTCTCTATCAACCCCTCAAGGGATCTGGCGTGATGATTTAGTAGTAGTAATAGTAAAATTCCAAAAATCGTTTGCATACGCATACTTACAACATTTTTTCATACATAACACTCTTTTCCAAACATGTTATTTCAAAAAGTTTGTAAGAAACTGACTATTTCTCGTGAAACACCTCGTATCTAATACATACGTTATTGATCACGCCTTCTTTTAGCATGTCAAGAAGATTTATAGCTAGTATACACAGAGCAGTTTAAATAAATAGACTTACATTGCTTTACAAAATTTAGGGACTGGTTTTCATCACGCCATCTTAGTGTAGTTCAATAAAAACATAAAAGTGGCAAAATATCAATGTGAAATAAAATCGACATGAATTAAAATATCAAATCAGTCTGTAAGATAAGAACCTGTTGGAAGTCTTTACAATCTGCCAAAACGCAAGGGATCTGACGTGATAATATAGATAAAGTGGGAGAAAATATTAAAAAAACTCACCGTGTCTAAATGGACTGTGTCTTATCTGAAGGGCAAGTCAAGAGTCTCCGTAACCGGCGAGCGAGTATGAGACGAACTATGAGAGTGAAGGAAGCCGGGCAGGTCTGTTAGAAAAGAACCTGTTGGAACTCTGTACTCTCTACCTACCCGCAAGGGATACATAGATACAATGAAAATATTCTTAAATAGATATTTTTGTTGAAGAAATAATTTAATTTTCTTGGTTTAAATTAATAAGTCAGTGCTATCTACGCATAATACAGGATTTTTACGGACTCCGATTTGTTGCACCGCTATTGATAGTCTATTTACTTACTGATCTATGCTAGTACCACACCCAATAGATACATCCAATCTTGTTATATTATATATACATGATGGTTACTAACACGTAAAAGTTTCTGCAAAAGCTATTCTATTTTTCCACTTATATTGTTCTCTTTCGTTTCAATTTTCTGCGAAATATTTTGTACTGGTCTTGTTGGTCTAGTAACACAGTGCGATTGGTGATATTGAGGTCATGGGTTCAACTCCTAAGTCGAGCAAAATGTGGTTTTTCTATCTACGATAAATAACAGTCCCAGAGTCTGGTATCTCTACCCGTTGTTTTAGTCTAGAGTTAGAGTCTGAAATCGTGTTTAGTATATAGCAATAGATTCGTTCCTTTTACATAGCGACATAACATCATCAACAATATGCGGGTGTACAGTATATCCCTGCCACCTCAACTAGCGGAAAATAGGCGTGACGATGTAAATATTCACACACGGAACATCTTACCACCATCTGAAAAGTGAATTCGTAATGACAATATGTCTTGTAAAGTCAGATTCATACGTGGCTGAACATTCTCAATCTTTCAGATATGTGATATTCTTTATTACACAAACGTTAGAAATACTATCGAAATTAAATCTTAGAAACATTTTATTGTTATTTAGATCAAGATTAATAATGGGTTTGATAAAAAACAATAGATGCGTGCAAGCTATTAAAAAAACCGAGAAACTGAGAATGTTTATTTACTTATGTACAACAGCCGAATACCTGAAATGGCAGCTTTCGCTATCGCTTAGTTCCCCATATTTTAACCTAAGCAAACACTACTAAAGTCCCCTAATGTGAAAGTAGCAAACTGGGCAATAGCCAGCAGAATCAGCTCGTTTGCTATGCAAACTGCCGGGCCGAATAGCTGGCTAACGGTAAGAGAGACTTGTTTCACACAAATTGTAGAAAGCATTTCTTGCTGCTTTTGTAGTTTTCTGAATGCTATGTACTGGATTTTTCTTAAAAACTTAGACGTGTTGTCTTAAGTATTATATCATCATAATCTATCTATCTATATCATCACGCCAGATCCCTTGCGGAGTAGGCAGAGAGTACAGAGTTCCAACAGGTTCTTTCCTTACATACCCCTCTGGCTTCCTCCACTCTCATCATCATCAGCTAAAATACTTCCGTTGCAGGAATAAGACCTCTGCGACGACCGGCTGTTTGCTGTACGCAGTTTCGTTACAATTTTATATTTTTTGGTGTTATCTTTGACAACACTTTGTCATGGAGACCGCAGGTTGCTAACGTTAGCAAAAAGATTTTTGCTTCAGAAGCCTCACTTAGACGTCTACGTAATTTCTTGCCTGTCAGTACTAAAATTGCACTGGCCCCATCCCTTCTTTTGCCCATTCTTGACTCCGCTGATTCTTGCTACCTTGACTTGTCAGTAGAGTTTCTTAAAAAACTTGAAAGACTTCATAATTATTGCATTCGATTTATCTTCGGCTTACGTAAATATGACCACGTATCCGAATTCTGTTTTCAACTTAAGTGGCTCCCTGTCCATCATCGTAGGAATATACATGTACTATCACTACTCTGTCTTATTTAACCCGTGCACTCCAATATATCTTAAGGAACGTTTCTCCTTTCTCCCCTCTACTCAATCGCGTAGCCTTCGTTCCTTTGAGACACTCCGCCTTAAAATTCTTACCCATTCTTCTAACTTCTTTACTAAGTCCTTCACTGTTCCAATTATTCGTCTTTGGAACTCCTTACCTGAATCTATAAGTCCCGGGAAATATTTAAACGTGATCTTAAAGCACATTTCCTGCAAATTTAACACGTCTAGTATATTCCCTTTTAAATTTTACCTTTGCTCTTATCTCATTTGTCTTCCCTTACCACTATATTTATTCAGTCATTCATTTATGTAATGTAAAATAGGTATAATTGGTTCTTTTTTGTTTTGTTTTAGTTTTTATTTTATTTTAGAATATTTTATTCATTGTTGCACCTTACACCTTCTTATTTTATGTTAAACATCTCTGTCCTATACCTAAAGGTTGCCTGGAAGAAATCGCTATAAGCGATAAGGCCGCCTTGCTGTACCATCATAACGATTTTGTTTTTTTTTGTCATAATTGTTTTATGTGCAATAAAGTATATTATTATTATTAATGATTTTATGGTTTTACATGATGATGTTAATTTTATAATTAAAAATAAGCCTTGAAGCCCATTTTAATGCTCAAATTTAAAATTTGAATTAATGCAAACACAACGTGTTTATTTCCTCAATGACTTCAGTTGCAATTTGTTTGATATGTTGAAAATCTCTCTTAAATATTTTATGTTAACAGTTAGTCAAAGTACTTAAGAACATAGGCTTACCCCAACTACAGCTAGGGCAAGCCATGCCTCATACATACTGCGCTATACAGACTTTTGAACAACCTATTTAAACCTATTTACTGGAATAAAGAAGAGCGAAACACTGCCAATAAGATTAGCTCATATTTTCCTACATCTTAATCATTCTCCTTGTTCAGACTCTCTATATCATATACCATACCATACCACCTATTCTCTATACCATAGCCGCAGAATACATTTATATGGCTTAGGCATAACTCAGAAAAGGTCCCCTTTATTTCAAAATCCACGCGAATGTAGCGTCCATCAGTAATAAATTAACAAGATAATAGCTACAGAGGTCACAGAAAACCCGTCACCTTCCCTTATCCTGTTGGAATACAGTTCACATCAGCGTGATTTTAGAAAGTATTTTGTCATATATTTATCACTGTCAGATTCGGGGTCAAACGCAGCTGGAAATTCAATTTATTTTCGGTTTGCAATGCGATTTCCCACGTGAGTTCGATTTTGTTTAAGGAGGGCCGAATCAAATTGAAAACAAACGTTTGAAACTTTTCTTTTTTTATTGGGTGTTTTTAATGTGTTACTTCGTAATCCTTAATGTATTTGTGGATTACGAATGTTGCTCATGTGTGGTATGCGGGCGAATGTTTTAAGATTTTTCATCAGATTCAGTCGGAATCTTGTTGTTCATTTGTTGGTCACGATGCTTGACTGAATTGATTATTGGTTAATTATCTTACGTATTAATTATGGAATTAATTCAAATGAGACTCACATATTATAAAGTTTCTTCAAAACAAGAACTGAAAAAAGAGCCAAAACATATTTTTTCACTGCTCAATTATTTCTATAATAGGCAACCAGAAACAGGCGTGTGCATGCAGTAACAAGTCCTTTATTCCTTTTTCAGTATACCTGTCTCCACGAAAACCTATTTCATTACCTGTGCGAAGAAAATGGGGGAGCCGTGACACTACCAGCGGCAAGAGGGGATGACGCCTGGAAGGTCTACTTTAACAAGATCCCAGAGGAGATCGTCGACGAGTTCGCCATGAGATACGGGATCGAAGCCATTTATCAAGCTATGACGTGAGTATTTTTAATTTAAAAGACATTTATAATTTATGTTCCTTCGATTGCTAACCGCAAAAAATATTCGTGTCAAAATTTTCAATACCCTCCCGAAGCCAGTCTTGTCCTCTGTATTCTGCGGTCTGAGAAATGTATCGTTATCTTCTTTTTTAAATTGAGCTATGCGGTGAGCTGCAAGTGACTTCGATATATAAGTCCAAGATGATGTATCATCATTAGTCACATCACCGGATTCAGAAACTCACTCATCTAGCAGTGCTGCCTAAAGTGTAGTTTGGTCTTTCAGTTAATGTGTAAAAACAATCTTTCCATCGTCTATGTTTTACTTCCAGCCACTTCCACTGCCTCTCGACCAAGTACCTGTGCGCAGGAGTACCAGCGGTGATGTCCACGCTTCTGGCAAATATCAACGCTTACTACGCTCACACTACCGCCTCATCTGCAGTTTCCGCTTCAGACCGATTCGCAGCTTCTAACTTTGGAGTAAGTTTAAGTTACCGTAACGATCTATCTATCTATCTATATCATCACGCCAGCTCCCTCGCGGGGTAGGCAGAGAGTACAGAGTTCCAACAGGTTCTTTCCTTACATACCTCTCTGGCTTCCTCCACTCTCATAGTTCGTCTCATACACACTCGCCGGTTACGGAGACTCTTGACTTGCCCTTCAGCTAAGACACGGTCTATTTGGTCATGGTAAGATAGTCTAGGTCTTCCCCGGCACCTACATCCTTCCACTTTCGCATTGTATATCTGTTTTGTCACTTTCTTCTGGCATCCTTTCTATATGCCCGAACCAACGGAGCATACCCTTTCTCATCTTTACACCGATACTATCTTTCATACCTACTCGCTTTCTTACTACGCTGTTGCGAATACGGTCGGTCAGCGTGACTCCGCACATCTTCCGCAGAGATCGCATTTCGACCGCATTTATCCTGCTTTCGTTCTCCTTCTTACATACCCAACTCTCACTGCCATATAACAGCGTTGGGACAAGCACTCCGTTATGCATGGCCAGCTGCGCCTTTTGGCTTAAGTGCCGGCTCCCAAGTAGCCTTCCCATCGCACCATTCACTCTATTACCTGCATTCACTCTTCTCTCTATATCAGCGGTGTATTTCCCATCCTTACTGAAGGCGCATCCAAGATATACAAACTCATTCACTTGCTCCAGCACATCGTTACCAACCACAATCCTTGCATCCCTTCTGGTTTCTTCCCGTTCAAAAACCATAATTTTTGTTTTCTTCACATTCAAATGTAAGCCATTGTTCATGCAGTCGTCTCTCATAACTGTGACTAGTGTTTGCAGATCAGTGGCTGTTGGCGCTATCAAAACCGCGTCATCTGCATACAATAGGTGGTTTATCACTAGATCACCCATTTTTACCCCTTCAGTCATCGCACACAGTCTTTGAAGACTTTTATCCAGATACACTATAAACAGTCTAGCGGACAACACGCAACCCTGCTTGACGCCGATTTTAACGTCAAACCAAGGTGACATGTTACCACCCACCCGTACGCATGCCTTGCTGTCCACGTAGGTGGACTGGACGGCTCGCAACAGGGTGCCGTTTATACCATACTCTGGCAAAATGTCCCAAAGTCTCTTTCGCACGACTCTATCAAACGCCTTCTCCAGGTCCACAAAACCGCAGAAAACCTTCCGGCCTACTGCCAGATGCTTTTCTACGATGTTGCGGAGGGAGAAAACTTGATCCGAACATCCTCTTCCAGACCTGAAACCTCCTTGTGCCTCACACAACACTCCATCGGACTTCTCGCGCATTCTCCGTTCAATAATTTTACCATACACCTTAGCTGCCAAGCTGATCAAACTGATGGCCCTGTAATTGGCGCAGTCATATTGTGAGCCCTTGCCTTTATACAAGGGTACTATGACTGCGCGGCGCCAATCTGTAGGGACTCTACCGGTCTTCCAGCAAAGATTTGCGAGGACCCAAAAAGCGTCCCGGACGCAAGTTCCACCATATTTGATCATCTCGGCAGATATCATGTCTATTCCCGCAGCTTTACCATTTGTCATACTTCGTATCGCCCATTCAACTTCTTCCATAGTGATGTCCTCTGTGGATTCTGGTGCCGCAAACTCGCCTCTGGGCTCGTCTGTGGCACAAGGATCCGGGGCATTCTCATACATTTCTCCAAAGTATTCACTCCACCGGTTTAGCACAGCTTGCGTGTCTGCAAGAATGTCACCATCCTTAGATTTTATCTTTTCCATTCTGGAGCCTGACGAATCACCTCGAGCCTTTCTCACCTTGCTCCAAAAGAGTTTGGTGTTATTCTCGAAATTCTTCGTCAGCCTCTCCTCCTCAATCACACTAGCTCTTTCACGCTTTTCTTTCACTAAGGTTTTGGTGGCATTCTTGCATTGCCGGTATATTTCTTTCTTCATCTCCGTCATACTGTCATTTAGATTTAAAAAAAGAGACCTAGTCCTGCCACGCTTTCTTCTTACTTTCTACAGAGCTTTTTAACTCTGTGTCCCACCATGCATCCCCTTTTGCTGTGCTATGCTTCTTTGAGCAGCCACATACTTCTTTCGCTGATTCTACCAAACTCTCTTTCAGACAATTCCAGCATTCATCTATGTTTGAGTCCGAAGAACCAGCTGTCAAAAGCTTGTCCCGGACTCTGTCTTCATACGTTCTCCTCACACTCTCATCTTGCAACCTCTCAACCTTGATTCTTTCAAGGCCTCCGAAGGGGATACGCTCTCGCCAGTGCCTCCACTTCCTGAACAAACCACTGAACCGCGCAGTTACGAGATAGTGGTCCGATTCAAGAGTGGGGCCTCTATATGCACGGGTATCTTGAAGTTTACTTCGGAGACGGTTATCTACCAGGATCAAATCTATCATGCTTTTCTGTTCATTTCTTCTCCACGTATACATATGAATATCCTTGTTGGAATATTGTATTGGACACAAGGAGACCTCTTTCCAAACACACATCTACAATAAGCTTACCTGCATCATTCACTCTCTTATCACCATAAGGACCCAGAGCAGCGTCGCAAGTTTGCCGCCTGGTTCCCACCCATCCGTTCAGGTCGCCACACAAAATCACCTTTTCATTCGCATCAGCTAGATCCAGAACTTCCCTGACATTATCCTAAAACTCTTATCTATCTTACCGTAACGATGACTTCTCTAAACCAAATTTTGAGATTACGTATGAATAATGAGACATTACGCAATCTAAATTAAATACACGTAAAAACTTTAGGTCTAGCCTTACCTAAGCACATTCTAGTAAGTACTACACCCAATAAGATAATTGTGAATCAAACAAATGCATTAGCATCTATTTAATGAGCTTTTCTCTTCTTATCAACAGAAAGAGAGATTTGTCAAGTTACTGGATCAGCTCCACAACTCTCTCCGGATCGATTTGTCTATGTACCGCAACAACTTTCCTGCCTCCAGCGCCGAGAAGCTCATGGACCTCAAGTCTACTGTCGATTTGCTTACCAGCATCACTTTCTTTAGGATGAAGGTAAGTCAGAACTTGATTACTTCAATTTGGATCAGTAATAATTTTATATTCAGCTGGTGTTGCTTAACTAAATCTTGGATGTACAATGTTGGTCACAAGCAATCGCCTATAAAAGCACTGCAAGCAGTTAAATTTGGTTTTAAAAAAGAGTTGTTGTTTCTTTGATTTCTATTTTAAACCATCAAATGAAATACAAAACAGGTCTTCTAAAAACAGAATTACGCTGAAGTAACGCTTTTCTTTTTTTATAAGTATACAATTGAGCGATCTAGCTTAACCGATAGTGAAATTATGATTCAGATTTCTATAGATTCTTTTTTGCTTCACCCTTTAGGTATTTCAAATGCTCTATTCTAACAAACCGTTTTCAATTTATAGAATTCAACGCCAATTGATGAAAACCTTTTCTCACAAAAGCTTTCCGCATTCCTGCGGAACAATAATTTCTCATTGCGCTTCTGAAAAGTTTGTATATTTGAGTCTCGTTTTTCTTCAATGATTAATTGTTTAACCTTTAAACTGTAATTTAATCACCTTTTACAATAATACCAAATTCAACCAGATTTTTATGTATCATTTTTTTTTTACCTTGACCTTTTAACACAATGGTGTGACTTTGGCATTGTGGCGTATTGAATTAAGGATTATCTTCCGCCGCCTTTCATATAACTTCCGATTAAAGGTCCTATCTATTTATACATATTATATTTGTTTAGTCAACTATTAAAGGGTCACATCATTTTTTCGACAAAAGGTACGATAAATGCGCATCCTGAACTCATTGTAAATCACTTATTGTATTGCTGGACAAAGCGAAAGCTTGAACAGGCATAATTGATACTTTTTTGACAACAATTCCTTCAGGTGCCAGAAACCAAAAATCATGGAGAGTATACAGTCCACGATTTTGGGGAGGTCAACTTGGGTCAAGCACGATATATTAGTAATGCAACGCAAAGTTAAACAAACCTGTTGATTCGAGAAAAAAATCTTATAATCTATCTTTTAAATTTATTCTTCTTCTCTTATCTTTTTTCAGTGCAAATCTGTAAAACTAATATAATTTCTAAATATGATGTATTCTCGTAGGTAAGTAGATTTATATAGTTCTACAAAATGACTGCTATCTACTAGGCCGCTCTGGCGTTTTGAGGCGATTTCGCGTGTTTCCGCAACCTGCAGGTTCAATAATCTGAATTTATTAAAAATGTCATAAATTTTTAAGTACCGCTATTTGAGGGACATGTAAAAACATTTTTAATCTAATAGAAAAAAGTCATTATCAGTCAAAAATAATCTTATGTCTAAAATGCTACGTTTGTTTTTATCCAGGTCCAAGAGTTGAGCAGCCCGCCTCGTGCCAGCACCGTGGTAAAAGATTGCGTGAAGGCATGCCTTCGATCAACATATCAGTTTTTGTTCGAGAATTGTTACGAGTTGTACAATAGAGAGTTTCAGGTGAGTGGACTACTACTGATTCCAACAGTTCTTGTTTTTAGCAATCTGTATTGGGTATCGAGTTGGCTACTTGTTATTTTATTAATCACTTTAGTTGTGGTTTTTACTAATCTGTACAAGGTAAAAATGTCTTAATTTAACAATCAAAATTAATAAAATAAACCCCGTCACGCCTTTATTCCTTGAGCGGAGGTGGGAAAGTTGAATTATGTACACCCAATTTTTACCGTCCATGGTAGTGATGGTATATTAGGTTCTAATGTAACAGGGGATATTGTTATATACTGGGCACAATGCCATACACCGGACTAACACTAATATTTTTTCATCGAAAAATTCCACTTTGTCCTACATAGGATTCGAATCAGAAGGTCGATCATGAGGTCCTCGTAATTGCTACACGCATTATTAGGCACTAGACCAATGAGGCAGTCGATAGTTAAAAAATTACCTCCGCTATTATCTAAAATCGAATATACTAGACTATATACGATAGATATCGAGCTGTATCTGTAATCCAAAAGATTATCTCAGATAGTCATGTCTCTTGATTTACTTTGTCTTTTCTTTTTCCGGGCATCTCATTTTTACTACAATTCATTATATTTTCCCCTATCTCCTTATGGTTTCATACATATTTTTAAACAGGTGGATCCAAACGAGGCCAAACGTGACCCAGCGGATCACGGGCCGCAGCTGGACTCGGTGGACTTCTGGCATAAGCTGATAGCCCTCATCGTATCTGTGATAGAAGAGGACAGGAACAGTTATGCACCGGTCCTGAACCAGTTCCCGCAGGAGTTGAATATTGGACAGGTACCAATTCGCTTCTAACTCCAACTTTGACGATTTAGCGCAGTGGTTAAGGGCTTAGCCTGCCCCGCCCACTGTGTCTAATAGTCGCGGGTTCGATTCCCGCACGGGACAAATCTTTGTGTGATCCACAATTATTTGTTCCGGTCTGGGTATTTGTGTACGTGAATTTTCATGTTTGTAAACGCACCCACGACACAGGAATTAATCCTAGTGTGGGGCAACGTTTTATAAAAAAAACTTTAGTTTTGTAGTGCATCGTTGAATTATGTTAACGCGTAATTCTGTCTCCCAAGATACAGCGAATCGCCTAGTTTGGGAACCACTAGTACTTATCATTTGTAGATTTTGTTTATGCACAAATAAATTTGATTTGATTTGTATAAATTCGGTCGGTGCACTTTAAACTGTCCATTCAACGTTTGTTTTTTTAACTAATTCACCATCTTCGCTGAAAAAATCCTGCGAAAAACTGAGGCTTATCTTTTTAGTTTATTTCGCAATGCTTTTTTTAGGTTCCATACCTCTATCAGTAAAAACAAACTTTATAACATCACTTTGCTCTCCGTCTGTCTGTTTCAGAATAGGAACATTTTAGACTAGAAGAGATTTTAATCTATCTATCTATTTATGATTTTCATATTCATGTTATTATTACAGTTATCTGCTGCGACCATGTGGTCTTTGTTTGCCGTAGACATGAAGTACGCCCTAGAGGAACATGAACAACACCGTCTTTGCAAGTCTTCCGCCTATATGAATTTACACTTCAAGGTACCTATTTAAAAAAAAAGATTTATCTCTTATATGTCATTAATTCCTTGGAAAGAAGTTATGGAAGAAAAGTATAATATCAGGCCCTTAGTCTCCGGTGGTCCTATTCGTCCTGGCCACGGTAGCAGCCATGGTAACGACAACACAAGGGATACTAAGAATCGCCGGCAGAGATTCGGCTACCTCCAACAACAACGAAAATTGGCCCTAGTGACATATAACGCACGCACATTGAGGACAGATGAGAAGCTAGGTAAGATTGAAGAAGAGATAGACAAGTTGCAGTGGAATATAATTGGTTTATCAGGTCCGAAGAGAGGGCGAGGACACGATAACCTTAAAATCCGGCAACTTGTTTTACTACCGGGAGGGCGAACAGCAGCGGAACCCCAGGGATCAGAGGCTGGCCGAATTTCTGGAGAAAGAGGGACTCTTTATGATGAACTCTTTCTTTCAGAAGCCGGCTCATAGGAAATGGACCTGGATGAGCTCTGATGGTTCCACTAAAAATGAGATAGACTTCATCATAACACCAAAACGATATTTTAAAACCACAAATATTTAAAGATGTCTCCGTGATTCACAGGGTAAAAACCGGCAGTGATTACCGAATGGTCGGAGGCACATTAAATATTAATGTCAAAATGGAAAGATTGCTTCTGATGAAGTTTACGCTCCGACCTTCTTCTTCTTTCGAATATGTGCATAAGAGAACTTTCGACTCGAATTGTCAAACCGCTTTGAATTGCTAGACAGCAGCGCATCAGTGGACGAAATCAACAACAGGTTGGTAGAGACTGTCCTTACGGTCAGGTCCAAATATTTTAAGCCCCACCTTAAAAATATGCCCCAAAAACTCGACCGACTATACCCTCCTCATGGCTGAGCGACGTTCCATGACGTTCCAAACCTCCGATGATGCTAAGTCCTATAGGCAGCTCAATGAACAGATATTAAAGTCCTTGCGAAACGATTTATGGTCCTTCAATGCAAGAAGTATTGAGGAGACCATAGAGCAGAACAAGGGCTCCAATATATTCGCAAGAAACGCGTCTATTGGCCAATGCCAGTTGACGAAGCTGAAGAGGGAGGACGGAAACTTAACGTCGAATAGGTCAGAGGTGCTCAGGAAGATACAGACGTTCTATGAGCAGTTATATACCTCAGTAGCTGTTGTTTACTTGGTAAAAGACCGAAGGGCCAAGCTAACCCGACACTACACTGAAGAAATCTCGGACATCAGCCTGTACGAGATTAGGATGGCTCTCAAACAACTTCAAAACAACAAAGCGCTGGGCGAAGACGGAATTACCGCAGAACTTCTGAAAGCGAGCGGGAAGCCGGTACTTAAAGTCCTTCGGAGGCTGTTTAATTCCCTCTTGCTCGAAGGGAAAACGCCGAAAGCATGGAACAGGGCTGTGGTGGCACTATTTTTCAAGAAAGGTAATAATAACTTATTGAAGAACTATAGGCCCGTCACACTGCAGAGCCATGTTTATAAATTGTTTTCGAGAGTCATCACGAATCGTCTCGAACGCAGACTTGATGAACTACAGCCTCCCGAACAAGCCTGCTTCCGAAAAGGCTTTAGTACCATAGACCACATACATACGCTGCGGCATATTACACAGAAGACTGAGGAGGATAATAAGCCACTAGGCGTTTCTGGACTATGAGAAAGCCTTCTATTCGATCGAGACTTGGGTGGTTCTTAGATCTCTACAGCGATACCGTATTGACTATCGGTACATCGAAGTATTGAAGTGATTTTATAATAACGCCACTATGTCACTCCGAGGACAGAGGGAGTGCAAGAAGACGATCCCCATAAAAAGAGAAGTAAGACATGGAGACGTCATTTCTCCGAAACTGTTTACGGCCACCTTAGAGGACGCCTTCAAGCTCTTGAAGTGGCGAGGATTTGGCATCAACATTAATGACAACCAGTTTGGATTCACTAAGAATCGCTCAACTACTGATGCAGGTGTTGAATTAATGAGAAATATTTTTATAGCCTGGGAGAACTCGCAGGATGCTTTAGGTGTATTCTGCGACTTGTCTAAGGCGTTTGACTGTGTGCATCATGAAACTCTCCTCAGGTAATTACACCATTACGGAATTAGGAACAGGGCTCTCGACCTCTTGACATCTTATCTCTGTGATAGAACTCAAAAGGTTGATGTTAATGGGAAGCGATCTCCCGGTTCTAACGTGACAATGGGCGTGCCCAGGGTTCGATTCTCGGTCCATTTCTATTCCTCATATATATATATAAATGATTTAACCTACTATGTAGGGGATAATCAAGACATTGTGGTTCAACACGAATAATCTTCTCATTAATGAGAAGAAAACAAAATGTATTAAATTCACAACGCCAAATGTAAGACAGGTTGCAACTAATGTACAAATAAATGGCGTGGATTTAGCCCTTGTAGAGTCGACTGTATTTCTAGGTATTACTATTGATGCCAGATTACAATGGGGTCCCCATATTGAACAATTATCTGATAAATTAAGCTCAGCGGCATATGCGGTAAAGAAAATTAGATTGATAACTGATATTAAAACAGATAGACTTGTTTATTTCGCTTATTTTCATAGTATTATGTCAT
The DNA here is from genome assembly GCA_905147815.2 of Phalera bucephala. NCBI lineage: Eukaryota > Metazoa > Arthropoda > Insecta > Lepidoptera > Notodontidae > Phalera > Phalera bucephala. Next base: position 2,224,469 of record CAJHXA020000004.1, on the reverse strand, counting down.
ATGGCATACTACTTTGGGCATGCTCTGCAGAACTTAATACCATCTTTGTTCTCCAGAAAAGGGCTGTTCGAGCAATTAACAATTTGGCCCCGAGAGCTTCTCTTAAGGAAAAGTTTAGAGAGATAAATATTCTAACTGTTGCATCACAATTTATATATGAAAATCTTCTATATGTTAAAAAAAATATCAGTAATTTTGAAAAATATAGCGACATTCATCATGTAAATACACGGAACAAGGATGATCTTATTGTACATTCCACTCCTCTCCACAGAATTAGTAATTCTTTCATGGGGCAATGTATACGCTTCTACAACAAATTACACATAGATATCCGAAACATGCCTATCAATAAGTTTAAAAAGTCAATTAAAACTAGACTCTGTAAGAAAGGGTATTATAAAATTTCGGATTATCTTGACGATAAAACAGATTGGGTTTGAGCAGCTCCTCAATCAGCAACCTTTATAAATGATGTATAATACAATTTTTAAAAAACAAAAAAATGGTTATCGGAAAGGCCAAACAAATTAAATTAAAAGACTAGCCCGCTGAGTTTCTTGCCGGATCTTGTCAGTGGAGGCCGCGTTCCGATCCGGTAGTAGATGTAAAAAAATTTAATATATTTGACGTTTGTAAGTGCTTATGTATTGGCCTATACAAATAAATGATTTTTGACTTTAACTTTGAGTTTGACGAGTACATCACTCACCTTCGATTTGCCGACGACATTGTAGTCATGGCAGAATCGCTGGAAGATCTAGGACGAATGCTCGGTGACCTCAACAGAGTATCCCAACAGGTGGGTCTAAAAATGAACATGGACAAAACGAAAATAATGTTAAATGTCCATGTCGTATCCACCCACTGTTGGGAACTCTACTCTTGAAGCTGTCGATGAATACATTTACCTGGGACAGGCAGTCCGTTAAGGTACATCCAACTTTGAGAGAGAGGTCAATCGACGAATCCAACTCGGCTGGGCAAAGTTCGGGAAAGTGCGCAACGTCTTCTCATCCGCTTGGCGTTTCTCTACGTGGTCGAATCAGAAATACGGAGATTCTTAAAAGAACCAAGGTCACCGACATAGGCCATAGTATTAATAAGCTGAAGTGGCAATGGGCGGGTCACATAGCGCGAAGATCGGACGGGCGTTGGGGCAGAAAGATTCTAGAGTGGAGACCACGTATTGGCAAGCGCAGCGTGGGGCGGCCGCCTACCAGATGGACTGACGACCTTGTGAGGATCGCTGGAAGTCGTTGGATACAGCTGGCATTGGACCGGTTACGCTGGAAAGCGATTAGGGAGGCCTATGTTCAGCAGTGAACAAATATGATGACGGCTGAATTGATGATTAACTACATACGTACATATGGACAGTTAAAGGCTTAATATGGGAATCGGGAATAATGAAAAAGGGACGGATTGGTGCATTTTTCTATCTGAACCTGCCAAACAGCGACTATCTAGGTATGGTCAGTGACATAAGTGGCTGAACATTCTTAGTTTTTCAAATGGCTTGCACACTTTTGGTTACATCAAATCTATTATTTTTGTTTTTTAATTAGTAAAATTTTAAAATGGTTTTGAATGTTCAACTTTTGTAAAATAAAAAACATCACCAAATTGATAAATTGAGTGTTCACCTACTTACGTCGCTCCCTTTATATGCAGATCGAATAATAATTTTATGTCAGCCTGTTTTTGACAGCTATACAGAAATCATTTGAAAAGATACCTATCTATCTATATATATCATCACGCCAGCTCCCTCACGGGGTAGGCAGAGAGTACAGAGTTCCAACAGGTTCTTTCCTTACATACCTCTCTGGCTTCCGCCACTCTCATAGTTCGTCTCATACACACTCGCCGCTTACGGAGACTCTTGCCCTTCAGATAAGACACGGTCTATTTGGTCATGGTAAAATAGTCTAGGTCTTCCCCGGTACCTACATCCTTCCACTTTCGCATTGTATATCTGTTTTGTCATTCTTTCTTCTGACATTCTTTCTATATACCCGAACCAACGGAGCATACCCTTTCTCATCTTTACACCGATACTATCGTTGATACCTACTCGCTTTCTTACTACGCTGTTGCGAATACGGTCGGTCAGCGTGACTCCGCACATCTTCCGCAGAGATCGCATTTCGACCGCATTTATCCTGCTTTCGTTCTCCTTCTTACATACCCAAATCTCACTGCCATATAACAGCGTTGGGACAAGCACTCCGTTATGCATGGCCAGCTGCGCCTTTTGGCTTAAGTGCCGGCCCCCAAGTAGCCTTCCCATCGCACCATGCACTCTTTTCCCTGCATTCACTCTTCTCTCTATATCAGCGGTATATTTCCCATCCTTACTGAAGGCGCATCCAAGATATACAAACTCATTCACTTGCTCCAGCACATCGTTACCAACCACCACCACGTTGAAAAGATACCATGCAGAATTTCTATAAAGCTCTTTAAATACGACTACTTCATAGATACATACTACAAAATGTTACTGCAATAACTTATTTATGGTTATCCTAAAATGATTTTAGTACTCGTTCAATACCATTACCCTATTCCAGGTGAAATGGCTTCATACGAATTATGTGAAGGACGTCCCTCCATATTGCGGTGCTGTACCAGAATACCCTGCATGGTTTGAGCCTTTCGTGATGCAGTGGCTCAACGAGAATGACGATGTATCCTTAGAGTACCTCAACGGTGCCTTCAATAGAGATAAGCGGGATAGGGTAAGTCGAAGGTGATCCTTATTTTTAAAAGCTGAGAGTAGATAATGAGCAATTATTATTTAAGAATCTTATCTATCAGCTATCATCTACAAAGCGTCCTCTTGTGTGTAATAGTTATTGATTCTTGAATACGTATTAAATCTTGGCATTACTGCAAAGTAAAATCTTTTGTGAGAATATCACATTTTAGATTCGACTTTTGGAATTCAAAGTTTTAAATTAACACACGACAAATACCGACACGTCAAGCGAGGGTGGTAGGGTCTTCTGTGCCCCATATATCACCGACAATATTAGGTCACAATAAAATAGGAGGGAAACCTATTGCCGTTATTCCAGACAAAATTCTTGGCTCCATGCTACGACTTTTTGCAATTTCTCGAATAGAAAATTGTACTAACACTTTGTTCGGCCTAATATTCGGTCCAAAGAAACCTACAGTCATTTTATCAAAAAGAATTAATGATTCCAGAACATTTATTCAAATTAAGCTTATATTTATTTACAGCCAAAACAGATTTTATCATTAGTAAGCCCTGTAAGTTATCTCTTTCACAGTTCCAAAAATCTAGCGAGCATGCGCTATTTAGTAACTCAGTGGTGGACGTGTTCACCCAACTGACTCAGTGCTTCGACGTGGTCTCTAAGCTGGAGTGCCCAGACCCTGAGATATGGAAGCGGTACATGAAGAGATTTGCCAAGACAATAGTGAAAGTTCTGGTGGCATACGCTGATATAGTGAAGAAGGAATTCCCGGAGCATTTGAAAGAAGAGAGAGTGGTATGTTACAAAGACGGACGATTTAGCGCAGTGGTTAAGAGCTTAAGCCCCTCTGCCCACTGCGTCTAATAGTCGCGGGTTCGAGTCCCGCACGGGACAAATCTTTGTGTGATCCACAATTATTTGTTTCGGTCTGGGTATTTGTGTAGGTGAATTTTCATGTTTGTAAAACGCACCCACGACACAGGAATAAATCCTAGTGTGGGGCTACGTTTTTTAAAAAAAAAAAAAATAATAATAATAAAATAATTTCACAAATTTAATAAAATAGTTAATTAACGTTATCACATCTATATTCCTCAAGTGATGGTGGCATAGTAGCACATTCACAATCCGCAGACGATGCTAAGTTCTAATCTAAGAAGTTACCACTTAATATGCGGCTTGATAAGTTCCAACAGCAGGTGGCCACAAACCTGCCTCCACCAATCTGCATTGGGTCCGCGTGATGGACCATTAACTAATTTCCTTCACCTCGATTTGTGAGAGAAGGCCTTAGGTCAGCACTGGGATTGTATAAGTTGATATTATTATTAATATTTTTGTTATCAAGTGCCCTATTAAGTAGCCTATATACATATATATGCGTCATATAATTCATAACATAATATAAGTGATATTTTTCAGGCGTGTATTCTAATGAACAACATACAGCAACTGCGAGTACAATTGGAGAAGATGTTCGAGTCGATGGGTGGCACGAAGCTCGAGCGTGATGCTGCTGACATCTTGCATGACTTGCAGCAGAGTCTGAACAGCACTCTTGATGAGCTAGCGTCTATGTTTGCTACCAGGTTAGGCTTTAATTAAAACAATTTAATGATTTATCTGTTACAATTAAAAAAAAAAATCTATATTCCACAGAGGGGGTGGCAGAGGTGTACTGAGTACACCCACGTTTCGCCGACGATGTTAGGTCCCATGTAATAGGGGGCGAGCCTATTGCCACATACCGGGCACAATTCCAGACTCCGGACTCATACTGGGAATTTTTCGTTAGAAAAACTACATTTGTCCGACCTAGGAGTTGAACCCAGGACCTCGTGATCACAAAGCGATGCGCTTTGCCACCAGACCAAAGAGGCAGTCACGTTAAAATTTATGACTGTTACAATTTATTGTTTGAATTGTCAAAATTACACTCACAGTTTATGGCATGGCACGAAGGACATTTCTTAGTATTCAGGCGCCATAAATGGTATGTAAGGAAAGTACCTGTCGGAGCTCTGTACTCTCTGCCTACCTCACAAGGGATTTGGCGAGAGGATAATGACAGATAAAGTCAGATAAATGATAACATAAACGAGGCGCTCGTAGCTCTGTAGGACTGCGGTACTTTAAGCTATCACTTAGGTTAATCAGCGTTTGGCTCGTAGAGTCGTTCTATTTTCGAACGTCACAGTATTTTTCAAGGCACGGCGTCATCGGTTGCCACTTCCGCTATAAGTTATCAAAACTGAGTTGGATGCCTTTTAGGTAGCTTAATAAGGTCCTCAAAAATCGAACAACAAATCCAGTTTCATAGAATTTCTTATACAGCTCTCTTACCTTTATGTAACTACCAGCTTGGAAACGAGGATCACAGCGAGTGTAAAGGAGCTAGGTGAGCTTCTGCAAAAGGTGGGCGGTGGTGGAGCTCCTGGTGCCCCGCACCCACCCGCGCACCATGAGGCTGATGAGGTGCTGCGCCCACTCATGGACATACTGGTGCGTTATACATCTATATGTAACTACTAGTTTGGAGACCAGGGTTGCTACGAATATACCTCTGCACTAGCGAGTGTGGAAAGAATGTTGCTGCGGAGTGCCGAGACTGACAAGGTGTTGCGCTCACTCATGGATATATTGGTTTGTCACGCATCTATGATGAACTACTAGCCCGGAGACCAGGATCACGGCGAGATTCGTAAAATTTATTCTCCAGTCTATATATGCAAATGTGAAGGTAATGGTCACAAAATATTCCTTAAAGCGTCCGTCATAATATTGATCTGTGAAGTATCTACCGCCTTAATATCCAGGGTGTGCTATTCCATCAATTTCATTTTACGAATTACAAAACAGTGCCTTTAAATGATAGATGGTCTGCGGTGTACTATGAACCCACTCTTTCTAAGCATTTTTTTCTATTCTAGTTGTGATAACAATATTATTTTTTATTTCAGGATGGCTCTCTTACGATGTACGCTGAGTCCTGTGAAAAGACTGTACTAAAACGACTGCTAAAGGAATTGTGGAAGATTGTGATGAAGATATTAGAAAAAACTGTTGTGCTTCCACCTATGACTGATAAGACGGTACTGCTATCTCTCATTAATATCATATTATATTAGTAATAAAGTAATTCTGATTACCGTTTGAAGATTTCCGAAACTATAAAATTGGAGAAGCGACTATGGCTCCGTACATATACGAGGACACGCGTAAACAGTACACGCTCCCGCACAAGCTCACAGGCATATGTACACGCACACATGCACACCCGCGGGAACACACGAATACATACCCACATGTATACGAGCACAAACACACACATGCAAATGCGCATATGGACACGCATGTATACATACGCAAACGTGACCATGCAAAACATACATAGGTACATGCACTCTTTGGAATAGGTATCGACGTAAACGGCCAATGTAATTATGTACATAAAGCCCCTGATTAACTTTGTATTGGCCTTACATTTTACGGGAATCAGTGACAATACAACGAAATTGCTTATTTACTAGAAATTTAAACGTAAATTTTGTGTTATTTGTGTTATTGTATTTTTCTTTTAATTCCGCTGATTTCTTTCTACTTCTAGATGATGTTAAAGAATCTTACGAACAATGCCAAGAATTTAGCGGCGAACGCGAAGATCGAGGACATGACGCAGCTGTTCAAGAGCACGGTGGGTAAGCAGGACGTCAAACATGCTCTTTCCGGTGTCATGGATATCTCTAAAGAGGTACTTAATACATGTTTACCTTTTATTCTAGATAAGTTAGTTGTCCCCCAATGACCGGTCTTGCTTAGCTCAACATTTTCCATATTAGATATCTTAAAAATCTTCTGGTAGTAAGCAAATCTATTCTTGAGTTAAACATTTGAAACTACTGTAAATCTACTGGACTATGAGTAATAACCAGCGTTAATAAGCCTTTAGAATCTAGTAAAGTTGTTACTCTTTCATAATATGTTAAAACGCCAGTTTGCTCGATAACTAAACCAACCACGCTTTTTGGTATAATGATTCTTAATGACCCTCACTGAATTAAGATTGATGATCCTTGAGTTGAATAGTTATACAATTTAAAACCGCTCTAACTCACCAAAAAACATTATAACTATGGCTGCGCTTTTACCTCTAAATCATCTTTTACACTACGAGCCCGCATTAAATTAAAGACAACAGTAACACTAAAAGCGCTTAAAACGTCCCTTTTACTAAAACGGTCCCTATTTGAGGAGATCAATAAGAAAATAACCTGTTGGAACTCTGTACTCTCTGCTTACCGCGCATGGGATCTGGCCTGATAATATAGATGGATAGAGTCGACCAGAAGCCAACTAAGTGGCTAATCATAGTTGCTATTTACTTCTACAAACAGCATCTATCAGCCGAGAAGAGTCTAACACCGAAGCAATGCGCGGTACTAGACGCAGCACTCGACACAATCAAGCTCTACTTCCACGCGGGAGGCAATGGCCTTAAGAAGACCTTCTTGGAGAAGAGTCCAGAACTGCAGTCCCTGAGATATGCTCTTAGTCTGTACACGCAAACGACTGATACGTTAATCAGGACGTTTGTCACCAGTCAACAGAATCAGGGTAAGTTAATGTTCTGGTGAATGTGATGAGGTGTATATCTGTATTGTTATGTACTCTTGAGTGTAGGTCACTCGATACAGTTCACCCTCAAGATAAAAAGTACAGCTTTTGAACAATTTCGTGCGGAAAATAAACACATTTCTAACATTTATATTTCAAACAAATGCCTTCAACAATGCTGAAAAAACCGTTTCTGCTTTAGTCGCACCTTCCTTGCTTCGATCTCATGAATGTTGAGGGACATGACCTAGAAGAACATGGCACGCAATCGCATAGGAACGATGTTCCACTAACTAGCGCGGTTATTCGTTGGTCTAAAACATGGTTGAACTCAACTAATTCTAATAGTTATTAATTACCCCAAAACTTAGTTCTTAACTCTTCAACGTGTGAAATCATAGTAAAACTCTGGACTTTAAAATAAAAATATATGCATAATATTATGTAGTACCTATGGATACTGCAGTTGCGGAAGAAGGCAGTGTGGGGGAGATTTCGCTGCAGGTAGACCTATTCACGCATCCAGGCACCGGGGAACACAAAATCACTGTAAAAGGTATGTTCAATAAAGGATTCTGCTTCCTTAATGATAAAAACATCATTCAAAAATAAACCTAAGATCAACCAACTACAAGTAACTTTAGAGCTTAATATTCCGTATAGAGGTGAATATTCAATACGAAACATAACATCCTAATTCGGATATTCCAGTTCGAATCCATCCTTAATGGAGAACAATATTCAATAAGAAATTTAACATATCTCTAAGTCCAATCGGATCCAGTTAGAAAGCTCGAAACGTCCATAAGTTTCCCATATTTAGAAAGCTCTTGAAGATTGGTAATGCATTTTACTATTCTGTTCGGTCCACCCCTCCGTATCCAAGTAACGTGAAAACTGAGAAGCACAAACCTTTTTACGTCGTAACTTTGTCGAGAAACCGTGCTGTCACTTCCATCTTTATTTTGCAAAATTGTAGTGTAAAGGATAGAAAATCAACTCGATAGCGTGTTTCTAACGTCAATCCCGACACTCTTAAAAAATAAAGGAAGGAGGTCTTTCGGATAAAGATACCGCACACAGTATTAGACACCAACCTCGCGGGCAAGGAAGAATCCCTTCCCTGCCAGCCGGTGCCGAGTACCACATCGAGACACTTAGATTACCCTCCCTGATAGCGACAGCCCAAATTGAGGCCGTTTCCTTCTGGAGGAACCCTTGAGCTAGTTGCCCCCTTTCCCCTTTTCGACTAAACCGTAGTTGTTGCACACTTTTAATACTTCCGACTTTTTAGTGGTGGCAGCAAATGACCTGAAATGGGTGATAGCAAGTGGCATGTTCCGTCCCTTCATCGAGGTCAACCTGATCGGGCCTCACCTCGCCGACAAGAAGAGGAAGTTTGCGACTAAGTCCAAGAGCAACAACTGGAGCCCCAAGTTCAACGAGACTTTCCATTTGTAAGTCTTTCGGCTAGTTTCTTATTGATAAAAATCATAGCAAAATAGCAGCAATGTTTCTAACAAACCACAGGTTGTGACTTCATAAAATCAAGATAAATGCGATTAAAATACGAGCTCTGCAGAAGATGTGCGGAGTCAAGCCGACCGACTGTATTCGCAACAGCGTTGAAAAAAGCGTGTAGGTATAAGATATAGTATCGGTGTAAAGATGAAAAAGGGTATACTCCGTTGGTTCGGGCATATAGAAAGAATGTCTGAAGAAAGAAATACAAAACAGATATACAATGCGAAAGTGGAAGGATGTAGGTACCCAAAAAGATCTAGACTATCTTACCAAGATCAAAGAAACCATATCTTATGTGAAGGACAAGTCAAAAGTCTCCGTAACCGGCGAGTTTATATAAGACGAACTATGAACGTGGAGGAAGCCAGAGGTCTATAAGGAAAGAGCCTGTTGGAACTGTACTCTCTGCCTACCCCGCAAGAGATCTGATGATATGGTAGTAGTAGTAGTTACTTAATCTTTACTTAATAACAAATCCAAAACCTTCCCTTTTGTTTTTGTTCATTATGATAGACCAGACGTTTATATCATCGCGTAACGCACGTTCTAGGATAAATTTTGATTATATATGGTTGACTTTTATCTAGTTTGAACCATATTTTATCAAAATTCAAAATCTGCTTTAGAGGTACCTACCAAACAAAACTACCTACTAAGGCTGTCCACTCAGGATGGTGCATCCTTCATTATCTTAGGTTATACCTAAAAAGATGAGTTTTAAAAGAAAATCTCTCTCCTGATGTACGTTGATCATTTACCGCAAGCTTCGTAAATGTACGTGTCCGTCCATATTCTGTTGTGTAGTGTACATTTATGAGAATTCATGCGTGCTTACCTCAATCTTGCCAAGATTGATTAACTCAAACGTGTCTTTCTTAAATGTTCAAGGTTTATTGCATAGTATCTGTGATATTAGGACGTCTATTTTGTTTATTTATATTCTCGGCTATGAGAATAGATGTCCAGGATGCAGCCATTGAACTGTCAGCCCAGCATTCGGTATAAACCAAATTATAGGGTGACCATAGAATGGCGAATCATCGGTCCATCTTGTAGGGGGTCCTTACTTAAAAGACTTGATATACAATGTTCTCCACCCACAGCATGGTGAGTGCGACGGAACAACTGGAGTTGTTCGAGCTGCACGTATGCGTGAGAGACTATTGCTTCGCGCGGGAGGACCGGCTGGTTGGCGTCGCTGTCATGCGCTTCGCCGTTGTTACTAAACGGGTAACTACTTTTACTTATTTAAACTTGATCTCTTACTAACCTACACTACATACAGTTTTTTTGCACAAAGTTCCTTATATCAAGTAGGTGAGAAAGGATTTTTGAAAATTCATCCCCTAAGTGTTTATTTATATCAGAGCGTTATTGCTAGGATAATAGTCGTAAGTTAGCATCAAATGCGACATGATGCGAGACGTTATTTAACAATTCTAACTTAAGAGTTGAACTCTTGTCACTGCAGTTGATGTATGCTTCTTTCTTCATTCATTTCTTATCCAAGCAGCTTTGAGTTCCTAAAACAACCTGACAGAAACTTTCTCTTTTAATCGCAGTGCGTAAATTTTAAATCGTAAGCATGCATTATGGTCTATGTAGAAGAGTCAGTCATATAAGACACACGGCGCATGTGTGTCCTATGCGAAGACAACTTCACCGGCACGGGTTGAACAATACGCTAGCATTAGGAACATGCTACAAACTATAAACGAAAGTAGAACATTTATCTTGGTTCTCTCAAAGAACTACATAAGAACACAGCTCAATTTATTTCAGGGTTCATGTGCTGGCTGGTTACCTCTCGGGACTCGAGTCAAGATGGATGAAACTGGATGGACGATACTCCGGATACTGTCTCAGAGGCACAGTGACGAGGTCGCCAGGGAGTTCGTTAAGCTCAAGTCGGAGATGAGAGCAGAAGCCCCGACCGGCGGCCAAGGACCTTCGTGAAACATGTAAGATAAAACCACGAGCTAACTACTAAACAACTTTAAGACTGCGTCTGGACAGCTGATCCGGTTGTGAAGTCGCTTCGTTATACACTATCTGAGCGAGACAGCATCATGCGACGGACAACGCGCGCGACAGAGATGCCACTGCAACGGAGTAAGGAAATGACAGTCGGCGCTCCGGCAGCTTCCGGTCAGTGTTCGTTCGTTTTGTTACTTACAATCTCGCATCCGAGATGTTTTATGTTAATAAAATTAGCTTTTTTAAGTTATCCGATGATATTTTGCACAAATTCGTAAATTAGCAGAAAAGACTGACCGTAGGCGGCCGCAGGCGCCGCGACGTCCACGAATCTTAGGGATACAGCAAAATCTCCATTTTGTTTTCCAATATCCGATTTCGAACGTTCTACATTTAAAATATAATACTTGCCTAAACACGCTCATCAATTGACTTTGCTACTGTTAAACTCACTGTCAAACTAACTTTTTTTAACTTGGCAAAGCTATTTTTGCTGGATGCCTAAAATCGTAGACGCATCGTTAACCCACGATATATGTAATAATATTTATATGGACCAAACTGACGTAAATACGGATGAAATCATTAGTCCTTAAACATTAATATTAAACAACATAATTATTTATCTAATTAATCATCTACTCGTTATACGTGTACAGTAAAATATATGGCCTTATGTAAATTATTTCCTTTGTTGGTATCCATTGCATCTGTAGAGTTGGATCGAGTGAGAAGGAAACCTTAGTGGTATGAGATGCGTTTCTAATATTTTTTCCTTTCGGTAAATGCGTGGTTTATAGAATTATGCTCGAAGTACGTAAAGCATGTTTGTTTAGATGATGCGTGTTCTATAAAATTGAATTAATATAGTTACAGCCGTCGTATATATTAAAAATCCCTTCTTTTGTATTACTTTTACGTAACATATAACCAAACGGTGTTTATTATTTGTTGAATCATACAAAAATTAATCAGGTAATGGCAATATTACCTAAAAATAATTGATATTTAAAATTAAGACTGAATGCGATGACTGAAGGGGTAAAAATGGGTGATCTAGTGATAAACCACCTATTGTATGCAGATGACGCGGTTTTGATAGCGCCAAGAGCCACTGATCTGCAAACACTAGTCACAGTTATGAGAGACGACTGCATGAACAATGGCTTACATTTGAATGTGAAGAAAACCAAAATTATGGTTTTTGAACAGGAAGAAACCAGAACGAATGCAAGGATTGTGGTTGGTAACGATGTGCTGGAGCAAGTGAATGAGTTTGTATATCTTGGATGCGCCTTCAGTAAGGATGGGAAATACACCGCTGATATAGAGAGAAGAGTGAATGCAGGTAATAGAGTGAATGGTGCGATGGGAAGGCTACTTGGGAGCCGGCACTTAAGCCAAAAGGCGCAGCTGGCCATGCATAACGGAGTGCTTGTCCCAACGCTGTTATATGGCAGTGAGAGTTGGGTATGTAAGAAGGAGAACGAAAGCAGGATAAATGCGGTCGAAATGCGATCTCTGCGGAAGATGTGCCGAGTCACGCTGACCGACCGTATTCGCAACAGCGTAGTAAGAAAGCGAGTAGGTATGAAAGATAGTATCGGTGTAAAGATGAGAAAGGGTATGCTCCGTTGGTTCGGGCATATAGAAAGAATGCCAGAAGAAAGAATGACAAAACAGATATACAATGCGAAAGTGGAAGGATGTAGGTGCCGGGGAAGACCTAGACTATCTTACCATGACCAAATAGACCGTGTCTTAGCTGAAGGGCAAGTCAAGAGTCTCCGTAACCGGCGAGTGTGTATAAGACGAACTATGAGAGTGGAGGAAGCCAGAGAGGTATGTAGGGAAAGAACCTGTTGGAACTCTGTACTCCCGCAAGGGAGCTGGCGTGATGATATAGATAGATAGATAGATATATTTTTCAATGTTGGTATATCTGTAACAATCGGCAATTTACATTAGAAAATTTAAAATGTTTAATTTATTATATTAACTTTTAACTTCTAACAATCTACAATTGATTTGTCACTGTCAAATTGTTGGTTTAAAGTTTCCTTTCCGCTCGCTCACCTCATTCGACACAAATGACGTACCCTAAAAGATATATGTGGTTACGCTGTTATTCAAATCCATCTACAATCCATTAAATCAGTTTGTCTTCAAAGAAATTTAAAAAAAATGTACCGTTTGTCATCTTTTATAAAATAAAAAAGTTTACTTTATGTGCCCCGTTTTGCGTAATTTACATTATATTTGTGGTCCATCATGTTTGTTGTACAGACATGTACATACCGAATAAAATATTATATGTTATTTATATGATACATTGTAGTTATATCACAATATTTGCTCTTAATTTAGTAAGCTTGGCCAGTTTGAAGTGTAATCTGAAATCTCATACATCTTTTGGAAATTATATAACTGAAAATTGTAATATTTGTATAAAAAAATGACGTAACATCATAATTGCCGTGTTTATAATCTGTTTAAAAAGTGATTGTTACAAAAAAAGTAATTTTTGTGTAAAACAAAATAATGTCAGTGAACTATTCCATATTCAAATACATTCCATTTTCTTTATAAGAGATTGTTTTCAATAGAACTGTTATTGCAGTAACATCACTATTTTTTACATCAAATTAGTTAATTTCGCTCTAAAAATGTTTATGCCAAGGCCCCAGTGCTCAAAAATAATTTGTTAAGGCTATATTATGGCGAAAAACAATAACGAATCGTTGATTTATTAACATAATTAATTAAAATAACACTTTTTTTAAATATCACAGTCCAAAACTCAAAACACAGTGTTTGGAAATCGTCACATAAAATAAAATTTAATGTGTGCGTGCATTTTCAACATAATTATAGTGATAAATATTTTTAAGTACCTGTCAGAACTTTTGGAAAAATATACTTACTCAATTCAAAATTTATTTATTTATTTATTTATTCTCAAATTACAACAACTATCTTTACAGGTTTTTTCCTAATACGATAGTGTAGTCAACTTATTTAAATACATTACAATACATTCATTACATTAGTTCGTCCATTTTATTAGAAACATTAACTTATTTATTATTTAATAAATTGTACATTATATTTAATTATTTTTGAATTATATATTAAATTATATTATAAGATAAGACATATAAAGTTGCTTTCTGAAATTCGCTCATGGAACAGATAAATAAGTCAATTCTCTCGGCAACTTTATTTAGTGTGTGCAAAGCACGCGTCAGAGGCGAGTTGGCTAGCAAGCAGGTCCTGGCGCGCGGCACCGCCAGCAGCCGCGGCCGCCGCCGCCGCGCCGCGTACCCGTCGGGCACGCACAGGCCTAGCCAAAGCAGTATGCTGGGACTGCAGACGATGCCTCTCAGCACCCTAATTAAATAATATGCGAGAGCCAATTCCCTTCTTGTTTCTAATTTATCGTATCCAACCATGCCCAAAACGAACAAGGTTGGATACATCAGAGGGTAGAAAGGGTACACTCCATATAGCTTGAGGTACAAGTATCTAGCAAATTTATTTTGTATGCGCTCCATCATTTGCCTGTATTTCTCTTCATGTGGAGCCCATACGACGGCATTGCACTCCAGCTGACTCCGAATGAGCGCGTTGTACAGGACCGCTATTGCTCTCAGATTTGTGAAGCTCTGAGATTGTCGTAAAACAAAGCCTAAAGTTCGGAAAGCCTTTTTGCAAACGTTGGTGATATGATCCCTGAACCTTAATTTTGCATTCAGATGTACACCCAGATCTTTGACTACTTTTGTCCGTTTTATTACTGAGGAGTCAATTGCATACTCGTAATGAAGTGGAGCTCGCGATCTACTAAAAGATATTACAGATCATTTGCTGATATTAAATTGCAATTTATTTTTCCTACTCCACTCTGCGACTCTGTTTATGTCCTCTTGCAAGCGTTCGCAATCACTCTTGTCTTTAAATGCTAAGATCAATTTGAGGTCATCGGCGAACAGTAAGCACTGGGCTTCCCTGACAACTTGCGGTAGATCGTTTATCATAATGATAAATTCCAAGGGCCCTAAGTTACTACCTTGTCCTACTCCAGTTCTAGTGAAATAGGTGTCAGAGCGATATCCAGCGTATTCCACATACTGCATCCGGTCCCTCATGTAGCTAACAAAAAAATTCAAGAGCTGTGTAGTGCAACCTACTGTCGCCAACCTTGACAACAATATATCGTTATCGACTAAGTCGAAAGCTTTTTTGTAGTCAAAGTAGGCGGCGTCAACTTGCGTTCCCGCGTCCACGTGTGGTACTATGTAGCTCATCGCGCTGAGTAGGTTGCTGGTGGTGCTGCGCGCCTGTCGGAACCCGTGTTGCGCATCAGACAACTGCGCCGACACCTGCGATTGGACACTCTGCTGTACCGCTCCCTCAAAGACTTTAGCCGGTGTCGACAAAATTGCTACAGGTCTGAATCCACTTACGTCAGAACCCCCTTTACTTTTGGGTATGGGAATTACTCGCGTAATTTTCCAGCGTTCAGGGAAATATGATGCCTTCAAACACAAATTAAATATATGCATCAGTGGTTTCTCTAGTACAGCCCGACAATCTCTTATAACAAATGCAGGAATACCGTCTGGTCCTGCAGAGCGCTTCGGTTTCAGTCGCCGCAGCGCCGCCCGCACCTCTGGCAGCCTGAGCTGCGCCAAGTGCACGCGCGCGTCGCTCGACCCGCCCGCTGCCATGGCGGCTCCGACGTCCAACTTGGCCGGTTCGCTGCCGTATACCGACTGAAAATGCTTTGCGAACTCAATTGCGCATTCCGAACCAGACAAAAGATTGCCATCTTTGGTAATCTTTCTGCGACTTACCATACCCCTTTTTTTCTTATATACTGCCAAAAAGATTTTGGATCTTTCTCTAAATTTAGTTGAACTCTATTTTTATGTTCCTCATGCGCAAAATATATCATTTTTTTAACTTTAGCCCTACACTTCGAAAAGAGCTGATAGTTTGCCGCCGTCCTGTTAGATTTGTAATTCTTATGGAGCTTTGCTAGGTACACAGCCACTAATGATATTATTAATAATAAAATAAAAATAATTTACCGCTTCCTCCGGCTCTCGCATATTATATAATGAACCCCAATCAATATCTGCAAATAGCGAGTACAATAAACTATAGTCTGCTTTACCGAAGTTCCATTTTTGGAAACTTTCGCACGCCAGTATGTGAGCCGAGCCTATAGGCGGCGCGGTCGACATCGGCGACGGCGCGGCGCGTAGCCCGAGTTTCACGACCACGGCGAGAGGCGGGTGATACGCGTCCACCGGCACCAAGGCCTCGTCCGCCTCATACACACCTACCCCGTCCGCCATCCCCGCTGAGCACAGCACTAAATCCAACTGCCTGTTGTTACAATTGGGCACACTATTCATCTAACTCACTTCACTAAAATCTGTTGTTTTGTCTAAAATCTTTATTGTTATCGTAACATATAACTTATTAACCCGTTACAACGGGTTAGCAATTTATTTTCGTGTGACGTAACAAAAAAATAATGTTGAAAACGCACGCGATGTGTAGATAGGCACATCACTACCGACACGGGACTTAGATTTTCTAAATATTAGCATTTATCATGGATTACATATCTGTAGATAGAGAATGTGGTTTGACTAGTCCAAATCTCAGTAATATATAAATATTTATATATTAACTCGTCTTATTATAATATTTATATGGAAAAAAATACTTTTATTATTTCTAATTTAAATTTTCTGAGTTGACTGAATCTGTATAACTCTTATAGCGTAGTAGGAAAAAAAACAATCTTAAAATATTCCTTGTTTTGTTCTATAATAAATTATATTCAATGTATTAATACGCAAGAAAAAAAATAACATAGATATAGTACATTCTTTGTCCACAGCATCTCATTGCCATCCGAAAAAAAATTGCGTCGGCATTACTGCGTTGAATAGAGCTTTCCATTTGAAAAATTATAGTGACGCCCATCAAAATGTTAGTACCGAATTATGTTAATTCATATAACCGTTTCATTATCGGCTCATACATTTGTAAATATTAGAATTCGCACGCGTGACGGTGGGCCACAATTTTGATGGGTTCGTGTGATATCTACTATAAACCAAAAATATATCAGTATTACTTTACGTATTTAATTTGTGCATCTCAGTGACTGTTTATGAAGATATGGCGATTCGAGTTAGTATAAAGTGAAGCGCACAGTATTCATCATAATCTCATCAAATAATAAAAAACTATAATAGTAATTTATCGACACGTAAACCTTAAGGCCTAAGACACACAGGTAGGAGCTTCGCTTGGTGCTACGCTTGTAAGTAGCATCGCTCGAAGCGCACAGTTTAACGCATGCTCTTATTAACTTCTTCCATCTTTTTAATACTGCGCCAATACGGCCTTTCAGTTGTAGGCTCAACTAAAAAACAAACGTAGCCACACACTACGAATTATCAATGTGTTGTGAGTGCGTTTACAAACATGAAATTTACATGCACATATACTTAGACCGAAAGAAACATTTGTGGGTCACTCTAAGATTTGTCCCGTGAGGAAATCGAACTTGTGAATACTCGTCTCAGTGACCAGAGCATCCTACGTTTTTAACTACTGGACCAAGTTGTCTTTAAAGGACTAGACTAGGATTAGTAAGACACACAGCGGAGTTTTAAGCGTCATTGTGGCCACTGCTTTTGAAAATTGTGGGTTGAAATAAAACTTTTTTTCGGATTATATCGCGGTTTATTCTTGATGATCAAGATCCCGAAGTTTCGAGTGCTTTGTGTAGCACCCATGGTCACGGAAGGGTGAGTCCCTCCCGTGATCATGGGTCCTGCAAAGCACTTGTTAAGTTTTATTTCATGTACTTTACGTTGTTTAATAACGGTATGTCACCGCAGCGTAGCTCTAAGCATCAAGCGAAGGTCCTACCTGTGTGGCCTGAGCCTTAACATTTGACAATACTTGGTAAATATTATTTTGTAAGTGTATAATGTGATCATCACGTGCATGGGCATTTGTTACGCTCCAACTTTAGTATTAAAATTATCACTTAACATTGCATACAACTTTGTATAAATGCATATATGTAAATTTTACATGTTTAAACATTATTGAATTTAGAATTTTTATGAAAAAATAAATAAATATCCGTATTTCAAATAAATGATTTGTTTTCATTGGGTTTGGAACCACGCTCACGCCAAGTTACAGGTACATTAAATGCTAATCTACCTTAAAATCATCTCTACAAATAAAATTACTTTTCCTGACTGAATGATCTATCAACGCCCAGGCCAAACCGCAGAACCTAGATAACTAAATTTTTGATAGCTTATTTTCACAGTTACATGGGCAACCACTAAAAAAGGACCGATGCCCTTACTTCCCTTCTTTTGAATACACATACCATACTCAATATCAGATACGACCTCGCCGGCGAGTTCGAAGAATCCCTTGCCCGCGACACCTAGTATGGCATATTGTTACGACTTCAATTATCAGGGAATGTTTATTTTAAAATGACGGACGATTTAGCGCAGTGGTTAAGAGCTTGAGCTTGACGGGACAAATCTTTGTGTGATCCACAATTATTTGTTCCGGTCTGGGTATTTGTGTTTGTGAATTTTCATGTTTGTAAACGCACCCACGACACAGGAATAAATCCTAGTGTGGGGCTACGTTTTATTTAAAAAAAAAAAAAAAAAAAAAAAAAATGCATGCATTACACACACTTAGGTCCCCTAGCGATCTGTCTAGAAAGATCTAGAATCCGCGCTTAAGTGCTGAAACGTCTAGAAGGTTCCACCCCTTTAATTATCGCCGGCGAGCGGTCGCGGTATACAAGTACCTATTTGTTCACGTACAAATAGGTATGTAATAATAATACCGCTTGGTGGGCCGCGCCGGCTATTGTTCGATATACTTCTATCGATGTACTTAGAGGGTCCGCGTCCATTCTAGAACTTTCATACGAGCATAAAAAGAACACAGAGCGCGGGGACGGACACAGTCTCTTCTCTGAAGCGATAGTGATCAAATCGGGGAACATGCGATCTAAGTGGAATACACCGGCGAGTTTAGCAACGATATACGGATTACTTACTACTTCACTTACTTCAACGATAGTGGCGACAGCACCAAGCGAAAACTCGGCGTATATGGCAACACTGTTGGCTGCCATTTAGGCAATCCAAGCCAACCAAGAGGCTAGCCGTCGCGAGCAAGAGGTTAGCCGTCGCGATCAAGAGGCCAGCCGCCGCGAGTTGCAGGAATTGATCCAGGCCAACTAAGAGGCCAGCCGCCGCGAGCAAGAGGCCAGTCGCCGCGAGCTTCAAGAAGTAATCCAGGCCAACTAAGAAGACATCCGCCGCGAGCTACAAGATATAATCCAAGCCAACCAGGATGCCGTGCTCGGTAAAATAGATACAGGCATCTCAGTGCTTGGGAAAAAAGTGAACGATCTCGAAGAAGGGATTAAAGGAGTTACGCTGACTACAGAAACTCTGAAAGCAGAGATGTTTCGTCTAAGGTAGAAGAAAACGCCGAACGGTTACAAGTGTTGAATAAAGAGGTTATAAAGGTTAGATCACGGAAACCCATTGCACTGGCCTCCTCGTCACCAGCCAAATTCGACCTTCCTCGCTTTGACGGGACATCATCATGGTTGGCTTTTAGGTACCAGCTTGAAACACTTGCAAGCGGAAATTCTTGAAGCAACTAGCAAACTTGCATGGCGCTGACACTTGCCTTGCAAGGGGATGCTCTTATGGTTTTGGAGAATTTGCCGTCTAAAAGCAGGACACTCGAGACTTAGGACTCTCATGGAGGCATTAGAGATGTGCTACGGAGAAAACCATTTAGAGCACGTCTATCGAGCACAACTCCGGGACCGAGCCCAGAAGCCTAGTGAAAGTCTTCAGCAGTGGGCATCGGAGGTAGAAAGGCTAGTTCGTGGAGCCTTTGCGTCAACGCCAGCAGCTATCGTGGTTAAACTGATAGGGGCTTTCATCGACGGCATACGGGAGACTGGGTCCTCTCCTCCTCTTGGGTCACCACCAAACATTGAAGAGCGCATTGGCCCATGCTCTTGAGGTGGAAGCTGTGCGAAACAGCAATAGAGTACATAAGGTCAGAGAAGTGGTGACCAATAAGAGAACACCTAGAAAAAGGGCATATAAAGCTGGAGTGCCCTAAGAAGAGGTAAAAGGTCACGAATTCCGGGTCCCAGGTAGAAGAAGATCTACCGTTAAACTAAATGTCGCCAGGGCCGCGGGGCGGGCGCTGGCTGGTCAAATTAGGGCC
Organism: Phalera bucephala; assembly: GCA_905147815.2. Classification (NCBI taxonomy): domain Eukaryota; kingdom Metazoa; phylum Arthropoda; class Insecta; order Lepidoptera; family Notodontidae; genus Phalera; species Phalera bucephala. Next base: position 2,204,292 of record CAJHXA020000004.1, on the reverse strand, counting down.
CCAACCGTCACAATAACTCAAGTTTGTAATGGAAATAGTTTTATCATCGATGGTACCATGAACAAACAAACTTGCACTTTTACAGTGGACACTGGAGCATCTCGTACAATCGTGAGGCCAGAGCTGCTGAAACGCACTATATTGTGGGAAAATGCCATTCCATCATGCCATCTTCAGACAGCGACTGGCCAGCCAGTCACCGTCCTGGGTGAAACAAACGTGCAGCTCAGAATTGGTGACAGTATGTATCTCCAGCCAGTGTTAATTGCCAATATCACCGATGATTGCGTTTTGGGGTCTGGATTTCTTAAGAAATAAGCAGTGTATAGTGGATATAGCTAGAGTAGTACTAAGATTTCCTGACCAAGAAGGTTGCCTTACAGGATCACAATCGTGCACCCTTTATTGCCTAAGGGATACTACACTAGCGCAAAGATCAAAGAATTTAGTGAAAGTGAAATTTCCAGCAAACGTTAAGCAAAGTAAATGTCTCATCGTGGAAGATGCTGGCAATCACCCAAAGCTAATAACGGCTACAACACTATTTATGTCCCAAGGAAATACTAAGGTGTTCTTAACCTGAGTAACGAGGAAATCCAACTGAAGAAGGACAGTGTGGTTGGAAGATGCGAAGAAGTAAAGTACCTGAGGCGGTTAAATAGCTCTACAGATAAGCAGGCTGTGACAGAAAACAAAGATCACATTCAAAAACTTTTGGAAGCTTCTCAGGAGAATTTATCACCTTCAGAACTACGGCAAGCCGAAGATCTATTGCTGGAATTTACGAACATCTTCGCCACTGGAAGTGACTGCGGCAGGACGAGACTCGTGAAATACCAGATCGACACAGGTGATGCCCATCCCATAAACTTTTTGGACTTTCTTTTTCGGTACTTACTTACTTATTTATACCTATCTGCAAAGCTCCGTAAATTTTCCGTCCAAAATAATAGATATGTCTGCGAAAAGTGCCGACAATGCTATTCGCGAGTTAACTAATACTGTGCTTTCACTGCAGAATAAAGTGTTATCGCTCGAAAAGCTTATTATCGACCAAAATAAGCTCATTAAAAGTCTTATTAGTGTTGATAGTGATTTACCGGTGCAAGCTAATTGTAAGGAAGTTGAGGGTAATCTAAAACTACAACCAGCCCCACGTCCGCGAGGCCCGTCTTCGTGCGGTATCGGCAATCTCCGCGCCCACTCGAAGGGGGACAACAACACTCACCAACGCTGACAGCGCGGCGGCAGCGGCGATGTCATCGAGCCCGCCCCCTACTCCGTGCTCGCAATCGAAGCCCGAACTCACCGTTGTCGGAAATCTATCCGCTCCGATCACAGCAAGTATGAATAATGATGCAAATGCGAACGATTGGATCAATGTGAAGAGCCGTCGGACTCGATGTTCGTTCGCTAACGTCATCCGTGGTACGGCTGTTCCTAACACTACGACATTGCTGGCAGCGGATCGGAAATCTTATTTGCATTTGTATTATGTTAAGTCTGGAACTACGGTCAAACAAGTAAGTGCACACCTGCACAGCATTTGTCCTGATGATAACTGTATGGTTGAGGCATTGAAGCCGCGGGGCGATTATGCTTCATTTAAATTGTCAGTACCAACAAAACATTTGGATAAATATTTATTGCCTACTCATTGGGCAAAAGATGTTCACCTGAAGCCATGGCGTAGTGGATTTCGCAAACAATCTGCATAACCAATCCAAGCCAAAGCATTATTCATTGTTCTATCAGAATGTAAGAGGTCTACGCTCTAAATTAGATATTTTAAAACCAGCTATATTAAGTGAATCAGCAGACATATTCGCATTAACCGAAACCTTTTTGGTGAGTGGCGTCCATGATGCAGAGGTGTTTCCGCAGGGATATAACGTGCTTCGTCGAGACCGCGCCAATGATGCTGGCAGGGGAGGAGTATTGTTGGCGGTACGATAACAATTTTAAATACAACAAATTGTTGATATAGACGGTTACTCGGACGAAATAGAAGCAGTAATGGCTTTAATTACACTGAAATATAAAAAGGTTATCATTTGCGTAGTTTATATTCCACCAAATTCGAGTAATGATAAATATATAAATACGTCCAAAAGGTATAGTTGTTGTTTACGTCTACCACCTCAGTCCTTCCCGTGACCATGGGTGCTGCAAAGCACTCGAAACGTCGGGAACTTAAAAAACAAAAAAATCTTTTAACAAAAAAGGAAAACCGACTTCAAAAAGCAGGAAATAAATAGTTGAAGTCGGTGCTGGTTGGTGCAGTCGGTTACTTGGCACCGACTTCAAATATTTATTTCTTGCTTTTTGAAGTCGGTTTACCTTTTTTGTTAAAAGATTTTTATTTTACAATTTTAAGTGACGAGTGAATTATTTAGTAATATATATATACCGATATTATATTATTTTGCTAAGTTGTAAAGTAAGGTACCTACAGGATTAATATAATGACTATAATAACGGAATCTATACATTCGTGCTGTTCGCCGTTAAGGAGTTCCCTCTTGTATCTTCAAAGTCCAAGGTTCAATACCAATAACAATAAAATAGGACCACCTCAAAACTATACTGAACCAAATGCAAAAAGAATCATCATAATCGGTTCATAAGCAAAGAAGTTATAAAAAAAGGACGAATTATGAACCTCCTTTTTTGAAGTTGGCTAATATACTGCTTGGTTCTATAGTAGGGTACCTATAGGATTGACGTAATACCCATAATATCTCAATTTACACATGCCTATTGTTTGTCGTTAAGGAGTTCCCTGGTGTATCTTCTAAGTCCAAGGTCCAATATCAATGAAATTAAAATGGGACCACCGCGGAGCTATACTGAACCCAATGCAAAAAAAATCATCAAAATCGGTCCACAATTGACGGAAATATCGCTGAACATACATAAAAAAAAAAAAAAAAAAAAAAAAAAAAAGCATACATACAACCGAACATAGAACCTCCTCCTTTTTGAAGTCGGTTAAAAAATAAACCGCGATAAAATCCGAAAAAATAGTTTTATTTCATGTGTAATATTCGCGTAAATCTAAGAACTCAGTATATAAATACGTTTTTGGTACTAGAAAATGTAATCAGTAAATATTCAAAGTGCGATGCCATTATATTAGGCGATTTTAATTTAAATTCATGTACCCAGCGAGTCAATATGCAGTTCTCCTACTTACTATCCTTTTGTAAACTGAAACAGTATAATGAGACAGAAAACACATATGGGAATATATTGGACTTGGTTCTGAGCAATTTAGGTAGTGAGTACGTGCGCGTGAGTGGGAATGCGGAGCCGCTAGTACCAGCGGACGCACACCACCCACCGCTCAGCGTGCGGCTCGCCGTGCCGCGGCCGGGCCCGGCTGCCGGGCGCGCCCTCCCGGATACACAGTGCGGTCAATCAATGCCACAGTGGAACTTTCATAAAGCGGACTTCCACAATCTATAAGAGTCTTTTGCTTCGATAATTTGGGACGAGTTAGGGTCTTTAATCGACGTAGATAAAGCCGTAAATATATTTTATAAAAAAAATTATTCATGTTTAGACTCGCATGTTCCTTTAAAAACATGCGCTAAACGTGATAATAAATATCAAAATCCACCCTGGTATACTCCAGAAATTATAAAGTGTATTAAAAGTAAGCATTACCATTTAAAAAAATATAAAGATTTAAATACTGCTTTCAACAAAGAAATGTTTAAATATTATAGGCAGCGAACTAAGGAGTTGATTGGAATAGCGTATAAAAACTTCATTAGACGCACAGAAATGAATAGAACTGAAATGAAGCAGGGATCCACAAAACTTTTGGTCTTTTGTAAAGGATCAAAGATCTACCAGGCATTCTTGTAATGGGTTCGAATATCAGGGTAATAAAGTAGCTGGTATAAATGCTGCCAATGCCTTTGCTAATTATTTTAAATCGGTATTTTTAAACGATGTACCTACGCTAGACTATAAGGTCGCGGAAAAAGATGCCGCAAGCCATTTATGCTCCTCTCGTATTGTGCTTGATCATATAAGTTTAGCTGACTTAAAATTTGCAGTAAAACGCATGAAGGCTCACTCATCAATCGGGCCGGACGGTATACCGGCTTTTATAGTGAAAGACTGTGTATCAGTTCTAGACAATCCTCTATTGTTCATTAACCGACTTCAAAAAGGAGGAGGTTCTATGTTCGGTTGTATGTATGCTTTTTTTTTATTTTTTTTTCATGTACTTTCAGCGATATTTCCGTCAATTGTGGACCGATTTTGATAATTTTTTTTGCATTGGGTTCAGTATATCTCCAAGGTGGTCCCATATTAATTTTATTGGCATTGGACCTTGGACTTAGAAGATACACCAGGGAACTCCTTAACGACAAACAATAGGCATGTGTAAATTGAGATATTATGGGTATTACGTCAATCCTATAGGTACCCTGCTATAGAATAATTCACTGGTCACTTAAAATTGTAAAATAAAAATCTTTTATAAAAAAAGGTAAACCGACTTCAAAAAGCAAAAAAATAAATATTTGAAGTCGGTGCCAAGTAACCGACTGCACCAACCAGCACCGACTTCAAATATTTATTTTTTTGCTTTTTGAAGTCGGTTTACCTTTTTTTATAAAAGATTTTTTTTTTTAATTTAGGTTTGCAAACTACAACCTATCCAGAGTTGTGGAAAATATCGTGTGTGACGCCTATACCCAAGGATGGTTCCAGGTTACGGGTCCAGAACTACAGACCTATAGCCGTTCTGTCGGCATTTGCCAAGGTATTCGAGTCCATCCTGAACCGACATATAACCTGGCAGATTCAGCCGCTATTAAGTGAGTGTCAGCATGGATTTAGATCCTATAAATCCACCACAACTAATCTTATTAACTTTGTCGACTATGCTGTTACAGAAATGGACAAAAACAGGCAGGTAGATGCGGCCTACTTTGACTTTAGGAAGGCCTTCGACCGGGTCAATAACGATATCCTACTGAAAAAATGTTCGGCTATAGGATTTACACCAAAGTTACTTAAACTATTCTCTAACTACTTGGCCAATCGGTCGCAGTATGTTCAGTTTTCTGGCTTTCGGTCGGAGTCATATGACACCTGTTCTGGCGTAAGCCAGGGAAGTACGCTAGGACCAACGCTGTTTCCGCTGTTCCTGATCATGATCAATGACCTGCCGATTGATGAATTTGAGGGTAACGTAATGACAACACGGTGGCCGGTTGGTAACTGGTTTATTTAGAATGCAACTTGTATTATAAATGTACGTGATATACAACTATAACTACACAACATTTCCCCCCCAAAATTCTTGACACACCCCGCAATCCGCAAAGTAATAAACAACAATTCTAACAAAATAAAAATATATATGTATGTTTTACAAAAGATTAAATAAAAGCACTTAAAAACTAAATTAATAACAAAAACCTGAACCATATATCAAAAACCAAAAATTGTAAAGAAAAAGTAATAAAAAAAAAAAAATAACTTATTTACTAATCAGAGTCTGGAAAATAATTTCTTTTCCTGCCCAGTGTAGTTGCCGGTATAATACTTTCTCTTCGCTCGCTAAGCGAATGATCTATAACCTTTCCGTGAGGTTCCTCCACGTCCATGTAACGTGGAGATGAAAGATATTTATCTTCCGGTGTACCGGGGGATGCAGAAGTCCTATTGCAATGTATTTTTGGATTATTAACTGGTGTAAGGTTGCTAGCCACTGAGGGGCCACATTCATCAAATATTATGTGATCGTTTTGTATATTAACTTCTGAATTTGGTATTTTATATATTTGATCAATATGACGCCTGTGTTTTTGTCCCCTAAATTCAATTTCAAACATTGCATTTCCTATAATATTACTAACTATCCCTTTTTCCCAGATTTCTTTATTGTTTTGCCGCTTCTTAAACATTACTATATCTCCAACATTGATATATCTGTCCTTACCATTATAAGCATTTATTTGTTTCGACTGATTATGTATTACAATATTTTTAGTATCGGGTCTCAATAAATCTAGGCAAGAGCGCAATTTACGACCCATTAACATTTCACTGGGTGATTTTTGTGTTGTGCTGTGCACACAATTACGATAATTTAACAAAAATCTATTAAGGGCTATCTCGGCAGCGGTTCCTTCATGTATTGCCTTTTTCAAACATTTTTTTACTAAACCTACTGCATTCTCCGCGGCACCATTACTACGAGGATGTCGAGGGGCCGTCAATTTATGTGTAATGCCGTTTTTCGTTAAAAAATCTGAAAAATGTTTACTAATAAATGCTGGACCATTATCCGTTACAATTACGTGAGGTAATCCGAATCGAGCAAAAAGTTCCCTCAAATGCCGTATTGTTATCTCTGATGAAGTAGAACTCACTTTAACAGCCTCGATCCATTTCGAATGGGCATCTATGACAATAAGGTAGTATTGTTTAGCAAATGGGCCCAAATGATCTAAATGAAGCCTGTACCAAGGTGTAGTAGGCCAAGACCAAGGAAACAAAGTGCTCTTTGTTGGATTGTTTCTTTCTTTCGCACATATTTCGCAGGAACCACACATATTCTCAATATCTTCGTCAATTTTCGGCCAATATACATACGTACGTGCTAACGACTTCATTTTGACAATGCCCAGATGACTACTGTGTAACTCTTTTAATATTAAATTCTGTAAACATCTTGGAATTATCACCCTATACCCAAATAAAAGACAATCGTGCTCGGAAGTAATAAAATTTTTCCTATTATAATATTCTTTGCAATCGTTGGGTACATATTTTTGTACTGGCCAACCGTGAGTAACATATCCCAAAATTTTTCTGAGAGTCTCGTCTTTTTTTGTTTGTAATGCAATTTCCTTAAAATCTACAGGTTTAGAAAACTCTAAAAAGTGAATATAGTTTGACTCTGAATACTCTTTTTCCCTACTATTATGTATACCATCTTTCATTGATTTGTCCAGCGGTATGTCTGCCGCCCTAGACAAGTAATCAGCCAAACAATTATCTTTAGACTTAACACATTTTACTGAGTAATTATATTCGCTTAATATTATAGACCATCTTTGTAACCTACCCGCGATCATTAAAGGTATACCCTTTTTGGGTCCGAATATAGAACATAACGGTTTACAATCACTAATTAATTTAAAATGCCTTCCATACACATATTCATGAAATTTTTGCACCCCAAATATAATAGCAAGCCCTTCCCGACATATCTGGCTGTAATTCTGTTCGGCCGGTGTGAGCGCGCGGCTCGCGTGCGCGACGGCACGCAGCTGACCGTCCGGCATCTCATGCGCAAGCCACGCCCCCACGCCGCGCGGCGATGCATCACATGATAGCACTAAGGGGAGAATCGGGTTAAAGTGTACCAGAACCTCCGAATTTTTTAACATGTCCTTAATTTTTGTAAATGAATTTTCACATTCATCTGTCCATAACCCAGTTTTATTCTTCTTTAATAAACTATATAAAGGTGCAATAATGTTACTAAAGTTTTTTATAAATTTGGAATAATAATTAATTAAGCCTATAAATGCTCTGAGTTCACTAATGTCGCGCGGCCGAGCCGCGGCCAAGACCGCGTCCACTTTTTTAGTTTCGGTATGCAACCCTTCCGAATCGATAACATGTCCAAGGTATGACACCTTCTTCTGGAAAAAACAACATTTTTCCTTACCGACACGCAATCCGGAATCATTTAAAATTTTAAAAACTTTATTTACGTTATCGATGTGGGCAGCCCTATCCTGACCTGTAATGATCAAATCGTCCACAAAAACAGTCACATGTTGTAACTTGAATAAGGAATCCATGATTCTTTGAAATTTACTTGCGGCAGTCTTAATTCCAAAAGGTAAACGATTATAAACAAAGTTGCCCCTGTGGGTTACAATAGTACATAATTTTCTAGAGTCCTCATCTAATAATAGCTGCTGAAATGCGTTTTTTAAATCGATTTTACTATAAGTTTGTCCTCCTCTCAAGGCTGAAAATATGTCCTCGATCCGCGGAAGGGGGTACTTATCGTCATATAGGACAGGATTAACAGTCAACTTGAAATCACCGCATATTCTAATTTTCCCGGATGGTTTTCTAACCGGCACAATTGGCGTGCCCCAACCGCCGACCTCTTCGACGGGGCTGATAATGCCTTCAGCCAGCATGCGCTCCAGCTCGGCGTCCACCGCCGCCCGCAGTGCATGCGGCACACGCGCGCCCGCTTCCATACAGGAATAGCTCCCTCGCATACTTGCAGATTAATGGTCCCGCGATTAAAAGTCCCTATACCTGGCTCAAATACGTTTTTATATTTTTGCATGATGCTCTTAAGGATATTATCGTCCTCATTCTGTGACAAATGATTAATTGAAGGAAAAGTTATCTGTAATTTACGTATCCATTTTCTACCTATAATTGGTGGACAGTCGCCGTTATCCATTACATACAATTTTGAGGTAAAAGATTTATTATTGTTGACCACGTTAACTGGCATTATACCGATGGGCTTGATTTGTTTGCCGCTGTACACGGTGAGAACTTTGTTCGATTTAATAAGCGGCCTATCTTTGTATAATTGTTGATACGTATTTTTAGAGATAGCACTTACCGAGGAACCGCTGTCGACTTGCATGTCTAATTGGACACCCTCCACATTCAACTTACAATACCAGGGCCTATCTGACTCTTCGGAATCCCCAAGTCTATACAGCGTAGGAGACTTATCTTCTCCTTCGGAATCACTACCCTGCACTCGAAAAAGTCTGGAACTGTTTCTCTTGTTACGACACATATGACTTATATGGCCCACTTTATCGCACTTGTAACAATTAGCACTTTTATACACACACTTATCGGCCGAGTGCTGCCGCGAGCCGCACCGATAGCACTTGTCGTAACCCTGCCTGCTGGCGGTGGCGCGCGGCGAGCCAGCGCGGCCGCCGGCGCCGGCCCCGCGCGGCGCGCCCGTCCGCCCGCCGCCTGCCCTCCCGCCGCTGCCGCTACGGGACTGGACTGCGTATACTCCTGCTTGAGATTCCTCTCCTGCGTTTTGGTTACCAACGCCACCTAATTTAGCCTCGAGCTCCGCTGCCTCCAACGTAGTTGCCAAAGACACTGCCCTCGTAAAACTAAGTTCTCGCTCGACTAATAGCCGTTGTCTATATTTTTCGCTTCTCAGGCCGTAAGTGAATTGATCTCTCAAATTCTCCTCTAAAGATTCCTGACCTTTGAACTTACAGGTCATTGCCAATTTTTTTAATCGCAGCAGATATTCATTTACTGTTTCATTGACATTTTGCAAGCACGCCCTTAGCTTCATCCTTTCAGCCATGTCACTGGATTTTGGATTGAGATGGTTGTCCACAATGGTGACTAGTTCGTCGAAAGATTTTTTCTCGGGTTCTTCTGGACTGCACAATACCGTCATGAGATCGTATGTTTCATTTCCCACTAACGTTATTAAAAATGAGGTCTGCACTGCGTCTTTTATATTGTTTACTACAAAAAATGCTTTTATTCGTTTAATATAACTTGGCCAAGAATCTGTGTTTGAATCGAATTCTTTTATGTTTCCAATAGCACGCGCGTTGTCCGCCATTTTGCAATGATACGTCGTTAACTCGTCGCCAATTGTTATGTATTTGAGGGTAACGTAATGACAACACGGTGGCCGGTTGGTAACTGGTTTATTTAGAATGCAACTTGTATTATAAATGTACGTGATATACAACTATAACTACACAACAGTGGAGTCAGCTAAGTGTCTTATGTTTGCTGATGACCTCAAGCTTTTCTTGGGTGTAGGAAATTTAGAGGATTGTAGTACACTACAACGCGACATTGACAATGTTGTCAAGTGGAGTGAATACAACAATTTAGAATTCAATCCTTCTAAGTGTAAAGTGATAACGTTTACTATATCTCGCTCGCCTAAAGTGTTCACCTACAAGGTGTCTGCAAAACAGATGGAGCGGGTTGCGGAAATACGTGATCTAGGTGTAATTCTTGATACAGGTTTGACATTTAATTCGCATATCACTGGTTTATGTAGTAGAGCTTATAAAACACTTGTCATGAGACAAATAGATCCATTTCAAGATAAAAAAGCTATGACGTTATTGTACTTAACTTTGGTCCGGAGCATTTTGGAGTATAATTCAATTATTTGGGATCCTCATGAGACAAAATATAAAATAATGTTAGAAAGGGTTCAACGGAAGTTCGCACGTACTCTTTACAAAAAACTTTACGGGTATTATCCGTACTTGTATCCATCCCTGTTTGTTGCAGGTATTGTAGGCTTAAACACATTAGAACTCAGGTGAAAGTGCGATGTAATGTTTCATTATTATTTACTCCTTAACGGTAAGATAGAGAACTCAGCAGCACTATCGCGCTGCTCACTGTCCGCTCCTGCGCAGTACGCGCGGCTGCGCGCGCGCCGTTTGCTGGCGGCTCCGCCGGTCCGCATGTATACAGCGCAATATGCACCAACATCTGCAGCGATCTCATTACTAAATGCCTTAATTGCTCAGAATCCAAACTTAGATATATTCAATTCAATATCAAAACAATTTGTTAATTATTGTATAAGTTTTTTAACCTAAGCGAAAAATATTTTCTACTGTATGTACCATTAGGAATTTCTTTTTATGTAATAAAGTAGCTCCCTGTGCGTTTTGGCAAGTCTGTAAGTGCAGCGAGCGGAAATATAAATAAATAAATAAAACAAAGACCACGACGCATACCGTGGGCTAGAGAAGCGGAGGTAACTGAAATGATCAGGGATATGGCTGACAACAAAATAATCGAACCTTCTACGGGTCCATGGTTATCACCGGTGGTCTTGGTAAAGAAGAAGGACGGCAGTACAAGGTTTTGTGTTGATTATCGGATGTTGAATAATATCACAAAGAAGGATAGCTACCCCCTGCCCTGAATCGATGACACGCTGGACATGCTCAGTGATATGAAGTGGTTTCCGACCATTGATTTGAAAAGCGGCTACTGGCCGGTGGAAATAAGCCTGGAGAACAAAGAGAAGACAGCATTCAGCACCGGAATTAGGAACGGATTATGGCAGTTCAATGTCATGCCATTTGGATTATGCAAGCTCTAACAACATTTGAACACCACATGGAAAGAGTGATGGTTGGCCTTCTCGGTGACGTATGCCTGGTCTACCTCGATGACGTTATTGTCATGGGGCGGAGTTTCAAGGAAAACTTGGGGAATTTGGAAAAAGTTTTTACTCGGATTCGCAAAGCTAACCTTAAATTGAGCCCAAAGAAGTGTGCTCTCTTTAAAAAGGAAGTAAGCCATCTTGTAGGTGGAGGTGGGAAGAACCTTATACTGTGGTGACCAGAATTAACGATCTTATCTATACAATTAAAAAGGGGCACAGGGTAAAACCAAAGGTAATCCATGTGGATAGATTAGCGTGGTATCACGGATTTAATGTTGCTCGGGACGAGCATAACTAAGAGGGGGGTAATGTTAAGACTTCAATACACCCCGATATCTCGTAAACCCCTTATCGGGGAATGGTAATTTTAAAATGCATTACACAAACTTAGGTCCCCTAGCGATCTGTCTAGAAAGATCTAGAATCCGCGCTTAGGTACTAAAACGTCTAGAAGGTTCCACCCCTTTAATTATCGTCGGCGTGCGGTCGCGGTATACAAGTACCTATTTGTTTACGTACAAATAGGTATCTAATAATAATAGCGCTTGGTGGGCCGCGCCGGCGTTTGTTCGATGTACCTAGAGGGTTCGCGTCCATTCTAGAACTTTCATACGAGTATAAAAGGAACATAGAGCGCGGGGACAGACACAGTTTCTTCTCGGAAGCGATAGTGATCAAATCAAAATCAAAGATAGTAACCATATTTTGGCTAAAAGAAGCCCGGCAATCCTTCGACTTCCCTCTTCCTCTTCACAGGTAACTGAAAGCCTGGGGACCTGTTGAAATTGTTCGACAACAAAAATTTACTAATTTTTAAGTTGACTTTATAAATACTTTTGCAAAACAAAGATGACTTGGTTTAGGGGGTCTGTCCAAGAGCGTGCTCGTCGCGACCCCTGTCAGTCATTATGGCTGCAATCTTGGACCGAAGACGTACCGCAGTGCGGGCTAGGGCGTCCCCCCGAGGCGACGCGTACCGGCCTGCCCCCGTCGGTACGAATATACGTGGAAGCGGCGATGGGGGCCGCCACCCATCACGCCGGGCCCGAACTGGCGAGTCGTGGGGTGCAGAGTGCCGAATAGGCACTTGGAATGTAAGAGGTGGTATGGAAGATAAGATGCATGAGGTGATTGATGTGATGAAAGAGAGACGCCTGGATGCTCTGTGTGTAACAGAGACTAAGCGGAGGGGCAGTGAAACCTGTGATCTTCCTGATGGAACGATGGCTCTGTGGTCTGGGGTATCGCAGAGCAGTCGTGCCAGCATGGGGGTGGGTATCTTGCTGTCCCGTCGCCTGGCCTCTGGAGTGAGAGATTATGGCCTGTGCGATGCGAGACTTCTCTGGGTTCGTTTAAAACTGGGTGTCACTAGAGTATTTTTGGTCGCAGCATATGCTCCCGTAAGCTCGTCGACACCCCAGGACCTTGAGAAGTTTTGGGATAATGTCAGGGAAGTTCTGGATTTGGTTGAGGCTAACGAAAAGGTGATTTTGTGTGGCGATCTGAACAGATGGGTAGGAACCAGGCGGCAAACTTGCGACGCTGCTCTGGGTCCTTATGGTAATAAGAGAGTGAACGATGCAGGTAAGCTCATTGTAGATGTTTGTTTGGAAAGGGGTCTCCTTGTGTCTAACACGATATTACAGCACAAGGACATACATATGTATACGTGGAGAAGGAATGAACAAAAAAGCATGATAGATCTGATCCTGGTTGATAACCGTCTCCGAAGCAAACTACAAGATACGCGTGCGTATAGAGGCCCCACTCTGGAATCAGACCACTATCTCGTAGTTGCGCGGTTTAGTGGTCTGTTCAGGAAGTGGAGGCACTGGCGAGAGCGTATCCCCTTCGGAGACCTTGAAAGATTAAAGGTTGAAAAGTTGCAAGATGAGAGCGTGAGGAGAATGTATGAAGACAGTCCGGGACAAGCTTTTGACAGCAGGCTCTTCGGACTCAAATGTAGATGAACGCTGGAATAGCCTGAAAGAGAGTTTGGTGGAATCCGCGAAAGAAGTATGTGGTTGCTCAAAGAAGCATATTACAGCAAAAAGTGATGCATGGTGGGATGCGGAGTTGCAAAGCTCCGTAGAAAGTAAGAAGAAAGCGTGACAGGACTATGTATCTTCTTTGAACCTGAATGCCAGTATGACAGAGATGAGGAAAGAAATATACCGGCAATGCAAGAATGCCACTAAAACTTTAGTGAAAGAAAAGCGTGAAAGAGCCAGTATGATTGAGGAGGAGAGGCTGGCGAAGAACTTCGAGAACAACACCAAACTCTTTTGGAGCAAGGTGAGAAAGGCTCGAGGTGATTCGTCAGGCTCCAGAATGGAAAGGATAAAATCTAAAGAAGGTGACATTCTTGCAGACACACAAGCTGTGCTAAACCGGTGGAGTGAATATTTTGGAGAAATGTATGGAGATGACCCGGATGCTGATGCCGCAGACGTGCCCAAAGGCGAGATTGCGGCACCAGAATCAACGGAGGACATCACTATGGAAGAACTTGAATGGGCGATAGGAAGTATGAAAAACGGTAAAGCTGCGGGAGTAGACATGATATCTGCCGAGATGATCAAATATGGTGGAACTTGCGTCCGGGACGCTTTCCGGGCCCTTGCAAACCTTTGCTGGAGGACCGGTAGAGTCCCTACAGATTGGCGCCGCGCAGTCATAGTACCCTTGTATAAAGGCAAGGGTTCACAATATGACTGCGCCAATTACAGAGCCATCAGTTTGATCAGCTTGGCAGCCAAGGTGTACGGTAAAATTATTGAACGGAGAATGCGCGTGAAGTCCGATGAAATGTTGTGCGAGGCACAAGGGGGTTTCAGGTCTGGAAGAGGATGTTCGGATCAAGTCTTCTCACTCCGCAACATCGTAGAGAAGCATCTGGCAGTGGGGCGGAAGGTTTTCTGCGGTTTTGTAGATCTGGAGAAGGCATTTGACAGAGTTGTGCGAAAGAGACTTTGGGACATTTTGCCAGAGTATGGTATAGATGGCACTCTGTTGCGAGCCGTTCAGTCCACTTATGTGGACTGCAAGGCATGCGTACGGGTGGGTGGTAACAGGTCACCCTGGTTTGACGTTAAAATCGGCGTCAAGCAGGGTTGCGTGTTGTCCGCTAGACTGTTTATAATAAATCTGGACAAAAGTCTTCAAAGACTGAAAGCGATGAATGAAGGTGTACAAATGGGTGACTTAGTGGTAAACCATCTACTTTATGCAGATGACGCGGTTTTAATAGCGCCAACAGCCACTGATCTGCAAACACAAGTCACAGTTATGAAAGACGACTGCATGATCAATGGCTTACACTTGAATGTGAAGAAAACCAAGATTATGGTTTTTGAAAGGGAAGAAACCAGAACGAATGTAAGGATTGTGGTTGGTAACGATGTGCTGGAGCAAGTGAATGAGGTTGTATATCTTGGATGCGCCTTCAGTAAGGATGGGAAATACACCGCTGACAGAGAGAAGAGTGAGTGCAGGGAACAGAGTGAATGGTGCGATGGGAAAGCTACTCGGAAGCCGGCACTTAAGCCATAAGGCGCAGCTGGCCATACATAACGGAGTTCTTGTCCCAACGCTGTTATATGGTAGCGAGAGCTGGGTATGTAAGAAGGAGAATGAAAGTAGGATAAATGCGGTAGAAATGCGAGCTCTGCGGAAGATGTGCGGAGTGAAGCTGACGACCGCATTAGCAACAGCATAGTAAGACAGCGAGTAGGTATGAATGATAGTATCGGTGTAAAGATGAGAAAGAGCATGCTCCGTTGGTTCGGGCATATAGAAAGAATGCCAGAGGAAAGAATGACAAAACAGATATACAATGTGAAAGTGGAAGGATGCAGGTGCCGCGAAGACCTAGACTATCTTATCACGACCAAATAAACAGAGTCTTATCTGATGGAAAAGTCAAGTCTCCGTAACCGGCGAGCGTGTATGAGACGACCTATGAGAGTCGAGGAAGCCAGAGAGGTATGTAAGGAAAGAACCTGTTGAAACTCTGTACTCTCTGCCTACCCGGCAAGGGATCTAGCGTGAGGTTATAGATAGATAGACTTGGTTTAACCGATAAAACGTTGACTGCTTAACTTACTTTGTCAAATAGTCGCAGGTACGATCCCCGCACAGCGCACAAGAATATTGATTTGGGATTTGTGATTCTGAAATAAGGAAGATATTTTAAGTGCATACGGGCACAATAAATAAATTGTAGTTTGTCTGTTTTAATATCTAGAACGGTGGAACCGATTTTGAATAGACTAAAGCTGGAAAATGGAGGACTTTTCAGAGATTCTTTAAGCTCGGGAAATGCAAGATTTCTGGGGGATAGTTGATTTTATTTCTCCATATTGACACGGCTGAACGGATTTAAAAGAAACTGAATATGGAGGTGTTTCTTCAGTCTATGAATAATGCTATCCAAAAAAGTCCTACCTACCTATGTCAAATTACAAAAGAAACGCGTGCGAAGCCGCGGGTTACGGCTAGTATGTAATAAACCTTTATAGAAACATTCCATTAAGAAATTGCTCCAATTTTTTCCTCAATCTGAATTCTGAAATAAGTCTGAGTTCTGAAGTAACTTAATGTAAAAATGTTGAGTAAAAATACGCTCAAGTTATTCTTAAAATTTATCAAATGGGAACCTATCTCGAAATTAAATCGTGGATCCGCTTTTATTGGAATTATCTCCTATAGCAGGGGATTCGCCTGGAACCTTATTCGCTATGACCAAATACGGTGCGTTACGATAAATTCGCGTAATGATCGTGTAATGATATTCTATATGCCACAGGAGTACAATTAAACGCTCATTTCACGAACTTATCGTAACGCGCCTCGTTGTGTTTAATTGATTGTAACGAATAATGGTCCTGTTGGAGCGGATATTACTCAAATAGGCGGAATAAAGCCAGAATACCAGCGCTGCACCATGATCCAACGTTATGTTGTAGCAATATGCTAAGGCAGTATCCTATTCAACCCCACACAACCTCTGGTGTCTGTAAATGTTTTGGCTAGTTTTTTCCTTTTTTGTTATTTTTTCCTCTTTGTTCTTATTTTTAGTTATTATTTTCGTTATTAATTTTAGTATGTCAATTACTATGTGAGTGTGGTTGAATAAATGTCTTTTCTTTCTTTCTTCTTTCCCGATATTTATACGCGTATATATAATGTAGACTTTAATTAAATTCCCTATATGCATCCATTGTAATTAGATCGTACCAATCACGAGGTCTTGGATTCGAATCTTAGGTCGGACAAAATGAAATTTCCATTATTAGGCCGGACTTTGGAGTCTACCCGGAATATATGCATGACGGTGTTTATTTTATTTTACATAAATTTAAACTAAGCCGTTGGTCCTGGTTGGAAGCCTTATAGGTGACTTGATAAGTTCTAACAGAATGTGGCCACAAGCCTACCTCCACCAATCCGCACTGGGTCCGCGTGGTCAAGTATGACATAATCTCTCTTACCTCGATGTGTGAGAAGGCATTTGCCCAGCAGGACAGTATAGGCTGATATCATTATATCATTTTTACATAAATTTATAATTTTCAATGTTCTTTTTCACAAGCGACGAGATTAGTACTTATTTGTAGATTGAAAAAAATCTTTTTACACAGCAGACAAACAATGTCAAACCTCAAATAGCTCATCCGAATATATTTGCAAATTTTGATTATAATCTAGCATACTTTTAGCAAAATAAAAATTTTAAGAAACTCAACCTTATGGATGCAGACACAGAACAAAGAAACAGTTTTTAACAACACATAGTGCTACAAGGTGCTATTTTGGCCCGTGGATGATATTGATATGCGTTGGTGTGAAATTAGGTTATCCTTTAATAAAATTTTCCTACGTTCAGGGAAATATTTCAACGGGTTGGTCCGCACGTTCACTAATTTAAAAAAAATGGGTAAATTTCATAGCTAACGGGAACTCTGCGATTGTCATGAAGTGACATTTCTCTTGACGACAGCGTTAGTTCCGATTTATCCCGTGGGCCAAAAGATCCTTGTATGACTGTAGTATTAGTCCGACCATATACTGTCAGAATATATTAACGCACGCCGGATCAGAAAATTTAGTTCCGGCGATCTTACGCGAAACTGGATGAGAATAGCCGAGGATCGTACCCAGTGGCGTGCACTTGGATGCCTATGCCTATGATGATGATGATATTACGCGAGGTATTTTTTAAACTGTGTATTTTCTGAGGGTGTGCGGAGTCTAATGAAAAATGTATGGAAAGCGTTCCTACATTCGTATCTGGCACATCTCTGACGTCTGATTGGCGTGAATCTAAAGAGTCATTCAGAAGCGGATCATCGATCTAACATTCAAGAATATATTCTTTATGTTTTTGTCAAATAACGTAACCCCTCACTAGAAATTAATTCTGTGTCATGGGTGCGTTCACATGAAATTCACATACACTAAGACGCAGACCGAAACAAATAGTCGAGCTAGTGGGCGGAGCGGCTTAAGCTAAATCTGTAAAAATTTTACTGTCAGTCAAATTTTGACAGATTTTCCATACATGTCATAAATATGTCAACATTTTATTCGTAGTAGGCAAATCTATCCATGAGTTGAATATAGGAACAAGCCGTAAGCCGGCCATAAGCCCTCCATCTTAACCTATTTACTACAATACAACATTTGGGCTTAGCTTGCTGTGACCAAATTAAGCGCTGTTTAGCTTTGGCGAGAGCAGCGCGAACCTGACTAAGAGCTATCGAGGTGAGTTTAATAGCTCATAGAAGAGCTACAGATCCGTCACTTTTCAACAACCACCCTCACAGCTGATCACAATACGGTATATTTAGGTAACTATTCGATTGAAATGCAGACGCTCCTACGTTCCATTGCTACGTTCCGTGACGTGGCAGTGCGAGGGAGAGGGGAGACTATTTAAAAACGTCACTCATTCATAAACTCCTGATACTCCATTCGAAGACGGTACACAGTCGCGTGCGCACGTTTGCAGCACTATATTCGCGCTATTTATAACAAGACACAAAGGGCGTTTCTGTTATTTATCGGTTGTGAAATTATTTTGTGAAGATGAGCGGCAATTTCCTCACGATTCCGGGCGACGATCCTATCCAGTGGCGGTCGAGGGTAAGCTTTCATTTTCATAATGTTGTTGTTGTAAAAAATGAATGTTTTGTTAACAAAGTAGGGTCGGTATTTCGAATAAAAAATATGATTTTTGCCAGCGATATTAAATTGTTTCGGCTCTTTTATGAGAGTAGCAGCAACGGTTACAATTGGCTGCTCGATTTTTGTAAACATAGAGATATTATTAAGCTGCTGTGTTTTTGTTTGACTTTTTAATTTACAATTAAACCCATTACTAGAAATAAGTTTTGAAGTGAAACAACGTTACAAAATGGACGGAAAATAATAAATACACCCAAAAATGATCTCACAAAGGTCTTGCTTATCTTCTAGACTGCCTTATTTGTCTAGAAGCGGAGTGCGGCTGGCAATCCCGAGGTCTTGGATTCGAATCATAGGTCGGACAAAGAGTAATTGTAGTTTTTCTATAACAAAATCTATCCGGAGTTTGATAAGTCTAATCGCGGCACCTATTATATTGGGTCCTAACATTGTCGGTGAAATAGATGTACATGGAACCCTGCCACACCTTTGGGAAATAAGAGTGTGACGGTGTGTGTGTGTGTGTGTTATTTTCTAAACTTTCCGTATCTGTGTTCCTGTGTGTTCACTATATGAAGTATGCGAGTGGAAGCGAGCGAAGTCTGTAAGGAAAGAACCTGTGGGCACTCTGTACCCTCTACCTGCCCCGCATGGGAGTGATGATATAGATATATACATATTCGGATTTTTCGGATCTTCTGTAGAGTCAGTATACTTTGAAGTTGATATCTAAGTGACACAAATCTTTCACTTTAACCGCGGTCCTAGTTTTTTCGCTCTACAAAACAACAATTGTAGAACAAAATCTGTTCATATCTGACGGCGAACCCGGAACTTTTGGCACAGACGGTTCGGCCGGCCGTGCCAAATGCTTGTTACTTCATTTAAATCTCTTCCATAACAATCGCAGCTCCCATTCAACGCTTCATTAGTTTACACAGAAATGATTCACTAGGGTCATATTGTAAAATGTTTTTAAAAGGAAATTACATGAATATTTTTTACAAGGTGTAAAGTAATTAGCACTAGACCTGAAATTAGTTTATTGCAAATAGGCAACTGCATAGTTCCATTTTCTTTATTGCGTGGATTCCAACTATGTTTTTTAAATGTAGTTGGAAGTTGGAAGCCTAATAGGTGGCTCGATAAGATCCAACAGCAGATGGCCACAAACCTGCCTCCACCAATCCGCGCTGGGTCTGCGTGGTGGAGTATGACCTAATCTCTTTTTGTGTGTGTGTAAATGATCTACGCTGTTAGCCGCGGGGCCTTTACAGCTTTACCGGACAAGTACCTAATCTCTCTCCCCTCGATTTGTGAGAGAAGGCCTTCGTCCAATAGTGGGAGGTACAGGCTTATATTATTATTTAAGTTCGCTAAACTTTTCGTCATTCATCTTAAGCTTCTATCTTCAGCCGAAAGATATCCACTGAAGGTTAAAGGCTTCCACCAAATACATCTCGCAAATCGAGGTGAGAGAGTCTAAACTCTCTCACCTCGATTTGCGAGAGAAAACCTTTGTATTAGTACGTTCTTGTACAATTTTACGAAGTTCAATACAGCTAACCCATTGCTCAGTTGTACGGCATCGCGGTCAAGTGCGCGCTCCGTCTCACTTCCGCGAATGAAACGAGCGAAGTTTACATGACACACTTTTCAAACGGCGGTCTTTATTGTGTCTGTATATATAATAAGTGATCAAACAAACTTACCTGAAGTTAAGTTCGATCATTATTATACGAAGTCCTTCGTTCGAAAATATAAAACATATACATAGCAGCTCTCTCGACTCGCTTGGCAGCCGCGCATCCTTTAGATACTGGAAACGTCAACGCCTCCTGTATGGTATCTGTGGACATAACCTCTGCGACCATTCTTTTTAGAAGTAGTACAACTTCAACTTTATCTACGGGTAGGGCGGGTTGGGTACTTATATCTTCGAACGAAGGACTTCGTATAATAATGATCGAACTTCACTTAAGGTAAGTTCGTTTGATCACTTATTATACTGTGTCCTTCGTTCTCGATATAAAACATATGCAGCTGTTTAGAGCTATAAGGGTAAAGTTGAAGTATACCACATAGATGTTTTTTTTTTAAGCGTGAGCTCTAAAAAATATCATGTCATGAGTACATTTGTAGTATACCACATTCCCGTTGTTTAAAGGTGGGTAGAAGGTGGGTATTTAATTTTAACCATCGTGCGTGTGCGTGTGCGTGTGCGCGTGTATGCATATTTGGCAATTCCTTGGTCACTACTGTGTATTATGCAAGAGACTTTCGGTAAATGCGTAGTCTTGACTCAACAACCATCTTGTTATAAAACTATTTTTTCGGATTTTATCGCGGTTTATTTTGATTTTTAAGTTCCCGACGTTTCGAGTGCTTTGCAGCACCCATGGTCACGGGAAGGACTGAGGTGTTAGACGTCCAAAAGGCATAGTTGTTCCGGGGTACCCTCAAAGTTTCTACAAGCGGTACGTATATGATACTTTCACAATCTTACCATCTGACAAAATTAATGTATTCCTTAATCATCTTAACTCCATTAACCCTAAAATTCAGTTTACAATGGAGTTGGAGGCAAACAATTCCCTAGCTTTCCTAGATGTCTCAGTAATCCGTAACCCCAATAACACCTTAAGCCATATGGTTTATAGAAAAAAGACCCACACTGATAGGTACTTAAACGGTGAATCTCACCACCATCCATCACAGTTAGCTACCGTGGGTAAATCTTTGTTTCAGAGAGCACAAGGGATCTGTGACAAGAAACATCTGGCTGCCGAGCTTCAACATGTCAAGCAAGTCCTGCACGACAATAAGCTTCGAGTCCCACGCCAACGTCACAGTGACCGAGTGAAACCAGCCACAGTCGAGCGTCTCCCTGCTGTACTACCTTACATAAGAGGAGTCACAGACAAGATTGGCTACATCTTGAAGCGTGCTTCAATTAAAACATTTTATAAGCCGCCAAAGAAGATCAGTCAGTTTTTACCATCTGTCAAGTGTCACATCCCTCTTCAAGATGCAGGAGTATACAAGCTTGATTGTGAATGTGGTCTCTCTTACATAGGACAAACAAAAAGACCAGTAAAATCTCGAGTTAAAGAACACAGCTGACCTAAAACACCGTCGCTCAAAGAAGTCTGCAGTCTACATGTCCTTGATCGCACCCGCCATAACATCAGATTTGATAGACCACAAATCCTCGTGAAAGAACACCGATTCCTACCAAGGATGGTTCGCGAGGCTATTGAAATTACAAAACATCCTAATTTCAATAGAGAAGATGGCTGGGTGCTTCCATCGTCTTGGGATCCAGTAATTAATATAATCAAATCTAAAACCAAGCATAACACTGCAAGACCTCAAGACACCGTGAGCTCATTCTGCGTAGATCGGACCAACAAAAACAAAAATAATTAAGAAGTTTGAGGGTACCCCGGAACAACTATGCCTTTTGGACGTCTAACACCTCAGTCCTTCCCGTGACCATGGGTGCTGCAAAGCACTCGAAACGTCGGGAACTTAAAAATCAAAATAAGCCGCGATAAAATCCGAAAAAATAGTTTTATTTCATGTGTAATATTCGCGTAAATCTAAGAACTCAGTATGTAAACCATCTTGTTACCATTAACTTGCAAGTATAATTTGAAGATGCGTATATAGAAAGCACCCGATTTATTTGTTATAAAGATTGCAGCCCTGGTAACAAAAAAAGCGGTGACAGAAACTAGTTTTTAAGTTTGGGAGTGTACACACCTTATCTTTACGTCGTGCGTTGATAAAGATAGTCGGGTCATAATTTAGCGTGGAGTGTTGTAGGAGGACCGTATGTAGAACAAATAGTTGACGAACAGTCAGGGCTTCCCATCGCTTATAGAGGTCAGTAGTGGAATGGTGAAAAGGTAGCTTATGGCCTACTTTTAAAATGGCTCTCTGAGCTCTTTCAATTTTCAGAACGTGTGTTTTTGTGCTCCCTCCCCAGGCAGTAATGCAATACGTAAGAAGCTTTTGACACAGCGCGAAGTAAATGGACTTCATCATCTCTCTAGTGGCTACTGGTCGCAATGATTTAAAGACAACTATGAGTTTGCGCAACCTTGCTGAAAGGAAGTCCATGTGTTCTTGAAAATATAGCCTTTTGTCTATAATTACACCTAGATATTTTATGGATTCTACATTTTCAAGATGGGGGCATGAACAATTTATGTCAGTAGGATTTCACAGCAGTGTGATTTTATATTAAGTGGGGTGTCTACAACGTCAGTGTTTTTCAAACAGAATGTTACAAGTTTGGTTTTGTTAACATTTAACGTCAACATATTATTATTGAGCCAGTCTACAACCCTGTTAAATCCTTTTTGAGCATTCTCAAAAGCTTCCATCTAAGAACAACCACTAAAAAGTAAGGCTGTGTCGTCAGCAAAGGTTATAATTTTAGCGTTTTCAAGGTCTAGATGACAGAGATCGTTTATATACGTCAAAAATAGGGTTGGGCCCAGTATACTTCCTTGTGACACTCCAAGACTGATAGAGACCTCCTTACTGATATAGTCGTCAATTTTAACAGATTGCGTACGATTTTTTAAATCTTCAAAAAGTTTTAATTGAAGACCCCTGATTCCCAGAGATTCTAGTTTTTTTAATAAAATAGGGACCGAGACTGTGTCAAAAGCTTTAGCCAAATCCAGGAATATGCCTATTATTTTCTTTTTACTATCAAGATTAGTAACAATGTGATTTATAAGCTCATTTACCGCATTCGCTGTCGATTTTTTAGCTCGAAAACCGTATTGTGTGTTAGCCAGAAGGTTATTATTCTCTAGGTAATTAGTCTAGTCTTTTATTCATTATTCGTTCTAAAATTTTTGATAACGTAGGCAATATTGAAATCGGCCTATAGTCATCGACACAGCCTCTGTCCCCTTTTTTGAAGATGGGCGTTATTCGTGATTTCTTTAATGCCATTGGGAATATTCCAGATGAAATAGCCAAATTACAGATAAATGTTATTGGTGGAGTAAGAATATCAATGTGAGTTTTCAACATGTCAGCAGTTATCATATCTAATCCAACAGAACAGTCACTTTTTAGGTAGTTTATAAGACTTCGTACTTCGGTGTAGTCTGTAGGTAAAAGAACGAAAGAGTGCTGCTGGACTCCCTCAGGCCTGGAAAGCGTGTTGTTCGGTCTATTTACTATGTTATTTGCTAAAGACCGTCCAGAGTTTGCAAAGTAATTGTTTACTTCATTTACTACTTCTGTCGGGTTTTTAGAACCTATCAATTCGAAAGCTGTATTTTTTGGTTTGGCTGTGAATGATATCTCTTTAATTCTTTTCCATAGTTTTTTATTGTTTTTACTACTATTTTTGAGCTGTAATTGATAGTAATCGTCTTTGAGTTTTCTTAAGATAGCTGTGCAGTAATTTCTATATCTCTTAAAAGTTATTTTTAGTATTTCATTAAGTGGTTCTTTTTTCATTTTTTTGTAGAGGTTATCCCTGTTCCTTAAACATTTTAAAATCCCTGGTGTAATCCAAGGCTTTAAAATTTTCTTTCTCCTGCTCACTTTAATTAATTTAGTATTATCTTAAATCGTATTCTGAATTTTTAATATGAAAAAATTTGTTGCTTGATTAGCGTCAGTCATGTCAAAAATTAGTGTAAAATCTATTTTATTTAAATCTATATTAAACTGATGAATGTCTAGTCGTTTTGCGATTTATGGAACGTTAATTCTTGTGTTTGTAGTAACAAAATATAAAACCACACTGTCATGATCGGTTAAGCAAGTCTGTAACACCAAGCATCGTGCTTGTTGCTTTGTCTTTAGCAAGTCATGATCCAAGCATGTTTTATTATGCCTAGGTATGCCGGAAGAATGCCATGGAATGCTAGCATTTCGAGATAAAGAGACGTATAGAAAGTTGTTTTTGAATTAGCAATATCTATATTGATATCTCCTAGGATAATGATGTTTTGGACCATAGAATATCTTTTAAGTAGATAATCGAGCGAAGAGATAAAATTATTTACATTTTGATATCCGGGTGGACGGTAAAGTGCAATAACTATTGTATTCGTGTTTATTTTAACAATCAGAGCATTACAATCCGACATGTCTGGCTCTTCAACGGACAACAATAATTCATCTTTATAATATACGACGACACCTTCATTCTGAGTTCGATTGTTATTTGTGGCAAAGAAATTATAGCCCGGAATGTCAGGTATATCAGGCGTTGAGAGAAGCCAACATTCGGTCAATACAATAAAATCCCAATCGACCCTAGTTCTAACTAATATCGGCAACAAACCAATTATATTACGCTTTAAACTTCTTATACTTTGCTGATATACTTTAAAAAACTTACCCGCATCCGGTAAAAAAAGATTGCAATCTTCGACACTACACATATTTGATTCAGCTATATTAAAATCGTCCACTTCACTTTGAGCTGTATTCGTATTAACCATTTTTGATTACATTACTTTTAGCCAAAGCAATTACCTGGATAAATAATTTAGTATCATATAATGAATTTTCTAATATGAGGGTAGATCTATGCATTTGTATTAAACTAATTGTTGGACTATGTGTGGTCCAAGTTAAGGGCGTTTGTGATTTGAGTTCTGTGTGTGTGTTATTATAATTATTTAAATATGAAATTTTATATGCATAAGAGATGTGTCGTTGTATTTGTGTGTAAAAATGTTGTGTTTATTTGATATATGAAGTGTACGTGTGTGGTATATATATGTATTGTGTTGGAATAATTAAAAACATAAGAAGTGAACTTTAGTAAATAAACATACAATATAAATGAGAGTAAGTATGTTGATTGCACTGGGTTAGAACCTATGTAAACACTGAAAAATAATGGAAAGGATAAAAATATTGCTAGTCACTTGGATTTTTGCAGCTTTTTCAAATCGTCTTCACTTTCAATGCGTTGCGGGGGGTCATTGCAACTACGACGGAGGTATATTTTTCCATATGATGTCCAACAAGCTTCAAATTTATTATTCTTCGCGAATTCTCTTGCAAGGTAATGAAGACGTCTTGCCCTGGATATTAGATTTTCGGATACAAAAATTGGTGTAGCAGGTCCTTTATAGTTCAATGTAGCAGTAGTCAGGCGTTCGTTAGATTGTTTGTTGTTGTTATAAGTTCTGGTAGCTTTAATAAACGTTTCTTTCTTGAGACATGAATTGAAAACGATCACCACAGGACTGTTTACTCTATCCTTGATTTTCATTCTGTTGACATCGCGTATATCAGTCTTGTAAGGGTAGACTTACGGTTGAACAGATATTTTTCGCGACTTCATATAAATCCTGTTTTTTCTCAGATTCTATTTTCGGAATATTTTTTAGTTCTACTGCAGTGATTTTGCTATTGAGATCAAATTGTTCCATTCTTGCTTCTAATGTTTTTATTCGGTTCTTGTTATCTATATTTTCTTGTTGCAACTTCTTCATATTTTCCAGTATCTCATCGTATTTATATGACATGAGTTCCATAGATTTTATTTCGAAATTTTGCTCCTGTATCGCACTCATTGCTGATTGGATAGAATTAAACTAAGCATCTTGAGTTGTCTTAAGATCATAGAGCGTTTTCTTCAACTCATCCATTGTATAATGGGCATCTCCTTTCATCGCTCCATGTTTTCGTTTTGCCCTTTTGGGCACAGTGATTTCCTGGTGGTCTTGATTGTTCGCTGTGTCAGATTGCCCAGAACGGCTATCAGTTGGGGACCGAGTTGGCGATTTAATATGCGACATGGTAAAAATCACTGTCGCTTATAAATTGTACCAAGCGTTGAGAAATGCCGTTATCAGTGCAGGCGCAGGCACGAAGCGACCGTGGCTGATATATGCGTTGTCACACTTGCTATCCTCTTCTAGTATACGGAGCGTATGTACGATGCGTCCTTGCGCTTTTGCGGTCCGGGGGGGAATGCTGATTGTCAACTGTCCAGGCGCACGCCGGCTCACATAACTAAACTTGATTTACCCCTCCCTCAATCACAACGTTCGACCACAGTTGTCAACAGATGGCGTTACGATATTAGCAACAAGTTATTAAAATAAGCTTCAATAGATGTTTTTAGAAAAAGCCAGAGATAAAATGAAAGAAGCAATGATTATTAAATAATCGTGATAAATTTTGTTTACGACGTCGGAATTAAATTGACTCGCAAAAATCAATTTTGAATAATCAAATTCATGAACGTAGTTATATTTAGTTTAGGATACTCCACTCTTATAAATAAAGTTTAGATTCATCGATATAAATCCTTACGGCGACATATATATATGTATATATATTGTATATATATTGTTTCTTACAACCAGTCTGTCTAACTTATTCAAATAAATTTATTTAATCTAATTCTATATGTTAATTGTATATATTCTGTCTAATTGTATATATTCGTTATGTTATATAGTGAAGAAGATCCATCCCAACAAAAAAAACACCTGTTATAGCTCACCTGTTGTCCAAAGACTCATTACTACCGGGTAATAATAATAATCAATCATTACTTATCAGATATCAGTGCAGTCTCCATCTGTTATGTTTTCTATAGAGATTTTCTTCCTATAGATATCGTCTATATAACGAGAGTTGAGGAATTACCGATCCAGAGCTTTGTTTATATGATATTAAACCCTTTATAATAATTCTTGTATCATAGAAAACCCTTATGAGATGAACTATGAGAGTGGAGGAAGCCAGAGAGGTATGTAAGTAAAGAACCTGTTGGAACTCTGTACTCTCTGCCTACCCCGCAAGGGATCCGGCGTGATGATATAGATAGAGATCGATAGAAAACCCTTACATTATTTGGAAACAAAGTATGTTAGTATCCAATCTATAACAATATAAGACAAATAAGACAGGGAAACCTGTTTCCCCACTAAAGTGTCTTCCAGGTGGCGTGGTTTTTTTTTTATATTGTCAAATGATCTCTTTTTGAGTACAGTACCAGACAAAGGCTACGAATTATATTGGTGATTATAAGAATGTTTTTGCTATCATTACTTATTTAATTTATGATTAAGTATTTTCCTTAATGTCAAAGTTCGGTTATGTTTAATGTTAGTTATATTTATAATCTTTAAAGATGTAAATATACCAAAATTTAACATTTTTTGTACTAGACGCCTTTGTACTAATGTCCTTATTTGGAGATATTCCTCACATAAGGCTATTAGCCCCCCGATTTTAGAGTCTGGAACGAAGGGCAGTGCTAATGTGTGGTAAACCAATTTAACCTACCCCACTGTTATAACTATACCACTACTATTATTATATATTTCGAAACTATCCCGGAATCATTTCCATGTCCTGAGTGGCCACATAAATATTTATGTATCACTTAACGATTCGATCTTGCGCAATAACGCCCGCGAACTTTCGTTTTTGGCAATACGATCGGGCCACACCTGAACCATTATATTACTGATGAAAAATACACTCTAATTTACTAATTTAGTAATGACTTAAGAAACGAATAAGTCACAGGCAACTAGACCAAACCACGGACTATAACTTTATGATATTGGGAATCCTATTTTTTCATACCCCAAAATGCCACACTTCCTCTACTTCTTTGTATGTGGCTGTTTTTTATAAGTAGAAACTGTAATGAGTAATGTACGGGGTTTGGTGACCGTACAGAGATTTTATGAATGGTTCATAAAATAAAAGATAAGATAAGCGATATTATGGTATATTCACTTAACTTAATCTAAAATGGTATGGTTATGAGTACATGCGAACCGATTGGTGATTAAACGTGTACTAAATGACGAAATGGTCGAAATGGCGCGTGCCGGCGTAAATGCTGACAACGCGTAACGCGATGTACGGTACTAGCATCGTACATGCTCCCGCAGAGAGAAAATAGAAAATGATGATGATGAATGGTTGTGAATGATGATGAGACAAGGTGATAAACAATTGGTCTTAATCAATAATTAATCTAGTATGCCTAGGGTTTACAACTGGTTTCGTCACTAAAAACATGTTTACAAAACATAGGTGACGTGGATTCATCAACGCGGACACTAGCCACTGGTTTAATATCGCGGACACTAGGCACTGGTTTCACGTCACTGTGCTCTGCTTTATCACTCACACTCACACACTCGTCACTAACGTTATACGCGGCATTGATGAGGCCGCGCAGAGCGAGGTGCGCTCCCGCAGCCGCTGGAGACGAGCCGGCGGGCGGCGGCGCGGCGGCGGCCGGGCGGCGGCGCGCGCGCCACTGCCGCACGCTGTACGCTGCTGCTGCAGCGCCTGCCGCTCCCACCAGCAAGTAGATCACGACGTAATGGTGTACGTCGTGGTATGAAACTTCGTTAATTAAACCCGTTTCTGATTTCAACTGCCTAATTTTAGCGCCTATATCTTTTAATTCCTGTCCGTGACCACTGATTATCGGTTCCGATTCCATAATCGGTTTCGACAAGTTCTGGTTAAAAATATGATTTATAAATGGTATTTCTATCCTCGCTACATCTGCCTTTATCGTTATGTCATTGGATTGTTGTTTCTGTGCTACAATGGTAATATTCTTTCCTTTAATGACGCAGTCGGGACCTAGCATCATTAGACCGTTATTGCTGAGACGGTCGGAGGAGACTTCGTCTTCGCATATAATTCTTACTGAACGAGGGTCGCAGTAAAAGAACAGATAAGTATTAATAATGTTTAACTGCACCCACGAGTCTTGACAGGTTACAGATTTGGTCTCGCAGAGCTGCGTTTCTTGGTTTTTGAAACACAAGCTTTCATCAGCCTTTATGTAAAAAATTGGTTTCTGTAATGGACATAGTTGTGTTGCCAAGTCAAAATGAACACAGTCTCTCAGATCTGCCTCTGTTAATGGTATATAAGAGTCTTTACGCAAATTAATCGCTATGTAATCCGAAACTGGGACTAGGGTGACCATTTTGTTGCCGACTCTCTTTGATACTGAAAGTATTTTGTATGCCTCATAAGTATCTCGATTCACAAGAGGTATTTTTATTTCAAAAATAAGGTAGCCTTTAGTCATTCTCGCCCTCACTTTCAACAAATGGTATATCTTTGGTAGTTCCGAAGCGATGTTATCTATTGGTAAGCTCAACTCATTCGAAAGTTTTCCTGAAATTGTATTCAATTCTTCTAACAGCTGGTCCGGTTTCAAAAGATGTATATTGAATCTTCCGTAAGTAACCTCAGATATAGTGTCTAGTAATATATCTTGAATACCCTTTAGATTCGTTAATACACTGTTAGCTGCAATGGAAGATAGTAAGAACTCGTTGATCGTTTCTGTATTTTGGATTCTACTCCTCACAGCGTTGGTATCATTTTGCAATTGGTTGAGATACTGGTTAAACATTTTGTGTTGTTTATCAATAGAATGACTCATTCTGTATAATACATTATATTCGGCCTCCACCACGGAAGTCTGGTTTTTCCACAACGCTGCTAAGTGGTCTTGGTTAGTTCTTATGAGATCGATGTCCCGTTTATATTGTTCAGCGAATTGGGCATCGAGTACACCGAACATAGTATTTGCAATATTACCCACTGCATTGATAAGGCCGCGGCGTCGACGCCGCGCGTGTCCGCCTGGGAACTGCTGATTCGAAAGAATATTGTTGTAACGATCCAATTCATTGTAGCTGTGACGTAATTGTAATAAAACTGACTCACAGTGGACCTTTACATCTGATTTGGAGCAGATGTTATCTAAGTGGTTTATATACTTTAGTAACAGCTTAGTTCCTTGCCAATACGGCTCCACATCGTAGTATACTACTAGCTTCCATTCATCTCGAACAAGGTGCATAGTAGATATTTTGTCAAAATATAAACTCTGGCTGTCGTTTAAATTTACGACCTTGTGAGTACACGCAATTGGTGATATGAAGAATGTAAAGATCATAAATATCATGGTCATGAAATGGTAAATGCCTTTTTTGTGGCTACGTCTTGGTTTGGTCTTTGGTTTTGGTGATTCTTCATTTGAATCCTGGGTGGCAGGTTCCTTTGGCAGGTGAGAACCTGCCAAAGTTTTTTCTTGGTTATTATGGTTTGTATTATCATTTAATGGTAATAAAGATAATTTTAGGACTGGTCTTTTTATAGTTCCGTTTTTGGTTTTGACGGATACTACTCTAACACGCCCATCGTTTCCAGGATGGAGCTCCACGACTTTGCCCAGAGCCCACTTTCCCGGAGGTAAATTGACATCATGTATTATGACAATGTCGCCAATATTCAAGTTTGGTCGGGAACGCTGCCACTTGGACCGAGCGTTTAGCTGAGTCAAATATTCTGTTCGCCACCTCTTCCAGATATCTTGGTAAATCTTTTGAGTGAGCTGCCGTCTGGTGCGTAAATCCTTTTCAGTTTCGACGATTGTTAAAGTTGGTCCACCTGACAGAAAATGCGCTGGTGTAAGAAAATTTAGATCTTCTGGATCTTCGCTCAACGGGCATAGAGGCCTCGAGTTGAGACAGCCTTCCCATTGAGCCAGTAACGTAGAAAATTCTTCGAAAGTTAATCTCTGTTCGCTAATGACTCGCCTTAGGTGGTATTTAAGACTCTTTACTGCTGCCTCCCACAGGCCGCCCGCACTGGGCCATGAGGGAGCGTTGAAGTGCCATTCGATCTGCATTTCTGTTAATTCCTTATAGAACTGGTCGTCTAATATTGAGCTCAGGTTAACTATCTCTTCCTGCAACACCCTATTTGCTTTTACGAAATTGGTCCCGTTGTCACTGTAAATATGACTGGGAGCTCCCCGCCTCGCTGCGAATCTACGAAGAGCTGCCATAAATGCTGAGGCAGTAAGGTCGGATACAAGTTCTAGATGAATGGCCTTGGTTGCCATACAAACAAAAACTGCTATGTACCCTTTGGTACACCTTATTCCTCGCCCTTTGGCTGACTTAACATCCACAAAGCCTGTAAAATCGAATCCTGTATGGTAGAAGGGTCGACTTATATTGGTACTTGGTAATTGGTAATTGGTGGCTGCAGGTAAGTCGCCCATTAGCTGGTCGTGTTTGGAGTGATTGTATTTTCTGCAAACAATACATTTATGGAGTCTTTTCTTAACAGCACTATTTCCACCTATTATCCAATACTGCTGACGCAACTATGCCAGCGTCAAGCGTGCACCTCCGTGAAAAGTCATTTTATGTGCTTGGTCAATAAGCAAATCTGTAAGATGATGATTACGTGGTAAAATTGATGGATGTTTCATATTATTCTGCATGCTTGCATTTGCCATTCGTCCACCGACTCTCAAAATTCCTTGGTCATCAATAAATGGATTTAATTTTAATAAAATACCTTTAGGATAAGGTTGGTTATGTTTCTGAATATAATCAATATCATCCCCAAACGCCAACTGTGCATGTCTAATTAATATATTTTTCGCCTTTCTTAATTCTGGTACGGTTAAATAAGAAGGTTTCTTACGTAATCGTGACATCATTCGTAGCGTCCAGGCAAGCACCCGCGACGCTCGCGAAAAATCGCTGTGTCTGCTTAATATCGAGTCAATGACTTCATTATCAGCTTTTAATGTTGAAACATTTATCAAAACTGATTTCTTCACCTCTTCATTTGTATGGTAAGTGACATTCTTAATGGTTTTCTCATCGAAATATGGTAGCCATGCTGGTCCATGCCACCAAATCGGATGTTTGGTTAGTTGTTTCGCAGTGATGCCTCGGCTCGCACAGTCCGCAGGGTTGTCTTTTGACTGGACGTAACGCCAACATGTTGGTGGTATCACTTCTATAACTTGATTGACTCTGTTCGCGACAAATGGCTTCCAACGGCTGGGGTCTCCATTAAGCCAACCAAGCACTGCTGTAGAATCTGACCAACCAAACATTTTGATATTAAAGTTAGACAAGCATTGACATGTAGTTTTCATCAACTTTTCTAACAAAACAGCAGCACACAACTCTAGCCGTGGTAGGGAAATAATTTTTGTTGCTGGAACAAGGCGTGATTTAGCCGCTATGATAATTACTGATGGTTCAGTCTGCTGACCTTTATTGACCTTGCAATAGATAATACAAGCATAGGCCTTTTCGGATGCATCACAAAAGCCATGTAACTCAATGGTGCCACCTTGATTGCATCTAAGCCATCTCTGGATCTTGATGCTATTGATGTTTTTTATATCTTCTTTCATGGTGTTCCATTTAGAGACGATGGTGTCTGGTAAAACATCGTCCCATTGTAGGTTAAGTAGCCATATTTCTTGGAATAACAATTTAAGTTTGGTTGTAACTGGTGACAGCCATCCAAGAGGATCAAAGATCTTGGATATACTGGAAAGAAGAGTTCTCTTGGTAAGCTGGGTTGGCGATTCAATCTTCAACTCGAACATGAAATGGTCTTCACGTGGTTGCCATTGTAATCCCAAAGCCTTTGTTGACTCTTGGTGTTTAAAAATGTAAGTCTGGTTATTAATATCTGGTGAATTGTGTTCTTCCAATAGTTCTGGTTTATTGGATGACCACTTTCTAAGATTAAATCCACCGGAGCCTAAAAGTGCTATTAGATCAGATTTGAGTTTTTTGGCGGATTCAATGTCATGGTGTCCATGCAGAAGATCGTCCATGTAAAAACTGGTATCAACGACTTCTGCTGCTTCTGGAAATCGGTGAGCTTCATCCTTGGCCAGCTGTTTTAGCGTCATCATCGCTAAAAACGGTGCAGCCTTGGTGCCGTATGTAACGGTGGCCAATTGATATTCCCGTAGTGGTTGTTTGGGATGGTCCCGCCATACTATTTTCTGCAGGGCTTGATCGTCCTTGTGAACAAGTATCTGCCGAAACATTTTCTCAATGTCAGCAGTAAAGGCTATGTGGTATTGTCTCCAACTTATGATAAGTGTCAGCAAATCCTTTTGTAGATTTGGTCCGCTATACATGAGGTCATTCAACAAATATCCCGTCGATGTTTTTGCTGACGCGTTAAAAACGACGCGCGTGGCAGTGGTCATTGACTCCGCGCGCAATACGCTATGGTGAGGTAAATATGACTCCAGTGTCTGGTTACTGGTGCATTCAATCATATGTTTCAAATGTATGTACTCATGAATGAATTGCTTATAATTCTCTGCAATCATTTTATTTTTGGTAAATCTTTTCTCTAATTGACGGAATTGGGCTACCGCCTTGGTCTTTGATTCTCCCAATTTTTCCGTCACATCTGGTTTGAGTGGTAATCTAACAATGTAACGCCCATCTGGTTGGCGTTTTGTTTGCAACTGGTATTGTTGCATACAATGGTAATCGTCACTTGACAAATGTCTTCTATCTCTCAAAATCGTTGAATATCCTTTAAATCAACCATGACGACATTGCAATAATTTCGCTGCTGTACCGTGCCACTTAAAATCCAACCTAACTCCGTTTGTTGGGCAATCGGTTGAGATGTGTCCTTACGGATAAGACCTGGTAGTAAGATCAGCTCATATACTTCTACACTTAATATTAGATCCACTGGTCGGCTTCTGTTATATTCTGGGTCCGCTAATGGTACTTTGTCTAACTGCGGCCATGGTTGTCTTGCGAATGACTGGTTTGGTAAATTGCCTACAACATGCTTCATGACGTATGCTTCTGTACTGCAGGTGAAGTCGTTGTATAAAGAAGATATGGTTATTTTAATAACTCCCTTACTGTTGTTAGCCTTGGCGCCTACTCCCACTACTACACAGTTACGTTTTAGCCGTGGCAGGCCTAGCAGTTGTGCTGCATTCTCTGTTATTAGCGATGACTCTGCACAAGGATCAATAAGAGCGCGCATGGTATGGTAACAACCGTCCACTGCCTTGATATTAATCTTGGCTGTGGCTAACAGCTTAGGTATGGTTTCCAAACGCATATTAGAAACGCATATGTTGGATTTTCGCGTCTCTTTCTCAACTTTAGTTTGACTAGAAGTTGATGGTGAATAACTCACATACGCATTATGCAACAATGTGTTGTGCGCACCGTTGCAAAATCGACAAGTTTTTTCGGAACTACATTGTTTGTCAAAATGGTTAATAAGGCAGTTACTGCATAAATTATTATTTTCAATTATTTTTCGTCTGTTTTCGGGCACAGATTCCAGAAATTCTTTACATTGAAACAGCGCATGCTCGTTGTTGCAGAGTAGACATTTCCGTTGTGGTGCAATATTACGTGGCTTCGTTGTCACATGATTAATTACTGGTTTATGTTGGTAATTTTTATTCATAAAAGTATTTGGAAATTTATATGTATTTCTTTTCTGGTTATCCGTGTGTTGAGACTGGTGTTGATTTGGTTTAATTGAGTCTTGTTTACGCCGTGAGGCCTCTAAGGACGTAAACCTTTTCTCTAGGAAATCTAGAAATTCGGATATGGTTGACAAATTTCTAGGATTCTGTAATGACTCAAAATAATCATGGTGCGTTTCAGCATCTAACTTTTGAGTTAGAATATAGACTATGAGTGGATCCCAATTGGTTATGTCCACCCCCATTGCTTTGATAGCGCTAAGACACTCATTGGTGGTGTCATGTAGCCTTTTGATTAGCGCAGCGGATTGTTGCTGCATACTAGGCATGGTTAAAAGTATATGAATGTGAGAATTAAATATTAGTGTGATATTATTGTATCTATGGTTTAATATGTCCCAACAAATTTGGTAATTGTCAGAACTAATGCGTAAATGCTGGATTAATTTATCCGCTTCTCCTCTAAGTTTGCTTTTCAGGAATTGCATTTTTTGCGCATTTGGTAACGACTTGTTATTATGAATTGTTTCACAAAACAAATCCTTAAAAGACAACCATTGTTGGTAATTACCGCTGAACGTTGGTATGTCCATTTGCGGCGTAGATTTCTCCCTATATGAGGTAGACCACATTTTGCTGTTCACAGCTTTTTTGACGTTATTGTATTTAGTCTCATACTCGATAAAAGCCAGTTCGTACTCCTCATTGTCTACAAGGCCTTCACTGTCAATTTCCCAGTGTAGCGAATCGATGACCGACCATCTTGATTGGATAGTCTTTAGAATGTCTTCAAATTCCCACCGTTCGGAAATACTTTCAAGATCGAGAGCTTTTATAGTACGCGAGAAGGCTTTAAAGTTGCTTTTTTGCTTTCGCAGCATTTCCTCAACTCTACTAGAATTACCCTGACTCGTAATCTTAGATGTGAGAAACAAGTTAGAGGTGCCCGTTTCTACAGGAGTGGTAGGAGTTTCCTGTCGATCGGAAAATTGCGATAATGGTGTCGCTGGTTTCAACAATGGTTTAGTTGGTTCAGTGGTCACATATTTGGTTAAGAACATTTTTAGGTCATTATAAAAGTTAAGAGCCTGCTGGTAATAATTCTCACTAAAATATTTATGGTTAGGGTCCTCGAATTCAGCACACAATCTGGTATGATTTACCTGAAATTCTTTCCAGTAAGAATCTAAGGTACTTAGTCGTTTTTCCATATAGGCAGGCGTCTTACGCTCCGGCCCATCTTTCTTGAAATTAACGCGGAGGGTCTCCATCGCAGACATGATTTGTTGCTGTGTAACTAAGATCGCCTCCATGGTGGTTATGGTTATTTTGGTAAACAAAAATGTAAATAAAGGATAGATCTTACTCAGAGATTGGGCACGTGGTAGCCTGGTTTGTCCCTGAGCACTATCCTGGTTGGTTCTCGTCAGTGGCAATGGTGAACCCCTTGACAATGGTGATTGGTTATGGTTGAACTGGTTACGCCGTAAGCTGGATTCACTGCCGCGTGTTCACTGCCACGTTTTCACAGCCACGTGTTCACTGGTTACACTCGCGGAGGACCTGCCTTACGACACAAGGCTCGAAGGACCACGATGTACGGGGTTTGGTGACCGTACAGAGATTTTATGAATGGTTCATAAAATAAAAGATAAGCGATATTATGGTATATTCACTTAACTTAATCTAAAATGGTATGGTTATGAGTACATGCGAACCGATTGGTGATTAAACGTGTACTAAATGACGAAATGGTCGAAATGGCGCGTGCCGGCGTAAATGCTGACAACGCGTAACGCGATGTACGGTGCTAGCATCGTACAAGTAACTTTCTAGTTATTTCTAGATGTCCAACCGTGAAAATTGAGTGTCACTCAACTTATACATGTAGTACATATGTATCATTCTTATTTTGTTTAATATCATAATAATATTTTGTGCCCTCGCCTACCCACTTGGGATCTGGCGTGGTGCTATAATTAATAATAAATAAATAATGTCAAGTTCCTTAAGACTAAGATTATTGCTGATACTACATAATATTTATCATACCTATAATAAAAATATACTTTTGAATATTCTTGTTTAAGATAATCTATACTTTTAAATATTGTAACTCAATATTTCATTAACAAGCACATATAGCATAGCATATATAACATATAGCATGTCAACATAATATCGTAAAATTTTTAAATAGGTATTATTATTAAGTAATTTGCGTGACTTTATTTTTTATTTTTATATATAGATACATATTAATAAGATACATGTAACATGTGGATGTAATAATATAAATATAACAATATTGGTAGCAGGTTGTGCTTGTGTTATATCTCTGATATCCTAACTGAACCAGAAACATCACCGGTGCTCAATATAACTGTACACATTCAAAAACTAAACACAACACTATTTTTTATAGTTATTAATTTCTTGAATAATCTTATTTCATTAAATATTATCTATTATCAAACAAAACTACAGTAAAAACATCTAATTCTTCAATTCATGAATTGATGTATCATCTTTCCTCTGTGTGTGTCTCAAATTTCTAATATATTAATTACACTATAAATTATGGAGGACGTAATCAAACAAAAAACGAAACCCATTGAACTCATTACCCAATAGAAAGCTGAATATCTTTTAATATCTATCTATCTATCTATAACCTCACGCCAGATCCCTTGCGGGGTAGGCAGAGAGTACAGAGTTCCAACAGGTTCTTTCCTTACATACCTCTCTGGCTTCCTCGACTCTCATAGTTCGTCTCATACACGCTCGCCGGTTACGGAGACTCTTGACTTTTCCATCAGATAAGACTCGGTTTATTTGGTTGTGGTAAGATAGTCTAGGTCTTCCCCGGTACCTGCATCCTTCCACTTTCACATTGTATATCTGTTTTGTCATTCTTTCCTCTGGCATTCTTTCTATATGCCCGAACCAACGGAGCATGCCCTTTCTCATCTTTACACCGATACTATCTTTCATACCTACTTGCTGTCTTACTATGCTGTTGCTAATGCGGTCGGTCAGCTTCACTCCGCACATCTTCCGCAGAGCTCGCATTTCTACCGCATTTATCCTACTTTCATTCTCCTTCTTACATACCCAGCTCTCGCTACCATATAACAGCGTTGGGACAAGAACTCCGTTATGTATGGCCAGCTGCGCCTTATGGCTTAAGTGCCGGCTCCCGAGTAGCTTTCCCATCGCACCATTCACTCTGTTCCCTGCACTCACTCTTCTCTTTATGTCAGCGGTGTATGTCCCATCCTTACTGAAGGCGCATCCAAGATATACAAACTCATTCACTTGCTCCAGCACATCGTTACCAACCACAATCCTTACATTCATCTTTTAATAAATTTTTATTAGTATATTTAATATGACTCAAAGGTATAATATTAGCATTTAGTTTCTTTGTGGGATAAGGTTATAGCACAGTTGTGATCATCTATCTTTAAATTAAATCTAATGAGAATGGCTATAAATTGTATATCAATTATTAAAAAATAATGTTTCTATAAATAATGTTAAACATATGTAGGACCAGATTTGTTAACCTTCACTTGTCTAGATTGCAAGTACTTCATCATCATCATCATCATCAGCCTATAGCAGTCCACTGCTGGACATAGGCCTCTCGAAGTGCACGCCACTGGGTACGATCTTCGGCTACTCGCATCCAGTTTCTGCCAGCCGCCCTACGAAGGTCATCGCTCCACCTAGCCTGAGGGCGTCCTGCTTTACGTTTGCCAGTCCGCGGTCTCCACTCAAGAACTCGTTTGTCCCAGCGGTTATCGGTTGTTCGGCTAATGTGACCGGCCCATTGCCACTTCAGCTTACTAATCCGGTGGGCTATGTCGATAACTTTGGTTCTCTGTCGAATGACTTCGTTCCGGATTCTATCCTTCAGAGAAACTCCGAGCATAGCCCTTTCCATAGCTCGCTGAGTGACTTCAAATTTATGAACCATTCCAACCGTGAGTGTCCACCTCTCGGCTCCATATGTCATAACGGGCAGGACGCACTGATTAAAGACTTTTGTCTTTAGGCTTTGTGGAATGAGCGATGTAAATACTCGACGTAATTTCCCAAATGCCGCCCAGCGCAGCCGTATTCTTCTGTTGACCTCTTTCTCGAAGTTGTTTTTCCCCAACTGCAGAGTTTGCCCTAGGTAAACATATTCTTGAACAACCTCGAGAATAGCGCCATGTATTGCAACAGGTTCCGGTACTACATGTCGGTTAAACATTACCTTGGTCTTGTCCAAGTTCATGCGGAGACCTATTTGTTTGGAAGAATCGGCTAGGCTGGTCAGCATCTGTTGTAAATCCTGCAACGTTTCGGCCATAATGACGATGTCGTCTGCAAATCTCAAGTGTGAGATATGACTGCCATTTATGTTTATGCCATGACCTTCCCAGTCCAGCGTCTTAAACATATCCTCCAATGCATTTGTGAACAATTTGGGGGAGATAACGTCCCCTTGTCTCACTCCTCGATGCATTGAGATAGGGTTGGTCTGCTGGTTTTGTAACTGGATGGTCATGGTCGCGGCGTTATAGAGACTTCTTAACACTTGGATGTATCGCCAGTCGACTTGGCATCGTTGCAAGGATATCAGAACTGACCAGGTCTCGATCGAGTCAAAGGCCTTCTCATAGTCCACGAATGCTAAGCACAGGGGCCGATTATACTCTTCGGTCTTCTGTATAATCTGCCGTATAGTGTGGATGTGGTCTATGGTTCCATACCGTCGTCGAAACCCGGCCTGTTCCGGGGGTTGAAATTCGTCGAGCCTTCGCGCAAGACGATTCGTGATAACTCTTGAAAACAGCTTATAAATGTGGCTCAGGAGCGAAATAGGGCGGTAGTTCTTCAGTTGGGTCTTATCACCCTTTTTGAAAAACAATACGACCACGCTCCTACCCCAAGCCTCTGGAGTTCTCCCATTAAAGTACTTGCACAAAACCAATAAAGTTATGTTTGCCGTTGAAGGCAGACAGACACACATTTTTATTAGTGTCATAGATACATAGTTATATACCAAAGTCAGTAAATACCTTTAGCCTCCAATATTATGGTTTCTTTGTAAAACCCATGTTGTATTCCTGAATGTTTTACTGAATTTTTCAGTAACTTAAAGAAGAAGTCTTTGTGTAAAATGCCTAGCATGCTTTTCTTACCTCACATTCTTTGGTAGGAGACTTCCAATGCCCATTGTGATTTGTTTTTGGTGGGCTGATGGGTACACTGTGGGTTAATATTTTTACACCCCGGATGAGGATTGTTGTTCTATATTGGTAACAACACTGGTGGTTTTATTTTTAAAATTTAAACTACTGGTTATGAATAGATAATAGATAGTAGATAGTAGTTATAATTCCATATTAGCACTCCACTGTATTAAAACTCCTTTTATAAAATATATACTGCTGACCATAAAGGTTCTTATCTCAATAAATGTTTCATGACTTTATAGTTAGGACTCATCTTTTCTGGCTACCCTGCAAGGGGTCTGGGCTGATAGTATTGATAGATAATTATTAGTTTTATGTTAACTGGATAGACCAGGTATTTTATATTATATTTTAAGGATATATGTGTGTAACAAAAATTATCCCACAACCCAACTTTCTCAGCATCGGTAGGCTGAGATATTATATTTGGAATATTTCCACAGTTCTGTTGCTTGTCAGTTACAACATAACTAGAGATTACTTTGGCTCATCTGTTTATAAACCCTGTTCAGGGATAAATATTGCTGGATTTACCTTTTTAATACAAGTGCTCATAATTTTGCACAATTCTTTGTGTAATAAGCTCCACTTTGGGCTATTTTAGAATTATTATACAAGTATGACTAATAGTGAAATCAATACAAAACACTATGCTTCTGCAAGGGAGTGGCTTATGTTATTAATAATGTATTGTTATTCATAAACAATGTCCCTTTAATTACCCTTTCAGAAAGTCTCATTTTGGAGATCTAATATCACAAATAGCTTATAGTTAATAGCAATAGTCTTTGTATTTACTGTTTAAGGTATGTATGTTAGGTAAAATTTTTGATTCTTACCATTGTAGAAATGTGAACTGCACAGGAACACCTCATGGGTGAAATCTATGCGTAATATGACCTCCAGCACATATCTCGTATGAGCCCCAAGTCTTGTGGATCACGCCGATGCATCTCGTACACCACTAGTGTCCTTGAATTACCATCAAGTCTTGCGGATCACGTCGATGCATCCCGTACACCACCCGTGTCCTTAAATTATCATCGATCCTTAACAATCATCATTATTGATGAAATGTCCCCCTAATTTCTCTCCTTGGAGAGAAATTAGGGGGACATAGGGGGACGCCAATTTATAGGCGAGACGCCAATATATAGTAATTGGTTACAGGTATATTGCATGTAAAACTGTTTTACACGAATAGGGACTTAAGACTTCTTAAGTTTACTTTTCGGGTAATGAAGCTTTCACAAGTCTTAATATGACGAAACTCACGTCTCCAAATATTCGATATTATATAAATAAACAAGTTACGCTGGAAAAGCCACAAATAAACACCTATCAGTTGATCTTTTTAGACTGCACTTTTTTGCCAGGACGTAAAATTTTTCTGAATTTGCCTATACGATGTTTTACATTTATTTCACAAGGTCACTTGAGTATATTAAAACCTTTTTGTTATATAATTTCCCCGATATTACAATATTATTGAATTAAATGTCGACCAAAACTTTATTACAAGGCATCGGCTGCCGCGCTTTTAAAAGAATGGTCGCAGAGATTATGTCCACAGATACCATAGAGGAGGCGTTGACGTTTCAAGTCTCTAAAGGATGCGCGGCTGTCAAGCGAGTCGAGAGAGCTGCATGTTTTATATCGAGAACGAAGGACACAGTATAATTTAAATTATACTGCATGTTTCTTTTTTTTTGTATTTTAGGAAAATA
Source organism: Phalera bucephala (assembly GCA_905147815.2). NCBI lineage: Eukaryota > Metazoa > Arthropoda > Insecta > Lepidoptera > Notodontidae > Phalera > Phalera bucephala. Next base: position 2,162,598 of record CAJHXA020000004.1, on the reverse strand, counting down.
TTTTGTACTGTGTGTCCTTTTGTTACAAATAAAATTTTTATCTATCTATCTATTACAATCAAACAAACCTTTCTTTTTTATGATATTTGTTTAGATATAGATAAATGAAAGTATACTATTTCACGGTTGGATTCCACTGTTGGGCATGTGCCTTCTCTGACTAATCGAGGTGAGATAGTAATCTATCTACTATAAGGCCCTGTGTCTTTCTCGGTCACGGACGCAAGGGGTGAGGGCCCTGAGCGTCCTTCACGAGCAATCCCGAGGAGGACGGCGGCGTGGTGTGGCCCTCGTCACCGTGAGCATCACGTCGGTGCAGGGAGGGCGTGTTATCAAGTCTCCCCCCGATGGCGGGCTCTTTGGAGTGCGGCGCAAGAGGGGCACCGGTGCGTTCCATACGGAGATTCCGGAGCCCCTTCAAAGTGCTGATGTCGGCCACCCTGGGGTTTTTAGTCGGTAGGAATCCGAGACACCCCGCAAGCTTCCCCCGAGGCTCACGGAAGTCCTATGCAGGATTTTTCGCAAGTAAAAAAGGGCCCGTGTCTGTGTATATGTTCCATCTGAAATGTTAATTTAAATGCTCGGATTATGTTCATCTTAGTTAATTCTTGTTAATATTCATTCTCCATTCAATGAAGTGTTGTGATAGTTTTTAAAAGTAATTGATTTTATATGGCACCAGTGTTCATTTTTTTATTCTTGTCTGTATTACTCGAGTCACAGCATTAGACGGCGATTATATCTCAAGAATTGATATTTATGTCTACTGACTGTTCAGATAACCTTAGTTGAAGCATTGTGTGTTTCCCTCGACCCGACCCTAAGGACAGGTCATCATACACGTGATTCAACAAGGCATTAAAATTAAAATGCTTATTTAAATTATCAACTTTTTGAGTTGTGTCGTTATTACTTTCCGCCAGCCATCTCATTACTTATGGTTTTTTTTATAAGATAAGGGCTCCATGCCTTTTAATGATTTTCTATTTTCATAATTACATTTTAATTTTAAAGCACAAAAAATATAGGTTGAAAATATGGCCGGCGCCCTTAGCGCCGATATACGCATTCAACGAATGACTCAGCGACTTGGAAACTTTGGGTACTAGCAAGAGTAGTACTAGTGTGTATTTAGTACTTGCGTATACCAGTGTTCGACGTACTGTTTTGTACGTACAGCGCCTAATAAAGTACGTTATTCGGCATTTAATTACTCCGCTAATGTAACAATACGAATATGTCTTACTTCGAAAAAGACCTTTATGGGTCTTGCAAAAGCTACAGAAGCACTAAAAAGATGTGATAAGCTCCAAAAAATTACAAAATAACTTACATTTAACAAGTCATAATGACACAAAAAATTTGAAAACTGACATTCATCCAATTTCACGAATATACCTACTTTTCACTCTGCTTATCTCTGCAAACGTGATTCAAACTGTACGTCTTCATAAATCATAATTACTGTTATGACTCCACCCGACCCTTTCATCTAATTCTAACAAATTATAACCTTCCCTCAAGTAATCCCCTTTAGGCTAGATCTTACGTATATTTACTTTTGTAAACATGTGTAAGCTTGTGTCCTACAGGCCTACTTACAAGTAAAATATAAGGAAATAATATGCGAAGATAATACTTAGCTGCCTATGTATATCACAAAAAGAACGAAGTATAGCTTTGAACATAAAATAAATAAATAAAATAAACACCGTCATGCCTATATTCCCCAAGCGCGGGTGGCAGAGGTAAACCGTGTACATCAACTTTTCGCCGATGATGTTTGGTCCTATGTAGTAGGGAGCGAGCCTGAATTTTTGATTTGAACCCAGGACCTCGTGATCTCAAAGCGCATCATTTGCCACTAGACCACTGATGCAGCTTTAATCGTTTTTCTTGATAACACATTTTAATGTAAACCTTAGTTACATAGTTGTCAAAATTAAACGACTTGTTTCATACAAGCTGTACCCTCGATTTCGTTTACGTGATTTTCAGGCTTGTAGGTAGGTATTTTGCAGAAGACATCATTTAACACACTCAAACACGTAATTTTCTATTTTTTACCACAAGATTAAATATGGATCTTTATATGTCTAACTTGAGAAATGATGGATACTCCATACAAACTTTTATCCCTTATTTCATTTCCCAAAAGGTAGCCTAAGTCCTCCGTTGGGATGATCCTTGCCAAATTTTATCAAAATCTGTTCTATATATAAGCCTTGAGGGATCACTTACAGAGTATCAAATATTAACTTTTTCTTTAACCACTGAAATGACCCAGCGAGATAGTATTGACTTTAAAAAAAACACCGTTACGCATATATGGGGGTAGCAGAGGTGTACTGAGTACACCCACTTTTCGCCGACGATGTTAGATCCCATGTAATAGGGTCGAGTCTGTTGCCATATTCCGGGCACAATTCCAGACTCAGACTGGGACTTGTTCCTTAGAAAAACCACATTTGTCCGACCTAGGATTTAAACCCAGGACCTCGTGATCACAAAGCGATGCGCTTTGCTAGACCAACGAGGCATTGACTTTTTTGTAGTTCTTATATCCTACTCTACCTCTAGTGCTACCAATCTGTTACTTTATAACGCATTTTAAACTGCTTTGGAATTATTGCCATTGATATTACCGACCGTATTCGCAACAGCGTCGTAAGAAAGCGAGTAGGTTTGAAATATAGTATCGGGGTAAAGATAAGAAAGGGTATGCTCCGTTGGTTCGAGCATATAGAAAGAATGACAAAACAGATATACAATGGGAAAGTGGAAGGATGTAGGTACCGAGGAAGACCAAGATTATCTTACTATGACCAAACAGACAGAGACCTATCTGTGGGATAAGTCAAGAGTTTCCGTAACCGGCGAGCGTGTATGAGACGAACTATGAGAGTGGAGGAAGCCAGAGAGGTAAGTAAGGAAAGAACCTGTTGGAACTCTGTACTCTCTGCCTACCTGCAAGGGATCTGGCGTGTTGTATTAGTGCATGACGCACTTACGTATATTACAGAACAGTGATTTCATTTAAAAAGAAAAACTTATCGCTTTTGGTAAGAATCACACTCATTTAGTACGACATGCCGTACGACCGCTTAAAATAAGCTATCAGAGGTAATAGCTGATAACTGGAACGGTGTTTCCCTTGAAGGTAACCTGAAGTGTTTGTTAGATATGACTAGAATAAAGAATGTTCTCGATTCCGATCTCGGTCTCTAACCTATTCGCGCATTTATTAAAAAGGCGACAACCCGATATTTTGCGAACGCCTCCAATCATAGAAATCCGCTAATCGTAGCCGCCGCCGACTACGAACATAACTCCCCTCCTATAAACCGCTACCGCCGTCCGCGGCATGTTCTCACCGACCCTCCCGATGCCCTTACATCCCTTCTTTCAGATACATATACCGCACACAGGATCAGACACCGACCTCGCCGGCGAGGTCGAAGAATCCCTTGCCCTCCGGCCGGTGCAGAGCACCATGGCGAGACACCTAGTATATGCCCTCCCCCATAGCGACTGCCCAAGCCGAGGCCGTTCCTCGTTGAGGCGCCCTTGAGCTAGTTGCCCCCTTACCCTTCTGGCTCGAGCGTAGTGGTTGCACGCTCGCCGTCTTGTCCGGTGAAGCTGTAAAGGCCCGCAGCAACAGCGTAGATCATTCACACATACACACACAAAAATAAAGAATACTTAGCAGAAAAACTTCGTGAACAGCGTAACTGTTTATAAGATACTGACAATAGTCACAGTCTGGGTCGCTTTTCATATTAATTCCCACTAGAGTACCGAAAACGTGCACTGCATATATTTTCGGATTAAACTACACAGGAAATATATAAAGATGAAGGCACGTCGAACGCAATTCCTGTCCGTAAAAATCTACATAACAATTCCCAGAAAAAACTTGTTTAGTTTTAAACCATAATCATTATACCGTTTACAAGATTACTTCTAAAAAATGAATACACATTTCAACAAATCCTTGTCCAATCACATTAACCACAGTTTGTTTACACACGCAACCAGCCTGTAGATCGCAAATTTTCTTTATAAGTTTTTCTAACATTGAATGTTACGTCAACAGCTCCAGTTTTCCATAGTTTCCAAGCAATGTTTGTGTTATAACAACTGTTCGGAGAAGAAAATATACTTAGTTTAAAATTCGTACAAAGTATTTACATTAATTCATGAGGACAGTTCATTAAGAACACAAAAAAAACTATCGATCAATTATTTGTTGGTTAAGTGATCGTCGAAGTCATCTGGCGATCATCTTCAAAGCACCAGTTGGTTGATTTTTATTTCGTTTTGGGATAATGTTTTATTACCAGTTAATATATCATAATTGTTTCTTTCCACTCTTTTCACGTTATTTATTGCCAGCAATTTAGCAGATATCCTTTCTTTTTCACGGATTTCGAACAATAGGTACTTACAAAATATAAAGAGTAAGATGACCGTGTATGATTATTTGAATTGCAGTTTTCGCCCAAGCTCTACGAAATGTAATTTGCCAGTCACTAGTTTTTCAACGGCTCAACATTTACTTAAGGGACCGCGATTTCGGCTGACCTATGTTTGCCTCTTCTACTTAATTCAGAAAACTAATTAAAAAGAACAAATTTGTGATCAAACAGGCTTACCAAGAACAGTAGCCAAAAGTTCAGAATATTTGTTCAGAATATTCAGAATATTATTATATTAGAAAAAAGGGCGTAATTATCGCCATTTTGACCTTCAATATTAAGACATTTAGTCCAGATATTACTTCAATGATTAGTCACTCAAACCTCAATTAACAAACGTCAGAACCAGATCAGACAAACAAGATTGTGTAACAGACGCCTAATGCCTCACATTTCTAAAACGTCACCAGCTTAAAACTTGTCATCGCAAACGAAAAAAAAGGTCCAACTGAATCGCATTAATACAAAAGAAGACAATAGAATTACTATGTCACACATTATTATTATTATTATTACGAGCCATTTGTGTCCCACTGCTGGGCAAAGGCCTCCCTCCACTTTTTCCACTCCTCTCCGTTCGTTGCCATGTCAGGCCAGTCCCTCGAAAAGTGGTCCAGCTCGTCCCGCCATCTCCGCCTGGGTCTACCTCGTTGCCTTTTTGTATTTCGTGGGGACCAGTCAGTTATTATTTTGGCCCATTCGTTATTTTTCATGCGGCAGATATGGCCGGCCCAGTCCCACTTAAGCTTGGCAGCCTTTTGACATACGTCGGCAATTTGCGTTATGGAGCGAAGTGTGGTGTTCTTGACGTGGTCTGTGAGTTTAATATTAAGAATACTACGCTCCATGGACCGCTGACAAACCGCTAGCGTGGACTTTTGATGTTTGGTCAAAGACCAAGTCTGTGCGCCATAGGTAAGGATTGGGAGAATACACATATCCATGAGCCTGCGCTTTAATTTCATAGGAAGATCGCCTTTCAGCAGCTCCTTCATAGACCAAAAGCTCCTCCAGGCATTTTCAACTCGGCGTGAGATTTCTGCTTCTTGCCTTGCCTGGAAGGAAACTATTTGGCCTAAGTACACATACTCATGGACATACGCAATCTCCACATTCTGTAACCTAATTTTTTTTTGGACGCTGTTTGTCATTACTTTGGTCTTTGACATATTTATCTGCAGTCCGACCCCGCGGCCTGCAGCACTCAGTTCGCAAAGCATTTGCTCTAAGTCAGAGGCTGACGAAGAGAGAAGGACAATGTCATCGGCGAAACGTAGATTTGTTAGTCTTTTCTCTCCGACGACAATGCCCCTCTTGCTCCAGCCGGCTGCCAGCTTTTGAAACACGTCTTCAAGGGCCGCGGTAAAAAGTTTAGGGGACAGAGGGTCTCCCTGTTTTACTCCTTTTTCGATTCGGAAGGACGGTCCTGCGCAGGTATGTATTTTGATTGCAGCTGTGCTATTTAAATATATTTGTTTTAAGAGATGGATGTATGTAGATGGTATGTTTTGTGACTGTAACGATTTGAATAGGGCGCTATGATGAATACTGTCAAATGCTTTGGAATAATCTATAAAGCCTAGATATAATGGTAATTTGAATTCATGATATTTTTCGATTATTTGATTAATTGAATGGAGGTGGTCGGTCGTCGATAAGCCGGGGCGAAAACCCGCTTGCTCGGCAGGCTGATGGGTGTCCAGCTGGTGGGCAATTCGATTTTCGATAACTTTAATAAAAGCTTTATAAAGATGTGAAATGAGACTAATAGGGCGGTAATTTTCGATATTGACACATTATAAAAAAAAAAAACGGATTTCGCCGTTCATGGAGACTTGCTAAGAATCCCGTGGATTTAGAAGACATATCATTTTGATTGTCGCAAAGTGGACCACGATAGATACATAATATTTACGAGATAGTATAGAGCCGGGTGGTGTAAATTCTTGGTGTATTTTTGGTGGTATTTAACATGCTTCAGTACTTTTAGGAAAATGATACGTGACAATGAGCATGTTTCGGCCAAGGCAAGTATGGTTAGGGTGCCAATTTTACTAATAAATTATACATACCCGAATCTAAACCACTACCGATCAATATGAAGATATTAATTCGCTGGTAATATCTTACATTTACAGTTTTGGAATACGAACGTAACAAAGCTAAATACAGTATTTTTTACGGACTTCAAAAAAGAGGTGTATGCTTTTTTATGTATGTTCACCGATATATCTGACAATTGTGGATCGATTTTGATGATTATTATTGTACTAGAATACAAATCTAGAATCGCTGTTGGTCAACAGCGATTAATATTTAATTTTGCGGATGTTGTAGGTAAAATTTACACCCTAGTCTTAAAGAATATGCTCCATTCAATAATTTAGATCCTAGGATATAATCGCAAGCATTTGTAGGCATTTCCTTGAAAAGTAAACTCAACCGGACTTTATTTTGTTGTTAGGGACGTACAAAACACTTCAACGTTGCTTAATTAAGTGCGATATATTTATTAGATTACAATCATATGAAATAAAACAATTTTTTCGGATTTTATCGCGGTTTTAAGTTCCCGACGTTTCGAGTGCTTTGCAGCACCCATGGTCACGGGAAGGACTGAGGTGTTAGACGTCCAAAATACATAGTTGTTCCGGGGTACCCTCAAACTTCTTAATTATTTCTGTTTTTGTTGGTCCGATCTACGCAGAATGAGCTCACGGTGTCTTGAGGTGAGATTCACCGTTTATGTACCTATCAGTATGGGTCTTTTTTCTATGAACCGTATGGCTTTAGGTGTTGTTGGGGTTACTGATTAGGCGACCCTGCCAGGAAGGCGCCGCCGACGCGGGCGTCTTAAGGTGTCGGGTAGCGACCGCGGAGTGCAAATTCTTTTGCCTTAAAAGGACTAAGTGATTTATTTGTACCGTTGCGCTGAAGTGTAATTAAATCAAATAAAGAAAACTGAACATAAAAAAGACGAAACATATGAAGAATGTTCAAGAGTTTCCAACAGAAGACATGCGGACAAAAGTTTATAAGCTGAGGGGTCATGCGAGATGAACTCCCTCCTGCTCAGAGTCACGTGTGTCACGTGCACGGTATTGTGGCTAACAGAAGAATTTCGGTTTAAAAGAAAAAGGCGATTTTGATGCCGATGATCAGGAAATGCAAGCGATGGGGTGCCAGCATCAGGCAGTTTCTTCCGGCGCTAGTAGTGAAAGTCCCGGACGATCTTCGTGTGGACCCGGAGTGCTAAGTGTAGTGTAGAGAAAATAGTGATTAGTGGAAATATAGTCGTAGTATGTTTAGGTAGGTATAATATATAACATGGAGTATTGTAGTTATATTTTAGGCATTTAGGCCATTAAACGCAACTATGTAAGCGCAACATTTTTTTTTTAAATATTGATTGATTTTGCCGATTTTATAAATGTATATCTTAAATTTTATAATATGGTTAGAAAAATGTTAAGTAGCAACGAATTACAAAAAATGCTTGTGTTGTATTCGATTCAGAAATTAATCCTTATTAATAATCCATGGTATGGTTCAAATGCAATTTAATGTAAGGCTTTAGATTTTGATGAGGTAAAACCACTCAGTGTGAAAGGAAAATTGCATGTTTTGTTTTGCATTTCAATTATTCAAATTTCGAAAAGAGCAAGATGTGGATGCCCTTTTCTTAGTGTTATTTTGCTTATAATCTACACATGTTTTCTGCGTTACAACAAAAAGGTACTCTTTAATGCTTATAAGGGTGATAGTGTGACAGGTATGTCGTATGTTTGGTAAAGAAATCATGGAATTAATTACTTTTGATTGCAGGAATAATATATTTATTTTACTTACTTGCAATCAACACAATGTTCCAGGAGGTTAACATGATAGGTATGCACAATTATTTTTCATTTTACTATTACATAAAGTATTTTACTTTAATAAAAAAAAAAGAATAATCGTAACGAATTGGATTATGTTTTTCAAGTTTTGTCATAATATTGCTACAAACATCTCAGCATAAATTCAAAATGCCATATGTCCAATCAAATAACAAGATATAAATTTAAAGAATTCAGAGTATCTAATTCTTTCAGTTTTTTTTTTTTAATTTCAATGGAACTACTGATCTTTGCACAGTTAGTAATCCATGTAGGTGTATACAATCGCACTGTGTAACAATGACATGATATGCAGTTTTGCTTTGAGAGTTTTTAGAACTATAGGTATAATAAATATGCAAGTATTGTTTTAGTTATTTACTCGCTAGAATTAACAAAATATTTCAAATTATAAAGGTTTACATATGGGGCAATGTTTGATTTTTATGTTTTTCGATAAGATTCTGCAAAATTGTTAGAAATTTCGCAATTATGTGAAAATGATTGCAGTTTTCCCATAATATTATGCCAAAATTTAGTATACAGAAGCAACCTTGATATGATATGCAAAGAGCACGATCTGTCTGGTTGTGATTTCTATAAGTTTAGCAAGGCGTGACATAAATAAACATTTAATTTATTAAAGATTTTTTTAAAAAGAAGTATATGTATCCTTTACTCGGAATGTCCATTAATAGTTACCAAACAAAGTAGTTTTGCATACTATTCAATATAATAGTTTTATTCCACGACATTTCCTCGCTTAATGTATTTTACCATACGTGTCAAATTTCATGTAAGTATTTTTTTTTTGACGACTCAACTTATCCGTTCTTTCATATAGCTAATATAATATAGAAAATTATATAACTATCGCTACTTTTATTTATTTGTCGCTACCTACAGGCACACAATAATAATCGTTCTTATATTAAGACCTGAGTCCTGTTATTTCTTGTATTTCATTACTATTTGTTCTATGTACTACTTTTGTATTTAAGCTATTCTAAAGCGTTAGTTTACGATTTGAGCTAGTTAAATGCGGATCTTCTATTTCAGCCATTTGGTATAATCGTATGACTTACAAACATTTTAAAACGTTTGAAATAATATATGAAAAAAAAAACATTTTGCAGTCAGAAATAGGTAATCTTATATGTGGTATATACGGTGGTGTTATATGTTATCAGCTATTTTGTTTTTATTACACATATAGAGGAGTGCGAGTATCCAGTCCTAATTCAGTATTATGGAAAAAAAAAATCAGTGCACAATAAAAAAAAAATACATTTAGCGTTTGGTACAGAATAGATGCTCGTTTTAGTAATCTAATTGATCAGTGGTATAAAAACTTGCATATTTTTTATGTTTTAAATTATATAAACTTGTCTTTTTTGTTTAGGCTAAAGCTTAGAAATTTCCAATTCGAGAACGTTACTCAACGTCACAATTGAATCCAGTTTTTAAAGTCGTATTACTAGTAGGTACGTTTATGATAATAGAGATGTCTATAATATATTTACATGCTTTTAGAGGACAAATTAATTATGCCTCAAAGCCCTTTGTTTTCAAATTAAACATACAACACTATAATAAAGACATGAACTTTCAAGTCAAATTTTGTTCGTAAATATAGCAATGAACATTAACATATTTAATTTTTATTATACAATGCAGTTATCCGTAAATAATAACTTAGATCATTCGTTAGTTGATACGGGTGTCTCATCTAGCGCAAAGTATAAGAAATTGAGACGTTCAAACATTCCATTCCATTTAAGGCACGTTACAATAATCGTGTGTGGTCAATTTCATTAGGTAGGTTTGTTTATTTGAAGATAACCATAACAGGATTGGAATGCATACACAAGTGTCATGTTTTTAAAACTAGTTGCAATTATGATGAAACATTAAACTTAGATATTATTTTTACTTATTTAAATAACAATTCAATAATTATGTCGGTAAAGTACTGATTATTATGTGATACTTTCTCTGAATGTACTTCTCAGGTAAAAGGACCATAGAATGTATAGCAACAATTATTATACGCGACTTTTTCCCGATCTGAGTCGATATATAACCATTCGAGATGATGAATGATGTTATGACGTAATGAATAATGTTAGTAATATGTAATCAGAATATTTGTCTGCTATAAGAGTAGATAGTTGATAGGTTTTGAATTTGGTATAGTAGGTAAGGTTTTGGTATAATGTTAGATATGCTGGTTTAGGTATTTTGGTTTGAAGTAGGTAGTTTGAGTTTGATTAGGCGGGCGAAAGGCTATCCCACCACACGCGTCCTTCGAGGCGCAGTGGCATAGCTTCTCGCGTATTTTGCTCGTCTGTCCCGGCAAGCAATTTGGCGTGGTCTTGGGAGTAGCGCACGGTCGCGATGATCCCCAAGGCAAGTGTGACTGTATCCTGCTCGCGGTTGCTGCCTGCTATTGGTCTGGTCCTTCTGAACAGACATAACAGAAACAGTCATGCGCTTACCCTTCCCCACTCGTTCCCCTCCCTCCCTTTCCTTTTTCCCCCGGCTTTAGCCGGAAGGTTGTGGCGCCTGGTTGTGCCCCTCCGTGGGGTGCAGCAGGTGGCGCCTGTCGTTTCGGTGGTCGGTCGAGGTCAGCGCGGCGCTAGTGTGCGCCGTGCATTTTTGTCGAGGGAATGACCTCCCGACCGCCCGCTGGGCTGTGGGGCCCTTTTGGGTCCCTAGCCCGGCCGTGCTGGGCCGACCGGCCGCTGCTGCTTGCTGCCAGAGGGGCGGCGCAGTGGTGGCTGGAAGGCTCACGCGCCTTTTAGGCGCAAGGGTGTGGGTGTGGCGCCTAGTTGCCCCCTCGCTCTCCCTTGGGAGAGAGAGTTGGGTGCAGCAGGTGGCGCCGCCCCTGGTAGGGAGCCGTTCGGGCGCCTGCCCTTAGGGGTGTGGCGCAGATCGGCTTGGTGGTACGGTGGTCGGTGTAGGTTTGCGTAATCTCCCGACCACCTGCTGGGTGGTGGGGCCCCTTCGGGTCCCTAGCCCGGCCGAACCGGGCCGACCGGCTGCTGCTGCATGCCGCCAGAGGGGCGGCGCGGCGGCGGCTGGGCGGTTCGCGCGCGTGTGGCGCGAGGGGGCGTGGAGATACCCATGGCCTCGGATGTCAAAGTCCGGGTACATGGGTGTCTCTACCGAATCACCTGGGTGGCAGACTCGGGGGAGTCTGCCTCACAGCTCGAGAGGGAGACGCCGCGTTGGGTGACATCAACGCGGCGTCTACGTAGAGGGAGGGCGTTCTTACGCCAGGGAGTTAACTCCCAAGGTGGGCCCTTAACAGGGCAGGTCGCGTCGGGGTCGCGGAGCGTGCCGAACGGCGATCCCGTGATCCCCGACACTCGCGACAAAGACGGTGTCACCGCAGGGTTTTTAGTCGGTACACTTGGTCCATCAACAGCCGGGGCTACGGCCCCGAGTATTGATGGATCAAGGACTCCGACATAACCCCTCCGCGTCCCCCGAACGCGGACGGGTACCCATAAAGGGTTTTCCCTGCGATAAAAAAAAAAAAAAAAAAAAAAAAAAAAAAGGTAGTTTGAATTGGAATGTCATGAATAGTTTAAATAAAAATGTGACTGGAAAGGAATAGAGTTAGGAGATATGGAATAGTGAAAAGGTTATCTTAAGAGGTGGCAAAGATAGATTTTAGAATGCATATTCATTTTGATGGGGATTCTTATGGATAATAAGCCTATAAGGTATCAACGAAAGCTTAGCCTGATCACCTAAGTCATTTTTTGATATCCTTATAAGCGCCATAGAAATCAATTGGATTGAGATTATTGTATGGAACTGATAGTATTTTATATGTTGATGGAATTTGAAAATAATAACAATATATGGGAAGTAGGGAAATAGCAATCGCTATCAACAGTAGCCCGAGATGCACTGTTGAGCGAGCTAGCCCCAATAATAGCAAGGTACACCAGGATGAAGTCCGCTGGAATGTTGTGCGAGGCACAAGGGGGTTTCAGGTCTGGAAGAGGATGTTCGGATCAAGTCTTCTCACTCCGCAACATCGTAGAGAAGCATCTGGCAGTGGGCCGGAAGGTTTTCTGCGGTTTTGTAGATCTGGAGAAGGCATTTGACAGAGTTGTGCGAAAGAGACTTTGGGACATTTTGCCAGAGTATGGTATAGATGGCACTCTGTTGCGAGCCGTCTAGTCCACTTATGTGGACTGCAAGGCATGCATACGGGTGGGTGGTAACAGGTCACCCTAGTTTGACGTTAAAATCGGCGTCAAGCAGGGTTGCGTGTTGTCCGCTAGACTGTTTATAATATATCTGGACAAAAGTCTTCAAAGACTGAAAGCGATGAATGAAGGTGTACAAATGGGTGACTTAGTGGTAAACCATCTACTTTATGCAGATGACGCGGTTTTAATAGCGCCAACAGCCACTGATCTGCAAACACTAGTCACAGTTATGAAAGACGACTACATGATCAATGGCTTACACTTGAATGTGAAGAAAACCAAGATTATGGTTTTTGAAAGGGAAGAAACCAGAACTAATGTAAGGATTGTGGTTGGAGTGTGCTGGAGCAAGTGAATGAGTTTGTATATCTTGGATGCGCCTTCAGTAAGGATGGGAAATACACCGCTGACATAGAGAGAAGAGTGAGTGCAGGGAACAGAGTGAATGGTGCGATGGTAAAGCTACTCGGGAGCCGGCACTTAAGCCATAAGGCGCAGCTGGCCATACATAACGGAGTTCTTGTCCCAACGCTGTTATATGGTAGCGAGAGCTGGGTATGTAAGAAGGAGAATGAAAGTAGGATAAATGCGGTAGAAATGCGAGCTCTGCGGAAGATGTGCGGAGTGAAGCTGACCGACCGCATTAGCAACAGCGTAGTAAGACAACGAGTAGGTATGAAAGATAGTATCGGTGTAAAGATGAGAAAGGGCATGCTCCGTTGGTTCGGGCATATAGAAAGAATGCCAGAGGAAAGAATGACAAAACAGATATACAATGTGAAAGTGGAAGGATGCAGGTACCGGGGAAGACCTAGACTATCTTACCACGACCAAATAAACCGAGTTTTATCTGATGGAAAAGTCAAGAGTCTCCGTAACCGGCGAGCGTGTATGAGACGAACTATGAGAGTCGAGGAAGCCAGAGAGGTATGTAAGGAAAGAACCTGTTGGAACTCTGTACTCTCTGCCTACCCCGCGAGGGAGCTGGCGTGATGATATAGATAGATAGATAATTTTGTTTATACTATAATAATTTTCGCAATAACAATCTATAAAAATACCTACATTTAATATTATCCAAAATAAAATCTAAGGTGATTTATATATATATTTTTTTATAACTGAAATATACACTAATAACCTTAATTTTTATATTATAATTTTGTCTATACTATAATAATTTTCGCAATTACAATCTATAAAAATACCTACATTTAATATTATCCAAAATAAAATCTAAGGTGATTTATAATGAAAATGTATTATGTTGTTTGATAAAAGAAAAAATATTTTAATATTCCTAATAAAATTGTAATAATTAAAACTTTTGTAAAAGAGTCAAAATTTATATGTGACTGGTAATTAACATGAGAAAGAAAAAAAAATTTATTTTATTACCACGATACATATTTGAAATATTATATTTGTTAAGTATGTACTTGGTAAAAAAAAAAAAACTATTGTTTTATTTTATTTTTATTTTAAGGGGGTAGGTGTAGTGTAGTAGTTAGGGCCAATATAAATACTATTGCAACCTATACTATAAACTTAGAATAACCTTATGCACTGAACAGTAAACATCTTTTATTGCATACACCGAACCTTACATCGCATTATTGATTTATATAATTTAAAAATGTATGTATCCATACAAAAAATTATTTAAAAAAACCGGTGGTAGATTAGTAAGTTAAAAAAAATGTAAATATGACACTTTGTAGACAACTCCGCAGGGTTTATGTAAAATAAGCGATTTGAGTTTGAGTTTACTAAACAGACCACGTAGAAAAACAGACATTGCTACATTGTACTTAGTCTGATTAAAAATCGTCTATTGGCCACCTACCTCGGGAGGAAACTGGCATGATAAAACTGGCAAGTTGTAACATATATGTACATTTAAGAAGAAGATTCACGTATAACGAGTAAGAAAACGTTAAAATATCTAGTAATCCGTAAGAAATTTAATTATTTCAGAAATTTGTTAAAGTACAAAATTTTATCAAAGCATAACTTATTACAGAGTCGGTAAGTAATTTATTGAATTCGACGAACTTGACCCGCTATTTCGCTCTCTACAATTCCAGGAATTCGTGACAGAATTTTATTGACTAATTTATAAAAACTACCTGTTGGATTGTAAACCGGTATTTTTTTGGTTGTTAAAGGGATAAAAAAAGACCCGTTAGGTCCGGGTAGTTAGTTGTTATGAAAAATACTGCCCATGCCGAGGCCGTTCCCCCTTGAGGCGCCCTTGAGCTAGTTGTCACCTTGCGCTTCTGGCTCAAGCGTAGTGATTGAATGCTCGCCCTCTTACCCGGTGAAGCTGTAAAGACCCCGCGCCCAACAGTGTAGATCATTCACAAATACACACACACACACCCACACACAAAGACAAAATTTTATAAAAAAAAACAAGCACTTATTTAATTATTGTTCCACAATTATCAAAATTACACTACACTTAGTAACGCGGTACTTTTGTCGCTCAAACGCGGGACCTCCTGAAGGTCTTTACCGAATTCAGACCCCTTTGGTAGCTTAGTTTTCACTGCTGAGCCAACCGGCATGCAGAAACCAGGTGCGTAATTGGGCAGCAATTAGACTAAATACCAAATGAATAATGACTGACTATTGTTGTGGGGCTTATCGGGGCGACGATGCCCAGGCATGTACTGCGTTGTCACCGCTGCAGCCTACATGCGCTTACGCAGTGGATGTGTCCGCTACTAACTTTATACGATTAGCAGCTTTAACAGAGGCAGTGAAGTCGAACTCGACCGCACCACAGCCTAGTGTGCGCGGTAACCAAGTTCTAACACCGTGTTTGAGTGAGCAAAGTAAACAAGTAGTAAGGGACAGTGACTCCGAATGGCAAATAGTGAAAAATAAAGCATCTAAACGTTATTATAAGCTAATTGGTCAAAGAGGTCGTGCCTCAACTGCGCCAGACGGTAAATTTAGAGCGGCTGATGCTAAGATTCTGCTATTTATTTCGAATGTTAGTAAAGAAACTAATGAAAGTGATATTATTAGTTACATAAAAGAAAAGACAAATGATATTGTGTCTATAAAAAAGATGAATATAAAGCAAACAAAAAATTATAACGCGTATAAAGTGTATGTTTCTGAAAGCAACTTAGCGTTATTTTTAAATGATAAGTTTTGGCCGAACGGTATAACTTTTAGACGTTTTGTGCATCTTATGTACAAATCAAAACCGGAACAGTATGTTAGTTAATTTTTATCACCCCTATGGATTTAAATTGTAAGCAATATTTTAATTTTATCAGCTTTAACTGTAAATCGTTCAAGCGGTCAATTTACAATATAATAAATATATGTAAAATGTCTGACTTAGTAGCATTACAGGAGACATGGTTGCTTCCCCATGACATACCGCTACTGGGTACAATTTCTGATAATTTTGAATACACGGGTAAGTCAGCCGTTGACACGTCGTCAGGCCTACTGACGGGAAGACCTTATGGGGGAGCAGCCATACTCTGGAAAAAAGGCATCTTTGAAAATGTAACTATATTACAGTGTACCAGCGCCCGTCTGACAGCCATTCGTGCTGTTATCGGCGGGCGTACGATTATTGTGTTTTCCGTTTATATGCCGACTGACTCGCTCGAAAACCTTCCAATTTTAACAGAGGTGTGAGGTGAAATAAGCGCTATTGTAGCCAGCAATGATGTTGAGAGTATATTTATCTTGGGTGTTGTGACCGGCAACTCGCGGCGTAGCTCAGTTATATGGGGTGTAAGAGATGAGACTGAAATAAATATGTACCGTGAGTTATGTAACGATAAATTACGTAACATAGATTTTCCCACTGAGTTTACCGACTGCAGTCGAGGGCCATGCAGCTTGGAAGGTCATAAAATTATTTTAACCGAAATGTATAATATTATATGTATAATTTGTGTAAATGAATTTTCATGTTTGTAAACGCACCCACGATACAGGAATAAATCTTAGTGTGGGGCTACGTTTAAAAAAAAAAAAAAAAATAAGTCTCATAAAATCTTTAAAAGTCGTTTAAAGTGGTGCCAAAACAAACAAGAACAACTAAAAATGGATATGTTAGCCAAGCATAGATCAGCAAAACATTTTGGTAAATTTAAGGAAAGCACGATATTAAGCCTGCCCTCCCGATGAGCGTGGGAGAATATAGTGAGCCACAACAAATTGCTAATATGTTCATGGAACATTTTAAAGTGCGCTCCCCTTTAGGTCCTTCTACCATGTTTATTGACTCTGAACTCGATGGTCAGGGAGGGGAACCACTCGTTCAATTCTCTGCTAGTCAAGTAAGAGATATCTTAAACGGAATGATAGGCGGTAAATCTCGCGAACATGACGGGCTCAGTATTGAGCACTTGCGATACGCTGGAGTCCACCTGCCGAGGGTCCTGGCCATGTTTTTCACAATGTGCATTAGTCACTCATTTATAGCACATGACTTAATGAAAACCATCGTAGTGCCTATTGTGAAGAACAGGACAGGAGATATCTCGGAGAAAGAAAATTATCGCCCCATATCACTAGCAACAACGATTACTAAGATACTGGACAGTATGCTTGCTTCTTTATTAGACAAGCATCAGAATCTTCATGACGCTCAGTTTGGGTTTAGGCCCGGACTATCTACCGAAAGCGCAATCATAAGTCTCAAGCATACTGTACAATATTATACAGACCGCAAAACGCCGGTGTACACCTGTTTTCTTGACCTCTCCAAGGCGTTTGATCTCGTATCATACGACGTGCTCTGGAGAAAGTTGAGAGATAGGGGTATACCGGTAGAAGTTGTCAAGATGTTTAATTATTGGTATGCTAGTCAATCTAACTTTGTGAGGTAGAATTGCACACTATCTGAAACGTATAGGTCGGACAGCGGGGTGACACAGGGGGGTTAGCGTCTCCCATGCTGTTCAACATATATATAAACGACCTCATCGTCGAGCTAAGCAGCAAGGCTGTCGGTTGTCGGATAGATGGCGTTAGCATTAACAACATTAGCTACGCGGACGACATGGTGCTGCTGAGCCCAACGGTGGCCCCCCACCGTTTAAATATTTGGGGCATTTTATAACCGACGGCCTTAGGGACGATGTAGACATTGAGAGGGAGCGTAGGGCTCTAGCGGTTAGAGGGAACATGCTGGCTCGCAGATTCTCCCGATGTACTGATCAAGTTAAGATAACAATCTTTAAAGCGTTATGTCAGAATTTCTATACGGGGAGTCTGTGGGTCAGCTACACCAAAAGGGCGCTGGAGGATTTACAGGTACAATATAACAACATCTTCAGGATGATGTTGGGGCTGCCTCGTTTTTCTAGTGCATCAGGGATGTTTGCGCATTATGGCACTGATAGTTTTCATGCCATCATTCGCAAGAAAACTGTGTCCCTGATTAACCGAGTGCGTGGCGGTCACAACGGCATCCTGAGGACTGTTGCGGACCGATTCTCATCCCCTCTCTGGAGGACCCTGGTCCAAAGGGTAATTAAAATAATAATAATAATAATTACATTTCATTATTTATTTTTTGTTTTATTTCATTATTTTTAATTTAAAACATTATTTATTATTATTATTTTATTTTTATTTTTTTGTTGGTTGGTTTGTATCATTATAAATAAAAAAATATTTTATTTTTAATTTATTTTAATATTATAATAATATTAGCCCTGTTAAGAAACTGTCCTACTGTTGGGCACGGGCCTCCTCCCAAACTGAGTGGGTTTAGGCCATAGTCTACCACGCTGGCCCAGTGCGGGTTGGCGAACTTCACACACCTTCGAGAAACTCTTAGGCATGCAGGTTTCCTCACGATGTTTTCCTTCACCGTTAAAGCAAGTGATAGTTAAATTTTAATACGCACATACCTTTGAAAAGACAGAGGTGCGTGCCTGGGTTTGAACCCGAGACCTGCTTATTTATATTATATTATTTATATTATATTATATTTTTTATATTTTATTAAGGTATATATGAGGCTGATTGGCATTAACAGAATTGGAATGAATGTGGGAACTTCAATACAGCAATATAGCCGAGGGAGTTAGGGATGTAACAGAACCTTAAACAAACATTAAAATGTATCATATTTTACAGCTTAAGTAGGTAATTAAAAAATGTATTTTTAACTGACTGACGATTTAGCGCAGTGGTTAAGAGCTTAAGCCGCTCCGCCCACTGTGTCTAATAGGTTCGATTCCCGTACGGGACAAATCTTTGTGTGATCCAAAATTATTTGTTCCGGTCTGGGTATTTGTGTATGTGATTTTTTATGTTTGTAAACGCACCCACGACATGAACGGACAATCTCCTGCGTGTTTGTGCCGTGCGCGGTGACCCGTACAGCAGGGTGAAAGAGTCCTGGAGGTGGAGTCGGCGATGGACCGGTAGTTGTTGTCTGTCGCTGGCAACACGCCTCTTCGGTCTGGAACTCTGTCCAAACGGGAGGCTGTCACGTAGCCGCGTGGCAGTCAATCGGCTGAAGTCCATCCTTCAGATGGGCTAAGCTAGGGTTCTGGGGTGAAGGCGTCCGCAGGCGGCGGTGTGAGCCTACACTACGTGGGAGTGGAAGCCAACACCGTTAGTCTCGTGGACAACTCACCCTGGAATCCTATACTCTGGTAATAGCCCTGGTGCTTATAAAGCATCCCCAAAGGTGAGGGCTCCGTGGCGGGTGTGGAATCATCAGAGCAAAAATATTCTAAGGGCGTATGGACAACCAGAAATTAAACCCCAACATGGTCTCCAAAAGGGGACAAGGTCCATCATGCACACAATACCCATCAGGGCAGAACACCAAGCCTACGGGCAATAAAAAGGCGAAGAGACAAGTGACGGCAGCGAACCCTACCGGTGGCGCCAGTTTGGTCTCTACAAGCAAACAACTAGGCGGTTCTAGGGGAGAGTCAGTGTCTTCCGGTCTACCCCTGGCTGCCAAGGTGGAGGTATCTGGCTCTGCTGGACCCGAAAACTGTACCGCTCAGGCGACCAGCGTTGGCGGACTGCGTGACCAGGTCTCCCCGAAGAAGCGCAAGCGTGCCAGCGGACTTGCAAAGAGAAGGAGGCGCATGGAACTGGCTAGGCAAACTGCTGGTTACCTGGCTGAGACATTACGATGGTCAAACCCTCGGAGATGTCAAGGTAAAGGTGATCAAGGACAGGGACTTACCCAGGCCTGTTAAAATGGCCTGGAAAAGAACAAAAATTAATGAGCAACTCCCTCTGTCTGAAGAACTTTAGATGCTCCAGCGACTCCACAAAATCATCCACACGGACCGCTGGAGAGTCGCGAATACGAAGACGGAGGGACTACTAGCTAGGAGTATCATACTCATGGACCAAGTCTCTGCTGACTTTATTAAGGAAGCGAGATATATGCTGCATGCGGGTTGAAAAAGCTGCGTTCAAGACGCAGCTTTTTCAAAGTTCTCGAGACTCCCGTGAAAAAAGAGGGAGCTGTGGAGAGACCCGCTGAACCGACGGCAAAACCTCCTGCCGCTCCGGTTGAACCACAACCGGATCACCAGTGGAGTGAAGGGACCGCGGAGGAGCTGATGCAGGAAGCGCTGCTTGCGGACCGTACGGCCCCGTCGCCAGCTATGTCGACGAGATCGGACGGGCTCGCGGGCTTTGAAAACCTGGGCATTGCTTCGTCCCCTGCTGGGACGGATGAAATTGCCCTAGAGTGCAGCGACCTGGAGAGCTGCAAGTAGGGGAGTCCCTTATCTGGACTTCGGGATCGGTACACAAACTCGACGGCAACGGAGCTTGGTCTAAGGTGTGTGCAAATAAACCTACATCATTCTAAGGCGGCTATGGCGATACTAGATCGCCAGCTGCGCAGGGCTTCCTTTGACGTAGCACTAATACAGGAACCCTACATATATAGGGGACAGATACGGGGCGTAGATGGGGTGGGGGGTAACCTGTTCCATAACTGCCTAACCAATGTCATGAGGACCTGCATTTTTGTCAGAAATGGCATAAGTGCAATTCCTCTGTCCACTTTCTGTTACAGGGATCTCACCACGGTGAAATTAAAATTGGAAGGTAAAAGAGGCGGCCGGGATGTTATCATCTCGGCTGCCTATCTGCCCTACGAATATGCCCAGTTACAACACAACTACGTGACTTGGTCGACTACTCCGGCACAAACAACTTTGAGCTTATCATTGGCTGTGATGCCAACGCGCATCACATCGTCTGGGGCAGCTCGGACACTAATCAGAGAGGGGAAAAACTTCTGGAATTTCTGGTAAGTTCTCCTCTACAAATTCTTAATAAAGGCAATAAGCCCACGTTTGTGAATAATAATTTGCATAATAAATAATTAATTTGAATAATAAAACGGAAGTTATTGACATCACAGTTGCCAGCAACAAAGCGAGCAAGAAAATAGGCAATTGGCATGTCTTCAATGAGATCTCATCCTCAGATCACAATTACATATGTTTCCGGTACGAAGCAGAAACGAATTACATAAACGTAAAAAGGCGCAACCCCAGGAACACTGATTGAACTGCGTACAAAAGAGACCTAAAGATTGGAAAGGTCAAAGGTAGGCTCAACTCCATATTAGATATAGAGTTTGAAAAAGATACTATAGTTACAAGATAAGATAAGATAACCACTGCGCTAAATCTTCAGTCAGTCAAAAATGCATTTTTTAATTATCTACTTGAGCTGTAAAATATTTTTATTTTTATTTTTATTATTTTAGAGAAGCTTACAGACTAATAACAATCTATAGTAATGTAACATGTTATACAAGTTGCTAATTACAAGCTTCTACAAACAGATAATAGGATAAAAACAAGCTGTGTTCTATTCTAGGAATTCGCAAAACATAGTTCGAGAAACTAGTGGTCAACAATCTACAGTCAAACACAAAAACTACTTATTTACAAAAAAAAAACTTAGTAGAACAAACTAGTGGCAAAACACATAAATATCTAAATTATAGTTAAGTGTAGATATTTTTAAGGCAAGGTTAAGTTATTAAGGCATACTACAGTTTGACAGCCGCGTGCCGCAGACAAAAATAAATAAATAGATAGATAGGTGCAACTATAAGTAACTTAGGTTAAAGATAATAGCGAGAAAAAAAAGTATATATACTTATCTTATATTAAAACATATGTTTCGCTAATATCCTTCTTACCGTACTAATATTGGAGCAGAATAAATCTATGTTTAAGTCCCGGTGTATCTTATTGAAGTCACTTGCACTTCGTATGAAAAACGCGTTACGTCTGTAATTAGCCACAGCAAAAGGTACATGCAGTAATGGCCTTTGTCGAAAACCAATTTGATTAGTATTGAATTCTAATTTGGATACGAGTTCTACAGAATCTACTGAGCCATTAGCAATTTTCATTAAAAAAGCATATATCGCTAATTTGACGTCTACAGTAAAGTGGCAGGAAGTGATACCTTCTGCAACGATGTGTGTAGTCATCTGAGCACTGCTGAGCCCTAAAATCAAGGAACTTTAGAAACTTCTTCTGAATACCTTCAATACGAGACCTATAAATTTCATATTGAGGGTTCCAGATTTGAGATGCATACTCTAAGTGGCTGCGTACGAATGAACAATATAGGATCTTAATAGGCTTAAGCGAGCGGAAACATGCCGTAGCTCTCATAATGAATCCTAGAGCTTTTGATGCTTTATTGACAATATGATACATTTTAATGTTTGGTTCTGTTACATCCCTAACTCCCTCGGCTATATTGCTGTATTGAAGTTCCCACATTCATTCCAATTCTGTTAATGCAAATCAGCCTCATATATGCCTCGATAAAATATAAAATAAAATAAAAATTGTTTATTTCAGACATCATTCAGTCCATATAAGCACAAACACAGAAAATTATTACATTTTAAAATTTATAATGAAACAAACCAACCAACAAAAAAATAAAAATAAAATAATAATAATAAATAATGTTTTAAATTAAAAACAATGAAATAAAATAATAAAACAAAAAATAAATAATGAAATGTAATTATTTTTTTTTTTAAATTACCCTTTGGACCAGGGTCCTCCAGAGAGGGGATGAGAATCGGTCCGCAACAGTCCTCAGGATGCCGTTGTGACCGCCACGCACTCGGTTAATCAGGGACACAGTTTTCTTGCGAATGATGGCATGAAAACCATCAGTGCCATAATGCGCAAACATCCCCGATGCACCACATAAACGAGGCAGCCCCAACATCATCCTGAAGATGTTGTTATATTGTACCTGTAGATCCTCCAGCGCCCTTTTGGTGTAACTGACCCACAGACTCCCCGTATAGAAATTCTGATAACACGCTTTAAAGAGCGTTATCTTAACTTGATCAGTACAACGGGAGAATATGCGAGCCAGCATGTTCCCTCTGACCGATAGAGCTCTACGCTCCCTCTCAATGTCTACATCGTCCCTAAGGCCGTCGGTTATAAAATTCCCCAAATATTTAAATTTCGTAACACGATTAATATTTAATCCATTAAGGGTGATATTATGTGAATAATCAGGGCAAACACCGGCGGCCTTAAAACCATATATTCGCTTTTTCTTGCATTGTATATGAGTCCATGCACATTCGCATAAGCCTCGCATCGTCGTAGCAACTCTCTGAGACCCCTCACCGTTGGGCTCAGCAGCACCATGTCGTTCGCGTAGCTAATGTTGTTAATGCTAACGACATCTATACGACAACCAGATAGTGTGCAATTCCACCTTACAAAGTTAGATTGACTAGCATACCAATAATTAAACATCTTGAAAACTTCTACCGGTATACCCTATATTTACTATAGATATATTAAAAAATAACAATAGAATTTGAATATTACCTCCTTATTTATAATATGAAACTTGCACTGAAACAACCGACTAGACTTGCCAGTAATACTTGCATAGACAACTTTGTATACAATGTCTCACACAAATGTAAAGCTGAAGTTATTGATCTTGCATTATCGGACCATACATCTCAAATAATAAAAGTGCCTGTAAGAAAAGAATGTAAAGTAAAATCATGGAAAAGTAGGAAGAGAGATTATTCGATAGAAAATATGAAAATGTTTAAGAACTACATAAACAGCCTAGCCTTTGTAGATGTTTATAATAAAAAAATTCAAATGAAGCATACAACACATTTATTCAATCATTTTCCTTGCTGTATAAACTGTTTTCCCTATAAAATAGTAATGATTAACACGATAAAAAAAGTGAAATGGATTTCCCGAGGCTTGAAAAACTGCAGTAAAAAACAAAGACAGTTACTATGGTTATACAGGTTAAATCGTAATACTAACACAAAATCATACCTCAAAAAATATAGTAATATCTACAAAAAAGTTATACGACTAACTCAGAGAGCTCAAAATAGCTACTACATACAAACTTCAAGAATTAAATCCAAAGCTACGTGGCAAGTCATAAATAAATATAAATATAATTTACCAAAGGAAAATATTATGAAAATTAAAACAAGCGAACACAAGCGAAGACAATGAAGCGTCCATATGACATAGCAAACGCGTTTAATGATTATTTTATTGACGAGACGACGAAAAATGAACTATATAATAGTAATTTTAATACTGACAATCATAATGACATTCCTAATAATAATGGTAACTTACATAAACAGAAACCTGATAGATATTGTAAATCAAGGTTCATGTCACCCGTTATATATAGTGATATAAGTTCTGTAATTACGAACTTACGGAACACAAATAATGTAGGATATGACGGTACAACAACACATGTCATAAAATATGTTGGGGATTTAATAACTCCTGTATTAACATATATAATAAACAGAAGTATATCAGAAGGAATATATCTTGAGGCATTGAAAATCTCGATTGTTAAACCCCTACACAAAAGGGAAAATAAAGAGTATATGAAAAACTATAGACCAGTGGCTCTAACTTCTGTACTTTCTAAAATTTTTGAAAAATTATTATGTATATACGGATATCTAAACAAATTTTATATATTATGTGACGAACAAAAGGGATTCCGACAAAATACGACAGTTAATATGGCTATTTTTGACTTAGTGAACAAGGCCAATATGGATAAAAGAAATTCTATATGTGCAATATATACCGACATGACGAAAGCTTTTGACTATGTAGACCACAACATTTTATTAAATAAATTATATGATTATGGAATTAGAGGCAATATATATAAATTATTAAAATCATACCTAACAAACCGTAAACAACAAACTTAAATTACTCGAATATGCTGGAGAACTAGAAAGGAAGTAAAATATTATTCGAAACTGAGATACGTACTTAAGGGTGTCCCCCAAGGAACAGTTTTAGGACCATTATTGTTTTTAATATATATTAACGACTTACCAAAATATGTACGCTACTCAATGATTTTATTCGCTGACGATAGTACTCCTCTTGTACATCGCACTAATAAAAATGGTTACGAGCAAGGTAATATACTGATACTCTTAAAAATAAATAATCAAGTAATTCGGTAGTGTTATCTCATTGGCACATCTTATTGAGATAACAATTGCACTTTAGACACGGTGGTGCCATCTCTATAGTACGCCGGAACTGGTTTGCAGGTTTCTCCCGTCGCTTTTACCGCCTGCGCCATCTGTCTAACAACCTGGGGACCACGTGGATGGATGCTAGTACAATTTCAACTTATCGTCTGCGCCATCTATCAAACATTTTGCGAATCACATAGATCGATAATCACTGTTGCATACAAATAACTTATTATGGCAAAGTGTGGAGCGTGCGGCAAATTCCTCTCGCCGATAGGTGCCGCTGTATACATACAGTGTGCCCATCCATATTTCATAGAGCAAGGCCTGGACCTGCCCAGACTGTAAAAATAAGATGCGTAGGGGCGATAACAGTGCCACCCCTGTAAGGGATGCATGTGGGGACCCCAGTCAGGGTACGCCCCCCTCCAGCGAAAGTCCTGCGGGCCCCTCTAATCACGGAGACGAGCAAACCGCTGATGCCAGTGCCGCTGTTGCAATTCGAGACCTTCGGCAGGAACTCGCTGAGTATATGAATGAAATTAGGTCGGAGGTCCGTAAGCTTAGTGGTGGAAAGACATGGTGGAGGTTCGGGCATCTGTTCAATGTGTCTCCCAGCTAGTGTTGTAAGAAATGAGCTCTGAGTCGAGCGCTCGAACCCCGAGTCGAAGCTCGCGAGCGTTCAACGCTCGAGCCTTTAAGGCTCCGGAGCCCTTAAGGCGCGAGCTCTCAAACCTCGAGCTTTAAAGGCTCGCGAGCCGTTAGGACTCGGCTCTTAAAGGTTCGAGTCGAAGCTTGAGCCTTCAATTTTGCCTATACTAATAAGAACTAATTATACAACGTGAACTATGATTTTTGATACGATTAGCCAAGTATTGTACTAAATGAATATTTTTATCTATATTTATCACCACGCCAAATACGTTGCGGGGTAGGCAGAGAATGTTAATTTTACGACTTAAATACACCCCGATATCTCGTATACCCTTTATCCGGGGATGTTAATTGTTTGCAAGCTTTTATTTAACTTGCAATGTTCGTATGTCTATCTGTCTGTCTTTCGGGTTCAAATCTTGAGATCCCTTTCTCAAGGATATGCGGGTATCCGATTAAGCTGAAATTTGGTATACATATGTAAATCCAATAACAATGCAATAATATGGTACCATGGAGCTGATCTGATGATGGAGTCGGAAGGTGGCCATAGGAACATGTGAACTATACGACATAACCCCCTCGCGTTAAGGCTCGTTAGATTGGTATTGAGAACTACTATACAACCAGATAGTGTACAGTGTCTGATGATGAAGCCGAAAGGCGGCCAATGGAACCACCAAACTACTCAATATAACCCTGCTGTGTTTGGGCTCGTTGGATTTGTTTTGACGAGCACTTTGCACCCGGATGGTGTGTAGGGTCTGATAATGGAGCCCGAGGGTGGCCAATAGAATTACCCAAGTACTCAACATAGCCCCGCCGTGATTGGGCTCATTAGATTTGTCTTGACGTGTTCTGTAGACCATAATCCGGGTTCTTATGTTGGAGCCGGAAGGTGGCCAACAGACCTACTCAACTATTCAACATAACGTTACCGTGTTTGGGCTCATTGGATTTGTCTTGGCAAGTTTTGTATACACGGATGTCCAAGGTCTGATGATGCAGCCGGCAGGTGGCCAACAGCACAACCCAAGTACTCAACATAACTCCGACGTGTTGCGACTCTTTACATTTGTGTTGACAAGTACTTGTCGGTCAAAAGATGTTTTAAAATTATCCCATTTCCAACTTAAACGCTGTCTATCTATCTATCTATATCATCACGCCAGCTCCCTCGCGGGGTAGGCAGAGAGTACAGAGTTCCAACAGGTTCTTTCCTTACATACCTCTCTGGCTTCCTCCACTCTCATAGTTCGTCTCATACACACTCGCCGGTTACGGAGACTCTTGACTTGCCCTTCAGCTAAGACACGGTCTATTTGGTCATGGTAAGATAGTCTAGGTCTTCTCCGGCACCTACATCCTTCCACTTTCGCATTGTGTATCTGTTTTGTCATTTTTTCTTCTGGCATTATTTCTATATGCCCGAACCAACGGGGCATACCCTTTCTCATCTTTACACCGATACTATCTTTCATACCTACTCGCTTTCTTACTAAGCTGTTGCGAATACGGTCGGTCAGCGTGACTCCGCACATCTTCCGCAGAGATCGCATTTCGACCGCATTTATCCTGCTTTCGTTCTCCTTCTTACATACCCAACTCTCACTGCCATATAACAGCGTTGGAACAAGCACTCCGTTATGTATGGCCAGCTGCGCCTTTTGGCTTAAGTGCCGGCTCCCAAGTAGCCTTCCCATCGCACCATTCACTCTATTACCTGCATTCACTCTTCTCTCTATATCAGCGGTGTATTTCCCATCCTTACTGAAGGCGCATCCAAGATATACAAACTCATTCACTTGCTCCAGCACATCGTTACTAACCACAATCCTTGCTCCTCCTTAAACGCTTTTTTTTTGATATTACTAAAGATTCTTCACTGGACGTAATCCCGGGGTTTACAATTGTCTCAATAGACATGTCAATATCTTGGTCGTTTTTGTTCCCTAGCATTATCAGTAAATATTACTCTCTGTGCTATGAGGAGCGTGTACGTTGTTATTGGCGCGCAACTAAAATACGACTGGTTGCCGAATGTCGGTACCCTTGCGCGAGCGCACCCGGCAACCCGGTCGGGGCCTCAGCATAATGTACAGAGAAACAACTCCCTGAGGCCGTCTATTATATTTACCTGTTCCTAAAGGGCTATTTGACGAGGAAATAAATATTACTGAAAACATAGGTAAATGTTTAACTAGTTACAAGTTATAAGTATATATTGTAAGTAAATAACGCAATATTTGATAATTGCTTCACCAATTCCATACAAAAACCAAATTTCAATATTTAAATTTTTTTACCCTTTTTTAAATACTTTTATACCTCAATTAACAATGAAACTTGCATATAAATGTGTGCGTAATGAGAAATACATTTCAGAAATGCATTTGAAATCTCCGTATTGCTTTGTCACAGACATTGCTGCGCATGTTGTAAAGCACATACCGTGCGCGCCCGCGCGCCCGCTTTTCGAATCTATTTCTCTGTAATATATATTGGTGGTCTCAGTGACGTATTCCGCGGGGTGAAGTTCCGCAGGGAAGGGCACGCCATCGCCGCCGCCGCGCGGCTCCGTTTTGTAGCGACTTACTTACCTACACTCACATGCGTTACCTATGTAATTGCAGTATAATAAGGAGGTATTAGATAATTAAAATCTTATTAGGTACTGCAAATGCAAGGATACGAAAAACATCTAGGTTTTTGAAACATACAAGAAGACAACAGTGAGGATGGATGTATTAATTATTGTATTAACGTAAAAACTAGAATTTTTATATTTACGTAATAACTAAGGGATTTTGATGAATGATCGTTTTCTTTTAGTGTTAATGACTGTAGAAAGTCCAGTTGGCTATAAGAACTTTAATAAGCAACCAAGGATGGGATTCTTCTTTAACTATAATATTTAACTAAATATTGTAAACACTAAATAGGAGGAGACTATTTGAAAAAAAACCTGTTGAAATTCTGTACTGTCTGCCTACCCCGCAAGAGATGCGTGATGATATAGGTAAATAGACAGACGAAATAATATTTTCAGTTCAATAGTATATAAAAAAAGGTTTTTAAAAGATTATTAACGTCTACGCGATCGAATCAGGAATGAGGAGATTCGTAGAAGAACCAAGGTCACCGACATAGCCGTTAAGATTAGCAAGCTGAAGTGGCAATGGGCGAGTCACATAGCGCGTAGATCGGAAGGGCGTTGGGGCAGAAAGATTCTAGAGTGGAGACCACGTATTGGCAAGCGCAGTGTGGGACGACCGCCTGCCAGATGGACCGACGATCTTGTGAAAATCGCAGGAAGTCGTTGGATGCAGGTGGCATCGGACCGGTTACGCTGGAAAGCGATTGGGGAGGCCTATGTTCAGCAGTGGACAAGTATAGGCTGAGATGATGATTAACGTTTATTTAATGTCGTAAAAGTACGTAAGTAGTTTTAGACTTTGATTATTATTCTCTAATAATATCTTTATTTGTGCGTATTTATTTGTTCAGTATTAAATGTTATAATTATTTTATTTATTCATATTCTTATTTTAAACAAATAACGTATGCCCTAATACGATGGTGTTTCGTGTGACGTTTGTCATCAGACCTTGGACATAATTTGGGTCCAAAATACTTGTCAATATAATGACCCCAAACACGACGGGGCAATGTTGAGTAGTTGCGGAGTTCTTTCGGCCCCTTTTCAGCTCCAGCATCAGACCCTGGATATAACCTCGGTCAAAAGTTCTTATCAAGACAAGTTAAACTACCCCAAACACGATGGGGCTATGTCGAGTAGTTGCGAAGTTCCGTTGGCCACTTTTCGGCTCCATCATCAGACCCTGGAAATCATCTCAGTCTAAAGTTCTTATCAAGACAAGTTAAACGACCCCAAACACGACGAGGCTATGTTGAGTAGTTGCGGAGTTTCGTTGGCCACTTTTCGGCTCCATCATCAGACCCTGGAAATCATCTCAATCGAAAGTTTTTATCAAGACAAGTTAAACGACCCCAAACATGACGGGGCTATGTTGAGTAGTTGCGGAGTTCCGTTGGCCACTTTTCGGCTCCATCATCAGACCCTGGAAATCATCTCAATCGAAAGTTTTTATCAAGACAAGTTAAACGACCCCAAACATGACGGGGCTATGTTAAGTAGTTGCGGAGTTCCGTTGGCCACTTTTCGGCTCCATCATCAGACCCTGGAAATCATCTCAGTCATAAGTTCTTATTAAGACAAGTTAAACGACCCCAAATACGACGGGGCTATGTTGAGTAGTTGCGGAGTTCCGTTGGCCACTTTTCGGCTCCATCATCAGACCCTGGATATCATCTCAGTCGAATGTTCTTATCAAGACATGTTAAACGATCCCAAACACGACGGGGTTATGTTGAGTAGTTGCGCAGTTCCGTTGGCTATTTTTTGGCTCCATCATCAGACCCTGGACATCATCTCAGTCGAAACTTTTTATCAAGACAAGTTAATCGACTCCAAACACGACGGCGCTATGTTGAGTAGTTGCGGAGTTCCGATTATCACTTTTCGGCTCCATCATCAGACCCTGAACATCGTCTGGGTCTTAAGCACTTGCCAAAACACAAACGAGCCCACACGCCATGGGGCTGTGTTGAGTCGTTGGGTAGTTCTGAAGGCACGCCAACGTCACAGTGACCGAGTGAAACCAGCCACAATCGAGCGACTCCCTGCAGTACTACCTTACATGAGAGGAGTCACGGACAAGATTGGCTACATCTTGAAGCGTGCTTCAATTAAAACATTTTATAAGCCGCCGAAGAAGATCAGTCAAGAGGATGTTCGGATCAAGTCTTCTCACTCCGCAACATCGTAGAGAAGCATCTGGCAGTGGGCCGGAAGGTTTTCTGCGGTTTTGTAGATCTGGAGAAGGCATTTGACAGAGTTGTGCGAAAGAGACTTTGGGACATTTTGCCAGAGTATGGTATAGATGGCACTCTGTTGCGAGCCGTCCAGTCCACTTATGTGGACTGCAAGGCATGCGTACGGGTGGGTGGTAACAGGTCACCCTGGTTTGACGTTAAAATCGGCGTCAAGCAGGGTTGCGTGTTGTCCGCTAGACTGTTTATAATATATCTGGACAAAAGTCTTCAAAGACTGAAAGCGATGAATGAAGGTGTACAAATGGGTGACTTAGTGGTAAACCATCTACTTTATGCAGATGACGCGGTTTTAATAGCGCCAACAGCCACTGATCTGCAAACACTAGTCACAGTTATGAAAGACGACTGCATGATCAATGGCTTACACTTGAATGTGAAGAAAACCAAGATTATGGTTTTTGAAAGGGAAGAAACCAGAACGAATGTAAGGATTGTGGTTGGTAACGATGTGCTGGAGCAAGTGAATGAGTTTGTATATCTTGGATGCGCCTTCAGTAAGGATGGGAAATACACCGCTGACATAGAGAGAAGAGTGAGTGCAGGAAACAGAGTGAATGGTGCGATGGGAAGGCTACTTGGGAGCCGGCACTTAAGCCAAAAGTCGCAGCTGGCCATGTATAACGGAGTGCTTGTCCCAACGCTGTTATATGGCAGTGAGAGTTGGGTATATAAGAAGGAGAACGAAAGCAGGATAAATGCGGTCGAAATGCGATCTCTGCGGAAGATGTGCGGAGTCACGCTGACCGACCGTATTCGCAACAGCGTAGTAAGAAAGCGAGTAGGTATGAAAGATAGTATCGGTGTAAAGATGAGAAAGGGCATGCTCCGTTGGTTCGGGCATATAGAACGAATGCCAGAGGAAAGAATGACAATACAGATATACAATGTGAAAGTGGAAGGATGCAGGTACCGGGGAAGACCTAGACTATCTTACCACGACCAAATAAACCGAGTCTTATCTGATGGAAAAGTCAAGAGTCTCCGTAACCGGCGAGCGTGTATGAGACGAACTATGAGAGTCGAGGAAGCCAGAGAGGTATGTAAGGAAAGAACCTGTTGGAACTCTGTACTCTCTGCCTACCCCGCAAGGGATCTGGCGTGAGGTTATAGATAGATAGATAGATAGATAGAAAAAGACCGGTAAAACACGGGTTAAAGAGCACATAGCCGACCTAAAACACCGTCGCTCAAAGAAGTCTGCAGTCTGTGAACATGTCCTTGACCGCACCCGCCATAACATCAGATTTGATAGACCACAAATTCTCGTGAAAGAACACCGATTCCTACCAAGGATGGTTCGCGAGGCTATTGAAATTAAAAAACATCCTAATTTCAATAGAGAAGATGGCTGGGTGCTTCCATCGACTTGGGATACGGTAATTAATATAATCAAATCCAAAACCACGCATAACACTGCAAGACCTCAAGACACCGTGAGCTCATTCTGCGTAGATCGGACCAACAAAAATAATTAAGAAGTTTGAGGGTACCCTGGAACTATGCCTTTTGGACGTCTAACACCTCAGTCCCTCCCGTGACCATGGGTGCTGCAAAGCACTCGAAACGTCGGGAACTAAAAAACAAAAATAAACAGCGATAAAATCCGTAAAATAGTTTTATTTCATGTCTTGGATATTATTACATATTTTATTTTACAGGATTCACGTGTATATTTACAAATCAATAGTTAATTATAATAAATTAATTTACAAATTACTAATTATCTACATAATTTACAATATTAATTGCTCAAAATATATATTTATCTACAATAACAATGATTAACACTTCACAATACTGGTCATGACGAATTCTATGTTGCCATGGAGAGCTTAAAACCCGACATATTGGCTATCAATGAGACCTGGCTTAGACCCGGTGAGGACGAGAGAGCGCCTGCACCCCTGGCTTTCGTCTATGCCATTCTCCGCGACCTGATAATATCCGTAGGGGAAGGGGGGGTGGCATAGGTTTCTATATAAGAAAGGGTATGAGGGCGCGTTCTCCCACACCCGCCGGCGCAATCAGTGGAGCAGATGTGGTTGAGTTTGAATATTAGAGGAATCGAGCTTGTTATTGGGACTGCATATAGACCGCCTTGGCTTGACGTTAATATTTTCCTGGATGCAATGACAGATTCCATGTCCTCATTTACAGGATATGATAAGATAGTCCTGGCTGGAGATTTCAATATTGACATCTTGAGTACACAAAGTAATGAATTTGCTCTTCTCAGTCAGTTCCTACAGTGCCTCAACCTAAAGCAAATTATAACAGAACCAACACACTTTACTGATCACAACCAGACACTTATTGATATAGTATGTACAGATGCTTATGTCCGTAATGTACTAATTAAGCATATTCCCGATCTAGGTAACCATGCAGTAATCATAGCAGAGATTAATTTAAAAAAATATAAACAGTGCCATCGCGTAGTGACCTATACGCCAATAAAAAGTATTGTGTCCAGTTTATTTACCACTGATCTGAGCATGATAAACTGGGACAACCTTACTCTGTATAATATGGATATAAATGAGCTAACACAAACTTATACAGACCTAGTTCTCTATATATTTAACATGCACGCTCCACTCCACAAAACTAACAAATTCAGGAACCTACACCATCCTTGGATTACAGATACCGTTAAAAGGATGATATAGATACGAGATCGCTATCATGATAAATATAAGCAACGCAATACTGAGTCTCTTAAACAGTGCTATAAGACCATGAAACATTTAGTGATAGCACCCATAGAAAACGAAAAAAAAGGTTACTTTGCGCAGCATGTGAATAATAATATTAAAAACCCAAGACAGCTATGGAAAAACTTAAAAAAAATCTGTAGACCTGGTAAGAATTATAGTGATGAGATTCCCTCCCAATTCGATGACCCTGACTCTATCAACTTTCACTTCCTAAATATACCAGGTGACTCATCCATCTCACTATCGCAACTGATATGGTTAGAGTTCCATAGACATGGCACTGCCACATTTTCACTCAGTCCAGTAAGCAGTGACACAATTAGCACAGTCATTAGTAGTCTAAGATCTAATGCGCAAAGGGTAGATGGTATTTCTTTGGACATGCTATTGATGACACTGCCAAATTCACTAGGTGCAATTACGCATATAATTAATACTTCTTTAGACAACGGAACCGGATGAGATGGCGCCAGCTGTCACGTAAACATTATCTCTGTACAAAAATAATTACGAAAATTAATCTACGTCAGTTATCGATAATAAAAAGTACTGAATAGTTTAAACTAAGGCTAATAATTAAGTGATAGTGTTTGTGAGTGATTGCTACCAAGAACTATGAAGCTACAAGACTGACTGTTTAGACAGGATAAAAACTGTGTTAAACGGAAAATTCTGTAAGTGTTTAAACTGATTTTATATAAATACATCCCATTTTATAGACTTCTATCTACATAATAAAAAAACAGTATAGAAAAGTGCCAAAAAGTTTGTGATATCAAATACAAAATCCGTTTTTTATTCGAATATTTTCGATCAGTATCATAGACTTGAACCCAGAATAGTAAAAGATTAGCGACATCTAGTCAACGTTGTAAAAACTCGTTAAAATAATGCATCGATAAAAAACTGCTTAATGTCATTGCCAGAGACATCTATGAAACTAAAAAGTAAGCATGTAACACACCAAACCGAATGCATTAGATAATTTTGCTGCAATTGTAACTGACACCGTGGCGGATAAACTCTGATCTATGCTCGGACGACCTCGGGTTCTAATCTCACTTACAAATTAGTCTTTTTGTAAATTCTCAAATTTACTAAACCATTTCTACAATGGAGATTGAGGATAATAATGTAACACAACGAGCAAAACGAAGAGCTAACTCCTTGACGAATTCATCCAACTCTTCGATGTTTGAAAGGACAACTTTAAATGATACCTTCTACCAAGACGACACATTGGATGACAATAAGGCTGAAATTGAAACATTAAAAACTTTATTACAATCGGCTAATTCTGAAATTGATAACCTAAGCTTGGAAATCACCACACTACGAAATGAGTTGAATAAATGCAATAAAATAATGGAAACTTATAAAAAAGTTGGATTTTCGGATGGATCTGTGACGCCACTAACAGTAAGAAAACGGAAAAAAATAAAACTGTCGACAAATACTGTACAAATAAGCACACAAACTAAAACAGGCAAAACGGACGTCCACAGTTCTAATGGGGATCTCTCTTTACATACTGATATTGAGGAAGACGTATTAAGTACTACAAATAGAAGCGAGAATACTGAAAGACAACAAAATATATCTATAATGGACATTCAGCATGATGCCGAAGGACCCAGTTTAAAACAGTACAACTTAGAAAATACACAAAATAAACAGAAAAGAAACAAATTACTTATTTTGAGCAGTGAATCTCAGAATAAAATACACACAATTACAAAGGAGACTTACTTAGATAAATACGATATATGCCATTATAGAAAACCAAAATGTGGAATAGAGCAAATAATTAACGGAATAAAGGGTCAAACAAGAGAACTTACAAAATTGGACTACTGCATTGTATTTATAGGAGAACAGGACTTCACAACAACAAACAATTATGTAGAATTAGTCTTATAATATAAGAAATCAAATTATGCCAATTAAGAATACAAATATAATTATATGTTTACCGAATTTTAAAATTAATTCTCATAGTGTATTGTATAATAATAGAATTTAACTATTTAATAATTTATTATATTTGGACATAGAGACCCATCAATATGCATACATCTTGGACTCGAACCTCAACCTCTCCTACAACTATGATATGTATTCTCAGCGATATGGCACTCTAAATTATAATGGGCTCTGTGTTATGTTGACAGATCTGGTAAATTTAATTAGAGAAATCAATATATATTATGGTAACGCTAATGATGATTCTTTCATAATAAAAAATAACGAGACTTGCGATGTAAACAATATTATGAATACTACTGTACTGACAAACAAAATACCAGAAGCACCAGACATTTTTTTTCGATCGTAAATATATCAGCGTTCTCCATCAAAATATAAACGGACTCTTGAGTAAATTGGATCTACTCTCTGTACATCTTGATACATTAACAGAAAAAAAGATTAGTGTGACTGTTCTTTGTATTACTGAGCATAACATGATATTCCATGACCTAAAATCAGTTAACTTACCATTATACACCATTGCATCATCGTGTACTAGAAAGAATAGGCATGGTGGATCGTGTATACTTGTTCGTCAGGCGTATAAATTTATTACATTAGATGAAATATCAATGTTTTCCATCCAAAACGTTATTGAGTGTAGTGCGATCGAGCTTTTAGACTATAAGATTCTAATACTTTGCATCTACAGACCTCCAAACAACAGTCATGAGGATATTGATTGTTTTTTTGATAAACTCAATAGTATTCTATGCCATTACTCCTACATGGGTAAGAAGATAGTAATATGTGGGGATTTGAATATAAATATCTTAAAAAATACTAAAATTTCAACAACCTTCAAACATATGCTTGAAGAGTTTAATTTAAAAACAGTAATAGAGGTACCAACGCGTCTGATAAGCAGCACTTGCATAGATCACATTATTACTAATATAAAGGGGAGTAAGACTGATGTGATGGAGCTCGCGTTATCTGATCACACAGCTCAATTATTAAGATTTCCAGTTAGACACAACTTTCAGATTGACTACTGGTTTATTGAAAGAAGAGACTACTGCCTTGAAAATATAACCAAATTTAACGACGCTCTTAACTCCTTGAATTACTGTGACATATATGAGAGCGAGAATCCAGATTATGCATTTTCACGGTTTCATGAACTTTTCTCACTTTTCTACAATCTGTTTTCCTATTAAAAAAGTCAAAAAGTCCGTACGAAAACATTTAAATTGGATAAGTAAAGGCATCAAAATTTGTTCGAAGCAAAAGCGAAAATTGCTGTGGAAGTATCGTAAGTCTAAAACTCTCAGAGATAAAGACATATTTAAAAAGTACTCTAAGCGACTCAATAAAATAATTAAACTCACTCAAAAGTCTCAAAATAATTACTACATAACATCAGCTACTAATAAATCTAGGGCTTGCTGGGATATCATAAATAAGTCTAAATCTAACACGCTAAGGGAATACATTACAGAAATAAATATTGCAGGTAATATTATTACCAAGTCACTTGAAATTGCAAATGAATTTAACAATTTTTTTATTGATCAAATTAAACCCATAATACCTAATAATACGAACGTCAAATCCCTATTGAAAAATTCAAATATCAATTCAATGTTCATGAAACCAGTTACACCAGGTGATATCTCTCGAGTAATACTGTCACTTAAAAATACGCATAGCACTGGTTTTGATGAAATAGCAACTAAGGTAATAAAAAGTGTGGACAAAGTTATATCACCCGTATTGTGCCACTTATTCAATCTCTGCATACAACATGGTCATTTTCCCTCGAGTTTGAAAAATACTTTAATTAAACCGATATTTAAGAAAGACGATGGGAAAAGCATGTCATCTTATAGACCGGTAGCTTTAATACCTATATTTTCCAAAATTTCTGAAAGGATAATCTACAAGAATCTATACGAATATTTAGAAAAGTATAACATTTTAAATGAAGAACAATCAGGATTCCAAAAAGGTAAAAACATAAATTTTGCAATTTCAAAGTTTTTAGAAAAAGTTATAACTAACGTTGATAGTAAAACACCGGTGTGCGCCTTATACATGGACTTAAAAAAAGCTTTTGACTATGTAGATCATGGAAAACTGCTAGAAAAACTTTATCTATACGGGATCAGGGGCAACGTATTGGCCCTTATTACATCGTACTTAAGTGACAGAAAACAAAGAACCGTAATAACACAATTTTGCCCAATCAAGAAATTAGAAAGAACGCACATGTCAGATTACAAGACAACTAAATTCGGTGTACCTCAGGGTAGCGTTTTAGGCCCTCTGTTGTTTTTGCTTTATATTAATGACTTCCCAAGAGCAGTATCATGTCCTATTGTACTATTTGCAGATGATTGTACAGCTATATTTTCTAGTAAGAACTATGCGTCACTAGAACATGATATTAATACCTCAATAATAGCTATTGTAAAATGGTTAGAAACAAATAACTTATTAATAAATCTTAATAAAACAAACATTATGATTTTTCGAAATAGGGCCAAACCAACAACACCAATTGAAATTCGCTACTCTTTAACAAAAATCGAGGAAGAAGAAGTGGTAAAGTTTTTGGGACTACATGTTGATTGCAATCTTAACTGGAAAGCACAAGTAGAATCAGTATGCACCAAACTTAATAAATATTCTTATATGTTATACAAGCTCTCTAAAATTGTTAGCATTACTACCGTCATGACAGCTTACCACGCATATGTAGCATCTACGTTAAAATACGCAATAATTTTCTGGGGTAACTCTGTCGAGTGGGAATCAGCATTTAAGGCACAAAAGAAGTGTATACGTGCAATATGTAATCTTCAACCCTCCGATAGTTGCAAGACCCACTTTAAAAATTTGAAAATTTTAACTCTGCCATGCATATACATATATGAGATAGCAGTTTTTGTTAAAACCAATATTGCAATGTATGGCAAACTAAGAAGCAGAAGACATGTGCATAAGTTACAAGTTACACCCAGCAGAACTTTATTAAAAAGTAGAAGTGTGTATTGCATGTGCCCTAGAATATATAATAAACTACCAAACTGTATCGTCGAAATAGATACGCTGGAAATATTTAAGCGAAGATTAAAGGATTTTTTGATTGAAAATGCATTCTATAGTGTAAAAGAATATCTAGAAAGAAATAATCCAAATAATTATGCACCTATAATATGAATCATTAATGAATGTTGACATTATATTTTAAAATTGACATTTTAATTTAATTGTGACATTTTCAATAATTCAATTCGACCAGTTCATTTGACAATCTGATTATTATTGACATTTTATTATTTTGACTATGATTATTACCAATTTTATTTATCTACTTATTTCATGATTATTGTTGTTATTTTAATGTAATGTGCAAATATTTTATAATTATTATAATTCAATGAAAAATGTAAGTGTTAATGCCTAAAATCTTATTATATTGTAAAGTTACATTTTAATATTTAGTAAGTCTGCCAAATTTTGCATGCTTTGTGGCAAAGTAAACGGACGATTTAGCGCAGTGGTTAAGGGCTTAGCCCGCCCCGCCCACTGTGTCTAATAGTCGCGGGTTCGATTCCCGCACGGGACAAATCTTTGTGTGATCCACAATTATTTGTTCCGGTCTGGGTATTTGTGTATGTGAATTTTCATGTTTGTAAACGCACCCACGACACAGGAATTAATCCTAGTGTGGGGCAACGTTTTAAAAAAAAAAAAAAAA
Source organism: Phalera bucephala (assembly GCA_905147815.2). Lineage (NCBI taxonomy): Eukaryota > Metazoa > Arthropoda > Insecta > Lepidoptera > Notodontidae > Phalera > Phalera bucephala. Next base: position 2,123,441 of record CAJHXA020000004.1, on the reverse strand, counting down.
AAAAAGTGTGGAGTTCTATTTTATAATATAAGACCTAATTGTACCTACCTACACTTGCAGAATAAATGATTATGAACTTTTCCTGATCAATGGAAGGTAGCTGTTGTAACACCGATACCGAAAACTAGTAACCCTGGTTCTCTGCGAGACTTAAGACCAATTAGCATACTTCCCTGCCTATCTAAAGTGCTTGAGAGAGTAGTATGTATGCAACTCACAAAATTTCTTGAGACCAATAGCATCCTCCCACAGGGACAGTCTGGTTTCCGTAAAAACCACAGCACCACTACAGCTTTGCTGGATGTTATAGACAATTTGTTAGCAGCCCAAGACCAGGGTATGAACAGCATCCTGGTACTTCATGATTTTTCACGAGCGTTCGATTCTATAAATACCTCTTTACTTCTTTCAAAGCTTGCCTTTTATGGATTCGACACAAAGACAGTGAAGTGGTTCCATAGCTATCTTGAGCACACAAAGCAATGTGTTGAGCTGACTAAGTTTGATGGCACCAAAGTACGATCTTCACTTCCGCCTGTTCTTCGTGGTGTTCCACAGGGATCGATTCTTGGGCCAATACTATTTATCTTGTATAGCGCCGACATCATACAGGAAATTACAAATTGCCACTATCACTTATATGCTGATGATCTCCAACTATATTATTTCTTCCCTCCTTTTGATTGTTTGGATGCTGTAACAAAAGTAAACTGTGATTTGTCCCGAGTATCTAATTGGGCGAAACTAAATTCATTAATTCTCAATCCTAAGAAATCAAAATATATGCTCATGGGCAAAAAAAGATGTTTACAGAAAATACAGGAGGTCCCTATCAACATATTTGTTGACGGTCAGGCTGTTGAGCGTGTCTGTGAGGCTAGAAACCTGGGTCTGATCATGGATAGTAACCTTCATTTTGAGAAACATTGCCGAAAGTGTAAGTAATTGTTTCTATCGTCTAAAGCTGCTATACAAAATTCGACCTTATATAAGTGAAGATGTCAGATTACAACTGTGCAATTCATTGGTCTTATCGAAGCTTAACTACTGTGATACAGTTTATGGCCCCTGTTTGCTTAGTAGATCAGAGAAGCTCATACAGCGTATTCAGAATGCCTGTGCACGTTTTTGTTTTCATGTCCCCCCAAATTTATTAAAAATGGCCGCACGAAGGAGACTACACCTTGCAACCCTTCTTATTGGGATAATTAAATGGACGATTTAGCGCAGTGGTTAAGAGCTTGAGCTGCTCCGCCCACTGTGTCGAATAGTCGCGGGTTCAATTCCCGCACGGGACAAATCTTTGTGTGATCCACAATTATTTGTTCCGGTCTGGGTATTTGTTTGTGAATTTTCATGTTTCTAAACACACCCACGACACAGGAATAAATCCTACTGTGGGGCTACGTTTTTTAAAAAAAGAAAGAAAAAGAAAAGAAATTAAAACCAAAAGCTCCAAGTTACCTATATAAAAGGTTAGAGTGGGCGCAACTATACTCCAAACAGCCAAGAAGAGCTTGCGCCTTTGTCATGTCCACTCCAAGGCACAGATCCATGGCTTTTCGCGGGTCTTTTAGATTTGCTGCCTCTCGATGCTGGAACGATCTGCCTCCCCCACTCCGTGCTCTGAAAACAGTTGACAACTTTAGGATAGCATTAAAAAAAATACTATTAGCACCACAAAAACTGTAATATAAAGACTTACAAGTAAATTATGCACGTTCTGTGTTGGAGGTTATTTGTTGAGTAAACTATATAGGTAGCCTAGAGGAACCAGTACTGTCGTGTACATGTCCTTGGTTTGATTTCACATTTTTCGTTACGTTAATTCGTGTTATATGGATTCGAGCTCATAGACAATATAGATACACGTTCTTCACTATAAATATAATTGTATTTTATTTATAAATTAATTTGCATTGTATTACTTACATTATTTAATATTGTTTCTGCCTTCTTCAGAGCTGAGTGCCAAGCTGAGTATCTTATATATGTCAGTTTTTTCTGCATACTTATTATTTTTTTTACTATCTTTATATTTTATATATATGTACCCGTGACGCCACTTACAAAGGTTCTGCCAGAATACCAGCGCTGCATTATAACCATAGTGCAGCAATATGCTGAGGTAGAGTCCTGTTTGGCCCCACACAATTGTGCCTTTCTTTACATAACTGCCTGTTTACTCTGTATTGTAGTGTGTTGGTCAAATAAATGTTTTTTCTTTCTTTCTTTCTATATTGTGACATAGCTAAATAAAAACGGTCTAAAAATTAATATGACGAAAACAAAAGTAATGAAATTTTATAAAAGGATGCCGTTAACAAAGGTAAATCTAAGTTATGAGGGAATTAATTTAGAAGAAATTGAAACAACAAAATTCTTAGGTATAAAACTTACTTGGAGACCCCAGATAGATGAAATTTCCAGAAGACTAAGCCAATCATCCTATGCACTATACAAATTATCTAAAGTAGCAAATCGTGAAAGGGTTCTAACAGCTTACCATGGTAGCATCAGTCCTACGGTATGGTATCATTTTCTGGGGCTATTCGACGCATAAGGATTTGGTATTTAAATAACAGATAGCTGTGTTCCGTTATTTAAATCGTTAAAAATACTAACAGTACCATCATTATATATTTTAGAGGTTGCGATATTTGTCAAAAAAAAACGAAAATGGTCACACAAATGTCGGAAATAAGGAGAGGTCCATTAAAAGCGCAATACCGAAGTGTTTTATGTAATAAAATATGTAAGACTGCGCTAGTAACAAAAAGTGTTCTGTGAATGGGGCCAAAAATATACAATAAAGTACCAAAATATGTAAAAGATATGCAAATCGACAAATTTAAAAAAAACACTGTGTTCAATATTGATTGAAAAATGTTTTTATTATGTCGACACATTTCATAATGACAATTTTGTGAAAACTAATAGGACATATGAAATAAAACTATTTTACGGATTTTATCGCGGTTTATTTTTCTATTTTTAGTTCCCGACGTTTCGAGTGCTTTGCAGCACCCATGGTCACGGGAGGGACTGAGGTGTTAGACGTCCAATAGGCATAGTTGTTCCGGGGTACCCTCAAACTTCTTAATTATTTTTATTGTTGTTGGTCCGATCTACGCAGAATGAGCTCACGGTGTCTTGAGGTCTTGCAGTGTTATGCTTGGTTTTGGATTTGATTATATTAATTACCGGATCCCAAGACGATGGAAGCACCCAGCCATCTTCTCTATTGAAATTAGGATGTTTTTTAATTTCAATAGCCTCGCGAACCATCCTTGGTAGGAATCGGTGTTCTTTCACGAGGATTTGTGGTCTATCAAATCTGATGTTATGGCGGGTGCGGTCAAGGACATGTTCACAGACTGCAGACTTCTTTGAGCGACGGTGTTTTAGGTCAGCTATGTGTTCTTTAACCCGAGTTTTTACCGGTCTTTTTGTTTGTCCTATATAAGAGAGACCACATTCACAATCAAGCTTGTAAACTCCTGCATCTTGTAGAGGGATCTGACACTTGACAGATGGTAAAAATTGACTGATCTTCTTCGGCGGCTTAAAAAATGTTTTAATCGAAGCACGCTTCAAGATGTAGCCAATCTTGTCCGTGACTCCTCTCATGTAAGGTAGTACAGCAGGGAGACGCTCAACTGTGGCTGGTTTCACTCGGTCACTGTGACGTTGGCGTGGGACTCGAAGCTTATTGTCGTGCAGGACTTGCTTGACATGTTGAAGCTCGGCAGCCAGATGTTTCTTGTCACAGATCCCTTGTGCTCTCTGAAACAAAGATTTACCCACGGTAGCTAACTGTGTTGGATGGTGGTGAGATTCACCGTTTAAGTACCTATCAGTATGGGTCTTTTTACGATAAACCGTATGGCTTAAGGTGTTGTTGGGGTTACGGATTACTAACACATCTAGGAAAGCTAGGGAATTATTTGCCTCCAACTCCATTGTAAACTGAATTTTAGGGTTAATGGAGTTAAGATGATTTAGGAATACATGAATTTTGTCAGATGGTAATATTGTGAAAGTATCATCTACGTACCGCTTGTAGAAACTTGGCTTTACAGGTGAGGTACGAAGGGCTGTCTCCTCAAAGTCTTCCATGAATATATCGGCAACAATGGGAGATACAGGGGAGCCCATCGCCACGCCATCTACTTGCTTGTAGAACTGCTCCTTCCACAATAAGTAGCCAGATGTAAGGCAGTGTCTCAATAGTTCTAAGTATTCCGCTGGCATGTTGTTCTCCGCTAGTTTCCTTTCTACAATTTCGACACAGTCTTGTACAGGTAGGCATGTGAATAGTGACTGGACATCGAAACTGACCATAGTTTCATTGTCAGTAAGATGTAGATTTTTGATCTCACTAACAAAATGGTATGAATCCTTAACATGTGCTCTGGTGTGTCCTTTGAGTGCCGAGAGCACTTTCGCTATGTGCTGAGCCAATCTGTAGGTTGGTGTGTCGATTTGGCTAACGATTGGACGTAGGGGAGCATTCGGTTTATGTATTTTTGGGAGCCCATACAACTGTGGCGGTTTTGCGCACGAAGGTATTAGCGATTTGACGTCCAGATTCAATGTTTCGGAGTACTTCTTTATTAAATCACTCGTTTGTTTTAATATATTGGTGGTTGGGTCTGTCTTGACCTTTTTGTATGTATTTTCATCCGATAAAAGTTCTTGTATTTTGACATTGTAATCTGACGTATCCATAATGACCGTAGCATTTCCTTTATCCGCGCGGAGAACAGTAATATCCTTTCTATTGCGTAAGGTTTTCAACGCTAAATATTGATTTTTAGGAAGATTTAGTTTGGGCACTGAACTTCGACGTAACATGGATGAGACATCCTGACGTATTGCCTCCGAATCTTCCCTTCCTATGCTATTTTTGGATAGGACGTCTTCAACGGCGCTGATAATTTCCTCATACGGTATCCTTCGAGGTGTTACAGCATAATTTAAACCTTTAGATAGGACCTTTACGATGTTTTCATCCAATGTTTGTTTTGACAGATTGATGACTGCGCGTGATTCGTTGTCTATGGTGCACGGTTGCGTTTCGTTACACCGTAATGATTTGTTCTTGACATTTGATTTAGTTGTTAATTTATTATATTTTATTATGTGTTTATTTTTGCATTCATTATATTTAGATGTTTCACGCTTATTTAAGATATCAATGCATTTATTAAAATCAAATGTAGTTAACACTGTCTTTAGTTCATTGGATGAAATTTCTATATTTCTGCTGAGGTGGTGTAGATCGGAACGGGTTTGATGAATCACCGTCCGTAACAACTTTTTACTTGCCTGGTTTAGGATCTTAGCGCTTCCTCGTATGCCTTTCTTGGTGGATATCTTGACACACGTAGGAATGAGATTGTGGTCTCTGCATCTCTTCAAGAAATTTAAGGATGTTGTAAATCTTGCGCGCTTAGTCTTGAGATCTTCTAACCGGCGTACTTTATTAGCAATTTCCAGTCCGTACTGGTTCACATATTGAGTTCTTAGATTTACGCGAATATTACACATGAAATAAAACTATTTTACGGATTTTATCGCGGTTTATTTTTCTATTTTTAGTTCCCGACGTTTCGAGTGCTTTGCAGCACCCATGGTCACGGGAGGGACTGAGGTGTTAGACGTCCAATAGGCATAGTTGTTCCGGGGTACCCTCAAACTTCTTAATTATTTTTATTGTTGTTGGTCCGATCTACGCAGAATGAGCTCACGGTGTCTTGAGGTCTTGCAGTGTTATGCTTGGTTTTGGATTTGATTATATTAATTACCGGATCCCAAGACGATGGAAGCACCCAGCCATCTTCTCTATTGAAATTAGGATGTTTTTTAATTTCAATAGCCTCGCGAACCATCCTTGGTAGGAATCGGTGTTCTTTCACGAGGATTTGTGGTCTATCAAATCTGATGTTATGGCGGGTGCGGTCAAGGACATGTTCACAGACTGCAGACTTCTTTGAGCGACGGTGTTTTAGGTCAGCTATGTGTTCTTTAACCCGAGTTTTTACCGGTCTTTTTGTTTGTCCTATATAAGAGAGACCACATTCACAATCAAGCTTGTAAACTCCTGCATCTTGTAGAGGGATCTGACACTTGACAGATGGTAAAAATTGACTGATCTTCTTCGGCGGCTTAAAAAATGTTTTAATCGAAGCACGCTTCAAGATGTAGCCAATCTTGTCCGTGACTCCTCTCATGTAAGGTAGTACAGCAGGGAGACGCTCAACTGTGGCTGGTTTCACTCGGTCACTGTGACGTTGGCGTGGGACTCGAAGCTTATTGTCGTGCAGGACTTGCTTGACATGTTGAAGCTCGGCAGCCAGATGTTTCTTGTCACAGATCCCTTGTGCTCTCTGAAACAAAGATTTACCCACGGTAGCTAACTGTGTTGGATGGTGGTGAGATTCACCGTTTAAGTACCTATCAGTATGGGTCTTTTTACGATAAACCGTATGGCTTAAGGTGTTGTTGGGGTTACGGATTACTAACACATCTAGGAAAGCTAGGGAATTATTTGCCTCCAACTCCATTGTAAACTGAATTTTAGGGTTAATGGAGTTAAGATGATTTAGGAATACATGAATTTTGTCAGATGGTAATATTGTGAAAGTATCATCTACGTACCGCTTGTAGAAACTTGGCTTTACAGGTGAGGTACGAAGGGCTGTCTCCTCAAAGTCTTCCATGAATATATCGGCAACAATGGGAGATACAGGGGAGCCCATCGCCACGCCATCTACTTGCTTGTAGAACTGCTCCTTCCACAATAAGTAGCCAGATGTAAGGCAGTGTCTCAATAGTTCTAAGTATTCCGCTGGCATGTTGTTCTCCGCTAGTTTCCTTTCTACAATTTCGACACAGTCTTGTACAGGTAGGCATGTGAATAGTGACTGGACATCGAAACTGACCATAGTTTCATTGTCAGTAAGATGTAGATTTTTGATCTCACTAACAAAATGGTATGAATCCTTAACATGTGCTCTGGTGTGTCCTTTGAGTGCCGAGAGCACTTTCGCTATGTGCTGAGCCAATCTGTAGGTTGGTGTGTCGATTTGGCTAACGATTGGACGTAGGGGAGCATTCGGTTTATGTATTTTTGGGAGCCCATACAACTGTGGCGGTTTTGCGCACGAAGGTATTAGCGATTTGACGTCCAGATTCAATGTTTCGGAGTACTTCTTTATTAAATCACTCGTTTGTTTTAATATATTGGTGGTTGGGTCTGTCTTGACCTTTTTGTATGTATTTTCATCCGATAAAAGTTCTTGTATTTTGACATTGTAATCTGACGTATCCATAATGACCGTAGCATTTCCTTTATCCGCGCGGAGAACAGTAATATCCTTTCTATTGCGTAAGGTTTTCAACGCTAAATATTGATTTTTAGGAAGATTTAGTTTGGGCACTGAACTTCGACGTAACATGGATGAGACATCCTGACGTATTGCCTCCGAATCTTCCCTTCCTATGCTATTTTTGGATAGGACGTCTTCAACGGCGCTGATAATTTCCTCATACGGTATCCTTCGAGGTGTTACAGCATAATTTAAACCTTTAGATAGGACCTTTACGATGTTTTCATCCAATGTTTGTTTTGACAGATTGATGACTGCGCGTGATTCGTTGTCTATGGTGCACGGTTGCGTTTCGTTACACCGTAATGATTTGTTCTTGACATTTGATTTAGTTGTTAATTTATTATATTTTATTATGTGTTTATTTTTGCATTCATTATATTTAGATGTTTCACGCTTATTTAAGATATCAATGCATTTATTAAAATCAAATGTAGTTAACACTGTCTTTAGTTCATTGGATGAAATTTCTATATTTCTGCTGAGGTGGTGTAGATCGGAACGGGTTTGATGAATCACCGTCCGTAACAACTTTTTACTTGCCTGGTTTAGGATCTTAGCGCTTCCTCGTATGCCTTTCTTGGTGGATATCTTGACACACGTAGGAATGAGATTGTGGTCTCTGCATCTCTTCAAGAAATTTAAGGATGTTGTAAATCTTGCGCGCTTAGTCTTGAGATCTTCTAACCGGCGTACTTTATTAGCAATTTCCAGTCCGTACTGGTTCACATATTGAGTTCTTAGATTTACGCGAATATTACACATGAAATAAAACTATTTTACGGATTTTATCGCGGTTTATTTTTCTATTTTTAGTTCCCGACGTTTCGAGTGCTTTGCAGCACCCATGGTCACGGGAGGGACTGAGGTGTTAGACGTCCAATAGGCATAGTTGTTCCGGGGTACCCTCAAACTTCTTAATTATTTTTATTGTTGTTGGTCCGATCTACGCAGAATGAGCTCACGGTGTCTTGAGGTCTTGCAGTGTTATGCTTGGTTTTGGATTTGATTATATTAATTACCGGATCCCAAGACGATGGAAGCACCCAGCCATCTTCTCTATTGAAATTAGGATGTTTTTTAATTTCAATAGCCTCGCGAACCATCCTTGGTAGGAATCGGTGTTCTTTCACGAGGATTTGTGGTCTATCAAATCTGATGTTATGGCGGGTGCGGTCAAGGACATGTTCACAGACTGCAGACTTCTTTGAGCGACGGTGTTTTAGGTCAGCTATGTGTTCTTTAACCCGAGTTTTTACCGGTCTTTTTGTTTGTCCTATATAAGAGAGACCACATTCACAATCAAGCTTGTAAACTCCTGCATCTTGTAGAGGGATCTGACACTTGACAGATGGTAAAAATTGACTGATCTTCTTCGGCGGCTTAAAAAATGTTTTAATCGAAGCACGCTTCAAGATGTAGCCAATCTTGTCCGTGACTCCTCTCATGTAAGGTAGTACAGCAGGGAGACGCTCAACTGTGGCTGGTTTCACTCGGTCACTGTGACGTTGGCGTGGGACTCGAAGCTTATTGTCGTGCAGGACTTGCTTGACATGTTGAAGCTCGGCAGCCAGATGTTTCTTGTCACAGATCCCTTGTGCTCTCTGAAACAAAGATTTACCCACGGTAGCTAACTGTGTTGGATGGTGGTGAGATTCACCGTTTAAGTACCTATCAGTATGGGTCTTTTTACGATAAACCGTATGGCTTAAGGTGTTGTTGGGGTTACGGATTACTAACACATCTAGGAAAGCTAGGGAATTATTTGCCTCCAACTCCATTGTAAACTGAATTTTAGGGTTAATGGAGTTAAGATGATTTAGGAATACATGAATTTTGTCAGATGGTAATATTGTGAAAGTATCATCTACGTACCGCTTGTAGAAACTTGGCTTTACAGGTGAGGTACGAAGGGCTGTCTCCTCAAAGTCTTCCATGAATATATCGGCAACAATGGGAGATACAGGGGAGCCCATCGCCACGCCATCTACTTGCTTGTAGAACTGCTCCTTCCACAATAAGTAGCCAGATGTAAGGCAGTGTCTCAATAGTTCTAAGTATTCCGCTGGCATGTTGTTCTCCGCTAGTTTCCTTTCTACAATTTCGACACAGTCTTGTACAGGTAGGCATGTGAATAGTGACTGGACATCGAAACTGACCATAGTTTCATTGTCAGTAAGATGTAGATTTTTGATCTCACTAACAAAATGGTATGAATCCTTAACATGTGCTCTGGTGTGTCCTTTGAGTGCCGAGAGCACTTTCGCTATGTGCTGAGCCAATCTGTAGGTTGGTGTGTCGATTTGGCTAACGATTGGACGTAGGGGAGCATTCGGTTTATGTATTTTTGGGAGCCCATACAACTGTGGCGGTTTTGCGCACGAAGGTATTAGCGATTTGACGTCCAGATTCAATGTTTCGGAGTACTTCTTTATTAAATCACTCGTTTGTTTTAATATATTGGTGGTTGGGTCTGTCTTGACCTTTTTGTATGTATTTTCATCCGATAAAAGTTCTTGTATTTTGACATTGTAATCTGACGTATCCATAATGACCGTAGCATTTCCTTTATCCGCGCGGAGAACAGTAATATCCTTTCTATTGCGTAAGGTTTTCAACGCTAAATATTGATTTTTAGGAAGATTTAGTTTGGGCACTGAACTTCGACGTAACATGGATGAGACATCCTGACGTATTGCCTCCGAATCTTCCCTTCCTATGCTATTTTTGGATAGGACGTCTTCAACGGCGCTGATAATTTCCTCATACGGTATCCTTCGAGGTGTTACAGCATAATTTAAACCTTTAGATAGGACCTTTACGATGTTTTCATCCAATGTTTGTTTTGACAGATTGATGACTGCGCGTGATTCGTTGTCTATGGTGCACGGTTGCGTTTCGTTACACCGTAATGATTTGTTCTTGACATTTGATTTAGTTGTTAATTTATTATATTTTATTATGTGTTTATTTTTGCATTCATTATATTTAGATGTTTCACGCTTATTTAAGATATCAATGCATTTATTAAAATCAAATGTAGTTAACACTGTCTTTAGTTCATTGGATGAAATTTCTATATTTCTGCTGAGGTGGTGTAGATCGGAACGGGTTTGATGAATCACCGTCCGTAACAACTTTTTACTTGCCTGGTTTAGGATCTTAGCGCTTCCTCGTATGCCTTTCTTGGTGGATATCTTGACACACGTAGGAATGAGATTGTGGTCTCTGCATCTCTTCAAGAAATTTAAGGATGTTGTAAATCTTGCGCGCTTAGTCTTGAGATCTTCTAACCGGCGTACTTTATTAGCAATTTCCAGTCCGTACTGGTTCACATATTGAGTTCTTAGATTTACGCGAATATTACACATGAAATAAAACTATTTTACGGATTTTATCGCGGTTTATTTTTCTATTTTTAGTTCCCGACGTTTCGAGTGCTTTGCAGCACCCATGGTCACGGGAGGGACTGAGGTGTTAGACGTCCAATAGGCATAGTTGTTCCGGGGTACCCTCAAACTTCTTAATTATTTTTATTGTTGTTGGTCCGATCTACGCAGAATGAGCTCACGGTGTCTTGAGGTCTTGCAGTGTTATGCTTGGTTTTGGATTTGATTATATTAATTACCGGATCCCAAGACGATGGAAGCACCCAGCCATCTTCTCTATTGAAATTAGGATGTTTTTTAATTTCAATAGCCTCGCGAACCATCCTTGGTAGGAATCGGTGTTCTTTCACGAGGATTTGTGGTCTATCAAATCTGATGTTATGGCGGGTGCGGTCAAGGACATGTTCACAGACTGCAGACTTCTTTGAGCGACGGTGTTTTAGGTCAGCTATGTGTTCTTTAACCCGAGTTTTTACCGGTCTTTTTGTTTGTCCTATATAAGAGAGACCACATTCACAATCAAGCTTGTAAACTCCTGCATCTTGTAGAGGGATCTGACACTTGACAGATGGTAAAAATTGACTGATCTTCTTCGGCGGCTTAAAAAATGTTTTAATCGAAGCACGCTTCAAGATGTAGCCAATCTTGTCCGTGACTCCTCTCATGTAAGGTAGTACAGCAGGGAGACGCTCAACTGTGGCTGGTTTCACTCGGTCACTGTGACGTTGGCGTGGGACTCGAAGCTTATTGTCGTGCAGGACTTGCTTGACATGTTGAAGCTCGGCAGCCAGATGTTTCTTGTCACAGATCCCTTGTGCTCTCTGAAACAAAGATTTACCCACGGTAGCTAACTGTGTTGGATGGTGGTGAGATTCACCGTTTAAGTACCTATCAGTATGGGTCTTTTTACGATAAACCGTATGGCTTAAGGTGTTGTTGGGGTTACGGATTACTAACACATCTAGGAAAGCTAGGGAATTATTTGCCTCCAACTCCATTGTAAACTGAATTTTAGGGTTAATGGAGTTAAGATGATTTAGGAATACATGAATTTTGTCAGATGGTAATATTGTGAAAGTATCATCTACGTACCGCTTGTAGAAACTTGGCTTTACAGGTGAGGTACGAAGGGCTGTCTCCTCAAAGTCTTCCATGAATATATCGGCAACAATGGGAGATACAGGGGAGCCCATCGCCACGCCATCTACTTGCTTGTAGAACTGCTCCTTCCACAATAAGTAGCCAGATGTAAGGCAGTGTCTCAATAGTTCTAAGTATTCCGCTGGCATGTTGTTCTCCGCTAGTTTCCTTTCTACAATTTCGACACAGTCTTGTACAGGTAGGCATGTGAATAGTGACTGGACATCGAAACTGACCATAGTTTCATTGTCAGTAAGATGTAGATTTTTGATCTCACTAACAAAATGGTATGAATCCTTAACATGTGCTCTGGTGTGTCCTTTGAGTGCCGAGAGCACTTTCGCTATGTGCTGAGCCAATCTGTAGGTTGGTGTGTCGATTTGGCTAACGATTGGACGTAGGGGAGCATTCGGTTTATGTATTTTTGGGAGCCCATACAACTGTGGCGGTTTTGCGCACGAAGGTATTAGCGATTTGACGTCCAGATTCAATGTTTCGGAGTACTTCTTTATTAAATCACTCGTTTGTTTTAATATATTGGTGGTTGGGTCTGTCTTGACCTTTTTGTATGTATTTTCATCCGATAAAAGTTCTTGTATTTTGACATTGTAATCTGACGTATCCATAATGACCGTAGCATTTCCTTTATCCGCGCGGAGAACAGTAATATCCTTTCTATTGCGTAAGGTTTTCAACGCTAAATATTGATTTTTAGGAAGATTTAGTTTGGGCACTGAACTTCGACGTAACATGGATGAGACATCCTGACGTATTGCCTCCGAATCTTCCCTTCCTATGCTATTTTTGGATAGGACGTCTTCAACGGCGCTGATAATTTCCTCATACGGTATCCTTCGAGGTGTTACAGCATAATTTAAACCTTTAGATAGGACCTTTACGATGTATTCATCCAATGTTTGTTTTGACAGATTGATGACTGCGCGTGATTCGTTGTCTATGGTGCACGGTTGCGTTTCGTTACACCGTAATGATTTGTTCTTGACATTTGATTTAGTTGTTAATTTATTATATTTTATTATGTGTTTATTTTTGCATTCATTATATTTAGATGTTTCACGCTTATTTAAGATATCAATGCATTTATTAAAATCAAATGTAGTTAACACTGTCTTTAGTTCATTGGATGAAATTTCTATATTTCTGCTGAGGTGGTGTAGATCGGAACGGGTTTGATGAATCACCGTCCGTAACAACTTTTTACTTGCCTGGTTTAGGATCTTAGCGCTTCCTCGTATGCCTTTCTTGGTGGATATCTTGACACACGTAGGAATGAGATTGTGGTCTCTGCATCTCTTCAAGAAATTTAAGGATGTTGTAAATCTTGCGCGCTTAGTCTTGAGATCTTCTAACCGGCGTACTTTATTAGCAATTTCCAGTCCGTACTGGTTCACATATTGAGTTCTTAGATTTACGCGAATATTACACATGAAATAAAACTATTTTACGGATTTTATCGCGGTTTATTTTTCTATTTTTAGTTCCCGACGTTTCGAGTGCTTTGCAGCACCCATGGTCACGGGAGGGACTGAGGTGTTAGACGTCCAATAGGCATAGTTGTTCCGGGGTACCCTCAAACTTCTTAATTATTTTTATTGTTGTTGGTCCGATCTACGCAGAATGAGCTCACGGTGTCTTGAGGTCTTGCAGTGTTATGCTTGGTTTTGGATTTGATTATATTAATTACCGGATCCCAAGACGATGGAAGCACCCAGCCATCTTCTCTATTGAAATTAGGATGTTTTTTAATTTCAATAGCCTCGCGAACCATCCTTGGTAGGAATCGGTGTTCTTTCACGAGGATTTGTGGTCTATCAAATCTGATGTTATGGCGGGTGCGGTCAAGGACATGTTCACAGACTGCAGACTTCTTTGAGCGACGGTGTTTTAGGTCAGCTATGTGTTCTTTAACCCGAGTTTTTACCGGTCTTTTTGTTTGTCCTATATAAGAGAGACCACATTCACAATCAAGCTTGTAAACTCCTGCATCTTGTAGAGGGATCTGACACTTGACAGATGGTAAAAATTGACTGATCTTCTTCGGCGGCTTAAAAAATGTTTTAATCGAAGCACGCTTCAAGATGTAGCCAATCTTGTCCGTGACTCCTCTCATGTAAGGTAGTACAGCAGGGAGACGCTCAACTGTGGCTGGTTTCACTCGGTCACTGTGACGTTGGCGTGGGACTCGAAGCTTATTGTCGTGCAGGACTTGCTTGACATGTTGAAGCTCGGCAGCCAGATGTTTCTTGTCACAGATCCCTTGTGCTCTCTGAAACAAAGATTTACCCACGGTAGCTAACTGTGTTGGATGGTGGTGAGATTCACCGTTTAAGTACCTATCAGTATGGGTCTTTTTACGATAAACCGTATGGCTTAAGGTGTTGTTGGGGTTACGGATTACTAACACATCTAGGAAAGCTAGGGAATTATTTGCCTCCAACTCCATTGTAAACTGAATTTTAGGGTTAATGGAGTTAAGATGATTTAGGAATACATGAATTTTGTCAGATGGTAATATTGTGAAAGTATCATCTACGTACCGCTTGTAGAAACTTGGCTTTACAGGTGAGGTACGAAGGGCTGTCTCCTCAAAGTCTTCCATGAATATATCGGCAACAATGGGAGATACAGGGGAGCCCATCGCCACGCCATCTACTTGCTTGTAGAACTGCTCCTTCCACAATAAGTAGCCAGATGTAAGGCAGTGTCTCAATAGTTCTAAGTATTCCGCTGGCATGTTGTTCTCCGCTAGTTTCCTTTCTACAATTTCGACACAGTCTTGTACAGGTAGGCATGTGAATAGTGACTGGACATCGAAACTGACCATAGTTTCATTGTCAGTAAGATGTAGATTTTTGATCTCACTAACAAAATGGTATGAATCCTTAACATGTGCTCTGGTGTGTCCTTTGAGTGCCGAGAGCACTTTCGCTATGTGCTGAGCCAATCTGTAGGTTGGTGTGTCGATTTGGCTAACGATTGGACGTAGGGGAGCATTCGGTTTATGTATTTTTGGGAGCCCATACAACTGTGGCGGTTTTGCGCACGAAGGTATTAGCGATTTGACGTCCAGATTCAATGTTTCGGAGTACTTCTTTATTAAATCACTCGTTTGTTTTAATATATTGGTGGTTGGGTCTGTCTTGACCTTTTTGTATGTATTTTCATCCGATAAAAGTTCTTGTATTTTGACATTGTAATCTGACGTATCCATAATGACCGTAGCATTTCCTTTATCCGCGCGGAGAACAGTAATATCCTTTCTATTGCGTAAGGTTTTCAACGCTAAATATTGATTTTTAGGAAGATTTAGTTTGGGCACTGAACTTCGACGTAACATGGATGAGACATCCTGACGTATTGCCTCCGAATCTTCCCTTCCTATGCTATTTTTGGATAGGACGTCTTCAACGGCGCTGATAATTTCCTCATACGGTATCCTTCGAGGTGTTACAGCATAATTTAAACCTTTAGATAGGACCTTTACGATGTTTTCATCCAATGTTTGTTTTGACAGATTGATGACTGCGCGTGATTCGTTGTCTATGGTGCACGGTTGCGTTTCGTTACACCGTAATGATTTGTTCTTGACATTTGATTTAGTTGTTAATTTATTATATTTTATTATGTGTTTATTTTTGCATTCATTATATTTAGATGTTTCACGCTTATTTAAGATATCAATGCATTTATTAAAATCAAATGTAGTTAACACTGTCTTTAGTTCATTGGATGAAATTTCTATATTTCTGCTGAGGTGGTGTAGATCGGAACGGGTTTGATGAATCACCGTCCGTAACAACTTTTTACTTGCCTGGTTTAGGATCTTAGCGCTTCCTCGTATGCCTTTCTTGGTGGATATCTTGACACACGTAGGAATGAGATTGTGGTCTCTGCATCTCTTCAAGAAATTTAAGGATGTTGTAAATCTTGCGCGCTTAGTCTTGAGATCTTCTAACCGGCGTACTTTATTAGCAATTTCCAGTCCGTACTGGTTCACATATTGAGTTCTTAGATTTACGCGAATATTACACATGAAATAAAACTATTTTACGGATTTTATCGCGGTTTATTTTTCTATTTTTAGTTCCCGACGTTTCGAGTGCTTTGCAGCACCCATGGTCACGGGAGGGACTGAGGTGTTAGACGTCCAATAGGCATAGTTGTTCCGGGGTACCCTCAAACTTCTTAATTATTTTTATTGTTGTTGGTCCGATCTACGCAGAATGAGCTCACGGTGTCTTGAGGTCTTGCAGTGTTATGCTTGGTTTTGGATTTGATTATATTAATTACCGGATCCCAAGACGATGGAAGCACCCAGCCATCTTCTCTATTGAAATTAGGATGTTTTTTAATTTCAATAGCCTCGCGAACCATCCTTGGTAGGAATCGGTGTTCTTTCACGAGGATTTGTGGTCTATCAAATCTGATGTTATGGCGGGTGCGGTCAAGGACATGTTCACAGACTGCAGACTTCTTTGAGCGACGGTGTTTTAGGTCAGCTATGTGTTCTTTAACCCGAGTTTTTACCGGTCTTTTTGTTTGTCCTATATAAGAGAGACCACATTCACAATCAAGCTTGTAAACTCCTGCATCTTGTAGAGGGATCTGACACTTGACAGATGGTAAAAATTGACTGATCTTCTTCGGCGGCTTAAAAAATGTTTTAATCGAAGCACGCTTCAAGATGTAGCCAATCTTGTCCGTGACTCCTCTCATGTAAGGTAGTACAGCAGGGAGACGCTCAACTGTGGCTGGTTTCACTCGGTCACTGTGACGTTGGCGTGGGACTCGAAGCTTATTGTCGTGCAGGACTTGCTTGACATGTTGAAGCTCGGCAGCCAGATGTTTCTTGTCACAGATCCCTTGTGCTCTCTGAAACAAAGATTTACCCACGGTAGCTAACTGTGTTGGATGGTGGTGAGATTCACCGTTTAAGTACCTATCAGTATGGGTCTTTTTAAATAAACCGCGATAAAATCCGTAAAATAGTTTTATTTCATGTGTAATATTCGCGTAAATCTAAGAACTCAATATGTGAACCAGTACGGACTGGAAATTGCTAATAAAGTACGCCGGTTAGAAGATCTCAAGACTAAGCGCGCAAGATTTACAACATCCTTAAATTTCTTGAAGAGATGCAGAGACCACAATCTCATTCCTACGTGTGTCAAGATATCCACCAAGAAAGGCATACGAGGAAGCGCTAAGATCCTAAACCAGGCAAGTAAAAAGTTGTTACGGACGGTGATTCATCAAACCCGTTCCGATCTACACCACCTCAGCAGAAATATAGAAATTTCATCCAATGAACTAAAGACAGTGTTAACTACATTTGATTTTAATAAATGCATTGATATCTTAAATAAGCGTGAAACATCTAAATATAATGAATGCAAAAATAAACACATAATAAAATATAATAAATTAACAACTAAATCAAATGTCAAGAACAAATCATTACGGTGTAACGAAACGCAACCGTGCACCATAGACAACGAATCACGCGCAGTCATCAATCTGTCAAAACAAACATTGGATGAAAACATCGTAAAGGTCCTATCTAAAGGTTTAAATTATGCTGTAACACCTCGAAGGATACCGTATGAGGAAATTATCAGCGCCGTTGAAGACGTCCTATCCAAAAATAGCATAGGAAGGGAAGATTCGGAGGCAATACGTCAGGATGTCTCATCCATGTTACGTCGAAGTTCAGTGCCCAAACTAAATCTTCCTAAAAATCAATATTTAGCGTTGAAAACCTTACGCAATAGAAAGGATATTACTGTTCTCCGCGCGGATAAAGGAAATGCTACGGTCATTATGGATACGTCAGATTACAATGTCAAAATACAAGAACTTTTATCGGATGAAAATACATACAAAAAGGTCAAGACAGACCCAACCACCAATATATTAAAACAAACGAGTGATTTAATAAAGAAGTACTCCGAAACATTGAATCTGGACGTCAAATCGCTAATACCTTCGTGCGCAAAACCGCCACAGTTGTATGGGCTCCCAAAAATACATAAACCGAATGCTCCCCTACGTCCAATCGTTAGCCAAATCGACACACCAACCTACAGATTGGCTCAGCACATAGCGAAAGTGCTCTCGGCACTCAAAGGACACACCAGAGCACATGTTAAGGATTCATACCATTTTGTTAGTGAGATCAAAAATCTACATCTTACTGACAATGAAACTATGGTCAGTTTCGATGTCCAGTCACTATTCACATGCCTACCTGTACAAGACTGTGTCGAAATTGTAGAAAGGAAACTAGCGGAGAACAACATGCCAGCGGAATACTTAGAACTATTGAGACACTGCCTTACATCTGGCTACTTATTGTGGAAGGAGCAGTTCTACAAGCAAGTAGATGGCGTGGCGATGGGCTCCCCTGTATCTCCCATTGTTGCCGATATATTCATGGAAGACTTTGAGGAGACAGCCCTTCGTACCTCACCTGTAAAGCCAAGTTTCTACAAGCGGTACGTAGATGATACTTTCACAATATTACCATCTGACAAAATTCATGTATTCCTAAATCATCTTAACTCCATTAACCCTAAAATTCAGTTTACAATGGAGTTGGAGGCAAATAATTCCCTAGCTTTCCTAGATGTGTTAGTAATCCGTAACCCCAACAACACCTTAAGCCATACGGTTTATCGTAAAAAGACCCATACTGATAGGTACTTAAACGGTGAATCTCACCACCATCCAACACAGTTAGCTACCGTGGGTAAATCTTTGTTTCAGAGAGCACAAGGGATCTGTGACAAGAAACATCTGGCTGCCGAGCTTCAACATGTCAAGCAAGTCCTGCACGACAATAAGCTTCGAGTCCCACGCCAACGTCACAGTGACCGAGTGAAACCAGCCACAGTTGAGCGTCTCCCTGCTGTACTACCTTACATGAGAGGAGTCACGGACAAGATTGGCTACATCTTGAAGCGTGCTTCGATTAAAACATTTTTTAAGCCGCCGAAGAAGATCAGTCAATTTTTACCATCTGTCAAGTGTCAGATCCCTCTACAAGATGCAGGAGTTTACAAGCTTGATTGTGAATGTGGTCTCTCTTATATAGGACAAACAAAAAGACCGGTAAAAACTCGGGTTAAAGAACACATAGCTGACCTAAAACACCGTCGCTCAAAGAAGTCTGCAGTCTGTGAACATGTCCTTGACCGCACCCGCCATAACATCAGATTTGATAGACCACAAATCCTCGTGAAAGAACACCGATTCCTACCAAGGATGGTTCGCGAGGCTATTGAAATTAAAAAACATCCTAATTTCAATAGAGAAGATGGCTGGGTGCTTCCATCGTCTTGGGATCCGGTAATTAATATAATCAAATCCAAAACCAAGCATAACACTGCAAGACCTCAAGACACCGTGAGCTCATTCTGCGTAGATCGGACCAACAACAATAAAAATAATTTAGAAGTTTGAGGGTACCCCGGAACAACTATGCCTATTGGACGTCTAACACCTCAGTCCCTCCCGTGACCATGGGTGCTGCAAAGCACTCGAAACGTCGGGAACTAAAAATAGAAAAATAAACCGCGATAAAATCCGTAAAATAGTTTTATTTCATGTGTAATATTCGCGTAAATCTAAGAACTCAATATGTGAACCAGTACGGACTGGAAATTGCTAATAAAGTACGCCGGTTAGAAGATCTCAAGACTAAGCGCGCAAGATTTACAACATCCTTAAATTTCTTGAAGAGATGCAGAGACCACAATCTCATTCCTACGTGTGTCAAGATATCCACCAAGAAAGGCATACGAGGAAGCGCTAAGATCCTAAACCAGGCAAGTAAAAAGTTGTTACGGACGGTGATTCATCAAACCCGTTCCGATCTACACCACCTCAGCAGAAATATAGAAATTTCATCCAATGAACTAAAGACAGTGTTAACTACATTTGATTTTAATAAATGCATTGATATCTTAAATAAGCGTGAAACATCTAAATATAATGAATGCAAAAATAAACACATAATAAAATATAATAAATTAACAACTAAATCAAATGTCAAGAACAAATCATTACGGTGTAACGAAACGCAACCGTGCACCATAGACAACGAATCACGCGCAGTCATCAATCTGTCAAAACAAACATTGGATGAAAACATCGTAAAGGTCCTATCTAAAGGTTTAAATTATGCTGTAACACCTCGAAGGATACCGTATGAGGAAATTATCAGCGCCGTTGAAGACGTCCTATCCAAAAATAGCATAGGAAGGGAAGATTCGGAGGCAATACGTCAGGATGTCTCATCCATGTTACGTCGAAGTTCAGTGCCCAAACTAAATCTTCCTAAAAATCAATATTTAGCGTTGAAAACCTTACGCAATAGAAAGGATATTACTGTTCTCCGCGCGGATAAAGGAAATGCTACGGTCATTATGGATACGTCAGATTACAATGTCAAAATACAAGAACTTTTATCGGATGAAAATACATACAAAAAGGTCAAGACAGACCCAACCATCAATATATTAAAACAAACGAGTGATTTAATAAAGAAGTACTCCGAAACATTGAATCTGGACGTCAAATCGCTAATACCTTCGTGCGCAAAACCGCCACAGTTGTATGGGCTCCCAAAAATACATAAACCGAATGCTCCCCTACGTCCAATCGTTAGCCAAATCGACACACCAACCTACAGATTGGCTCAGCACATAGCGAAAGTGCTCTCGGCACTCAAAGGACACACCAGAGCACATGTTAAGGATTCATACCATTTTGTTAGTGAGATCAAAAATCTACATCTTACTGACAATGAAACTATGGTCAGTTTCGATGTCCAGTCACTATTCACATGCCTACCTGTACAAGACTGTGTCGAAATTGTAGAAAGGAAACTAGCGGAGAACAACATGCCAGCGGAATACTTAGAACTATTGAGACACTGCCTTACATCTGGCTACTTATTGTGGAAGGAGCAGTTCTACAAGCAAGTAGATGGCGTGGCGATGGGCTCCCCTGTATCTCCCATTGTTGCCGATATATTCATGGAAGACTTTGAGGAGACAGCCCTTCGTACCTCACCTGTAAAGCCAAGTTTCTACAAGCGGTACGTAGATGATACTTTCACAATATTACCATCTGACAAAATTCATGTATTCCTAAATCATCTTAACTCCATTAACCCTAAAATTCAGTTTACAATGGAGTTGGAGGCAAATAATTCCCTAGCTTTCCTAGATGTGTTAGTAATCCGTAACCCCAACAACACCTTAAGCCATACGGTTTATCGTAAAAAGACCCATACTGATAGGTACTTAAACGGTGAATCTCACCACCATCCAACACAGTTAGCTACCGTGGGTAAATCTTTGTTTCAGAGAGCACAAGGGATCTGTGACAAGAAACATCTGGCTGCCGAGCTTCAACATGTCAAGCAAGTCCTGCACGACAATAAGCTTCGAGTCCCACGCCAACGTCACAGTGACCGAGTGAAACCAGCCACAGTTGAGCGTCTCCCTGCTGTACTACCTTACATGAGAGGAGTCACGGACAAGATTGGCTACATCTTGAAGCGTGCTTCGATTAAAACATTTTTTAAGCCGCCGAAGAAGATCAGTCAATTTTTACCATCTGTCAAGTGTCAGATCCCTCTACAAGATGCAGGAGTTTACAAGCTTGATTGTGAATGTGGTCTCTCTTATATAGGACAAACAAAAAGACCGGTAAAAACTCGGGTTAAAGAACACATAGCTGACCTAAAACACCGTCGCTCAAAGAAGTCTGCAGTCTGTGAACATGTCCTTGACCGCACCCGCCATAACATCAGATTTGATAGACCACAAATCCTCGTGAAAGAACACCGATTCCTACCAAGGATGGTTCGCGAGGCTATTGAAATTAAAAAACATCCTAATTTCAATAGAGAAGATGGCTGGGTGCTTCCATCGTCTTGGGATCCGGTAATTAATATAATCAAATCCAAAACCAAGCATAACACTGCAAGACCTCAAGACACCGTGAGCTCATTCTGCGTAGATCGGACCAACAACAATAAAAATAATTAAGAAGTTTGAGGGTACCCCGGAACAACTATGCCTATTGGACGTCTAACACCTCAGTCCCTCCCGTGACCATGGGTGCTGCAAAGCACTCGAAACGTCGGGAACTAAAAATAGAAAAATAAACCGCGATAAAATCCGTAAAATAGTTTTATTTCATGTGTAATATTCGCGTAAATCTAAGAACTCAATAATAGGACATAATTTATTATCAATTATAATTATAATTTAATATTCAATTTTATAATGTTATTTTATATTCAATTTTATTGCATGATATTTGATTTAATAATGTAAATTATGACCATTGGATTTGTACGCCTTTGGCAAAACATGGTGAAACTTATTTTTAATTTATTATCAACTTTGTACTACCCGTGTTTAAGCAAATAAAGAATTCTGATTCTGATTCTGACGCCCCTATCTCTCAACTTTCTCCAGAGTCGTATCATACGAGATCAAACGCTTTGGAGAGGTCAAGAAAACAGGCGTACACCGGCGTTTTGCGGTCTGTATAATATTGTACAGTATGCTTGAGACTTATGATTGCGCTTTCGGTAGATAGTCTGGGCCTAAACCCAAACTGAGCGTCATGAAGATTCTGATGCTTGTCTAATAAAGAAGCAAGCATACTGGCCAGTATCTTAGCAATCGTTGTTGCTAGTGATATGGGGTGATAATTTTCTTTATCCGAGATATCTCCTGTCCTGTTCTTCACAATAGGCACTACGATGGTTTTCATTAAGTCATGTGGTATAAATGAGTGACTAATGCACATTGTGAAAAACATGGCCAGGACCCTCGGCAGGTGGACTCCAGCGTATCGCAAGTGCTCAATACTGAGCCCGTCATGTCCGGGAGATCGCCTGTCATTCCCTTTAAAATATCTCTTACTTGACTAGCAGAGAATTGAACGTGTGGTTCCCCTCCCTGACCAACGGGTTCAGAGTCAATAAACATGGTAGAAGGACCTAAAGGGGAGCACACTTTAAAATGCTCCAACAACAGCTACAAAGCAAAATTTGTCAACAGATTATTCATATTAACGCACCTTTTTGTATGAGGCACGTTGTCGTGTTGTGCTAGTTAGTCGTCGCTCGGTATTCGAGCGGATCAGTCAGGTAGCATTAATAAATATGGTACCATGAACAATATTTCATTTACATCAGAATTATGGAGTCAGATGGAATGCACCTCAGCAGCAGCTCTGCAGCTAATATCATTCGTCCCTAGAAACCATCAAAAATTGTTAAGTACTTTCGGTGTGACACTCTCTTACAATAAAATTTAAAATCTATAGACTTTAGACTAATCATAGATCAAATTTTAACCTAACATAATTTGTTTTTGTATTTAATTAGTTATTACTCTGCAAATTATAATAAGGACAAAAAAACATAAAATCAGAACACGTGTCATGTTCACAACTTGTTCTGAGTCATTTGTTTAACAATAAATTGAGCTAAATCTTAGAGGTAGCACTTGAGGATGTTAATTACCTATGGGCGCTGAGAAGTAAACATAACTTTTAATTGTGCTCCCGATAAAATTATTAAAAAAAATAGTTTTAGCAATCATAAGACCATAGATTGTGCATAAAAGTGAAACTGGACAAACAATGCATTAGTGATAGTGTTTTTGACATTTTTGGTGCTTGTTTTAACACGAAAGTTATTAACTTTAGAAATCGTGAACAATAACGTATCTCATGAACCAGGAACTTTAAGTGATCTCCTTTTGTATCGTAATATTTTGTGTAACAGTTTAAAAGTCTTCTTGAATTCCAAAAGTGCCATCGAGCTCTCAATGGACTATATTCCCAAACTTTATTACGAATGGTGTTGTCAGATTTAAATTACGGATTGATTAATTTTAATAACTCTCTAAAGCGACATCTCTTAACACCCATGGAAGATTAGCATTAACAAGTAATAACTATTTTCAACTTATAGCGTAAGAAGGCCCATGGTAAGATAATATCTGCCGTGCTCTGCGCTTTAACGCATCGAGTTCAAATCTTACCCCGACTGTTCTTTTTGTACGGCAAAATATACTCAGTGGAAGTTTAACTTGTATTAAAAATGGAATTGGATAACATTACACATCGCAAACCGTACAGAACAAGCTCAATGTCTAATATTAATAATGTAGGAGATAATATGACCATATTTGACATGACTATGATGAGTTTACCTGACACATCTATTGAAAATAATCTGACTATATCTGACATGAACTTAAAAATAAAACAGCTTACGAATGATTTATTAAGCGCACATCAAGAAATTGAGAATTTAAACAGCGAAAACTATCGTCTAAAAAACGATTTACAAAAATATATAAAACTAACTGATACATATAAAAAGATTAATACCCCAGCTGGTTCAAAACATGGTACGCCTCTATCCAGTCGAAAGAAAAGGGGCCAAAAAAACGTAAGAAATACCACCTCCAATTGTGTCAGTCCAATACCAGTAAATAACCAACAAACCGACATGAGTTTACCGTTCACACCACAAAAACGTACTAAGGAAAATTCAGCAATAACTGAGAACAAACACTCTAAAAAAATCACAGAAAACGAACACTGCAATATCAATAGTATACATAAAATATGTATTGTTAGCAGTGAGCCTACAAACAGGATCTACTCTGTCGCCAATGGAAGCCTACTAAAGAACGATGAAATCATCCACTATAGGAAACCAAAATGTGGAATACGCCAGATATTGAACAACATAGAAGGGAAATTGCAACACTTTACAACACATGACTACTGTATAATTTTCATTGGAGAACAAGATTTTCGAACATCTCAGAACTATGTTGAACTAGTTTTATTCATAAGGAAGACGTTACAGACCCTTAATCATACCAATATTATATTATGTTTACCTACCTTTAAATGTAATAATATTAGTATGATATACAACAGCCGAATAGAAACATTTAATAACTTACTGTACTTAGATATAGAGACATATAGTTATGCATATATATTAGATTCGAATTTAAATTTATCCTATGATTCTCAAATGTTTAGTCCACTATATGGTACACTTAATAAAAAGGGATTAAAAATCATTATAACAGACCTACAACAATTGATTCGTGACATAAGTTTCTATGGTGACGATTACAATCCTAGATGTTTAACCGAAACTAATAACAACAATAAAAGTACACCCACTGAGGTCAACTCGCAGTTTTTTCTCTTGTGATGTGTTAAGCATTCTACATCAGAACATTGCTGGACTTATAAGTAAGTCAGATACCTTAACAATTAAATTAGAAGAGTTAGAGGCGAGTGGTACTTCTGTGGATGTAATCTGTATTACAGAACACTTTATCAAGGCCGGACAAGAAGATCTATTATATATACCAAATTTTCATAAAGCAGCTTTCTTCTCTAGACACATAAGACGGGGTGGAACCTGTATTCTCGTACGGACAGGTCTGCAATATAGAGAACTATTAGATGTGGCAAAGGCCTCAGTATCAGGTGTTTATGAATGCTGCGCCATAGAAATACCGTTGATTGATGTTATTGTTGTTTGTCTTTATAGAATACCCAAAAATAATTACTCAATATTTTATGAAAAACTGGACAAAATTCTGTCAAAGTATTGCTCAAGACCCAAAAAAAATATTATCGTATGTGGTGACTTCAACATTGATATTCTTAAGAGAAATAATATTGCTTTGGAGCTGGAGTACTTTCTATTAAATCACAATTTAAGATTAGAAATAAAACGACCCACAAGACTGTGCAGCAATACATGTATTGACAATTTTGCTCATAACTTACGCAAGCAATGTAAATCCGAAATTATCGACCTCGTTCTTTCGGATCATACATCTCAGATACTTAAAGTTCCTATAAATAAATCGTGTAAAATAAAATATTGGAAAACAGTTAAGAAAGACTACAGTAAGGACAACTTGATGAAATTCAAAAATTACATTCAAAGCCTTACATTCATGGATGTTTATACCGTACAAGATGTAAATCAAGCATACATGAATTTTATGGAAACTTTTTTATTACTTTATAAATTATGTTTTCCGAACAAAATTATATCAATAAAAGTTAAAAAAAAAAACTAAATGGATTTCGCGCGGGACAAAGAAATGCAGCAGTAAACAAAGACAATTGCTATGGCGGTACAGACTTAATCCTACAACAAAAAAAAAAAAATTTCAAAAAGTACACATCTATTTACAAAAAGATTGTAAAGCTGACACAAAAAGCACAGAATAATTATTTTATAAAAACTTCAAATAACAAACATAAAGCTGTCTGGCAAGTAATAAATAAATCTAAAGTATGTATACCTAACGAACAAATCTTAAAAATTAACAATAATGACATTATATTAACGGATCCTACCGACATAGCTAATGCATTTAATAACTACTTTATCGACGAAATAGAAAATAACACTAAATCTGACAGTGAATTAAAGTACAAATTCGATAATTTGACATCTCATTCCATGTTTATGCCACCTATCTTAAAAGAAGACGTAATTTCAACTATAAAATCGCTAAAAAACACAGGTACCGTAGGATGCGATGGAGTGTCAACTACAGTAATAAAATATGTTAATGAAACCATAGCACCTATCTTTACACATATAATCAATCTTATGACTATAAACGGGGTATACCCAAAACCTTTGAAAAAAGTTATTATCAAGCCATTGCACAAGAAAGAAGACAAAGCAGAAATAAA
Source organism: Phalera bucephala (assembly GCA_905147815.2). Classification (NCBI taxonomy): domain Eukaryota; kingdom Metazoa; phylum Arthropoda; class Insecta; order Lepidoptera; family Notodontidae; genus Phalera; species Phalera bucephala. Next base: position 2,096,710 of record CAJHXA020000004.1, on the reverse strand, counting down.
AAACTATAGACCAATCGCTAAAATTTCTATTATATCAAAAATATTCGAAAAAATAATATATAAAAATATATACGCTTACATGAATAAATTTAATCTACTTTGTAGGGAACAATACGGATTTAGACAAAATACTTCAATTAACATGGCCATATTTGATTTTCTAAATAAAATATTAACCGCAGTAGATAATAAAATTCCAATATGTGCAATTTTTACTGACATGACCAAAGCATTTGACTTCGTGAATCACGATATATTATTAAATAAATTACATGGGTATGGTATTAGAGGACAAATGCTGAAACTCCTTAAATCTTACTTGGCCAACAGAATTCAATACACAGAAATATCTAGATTTTGTAAAGATACAAAAATGGAATCTTGCTATCTATCGGAACCAAGGCCTATTAAATACGGTGTACCACAAGGGGGTGTGCTAAGTCCATTGTTATTTTTGATTTACATAAATGATCTCCCAAAAATGGTACAACAACAAATGATTCTCTTCGCAGATGATAGCACTGCTATTGCAAAATGCGACAATTCAGATGAATATGTAAATGACATTAATAACACGCTTTCAGACATTATAAACTGGCTTAATAATAATAATTTACTAATTAATCTAAATAAAACAAAAATTGTGCATTTCTATCCAAGAATAACTCATCCGGACCGTAATATTAACCACAAAGGCTTTAATGTAGAACAGATAAATACTACAAAGTTCTTAGGATTGTTTATAGATAGTAAGTTAACATGGAAAACACATATAGAAGAGACATGCAAGAAACTAAATAAATCGGCATACGCCTTGTTTCAACTTTCAAAGAAAATTAACAGAGACTCTTTATTAATTGCATACCATGGTCTAGTGGGATCAATTTTAAGATACGGTATATTGTATTGGGGTCACTCGACCGATCGAGAATCAATATTTAAATCCCAAAAAAGGTGTATAAGATCGATGTGTGGTCTGAATACGCGAGAGAGTTGTGTATCAGCTTTCAAAGAACTTAGAATTCTAACTGTGCCGTCCTTATATATTCTACAAGTTGCGTTGTTTGTAAAAGAAAACATTAAACAATTTGAAACCGTGTCTACTTTGCGCACAGTCCCAATTCGAAATCAGTACAAAAATGATATCTGTACCCGTAAATGTAAAACTGCATTGGTACGGAAGAGTATTCTAGGCATGGCAGCAGTTATTTATAATAAATTACCAAATCGGATTAAGATCATGGATATAAATAATTTTAAAAAGACCTTGACATTGCTATTAATCAATAAATGCTATTACTCAGTAGATGATTTTATAAATGACAAATGTATAAAGTGAACTATTAGGTAATTAATATATATTATTGATGATGACATAACACCGATTAACAAGGAATATTTGTGACATTATAATTGTAACTACAGTTAATTATCTTAACCACTGACATTTGTACGCCTCACAGGCAAAGTATAGAGATCTTTATAGTATATATATAACAACAAAATGTATTGTACCTATACTTGACAAATAAAATATTGAGTCATTGATTGATCGATATTTATAATTTTAGCGCTAATTTATAATTTTAGGACTTGTTATAAAATTGCGGGGCGCATAAAGTTGCATTTTTAGACTAAGACTTGCCATTCATCTAAGGTTGCGTTATTTTAGGGCTGGACTCTAATTGCGCTTGGCAAGTTGACGCTCCACTGCCGTTCGTAAAAAGTTTTGTAGAAAAAAAGAATATAAAAATAGATCATTAGTTTAGTTAGCGTAACGTAATAAGTTAAAAAAAGAATTGCAACATTTTTTAAGCGCAAAATTGTCGTCTTTTATGAAAACACTGCCTTATAGTTAGTCCTATAAGAAATGAGACGTCGAAATCAAGTAATTGTGATTGTAAAAAAGAACACGTGAGCTATTTAATTGTTTAAATCGGAAATTGAATGTTGTTAATTTGTTATAAAATAAATGTAATTAGTGTAAGATAGGAGTGGTTCTTTTTTATTTTTGTTCCACCTCTGATCCTAAAATCAGAAGTGGGATAAAGAACTAAGCTCACTTTATATTTTTTCAATTTAATTTCCGATTTTTTTTCTGTACTACCCATTTTTCGAATTTTTTTACTTGTTAGTTGTTTTTGATTTTCATTTTGTTACACGTGTTATTTTTGTGAAACGATATGCCCCGTAGAGGATCACGACAACGATCCCGTGATAGGACGCAGCGTAGGTCTCGTGATTATTCGCGTGATAGGTCAAGGCGCCGTAGTACGAAAAGGGACGTATCGCGATACGATTCGCGCCACACTCGTCGCTCGTGTTCTCCTACCCGCGAACCCAATGATTATAGTTGGCGTCCAGAGTCACGCTCGTCTACGTGTCGTTATCATACGCATAATAGTGATGTACAAAGCACGTTAGATAGAATTTTAAAGAGGTTAAATGCTATCAAACCAAATAAAACATTGCCTTATGCTTTGAGCTAGTTAGTGAAGAACAAATAGTTCAAACGCAATTAACATAATCACTCAAGCTTCTAACACTCCTTTGCCTATCGATCAAAATACTTTCTTTTATTTTTTATTTTTTAAACGTAGCCCCACTAGGATTTATTCCTGCGTCGTGGGTGCGTTGACAAACATGAAAATTCACAAACAAATACCCAGACCGGAACAAATAATTGTGGATCACACAAAGATTTGTCCCGTGCGGGAATCGAACCCGCGACTATTCGACACAGTGGGCGGAGCCGCTCAAGCTCTTAACCACTGCGCTAAATCGTCCGTCCATCTTGTCCATCTGAATTATCGTCACGTGTAGCAGATACACATATGGGTAACTATGTTCGGCACCGAGCGCTGGTAGGAGAGGGGGGATCAGGTGACCCAATCGTTCGTAATCGCGAGCCCAGTGCATCAGATTTGATCGAAGTTATTAAATCTTTACAACCAAGCAGATCCCATAATTATTACATATCTAATTTTGATCCGTCTATTAATACCATTGATTCGTGGTGTGATGAGGTGGACCGCGCTCGGGATACGAACGGGTCGGATTGCGAATGTCTGTCGCGCGTAGCTTCGTGCCTTAGGGGTGACGCTCGTGTGTGGTTATCAGAGTGGGTTACCAATGACCGTACATGGTCGACCGTACCCGCAGCGACTAGACTACGCGAATATTTTGTATAACGCGATGAACGCAACGTCTAATAAATACCTTACTTTTGCGGAATATGGCCGCCGAACCCTCTAGGTTAAGGGTAGGTAAGGTTAAGGGTAGTGCAAGGGCTAAGCGATGAACTGCGCGTCCTTATTGTTATACTATCTATAACCTCACGCCAGATCCCTTGCGGGGTAGGCAGAGAGTACAGAGTTCCAACAGGTTCTTTCCTTACATACCTCTCTGGCTTCCTCGACTCTCATAGTTCGTCTCATACACGCTCGCCGGTTACGGAGACTCTTGACTTTTCCATCAGATAAGACTCGGTTTATTTGGTCGTGGTAAGATAGTCTAGGTCTTCCCCGGTACCTGCATCCTTCCACTTTCACATTGTATATCTGTTTTGTCATTCTTTCCTCTGGCATTCTTTCTATATGCCCAAACCAACGGAGCATGCCCTTTCTCATCTTTACACCGATACTATCTTTCATACCTACTCGCTGTCTTACTATGCTGTTGCTAATGCGGTCGGTCAGCTTCACTCCGCACATCCTACTTTCATTCTCCTTCTTACATACCCAGCTCTCGCTACCATGTAACAGCGTTGGGACAAGAAATCCGTTATGTATGGCCAGCTGCGCCTTATGGCTTAAGTGCCGGCTCCCGAGTAGCTTTCCCATCGCACCATTCACTCTGTTCCCTGCACGCATTGTTATACGAGGAATCGATAGTCCCAAAGTCCGAGCGGCGGCTGCGAATGCGTAACTTACTGTTGATAATTTAGTATCGTTTCTTTCTATTTATGTTAAATCAGTTCGAGGGAAACATGAACCATGAGTTAATGCTTTACCTGCCAAACGTCCGTTTCTTAATACTAGACAGTCTGATGTCAGGTGTTTTTCGTGCAAAATGAAGGGACATTTTGGACGTCATTGCCAGCGAACTAACTCCGCCACCAATGCTGGCCCAGCCTTAAATCAAAATGATCGCTTACAGTGCTCGTTCTGTAAGAAATCCGGTCACACAGAAGACTATTGTTTTGCGAAAAACGGGTCAAATACGCGTAATCAACATAATGTAAACTTGTGTAAGCATCATTGTGATTCCCGCTCTCGAGACGTTACGTCAGCCGTAGTGGAGGGCATACCAATGGACGTCCTTATAGACAGCGGGGCTCTTAATTTCTCTCTCATATCATCTGACGTTCACATCTTTCTTGTCAACCTAAGCCCACCTATTGTGTCTTGAAGGGTATAAGTGACCGCGAAGTTATTGCTACATCTTTAGTGACAGTAACAATAGAACTTAGTGACATTTCTATTGAAGCCGATTTGGTAGTCGTACCATCATCATGTATGAACACTCCAATAGTTATTAGGACCGATATTCTGAATAGAGACGGCGTGGTCTATATAAGAACAAAAGATAGGCAGTACCTGTCGCGGTCGCTAAGTTACAAATGTATTAGCAATGTGCACACGGAAGATACATTAAGAATTGATACGCCTCTCCGCGGAAAAAACTATAATGCCTTGGTAGAGATGATAAGTGATCATTCAGACTTTTTTATTTCTGGTAAAGCCACTACCACTAGCACAGAGCCAGTCGCTTATCGCCCTTACAAGCTATCCCATCAAGAAAAATTAAAGTTTAGGAAAATAATCGGTGATCTTTTAGATAAGGGGATAATTAAAGAGTCTCAGTCGGAGTATGCCAGTCCGATTATTTTAGTTAAGAAGAAGGACGGGTCTGATCGCATGTGCGTGGATTTTCGTGCTCTTAACCGGCTTATTGTCAGGGATAGGTATCCGTCGCCTTTGATTGACAATCACATTGATCGATTGGATAATAACACATATTTATCTTGATATGGCAACCGGATTTCACCAAATTCAAAGTAATAAACGTTGCACGCCCTATACCGGCTTTGTAACCCCGGAGGGCCATTAGGAATATCTCAAAATGCCGTTTGGCTTATGTAAGTCTCCAATAGTAAACCAACGAATCATCGATGGCACCTTAGGAAGTTTATTGATGCAGGGCGAGTACTGGTATATATCGATGATGTACCTATAATGAGCTCTTCGATAGCAGAAGGTGTCTACTCCGTGTAGTGTTGCACACGCACACACATGCTGGCTTCTCAATTAATTTATTAAAGTGCTCATTTTTAAAAACTGAGGTAGAGTATTTAGGGCATGTAGTTAGTAAGGGTCAGGTGAGACCGCGCTTGCAAAAAATAGAAGCACTTACGTAATCCCCCCATTTTGGTAAATCAAATATCGCGTACACGAAACTGGGCTCAGATCGCTCAGTCTGCTGATGATGAGGTTCAGGGGCTGTTGGTACAGTTACAGGAGGGTAGATTAGACGCCGGCCGGTACGTAGCTAGAGATGGGCTGCTGTACTACAATGTTTTATTCCCAAAGGTCATAGACTAAGCGAAGTACACTTGGCGAGAGGTCTGCAGATCCAGGGCCAGCGAATTGCTAGCTGAAAGTCGAAGGCGGCAAGACGACCGTGCTAATCAGCATCATCGACCCCCAACGCAATTTAAACTTGATGATTTTGTTTGTGATAAAATATTCACAGTCCATAGGCAAATTAGATCCCGGAATGCGGGGACCTTACAAAGTTATAAAGGTGCTCCCAGCGGCCGCTACGAACTGAAGCTCCTGTCTGGTTGCTATGGCAAGACCACGCAAGCCGCGGCACAGTACATGGTTTCCTGGAAAGGTGAATGGTGCCCCGAGACTTGCTCCTCGTTCTTCGATTGTGAGTATGGAAAACATTTGTTGGTTGGTGCCAACTGAAGCGTCTGTTTTCCATTTATTTTAGTTGGTGCCAACTGGGTTGTTTGTGTTGGTTGTTGCCAACTGGAGTATTTATGTTGGTCGGTGCCACCTGGGTTATTTGTGTTGGTTGTTGCCAACTAGAGTATTTGTTGGTCGGTGCCAACTGGGTTATTTGTGTGGGTTGTTGCCAACTGGAGTATTTATGTTGGTCGGTGCCAAGTGGGTTATTTGTGTTGGTTGTTGCCAACTGGAGTATTTATGTTGGTCGGTGCCAACTGGGTCATTTATGTTGGTCGGTGCCAACTGGGTTATTTGTGTTGGTTGTTGCCAACTGGAGTTATTATATTGGTTGGTACTAACTGAGTTATTTTTGTTGGTTGTTGCCATCTGAGTCCATATTTTTATGTGGTTGGTGCTACTAAAGGAAAGTATTAATCATTATTTTTGGCCGATGTTAATTTTTAACTTAAGTGCGTAATGAGGCGTTCACATGGACTGTATATGTGGATGCGGTGTTTGTGTGATCTATACAAAGGCGCCTTGTGTGTGTGTCACTCGCATCGTATCTATGCGTATAGTTCAGGTATAGCAATTCGGGGGCATAAAGACAATTTTATTTTCACAGTTACTGATGATGAATAATCCAACCAAGGTCCAGTATCCCCAGTAGCTGGACCTAGCCAAATACGATTAATGCCGTTGCTTGATTCAAAACCCCTACCATTAGGTGCCGATGTTCCGTTAGCAGAAAATGCAGAGCTTCCGACCATCGTCGAGGACGACTCCATGTCAGGAGAGGCCGTATAAGATATGAGACAAGCTAATGCCTATAAAAGACGGTGCGCGCTGCATATCGGGTCATTGTCGGTCGAGCGCTCGGTGTGAGAACAACTTAGGAGGGACGGTGTCCTGATGCTTTTTGCGTGGTTACTCTGTGTGGTGTCTTCCATACTGGGCTGGATGCGAAAGAAAAACTTAGAATGCCCCAGTAGCCTTACTTTTGCTAGGCTGGTGGTAAGAGTCCACCAAAGGTAATAACGTCATCCGATCAACGACCAGCTTGCGTTGACGATAGCACTCGACCTGGAGAGAGAAGACTAGGTTGAAAGGGTCTCCCATTTCAGTCCGGGAATTTTTAACCAAGTGCAGGCAAGCAATCTTTGGTAAGGCGCGTTTGCATTTTGGCGTAATATCCTGCTGGACTCAAGACGGCACCATTGTTCTGAAAGCCCCTGATGGTAGTCGGCACCGCATCACTTCAGCCGACGAGTTGAGCCCCTTGGTGGCGCAACACCCGAAGCCAGGCGGGTGAAGCTGGGGGGGATCTGAAAAGTGGGTATACAATACACAGGTAATTTAAGTAGGTTCAATAATTGGTAGGAACAACTTACTTTGTATTTTATCAGTTTATTTTGTTGTTTATTTACTCACTCCTTTAGTTTGTTTAATGTAGGTATAATTATGTTATACCATCTTATTTTATTTTTTCTTTCATATGCTCTCCAATCTCCATCTACCGTCAATTCTAATACAATTGATTTCTGATACAGGATAAAGAATAAAATCAAGGGAAATATTAATTAATAGAATGCATTTCTTCTTCTTATTTTAATGAATGGCCCACAATTTAACAGTGTATTTCGCCAATGTTAAGTAATAATAGAGTATAACAGTAAATTATAAAAATTGGTTTCTTGTCGCGAAATGCCATGACAATCAAATGTCATTTTGACGTTAACGGATGCGTTCAAAAACTTATTGTTTTCTGTAGCTTATTAGACTTTGTAGGTTTATTTATTTTTTTTTTTTTTTTTTTGGGTTGTTTGATTTGTATTTTGAATTGTGTTATCATCACGGAGATCTTGTTATTATTTCTTTTATTTCTTATTTTTTATAATCATTATGGAGTAAGTTGAGCATGTAAAAGTGTATAATGCTACCTGTGTATTTAGCTTTAGTTTTGATGATGTTAGCTGGCGGGTGATGCAGAAACGTATCGTAGTGCTACCAGTCTAGCTTACAATAATATAATATTATTTATTAAATCTGTAAAATATATATTTATAGACTTATATTTATTTATAATATTTATATATAGTTTATGATATCAGACACTGACTCCTTTCATTCCGCCAATAAATCTACTGTCTCCTCGTGTAATGTAAGTTTTATTTCTTTAAATGATAATCTTAGTGACTTTCTACAGAACAAATTCGACCAACAAGTGGCATCAACATCAATGGCGAATACATCACTCACCTTCGATTTGCCGACGACATTGTGGTCGTGGCGGAGTCGCTGGAAGATCTAGGACGAATGCTCGGTGACCTCAACAGAGTATCTCAACAAGTGGGTCTTAAAATGAACATGGACAAAACGAAAATAATGTGTAACGTCCATGTCGTACCCACCGCACTCACCGTTGGGAACTCTACTCTTGAAGTTGTCGACGAATACATTTACCTGGGACAGGTAGTCCGGTTAGGTAGGTCCAACTTTGAGAGAGAGGTCAATCGACGAATCCAACTCGGCTGGGCAGCGTTCGGGAAACTGCGCAACATCTTCTCATCCAAAATACCTCAGTGCCTTAAGACTAAAGTTTTTAGTCAGTGTGTGTTACCAGTGATGATATATGGATCAGAGACGTGGTCTCTTACTATAGGTCTCATAAAAAAGCTCAGAGTTGCTCAGCGAGCTATGGAGAGAGCTATGCTCGGCGTTTCTCTACGCGATCGAATCAGGAATGAGGAGATTCGTAGAAGAACCAAGGTCACCGCCATAGCCGTTAAGATTAGCAAGCTGAAGTGGCAATGGGCGGGCCACATAGCGCGTAGATCGGACGGGCGTTGGGGCAGAAAGATTCTAGAGTGGAGACCACGTATTGGCAAGCGCAGTGTGGGACGACCGCCTGCCAGATGGACCGACGATCTTGTGAAAATCGCAGGAAGTCGTTGGATGCAGGTGGCATCGGACCGGTTACGCTGGAAAGCGATTGGGGAGGCCTATGTTCAGCAGTGGACAAGTATAGGCTGAGATGATGATGATGATGATGAATCTGGTTTTAGGCCTGGCCATAGTACCGTTTCTGCCCTCCTTAAAGTGATTGGTGATATTCAAGCAGGCATGGAAGATACCAAAGTCACCGTGCTTGTATTGGTCGATTTTTCCAATGCCTTTAATACCGTTAATCAGGATATCCTTTTGTCCATTCTCTCCTATCATTTGTGCTCTCAAGAGTCGCTGGATTGGTTTTCCTCTTATCTTCGGGAACGTCAGCAGTCAGTTTTGAGTGATGAAGCGCGACAGCATGGCGTTACCTCGACTCTGGCGTTCCCCAAGGCGGTATACTCTCTCCTCTTCTATTTTCCATTTTCATTGACTTGATAACCTATGAACTTCAGTGTGCGTATCATCTATATGCCGACGACTTGCAATTATACTCGCAAGATAGTGCTGATCGAATTTCTGACCTTATCGGCAAATTAATCCACGATCTGGGGGCAACTAAAAATTGGAACAACAGATTCGGTGTCGCAGTGAATCCAGCAAAGTGCCAAGCAATTCTTGTGGGGAGCTCCAGACTGATTAGCAAACTAAATATTGGTTCTCTACCTCCGCTTGGGTTCAATGGTACAGTTATTCCTATAAGTCCAAGCGTCAAAGATCTCGGTTTACACATCGAAACTACGCTTAGCTGGCAGACCCAAGTTTCGTCGGTTGGTCAAAGAGTCACTGGAACGTTGCGATACCTGTATAAATTAAAAAACTTACTCTAATACCAAAGCAATGCTTGTGCAGTCCTTGATCTTTCCTATTTTCGACTATGGTGATGTGTGCTACTTCGACCTGAATGCAGATCAACTCAATAAACTAGACCGCCTACTTAATAACTGCATTCGATTCGTATTCAATATGCGCAAATATGATCATGTGTCGGAGCATCGTTCACAGTTAAAGTGGTTGCCTATTCGTCAACGCAGAGCTCTAAGGGCACTGACAACATTGTTTTCTATCCTTCATTCTTCTGTAGCGCCTGCTTATCTTACTTCCCGATTTCAATACCTATGCTTCAATCATAATAAACATCTTCGCTCTTCTAATAATTGTCTCCTTCAGTGTCCCTCTCACCGTACTGATTTCATTCACTCTTCCTTCTTTGTCCAATCAATCCTTTTGTGAAATGCATTACCTCAGGATCTCAGGATGGCTACCAATCGTCTCTCATTTTTAAAAAAACTGCAGGACTATCTGTTGAACAAAATGTTGGCGGATTCTTCTAAACGCTAGTTGTTTCATGTCGTTATGTCAAACTGTCTGTTTCATATATAGTATAGTTATATGTGTATGTATATGTATGTATTATACCTGTATGTATTATATGTTATTTATATACAACTGCTTTTGTTGTATGTATGTAATTAGTTTTGTGTTTTTAAATATTTTAATTTCCTTTTTTTTTAATTGTATTTGTGTTAGTAAAATTTTTTTCACTCCTTTTTTATAACTCATAACTGAACTCGAGGTAGAACTAGGTCGCATAAACTGGCACATATTGGGGTTATCCGAAGTCCGGAGACAGGGCGAGGACACGATAACCCTTGAGTCAGTCAGAGCCACCTGTTCTACTTTCGGGAAGGTGATTGGCCCTCTCAGGGCGGTGTCGGTTTCCTGGTCAACAAAGCTCTCACTAACAACGTTGTGGAAGTCAGAAGTGTGTCAACACGGGTAGCGTACCTCATAATTAAAATCACCAACAGGTACACCCTGAAGGTGGTACAGGTATATGCGCCGACTTCGTCATACTGCGACGACATAGCCGAAGCCATGTATGAAGACATAGCCAAGGCATTACATGGCACCACCAAGGCTCACTACAACGTTGTTATGGGGGACTTCAATGCCAAAGTGGGAGTACAAGAACGCGGCGAAACGATAATCGGACCCCACGGCGTGGGGCGCCGAAACCTCAGGGGGCAGATGCAAATCAACTTTCTGGAGTCACAGGGGCTCTTCTTGATAAATTCGTTCTTTAAGAAGAAGCCTCATACTCGTAGAAAGTGGACATGGCGAAGCGCCGACACTGTAACGAGGAACGAGATAGACTTCATCATGACGGCCAGGAAGTCTATATTTAAAGTCGTGTCCGTGATCAACAGGTTTAATACCGGCAGCGAGCACCGGCTTGTCCGAGGCGCTCTATATACTATATATAAACTTCAGGGCCGAAAGGCCACGCATAATGAGGTCTTCTCTCAGACCTACAGCGCCTCAAATAGCTTTAGGGTCCGAAAAGTTCCAACTGGAGCTTCAAAATCGTTTTGACCTGCTGGAAACCGAAGGCAATGTTGACGAGAAAACCGACACAGTGGTCAAAACGCTACAGGATGTGTCTCGAAGAGTTGTTTCCCGGCAAAAAGGGTAACAGAGAGTCTAAACTCTCGCTCGAGACTCTCGAACTTATGAGGCAGAGACGAGAAATGTCACCCACGCAGGCGTGTTCACCGGATGGGAGGAACCTCAACCGGAAGATCCGGAAACTGGTGCGACGTGACCTCCGATGTTCCAACACCCGCACCATCGCGGCTGCGATTGAACAGAACAGAGGCAACAAAGTCTTCGCTCGCCAGCTAGGTAGATCCCATCTGACGAAACTTAATACTATCTATCTATCTATCTATAACCTCACGCCAGATCCCTTGCGGGGTAGGCAGAGAGTACAGAGTTCCAACAGGTTCTTTCCTTACATACCTCTCTGGCTTCCTCGACTCTCATAGTTCGTCTCATACACGCTCGCCGGTTACGGAGACTCTTGACTTTTCCATCTGACAAGACTCGGTTTATTTGGTCGTGGTAAGATAGTCTAGGTCTTCCCCGGTACCTGCATCCTTCCACTTTCATATTGTATATCTGTTTTGTCATTCTTTCCTCTGGCATTCTTTCTATATGCCCAAACCAACGGAGCATGCCCTTTCTCATCTTTACACCGATACTATCTTTCATACCTACTCGCTGTCTTACTATGCTGTTGCTAATGCGCTCGGTCAGCTTCACTCCGCACATCTTCCGCAGAGCTCGCATTTCTACCGCATTTATCCTACTTTCATTCTCCTTCTTACATACCCAGCTCTCGCTACCATATAACAGCGTTGGGACAAGAACTCCGTTATGTATGGCCAGCTGCACCTTATGGCTTTAAGTGCCGGCTCCCGAGTAGCTTTCCCATCGCACCATTCACTCTGTTCCCTGCACTCACTCTTCTCTCTATGTCAGCGGTGTATTTCCCATCCTTACTGAAGGCGCATCCAAGATATACAAACTCATTCACTTGCTCCAGCACATCGTTACCAACCACAATCCTTACATTCGTTCTGGTTTCTTCCCTTTCAAAAACCATAATCTTGGTTTTCTTCACATTCAAGTGTAAGCCATTGATCATGCAGTCGTTTTTCATAACTGTGACTAGTGTTTGCAGATCAGTGGCTGTTGGCGCTATTAAAACCGCGTCATCTGCATAAAGTAGATGGTTTACCACTAAGTCACCCATTTGTACACCTTCATTCATCGCTTTCAGTCTTTGAAGACTTTTGTCCAGATATATTATAAACAGTCTAGCGGACAACACGCAACCCTGCTTGACGCCGATTTTAACGTCAAACCAGGGTGACCTGTTACCACCCACCCGTACGCATGCCTTGCAGTCCACATAAGTGGACTGGACGGCTTGCAACAGAGTGCCATCTATACCATACTCTGGCAAAATGTCCCAAAGTCTCTTTCGCACAACTCTGTCAAATGCCTTCTCGAGATCTACAAAACCGCAGAAAACCTTCCGGCCCACTGCCAGAAACTTAATACTGCGGATGGCAAAACCGTGACCTCCAAGTTCGAGATACTCGAGGAAATTGAGAGTTTCTACAAAGACCTGTACGCATCACGGATGACTAAACCCACGAGACCCAGCGCTGACGACCACAGAACCCCACTCGCACGCCACCACACGGAAGACATCCCTGATGTCAACCAGGACGAGGTTAGAGTGGCTCTCGAGCAGCTCAAAAACAACAAGTCACCAGGCGATGACGGAATCACCACTGAGCTCCTAAAAGCAGGCGGGACTTCAATCCTGAAAAAGCTAGCGAGCCTCTTTAATTCCGTCATCCACCAGGGCTTAACACCTCAAGCGTGGAGCAGGAGTGCGGTGGTTCTGTTCTTCAAAAAAGGTGACAAAACCTTGCTGAAGAACTACAGACCCATCTCACTCCTGAGCCACGTCTACAAGTTGTTCTCGAGAGTACGCACAAACCGCCTCGCCAGAATACTCGACTAGTTCGAGCCACCGGAACAAGCCGGGTTTCGAAAAGGCTACAGCACCGTAGACCGCATCCATACTGTTCGGCAGATTGTACAGAAGACCGAAGAGTACAATCAGCCGCTGTGTATGGCTTTCGTGGACTACGAAAAAGCCTTCGACTCAATCGAAACCTGGGCGGTTTTGGGTGCTCCGCAGCGATGTCGCATCGATTTGCGTTATATCGAGGTGTTCAGATGTCTGTATAATACCGCCACAATGAACGTCAGCTCCAGGACCAAAAGACCAACCCGATCGAGTTGCGTCGAGGGGTAAGACAGGGGGATGTAATATCCCCCAAGCTCTTTACCAGTGCACTCGAAGATGTCTTCAAGACGCTGGACTGGACTGGGCGGGGCATTAACATCAACGGCGAATACATCTCACACCTTCGGTTTGCCGATGATATCGTCATCGTGGAACAGTTAAGCGAAATGCTGCATAGCCTAAATGGAGCCTCTCCAGGTGTCGGTCTCGGCATGAACTTGGATAAAACCAAGATCATGTTTAATGAACATGTCACGCCGGGACCGATTTACGTCGATGGTTCGATGCTCGAAGTTGTTCGGGAGTATGTCTACCTTGGACAAGTTGTCCAATTTGGTAGAAACAACTTCGAGAAAGAAATCAACCGAAGGATCCTATTGGGTTGGGCAGTATTTGGCAAACTACGTCACGTTTTCTCTTCGCCTATACCGCAATGCCTAAAGGCTAAAGTCTATAACCAATGCGTCCTACCTGTTATGACTTACGGGGCCGAGACGTGGCCACTCACAGTGGGACTAGTCCACAAATTCAAAGTCGCACAGCGGGCTATGAAGCGAGCTATGCTCGGCGTCTCTTTGAAGGATAAAATTCGTAACGAGGTAACCGACAAAGAACCAAAGTTACCGACATAGCTCGCAGACTCAGTAGGCTAAAGTGGCAATGGGCTGGTCACATCTGCAGAAGGAACGACGGCCGATGGAGCAAGCGTGTCCTAGAGTGGAGACCGCGACTTGGTAAGCGTAAGGTAAGGCGGCCCCCAGCTAGATGGACCGACGACCTCAAAAAGGTCGCTGGGACAGGCTGGATGCGGAAGGCGGAGGACCGTGTGCAATGGCGCGTGTTAGGAGAGGCTTATGTCCAGCAGTGGACTGCGATAGGCTGATTGATTGATTGATACTCTGTTAGTCGATAGTTTGCTATTATCAAGTAATTGAGATTGTGAAAAATAACACGTGAGTTATTTAAATGTTTAAATCGGAAATTGAATGTTGTTCATTTGTTATAAAATAAATATAATTATTCTATAATAGGAGTGGTTCTTATTTTTTTTATTTATGTTCCACCTCTGATCCTAATTGTATACAAGGTGTAACATAATAAACGCAAGACCTCAGACACCCTAATTAGAGAAGAGCTCTATAAATTCAAAACGAAAATCAAATTTTCAAATTTATAGGTTTTTATCTATCTATCTATATTGCGGGGTAGGCAGAGAGTACAGAGTTCCAACAGGTTCTTTCCTTACATACCTCTCTGGCTTCCTCGACTCTCATAGTTCGTCTCATACACGCTCGCCGGTTACGGAGACTCTTGACTTTTCCATCAGATAGGACACGGTTTATTTGGTCGTGGTAAGATAGTCTAGGTCTTCCCCGGTACCTGCATCCTTCCACTTTCACATTGTATATCTGTTTTGTCATTCTTTCCTCTGGCATTCTTTCTATATGCCCGAACCAACTGAAGGACTAGGTCAATCTTCAGTGAAATAACCACGGATATGTTTGGTATAAACAGATTTATTTCCCAACAGCGATTTAACAACACGTCTGTGCTCCTTCAACCGGTGATGTCAAGTGATGTCAAATCGAAATACGAGTTACAAAGTCTACCCTCAACTGTCAACTTGCATTAGTTGGCTTTGATCAGATCATTCGATTACATAGATTATAAAAGTTAAGTCGATTATTAATCGATTGACATATCGGTTGTGAAACGAACAATATCGAAATCATTAGATAACGAGTATTGATATCAATGCTTATAGTAGTCGATGCTAACTAAATCGATGCTTACAGCTCGGCCATCCTTATCAAGGTGGGTCCTCACACAAAATAATTAAGTTTACATAATATACACGCATTGTAATTACAATTTAAAAAAAGAAAAACTAAATGAAATAAATAACTAGACTCACAGTCTGTCATGATCTGCGAACATCTGTGCAATATCGTATAGATATTCTTCTATGTCTGCACTGTTCGCTCATAACCTGTGTCTCACAATCACAATCGTAATCATTCGTTAGATTAATGTGATCTGCAGCCATCTGTGCCTAAGCACTGACTGCTCACAATCATGCATACATGTATAATCAATTTACTTCTAATCAAATAACTATGTATAATATTTTAAGAAGATTAAAATCACATATTCGCGTCAATAATGGACGATGATGAGACTGAGCGCAGTAGCCGCGATCTGCAGTCATCTGTGTTCAAACACTGACTGCTCGCGACCCATGCCATAGTCCAATTACTCATTCATGCCAACAAATTAACAACAGGTATAGTCTGTCTCGATCTGCGGTCATCTGTGCGTAAGCACTGACCGCTCGTGACCTATAACCTGTCATCATCTGATTATCCATGTATGCTAATAATCAACAACGCATAGTCTGTCGCGATCTGCAGTCATCTGTGTATAACCACTGACTGCTCGCAACCTATGCCGCTTATAAACACAAAATTCATAATCACATACGTAGTACAGTCAGTTACGATCTGCGTCATCTGTGTAAATTAACCAAAATACACTGACGCTCGCAACCTATACCTTCCTATTAACATACATTACAAAATCAAGTTTTATTTGTTATTCTCATCATTATTATTGTTTGTGTCGCTGTCGTTTTCGCTCTCGAATCCTTTAAAATTTAACCACGGATGAATCTTATCAATTGATACAATATTTTCGTACCTCTTGTTTCCTCTTCTAGTAAGAGGAGTATCGACAACTAAAAATCTATCATTAGGTAGTATTTTAAGTATTCTATACGGTCCATGGAATTTAGGTGGAAGTTTCTTTGATTTGCCTACTCTGTCCTTATCAAATGTAGTTCTTTCTATTCTAACAAGGTCTCCTTCATTATACTTTGTCGCTGATTTTCTATGCTTATCAAAACGTTCTTTAGCAATACTCTGTTCTTTTTCAATTCTAACTACGGTTTCCGTCCTAAGGTCTGTTAGTTCATTACCGCTTATTCTGTTTACTGTTGCATTTATCACATCACTTAATATATTTTCAGAAGTACTTGTAATTTTATAACCGAATAATAACTCTGACGGGCTCTTGCCTGTGGTCTTGTTGGCGGAAGTGTTTAATCCTAATTGTACTTCGCCTACGTATTCGTCCCAGGTATTATCATTTTTGCCGTGACACTTTGTACTCAGAGCATCAGAAATCGTACGGTTAAATCTCTCGATCCGTCCGTTCGCTCGCGGAGTTGCTACGGCATTCAATATGTGTTTTATTCCAGTATTTTCAACAAAAGTTTTAAATTTAGAACTCGTAAAACATGAGCCTCTATCTGTGATTAATCGCACAGGTGCTCCAAAATAACTGAAATGTTCTTTGAACACACGGACAGCTGTAGTAGTTTTCGTATCTCTAACAGGTTTGATATTTATAAATTTTGTAAATGAATCAATGATTACTAAAAGGTACATATTGCCTCTCCGCGAACGAACGAATGGCCCCAAATGGTCTGCATGCAAAGTATGAAAAGGGATATCTGGTTTCGGGATAGGATGCAACGTTCCTTCTTTAGGCCCTCCAGGAGCTTTATGGTAGGCACATTCTAAGCACGCAGTTACATACTTTTTCGTAAAGCGGCGCATTTTGGGGAACCAAAAGGAAGCTTTAAGCCTTTTCAAGGTTTTGTCATAACCAAAATGACCCACGTCATCGTGGTTCATCCTTAATAATTGCCATCTAACTAATTTAGGGACCACCCAACGTGACTCACCATCAATTACCCTATACACACGATCAGCTTTTAACTGATAATTTTTATGTACATCTGCGATATATGCAGTGTCCTTGTCCAATAAAATCTCTTTTATTCTTTTCACTTCATCGTCATCACTTTGAACGGTCGCAATCCAGTCCTGAACGGCTAATTCAAATACATCGATCACGTGAGTTTCATTAATCGCGGTAGTCTATACAAAGACGTTTATCTTTTCGAAATAATATAGTTCTAATGAATCATTAAATTTTGCCTTTTTAGATAACATTTCCGTTAAAATTTCCGCATAGTCATCACTTGATGGAAAAGACTCCATTAATTTAACTTTCCATTCGGTCCACGAAAACGACATCGAAGGCAGAGTTTGATACCACGTCCTGGCCACACCGCTTAGCTTAGGTAGTGCGTAATGAATTATCTGGTCTTCATCCCATTTATACAATCGAGCACATTCCTCAACTTTGGTAAGCCATGTGACAATAGTTTGGCCTTTTATCATGGGGTCAAACTCCGGTATAACGTTACCTAACACGGGAAACTTATTTCCCTCTGAACGACTACCACTAATCGATTTAATCAATTCAGTAATTAACAATCGAGTACTATCACCATCAAAATTGGAACGACTTACTTGTCTTTGTTCGGGTGAGTTGCTCAGGCTACGCCGTATACTCGTCTCGACACGTGAACTATGCAGTCTCGATCCAGATCGACGTCCTTTATGGTGATCCTGATCTTCTCCACCGCTCCGACGAACAGCATTTCGATTTTCTTCTAAACTTTCGGTTCTTCTTTTTCTAGGTTCAGGTGTGCATGTCTCGCGGCTTCGCCTATTGCATCTTGATTTTGACTGCCTCCTATCAGCTTCCGCAGATTCTTCTTGTTCATTCGATTTGGTTCTGAGGCGTTTCTTTCGATTTTTCCCTCCAGTATTTTCATTGTTCATGCTTCAATTATATGTTTTAGTCTCATGTACTCTCCGGTGGCGGTGACGTCGCGCACCAGATGAATTTGTACATGTACCTTCGTTATCACTACTCATGATGTGCAATCACAAAAATTTTCTTACAGGATGCCCGTGGCGGCAAAATAACACGTGGATTTAGTAGATCCCGCTTCTGACCTGAAAGGACTAGGTCAATCTTCAGTGAAATAACCACGGATATGTTTGGTATAAACAGATTTATTTCCCAACAGCGATTTAACAACACGTCTGTGCTCCTTCAACCGGTGATGTCAAGTGATGTCAAATCGAAATACGAGTTACAAAGTCTACCCTCAACTGTCAACTTGCATTAGTTGGCTTTGATCAGATCATTCGATTACATAGATTATAAAAGTTAAGTCGATTATTAATCGATTGACATATCGGTTGTGAAACGAACAATATCGAAATCATTAGATAACGAGTATTGATATCAATGCTTATAGTAGTCGATGCTAACTAAATCGATGCTTACACAACGGAGCATGCCCTTTCTCATCTTTACACCGATACTATCTTTCATACCTACTCGCTGTCTTACTATGCTGTTGCTAATGCGGTCGGTCAGCTTCACTCCGCACTCTTCCGCAGAGCTCGGATTTCTACCGCATTTATCCTACTTTCATTCTCCTTCTTACATACCCAGCTCTCGCTACCATATAACAGCGTTGGGACAAGAACTCCGTTATGTATGGCCAGCTGCGCCTTATGGCTTAAGTGCCGGCTCCCGAGTAGCTTTCCCATCGCACCATTCACTCTGTTCCCTGCACTCACTCTTCTCTCTATGTCAGCGGTGTATTTCCCATCCTTACTGAAGGCGCATCCAAGATATACAAACTCATTCACTTGCTCCAGCACATCGTTACCAACCACAATCCTTACATTCGTTCTGGTTTTTATCTTTTTTTAAAGCACTTTTATACCCCAATTAACAATGAAATTTGTACGTGTATGTGTGCGTTTTGAGAAATATGTTTTAGCACTGCATTTGGAATCTTTTTCTTGCTATGAATCAAGAATAAATTTAATTTTTTATAGCGCACTGAAGGAGTAAAAGCATTTTTTGCAAATTTAAAAAAAATGTAAGGTACATGAAAAATTGTTGGAATCAAGTCAGTTACAGATTTAGAACAAACTAATAATAATACACTTTATTGCACATAAAATATTATGACAGGGAACAAGATCGAACATAGTTATGTTGGTACAGTAAGGCGGCCTTATCGCTTAAAGCGATTTCTTCCAGGCAACCTTTAGGTAGAGGACAGAGATGTTAAAAAAAAATGGAAATGGGTAAGGTGCAACAATGAATATAATAACATAAAAATAAAAAAGAAGTAAAATAAAACAAAAAGAACCTATTATACATTACGCAACTGAATGACGAAATAAATAAATATAAAGGAAAGGAGAAACGAAAGAGATACGAGCAAATGTAAAAAACTAAAATTAAAAGGGAACTTGCTAAAGGTGTTAGGTCTGCAGGTAATGTGCTTTAAGATCCCGCTTAAATATTTCCCGGGACTTAGCACGCCTTATAGAATCAGGTAAGGAGTTCCAAAGACGAATACTTTGGACAGTGAAGGAATTAGTAAAGAAGTTAGAAGAATGGGTAGGGATAGTTAGGCGAAGTGTCGAAGAGGAACGAAGTTCACGCGACTGAGTAGTGGCGAGAAAGGAAAAACGTTCCTTAAGATACATTGGAGTGCACGGGTTAAATAAGATAGAATAGAGTAGTGATAGTACATGCATATTCCTACGGTGATGGACAGGGAGCCACTCAAGTTGAGAACGGAATTCAAACTACTTTCAGGTCCTGCGTTTATTATGTTACACCTTGTATATATATATATATATATATATATATATATATATATATATATATATAATCGGTCAAACTTATGAAATAAAAAACCCATTCCATCAAGAAAAACATATCATTATTTTTGCACTGAGAAATAAATAAAGACTTCACTTTTAATATTCCATTCTTATAAAAATTTGTTAGATCTTTCCGAGAACCGTTTTGAAATGTCATTATTAAAACGAAATCCTGTATTTCAACATCTGAAAGCTAAGTTGAAGGAAACATATTTCTTTTACAATTGGTAAGTATAACGTTAAGCCTAGATTAAGCTGGGTGATATAATTTTTACGTAAACTTTAGTAAATGTCAACTCATAAAAAAAAATTAATAGATTTTAATGCTTTTTTGTAGCTTTAGGACGCTTACACACTGGTATGACGACGCACTGCAATGCGAATCTAATATTTAAAGATTTACGATGCATTTTGCGTCGTCATCATAGTTTTTGCAATGCGGTGTCGCGCCTGTGTTGTGTAAGACAAATTCTTTGCCGCACGACCCGCACCGCTTGCACGCCTTATAGAATTAGGTAAGGAGTTCCAAAGACGAATACTTTGGACAGTGAAGGAATTAGTAAAGAAGTTAGAAGAATGGGTAGGGATAGTTAGGCGAAGTGTCGAAGAGGAACGAAGTTCACGCGACTGAGTAGTGGCGAGAAAGGAAAAACGTTCCTTAAGATACATTGGAGTGCACGGGTTAAATAAGATAGAATAGAGTAGTGATAGTACATTAATTGATAAGAATCCAGGAATCATCCCAGAAGGCGGATTCTCGTATTTAATTCACACTGAGACTGAATATTGACTGAATTGAGATTTAATTATGAATCGATCGAGCTCCATTAAAGTATCGATCTTATTTCAGTATCATCTCAGTCTAATTTCGATATTATGTGAAGTTGTTTCATTTAAAATATATTGTTGATGTGTGACATGTGTTAATCGTATGTTAATCTCAGTTGCCGCATATTAAATAAAAAAGATCTAACTGAAATCTTAAATTTGACGATTGTTTTGTATATTTGTTGTTCATTTTATCGGAATACCGGTTTACATTTTGTTCAACTTTCGGTCCGATCTGGATTCGGTCGATGTCGATATTTTGCGAGAATACCCTTTGTGAGGTTTATGACATTAAGATTAGATCGAGACTGCAAGCATTTTGAACACTTTTAATTACGAGAATTGGACTTCAGTTGTAATCTCGTAAGATTTGTCGCTAAAGCACTCGAGAGAGTTCTACCAGATGTTAATTAAACGGAATTCTAGTGTCTATTTTATCCCAAATACGTCACATAGACACAAGAAGTTTCCTAAATATAGCGTCGGTCATCTTCATTAACTAGCAAACGTTGATAGCTATATTAAAATCCAGACTAGACAAAAAAATCAAGGTTGCGGCTGCATTCGTGTAGGGTACGCAGAACGATAGAAACGTTTTTCTTTGTATGACCAAACTGTAAATTTTGGTGTGAAGTTTAAAAAAAGTTTCACGATTTCCGTTACAAATGATTTATTTTGAATTGTAAAAGTTTTTTGTTTGACTTTAAATTGTTAAAGAAAATAAATAGTTCATTTGATTTGTTGATTTAACGTAGGCGCTGATTAAAATGGTATCTGATTTGACTCAACTAAAAGTATAAATTGATCAGGCCGACCATTTTTAAGTTAGTTTGATTCGAGCGCTCGAACGGAGCAGATGTAGTAAACGAGTGACCAAGAATTGTTAAAAAGTATATCGTGTACACGGAATTAATTTTCGAGGTTAAAGGTATTAAAGGAATAACTTTATGTTTAACGTGTTTAATTCGCTTTTCACACATCAGAGGCGGGATAAACCAACAAGGTATGCTCAGCAATGTTTTTTTTTTTTCTTTTGTTCTAAAACTAAATGAATACATGAAGATCTATTCGCATTTTATGAAGATTATATTTTAAAGCCACAATGTTTTAGTATTCACATGACTATATAACTATCCTTTGCTACACGCCCGCTTATTTACTTATTTGCGATTTATAATTGATATTAGCCACTTGACTTCACGGTTTTTTTAAATACACTTTTTTGGGTATTCACAGTATGTATACACAGCAATATCAATAATGATCTATAATTGTAATTATTGTCTATATATGATCACGATAGTTTAATGCGTGTAAACATTTTAATCCCTTCAAGGCTTATTCACAAAACTTTAGGATGAATATAAAGGAATTTCAATGAAAAAAAAAATAGAATTGGTACAATAGGAATATTGATGAAATTAATATTGATGAGCCATGTTAGTAAAGACTGTTCAAATAGTAATAAGAAAATGTCAATGAGAAATAGTAGCAATATTCTATAATATTTATTTCATTTTGACATAAAGTTCTTTCCAAATGGTTTCATATTATGGGCTAGTAATTATGTCTCGTTGAGATTATGAGTTTTACCTGGTCATGTAAAAGAGGCCCTTTGTAAGAAGCTAAAATTATATAAGTTGCCTGCTCAGATTAACTATGGGGCGGATAAAAAAAAAACAACAGACTGGAAGTCAGGTTTTCGTGGATAGAAGCTTGTCTATTTCAGAGGATACGAACACCAGCCATAGTTATCTTATTATCCGTGGCTGTTCACTTGGTATTGCGGTCGGGTTATAATTGTAATAATTATTGTTATAAATCTAAATTTTCCTATGGGCCCTAGGAGGCCAAGGCCTCCTCTCCCTACTTTCACTTACTCCAGCGTAGTGCAAGTTGATGTCGGTCCTTTTGATTGATTATAATGTCTTTGTACTTACCCATGTGAAATAAAGTGACACTAAAGCAGGATTGGTTTTTATAATGAACGTTATCTTTAAAATTTAAATGTTCTTATATTGAAATCAATAAAGTAAGATTTGCGACTAAAATGAAACCTGAAGACCCTCCCCGTGTTAGTAAAATATTCTCTAAATATACCTTAGTAGCCTAATTGATACAGGGCGTGGTCCCTGGTGAACTGGTATGTACTCACTTTTTACTCTTTTCTTTGATTTGCAGCTTCCAACCAAGTTCATTAGTAATGGTTATTTCTAGCAATTTTGGATTATTGTTAATTATGGTTACTTTATTAAAAATATCACGATGGGGATGATCATCGTGATATGTGATGACATCATCATCACATATCGCGATGGGGTATTCCTTCTGAAATTACTATCTATTTCTTTGTAGTCATTCAAAATTTAAAAAAAAATTACTGTTAGTCCCTACTCAATAAACAAAATTTGTCGATGAATCATTTGTTAATTTTGCTGCCTGAATTGTAATGGTCACTGTGGCATCAAAGTAAACTTGTATCTTTACGCTGTGGTAGTTTAGTTAATGGATAAAACCAAGTGATAGTTTATAGATTTTGAAATGTCATTAATGTAAATAGGTAAATAAAAAAAAAAATTGAGATTCCAGATTTAAACAAAAAGAAAGAAATATAATTTCAATTATTGGTATAAAATTCTGCACATGATCTTAATTGTCCATAAGATTATTTGTAGGAGAACTGCTTTTATTTCAAGTCATCAGTAGATATATTCTTTTTGATACACTAGGAACGATTTCAATGAGCTTATATTAAAACACTTGTAAGCATTTGCTGTTCTTATAGATACATCATCACGATCTGTACTGGTAATTGGCTTCTGAGTTAGATTTTTTTTAATCTTTCTTGATACCTAAATGTGGAGCCATGAACATTAATTTTCTATGCAAGTTGTTGTGGGTGCAGTTACCATTATCAAAATAATCTTATTGATGAAAAAAATCTTGAATTAATTCGCCATTACTTTTGGGTTACAATGTTTTTTTAAAGGATATTTCATCTTGCAATCAAATTTTCGTTGTAGTTGATTTTTTTTTTTTTATATATATTCTATAATATAGCCCACACTAAATAATAATATTAGCCCTGTTAAGAAACTGTCCCACTGTTGGGCACGGGCCTATAAGCCCTCTCAAACTGAGAGGGTTTATAGGCCATAGTCCACCACGCTGGCCTAGTGCGGGTTGGCGAACTTCACACACCTTCGAGAAACTCTTAGGCATGCAAGTTTCCTCACGGTGTTTTCCTTCACCATTAAAGCAAGTGATAATTAATTTTTAATACGCACATGCTTTCGAAAAGACAGAGGTGCGTGCCTGGGTTTGAACCCGAGACCTTTGACTTTGCAGTCCAACGGTCTAACCACTAGGCTATCACTGCTTTAGATAGCCCACACTGTTATTTTGTTATTAAGATATTTTATAATGTTAAATAATGCGGAGTAATTACTTTTAGAAGTGCTTTATTTTTAATTGTAGGTGTTGCTTAGCCTTTTAGCTCCATAATTGCAGTTTTTCTTACTATACTATTCTCAAGATACTATGTTAAAAATTATCTGGAGACGAAGCGCAATTCATAAAACAAAGTATGTGTGGGTTCAATTAAACAGTCATATGCGTCATTAGTTATCTCATATATATATATATATATATATATATATATATATATATGAGATACATGTATATATATATATATATATATATACATGTATCGGAGGTTACTATTTTGTAAATAAATATTTCAAAGGTTTCTGGGCAATAGTTGTTGCATTTTGTGTCGATTGACCTCTCTCTCAAAGTTGGACCTACCTAACCGGACTACCTGTCCCAGGTTAATGTATTCGTCGACAACTTCAAGAGTAGAGTTCCCAACGGTGAGTGCGGTGGGTACGACATGGACATTAAACATTATTTTTGTTTTGTCCATATTCATTTTAAGACCCACTTGTTGGGATACTCTATTGAGGTCACCGAGCATTCGTCCTAGATCTTCCAGCGACTCCGCCATGACCACAATGTCGTCGGCAAATCGAAGGTGAGTGATGTATTCGCCATTGATGTTGATGCCAAGTCCTTGCCATTCCAAGAGCTTGAAGGCGTCCTCTAAGGTGGCCGTAAACAGTTTCGGAGAAATGACGTCTCCCTGTCTTACTCCTCTTTTTATGGGGATCACTTTCGTGCACTGCCCCTGTACTCGGACTGACATGGTGGCGTTATTATACAAGCACTTCAACACTTCGATATACCTATAGTCAATGCGGCATCGCTGGAGAGATCTAAGAACCGCCCAAGTCTCGATCGAATCAAAGGCTTTCTCATAGTCCACAAACGCCAAGCATAGTGGCCGATTATACTCCTCAGTCTTCTGTATAACCTGCCGCAGCGTATGTATGTGGTCTATGGTACTAAAACCTTTCCGGAAACCGGCTTTTTCGGGAGGCTGGAAGTCATCGAGCCTTCGTTCGAGACGATTCGTAATGACTCTCGAAAACAACTTATAAACATGGCTCAGCAGTGTGATGGGCCTATAGTTCTTCAATAAAGAATTATCACCTTTCTTGAAAAACAGCACCACCACACCCCTGTTCCATGCTTCCGGCGTTTTCCCTTCAAGCAAGACGGAATTAAATAGCCTCTGAAGGACTTTAAGTACCGGCGATCCGCCCGCCTTCAGAAGTTCTGCAGTAATTCCGTCTTCACCCGGCGCTTTGTTGTTTTTTAGTTGTTTGAGAGCCATCCTAATTTCGCACAGGCTGATGTCCGGGATATCTTCAGTGCAGTGTCGGGTTAGCTTGGCTCTTGGGTTTTTTACCAAGTCAACAACAGGTTTAGCTACTGAGGTATATAACTTTCCATAGAACCTCTCTATCTCCCTGAGCACCTCTGACCTATTTGACGTTACGTTTCCGTCCTCCGTCTTCAGCATCGTCAACTGGCTCTGCCCAATAGACGCGTCTCTTGCGAACACTTTAGAGCCCTTGTTCTGCTCTATGGTCTCCTCAATACGCCTTGCATTGAAGGACCGTAAGTCGTGTCGCAAGGACTTCAATATCTGTCCATTAAGCTGCCTATAGGACTTAGCATCATCGGAGGTTTGGAGCGTCATGGAACGTCGCTCAGCCATGAGGTTTGGGGTGTAGTCAGATAGTTTTTGAGGCCTATTTTTACGGTGGGTCTTAAAATACTTGGACCCGACCGTATGAACAGTCTCTACCAGCCTGTTGTAGATTTCGTCCACTGATGCGCTGCTGTCTAGCAATTCGAAGCGGTTTGACAATTCGAGTTGAAAGTTCTCGGGGTTTTGGATATATGCATGAGTAGGTCGGAGCGTAGACTTCATCAGACGCGATCTTTCCATTTTGACATTAATATTTAATGTTCCTCTGACCATTCGGTGATCACTGCCGGTTTTTACCCTATGAATCACGGAGACATCAAGATAGAACGGACGACGGAGATATATATATATATATATATATATATATATATATATATATATACATGTATCGGAGGTTACTATTTTGAACTCTTTCTTCCAGAAGCCGCCTCATAGGAAATGGACCTGGATGAGCCCGGATGGTTACACAAAAAATGAGATAGACTTCATCATGAGCACCAAGCGACAAATATTTAATGATGTCTCCGTGATTCATAGGGTAAAAACCGGCAGTGATCACCGAATGGTCAGAGGAACATTAAATATTAATGTCAAAATGGAAAGATCGCGTCTGATGAAGTCTACGCTCCGACCTACTCATGCATATATCCAAAACCCCGAGAACTTTCAACTCGAATTGTCAAACCGCTTCGAATTGCTAGACAGCAGCGCATCAGTGGACGAAATCTACAACAGGCTGGTAGAGACTGTTCATACGGTCGGGTCCAAGTATTTTAAGACCCACCGTAAAAATAGGCCTCAAAAACTATCTGACTACACCCCAAACCTCATGGCTGAGCGACGTTCCATGACGCTCCAAACCTCCGATGATGCTAAGTCCTATAGGCAGCTTAATGGACAGATATTGAAGTCCTTGCGACACGACTTACGGTCCTTCAATGCAAGGCGTATTGAGGAGACCATAGAGC
Source organism: Phalera bucephala (assembly GCA_905147815.2). Classification (NCBI taxonomy): domain Eukaryota; kingdom Metazoa; phylum Arthropoda; class Insecta; order Lepidoptera; family Notodontidae; genus Phalera; species Phalera bucephala. The sequence continues at coordinate 2,069,612 of CAJHXA020000004.1, read as the reverse complement.
AGAACAAGGGCTCTAAAGTGTTCGCAAGAGACGCGTCTATTGGGCAGAGCCAGTTGACGATGCTGAAGACGGAGGACGGAAACGTAACGTCAAATAGGTCAGAGGTGCTCAGGGAGATAGAGAGGTTCTATGGAAAGTTATATACCTCAGTAGCTAAACCTGTTGTTGACTTGGTAAAAGACCCAAGAGCCAAGCTAACCCGACACTGCACTGAAGATATCCCGGACATCAGCCTGTGCGAAATTAGGATGGCTCTCAAACAACTAAAAAACAACAAAGCGCCGGGTGAAGACGGAATTACTGCAGAACTTCTGAAGGCGGGCGGATCGCCGGTACTTAAAGTCCTTCAGAGGCTATTTAATTCCGTCTTGCTTGAAGGGAAAACGCCGGAAGCATGGAACAGGGGTGTGGTGGTGCTGTTTTTCAAGAAAGGTGATAATTCTTTATTGAAGAACTATAGGCCCATCACACTGCTGAGCCATGTTTATAAGTTGTTTTCGAGAGTCATTACGAATCGTCTCGAACGAAGGCTTGATGACTTCCAGCCTCCCGAAAAAGCCGGTTTCCGGAAAGGTTTTAGTACCATAGACCACATACATACGCTGCGGCAGGTTATACAGAAGACTGAGGAGTATAATCGGCCACTATGCTTGGCGTTTGTGGACTATGAGAAAGCCTTTGATTCGATCGAGACTTGGGCGGTTCTTAGATCTCTCCAGCGATGCCGCATTGACTATAGGTATATCGAAGTGTTGAAGTGCTTGTATAATAACGCCACCATGTCAGTCCGAGTACAGGGGCAGTGCACGAAAGTGATCCCCATAAAAAGAGGAGTAAGACAGGGAGACGTCATTTCTCCGAAACTGTTTACGGCCACCTTAGAGGACGCCTTCAAGCTCTTGGAATGGCAAGGACTTGGCATCAACATCAATGGCGAATACATCACTCACCTTCGATTTGCCGACGACATTGTGGTCATGGCGGAGTCGCTGGAAGATCTAGGACGAATGCTCGGTGACCTCAATAGAGTATCCCAACAAGTGGGTCTTAAAATGAATATGGACAAAACAAAAATAATGTTTAATGTCCATGTCGTACCCACCGCACTCACCGTTGGGAACTCTACTCTTGAAGTTGTCGACGAATACATTAACCTGGGACAGGTAGTCCGGTTAGGTAGGTCCAACTTTGAGAGAGAGGTCAATCGACGAATCCAAATCGGCTGGGCAGCGTTCGGGAAACTGCGCAACATCTTCTCATCCAAAATACCTCAGTGCCTAAAGACTAAAGTTTTTAGTCAATGTGTGTTACCAGTGATGACATATGGATCAGAGACGTGGTCTCTTACAATAGGTCTCATAAAAAAGCTCAAAGTTGCTCAGCGAGCTATGGAAAGAGCTATGCTCGGCGTTTCTCTACGTGATCGAATCAGGAATGAGGAGATTCGTAGAAGAACCAAGGTCACCGACATAGCCCTCAGGATTAGCATGCTGAAGTGGCAATGGGCTGGCCACATAGCGCGAAGATCGGACGGGCATTGGGGCAGAAAGATTCTAGAGTGGAGACCACGTATTGGCAAGCGCAGCGTAGGACGACCGCCTGCCAGATGGACCGACGATCTTGTGAAAATCGCAGGAAGTCGTTGGATGCAGGTGGCATCGGACCGGTTACGCTGGAAAGCGATTGGGGAGGCCTATGTTCAGCAGTGGACAAGTATAGGCTGAAATGATGATGATGATGAATAACTTTTCAGTAGTAACAGTTGATTGGCCCATATTTTCAAAGCTGCTGGAGTAATTTTTGCAAAACTTGCACCGATCCTAAAGTGGAAACACATTCGAGTCAAACACAACGTATATACATACACACATACATAAATCCCTACGCACACATACATACACATACACGTGCATACACAAATACATGCATACTTACACGCATACTTTCGTATACCTATATTTTCATTTATTTGGACCATAACAGTTATACCATAAAAAATTATTGAACGGAGAATGCGCGTGAAGTCCGATGGAATGTTGTGCGAGGCACAAGGGGGTTTCAGGTCTGGAAGAGGATGTTCGGATCAAGTCTTCTCACTCCGCAACATCGTAGAGAAGCATCTGGCAGTGGGCCGGAAGGTTTTCTGCGGTTTTGTAGATCTGGGGAAGGCATTTGACAGAGTTGTGCGAAAGAGACTTTGGGACATTTTGCCAGAGTATGGTATAGATGGCACTCTATTGCGAGCCGTCCAGTCCACTTATGTGGACTGCAAGGCATGCGTACGGGTGGGTGGTAACAGGTCACCCTGGTTTGACGTTAAAATCGGCGTCAAGCAGGGTTGCGTGTTGTCCGCTAGACTGTTTATAATATATCTGGACAAAAGTCTTCAAAGACTGAAAGCGATGAATGAAGGTGTACAAATGGGTGACTTAGTGGTAAACCATCTACTTTATGCAGATGACGCAGTTTTAATAGCGCCAACAGCCACTGATCTGCAAACACTAGTCACAGTTATGAAAAACGACTGCATGATCAATGGCTTACACTTGAATGTGAAGAAAACCAAGATTATGGTTTTTGAAAGGGAAGAAACCAGAACGAATGTAAGGATTGTGGTTGGTAACGATGTGCTGGAGCAAGTGAATGAGTTTGTATATCCTGGATGCGCTTTCAGTAAGGATGGGAAATACACCGCTGACATAGAGAGAAGAGTGAGTGCAGGGAACAGAGTGAATGGTGCGATGGGAAAGCTACTCGGGAGCCGGCACTTAAGCCATAAGGCGCAGCTGGCCATACATAACGGAGTTCTTGTCCCAACGCTGTTATATGGTAGCGAGAGCTGGGTATGTAAGAAGGAGAATGAAAGTAGGATAAATGCGGTAGAAATGCGAGCTCTGCGGAAGATGTGCGGAGTGAAGCTGACCGACCGCATTAGCAACAGCGTAGTAAGACAGCGAGTAGGTATGAAATATAGTATCGGTGTAAAGATGAGAAAGGGCATGCTCCGTTGGTTCGGGCATATAGAAAGAATGCCAGAGGAAAGAATGACAAAACAGATATACAATGTGAAAGTGGAAGGATGCAGGTACCGGGGAAGACCTAGACTATCTTACCACGACCAAATAAACCGAGTCTTATCTGATGGAAAAGTCAAGAGTCTCCGTAACCGGCGAGCGTGTATGAGACGAACTATGAGAGTCGAGGAAGCCAGAGAGGTATGTAAGGAAAGAACCTGTTGGAACTCTGTACTCTCTGCCTACCCCGCAAGGGATCTGGCGTGAGGTTATAGATAGATAGATAGATAGATAACAGTTATCAAAATTCAAAATGGTATACATCCTATACTTTGCGCTTGCCCCGGGATTTGGTTTGACGTGGTAATATGTATAGATAAATAGCATATTAAAGAAGTTAAATCAAACTGTAAAAACAATCATCTTAATTTTAAAAGATCTTTTGAAGAACAAGCTTTTGTTGCGAAAACACAATGAAAATATCTTGCTTAGTTGGGTCCCATTGGGCATCTATCGGCTCTATCAGACCATGAACACCTTCTGGGCCCATAGTACTTGTAAAGACAAATTTAACAAGCCCAAATACGACGTGCTTCTGTTGAGTAATTGGGTAGTTCGGTTGCCCACCATCGGGCTCCATCATCAGACTCGACAAAACGGATCTAACGAGCCCCAAGCGCGATGGAGTTATGTTAAGTACATGAGTGGTTCTTTTATTCACCTTTCGGCTTCACCATCGGACCCTGAACAGCATCTGGTTGTGTAGAGTTAGGCAATACTAATACATACAGACCTAAACATAGAAAGGTTGTGTGACCGTCGTCAAATTTCGTCATCAGACAGGCTCCATATTGTCATTGTCTCCCAACTTATGTACATATGCCAAATTTCGGCTCAGTCTGATGCCTGCGGGTGCTTGGGGATGGATCACAAAAACTTGGACCGGGGGGGACAGATGGACAGACAGACATACATGCGAGCAGTGGGGGTTGAGTGAAGGCTAATAGAAACAAAATAAGACTGATTAGGAATAGAGTAGGTATAAACGATATGGAAAAATTAATGACTTGTAATAAAAATTTAGACTTTGATTATAATATTACGTTTGTGTACTTGTATTAAATTAAAAAGATATAGTTGTATTATATATAATATAGTTTGTATTTGCTGTTAACGTCAAGATTTGGATGGTTATATGTAAATTTATTACAAAGGCTACATTCTCGACGTACATGCATACATTCTTAATGCTACTCTTCAAGGCATTCTTTTTGTTGTCCATGATAAGAATAACGACGATCAAGGTATTTCACCATGGTTAAATTTGAGGAGGCCTGGGAATGGTTGCTGGGATACTATGCTAGAGGGGGAGCATAGATGTTTTCGCTTGATTTTGAGTTGATTGCTATTTGTCGGATAATTAAGTGGATTTATTTTCTAAGGGATTTTGGGTAACTAGCGGGTTATTTGATTGAGTGGATATGTTTTCCGCTGGATACTGGATGGTTCACTTGTTGTCGGATTGGGTGGATATGTTTTCCACTGGATACTGGATGGCTCACTTGTTGGCGGATTGAGTGGATATGTTTTCCGCTGGATACTGGTTGGCTCAGTTGTTAGCGGATTCAGTGGATATGTTTTCCGCTGGGATGTTTCCCACTAAATACTTTTAGGTTCACTAAAAGTCGAATGTTTGCTATTATTTGTAGTGAGATATTTCAATGACTTCGGAGGGTTGTGCTAGTACTCCACCTGGTGCGGTCTGCGACTATGAGTATTGGGCGGTATGCTGCCGACTTCACATCTCTCAGAGACTATGTCATTGCAGGTTTATAAAGGTTAAGCGGAAGCATCTGTTATCTCCGTCCCGCACCGATGATGAAAGCAGCTGTGCTAAAGAAATTATGTGTGTATACGGCGTGTGACGTGGATGGCGCGGAAACTCAAAGTGGTTGGCTCCAAATCGGCAATTGAGTCCCATCTATTTTTAAATACCCATATATTTATTATACTCGAATGTAAGCTAGCAAGAATTGCTGTCACTCTTTGGTCAAGTGTGTGGAAAGTCCGCTGTATTAAACAAAATTAAATCTTAATTCAAAATGTGATGACTCTATGATGGCTTCTTTACAGTACGTGCGGTGAAATTTTAGAATTCCCTTTTACACTACATACGCGATGACTGTTTTTTAGATGTTTTTAAAAGAAGAATCAGAGTATTTTCTTTCCAGTTAATATATATTATACACATATGTGTTGTGTATTTATTGATTCATATATGTGGATATATCATTTATTTACTTCTTATTATATACTCTGAATTTTTCTGTTATGTTTTTGGTTCCGTGATTGTTGTATAATTGCCCTCACTTCCACATAAATAATTTTTCTTCACTCTAGGGTTAACTGGCAGATACTCAAATTGAGCATTGGCAGATACTCAAATTGAGTTAAGTTCGCCTTTGTACATCTTTTGTTTTAATGTTCTAACTAATCAATGTTATTTTGTACAATAAATTCTTAATTCTTTATTGTACAAATAGTAACAAATTATAAAATTAAAATTAAAGAATAGGTAAATGTACAAAGACGAGCTTAACTCAAAGTCGAGTTCTCTACCAGCAAACCTTTGAGTGAAAGAGAAACAAATCATCAAAAGGAGGATAGTAATAAGTGTACAACACAGAAGATATTAGAGGTATAAACTACAGATATATATCCATAAATATACTACATACTATACAATACCATAAAATAATATACTACATAGACATATACAGACATACATACAAAAATCTTACGTAGATAGGAAATGTTGTCTAATTCTTCTCCTGAAAATCTGTAGAGTACGGCTATCACATAAAGAGTGAGGGAGAGAGTTCCATAAACGCACAGCACGCACAGTAAATGAGCTATCATATCGACTTGAGGTATGTCGGGGTGTACTAAGTAAAAGAGAAGAGGTGGAGCGACAGGGTTTTCCCCTGGGGACAAGATACTCAAAGCGTTCACGAAGGTATACTGGGGAATTTGGATTATTAAGAACAGAGAAAAGCAAAGAGAGAATATGAGTATCCCGACGCTGCCGAATAGGCAACCACTTCAACCGCCTACGAAATTCTGACACATGGTCGAATTTCCGAAGGCCAAAAATGAAGCAGATGCACAAATTCTGCAGCCGTTCGAGTTTATTCAGAAGTTCCTCACTTGCATCGAGAAAGCTGACATCGGCATAGTCAAGAAGTGGCAATAGAAGAGATTGAGCAAGAGTTACCTTGGTTTGAAATGGCAGGAACTTTTGAAGCCGTTTGAGAGATTGAAATGAGCAATAAACTTTCTTGCTTACTTCCGAAACGTGTACATTCCACGATAGATTGCTGTCTATGTAGATGCCCAAGTTTCTTGCGCTACTTGAAAAAGGGATCGGTATAGCATCATATACAACTTGCGGAAGAGACTGGCGATCTAAAAGGTTGTTAAAATATCTGCCACCAATAATTAGCGCTTGTGATTTTGCCGGGTTTATCAAAAGGCCAAAGCTTTTTGCCCAGTTATTAATATTTTGGAGATCATTATTGATGGCAGCGGTAAAATCATCGACTTTGAAATGCTGATAAATTTGCAAGTCGTCTGCATAGAGGTGATAGTGTGAAGATATAACATTAGTGATTGCGTTAATGAAAATTGAAAAAAGCAAAGGAGAGAGTACGCCACCTTGCGGAACCCCCGCAGCCAGATTACACCACTCAGAGGGGACTTCATCAGAACGAACCGACTGCGAGCGACCGCGAAGATACGAGTTGAACCAAGCAGTTACAGAAGGAGAGACATTTAGGGAGGAGAGAATTCCTAAGAGGATGTCAAAATCAACTAAATTAAAGGCGCTGCTGAAGTCCAGTAGAACCAGTACAGTGAGAAGCTTATTATCCATGGCCATACGTATATCATCAGTTATCTTAACCAGTGCTGTTACAGTGCTATGGCCAGGGCGAAATCCTGATTGGAAGGGACTAAGCAGATTATTAATGGAGAGATAGTGAGACAGTTGATTTTGAACAACACTCTCAAGGACCTTGGACAAAATTGGGAGTATGGATATAGGACGGAATTGGGAAACAGAAGAAGGATTAGGTACTTTGGGTAGCGGTATAACATAGGCCTTCTTCCAGGCTGAAGGAAAAGTGCAAGATTGCAGAGAATAGTTAACGATGTGGTGTATGACAGGAATAAGATCATCTAAGATGGGACGAAGCATTTGGATTTGAAGACCATCATGACCCACCGCTTTCGTGGAGACAGATAAGACTAATTTCTCAATTTCCCCCTCTGTAACCTGCTGAAATGAGAATGAAGTACATCTAGGCAACGAAAGATTAGATAAATTATTGAGAGTAAAGGATTTTATGTCGTCATCCAAGGTAACTGGTGACTTGGAGAAGTGCAAATTTATAGTGTTAAGGTCTACGTTATTGGGTGAGTCATTACTAGACGTTTTTCCAATACCCAGAGACTTGAGAAATTGCCATACTTGTTTCGTACTGAAGTTTTGGATTGAGTTATAATAATAATAAAGAATAAATAATTAAAAATAAACAAGATTTCAAATGCATTTCTAAAACATTTTTCGTATCGTGTCACAAGTGTCGTGATTATTTTGTATATCTAAATGTTTAAAAAGTGGTAAATAACCCTTAAAAATTGAAAGTTCGGTTTTGGTGTTGTATTCGTAAAGCAAAAATTTTTTTGGGATGTCTGAGGTCTAGTCAGTTTTGTTGCCTCTTGGGAGCGAATACATATGTCACAGAGTAACGTGGTTGTAAAAAAAGTAATGCAGTTGGGTTGGTTTGGGTTGGGTGGTTAGCAAATGCAAAATAATCACTCTAATCGCTTATTATTCATAGTTTCTTCACGTGTTTGGCAGATGTAATAAATGCTGATGATGATTGCTATAGAATGTAATTCGGGTTTGGTTAGGTTGAAAATTGTGATCAAAATCGGTTAAACAGAAATACGTTTAATAATTATAATGTGTGTATCTTCTATACAAAATAAATTAATGTACCATGATGTTAGTTTTGTTTGATTACAAAAAAACAGATTACAATTATTTCATGACACATATTTATGATTATAGGTACTTAATATAAACGTTATTGAAACGGGGTCTGTCCAAGAGCGTGCTCGTCGCGACCCCTGCCAGTCATTATGGCTGCAATCTTGGATCGAAGACGTACCGCAGTGCGGGCTAGGGCGTCCCCCCGAGTCGACGCGTACCGACCCGCCCCCGTCTGTACGAATATAGGTGGAAGCGGCGATGGGGGCCGCCACCCATCACGCCGGGCCCGAACTGGCGAGTCGTGGGGTGCAGAGTGCCGAATAGGCACTTGGAATGTAAGAGGTGGTATGGAAGATAAGATGCATGAGGTGATTGATGTGATGAAAGAGAGACGCCTGGATGCTCTGTGTGTAACAGAGACTAAGCGGAGGGGCAGTGAAACCTGTGATCTTCCTGATGGAACGATGGCTCTGTGGTCTGGGGTACCGCAGAGCAGTCGTGCCAGCATGGGGGTGGGTATCTTGCTGTCCCATCGCCTGGCCTCTGGAGTGAGAGATTATGGCCTGTGCGATGCGAGACTTCTCTGGGTCCGTTTAAAACTGGGTGTCACTAGAGTATTTTTGGTCGCAGCATATGCTCCCGTAAGCTCGTCGACACCCCAGGACCTTGAGAAGTTTTGGGATAATGTCAGGGAAGTTCTGGATTTGGCTGAGGCTAACGAAAAGGTGATTTTGTGTGGCGATCTGAACGGATGGGTAGGAACCAGGCGGCAAACTTGCGACGCTGCTCTGGGTCCCTATGGTGATAAGAGAGTGAACGATGCAGGTAAGCTCATTGTAGATGTTTGTTTGGAAAGGGGTCTCCTTGTGTCTAATACGATATTCCAGCACAAGGACATACATATGTATACGTGGAGAAGGAATGAACAAAAAAGCATGATAGATCTGATCCTGGTTGATAACCTTCTCCGAAGCAAACTACAAGATACGCGTGCGTATAGAGGCCCCACTCTGGAATCAGACCACTATCTCGTAGTTGCGCGGTTTAGTGGTCTGTTCAGGAAGTGGAGGCACTGGCGAGAGCGTATCTCCTTCGGAAACCTTGAAAGAATAAAGGTTGAAAAGTTGCAAGATGAGAGCGTAAGGAGAATGTATGAAGACAGAGTCCGGGACAAGCTTTTGACAGCAGGCTCTTCGGACTCAAATGTAGATGAATGCTGGAATAACCTGAAAGAGAGTTTGGTGGAATCCGCGAAAGAAGTATGTGGTTGCCCAAAGAAGCATATTACAGCAAAAGGTGATGCATGGTGGGATGCGGAGTTGCAAAGCTCCGTAGAAAGTAAGAAGAAAGCGTGGCAGGACTATGTATCTTCTTTGAACCTGAATGCCAGTATGACAGAGATGAGGAAAGAAATATACCGGCAATGCAAGAATGCCACTAAAACTTTAGTGAAAGAAAAGCGTGAAAGAGCCAGTATGATTGAGGAGGAGAGGCTGGCGAAGAACTTCGAGAACAACACCAAACTCTTTTGGAGCAAAGTGAGAAAGGCTCGAGGTGATTCGTCAGACTCCAGAATGGAAAGGATAAAATCTAAAGATGGTGACATTCTTGCAGACACACAAGCTGTGCTAAACCGGTGGAGTGAATATTTTGGAGAAATGTATGGAGATGTCCCGGATGCTGATGCCGCAGACGTGCCCAAAGGCGAGATTGCGGCACCAGAATCAACGGAGGACATCACTATGGAAGAAGTTGAATGGGCGATAGGAAGTATGAAAAACGGTAAAGCTGCGGGAGTAGACATGATATCTGCCGAGATGATCAAATATGGTGGAACTTGCGTCCGGGACGCTTTCCGGAACCTTGCAAACCTTTGCTGGAGGACCGGTAGAGTCCCTACAGATTGGCGCCGCGCAGTCATAGTACCCTTGTATAAAGGCAAGGGTTCACAATATGACTGCGCCAATTACAGAGCCATCAGTTTGATCAGCTTGGCAGCCAAGGTGTACGGTAAAATTATTGAACGGAGAATGCGCGTGAAGTCCGATGGAATGTTGTGCGAGGCACAAGGGGGTTTCAGGTCTGGAAGAGGATGTTCGGATCAAGTCTTCTCACTCCGCAACATCGTATAGAAGCATCTGGCAGTGGGCCGGAAGGTTTTCTGCGGTTTTGTAGATCTGGAGAAAGCATTTGACAGAGTTGTGCGAAAGAGACTTTGGGACATTTTGCCAGAGTATGGTATAGATGGCACTCTGTTGCGAGCCGTCCAGTCCACTTATATGGACTGCAAGGCATGCGTACGGGTGGGTGGTAACAGGTCACCCTGGTTTGACGTTAAAATCGGCGTCAAGCAGGGTTGCGTGTTGTCCGCTAGACTGTTTATAATATATCTGGACAAAAGTCTTCAAAGACTGAAAGCGATGAATGAAGGTGTACAAATGGGTGACTTAGTGGTAAACCATCTACTTTATGCAGATGACGCGGTTTTAATAGCGCCAACAGCCACTGATCTGCAAACACTAGTCACAGTTATGAAAGACGACTGCATGATCAATGGCTTACACTTGAATGTGAAGAAAACCAAGATTATGGTTTTTGAAAGGGAAGAAACCAGAACGAATGTAAGGATTGCGGTTGGCAACGATGTGCTGGAGCAAGTGAATGAGTTTGTATATCTTGGATGCGCCTTCAGTAAGGATGGGAAATACACCGCTGACATAGAGAGAAGAGTGAGTGCAGGGAACAGAGTGAATGGTGCGATGGGAAAGCTACTCGGGAGCCGGCACTTAAGCCATAAGGCGCAGCTGGCCATACATAACGGAGTTCTTGTCCCAACGCTGTTATATGGTAGCGAGAGCTGGGTATGTAAGAAGGAGAATGAAAGTAGGATAAATGCGGTAGAAATGCGAGCTCTGCGGAAGATGTGCGGAGTGAAGCTGACCGACCGCATTAGCAACAGCATAGTAAGACAGCGAGTAGGTATGAAAGATAGTATCGGTGTAAAGATGAGAAAGGGCATGCTCCGTTGGTTCGGGCATATAGAAAGAATGCCAGAGAAAAGAATGACAAAACAGATATACAATGTGAAAGTGGAAGGATGCAGGTACCGGGGAAGACCTAGACTATCTTACCACGACCAAATAAACAGAGTCTTGTCAGATGGAAAAGTCAAGAGTCTCCGTAACCGGCGAGCGTGTATGAGACGAACTATGAGAGTTGAGGAAGCCAGAGAGGTATGTAAGGAAAGAACCTGTTGGAACTCTGTACTCTCTGCCTACCCCGCAGGGGATCTGGCGTGAGGTTTTAGCAAGATAGATAGATAGGTTATTGAAATAGTTGTTTCGGGAAGCGTTATGATTATGTATAAACACCAAAATGGGTATGCTATTACTTATTAGAAACTATTAAGGGCAAATTAGAATGTTTGTATATGTATAAGAGTGTTATTTTTTGTATTATGAGTAAGTGATTGCCAGGAGGCATCACGATGCCGGATGGCCGAATGTCACGATTTCCGGTTACAAATGATTTATTATGAATTGTATAAGTATTTTGTTTGACTTTAAATTGTTAAAGAAAATAAATAGTTCATTTGATTTGTTGATTTAACGTAAGCGCTGATTATAATAGTATCTGATTTGACTCAACTAAAAGTATAAATTGATCAGGCCGGCCATTTTTAAGCTAGTTTGATTCGAGCGCTCGAACGAAGCAGATGTAGTAAACGAGTGACCAAGAATTGTTAAAAAGTATATCGTGTACCCACACGGAATTAATGTTCGAGATTAAAGGTATGATAACTTTATGTTTAACGTGTTTAATTCGCTTTTCACATAAAATCTTAAAAAAAATAAAAAAGCAAGAAATAAATATTTGAAGTCGGTGCCAAGTAACCGACTTTTTTTTTCTTTTTTTTTCGGGGGGAAATGCCTGCCTCATACTGCCACACCAGAGCAGGCTTAGTGTGGCAGTTATGTGACACGGCGCCTTCTCTTCTTGGGCCTGCTGCTGGTCAGACGTCGGGGAGCCCTCCCCCGACGCCTGCAGGCCAATCTTTAAGGTGGGCGGAGGTCATTATCGGCATAAGCTCTGCGCCTCCGTCCGGCACGCCTTCTACGGGCGGAATTCGAGGATGTTTCCTCCCGCTCTCGCTCCGCCTCCTCCTTTGCCCCCATCACTGCCTCGCAAAAGGCAACAGTTTCCGCCCAGGCGCTCTCCCTCCCGACCATGGCCGATATCACGCCCGAAAGCGAGAGCGCCCGCTCCCCAATTCAGCAGCCAGCAACTACTGAAGCCACACAGTGGTGGCACCCCTCCGTCTCCTCACGACCGATCCGACACAAGTACCGCCCGAAACATCCGTGCCTGGACAGCACCTGCGTCAGCCGGTACGTGAGCGCTCCATGTCGCCGCTCCAGCCATTCCCAATAGACAGGCATCACGGCAGCAATGGTGGTATGTCTGGCGCTGGGGTGCTTCAGCAGCTCGCGCCACTCTCTGTAGACAGCTCGCCGGAGCTCTCTCCACCTGGCCTCCATGACTCCAGGATAGGGATCGGCCTCCATGCGCCAGCGGTACAATCTGGCGAGGGCCTTTGCCTCTAGATGCCACGGAGGCGTTCCAGCTAAGAGAGTAGCTGCTTCAAAGGACATCGTGCGGTATCCTCGGGCCACTCTGACGGCTAGCACGCGCTGCGGTCTACGTAGCAGCGCTATGCTGCCGGCCGTCAGACATTCGGCCCAAACCGGAGCCCCATAAAGGGCTTGGGACCGCACGACCCCTATATATAGCCTTCTGCATGGCGCCATCGGGCCACCGAGCTACATACCTCTCTAGCTTCCTCCACTCTCATAGTTCGTCTCATACACGCTGGCCGGTTACGGAGACTCTTGACTTGTCTTTCGGATAAGGCTCTGACTATTCGGACATGGTAAGATAGTCTTCGTCGTCCCCGGTACCGACATCCTTCCACTTTCGTCTGGTTTATCTGTTTTGCCAGTAAGTACCTAAGTCTAATGTAGTCGTGATACTGGTTATATAATCTTACTATCGACAACGGTTCGGTCTATAGTTAGAGCTTAGGCCGCTATGCTTATTGGATTGAATAATTGTAAGTTCGATCCTCGCACGCCACAAAACTTTGTAACGAACATTTGTTTCGATTTGCGTGTTTTTGTATGTGAAACTCATATGTCAAGAGACTCCGTAACCAGCGAGCGTGTATGAGACGAACTATGAGAGTAGAGGAAGCCAGAGAGGCATGTAAAGAAACAACCTGTTGGATTTGTGTACTTTCTGCCTACCCCTCAAGAGATCTGGCGTGATAGTATAAATAGATAGATTGGAATTTATATTTGTAAGCGCACCTGCAATACAGAAATAATTTCTACTGCTACTTACTTGGTTCCCTCCCTTCCCTTACTAACTAAAAAGAAAGATTGCTCTCGTATTTTGTTTTCCTACATAAGCCCACGACCAGTGGACCGGGTGGTTTACGGCCAGAACACTTCGCCGAGTCATTCCGGTCGGATCTCCCAGTTTAGATCCCCTAGAGCTGCGGTCGACAAACAGCGGCCGGTACTAGTGCGGCCCGTGACATAGCGAACAATTATAGTAGACAAATACTATCAAAACTGATTTTGCATATGAAGTTAGCTAAATAGAAGTATACTGTCTGTTTTCCACATACATTTCGCCTATTCATTCACGCCCATTTCCCGGGTTTGCCCATTTAGGTAGCTGAAACCATTAACCAATAATTCCAGGACACAACTGTTCTAACAAACGCCTTATTTTAGCTCTGAAAACTCGATTATTTTTAACCGACTTCAAAAAGGAGGAGGTTCTATGTTCGGTTGTATGTATGCTTTTTTTTATGTATGTTCAGCGATATTTCCGTCAATTGTGGACCGATTTTGATGTTTTTTTTTTGCATTGGGTTCAGTATAGCTCCGCGGTGGTCCCATTTTAATTTCATTGGCATTGGACCTTGGACTTAGAAGATACACCAGGGAACTCCTTAACGACAAACAATAGGCATGTGTAAATTGAGATATTATGGGTATTACGTCAATCCTATAGTAGGGTACCATAGAACTAAGCAGTATATTAGCCAACTTCAAAAAAGGAGGTTCATAATTCGTCCTTTTTTTATAACTCCTTTGCTTATAAATCGATTTTGATGATTCTTTTTGCATTTGGTTCAGTATAGTTTTGAGGTGGTCCTATTTTATTGTTATTGGTATTGGACCTTGGACTTTGAAGATACAAGAGGTAACTCCTTAACGGCGAACAGCACGAATGTATAGATTCCGTTATTATAGTCATTATATTAATCCTGTAGGTACCTTACTTTACAACTTAGAAAAATAATATAATATCGGTATATAAACATTACTAAATAATTCACTCGTCACTTAAAATTGTAAAATAAAAATCTTTTAAAAAAAAGGTAAACCGACTTCAAAAAGCATAAAATAAATATTTGAAGTCGGTGCCAAGTAACAGACTGCACCAACCAGCACCGACTTCAAATATTTATTTTTTACTTTTTGAAATCGGTTTACCTTTTTTTTTTAAAGATTTTTATTAATAATTAATTGATTAGATTTTTAGTTACTTTGAAATCAATTAATAATCAATGCTATTGCTATACAAACTCCATAGGGCAGTCGCGTTTAGTCAGATTATAAAAAATATGTTAATATATTTTTTTTGGTGGTGTCAACTACCCAAATCTGCGGCCCGTACCTCACATTGTCCTATGGCACTTGACTAGAAAAGTGTGTCGACCACTGCCCTAGGGCATCAGTTTTATTTCCAACTAGCTGTACCCACGTTCGCGTTATTTATAGGCCTGTATTTCGCAACCTTAAGTTTCTTTAAGACGAAAGGTACCCTTGATGTCCTTCCCCTGGATAAAATGTATGTCCTTGCCGAATTTGATTAAAATCTGTTTAGTAGTTTTGAAAAAGTGAAAAGTTAAGAGACAGAGTTACTTACGAAATTATAATATCAGAATGGATTATTTTCTATTCCGATCAGATTCACGTTTCAAAAATGTTGGGGGATCCGATCAGAAATACAAATATGTATATTTAGTGGTCAGAGTGGAATTAAATAATAATAATAAACAGCACGGGATGGGTTTTGGTGATCGGACTGGAATAACTCATTCCGCCCTAGTGATCTTTTAATTCTGTACTAAGAGACTAGTGCTAAAGCCTAGCTTTAACTAGTATAGGTCTAGTTAGTCTATATTTAAAGAGTCTTCTTTAGAGCATGGTGGGAATGGCTAGCTATTACTGGTAGATTTATGCTAGTAATCTATTAGTTAATGGCGGTCATACGCATTACTGAACTACTTGTTAGAAGACAGCGAGCCAGCTTATAGACGTCAATCTACGAGCAACCTAAGTACCACAAGATCGCTTAAGAGAGGAACTAATTGCCCTTTTACAGCTTTACACCAGCGTTTTCTAAACTTCATTACGCCCTGGCCCAGTTATTTTAATGTTTCCCCATCGTGACACGTCACAAGTTTTTTAACCCTCCTAGTGCATATAGGGAAAATAATAAAACACATTTCAATGTCCATGTCCATGTCCATGTAGTAGCCGGCGGGAAAAATACGTGTGGCGCAGGGCATGTAAAAGAAAAGCTACGCAGGATGCGTGACGACCACCACTCCTATGCATAACTCACTCCTCAGTGCAACAGCAGAGCAAGCGTTCGCGTCGACACGAAAGCAACACGGCTCTTAATCATGAACAAGTAGGTGTTTTATTTTCGTGGCCCAGTGCCGAGTCGTGACCCATCATAAGGAAAACGCTGTTTTACACCATTATGCAGCCTATACTATCTTATATAGTTTTAGTACAATAGGGCTACCGCGAATAAAACGTGTTTTTGTACACTATGCACTTCAAGAAGTATATGGATTCATCATTTCAGCCTATACTTGTCCACTGCTGAACATAGGCCTCCCCAATCGCTTTCCAGCGTAACCGGTCCGATGCCACCTGCATCCAACGATTTCCTGCGATTTTCACAAGATCGTCGGTCCATCTGGCAGGCGATCGTCCTACGCTGCGCTTGCCAATACGTGGTCTCCACTCTAGAATCTTTCTGCCCCAACGCCCGTCCGATCTTCGCGCTATGTGGCCAGCCCATTGCCACTTCAGCATGCTAATCCTGAGGGCTATGTCGGTGACCTTGGTTCTTCTACGAATCTCCTCATTCCTGATTCGATCACGTAGAGAAACGCCGAGCATAGCTCTTTCCATAGCTCGCTGAGCAACTTTGAGCTTTTTTATGAGACCTATTGTAAGAGACCACGTCTCTGATCCATATGACATCACTGGTAACACACATTGACTAAAAACTTTAGTCTTTAGGCACTGAGGTATTTTGGATGAGAAGATGTTGCGCAGTTTCCCGAACGCTGCCCAGCCGATTTGGATTCGTCGATTGACCTCTCTCTCAAAGTTGGACCTACCTAACCGGACTACCTGTCCCAGGTTAATGTATTCGTCGACAACTTCAAGAGTAGAGTTCCCAACGGTGAGTGCGGTGGGTACGACATGGACATTAAACATTATTTTTGTTTTGTCCATATTCATTTTAAGACCCACTTGTTGGGATACTCTATTGAGGTCACCGAGCATTCGTCCTAGATCTTCCAGCGACTCCGCCATGACCACAATGTCGTCGGCAAATCGAAGGTGAGTGATGTATTCGCCATTGATGTTGATGCCAAGTCCTTGCCATTCCAAGAGCTTGAAGGCGTCCTCTAAGGTGGCCGTAAACAGTTTCGGAGAAATGACGTCTCCCTGTCTTACTCCTCTTTTTATGGGGATCACCTTCGTGCACTCCCCCTGTACTCGGACTGACATGGTGGCGTTATTATACAAGCACTTCAACACTTCAATGTACCGATAGTCAATGCGGCATCGCTGGAGAGATCTAAGAACCGCCCAAGTCTCGATCGAATCGAAGGCTTTCTCATAGTCCACAAACGCCAAGCATAGTGGCCGATTATACTCCTCGGTCTTCTGTATAATCTGCCGCAGCGTATGTATGTGGTCTATGGTACTAAAGCCTTTCCGGAAACCGGCTTGTTCGGGAGGCTGGAAGTCATCAAGCCTGCGTTCGAGACGATTCGTGATGACTCTCGAAAACAACTTATAAACATGGCTCAGCAGTGTGATGGGCCTATAATTCTTCAGTAAAGTGTTATCACCTTTCTTGAAAAACAGTACCACCACACCCCTGTTCCATGCTTCCGGCGTTTTCTCTTCGAGCAAGACGGAATTAAACAGCCTCTGAAGGACTTTGAGTACCGGCGTTCCGCCCGCTTTCAGAAGCTCTGCGGTAATTCCGTCTTCGCCTGGCGCTTTGTATTTTTTGAGTTGTTTGAGAGCCATCCTAATCTCGTACAGGCTGATGTCCGGGATATCTTCAGTGTAGTGTCGGGTTAGCTTGGCTCTTGGGTCTTTTACCAAGTCAACAACAGGTTCAGCTACTGAGGTGTACAACTGCCCATAGAACCTCTCTATCTCCCTGAGCACCTCTGACCTATTCGACGTTACGTTTCCGTCCTCCGTCTTCAGCTTCGTCAACTGGCTTTGCCCAATAGACGCGTCTCTTGCGAACACTTTGGAGCCCTTGTTCTGTGCTATGGTCTCCTCAATACGCCTTGTATTGAAGGACCGTAAATCGTGACGCAAGGACTTCAGTATCTGTCCATTGAGCTGCCTATAGGACTTAGCATCATCGGAGGTTTGGAGCGTCATGGAACGTCGCTCAGCCATGAGGTTTCGGGTGTAGTTGGATAGTTTTTGAGGTCTATTTTTACGGTGGGGCTTAAAATACTTGGACCCGACCGTACGGACAGTCTCTACCAGCCTGTTGTTGATTTCGTCCACTGATGCGCTGCTGTCTAGCAATTCGAAGCGGTTTGCCAATTCGAGTTGAAAGTTCTCGGGGTTTTGGATATGTGCATTAGAAGGTCGGAGCGTAGACTTCATCAGACGCGATCTTTCCATTTTGACATTAATATTTAATGTGCCTCTGACCATTCGGTGATCACTGCCGGTTTTTACCCTGTGAATCACGGAGACATCATTAAATATTTGTCGCTTGGTGCTCATGATGAAGTCTATCTCATTTTTTGTGGAACCATCAGGGCTCATCCAGGTCCATTTCCTATGAGGCGGCTTCCGGAAGAAAGAGTTCATCATAAAGAGTCCCTCCTTCTCCAGATATTCGACACACTAGTGATGGACACAACGTTGTTTATGAGTGACTTGTGGACGATAAATCCGACACCACCTTGGGACTGCTGTTCGCCCTCCCGGTAGTAAAACAAGTTGCCGGATTTTAAGGTTATCGTATCCTCGCCCTCTCTTCGGACCTCCGATAAACCAACAATACTCCACCGCAACTTGTTTAACTCTTCTTCCAGGTCAACTAGCTTCTCATCTGTCCTCAATGTGCGTGCGTTGTATGTCACCAGGGCCAATTTTCGGTTTTGGTGGTAGCCGAATCTCTGCCGGAGATTCTTAGCACCCCTTGTCCTGTCGTTACCATGGCTGCTACCGTGGCCAGGACGAACAGGACCGCCGGGGACTAGGGGCCTGGTTTTCCTACTTTCTTCCATAATTGGGGGTGTTTGCCATACTCGCCACGCTTGGCAGGCGGGTTGGCGAGCGCAGTTATTGGTCGTCGAAGTGTTAAGGGAACGCTGCTGCCCATTCCCTAGTTTTCCCTTAGTCGCCTTGTACGACACCCGATGGGATGAGATGGGTTGGTCCTATTCTAAGCCGGGAACCACGCGGCAAATATATGGATTAGAGACGTAATTTTCCGAAATATGAATTTTGAAAGTTTAATTTTAGAATCTAGTAAAAGGAATATACGATTAAACGAAATTTTCTATTGATTTACATTTTCTGATTCCAACGAGAAATGCTTAAGAACTGCTTAATAGAATTTACTTAAAAACATAGCAAATTATTGTAGCGAAGTTCTTGTACAGCAGTTTTTCTTATTTCGTAGTGTAGTTTTTTAGAAATAGATAAAATTTGTTTTCGCGCCTACGTCGTTTATTTTCGAGCGCGCGCTCAATATATCCGTCCCTTATTATTTTTTTGTAAAGTAAGTGCATCACTGTCACTTTCCCGGTCAATACGGTCGATCACGGTAGGGCCTTAAAGCTAAAAGGGCAGTTACTTCCTCCCTTAAGCAGCAGTTGTGCTACTTGGGAAATAGATACTACACTAGTTGAACTAGCTGAACTGGATTTCAAGTTTTGCATTGTGATCCAACAAATGGATATTAGATATTATATTATTTCCGATGTGTTATGTTGCATTGGGAAGTTACAACTACCTAGTTAAATAGTTAGCCGTTTCACTTTAACCTCGTAAATCAGATTGCAGTTTAGGTATTCTTATACTATTAAATATCTATCTATATCATCACGCCAGATCCTTGGCGGGGTAGGTAGAGAGTACGGAGTTCCAACAGGTTCTTTCCTTACATACCTCTCTGGTTTCCTCCACTCTCATAGTTCGTCTCATACACGCTCGCCGGTTACGGAGACTCTTGACTTTTCCTTCAGAGAAGGTAGTCTAGGTCTTCCCCAGTATCTGCATCCTTCCACTTTTACATTGTATATCTGTTTTGTCATTCTTTCATCTGACATTCTTTCTATATGCCCGAACCAACGGAGTATGCCCTTTCTCATCTTTACACCGATACTTTCCGATCTTTCATACCTACTCGCTTTCTTACTACGCTGTTGCTAATGCGGTCGGTCAGCTTCACTCCGCACATCTTCCGCAGAGCTCGCATTTCTACCGCATTTATTCTGCTTTCATTCTCCTTCTTACATACCCAGCTCTCGCTACCATATAACAGCGTTGGAACAAGAATTCCGTTATGTATGGCCAGCTGCGCCATATGGCTTAAGTGCCGGCTCCCAAGTAGCTTTCCTATCGCACCATTCACCCTGTTCCCTGCACTCACTCTTCTCTCTATGTCAGCGGTGTATTTCTGAAAAGTACGTAGCAATGAAACGGCGTTTAGCTCGGGAGCGGGTTTATTACTGAGTTACCCACATGCAAATTACAATTTTAATAATTATACATATCATCCCTCCAACATTAAATCGGAAATAATATAACAATGGATGAAAAGAACCACACTATAAAAAAAACTACAACTTAAAGAAATCCTTATAATTAACTTGTTTCCTAGGCCGCATGGATCGGCCGACCGGGCCAGTATTTGAATTACTCGGATTAATTGTCACACTTGGGTGGGAACAGTATTCCCCCGGTCGAGCGTCCTTTGTCGTCCCCTCGCAAGCCTCCGCCCACTCCTCAGTGTCCGCTTGCTCCTGTTCGGTTATATCATCATTTACTCTTGATACACTAGTATTACTAATATCATCCCCCACGTGCGGCAGTTCCTTCTCCTCCCCAACGGTGGCCGAAGGAGGCGTTGGAGGTGCAGACGTGAAATCTGACGATTGAGGTTTAGGTTGTGAGGGGAGTGTTGATTCTAGCGGCGTAGGAAACTGCAGGCATTCTCCCACTGCAACTAAAGCGCTGTCAACACTTGGACTGGTAAATTTTCTTATCTGATCCAAGTGTCGCTTACAACTTATATCGTAATCTTTAAAATAAATATCATATAAACGATTACCTAATATGATTACCTAATATCTTTTTAATAATACCTACACGCTACACTCCTTTCTCTGCAATAAACCACTTAGCCCATACAGTTTCTCCTAATCGAAAACATCTGTTAGGTTTTGGTACATATTCTTCGTTTGGCTCCATAATTGCTTTATTTTGAGGTAAAATTAAATCTTGTTCTTGTCTTGTTTTTTTTTAAAACGTAGGCCCACACTAGGATTTATTCCTGTGTCGTGGGTGCGTTTACAAACATGAAAATTCACATACACAAATACCCAGACCGGAACAAATAATTGTGGATCACACAAAGATTTGTCCCGTGCGGGACTCGAACCCGCGACTATTAGACGCAGTGGGCAGAGCGGCTTAAGCTCTTAACCACTGCGCTAAATCGTCCGTCAATTCCGGCCTACTCCTTAAATTCCGGCCCAACATGAGCATAGCTGGAGTGGCACCAGTTGCGCAATGGACAGTATTTCGGAAATCAAATAGAAAACTCAGTAATTTCTCATGTAACATCTTCTGACATTTTCCTTCGGATAGAATGCATTTTATCATTTTTTTACAAGTTTTCTGCTTGACCATTACTGGCTGGGTGGTAAATTGGTGAAGTTAAATATTTAATACCATTTACGCGACAAAAGGTGTGAAATTCGGAAGAGCTAATTTTAACGTCATCATGTGATACAATAACATTAGGGAGGCCAAATTTAGAAAATAATTCCTTTAATTTTAATATGAGTGCATTCGTTGAAGTGCCACGGTCCATAAAAATGCATTCCAGCCATTTCGAAAACGTATCCACCACAACTAGGTAAACAGATTTACCTATCGTCTATGTGGATGCGGTGCCACGGGCCCGGCATTCGTGGTCACGGCGTGGGCGCTGCGCGCGGCGGCGAGCTGCGCACTGCGGAGCAGGCCGCGCACGTGCGGAATGCAATTCCTTTAACATGCTTTCTCTATAAATTTTCGGAATAACCAACCTATGCCCGCGAAATAAATAACCATCGAGTACTTCCAAATCCGTTTTACAATGAAAAAAAGGTGCTATTGATTTACATTTTATTTTCCTAGGCCAGCCATTATTCATATATTTAATAACGGTGCTCAATGTTTTGTCTGTAAATGTTGCACGTTTAATATCAATGAACGAAACCCGTTACGCGCTAGCCTCTAAGGAAAAACAATATTTATAATCTTTGTCCTCCTGCTCATTACCGTTTAATATTGGTAAGGGTGACCGAGAAAAATAATCAGCGACTTGATTATTTTTGCCATCTACATACTGCACTGTATAGTTATAAGCAGACAACGTTATCGCGTACCTTTGTAAACGTAAAGCAGTCGTGACTGAGATAACATTCTTATTACCAAAAATTGATAGCAAAGGCCTATGGTCAGTTCTCAAAATAAATGGATCCTGACGACCGTATAAATATTGGTGAAAATGTTTTACTCCGAAAATAATAGCGGTCGCCTCCTTTATAATCTGGCTATAATTTTTTTCACTGGCCGTTAAAGAACGTAAGGCGAATGCTATCGGTCGTTCGCGAAACACCCCGTCTGTGCGTGCGTTAGGCGCGACGGGCGCGTCGCGATGCGCCAGCACGGCGCCCAGCCCGTCTGGCCCCGCGTCCACGGTCAACACTAGCGGAGACTCGGGCTCGAAGTGAGCCAGCACCCGCTCGCTGGCTAGCTCGCGTTTTACGCGGTAATGCCGCTTGTTGTCGTTGGCCCCACTGCCACTCCGCATTCGCACGTAATAATTCGTATAGTGGACTCAACAATGCTGATGCACTTGGAATAAAATTCCTATAATAGTTCACTACACCAAGGAATCGTTTAACTCCTGTTACGTTAGTGGGTGCTGGTGCTTTAAGAATAGCTTCGACTTTTGTTGGACAAGTTCTCAACCCGTTTTTATTTATTACATAACCTAGATATGTTACACCAGGTTGGAAAAAAAACAAATGTTTCTTTTTGTAGACGTAACCCTGCGTCTTGTAATCTACCTAAAACTTCTTGTAACCTTGTTAAATGAATGTTTGTATTTGGGCCCGTGACACAAATGTCGTCAAACCAGAAGCTTACTCCTTCTATGCCCGATAAAAGCGTTTCCAGCGCCTTTTAAAAAATTGCCGGTGCATTAGCTAAACTGTATACTAAACGCGTATAAGAAAACAGTCCTTTATGTGTATTGATCGTAGTTAGCTTTTGGGACCTCTTTGATAGTTTAAACTGATTGTAAGCGTTACTAAGGTCTATTTTGGAATAACAATCCCCCCGCCTAATTTGGAAAACACCTCTTCTATTCGTGGCAAAGGGTACTTATCTATCTCCAAATCTTTATTCAGAGAGAAAGAGAAATCCCCGGCAATTTTTAAGTTGCCGTTTTCTTTTAAATCTGGTACTGATAGCAGTGATAGCCTAGTGGTTAGGACTGTTGGACTGCAAAGTCAAAGGTCTCGGGTTCAAACCCAGGCACGCACCTCTGTCTTTTCGAAAGCATGTGCGTATTAAAAATTAATTATCACTTGCTTTAACGGTAAAGGAAAACATCGTGAGGAAACCTGCATGCCTAAGAGTTTCTCGAAGGTGTGTGAAGTTCGCCAACCCGCACTAGGCCTGCGTGGTGGACTATGGCCTAAACCCTCTCAGTTTTAGATGAGGCCCATGCCCAACAGTGGGACAGTTTCTTAACAGGGCTAATATTATTATTATTACTATTGGTGTAGCGTATTCTATCAAGTTCGGCGCTTACTTTATCCTTAGGCGCGAAAGGAACTGACCGAGGCTTAAAAAATTTTGGCGTTACGTTGTCTTTCAGTGATAGTTCTACCTTAAATTTGTTAACACCGTCACGCCTATATTTCCCAGAGGGGGTGGCAGAGGTGTACAGAGGCGTACACCCACCCAAATTTGTTAAAACAACCTAATTCGTTTTTCCAAACATCTGGATACATATTAAGTAACCGTTGCACTTCACAAATGTTTTCATAAGCACTAATCATGTTATTATTGCGTAATGTAAAATACATTTGAAATTCCGTCATAAAGTCATGGCCTAGCAACGGCGGACCACCATTTTGTATAACGTAGTTTTTTTTTTTTTTGTAAATTGGAATAGAAAACATCTGCTTTGAAATACCCCCTAGGCGTGATTTTATAACCGTTGTAAAGGCATAACTTAATATCACAAGTACGCAATTTCGAATCGGAAAAATGCAATAAATACATTTTTTCTGAAATAACGGTCGTTCCTGATCCAGAATCTAGTTCCGTACATAATTGTACATACGTTGTTGACATTCACAAATATTTTAATAGGGTCATTGTTAAAGTTCACATTCCTTGCAAAAACTACCTTCAGCAGACTCCGGCTCCTCATGCAGGTTATGAAGATTGGACTTCTTAGTACTACACAGCTTTTTGAGATGGCCTTTCTGTATACACTTCAAACAGCTATAATTTTTATACCTGCACCTCGCCGTGAGCCGCGAGCCGCCTGCTCACACCGAGCCCCGTCGGGTGCGTGGCGCTGCTGGCTGCACCCCGCGTTGACGCGGACACCTGCTCCTCCTTGACGAAAGCGCGCGCCTGTCGCGCACACTCCGCTTTCTGCGCGACCTCCACAGCCTGCCCAAATGTTAGCTGTTTGAAGTCGCACTCGAACAGCCGGTCACGTTCAGGACCCGTTCTGATGCCCGGCACGAAACGGTCGCGCAACAGCGTGTCCAGCTCCGTGCCGAAATCGCAGTACACGGCTAATCCCCTTAGCCGCGCCGCCCATTCCTCGATGCTTTCACCGTCGGATTTACTAGCCTCATAAAATTTGGCCCTGTCAGCGAAGGTTGACCTTTTCGGCGTACGTAGTTCTTCTCTTCGAGTTTATCCGGATGACCGAGGTTTCGAATCAGACGATATGACTCGTCCGAGAGATGATTTAACAAAACTGCACTCTTATTCACGACCGGTATATTGTGCAACTTAATGAATTGTGACAGGCATCAGCGGCTCGCATGCTTCGACACTGCTAAACCGGTGGGATCTGCACATTTTATTACATTCAACCTAATTCATTGTAACAGACCGCTATACAATGGCCGATAAAGGTGGAAACACTCAATGTTCTGATCCTCTAAATGCCCATGAAGGGTTGGATCTGCAAAGTCTGATTCGTAAACGAATTTCCGTTAAGGGTCGTTTAACTAAGATGAAAGATCCCATTCAAGCCCTACTATTAATCAAGCCTTTTGAAATAAAGGGCACCCAAATAAAAGAATTATCTATGCTTTAGCAAAATGTCAAAATTTATTTTCATAATTTGATGATATTCAAACAAACATTGAGAATATGTGTGATGATTTAGACAATCAGTTGATAAAAAAAGATCTTATTGAAAGTCAGTTTTTTTCTCTGTTATCTACAATACAAGAATTAATTGAATCTGCGAACTCGACCAACCCGGTTCAACTCAATGCTGCTTTAAGTCAGCAAGGAAGTTATTCCAATCATTATGATAACAACATTAAATTGCCTACGATTAAACTTCCATTCTTTGATGGCAATTATCTTAACTGGCTCGAGTTCAGAGACACTTTTGAATCTTTAATCAATTTAAATGGTTCCATACCTACAATAAGTAAATTTCACTATTTGCGTCAGCCCTAGAAGGGAGTGCCCTTGTTGCAATAAAATCCATAGATTTCACTGCCAATAATTATCAGACTGCATGGGATCTGTTATGTGAGAGGTAAAACAACAAAAACATTTTAACCATTTAAAGGATTTATTTGCACTAGATCATTTAAACAGAGAATCGTATAAATCGTTACGTTATATAATTGACATTGTTTCAAAAAATTAAAATCACTTAATACACTTGGGTTGCCTACAGATAAATGGGACGCCTTGATTATATTTATAGTGGTATCCAAATTGGATACCACCACAAATTCCAAGTGGGAAGAATTCAAAAATAACTTGTCATGTCTTCCTATGTTGGAAGTATTTTTCCAGTTTCTCCGCAATAGGGCAGCTATTTTAGAAACTATTCAGAGTAATTATAAGAATGATAGACAAGGTTATCAAAAACCTACAAAATCGTTTGCTGTTGCTATTGCCACATCCAAGTCAAATATATCTTGTGTGTTTTGCAATCAAAAACATTTTGTATATCAATGTCCTAAATTTAAATCCATGTCTATAGAGAAAAGATTAAGTGAAGTTT